>CM038675.1:331197297-333597297 GCA_021605145.1 Aegilops bicornis
CTGCATGCCGGAAAGGAATCC
The DNA here is from genome assembly GCA_021605145.1 of Aegilops bicornis. Taxonomy (NCBI): domain Eukaryota; kingdom Viridiplantae; phylum Streptophyta; class Magnoliopsida; order Poales; family Poaceae; genus Aegilops; species Aegilops bicornis. The sequence continues at coordinate 331,197,319 of CM038675.1, forward strand.
GGGAAGGCCTCTGCCTTGGGTAGGCGTGAGCTTGTCGCCGGTCTCCGTTGGGACGGTTATGTCCGGTATGGCATAGTAAGGTATAATGAGCGGTGATCCTGTTGTTTGAAATATATTTGTTATGCTAATCATGCAGGGAATGCTTAAACCTCCTGAGTCGACCATAGATCGAGTCTTGTTCGATAACCCCCATACTTGTTTCAGACTACCACTCGTCCCCTGCCATATGTAGGGTACGGTTGATCGATTGTCAACCCCTTTCAAGCACACACTGCAGAGAGGCCATGGTGGAAGATATCGGTTGAAGCGACAGGCATGCCACCTGGTCCGGGGGCATGGGTGTTTCCGGGTGAGACCGAGAGGGGAGGCCACCCCTTAGAGCGCGCGATATAAATTTGATCCCATGCTACGCGAGGTTGTAGCCTCCCGACTTAGAGTTTTTCTTAACAAGAGTCATGGGTGATTCCAGACACCGGTAAGTTGAGCTGGTGTGTGCAAGTCAGGTGTGTTTTCAATTAAAAGGCCGTAGGCGGAATTAGTCCCGATGGACTAAAGAAATCCGTTACTCGTGGGTAAAGAGTACACCCTCTGCAGAGATTAAACCTATTCGAATAGCCGTGTCCTGGTTAAGGACTACGATGCAGGTCAGGTCAAGTGTCGGTCTTAGTGTCAGTCTTCGGAGGAGAAACTGCTAAACCAGAACATGGATCATGATTTATGACTTGTGTTGATTATGATGATTATGATTATTTTTATCATGGACTAACTTTTGCCGTTACTTGATTTATTTGGTATCCCTGGGACGGTTCTACCTCCTGGATATTCACTATGAATGTATTTTTATTTATAAGCCCTTTATGTGGTGTCGCTCAGACACCCGACTGTAGCTTTGTTTTTATTTTATTTATAAGCCCTTTATGTGGTGTCGCTCAGACGCCTGACTGTGGCATTGCTTTTATTTTATTTATAAGCCCTTTATGTGGTTTCGCTCAGACACCCGACTGTGGCATTGCTTTTATTTTATTTGTAAGCCCTTTATGTGGTGTCGCTCAGACGCCCGACTGTGGCATTGCTTTTATTTTATTTATAAGCCCTTTATGTGGTGTCGCTCAGACGCCCGACTGTGGCATTGCTTTCTGCTCCGTCATTACATATTTGTTGTTACTTATTAATAACCTACATGCATGCATCAAGGATTTCATTTTTTTAGGACTGACGTTGTGATCGTAGAATATTTTCAAGGCATGATTATCGATTGTTATATACTATACCTGTGTTCATAATGTTTGCGAGTACATTCAAAAGTACTCACTGGCTTGTCCCTGGCTATTGTCTTGGCCAGATTTCTCGCATGGAGTAGAACGTTGCAACGACAGCCCCGGAGACTAAGCAACAACGATAGCAGCCCCATGAAGATAGGAGTTAACCTGGTCAGCTGTTCCCATGGGAAATGGAATCCCATAGACACTGATGTTTCCACAAACCGCTTCCGCCATCAACCACTAGAAACCATTTATTGTACTCACTGCACTGTAATGGTCTTGTACCACATATTTTTGTATATTGCTTGGAATTTCTGTATCAAGTTGGTGCCTCATCAGCTAACAGTAATCCTGGGGCTGGTGAGCACGACGACCATTTTCTGGAATTTATTAACCGGAAAATCGATCGCCACAGACTTGGTATCAGAGCCAGGCTGACCATTGGCTAATCCTATCTTAGCCAGGTCAATAGACTTAGGCAACCAACCCACCAGACCATAACCGAACCCCAGCCAAGCTTCTCGTGCAAGATAGCCACACAGTGACCCGACGCTTTTGGCAGTCGGTGCCCAACCTATCAACCTAGCCCGTCTATCACGCACCCGTGACCAGCACCCAAGGTGTCTCATTCACCAGCGTGCGGAGGAAGACTCCGTCCCCATTTACTATCAAAGGGCACGCTAGCCCCAACACAGCACAACCGCTACCACAAACCGAGCCACAATGCCTGGCCCCGTCGTGCACGACGAGACCACAACAACCAACCTTGGAGGCTTTGTGACCATACTCGCAAACCTCACTCGCCGTGCCTATGCGTTAGAAGAGCCACCCGAATATGTTGTGTACCAAGGACCCATGAGTGGTGAGAGCCACAATTCCGGCCATCAGACACATCTACGGTAGGGGTCTAGCACCCGAGCACCCCTACAGGTTCACCGGAAGAACAACTTCCTTTGAGCCACAAGCCATCCAACTAGCTGCTCGAGAAGCTATAGTTCATCTCAGGCACCTGTCGCCCAGAGTTAACTGTCGCTCGTTCCACTACTACTCCAGCGTGAAGGGTATGGTAGACCACCCCAAGTTGCCAGCCGGAGATCACGAGACGGATCTCGCTTTGCTGCACCTAGTGCGTTATGTAGGTGCACTGGAGGAACTGTTCGATCAAATCACCATTGATCTGATCGCAGCTCGTGGAGAGCTGGTTCATCGAGCCCCGGCGAGAGAAGAGATCGAGCCCAACACCGACAACCCAGTCGTGCTGTTCGGACACCCGATCGAGACCACGAGGTCAGCCTCACCGTTAGCCAAGGTGCTTTGATGACCCCGAAGTGCTTGCCGCCTCACGGGAGCACACTCCAACGGGGTTGTGGTCAACAATCCCCGCGATGGTCATCATCACTACCCCGAGCCTGCAGCCCCTCAACCCTCTCCAGCTAATTCCGACAGTGAGAACCGTGGAGAAGCCTCGACATCCACAAGGCACGCCCGTTTGGATGTAAACGAGGTAGACTAAGTCACTCGAGTAGTGTCGAGTCCCAGTGTATCCTCGCTTTGTAATCCTGTGATCACTTAAGTTAACGCAGCCTGTCGTCGTGCCTCTGTTTTATATAGTAGCCTTGCATGAATATATTAGCATGCAGTGTGATTTTTTTTCTATCCTGGGCGCAGCTACCAAAACCACCCCGACAAACCCCACAGTGATATGTCACTTTGGTGAGATATGTATCTATGGCTTTGACCCCGACTCCCGGAGCCGAGCTGGCAAATTCATTACCTTTCACCACAGTAAAATGACCCAGCTCCAGTGCTATATAAAGACCACCGCGTGACCTTGCCAAGCATCCCTCGCCTTGTCCACCCTCCTCACAACCTTTTCTTGCCATGTCGAGCCCTAGTATTTACCTGAGAACTCCAGATGCAACCCCAGGTAGTTTTGTCAAGATATTGTGGGATTTTACCTGCAGTACCATGGGCGCTACCCAGCCGCCCAAAGACGAGCTGTTCAAATCAAGGATCACCCTTCCACCTCGAGATATTGGGCAGCCGTGCACATCCCTCCTGTAAGCCCAAACCAAGACCCAACAGAGGTCTCCTTTGTGGGGAAATCTATGCCGACCCCACATATGGCCGTAGAAGCTGCGGCATACGAAGCGCTTGCTCGCCTTCGATTCGCGGTACCCTATGCCAGCGAACGAGGGTATTATTACTTTCCGAGCCGTGCAGCACCCGGAGGAGTAACATCTTTTCCAGGTGGACGTATTGAGAGAGACCCAGTCTGGCCAACCTCGTCCCAAAGACGTCATCGCTCAAGAGCGTTTAACCCAACGCGTGATGGGTTATCTTGAGACTCGCATGATTTAAATCCTCGAGATCGCCATCGGCAGATCACCGAGGCCCGCCAGAGAGGCACATTCATCGTCTGGTCAATCCACTTTCCCCCATAGAAGAAGAGTGTATTCCAGTACCAGAGACATTTTCTCAGGACCCCGTCTAGTTACCGTTTTCAGTTTAGGCATCACCGCCGTGTTTATTGCTGTGACATTTATTTTTGTGTTGTAACTTATGCGTGGTACCCCCCCCCCCCCGATTTTGTGCGGCAAGTAAATCATTTAGTTTATGTTATTGTGAGTAGTTCTGTTGCAGTTTGACTTTAATGTATTATTGTGTTCTCTCGAGAGAAATCCTGGAGTGAGATTTCTTTTCCCTGTGTTGCTGCATCATACACCTCCTCACGATAAGGATTATTTTTATTTCCCGCAGCACCACGGCATGCCGACTCACAACCACAACTACTCGAGCACACACACACACACACTACTGGCAAATTTTTTTCAACGATGTTACATCCAACTGAGCACCTCCCGACAACAGTCAGCGCCCGATACACCCCACCTACTCCTCGTGATCACAACCACCGCAGAGAGCCAACACCCGAGCAGCAGCATCGCGACGATCATCGAGGATCATTGCGCACAGGAGCACGGAGAGCCCCAGCACCGCTGCCAGCCCTCCGCTGCGCGGATCACGTGTCGATGCGGCACCACCTCCGCCATTAGAGCCTCGCCTCGAGCTTCGGCAAACGGAAACAGAGGAGAAGGAAGGAGGAAAGGAAGCGAGGCCAAGTGTGAGGTAAAGAGGAGAACACCTCGACCGTTTTATAGCTCGAGCTCGGTGTACGGTGGGCGAGGTCCACCAGCGCCGCTCGTCGCCCGATCACCGGTGTTCGGAGGCGAATCCTCGAGCAAAGGCCGGCCAAGACCGGCCCGTGAAGTGAGTGCACGCTGCACCGGCAGCTAGCACGCCGCGCACTACAGCAGTACGGCCTAGATGCCCTACGCGCTAGGCGTCGCCGGTGGAGAAAGCGCGGGAAAGCATGCGGGAGAGAGGAAGAAGAAAGAGCCGGAGGAAGAAGAAGAGGCTGACAGTGGGCCCGGGTCCACCTGTCAGCCAGAGAGAGCACTGTGCTCTCGGGTATGACCAGCGTATTTTAAGATTTAGAATTTATTCTAAATCTATATCCAGCGTAGAAATCTCCCGTTTTTTCTCCTAACCATGGATTTTTCCACGCCACACCATTGTCCCCACACTGTATTTTTGCACCACTCATTGCCCTCTCACTGTAGCCGCTTTTGTTTTGATGCAAATTTGCTATAGAGATAACTCTTAGCAAATCTCGAGAACGAGATTTTTTCTTAAGGGGGGTAGTGTTGTGACACCCCAAATTTTTTTTAACCTTGTTTGTTAATTAAAATCTTGCCAGGAAATTTAACTTTCCTTTTTCTTGGTTTTTCTTGATTTCAAAACCATTCTTTTCTTGGTTATCTTGGAGTTATTCCCTAAAATGAAAAACGTTCACTTATGATGTTGGACTTGTTTGCCCTCTCAAGAAAATCCTTTCTTTTATCAGAAGAATAAATTATATAATGTTCTCCGTGATCTTTATTTTCTTGAAAAATGTTTTCCCATAGTTTCTTGGTTCCATTTGCACTACAACCCTTTTATAAATTCATTCAAAAATCCCACCAAAATTTGGAGATGTCATATGGAGTATTTGAACCACTTTTGTGCAAAAATATCTTCTGCCCATTGATTATTTTGAGCTCTACACCATATTTTCAAATCTGGTCCAGAGAACATTTTTGCACTACAACCTATTCAAATGTTTTCTTTAATACTTCTACCAAAATTTTGGGATGTCAACAGGAGTATATTAATCAACTTTGTGCAAAAACCTAATGATGTTCTTTGGAAAATTTGAGTAAACCATCCTCTTTTCCATTCTAGTCCAAGCTGGAGGTTTTGTACAGCAACCACCTTTTTAGTTGCTCTTTGATCCAGGATTCCTTTTTCTACTGATAGTCCTCCTTGCCAAACCCTTAAGTCCAGGAGAGTGGACCTATGGAATGATTCTAAGTGCTTGCAACATTTCCATTTGCTTTCTGTCCAGAACTGAGGTTTTGCAAAACTTGCACTAACAAGTTTCTTCTTTTGTCAAACTAACCTCACCACCCTCTTGTCCATCCAAAGAGACCCTGTTCTGGAGAATTTGGCCACCCCAAGTATTGCCTAGATGCCCTTGGCATTTTGACAAACACCCTGAGTGCATAGCCAGATTTGGCATGATCTCAAGTTTATTTTATGAACTTGGCCACCTGACCTAACCACCATGCCCATTTACCTTCTAACTAACCTTACCCTAGCCCTGTCTCTTGCCAGCCTCACCCGCGACCTCTAGCATGCACTGGCATTTCATCGAGCACGTCCCGGGCGTGCTCTGGGCGCGCCCAGAGCGTGCGTTTGGCACGCACGTGCGCCCGAGCCGCCGCGTCTCGCCCCGCACCCGTTCCGGCCCTTGGCCAACAGCAGCTAGCACGCCACGTATCCCCCTGCACCGCCACGCCACCCCGACCACCCCTGGCACCCCACAGCGCCACCGTCCGGACGGCCATGGCGGCTAGCCGATGGCCGCATGCAGGCCCCGGCCGTGTAGGCGCCGCCGAAAACCACTCCGCCGCCGGCTTCGCCAGCAAGGTGCTCGCTTCGTCCGCTAGCTCCTGCCGCCATCCTCAGCCCTGCCACGTCGTCCAAGCTACAGGGAGGCGGTTCGCCGACGAGCTTATCCCTGGCCGCCGCCAACCGACCTCGTTGCACTCTAAAAAGGAGGCCCCGAGCGCGTTTCGTTAGCTGCATAGCCTCAGCATGCTCCCCTAGCTCTCCCATGGCAGCCAATCGACCCGGGGAGGCCTTCTTCCCCGTCTTCGGCAACTCCTGCCGCCATCGCCCCAGCCACTCCGGCACCACCAGGGCCTCCCCCTCTCCACTCTCTACACCATAAGCTCTCTCTTCCTCCCGTAAGCCCGTCCCCCTGCTCGATTTTGATCGGGAGCCACCGTAGCCCCAAACCCACTTTGCTCCCGAATGCCTCCTCCGCCGCGTAGCTCGCCGCCGGCAGCTCACTCCGTCTCCGCCGACCCTATGACCACTGGGAGGACCGCCCCGGTCTTGCGGATCCATCCCGACCCTCTGGAGCCCACGGAGAGCCGCCGTTCGCCGGCGTTGATCGTTGTTGCCTCGCCGCCGTTCGGGCAGAGGAAGAGGAGGGAGGGATGGACTGGTCAAACCTGACCAGTGGGCCCCCTGGACCCACTGCCGAGACTCCAGCCCGCCTCCTCGTTTTTAAGTGGAATCGAAAAACCCTGAGTATGTCTCCCCTTTTCGAAGACGTATTCTGCCCGAAACGTTTTCTTTTCTGTTTTATTTTAAAAACAGATTTTTGATCAAATCTTTGACTGGCTATAACTTTTTGAATATAACTCCAAATGAATTGATTCTTTTTCCTACATCTCTCAAATTCTGTCTAGTTTATTTTAAGATTTATTTGAAAAAAATTCAAACAACTTTTTTGTGTTGTTTTGAAATTGTGTGTTAACTCCAATATTTTCAAAATAGGGTTGTTGGAGAGAGGAGAAAACTTTCAAAAGTTTTGGAGAGCACCCCACCTCTCCACACCTTGAAGGCAAGCATCCTGAACCATGGCATAATATTTTTGGTGTGTTAGTTGGCCTTGGTTATAACACCACCTTGCATCGGAAAAAGCTCGTTATTTTATGTGGTGATGTGATCTTTTGCATGAATGCATATTAGTGATTTTTCCTTGCTGTGGAAATGAATATACTTGTGATGGTAATCATCCTCATGTGCCTTACCTGCATGCCGGAAAGGAATCCGGGAAGGCCTCTGCCTTGGGTAGGCGTGAGCTTGTCGCCGGTCTCCGTTGGGACGGTTATGTCCGGTATGGCATAGTAAGGTATAATGAGCGGTGATCCTGTTGTTTGAAATATATTTGTTATGCTAATCATGCAGGGAATGCTTAAACCTCCTGAGTCGACCATAGATCGAGTCTTGTTCCAGTAACCCCCATACTTGTTTTGTACTACCACTCGTCCCTGCCATATGTAGGGTACGGTTCAGTCAGTTGTCAACCCCTTTCAAGCACACACCGTACAGAGAGGCCATGGTGGAAGATATCGGTTGAAGCCGACAGGCATGCCACCTGGTCCGGGGGCATGGGTGTTTCCGGGTGAGACCGAGAGGGGAGGCCACCCCTTAGAGCGCGCGATATAAATTTGATCCCATGCTACGCGAGGTTGTAGCCTCCCCACTTAGAGTTTTGCTTAACAAGTGTCATGGGTGATTCCAGACACCGGTAAGTTGAGATGGTGTGTGCAAGTCAGGTGTGTTTTCAATTAAAAGGCCGTAGGCGGAATTAGTCCTGATGGACTAAAGAAATCCGTTACTCGTGGGTAAAGAGTACACCCTCTACAGAGATTAAACCTATTAGAATAGCCGTGTCCCTGGTTAAGGACTACAGTCTGGGTCAGGTCAAGTGTCGGTCTTAGTGTCGGTCTTCGGAGGAGAAACTGCTAAACCAGAACATGGATCATGATTTATGACTTGTGTTGATTATGATGATTATGATTATTTTTATCATGGACTAACTATTGTCGTTACTTGATTTATTGGGTATCCCTGGGACGGTTCTACCTCCTGGATATTCACTATGAATGTATTTTTATTTATAAGCCCTTTATGTGGTGTCGCTCAGACGCCCGACTGTGGCTTTGTTTTTATTTTATTTATAAGCCCTTTATGTGGTGTCGCTCAGACGCCTGACTGTGGCATTGCTTTTATTTTATTTATAATCCCTTTATGTGGTGTCGCTCAGACGCCTGACTGTGGCATTGCTTTTATTTTATTTATAAGCCCTTTATGTGGTGTCGCTCAGACGCCCGACTGTGGCATTGCTTTTATTTTATTTATAAGCCCTTTATGTGGTGTCGCTCAGACGCCCGACTGTGGCATTGCTTTCTGCTCCGTCATTACATATTTGTTGTTACTTATTAATAACCTACATGCATGCATCAAGGATTTCATTTTTTTAGGACTGACGTTGTGATCGTAGAATATTTTCAAGGCATGATTATCGGTTGTTATATGTTATACCTGTGTTCATAATGTTTGCGAGTACATTCAAAAGTACTCACTGGCTTGTCCCTGGCTATTGTCTTGGCCAGATTTCTCGCATGGAGTAGAACGTTGCGACGACAGCCCCGGAGACTAAGCAACGACGATAGCAGCCCCGCGAAGATAGGAGTTAACCTGGTCAGCTGTTCCCGTGGGAAATGGAGTCCCATAGACACTGATGTTTCCACAAACCGCTTCCGCCATCAACCACTAGAAACCATTTGTTGTACTCACAGACCAGAATGGTCTTGTACCACATATTTTTGTATATTGCTTGGAATTTCTGTATCAAGTTGGTGCCTCATCAGCTAACAGTAATCCTGGGGCTGGTGAGCACGACGGCCATTTTCTGAAATTTATTAACCGGAAAATCGGTCGCCACAGGTATTAACAGTCTTCAAGACTTTCGCATCAAATAATATGCGAAAACGAACACTCCGTAGCCTTGCCGAAGTCTACCAAGTAGCAACAATAAATCCATGGAGTGACACGACTATTACCTTTAATGCCAGTGACGAACCTAAATTCCGAACAGCCGAGCACCAGCCGCATTGGTCCTCAGTCCGATAATGGATGGCTTTCGCCTTGCCAAGGTACTCATGGACGGCGGCAGCGGATTGAACCTCATTTATGAGGAAACCCTCCGAAAAATGGAAATAGACTGGAGCCGCATTGAGCGAAGCAGCACAACCTTTAGGGGAATAATCCCTAGTCGGGAAGCACGTTGTACAGGAAAAATCACACTGGATGTGGTGTTCGGCACGCCGGATAATTACAGGTCCGAGGAAGTCACGCCCAAGTGGCCCTGCTCAGCAGCGGATACCACGCTCTATTAGGGCGAGAGGCATTCACAATTTTTCAAGCTATACCCCATTATGGGTACATGAAGCTCAAAATGCCCGCCCAATGTAATCATCACTCTTGCTAGTGACCGGACATAGCACTGCGTGCGAAAATAAGACAGCCAAGACCGGCCCTTGAGGCACTATCCGAGCGGCCGAGGAACTCACTGCGCTGCGCTCCACGGTGAATAGGGACGATGTGATACTCGATAAGAGATCCAAGTCCACTTCCTTCAAACCAGCTGACGAAATAGTCAAATTCCAAGTCCATCCAACGGACCCTACAAAAACGGCCTCCATCGGGGCACAATTAAATCCTGATGTAGACGTCGCACTAAGAGAATTCCTACGCGAAAATTGGGACATTTTTGCCTGGCACCCTTCAGACATGCCAGGAATCCCACGCCGGCTGGCCGAGCACAGCCTAAACATCCTAAAAGGATTCAAGCCAGTCAAACAGGCTCTTCGGCGTTTCTCCGAACCCAAGAGACAGGCCATGGGAGAGGAGCTAGCCAAACTATTGGAGGCCGGATTCATCAGAGATATAAAACATCTGGACTGGCTAGCAAACCTGGTGATGGTACCAAAGAAGGACAAATGTTGGCGCCTATGCGTCGATTTCAAGGACCTCAACAAGGCTTGCCCAAAGGATCGCATATTCCAACTGGATAATGCACTTCGACGGCTCCAAAATGTTGGCTGGGGAGTCAAGGCTGCTCGACGTCCCCAACCGGAGATACAGTTCAATACGTACTCGAGATAATGTATACGGACTCCAACAACGCAGGCGAATACGAGGCCCTTCTACATAGTCTCCGGATGGCGGTCTCCATGGGCATTCAACGCCTAGAGGTGCGTGAGGATTCGAACCTCGCGATATCCCAAATAAATGGAGACTTTGATGCCAAGGATCCGAAAATGGCAGCCTATCGCAATGCCATACTAAAATGTCATTTCGGTTTGAGGGGCTCGAATTTCACCATATAGCCCGGGATAACAACCAGGCAGCAGACGTGTTGGCACGCATCGGCGCAAAGCGCGATGCTGTCCCCCCCAACATCTTCCTAGAGAGGCTGTTCAAGCCATCCGTATTATGGGAGGAGAGTCCGGAAATAACAAACCGGACCCCACCGCACTGCCCCACACCGAACATTCTGACACAGTTGGTGGTTCTGCCAACGAAATAACACCCTCAGCCCACGTAATAATGGCAGTCATTGCCCGTGGACGAACCATTCCTAGCCTACCTAACCAGGTGAACTTCCCGAGCACCAAAACGAGGCCCGCTGCATAGTGCGGGCGATCTAAAGCCTATAAAGTCCATGAGGGAGAGCTTTATAAGAAAAGCACAACCGAGTCCTTCAAAGGTGTATCTCCAAAGAGGAAGGGCGGAATCTTACAGTTGAAATTCATGCCGGACTCGGCGGGCACCACGCCGCAGCCCGGGCCCTTGTAGGCAAGGCCTTCCAGACAGGATTTTATTGGCCGACGGCCCGGCAGATGCTCGGGACTTAGTCCAACGATGCGCCGATGCCAGCTCTTTGCTAATCAAAGCCACATGCCACCCACCACCCTCAAAACTATACCCATCACCTGGCCCTTCGCGGTCTGGGGGCTTGACATGGTCGGACCCCTTAAAGGGGGAACCCACAAGCAAAAATACCTACTGGTCATGGTGGATAAATTCACCAAATGGATAGAGGCCAAGCCTGTCAAGACGGCCGAATCCGGACCGGTGATAGACTTCATATCAGGGGTCGTACACCGTTACGGTGTCCCCCACAGCATCATCACTGATAACAGCATGAACTTTACGGTCGACGAGGTCAAACTCTGGTGCAAAAACATGGGCATTAAGCTCGACTACGTTTCAGTCTATCACCCTCAAACTAACGGCCAAGTTGAGCGAGAAAATGGTCTAACTATGAGCAGCATCAAACCCAGATTAGTGCGGTCCCTCAAGGAATCTAACATGCACTGGGTAGAGGAGCTCGACTCTGTACTCTGGGGGCTGCGGACCACTCCGAATCGCACGACCGGATTCACACCATTCTTCATGGTATACGGCGCAGAGGCAGTTCTGCCCTGCGACATAATTCATGACTCACCTCGCGTGCGCATGTATGAAGAAAGAGAAGCCGATCTTGATCGGCAGGACAGTTTGGACGCCTTGGAGCAGGAGCGTGACGTAGCAAAAGTCCGTTCCGCATTCTATCAACAGCAGGCTCGAAGATATCAAAGCAGAGAAGTACGGGCCAAAACTTACAATGTTGGCGAGCTAGTTCTACGCCTGCCGGACAAGAAAAGGACAAACTAAAGCCCAAATGGGAAGGTCCCTTTATCATCGACCAAGTCCCGACCGTGGAGCGCATGCCGTCTGCGAGATGCATTGGATAACCGACTCGAGCCGAACCCATGGAACGCAAAGACGCCTCCTCAAGATTCTACGCCTAGCACCGGATTACGAGTTCGTCTCCTTCCTCATCCATATTTTACATTTTAGCTTTCTTCTATTTTTCTCCTTCTCCCTCCTTTTTCTTTCAAGCCTTGGAAGGCTCGTTAGCGCATTGTTCGCACACACTTGGCGCGCTATCAGCGCTCATTGTACCTGGGGGCTTCTTTCACAGAAGCTTAATTATAAGGGCTTCATGCCCAATACATGTGTCACACTTCCGCATGTACCTTTTATTCACCATTATATGCATCGATATGACTTAAGTTTTGGCCAAGCTGGGTTGCCTGGCTCCTGTGCTTACCCCTACGTTCCCGATTGTTCGGCTAGGTGGTAAAGGGAGCACCTCTGCGATTATTCTTGCCGGGTTAGCCGGATGTGTACCTCAGACTGGGTGAAGCCGAAAGCTAGCGTTCTTAAGAGAATATTCGGTCGGTGAACTAAAAGAAGATTTCTTACCTATTTATTTATCTGCCCCCAGATGTTTTTCTGCTTTTTCCGCAGTCCGGACATGCACTTTAGGGCATGCCTCCCAGGGAAAGGAACCCCTAACGGAACTATTCTCCCTGGAAGATGTTTCTTACTAACCATGTAATATAACATAACTAGTTGGGCACTTGTCTGATAAAGCACTCATGACCCCTACGCCTGGTCTCCATGCATGCCCCGGTTTTTATATAACCGCGAGGGTATTCGGACACACTCCGGACTATTGGGTCCCGAGGTTGAAGCGAAAAGGTCCGCTAAGACAAACGATCTACAATCCGGCTAGAAGGCATTTTACATGTCACCTTAAATTACATAGTCAATTTGACTGATTGTATTCCTCTTCAATGCCATCTAACAGGCTGTCTAGTTTACTGTCCTGCTGGGAATACTTTGCGGCCAATTCTACCTGGCCGTACACTAAGCTCACAGGGATCTCCTTCCCATCTGGCCCCACAGGTCCGACCTCGGCCATGTGGTTTGGGTCAGCCTTCGTGTACCGCGTCTTCACCATGGCCTAGGCCTCCCTGGCGCCTTGACGGCAGGCTGATATCTTCCATAATCGAAAGCGCCTCCGAGCTCCCTGGAGCCTCTCTGCAAGCTCCCCAAGGCCTTCGGGCAGGGAGATAGATGTCCACAAGGCTTGGGCGACGCCTTTCATCACCTGTCGAACTCGTTCATGCAGTTGTAAGAGCTCGGGAAGAAGGTCACCCATAGAACCGGGCATTTCCTCTGCAGGACGGCCTGTGAGCATACCTACAGACATAACTCTGTTAGTCGACTTCCTCGCCGAACTCTTTTTTTTCAAAAGTTCGTTTAAGCACTTACTAAAAATGCCGCGTCGAAGCCGCCGGTTCTCCTTAACGGAGTCAGACAGCTGGGCACGAACATCTTTTAGTTCCTCACCCAGCTGGGTGTTGGCATCTTGGAGATTATTTTTCTCCTGCCTCACCCTCGTAAGCACGTTCTCGCCGGCCTTTAACCGGCGCAGGAGTTGTTGCTTGTCCGGATCTACCCCGGCGTCATATGCAATGTCATTATCAGATCTATATACACGCCCCACTTCATAACATACTTATCTTTTAAAAGCGTATGTTACCAGAGGGGGTCTCTTTGACTTCGTCATGCTTGTCAGCGGCCTCAAGTTGGGCTTTGCACTCTTCAAGCTCCTGAGACAGTTGGGTATTCTTTTCTGTAAGATCCTGCACAATAAATGATCCTTAAATCAGTTATTCTAACTATTTCAAGTCTCGGGGGCTACTGGTATATATAACCATCAAATTTTCTCACCCGTATGTCTTTCACATACTGCTCCGTGGCTCTGGCTAGACCATTTTGACTGCCGTCCTCTCGCTCCCACAATACGCTCTCGTAGACTGCCGTCCTCTAGCCGTGCCGCCACCTCTGGCTACGTTCTTGTGGAGGCGCACGGCGGTCAACGCCGCCACCGCTGGCGACGTTCATGTGGAGACGCACGGCGGTCAGCTTCTCCCACGCACGCGCATTCTAGATCGAGGCCCGTTCATTACGGTGTAGCGCTGAATGTTAGCCGATAGACGCCGTTAATCTCCTTTGTTTGTCAAGTAGTTTATCGTCAATATGCTCTTCTTAAGAAGCTTCCTTGCCTGCTCGCACTCAATCTGCTTAGCTGAGATGGCATGCCAAGGCCGATTAGTTGCTAAAATATCCTGCCATATATTTATTGTGACGTAGATTGCCATGGTCTAGTAGCCAATCTGTTAGGTGAAATAGCTCTACACCGTTTTATACTCGATCTTTGTTGCTGCGATGGCCTTCGATAGTTTGATGGCTGTGTGCTCGGCCTCATTGACTGCTGAAACAGCCTGCCATAATTTGGCACTCAAATCTGTTTGCTGAATTAGCTTTACATATATTTCGTTACATAGATCTGCTTGTCCAAATATCTTGCCATAGCTTTAGACATCGACATAGGTATTTTTTTTTGGACTTCATAAAAAAGAATATATGATTATCCTGTAATATCTAGTAGAAGAACTAATTTGTATGTCTAATGATGGACAGGACTTGGATAACTTCGCTCAAGATTCTCCGCTGCATATGTCGAGGGGGTTGAAAACTTCATGAACTTTATCAGAGCTGAGTACGATGGTCCAAAATCAGATGTGCTCTACCCATGTAGCAGTTGTATGAATTCAGTTACAAGACCCCAGTCAACTGTGCAAAATCATCTACACTTGTATGGGATGTCGGTCACATATACTAGGTGGGTTCATCATTGTGAAGCTGAACGTCAATGTTATTGACTACGTGGAAGCAGCAGATCACCATCTTGATCTGCCTGATGCTCGAGTGGAAGAGGAGGAGGAGGTGGTGGAGGCGGAGCCGATGAGTTTGACCAACATTGAAACAATGCTACGAAATGCTCGTGCATTCCGTGAACTTTCACCTCCGTAAGAAAAAGCGGTGGGCCTGCATGTTGGAACAATGCAACATTCTTGTCACCCTGTGAAATAAGCTGTCAGTATTCTCAGCTATGGTCACATTTCTTCAGGTGAAGACATCTGAGCGGATGACCAACAAATCACTCGATGCGATGTTGGCTGCTTTCCGCGAATCTTTCCCTGATGCGTCTGAGCTGCCACGCACCTACAGTAAAATGAAGAATTTCCTTCGTGCAGTTGGAATTGGATATGATATGATCCATGTTTGTAAGAATAATTGTGTTACATTAGGAAGGATTATGCCAACTTAAGTGAATGCCCGAAATGCAAATCATCAAGATGGAAAGATGGCGATGTTGTGAAGAGGATTCCTCATAATGTTCTGAGACATTTTCCAATTACACCAAGATTGCAGAGGTTGTTTCATGATGCTGAAACAAGAGAGGATGTACTGTGGCATTCTAGGAACCAGGAGTACAGAGATCATAATGTAATGAGCCATCCATCTCATGGTAGTGAGTGGAAAAGCTTTAATGATAAACACAAAGAGCTTGTCACGACCGAGAAACATTAGACTTGGCTTAGCTTCAGATGGATTTAACCCATTTGGCCACTAGAGCGCCACATATAGCATGTGGCCAGTGCTTGTTATCCCTTACAACATGCCTCCAAATGTCTGCACCAAGGAATCAAACTACATGATGTCCTTGCTCATCCCAGGTCCAAAAAGTCCTGGAAAGGATTTTGATTTTTTCATGGAGCCTCTTGTGGAGGAACTTCAACAGCTATGGAAGGGTGTTCTCACTCGAGACCTATATAGCAGCCCACCAGCTGATTTCTTTCTGCGTGTTGTTATAATTTGGTGCATCCATGATTATCTGGCTTTGGGCACTATGTCAGGGCGAACTACACATGGTTACAATGCATGTGTTATTTGTGACAGGAATCCTTGTCATACGCAATACTTAGCAAGATCTGTTACATTGGACACCGCCGTTTCCTTGCCAAGGACAAGCCGCTTCCTAGAAAATACCAAGACATGTGTTCAATGCAAAGCATGAAAACCGTGATGCGCCAAAGAGGCTCACCGCCGATGAGTTGCAAGTGGAATTAGAGAAGGTCCGGCATATTACACTGTGAAACCATCCACGATAATGGTAGCAGGAAAAGTAAGTGGCAGGGCGTAAGAGAGATTATTGTTTACCTGCAGGTCCACTTTGTGGGACTTCGAGTATTGGAAATATTTGGATCTGCGGCATAATCTTATGTGATGCACATCGAGAAAAATATATGTGACAACATTATCGGCACACTTCTTAATATTGTAGGCAAGACGAAAGATAACTTAAAATCTTGGATTGATTTGACATACACGGGTATCGACAGATTTGCGGTGCAAGATGAAGGTAAACCACGGCATATGGCACCAGCTGTGTATGCGTCTTGGACAAGGTAAAAGAAAAGAATTCTGCGTGGTCCTATCACGTGTGAGATTCCCACATGGATTTGCTTCCAACCTTGAAAGGAGAGTCAGTGCAGATGGAAACAAGGTACAAGGGTTGAAAACTCATGACTGCCACGTCTTACTTCAAAGGGTTTTACCTGTTATCCTTAGAGGATTGGGCATACGACTTATCTGAGCAGTTGCAGAGTTGGGACAATTCTTGAGGAACTTCTGCAAGAGGAATATCGGGATAGATGCTTTGGAGCGTCTTAGAGACAAGATAACAACTATCCTATGCGACCTTGAGAAGATATATCCTCCAGCCTTCTTTGATGTGATGGTGCATTAGGCTGTTCATCTACCTGTTGATGCACTACTTAGAGGTCCAAAGACAGTATGGCTGGATGTACCCTATTGGAAGGCGGCTAGGCACTTTCAAGGGCTATGTTAGGAACGAGCTAGACCCGAGGGTTCCATTGCAGAGGCCTACATTGCTCTGAAGCGTTGACATTCTTCTCAAAATACATTGAAACAAATTGATCAGCTTAGCAAAGAGGTGGGTGAAGACAATCCCGGGCTCAATGTTTTCGATTATTCTGCTCGAAAGAAGGTGGAAGAGTCGACAAGAGGACAAACCTAAAGATTTGGACAAAATGGTTTGGTATGTGTTGAATAACTGTCCTGAGATACTACCTTATATCAAGTAAGTGCAGTACTCCAGCTTATACATCGTAATCTACCAAACTTGCAGCCCATTCTTATATATTTAGATGTTTGACGCGATCACTATGTTGTGCAGCATCTACAATGAGGAGTTATGCCGCAAATTCCAAGAAACATTGACAAACTGGTTATGGCAGGATTTGCGAAATGGTTCAAGAACCATGTAAGCTTTTGAAGTGCACTGTCAGTTTTTTTTAATATATTGAGTACATAAGATGATCGACTTGTCTATTTTCTAACCATAGGTTAAGATGATGCGGGAGGATGGGCAGGCAGTTGATGATGCCCTTTACTCACTAGTTATGGGTCCTGATACTCGGGTAAGACATTATGAATCTTGCGTTGTTGGAGATGTGCGCTACAACACCCTTGCACGAGACGAAGGTGAAGACACAAAAGCAGTGCCATCATGAGCACGGATACGTATGACAAAGAGATAGCTGAAATGTATGCTAACATAACAGACATTGTTCGATTGCAGATATCTCCGCCGAGGATCATCGGTGTGTGGTTACTGTTGTCTTGTCATTGGTATAACCTGTTTTCCGTGATCGCAAAACCCAGAGCTGATGATTATTTCAAATCCATCAATGTCAAGGCGGCGTACCGGACCAACGAGCCTTTTATTTTGGCAAATCAAGCAACACAGATATTTTTCTTGGAAGACACATTTGCACGTAGCGATGATCGGAGAGTATTGCAAAGGTTTGAGCAGAGGAATTCGTTTAATGAAGTTGCACAACAAGATGATGCTTACACTGCTCCTGATGTACAAGATAACACAGATGTTCATAATATCTTTGAGAACCATCACGTCAATGACGCCGGCGAAAAGATTGACTGTCGTGCTGTGGACATACAGGAGTTGATCAAGAAGAAGCCAACGTTCGAGGACGTTGAAGACGAAGAAGAAGATGACACCATGGGGAATTACGATTCAGACTGATACACATGGCGAAGATGTTGACGTTGCTGCTGCGGATGATGATTACATTGCTTTTGTCGTGTTGCACGTCAAGACGTTTTTATCTACTATGTGAAATTGTGTTTGCTATGACAACTGAAACCTGATGAACATGTTGTTTAGTATTTTCTTGTGAGAACATCACTTGTTATGTATGCTGATTTGTGTTTGGTGATTGTATGACAACTAAAACATGATGCCATTGTTGTTTAGTTGTACTCATATTTGGCTGTGAAACTTGAATTTGATGACATAGTTTGTTGTTGGACTGCAATTTGCTCGACGTCTTTGAATGAGAACAAAGCTGACCCGACAGGGCCTCTGCTATTTATTTATTTATATGAGCAAAAGGGGATACCCCCTGATTTCCGTTAATAGAAATCATTAGATGTTCAAAACACTACGCCCAGCCTGCTACACAGGTTTCATTCATTACTAGTTTCAGCAAAGTGCTCATGTCGTAGCCACCAAATACATCACGAGTGCTACATACACTGCAAATAAAGAGAGAATCATCCTACAGAGCACATTGATTTTGCCCATTATCTTCACAAGCTCTTTCATCTCCTCGTTGCTGTCAAGGCCGTTCAGCAGCTATTGCTTGGCCATGATCAGAGGAACTGCATCTTTAACCTTTTGCTCGCATCTTCCTCTTCTCGCCGTTCCTTGATTACTTGTCCAACACCCCAACCTGCTGGTATTGGGATTCCTCGGCTAACCAAATAATCAGCGTAGTTGCATTCCCCCACATCAGCAACTTCCCAGAAATACAAATCACACGAATCTTCCCTTTTTTGCACGAATCAAATTGGAAGATCATCAACCAAACTATTAAAAATCAGCAACTGAAAGCAGCAGAACAACACTTAAACATATTATTACCCCATGATTCGGGCATTTGTAGAAGACTCGGCCAGGGTTGCGGATTGTGGTTGAGACGCGGCGGATGACTCTGCGTGATTTGCAGCAGTGGCACCACACCAACGGCAGCGGGTTGAGATGAGCAATCGGCTACGGTGCGCGTGCCGGCGAGGGTGTGATGAGACCCACATGCAATTGTACGGGTTGCGACTTGGCGCATATCTGGTTGTTGCCTGCTGAAGAGCAGGTGGATGAGCAGCCAGCGGACATGGTTGCTGCGGCCAGAGCTTCTGATGCTAGGCAGAGTAAGTAGAGAAGAGGATAAGCGACCGTTGGATATGTCGGTTTCATTACTTGCAGAGTAGCATAGCACCATATATAGTCATAGTCTAGGTTTGGATTCGAACCAGCTACAGGAGCACGTCTTTCTTTTTTCTAAAACTCGGCAACGTCTCTTTACTGGTACACTAGCTTGTTCTCTACGCCTTCCCAAGTCTTTGATTTTATTTCCCTTCTTTTTTGCGAGGACCTGACAGCTGGGACCCACCGGAAGGGCCTCTGTATTTCACGAAAAAAACGTTCCCCCCGCTGACATGTCGGACCCACTAGCTATATCTTCGCATGCAAGGAAGTGCCTCCTTATTACGCACAAAAAAATGAATACCCCCTGCTAGCTGGGACCCACCATAGTGGGAGGATGACTTGTGGGCCAACAAAGTTGACGGGGACGGAGGGCTTTGTCAACTTAGTCAATGTGAACGATTCTAGCTCCAGTGACCGTACGATGTCCATCCAACGGGCGTAGTGCTTCTTCAACCTCTGGTCTTCTTGCTCCAGCCGCCCAAAGCAGCGCCGGTCGTGCCGCATGCTCCTGCCTCTCGTGGCCGGCTGTGCTGTCGCGGAGGCCTCACCGCCCCCTACTATTCCCACCGTTGGCCAGGCCCTGCGGCGACGACAGCCTCACACCGCAGCTAAACCAGTGAACCCTCGTACTCCCCTCCGCGCGGGCTTCCACTGCCGCGTCTTCCCCGGCTCCCCGTCGTCCACTGCCCTGGTGCTCTCGGCGCGGCTGGTCAACGTGGTCAAGGAACGACTTTCATCGGATGTGGACTGTATGTGGAGAGGCTGACAGCTGGGTCCATGGCCGCAGCAAGGAAGTGCCTCCTTATTACGTGCAAAATAATTATTCCTCCACCTGACAGCGGGGACCCACCGGACGGGCCACCGTATTCCGCCCCCTGACTGCTGGGACCCACCAACTACATCTTCGCACGCAAGGAAGTTCCTGACAGTCGGGACCCACCTGGTCGAAGCGTAGGTAGCGTTGTCATTCTGGTCGCGAACGTGTATGTACATACTGGTGGATGTAGAGGCGCGCACATGTCGTAGTAGAGGTGCGCACGTGTCGTAGTAAAGGCGCGCACGTAGCATGTACACGTACGTACAACGGCCAGGGTGCAAGAAAGAAAATACGGCCACGTATGTGTACATACGGGCGGGGTCTCGAACGCCTACTCGCGCATACGTATGGCGAGGGCTCGTTGACATGGCTGGGTCGGAACGGAGAAACAGCGTCGTCGTCGTGTTCATGGGGAGGCAACGGAATGCATCGTGTTCATCGGGAGGCAATGCGGCTAGGTCGGAACGGAATGCGTGGTCGTGTTCATCGGGAGGGCTTGGACGGAAGAGGCGATGGAAACGAGGCTTGGCGTACCGCAGAACAGAGGAAACGGCCTTGTGTTCGACCGGCAACGTTTGAAACGGGATCCTGTTCATCAGGAGGGGTCTGGTGTACCGCAAAACGGAGGAAACGGACCTCCTACGGTCGAAACGGGGGTCCTGTTGATCGGGAGGGGTGTGGCATACCGCAAAACGGAGGAAACGGACCTCCTACGGTCGAAACAGGTGTCCTCTTGATCGGGAGGGGCGTGGCGTACCGCAAAACGGAGAAACGGACCTCCTACGGTCGAAACGGGTGTCCTGTTGATCGGGAGGGGTGCGGCGTACCGCAAAACGGAGGAAACGGACTTGTGTTGGAGCGCTACGGTCAAAACGGGGGTCCTGTTCATCGGGAGGGGTGTGGTGTACCGCAAAATGGGACTCCACGGGATACTGTTCATCTCCACCGTCGACCCCCTCCAGCCTCCACGAGCTACTGTTCATCCACCGTTGACCTCCTCCAGCCTCCACGGGCTCCTGTTCATCCAGCCTCCACCGCGCGCTACTCCACCGGCTACTGTTCAACCACCCCTCCACCGTCTACTGTTCATCCAGCCCTCCACACCACGGGGTCCTGTTCAACCACCCTCCACGGGCACCCCTCCACCGCTCACTGTTCATCCAGCCCTCCACACCACGGGGTCCTGTTCAACCACCCCTCCACGGGCACCCTCCACCGCTCATCGTTCATCCAGCCCTCCACACCACGGGGTCCTGTTCATCCACCCCTCCACGGGCACCCCTCCACCGTCTACTGTTCATCCAGCCCTCCACCACACCACGGGGTCCTGTTCATCCAGAGGCAACGCCATCGCTCACTGTACATCCAAACCCCCCCGCAATGCTCACTGTTCATCCCATCGATCGGCTTCAGTTAGCAGCGAGAGCGGCGAATCGCTCGGTCGGGTTCGATTAACAACCATCGATCGATCGCCGGGTTCGTGAACGTGTAGCCTGCAGCGTAATAGCTCGGGTTGATTAGAGCCCAACGGCTCGCTTCGGGTTCGATTAGAGCCAACGCCGCACACACACGCCAGACGTGTCACGAGAAAGCAGCGCATCGCTCGGCCCTCGACCTCGCACCGTAAACTGTAACTCTCCGAAATTTTCCTCCCCCTCGCTTCTACCACGGTTTTTTCCGTCATGGACGGCCCAAAGAATGTCATGCAGCTGCATCTCCGGCCCGCCCAGGACGAAAAGCCCATTTTCTGTCATGATTTTTTGTCATAGAAGTAGGAGCCCACCACATCTATGATGATACCGGGTTTTGTCACAACCGGCCCAAAATGTCACGGATGTGTCTTTTTTTGTAGTGATATATGGAGATCCGTATCTCCGATTGGATTGAAACCTTCGCTGAGATTTTTTTTTGAAAATTAGCTTTCTTGCGGCCGAAGAAGAGCAGCAACCGCCTTACGGGTGGCCCACGAGGGTCAGGGGCGCGCCCAGGGGGGGCGCAGACGCGCCCCCTGCCTCATGGCCACCTCGGGCACCGTCTCGCGTTGATTCTTCTTCCCATATTTTCCAAATATTCCAAAAATGTGCTCCGCCCGTTTTTATCCCGTTTGGACTCCGTTTGATATGGGGTTTCTGCGAAACAAAAATCATGCAACAAACGAGGCGGCACTTTGAGCCTGGATCAATATGTTAGTCCCAAAAATCGTATAAAAAGTTGCCAAAAGTATATGAAAATTGAATAATATTGGCATGGAACAATCAAAAATTATAGATACGAGGGAGACATATCAGTCGACTCCACTACGAGTTCCCTGACTAACTCCGGTGTGATAGTATCACCTACCGGAACGTCCCCGTGTGGTTCTCGAATTTCTTCTAGTCGGACCGTCCTCCCACTAGCCTTCCGACTGAGAAACTCTTTCTCAAGGAAAACTCCATGTCGAGCGACAAACACTTTGCCTTCTTCACGGTTGTAGAAGTAATATCCCAAGGTTTCCCTTGGATATCACACGAATATGCACTTGTTCGATTTGGGTGTGAGCTTATCCGACTGGAGTCACCTGACATATGCTTCACATCCCCAAATTTTCAGAAAAGACAAATTGTGACTCTTCGCGGTCCATATCTCATATGGAGTCTTATCTACGGACTTAGATGGTACCCTGTTTAGTGTGAAAGCTGCAGTTTCTAGAGCGTATCCCCAAAATGACAAGGGTAAATCCGACTGACTCATCATCGATCGGGCCATGTCCAACAGGGTCCGATTCCTCCGTTTCGACACACCATTTCTCTGTGGCATACCCGGAGGGGTCAGTTGTGGAACTATTCCACGACTCTTCAGATGATCATCAAACTCCTGGCTCATATACTCACCGCCACGATCAGATCGTAGAAGTTTGATTTTCTTGCCGAGTTGATTTTCTACTTTGTTCTGGAACTCCTTGAACTTTTCAAAAGTTTCTGACTTGTGCCTTATCAAGTAGACATATCCATATCTACTCAAGTCATCAGTAAAAGTCACAAAGTATTGGAAACCACCTCCGGCTGTCGTGCTCATTGGTCCACATACATCACTATGTATAAGTTCCAACAGCTCGGACGCCCTCTCGCAACTCTTTGCAAAAGGAGTCTTAGTCATCTTACCGAGTAGGCAAGACTCGCATGTCTCGAATGATTCAAACTCAAACGAAGTTAGAATTCCATCATCATGGAGCTTCTTCATGCGCTTTTGACTAATGTGTCCTAGTCGACAATGCGAGATGTAAGTCGGATTTACCTCATTAGCCTTATGCCTCTTGACATTGTTATAGACTGATTCACCTTCAAGATCTAGGATAAATAACCCATTCACAACGGGTGCAAAGCCATGAAACATATTATTCAAGTAAATAGAACAACCATTGTCCTTAATACTGAATTCATAACCTTGTCTCATCAAACATGAGGCAGAAATAATGTTTCGACTCAAAGCAGGAACATAATAACAATTATCAAGTTCCATTACAAATCCTGAAAGGTAAATTAAGTTGCATAGTGCCGACGGCCAATGTAGCAACTCTTGCTTTCCCGACACGTATGTCGACTTCTCCTCTTGCGACATTCCTAGTTCTGGTTAGCCCCTGCATCGAGTTGCATATGTGAACAACCGATCCGGTATCATATACCCAAGAGCTACTAGAAACATCAGCAAGATAAATGTCTATAACATATACAACAAGTGTACTCGAAGAAGAAGTCATACTTCCAGTCTTCTTGCCCTTCTCGGCAAGCCGCTTGCTGCAGTTCCTTTTCCAGTGTTCGGGTTCCTTGCAATGAAAGCAAATACTCCCCGAGGCCGTCCCTGACTTAGGCGCAGCGGTGGTAGTTGGAATTGCCTCCTTCTCCTTGCCCTTTGCCTTAGCCTTTTTCTTGGACCAGCTCTTCTTGAACTTAGGCGAGTTCTGCACCATCAACACTTGACGATGCGTACCTTTCTTGATATCCTGCTCTGCCACTTTGAGCATCTCATGTAATTCAGTGAGCCTATTTTCCATCCCATGCATATGGTAGTTCGAGATGAACGACCCATAGCTATCCGGAAGAGAACCCAAAATTGTATCTGTGGACAACTCATCCCCAAGTGGGAAGCCCAGCCTATCCAGAGCTTGCATGTACCCGATCATCTTGATCACATGCGGGCTCAGTGGATCACCCTCTTTCAGCTTACAATCCATCAAGGATCACCAGACGTTGAACCTTTTGGTCCTAGCCTGCATTTGAAACACGCTCTTAAGGTTCTCGATCATATCGAAATCCTCAATATTTTCAAACTGCTGCTGCAGATCGGACTCCACAGAAGCCAGCATGAGACAACTGATCTCGTTTGATTCATCAACGAGTTTCTGGTAGGCATTTCTGGCTGTAGTATTAGCATTATCAGCAGGTTTCTCTGGAAGCGGATTCTCTTGAACTTGTTCCTTTTTCTCATGCTTAAGAACAATTCTCAGGTTTTATACCAGGTGGTAAAGTTTGTTCCATTCAATTTATCTTTTTCCAAGATTGATTTCAACACAAAAGGGGTAACTTGATCAGGTGGTGCCATTGATCTACAACAGAAATATGCAAAACACTAAGACATGTATTCATGAAGAGTAATTCATATTAAACATTTTAATAAGATCATTACTCCCACTAAAATCAACATCCCTCGGTTGATACTTAGTGATTCAGGATCCAAGATCAACATGTCAACTAGTGAGCTTTTGCATCACCGCTAGAGGACAAGATCACTCGGTAAGCAACTCTTGCTAAACGTATCTCCATACGACTCTTGTTGTTGGGGACATCTCATGCCTCGCCAACTCCTATGCCTCGTGGCCCAAAACTGTTTTGATAGCCACGACAAGTCAACCAATGCTTCGCGTGTAAGTGTCCGACACAAACCCATCACTTCAAGGAGATCTAGTGGCACCCTAATTTCATAGGCCCGCCACTAAATATACTTGACATGTGAAGGTGCAGCAATTGGGGAGGCATTTGTACTTGACATTCTTTGAGGGATCACCCTACTTAAAACATCTACCATGCAAAAGAAGGGTGCGTAAAAGGGATAAACTTTCACAGGCAATTTATATATGTGTGACATGGTATAGCCCCTTTTCACAGCGCATGGTGATCTCCATCTCCACGTGCGTGGTCTGCCCATGCATGGTTGTCCTCGTGGTGATCTCCATCTCCACGCCATGGTGTTAACCGCCAAGTGTTACATAAGATACTATGCTATTAAAAACTAATAGATACTGAAAGTAAATTACATTACATGGCTTCTCATGTTGACACACATGTCATTAATACAATAATGGGACAACCATGTGGCTCCTGCCGGTTGCCGCACTCATGACACGCAGGTCATGAAACAATAATATACAAGCAACATACATGGGCTATACGAAATCACAGTCATTCCCTGCAAAAACGAGTCAGACGTTCTACCGCCGAAGATAAAACCTCCTGAAACTCTAGCTTCCAAGCGGATTTTGGCCTAGCCAGAAGCGCCAAATTTCGCTGCTAATCCAACTTTTCGTTAGCTTCAGTTTGACAGGTCGTGGAGCAAAATCGGAGTTCGTATGCAAAAGTTACAACCATTTTACCGAGACCGCTCCAACAGATTTCAGCACCACGGAAATCACATTTCCAAGGTGTTGATCGATGTTCCGATTTACGTTCCACTGTCTACCCCGATGGCGGAAACCGATCGGTAGGGGTAAGTCGTGTCACGACCTCTGCGTCATGATCAGAAAACAAGATGACGAACCCAACCTTCAACACTGACATGCGCGACCGATCTCCTCGACCCGCACTTGAACCGATCTACATATCTCATATGCATATCATCAAATCTATCACCACACAGCGGAGGCTCTGATACCACTTTTGGAACACGCGGTACGCTACGCTAGCGCCAAATAAAATTTTCTACAGCGCACCCAAGATCATGCTGCTGGAAATAGATTACGAGATCGGGTTTACCACTAGACGCGCAGTCACCGTAGCGGAAGTAGAGTTGGTGATGCGTGTAGTCGATCTCTCAGCCCGTCTCCTCCTCGCGTTGCCGATCTCCCGCGAACAACGAAGACCGCGAACGGTGATCTCCCGCGAACGGCACCTCGCGGTTCCCTTGAACGGTTCGTCCAAGCACCGCAGATGCGATGCCTCCAATGTATCCACACGTACGGGGGGCAACGTCGGGCGGCGGACTGCTATGTCCGGTCGCAGGGCATGGGCGTGGGGAGTGGCGGTGGCTAACCAGGTTTCGATTGGATCAACCCTAAGTGGTGCGCCCACTCCCCTTTTATATAGACCTCTGAGTTGGGCTCAACACTTGAGCCCACTAGGAGTCCACATCCATTTTCCACTCGAATCCAATCCGAATGGGCTGCAGTCCCTTAAGTGTGCGACCCTATAGGTTCACGTACACATGGACACGACCAAGTCGATAGTTGGTAGCGGCTCCTAGCGGAACGTGCCAATCCCCGTAAAGTCGTTTGACGAACCTCGACAATGTGTCATATGCAACATTCCTTTCGCCTCACGATATTTGTTATCGATCTCAAGGCGAGTACTTGTCACCCTTGTGATAGCTCGACCTCTCTTCTCGAAACCGTGATCTGATTCCTAACTAGGTTAACACTTAACCCAAGTCGCATGGCCATGCTTTCTGAATCTGATCACTCGAGAGGGCCCATAGAATATCTCTCCAAATAGGAGGGGCAAATCCCATCTTGGTCAACCATGTCTCGCAGCATGTCTCACGACTCACCTGAAAGCTATCTTTATAACTACCCAGTTACGGAGTAGCATTTGATAGACCCTAAGTGAGTCAATCCTCATCCCGAGAACATGCGAGGACCTCAGGTCAAGGACATGGCATAGACATTGTACTTGAGACTAACAGATGACAATATCTCGATGTGTCTCAAAGTGGGTCGGTCCGGCTCGGTGATCTCCATCCCCGAGCACATACTATCGGTTTAGCATCTCCATGCACATGACTTGTGAAACATAGTAATCAACCGAGTCGTATACTAGTCAAGGATATGTGTCCGCATAACCTTATCAACTAGGGACCATTAGAACAATCATCATACAATACATAGTTCCACAAGCAAGACACATACTCATTGATACATATCATTGATGATGTTCAAGGACAATGCAAAGGACTCATGAATACATATGGAAATATCATCATCACTTGATTGCCTCTAGGGCATATCTCCAACAGCACGCTCTAGGGTTATGGTCCACTCATCTCCCTTTATCTCCTTCACATGCTATCTCCTCCAAATAGGTACCTTGACAATTGACATGATTGGGCATGAGCTCCGGGACACTGGTTGGTTTATATAATTTGTTCACGTACGTATGGTATACACCTCCGATAGTTCGACATTGTTCATGTTCATATAAATTCAAGTCGTTAAGCTTAAACTTATAATTAGAAGCTTCAGATTTCAAAAGCACATACTCCCGACCCTAGCATTGGTGGCTTGTGGCACATGATTGTGCCCGAATTATGGAGGAAACCTCCATCGTTGTGGATTTGTTCTATTTAGAACAATCATCTATGGATCATTTGAAATTTTGAATTATTTTCCAAGATTGTAATTTTTACTCTTATCATAAATCGCCGACATGAGGGAGAATGGGAAAGGAGGGGAGGGGATAAAGTTAGGGTTTTATTCTCCATCGACACGCTGCCCAATGCAAGTTTGTATTTGACACATGTATGTTTTTAAGACATGCCCGAAAGGACGACCTCCTTCGATGGGAATGGGATCATTATAGGAGGCAAGTCTTTCTACATGCCAGACTAGCCTTGTCTAAGACGACCTTACTTTTCCCCGGGCTCTTGAGCTAGAGGCATAGAAAAACCTTCCTTGCATATCATTTGTTACCACTAACTTTTTAGCATGTCTTCGAGGGGTCGCCTAATGTAGGGTGTAGCGTAATAGTCATTGAAATTGCTGATCAATTTATAAACATTTCACCCATATTATAGTGTTTATTTTGTACCAAGATTAAATGGAATACATAGGAGTGAAACCACAATGTCAGTGGCTTGTGGCAGCACATAGGTGTCGGGGACGGACAAGAAAGGAAAGTGAGAGGAGAGGCCGACTCAGGATTTTACAAATGGTTTGTGGTTTGTCCTTTCGCCTTGGATCAAGATTTGGAATAGCTAATAATTTTCACAAATTGTCGGAACCCTAAACCATTGTGCTACAAAGTTTATGTTGCTTAGTGGATTTATACTATTTGTTTAGAATCGTCATCTCTAGGATCTTTTCTAAAAACTCCAACTAATTTTCTTACCGAGGTGTCATGCATCACCCGCTACCGAAAATCGTTGGTTCCACAAATTTCAAATTGAAATTACGTTGCCATTTATTTTCTGGTGCACGTTCCCTCAACGGGAAGAGGCTATGGGATGAAACATACGTGGGAGAAGATTAAGTGGCTAGCTTTCACACGGGAAAGAACAAGTGCATGCAAAATGAGATAGGAAGTACTAGCAGGCTCCACTTAAAAATGCATCACACTATGTATGATTCCCGACGAGTCGGCACCGTAACATGTGATAATTTATGCATACATAATACTATAATAGTATTGAGTTCTTGGAGAAATGAGTGAATGAAAGATCAAACATAAATTATCTTCTCAACAGGGCGCGCCTTGATCTCATCGATAACCGACGGGAAGCGTTGCATGAGCCACAGGTACCCCTCGGTTACCACAATTCTCGTGAAGTTCTCCCCCACCATGAAGAAGTCGAGGCACCTGTTCTTGAGCTCCGGACAGTTGTGCATGTCAGCATAACCTAATGTCGTCGCGACTGTCTCCACCGATACCATGTTCCATAGCTCCTGAGCACACATGAGCTTTAATCTGCCGAGGTCGTACCTGTCCGCTGCTGCAAGCACACGCTGAAGCTGTGGGGCCGTTGGCGAAAAGCTTTCGGGGTCGAACAACACGGACAATCTGTCCGTGTACATGAACAGAAGCATAGCTTTGAAAGTTGATGGCTCGATGTCATGCAATGTGATGCACTGCATGTTAGCCTCTGCTAAGGAACCGAAAAGCTCTGCTCTGAACACCGACGATCGGGCGGCGAGCACGGCCCGGTGGGCACGGAACGTCTCGCCGCCGACCACGAAGCAGACGTCCGAGCCGTCGGGGTAATCCAGCAGGCTCCCGAGATGGTCGCCTACGTTCGTGGCCGGCACGGGTATGGAGTTCCCGGGCAGAGTTATGACACCAGATATAAGCGTGATCGCGGCGTTCTTGACATAGCTCGACTCCAGGCAATTTCGCTTCACGCGGAGAGAACTCGACCAGCTGACGTGTTTACCTGTGTATTCGTCGACCTCCAGCAATGACCTTTTTAAGCCGCACGAGGACGGAGCGCCGTCACTTCGCACCAGGAAGGCCTCGCAGAAGCCATCGAGCCTGTTGAATTTGCTGTCAGGGAGAGGTGGAGGTAGAGGACAACCTCCTCGTCGTCTTCCCAGTAGCTGCATTGTATCTTCCAGCTGTAGTGCTCCGCGAAGATGCTCTTGGAGAGGGGGTTGCCCAAGCCATGGTTTCTTATTTCTGGGCAGGCAAGTTTGAACTCGATGAAGCTGGAGTCGATCATGTTTGCCTATGGGGCAGAAATTATAGCACAGGTTGAACTTATAAACAAGTGTTTGTGGACGCTTGGGATCCCCAGCCAAGAGGGAGTAATGTTCCAACCCCTCGAGAATCTGAATGTGTGGCGCCTTGGGTATCGAGCAGGGAGATGATTGTATTCCGATGAAGGCTGTGTTTAATTAGTACAGTACGTAATTGGCGCCAGTCCAGTGGCTCGTCGCTTCGGCTAACCTGCCGCGTCACACGCGGCAGCCGTGCTGTAACAACAAATTAACACATTGACGACCGCCCAACAAAGCTGCCAACAATAATAAACTATAGGTTTTGCTATTCATCGGGCAACTAAAATTGGGGAGAAAATGGTTGAGGAGATAGAGGACGATCATCCAACCGTCGTTTTTCATACACTAAAGGTTTGAAAATATGTGTAGATAACCCGAAACACTTTCCAGTCAATAATTACCAATGGGGGTCTGGACACCTTGATTTTCTCACATATTCAGGAAGATCCTTATCGGGCGAACTTTTTGTTACCGCAAACAACTCTTTTTGCTTCACAATATGTTATACAAAACCTGAGGCACGACTATATTTTGATCAATATACCTGTTATCCTTGCTATAGGTTTTGTTCTCTTTTTTTCGTATTTCGGTACCCTCGTGATTGAAATCATGCTTATGTCTGGCCAGACGATGATGAATAACGTAATACTGAATGGCCCAGAAAGTATCTCTATGAAACTGTAGTCGACCATACTTGCATATGTAGTAGAAACTATAGCACTAGGTTGGACTTATTAAACCCATTAAGTCGAATTAAAAGTCGAGTCCTCCATTCTAGATACCAGGGAGCTGTAAACTAAATTGGAGGCGGAAATGAGACTGAGAGAATTGCTTTGAGAGGAGGAATTGAAGTGGGCGCTAAGAGCTAAAGTTCGCAAATCGTCTAAGGGGACGATAACACTCAATTCTTCTATATGATTGCGAATGGCAAGCATCGAAAGAAGAGAATCTTTCAGCTCGAGCAAGATGAGGGGACGATATTAGGACAGGAGAACCTAAAACTATACATCACCAATTACTATAAGCAGCTTTCTGGGCCACCTGAGGATAATTTCGTGTCCTTAGATGAGTCGAGGGTTGAGGATATCCCTCAACTTGCAAGGGATGAGAATGATATTTTGACCGCCCCATTTTCGGAGAAAGAGGTGTTTGAGGCAATTTCACAAATGAAAAATAATAAAGCGCCTGGGACGGATGGTTTTCCGGCTGAGTTTTATAAAAAGTGCTGGCACATCATTAAGGGTGATTTGCTTTCGATGTTCCATGATTTGTTTTCTAGACATTTGCAGCTATTTCACTTGAATTTCGGAATGATTACGTTGCTTCCAGAGAAAACAGAGGCGGTGCGGATTGAGAAGTTCAGGCCGATCTATCTTCTTAACGTCAGCTTTAAAATTTTCACCAAGGTTGGAACTAACAGGCTTACGCAGATTGCACATTCTGTGGTGCAACCATCTCAAACTGCTTTCATGCCGGACAGAAATCCTAGAAGGGGTTGTGGTCCTACATGAAACGCTCCATGAAATCCACATGAAAAAACTAGATGGGGTTGTTTTTAGAGTGGATTTTGAGAAAGCGTACGATAAGGTAAAATGACCATTTCTTCAACAGGCCTTGCGGATGAAAGGATTCGATCAGTCTTGGAGAAACCAGGTAGATTCTTTCACGCAAAAAGGGAGTGTAGGAATCAAAGTGAATGATGACACATGTCATTATTTCCAGACACACAAGGGTTTGAGGCAAGGAGACCCGATGTCACCTATTCTGTTCAACATAGTGGTAGACATGTTGACGATCCTAACAGGAAGAGCTAGGGATAATGGCCAGGTAGGTGGGCTCGTCCCGCATCTAGTGGACGAAGGAGTGTCCATCTTACAGTACGTTGATAATATTATCATCTTTATGAAGTATGATTTGGCAAAAGCAAGAAACATGAAGCTTGTGTTATGCTTATTCGAACAGTTGTCAGGGTTAAAGATTAACCTCCATATAAGTGAATTGTTCTGCTTTGGAAGAGCTAAAGACGAACAAGAAGCTCACAAACAATTGTTCGGGTGTGAATTGGGTTCTTTGCCCTTTACGAATTTGGGTATACAAATTCACCATTGCAAGCTTTCCAACAAAGAAATGAAAGTGCATTGAGGATCGATTTTAAAAAAAGCTAAGCTGCTGGAAGGGCAAGCTTATGTTATATGGAGGCCGATTCTCATTAATTCGGTACTCACGAGTATGCCTATGTTTCTCTTGTCCTTTTTTGAGGTACCAATTGGAGTTCGGAAAAGATCGGACTTCTATCGATCGCGCTTCTTCTGGCAGAGCGCTGAGTTAAAACGAAAGTACAGACTCGCTAAATGTAATATAATCTGTAAGCCAAAAGACCAAGGGGGTCTTGGCATTGAAAATTTAGAGGTGAAGAACAAATGTCTTCTCAGCAAGTGGTTGTATAGCTATCTGTAGAGACCGATGCCACATGGGCCCAGATTCTGCGTAATAAGTACCTACATTCCAAAACCTTATCTCGGGTGACGGTCAGACCGATTGATTCACCATTTTGGAAGGGACTGATGAGAGTGAAATCAGTATTCTTCAACAAGACAAAATTTATCGTTGGAAATGGTACTACCACGAGATTCTGGAAGGATACATGGTTAGGGGAGACGCCCCTTGCACTCGAATATCCTTCTCTCTATAATATTGTTCAGCGAAGAGACACTTATGTTGCAACAATATTACAGTCCAACCCTCTCAATATTCAATTCAGGAGGACTTTAGCGGGAAACCGTTGGGAAGGTTGGCTCCATCTTGTGAGAAGATTGATGGATGTTCACCTTTCTCAACAGCCAGACCAGTTGCACTAGAAACTAACCAAGAATGGAGAGTTTTCGGTTAAATCCATGTATTTGAATATTATCAACACTGGCTCTATACCTCGATCGAAACATGTTTGAAAAGTCAAAGTGCCTTTAAAGATTAAAGTGTTTATGTGATTTGTCCATAAACAATTCATTCTAACTAAGGACAATTTGGCAAAACGTAACTGGATAGAATCTAGAAGATGTAGCTTCTATGATCATGATGAATCTATCAAACACCTCTTTCTTGACTGCCCAATGGCAAAAAAATTATGGCGGTTTGTCCAAATAGAATTTAACATTACTCCTCCAAATACCATCCACACGTTATTTGGGACGTGGCTAGATGGAATAGAGTCAGAAACGGCGAGACATATCCGTGTAGGAGTATGTGCTTTATTATGGGCAGTATGGAACTGCAGGAATGATTTGGTTTTTAACAAAACAACACATATTCATTTCTTGCAGGTTATTTTTTGGGCCAATGTACTGATCCGTATGTGGTCGCTACTCACTACGACGGATGCCAGGGAGCGTATGGTTACAGGGTCTATCCGGTGGGAGACGGTAGCACGGGCTTGGATGGCGGTCATGTAATAGGATATGTCTTTAGTTTCCTATCTACTTTTTGCCTACCGGTTGTGGCTATCCTATTTTTTGTGTTATTGCTATTTGTGAGCATTTTTTCCTTTTTGAGACATGGAGACTTTGTTGAACCTTTTGCTTTTTAATAATATGGTCGTATGCATCGTTCTGATGCAGAGGCCGAGGGATAACCTTCTTTTTGAAGAAAAAAAATTAAGGCACGGTAGAATGGTGGCTAACCAGCTACGCCATGTGGCGCATACTGGTGGGTCAAAGTAAGAAAGTTTTTAATTTTTTAGAGTTTTTTTTAAATGCCAGTGAGACTTCTTTCCTTTTCTTTTCAAGAAAAGTTTTTCTAGGCTTTTTCTTTTTCTTTTTAAGATGAATGTGATGTCCACGTGACGTGATAGTTTTTTTTTTAATTTCAAAATGAAGGTGAGGTACATTCAACTTTCCTTCAAACGACCCACAATGGCGAGCCTCAACCACTAGTAAACAAGTAATGTGGATGCTTGTGATACCTAACCGAGAGGGGACAATGCGAGCATCTTTCCAACCCCTCCAGAATCTGAATGTGTGGCGCCTTGATTATTGAGTAGGGAGATGAGATGATTATATTTCGATGAAGGTTGTGTTAATTACTGATAAGTAAACTCTCTTCGGTATTCCTCGACAAAACCTTTCTGTTTCGGTATCATTAGGGTCTTCATCTTATTCTGATGCACATTGATATCAAACTCCATCATAGCCGCACATCGGAACTCACTCCAATTGGGCCACTTATGGCTTAACTTGTAGGCATGGTACCCGTTTGTTGCATCTCCGAACATGTATAAGGTAACTAACTCAACATATTCAGGAATTTTATAGAGAAAAATACACCAAAATTGATTACTGTACTACCAAATGCGCACATCGGTCTGGTCAAATCAGGGGAAATCCAACTTCGGCATCCAGGGCTTGCGTGGATGCTGCTCTTCACTGCTACCGCCAGATTCGGCGATGAACCTGAGGTGGACTTAAGTATTGCAGAGTGAGATATGACAAATATGGACCCTCAAACGCCCGTGGACACGTCCGGGCGCGTTCGTAGACAGTGACCAGACACTTCTCAAATCAACACAACTGCATCCGAACATGTCATACCAGATTTTTAAATCAATACAAAAGCATGCAAACTTGAAAAGCATACGTACTATGCAGCTACTCCTCGTCGGAGATGTCGACAATTTCCGTGCCTGGCTCCGGGTACGTGTGCGGCAGCTGCAGCTCCGGCTGCTCCGCTCCGGCCTCCTCCTCCTTTATCTCCGCATCGAGTTCGGCGAAGAGCGCGTCGGACGCCGCCTGCTCCTGTCGAAGGAACTGCCTGTAGGCCTCCACATAGGCCTCGTTCTGGATGTACTCTAGGATAGCCTGTTGCTCCGCCATCTTCGCGGCTTGGGAGACGGCGAACTCCGCCTCTGCCTCCGCCATGGTGACCCCCCCTCCGGAATAGGCTGCTCCGACTCCACCTCCTCCGGATCCGCCACCTCCATCGGCTCCGGCAGCGGCCCTCCCTTCTCCTCCTTCAACTCTGGCAATCCTGTGGCAGCCCGACAACGATTTGGGCTGCACGCCGTGCCTGGATCTCCTCTACGACCTGCCTTCGATGCTCCGGCGTGAGCATAGCGTACGTAGTGATCACCCGCCGGCCATGGCGATGCCGAAGAGCGTGGGAGAGTGGTGGAAAGGAGGCAGATGGGCTCGGGTGGCGGCGCAGAGAGGGAGGAGGTGAATAGGCTAGGGTTGGGGGACGCTAGCTAGCTTAAATAGCCGGCTTTGGCCTCGGCCGGCGAGCCTGAGCGGCGCCACGCGGCGTTCACACCGCGGCGACGAAGGAGGTGTCCGTCGGACCATCAGGTTTCCGGGCATTTCCGCGTGGGACCCCATCGCCAGTCCTACGTGGCGGGTGAGTCCGTGCGCCCTCATATCCGCCCCATATTTAGGCTGGATATGAGGGGTGCCGGTGAGCACGGGCGTTTGAGGCCCGTTTGACGCACTCGTCTGGGTTAGATTTTCGTGACCAATCAGTGACCGAGCGGGCGCTCGGGCGTTTGCGGCCGGTTTGGGGCGGCCGACTGTAGATGCTTCGAGAGATGTACCCATGTGGTTTCCACTGCCATCGATGACGTCTGAGGTGACTGCTTCTTCTTCATTTCTCGGGCGGCCGCCACTTCCTCCTGCCGCACTTTGCCGAGTGACTTCATGGCAATTGTTTATACTCGGAAATACATAGATGAATTTTCTGTTATCCTTCAACAATTAATGCATTGTGCCAATATTCACACTGCCACATATTTAGAAAAATGTCAATATTTCGTTGGGAACTTTACAATGACCGTCATAGAGACGTTGAAATTAGCTTTGCAATGGGGTCATTGTTTGTGTTAGTCAACCACTCAACTGCCCATGCAGCTGGTTGCAAGTCCAGGGTGTGTTTGAGAAAAAAAAACTATCACTTTAGGGGTTACCGTCCCACAAAATTACCCCTTTTTAAAAACTAACCTAAAACTATCAAAATTTTCAGTTGTCCATGTGCCCTATGTGCTCATTACAAAAAAAATACACTTCCGTGATGATACGTGTTTGTCACAGTAGGTCGCTTTTTTTGTCATGCATGTACATCCATGACAAATTTATGACAGAATCAAGATAGTCTTACCTGTGTTGTCGTAGAAGTGTTCCATGACATTACCAAAATTATCATCACGGAAGTGTCCACTTCCATGATGATAAATCGTCGCGTCCTGAAGTGCTTTCGTCAAGGGTGACCGACACGTGGCATCCACCATAACGAACGCCGTTAAGCTATCGGGCGGGTTTTGGATCCGATAACCCGTTATTGACCCGACCAATGGGAAATTTCCACGTGTAAAATTCTTATTGGCCGGACGAAACACGTGTCAGCTTGTCAGTGGGTCAGATAGGCCCCTATGATATGTCGACACGTGGCACGGCCCAACAGTGGCCCATTTAGCTTACAAAGCCTGCCCGTTTGATTTGGTCAAAAGTTAATGGGTTGGCCCAGGAAAAGCCTGTTAACGGTCTCTTCGCAAATAGCCCATTTTACGGCCCGTTAACTCACGACCCGTTAGGCTCTAAAGGAAATCGGCCCAACAATGCCATGTGGGCCGTCGAATATAATACCCGCTCATTTCACTTTCGGCCCATGTATGGCCCACGACGTCTTTCGGCCCATATGAGGCCTTCGTATCTTTTGGCCCATTATAGGCCCACTATGAGTCTAGCCCATAATGAACAGTAATTTTCTTTATACCCGTTAACGGCCGTGATTTACATGGGCCGCTTCACTGCCGTGTTAGCTTTCGCCTATTGATGGCCCATACGTTCTTGGGCTCCTTTTCGCCCTCGATTACTTTCCGCCCACATTTGCTCGTTCTCTAATGGGCCAAATTCGCCCATGGCAAGAGTCGGCCCACATCGGCTCGTTCCACTAATGGGCCAAATTCGCCCATGGCAAGATTCGGCTTTATCGCTCGTTACCCTAATGGGCCAAAATCGCCCATGGCAAGAGTCGGCCTGCTTCGTCTGTTAACCTGCTATACCGCTTTCCAAATTTCATCCTATATTCTGGCCCATTAACGACCCGTTATGCATGTGACAGAATCAAGCCTTTGTTGTCCTACGGCCGGTTACCGTGCTGGGCCGATACCAATTACGCCCGATTATGGCCCATGTAGACACATTTATCCGACGGCCCGAGGCCACCGATTACAGGCCCATTTATCGATGGCCCGTAGGAGACCCATGGATCCTACGGCCCGTATATGGCCCATGGTAGTTGCGGCCACTAGCAAACCAGGGAAAAAGAAGACTAGGAAATAAATAAGGCCGAAACTAATGCTAGGCTATTAAGGCGATTGCACATATTACATCCACTCGGCATCAAAGATCGCCACCATTGCAAATATAGGGAACACCCTACACTATACAAAAATGGCTTGCTGTTTCCTTCAGGCGGTGGCTGCATGTTAAGAATACATTTTGTATCGCACCAAAACAAATTACAACTATATAACAAAAGGAAGGTTGGCATAAAACTTAACAGTCTAGCAGAAAAATGCACCACCGAAGTTGTAAGCTCAGTTCATTTGACCTGATCGTGCTTTTCATGTCAGATTGTCCGATGGAGCACCATAACCCTCGCCTTTATTTCCCCTAGGCTCCTGAACAACATAGCAAATGTCTGATAGTCTGGTTTCAAAACCATGCATATCTTGATGACATTGAGGAATGTTTCTTCTTGTTTCACAAAGGGTCTCTATTAGGGAATGGACTTGTGTCTGGAGCGCAGATACAACATTGCTTTGAGCTTGCATATCTTGATCATGAGGCAGTTTGGACGATATTGCCTTATCAACCAACCCAAGATACGCAGAACGTGCTTTTGGCAATCGTTAGTGGATTGTGCATTTCAACCCACCGCAGCAAGAGTCGACATTATGTTATAGTTGCCTCGCCACCTTCGTAAGGTGGCGGTTCAACCATTTTTTCCATAGCTCGCTGAAAAGTTGAGGTTTTACATTAGTAGTACCGTAATGTAAGATATTAAGGAGGCAGCAAAACCAAACAAAATAACTTTGGTCTATATATAGAACTTATTCTGGTGAACCCACGCAAAATATTAGTTGTATTTTATTGCAAAGTACATAATAAAACCAGGTTCCAAACATATGACCATGTACCATCGCTAATGTATTGTCTATTTCTTCACATTATATTGAGGGCTAAGGATGAAGAGACGAAGTTTATAATACGGTAAGCATAGTATGACGTCATTCATATAACAAAGCAACTTAGAACATACAAACAGGCAATTGTAACGTTGTGTGGGCAAGTCCAGCACGGAACTAGATTACGGGTCAAGATCAAAGGAACATCACTCCTCTCTTTTAAACCTTGTAAGGTGCAATGATACGCTAAGACAATTGTGTATAAAACTGAAAAGAGTAATAGACATTGGCTGCAAACCATGCGATTCAAGGCACAAGTCGAGTAAGTAGTAGTTAAAAGGCATGAGGATTAAGGACTTACAACAGCGGCTTTGACCGGTGTAGTCATGCCCTTCTTCTTGCCGGTGTGACGGTCCTTGAAGATTTCCACAAAGCATTTGGTTCGGTACTTTTTGGTCCTTATGGCTTTCCTCCGCATTTGGAACAAGTCAATATAGATATGATAATATGGTACATCGAAAAGAGTGAAACAACGACTAATTACAAGAGCCTCGCAGCAGTGCAATATAGCTACGAGATCCCGCCGTCTGGTTGGAATTTCACTTTCATACGGTTGGCCTTGTTCTTTGAACAGTTCACCTACAAGAAGATAGATTTGTATGGCACATGCGTAAATAGGACTTCAACATGTGATCTCGATGACATATATATAATGTACCGATACTTTGGATCGGACCGGTTTAACGAGGCCTCTCCGCCTTCATCGATATATTTTCCTCTCGAGATGTTTGGGCAAGTTCATCGTTAGCCTTGCCTTCAAAGTGAGTTTTCCTCAAGTTATACCGACATCGTCAGAGAGCAGACTTCAAAACATGGGTTCAAGCTTGTCCGGTTGCATCATCTTGGCTATCCAACTTGAACCTCATCTCGTTGAAAATTATGGGAGTCTCATTATCAAGAACCTAGAAAGTATTGGATGAGCAAGACGATATTACTAGTTTCCATACATAACCATACTTACGTATAAATGGTCGAGGAAGGTGTTGAACTGGTTTCGCTTTTGTCATTCCTGCATCGAATCCATGTTGGGAGGATACGTACATGACACCTAAGAGCAACCGCTGCCTCTAATACTAACTTGGCTGACTCTATAGCATCACGTGGCCTTTTTAAACCTGCCTCAAAACTGATCTCCATTCTTCCTCCTCTAGATTTAGTTAACCTATCGAGCATTATCCCTGATGTTTGTTTCCTCTTGCGCCTAGGTGCTAGTCCAACAACAAACATAGGAAGTGTTAGTGTACATCAAACTGTGAGACTACATATAAAGAAGCATGCAATCAGAACTTGACTCCAAAGAACTACCTTCTTGCTGTTGAAACTCACAAGGTTCATCTGATATTGCCAACTCGTCTTGTGTCAAGAGTGCTTGGGAAGTAGTGTCGTGGCAAGGGAGCTTGGGAACGTCGCTAGTTTCGATTGACGACGAAAGTACGTCGTGCACCGGTAGTACTGTGGTAGGTGTTGCAAGAACTAGGGCTGTCTCGCTTGTTTGGTGGCAGCTATTTGTTTCGCTTGTCTTTTTTGCAACTCGTGTAGCATGGGATGCCGTGTTTGTAGAATTTTCTCGCTGGACTTTGACCTTCTATTGCACCATCGCACCAGCAGAATCCGCAGGATTCATCTCGCTTCTCATTCCCCGCCATTATGTGTTTCTTCTTCTTTCTCTCGTGCCATGTTAAGTCAAGCCGACAAGAAAAGCGAATAACAATTTAGTTCTTCGTAACAAATTGATGCGTGATGTAGACGAACTGAACTTTGATGTTAGACAACCACATGATAGGAGGATGTAATATGTATGAAAACAGTGACGGAAGAGATAACCGTAACTATGATGTGTAAACTAAGAAGAGGACATTTCACCAAATTAGAAGCAATGCAATGGAAGGTAGACACCATATGAAAGATGCTACAAATATTGCTCGCCAAGTTAATAAAGGTGTCTCATCATAAATGGCGTTTAAACAAATGTGAAGCAAAGTACAAGAAATAAATCATATGCAAGATGCAAACAACATCACACTACCATGTTAGAGGTCTCTGCGTCATTAGTGCCATTGCATATTCACAGGATTGCATATTCACAGCTTATGATGTGTAAACTAAGGAGAAGGCATTTCAACAAATTAGAAGCAATGAAAGCTAGACACCATATGAAAGATGCAACGAATATCACTCTACCAAGTTAAAACTGCCTCTGCGTCATAAGTGCCGTTTCAACAAATTAGTAGTACAAGCTAGAAAAGAATGTGAGATGTAACCTATATCACACTCCGAAGTCAAATGTGTCTTATGATAAGTGATTGTTGCAGGTTACACAACAGTAGTAATATGATGTAAGAACATGGTGTGATGGACAGATATTGTATGTTCTAGAAACAGGAACATGTGTCTTACTCAAGTATAATGTGTAAAGTAAGCAGATGGAATTCAACAAAATTAGAAGCAATACAAGCTAGACATCACACATAACATGAAACCACATATATGATTGCCAAGTTAGAGGGAGCACCGTGATGCTGCACTAGGGGAGACGTGCTCATCATAAACACAACTTTGTTGAGTGTCTATGCATGTGTTGTCTTGGAAATCATCTTGGGGGTGTGGAGGAGTAGAAACTGAGAGGCCCTCCATTCGGAAGGAGCACCTTTATCACCTGCCTTGCTAACTTCCTTCCGCTTTATTGATTTTGAATTGTCAAGTAAAACCGACAAGAAAAAGCAAAAATCTCTTCGTAACTCATTCATGCATGATAACGACAATCACTACTTTGATGTAAGGCAAACACATGATACCGTGGATGGAATATGTACGAAAAATGTGACGGCATGGCATGTTCACAACTGTTGTGTAAACTAAGCGAAACCATTCCAGCAAATAAGAAGCAATGCAAGCTAGACACCACATGAAAGATGCAACCAATATGACTCGCCAAGTTAAAAGCGTCCCATCATAAATGGAATTTCAACAAATTAGAAGCAACAAGATGCTATAAATCATATGAAAGATGCAACTAATATCGCACTGCATATACTAAAGGTGTCTCGTCATGTTGATTGATGCGGGATACAAAAAAAACAATAGTTTTATGTAAGGACATGCTTAATAGACAGATATACTATGTACTAAATACATGAAGGCATGTCACATTAATAGGTATAATGTATAAGCTAAGCAGACTAGCACATGCAGTTTAACCAGATTGGAAGAATTACAATCTAGACACCATATGCAACATGCAACCACATATCACGCTGCCAAGTTAGAGCAAGCACTGCGATGCTAGTGTAGGGAAATGCTGTAATCAACTACTGAGCTACGCTCACTATCTTCATGTAGCATTTCGCTTTCTTGAGAATCATGTCGGAGGCCGACGCTGCATTCTTTAAATGAGGAGTAGTCCCCTTGCCTGCCTCGCCTCGTCATAAGTGATTGATGAGGGATACACAAGAACATTAGTTTGATGTAAGAACATGGTTAATACAGATGTACTAGTATGTACCAAAAACAGAAAGGCATGTCATATTCAAAGGTATAATGTGTAAGCTAAGCAGATGCAATTTAAACAAATTGGAAGCAATACAAGCTAGGCATCCGCCTGGAGTGGTGAGCATGATCATCTAGGACCTGAGAGCCTGGTGGGAGGCGGGCTGCTTCGCCACCCTCGCAGCTTTTTAGTTGGCTTCGTGTGATGCCTATCTTTGTTGGGCTTGTCACCGCTCTCGCCAAGGCCCCTGATTAGCTATTTGTCTTCTGGTGCTCACGGGATGGTGGTTCATGTAAAAAAATATATTTCCTTATCTTATCGACTTCGGCTTTTCGAATACAAGTTAGACACCATATGGAACATGCAACCACATATGACACCGCGAAGTTAAAACAAGCACCTGGGATGGTGGTTCATTGCGAGCGAGGTCATCAACTCCAGAGCTACGTTCCCCGTCTCCATCTGCTGACACTGCACCTATTAAAGCGTTGAAACGTGTCTTGCCTAGCCGCA
Organism: Aegilops bicornis; assembly: GCA_021605145.1. NCBI lineage: Eukaryota > Viridiplantae > Streptophyta > Magnoliopsida > Poales > Poaceae > Aegilops > Aegilops bicornis. The sequence continues at coordinate 331,239,443 of CM038675.1, forward strand.
CAACAAGCTGGAGCAACTTATCTCTTTTCTTTTTGGCTTCTCTCATGGCAGCAGAGTCTGAAATACCCTTGCATAAAAACACAACCGTGAGAGTAAGGGTGAAGTGTGTGCAGAACTAGTGCACTGTAAAAGTAGCGTATAGCGGTGGCTGAAAAATAAATGACAGGAGACATATGATAGCTCTACAACATTGCATGGCAAACAAAATTAGATTATACTCCGTATGATTTTGTAATATATGAGCACAGGAAATGCAGTACTCCTCCAAAGACACCACCACATGTGGTCATATCTAAGATAACAATCGATTGAAAATAAATAGGTCGATCGATTTTTTAATGAACTGCTCGATCTATAAGGAACGGGCAGATGGCCTTTATCTACCTCCCGCCATCCTTTGTTGACGATCTTTCTCGAACTTGGCCGACCACCGGCCCAGACCCTGCCTCCGCCGCCCGCCCTCCCATCGACCTCACACCACTGCAGCTTGGCAGCGCCTAGGCCATCCTTTAATCCCGGCCGACCTCCAGATCGGCGCCAGAGCTCTAGGCCGCACAAGCCCCTAAGATAAACACCATATGTTGCTTCCCGGCGTAATAGGCGCATTAGCGCTACATACTGGGAATGCTTCCGTTAATTGGGAATCAACTGGCCAGATATTGAAATTCAGGGGGGTAACGGACCTCTAGCTAAGGTGAAATAGTATATGAGGAGAAACCTTGTGCATCGCGAGTTACTAGGAACACCTAGTATCAAGAAGAAGCGGTCAACTAGTGTCTTCTGCGGGATGAATACCGTGCAAGCAGAGACGTAAGATTTGCACGAATAAGGGAAGAGGAGTACCTTTTTCGGTTGCCGGTGTGGTCACCCCCACATGTCGCGCCGATCTTCTTGTTTTTACCAGGGAAACCGATGTTCTGGAGGGTGCATGCTTGGACGAACCCATGGCCAAATTGTTGACTGTGTTGCCGTGGCCGTATGTCGGCGGAGGGGAAGCAGATCCGAGGCGCGGCGACGGCGAGCAGAACAACTCCGGTGCGGTGGAGGCTGGCGAAGTTGGAGCGGCAGCGGTGAGGCGCAAGACGGCGTGGTTGAACTGGCTCGGGTACGGACGGCTCGGCCTCGGCTTCAACTACTAGACGTGGAGGTCGTTGCGGTTGAGGTTGCAGTGAACGACGACGTCGGGGTATCGGCTCCGGCGTGATGGAGGAGGGCGGCGGTTGATGGGTGGGATGGGGTGGCGGACGGAGGACGCCGGGGTTTCGCGGCTGGTGGAGAGGTAGTTTTGGCGCCCACGGAGTACGAATGGGGAATCAGACGGGTGGGGGGAACCATGTTTGATGCAGGGACGCGCTTTGTTTTTGGCTTTTGAATGAAGATGGGACGCGCTTGTTTGAAATTTGGGGAAAGTACAAACTTTGCCCCCTCTTAAATTTCGGACCCATCATGGTCGGGGTAGGATGGTAATCCCAGTGTGTCCCAAATAGCGGGCGGAGTGATTTCGACGCGTGCGTGTGCTTAGGCGGCCATTGTGTATGAATGTTTTTCGGATGCGGTTGCGTGGCGTCTAGATGAAGCTACAAACCTACCCCGGTTTAGACCTTTGGACGCCGGGCCGGTAGGTTTCACGGGTCGGAGTTATTAGAAAAGTAATTTCCTTGTACTACCAAACATTGGTCTCACGCGGTTTCAAGTAGTAGAGGCTCTTTTGGCGCTTCGTTCGAAATTTTGAAACACAAGCGTTCACGTTTAGAGTACTCTTGAACTATGAGGATTGACCTAAATATACAACATTATATTTGACCTTGTATGTTTGAAAATCTCATTAAATTATCCGCTTCTTTTTGAAATTTTGACACTTGAAAATCCTATAACTACGATTATTTTAGAATGGAGGAGCTAAATTTGAATCTATTTTGTACACGACTACATATGCTATTATGTACAAAATCAGAGCAAAGATTGGTGCCCCATAATTTAGGTATGGTTTACAAATGCCATGATATCAAATTCAAATAATTGAATGGACTTCATGTTGAATTCGATTTTTTTAAACCACCTTAAGTTGAATTCAAATGTATTCTAGTTCATAGGTAGTAGCCATTTATAATGTCCATTGTGTAACTTTCTTATGTATAATGTGCTTTACACACACAACATGAACTATACTCACGTTTATATTCGATTGCTAAAGCGATGCATTGTCTGGAGTTCAAAATACTAACAATGTGGATCAATTGTGTCGAATAATAACATAGACATGCTCAAATTCGATAGAATCTAGATGTCTGATGGATCAATGACCGCTCCTTATGCGAATTGCAAATATCATGATCCCATCCTAATATTTGGATACAATTTATATCTTTAATCAATGTGTAGAGCAGTCTTTTACGTGTAGTTTCACTCTCCATCGGTGGTCTCTCACACATGCTCATACACTCTCTCCCGAGGTGTCTTTCTCGCACACATGCTCTAGATCTCACCCTCCCTCTCTCGTAACCATTTACAACTGTTTTCACTAACCTTTATCACAAGCACTCTTCCTCTCGCAAACATACACACGCACAATCCTCATCGACCCTTTCTATATACATGGACCTGCCTACGTGTCTCATGTACGCACATTATCTTTACGCATGTCTCTCACGCATTGTCTCACACCTCTCTTCCTAATCGACGAGTATGATTCTAGCAGAGCATTCTGTAGGATGCCCCTTAAAGTTAGGTTGGATGAATAGTAATATCAGAATAAAGGGTTTACCTTACTCCGAGAACCTAGGGTTACAAATCCTAGCCGGCTTTGTCCGTGGACACAGAGTCCTTCACAATTCTGCTATCTTTGTCTTGTACGACTATTCATCCATGGGTCTTCCTAAATGCGTCACGGGCCGACCAATGTGGCGCAGGACGGAATGTAACGAAGGGCCTCACCTCGACCCATCGGACCTCACGCGGTGACACACCCTCTGCCCCCACGTCTCATTATCTTCTCACACCCACACATACCAACACAAACACCACACACACGTAAAATTTCTCCTGGTGCCTCTATTCCTCCCCCTTGCATATACACACTCAAGGGAATGGAATCTCTTGTCGTGACGTCATATTCGTCTCTCTCTCTCTCTAGACCACTCTCATTTCTCGTGGTGTCTCTCCCACGCCTGCCGGCCCCTCTATCCATGCCTCTCTCGAATAATACACACACACATACCTCTCTAGGCCCCGCCAAATGCATCAACTACACATTCACACATGTAACATCACGTACCCCATTGATCTAAAAAGCCCTCTCTTCACGTTTATTTCACATACAACATCCCTTTTGAATAAAGTGTGGCCAAAAAAATATTTTAGAGTTTCTACGTATATACAACATACAAAGTTATATGGAGGAGTACGAACACTAATTTGCATTGCATGGTGCCCACAATGATATTTATTCCGCACTTTGAATTTGTATATTTTTATACTATATACAAAGTTAGTCATAATAAAGAGAAACAAAGAGCATCTCTCTCTCTCCATCGCATACCCCCCGGTACGCCCTTTCACGTATGCAGACAAAACTATATCCAGGTCCTCTAAAAGTAAGCCCCCCAGAAAATTCAGGCATGTTTCATCTTTCTCTCGCGATATATACAATGACGATCATTGTATTTGAAGCGAAAGCACGATACGTACATTGGACTTCAGAATCCACTCATTACGGTCACCATTTATGTTTAGTGGTTATTATGCAGTACGGTATTTAATTATGAAAGTTGGCTAAGTAGCTGACCCTGTTAGTCCGTTCTTTAAAGATAAAGGAGCATAAGCCTTTTTCTTTTTATTACTATATCCTCCGACCAGGATGTTTGTTTCTTCCTCGAAACAAGAGATACGCTCTGGCTTATTTGCATTCGACCGGGGCTCACCGTACAACTCTGTATTTGCTCATGACATGACTAGTTGACCAGTTAAATGCTCCACGTGGCACCTCTAGTGTTGCATCACATTATCTCACTACCATCGTGCCCATCTGTCGACTTGTATCTACTCTACATCTACACTCTTATAAAATACATAAAATACACTCTTATAAAAAACAGAGTTGGTGATGATGGTGTGTCTGCCATCCTGCAATATAGGCCGTCCGATTTATATCTGACGGATAGGAAAGAAACTATGGCAATTTTGCAAAAAGGTACCCACACACCTCTCCACATTTGCAAATAAGGCCTTCCCTCGTTCATCCTTTTCTCTCACAAGATAAACAAGTCATATAAATGCATCTTGATGTTACGTGCAACGCACAGGCATCTTGCTAGTAAGAATGAAACCAAACGACAAAAATATATTTGGACGATGGTTCGAAGTAATGACCGCGGGCACAACGGACAAGGTGGCCTTGTATTGGTATGCCGAGCCGTCTGTTTTAACACACAGGAGCTGGTGTGGTGATTATACACACACGCACGCATGCACACGAACTGCATCCATGCAACACTCACACAAACACATGCACCCACGCACGCACGCAACACTCACACGTACACACGCAGCCACGCACGCACACAACACTCACACGCACGCACGCAACACTCACACGCACACAGGCACGCATGCATGCACACACCAGTACACCACACGACCAACATACACTCTCACGCTCAAGTGCTCAACCTACACGTGCATGCGCACACATCAGGCCCCGATGCACACATACACAACCAGGTGATTCCCGCGCACGGGTTGGAGCCTTGTCGCTACTGTAAATTTGTGTTTATCTGACCTTTTGCCTATGCGAATTGACAGGTGGGACCCACAACGAACATGGTCAATTTAACTAGTCAACATGGCGCCACGCAGACTATTTGGCCGGTCAAGAGATTGCAATCCAATGCTGAGCTGCGAGCAAGTGACCGTATAATCACTGCAAAACGTATATAGTGACCGTAATCAGTTTATTCTGAAGTTCGGTGACCGTATTACGCTTTTCTCTCTGTAGGCCCTCCAAAACTACATCTCTACACGTTCTTGCAGGTTCCATCTAACAACTATGCAATACAACACTACTACTACACTCTAACACAATAAATCATATGTGTTTTTAGTTTTACTAGATATCATATTGTTACTTATAATTATTCAGTTTGCATACATTAAAATTGCCTTTGAAATGTATGGCGATTATCATCTACCGGGAAAAATCCCGCCTTTCCTGTTTAATCGGGTTTGTATCGATGGATCGTATGCGAAAGTAAAACTATACTAGTACTATACAGACAAGTGACAATTCCATCGGGCCGTCGTGTCGTCTACTCCTCCGTCAGAAGAGTGGAGCGCCGCTTTCATAAATCTTCTAGTCCCTTTCACGACATGTGGGACATCAAGCTACCGGGTCCACGTGCCATACCGAATACAAGCAGAGAGCAGCCGGGTGAAGCACCCTACCATGGCGCCCGGCGTAGTAATGAGCAATGAGGCGTCAAATCACAAAGCTGCACCTTTCCGCAGTTAAGTTGGAGGGACGAAGCAACCATCATTTCACTCGTTCTTTGAATCCGCTTCTCCCTCATCTTCTTCAACTTAACCACATGTTGCTTCTGCCGTTGTTCTGCCTCATGTGGACGCAGATCGGCTTGGTAAAGCACTGACACGTGGGACCGCATGTTAGCAAACCACCAGGACAACGTCCTCCGAAAATAAGAAGCCTAATCCTAGACTTACAAAGGGCTACGTAGCTGCTACGTATACTTTCCATCTAATCTATATATCCCCCCCTGATTTTCAGGTGGGGTGGGCCTAATCCTCTCCTTTAATCCAATCAAAGAGTCCCACATCACATCAGTTCGTAACTTTACGTAAACCATTACGTGGATGTAGCATTGCTCAAATAAGAAACCTCCCCCGCCATCCGCGCGGCAAAATCACCTCCTTTTTACTAATCTCGATTCTGTAATTTTTTAGATCAATATAATTGAGATTTGTATAGATAGCACAGGAGCAAAACCAAGTGGTACGGTTAAGGGCATCCACAATGTGTAGCCAAATATGAAAATAGCTTTTGGCATCGTGGGAACCATTGTGGACGGTGTTGCCAAAGCGAAAAAGATGGAACCGAAGCTCCGTGATTGATTGATTGAAGGAACAGAAAAATGCAACGTCTCTCCTCTTTCCCCCATGCTTGGACGCATGTAGTACTATAGTATAGAGCACAGAGTCTACTCGCCTGTCCCTTCTATCACAAATCACAAAGTAGTGAGGCATAAAATCACAAAAGCACAGACGAAGCAACCATCATTTCACTCTTCGCTGACTTCGCTTCTCCATCGTCTTCTTCAAGAAGCCATCTCACCGCATTAGTTACTCCTAGTAGTACTAGTAAAGGACTTCCTGGATGCAAATAAGGCGGTTGTCTCGGCTTGCAGGCGGCACTTGCGAACGACTTACCGTGGTCTCCCTCAATGGTGTTCTCTGTCGAACGCACTTCGCCAAACCACCACAAAAGAAAATATCGTCGACGTCACCGCAATGGGGAAGGAAGTCAAATATAGTTACTACCTCCATTTTTTTGTACACAAGGCCAGTATATCAAATTTACAATTTGGAAAGGGCCACTAGCACTAATCGAGGCAAAATTGATGGGGTTAGCAACCAAGGACATTAATATCCCCTGCATGCATGCGGAAGTGAGAAGGTTGGTTTGCATGGCGCTGCATTAATCAACCGATGAGGAGTGAGATGGTTAGCTCTTTGGTCTTTGGATAAGAAAATACGCATTAATTGACACGTGAAACGAGGATTTGTATCGATTAAATCCCGTGAAGGAAAACCCAGCCTTTCTTTTTTAACACTAGTACTCCTATTACGTACGTACTTATCCTATTTGGGTCTAGGCCTTGCATTGCCAAACTTCGCCACACATTTTGGCCAAGCTTGCCTAAAGTTTTCAAAATGAGAAGGAGGTACACTTGCGCACGGCTATCGCGGTCGCATGGCACCCTCACACGGTCGCTCCTGCACGCCACGGTCGCACCGCACCCTCACACAGTCGCTCCTGCACGCCGCAAACCCGACCAAGGGAACACACCCTCACTGACATGTGTTGTCGCATGTGAACACACCAAACTCAGCCATCCTATCGCTGACATATAATTTTCGTTCATAGAGTATGTTTATCCAACCGCATGTTGGGGAGTTTCCATACGGCCCGTGCGGTGGTCTGTTGGGGAAGAGGAAGAGGTGAGGAAGAAGGAAAGAAGGGTTAGGAGACGTTGAAATTCCTAGGAGACGTAGGATATTCATCCAACCGCCTGAAATGGTAGACTTACCCAAGTCAGGCGACTTGCATAACAAATATATGTTTTTACACAGCAAAAGATCCATGAAAACAACAACATAAATAAAAACTATCACTGCTCGTGGAAAGAGACGGCCTCGTCGTCTTTGGCAGCCGGCGCGAACCAGCCGTCGCTGCCGACGTGTGTCTCCGCACCGTGGTTGTCCTCGGCCTCCAGCTACTCGTTCAAGTGGAGAGTGCGGGCGCTCTGACGCAGACGAGCACAGCCCGGTTCAAGTCGAGGACGTCCGGTTCCGCCTGCAGGAGGGCCTCGATGGCAGCGGCATCCGTGCGCTCTGCGTCGAGTCGAGCCTCCGCCGCCCGTTTCAAGTCCAGGACGTCCGGTTCCGCCTACAGGAGGGCGACGATGAGAGCAGCATCCGCGCGCTCTACGTCGAGTCGAGCCTCTGCCGCCCGGTTCAAGTCCAGGACGTCCGGTTCCGTCTGCAGGAGGGCCTTGATGGCAGCGGCATCCGCGCGCTCCGCCTCAAGTTGAGCCTCCGCCACCCGGTTCACATCCACGACATCCGGTTCCGCCTGCAGGAGAGACAAGATGGCAACGGCATGCGCGCGCTCCGCGTCGAGTTGAGCCTCTGCCTCCCGGTCCTCCTTTAGTATCACCATGTTGAACCGCTGGTCCGCCTGCACCATGCGGGACTCGGACGCCGGCACGAAGTCGACGTCCATCGTCTCATACCCATCGGGGGCCTTCTGTGCCGCAACCTCCGCAATGAACATTGGATCGGCTTCCTCCTCCTCGTAGCTTGGCTCCAGAGAACTCGGGGATTGGCCCGCCGCAAAGCGAGCTTGGGAATGGAGGTCTGTGGCGCCGACCGCCACCGCGATTTCTGCGCGGGCGCTCCGGCGTCAGCATCTTGTAGTAAGTGATCTTGCGGCGCACCATGGCTTTCTGGCGAACTAGGGGACGCTTGATGCGGGCTAGGGGATCGAAAGGTGGGGAATGGGCTGGAGATTTGGTGTGGTTTTAGGGCGTGGCTGGCGAGGGCCGAGCAAATAAGGTTCCGTGTGAATAGTGGTTCGGTGACGACCGGTCAATCGGTTTTGACTGTACATCGCTCTTGTCGCGTTCGGCGTTGCAGCCCGCACGCTGGACCTCCATGTCGCTCACCGAATGGAACACGCTTCATCTTCGCGTTTCGCTCGCTTGTGGGACCGCAGATTGAGAGCAAGCGGCGTCCCTCCTCCCCGCCTGCGTCATTTATTATACCACCACTCCCTCCGCTTTTATGCGGAGTAAATAAAAACAGAGGGAGTATTACTACGGATGAGGATCCCCTGACGTGGCCGAACCAATTGAGTAACTGACATGCGGGGCCTAGCAAGCATGGGGTCCACCAGTAAGTGACCGAAAGGGAGGGTAAGGCAGGGATACCTACGCCGAGGATCCACTTCCACTATACTACTTTGACCAAATGTTAGAGTAATAATATATGACATGCAACTTACACAAATGTTAGAGTAATAATATATGACATGCAACTTACACAAAGCATACAGGTCTAATGCGTTTTTGAGGCTAACTTTGACCACATGTTAGAGTAATAATATATGACATGCAACTTACACAAAGCATACGGTCAAATTCGTATGTGAAAGGAGTTTCCAATGATATAATTTTCACAATATACATCTCATGTACTATTAATCTTGTCAATAGTCAAATTGGAAACCATCTCGAGTACAAATCTAGGAGTACGTACGAATCTAACAATATTGATTGGGCGTTGTTGAATGTTGATACCTTTTTATCAAAGTAGATATACTTTGACTACACATAAAACTTATATATAAACTTCTCCCTCCTTCCATTCAGATAGGGCCTAATGCGTTTTCGAGGCTAACTTTGACCAAAAGGTAGAGCAATAATATATGACATGCAACTTAAATAAAGCATACCATCAAATTCGTATGTGAAAGGAGCTTCCAATGATATAATTTTCGCATTATACATGTCAGGTACTATTAATCTTGTCAATAGTCAAAGGCGGTCTTGAAAAATGCATTAGGCCCAATATAGATGGAAGGAGGGAGTATAAAGGATAGGAGGGAGTATACTGTACGTTCAAAAACGAAACGAACATTGAATACCCTTTATATATGATTTGCGGATTCTATGATCACCGGTTCAAAATTTTGAAACCGCCTTCGGTATCACGAGCACCCACTCGTTCCTCTCGATTTCATCTCGGGGTAGGAGATCTATTGAAAGAGGACTAGGGTGGGTACATGCGAATGATACTCGGCGGAATGTTCAAATGAGGCATGCGGGAGGATGGACTCGATCGGAGGCGACATGATTGATGGAGAAGAGTGTTTGAGAGGAATGATAAATAAGAAAACGCCACAAGATTATACTTGAACGGCTCAAATAAACAATAAGCTGTCTCGCTTGGCCTACATAGTGAAAGGCCTACGCGCAACGCGAGCAATCGACGCCGAATATGGCCGGGAAAACAGGGAAATAGACATGTGGAGCACACCTGTCGGGACGACGTAGTGCAGACTAGTTCAATGGAGGAGCTGGCCCACGACCTCCTCGCCACCGGCAACCGTTCATGTGGGTCGTTGGGGCCAACAACGGGGCGCAGCTCCAGCACCGCCTCTGGACACGGCGACCGCGGTGAGCGACACGCTCATATCGTCGCTAGACACGGTCGGTTTCAGTGTGCCGAGGGTGGCGTTAGTGTTGTGGCACGACCAACGGTATGTTTGGTTTGTGCCCAAGGTTGCCCCATCAAAGCATTGGGTAGCCAAAATTTTGGTTGAGGTATTGGTTGCCCATGATTTGGACGACATTGGCAAGAAAAATGAACTTGAGTTGGCTAGAGTTCATTGGCATGCCAAAGAAATGGCAACCATCCAAACAAAGACCAATCTTTGGGTCATGACCAAAATTTTGGTTGAGGTATTGGTTGCCCATGATTTGGCCGACATTGGCAAGGAAAATGAACCAGAGTTGGCTAGAGTTCATTGGCATGCCAAAAAACTGGCAAGCATCCAAACAAATACCAATCTTTTGGTCATGACCAAAATTTTGGCAAGGTGCACTTTGGCCACAATCCAAACACACCCCAACACCCGGCTCGTCGAGGATGCACGGGGCGCCGTGACGCGTCCGCGGAGTGGTGTAACGCGGCCAACTGCATCCTCTGGACCTGAGACCATGCCGGGTCGTCTTGCTTTTTCAATGACATGCGGGGATCGCATGTGAGCAAAGGGCATCTCCAACGTTGCCATGACCGCAGCTGACTACCCTGGCACACCAAAACCCTCGTCCCTCGCGCCGTCGCGCGGTGCGTTCCCAGCCGGCGCCAGCTGCTCGCATTCATGTCGTTCGTTCGTATGTCGTCATTAAGAGGCTCGGTGCCCGAGGAACAACTCCGGCGACTTAATGACGCACCCGGACGCTTGGCCTCACCGGAATGCGCTACTTAAAGCGGCAACGCCCAGCTAACCTCCACACCATAGCGCATCGTCCTCCTACCTGGAACCACATCCGCCATGACCGCAAGCGCGAACGCTCTGCGGGAGAGCTTGTCTTCGGGGATGGAGCTCGAGGTCGCCGCCCTCGCTGAAGTCGCCACACAAGCGGTGGCCACGCCGGGCGGCCGACGACGGAGCACCGTCGACCACGCGTCCTACTTGCCGCCGTCAACGTCCGGCACCGCCGAGGTCGGGACTCCTCCGAGGATGAGTAGGGCATGGGAGGTGGCAGAGCTTGCTGTGCCAACTGGCCGGTCCGTCTCCGGTGTTCTACTTTTCCTCGCCGGAGACCGCACCTTCACTTCACGGGTCTTGAACCCCGCCCCCGTACATGGAGATCACAGATGGAGGACGTCGGTCGCCGCCGTAGAATAGGTTTAGGGTTGGGTTTCTTTTATTCTTTTGTCCTATAAAAGTTCAAAATGTAATGAAAATCTGCCGTGTTTGCATTAATCTCGGCCAGTGTATATGAACTTTCACAATAATATACATATTCTAGGAGTACTAGCAAGATGCCCGTGCGTTGCACGAAAGATCAAGATCTTGTGGGAGAAAAGGACGAACGAGGGAAAGCATTATCTGCAAATGTGGAGAGGAGTGCGGGTAAATTGTCATAGTTTCCTTCCTATCCGTTAGATATAGATCGGCCGGCCTATATTGCAGGATCTGGCACATCTTTCTACATCTACGGGAACCTACGAAAGGGTTAACGTAAATTGCCTCTCTCTCTCCCCTGATTTTCATGGTGGTGGGCCCTCCCTCCCCCAATCTACAATCAACAGCTCGCATGTTTCACATTACGTTAATTACATAACTGGGATTACGTAGGTGTAGCATTACTCGTCCTAAAAAACCCAACTAAGCCAACCTCCCAGCATATCGCGTGGGAAAAAGACCCGCCGCTACTGCTTTTAGTCGGGATTACCGGATTACTAGTAGTAGTATCGACGGATCGCGAAGCAACATATTTTTTGTGGGCGAAGCACCTAGTTTAAAAGGAAAAATGCGGTACACTCACAACACTGTCATGCGGTCGCATTGCACCCCACACACGTTCGGTCCTGCACACGGCTCACGCATAAGCGGAACGCACTTCAGCTTGCCTCTTCACCGACACGTGGGACTGCACTTGGAGAAACCGACCATGCGCCAAACTCCCCGCCCACCGCGAAAAATCCTCCCCCACACCCAAAAATTCCCCCAAATCCGATTCAACCGTCCTTCGCCAACTAGCCAATAATATTCCCCAAACCCTCCCCCTGTCCCCTCCACTCCATTCGCTCCGCCAAAGCCGCCCTCCCCGCCGCGCCGATACGTCGGCGCCGCGGTTCGTCGATCCTCTCGCTCCCATAGTATGCTCTCGTAGACTGGCGTCCTCTAGCCGCGCCGCCACCTCTGGCTACGTTCTTGTGGAGGCGCACGGCGGTCAGCGCCGCCACCGCTAGCGACGTTCGTGTGGAGACGCACGGCGGTCAGTGATACGTCTGCAACGTATCTATAATTTTTGATTGCTCCATGCTATATTATCTACTGTTTTGGACTATATTGGGCTTTATTTTCCACTTTTATATTATTTTTGGGACTAACCTATTAACCGGAGGCCCAGCCTCGAATTGCTGTTTTTTTTGCCTATTTGATGTTTCGAAGAAACGGAATATCAAACGGAGTCCAAACAGAAAAATCCTTTCTGGAACGTGATTTTCTCACCGGTTAAGACCCAGGAGACTTGGACCCTACGCCAAGGCATCGGAGAGGCGGTCACGAGGGTGGGGGGCGCGCCCCCCCTAGGGCGCGCCCCCTGCCTCGTGGGCCCCTCGAAGCTCCACCGACGTACTTCTTCCTCCTATATATATCCACGTACCCCCAAACGTAATGTAACAGAGCCAAAACCTAATTCTACCGCCGCAACTTTCTCAGATCCACGAGATCCCATCTTGGGGCCTGTTCCGAGCTCACGGAGAGGGCCGTCATCACGGAGGGCTTCTACATCATCATAGCCTCTCCGATGAAGTGTGAGTAGTTTACCTCAGACCTTTGGGTCCATAGTTATTAGCTAGATGGCTTCTTCTCTCTTTTTGGATCTCAATACAATGTTCTCTCCCTCTCTTGTGGAGATCTATTCGATGTAATCTTCTTGTTTTTGCGATGTATTTGTTGAGATCGATGAATTGTGGGTTTATGATCAATTCTATCTATGAATAATATTTGAATCTTCTCTGAATTATTTTATGTATGATTGGTTATCTTTGCAAGTCTCTTCGAATTATCCGTTTGGTTTGGCCAACTAGATTGGTAGTTCTTGCCATGGGAGAAGTGCTTAGCTTTGGGTTCGATTTTGCGGTGTCCTTTTCCAAAGGATGTGGAAGGGGCAGCAAGGCACGTATTGTATCGTTGCCATCGAGGATAACAAGATGGGGTTTATTTCATATTGCATGAATTTATCTCTCTACATCATGTCATCTTGCTTAAAGCGTTACTCTATTTTTAACTTAATACTCTAGATGCATGCTGGATAGCGGTCGATGAGTGGAGTAATAGTAGTAGATGCAGAATCGTTTCGATCTACTTGTCACAGACGTCATGCCTATATACATGATCATGCCTAGATATGCTCATAACTATGCTCAATTCTGTCAATTGCTCAACAGTAATTTGTTCACCCACCGTAGAATACTTATGTTCTCGAGAGAAGCCACTAGTGAAACCTATGGCCCCCGGGTCTATTCTCATCATATCAATCTCCATCACTTTTATTTTACTTTGCTTTTTACTTTGCCTTTTACTTTTCACTTTGCATCTCTATACCAAAAATACCAAAAATATTATCTATCGGATCTCACTTTCGTAAGTGACCGTGAAGGGATTGACAACCCCTAATCGCGTTGGTTGCGTTGAGCTCTTTGTGTTGTGTAGGTACGAGGGACTTGCTGTGGCCTCCTACTGGATTGATACCTTGGTTCTCAAAAACTGAGGGAAATACTTACGCTACACTGCTGCATCATCCTTTCCTCTTTGGGGAAATCCAACGCAAGCTCAAGAGGTAGCAGTCAGCTTCTCCCACGATACGCGCATTCTAGACTGAGGCCTCCTACTGGATTGATACCTTGGTTCTAAAGAACTGAGGGAAATACTTACGCTACTCTGCTACATCATCCTTTCCTCTTCGGGGAAATCCAACGCAAGCTCGAGAGGTAGCAAGAAGAATTTCTGGCGCCATTGCCGGGGAGTCTACGCAAAAAGTCAACATACCAAGTACCGATCACAATCCCTATCTCCCGCATTATATTAGTTTCCATTTGCCTCTCGTTTTCCTCTCCCCCACTTCACCCTTGCCGTTTTATTCGCCCTCTCTTTCCCAATCTCCTTCTCCTTCTCCTTTTCCGTTTGCCTTTTTCTCGCTTAACTTGTCGTCATGGCTAGTCTTATTTCTTCTCCGTTATCTCCCGAGAATGAAGTTCTAAATTTTAAACAAAGGGAGGGAGAAAATCTGAAAGACGCTTGGTATAGAATTTGCAATGCTCAAAACAGAGCTACCAGGAAGCAATCTACTTCAGTTCTTCTTTGCAATTTTTATGTAGGTGCTAGTCCTTGGTATAGATATATCCTTGATACCATTACCGGAGGGAATTTCTTGGGTAGCCATACTTTTGATTCTTATAATGCTATGATAGATTTATTTGGCTCACCACCTCTTTTGGTTAATGGAACTATTTTAACTTTGGAGCATGTTATGCAAAGGCTTGAAATTATTGAAAACAAAGTTGCTACCATTGAGTCCATTGAAAATCTAGATAAAAAGATCCATAATCAAATTACTCAATATGGATCTAAGGTAGGAATGACTTTGAAAAATATTAAGGAGAAGGAACCCATGGTTAATGAGAAAATAGATCTAGATTCCTCTAGAATCGATAAACTTGAGGGTATCATTACCAACTTGGGAACCGCTTTTTCTTCCATAAAGAATACACCTAGTCCTCCTACTAAAATTGCTAAGCTTATGTATGTTCCTAAGAATAAGGGTGAATCATCTAGTAACGAAACTGCGGATCTTAAATCTATAAGTATTCATCCCGACATTTTTGCTTTCATTAAGGAACCTTTTGCTACAAATGAATTTTTCGATCTTGTGCCTAAAAGTTTGATAATTACTAAAAAGAAAGAGATGTCTAAGAAAGGTAGATGCCTCATTGAAGAATTGCCTTCCAAAGATGGCAATACCTAGATCTATCCTCGCATTTATGCCTAGCTAGGGGCGTTAAACGATAGCGCTTGTTGGGAGGCAACCCAATTTTATTTTTAGTTTTTTGTATTTTTCTTCTATTAGGGAATAAATAACCCATCTACCTTCTGTTTGGATGTGGTTTTGTGTTTTAATTAGTGTTTGTGCCAAGATAGACCTATTGGATCTTCTTGGATGATAGTTATTTGATCTTGCTGTAATTTCCAGAAAGTTTGCGTTCAGTGCCCGAATTATTAAAAGTCATCAGAACGTGATAAAATATTGATTCCAATTGCTGCTGATCAATAAACAAATTGTCTAGGTCGTCTAATTTTGGTATAAATTTTTGGGTTCCAGAAGTTTGCGTTAGTTGCAGATTACTACAGACTGTTCTGTTTTTGACAGATTCTGTTTTTCGTGTGTTGTTTGCTTATTTTGATGAATCTATGGGTAAAATATGTTATGATCCATAGAGAAATTGGAATACAGTAGGTTTAACACCAATATAAATAAATAATGAGTTCATTACAGTACTTTGAAGTGGTGTTTTGTTTTCTTTCTCTAACGGAGCTCACGAGATTTCTGTTGAGTTTTGTGTTGTGAAGTTTTCAAGTTTTGGGTGAATTCTTTTGATGAATTATGGAACAAGGAGTGGCAAGAGCCTAAGCTTGGGGATGCCCATGGCACCCCAAAGATAATCCAAGGACACTAAAAAGTCAAAGCTTGGGGATGCCCCGGAAGGCATCCCCTCTTTCGTCCACTTCAATCGGTACTTTACTTGGAGCTATATTTTTATTCACCAACATGATATGTGTTTTGCTTGGAGCATATTGTATTATTTGTGTCTTTGTTTGCTAGTGTGCCACAATCATCCTTGCTGTACACACCTTTTGAGAGAGCCATACATGAATTGGAATTTGATAGAATACTCTATGTGCTTCACTTATATCTTTTGAGCTATGTAGTTTTGCTCTATGTGCTTCACTTATATCTTTTGAGAGTTATAATTTTGCTCTATGTGCTTCACTTAGATCTTTTAGAGCACGGTGGTGGTTTGTTTTAAAGAAACTATTGATCTCTCATGCTTCACTTAAATTATTTTGAGAGTCTTAATAGCATGGTAATTTGCTTAATAATAATATGCTTGGTGTTCAAGATTTGTGAATTTTTCTTTTGAGTGTGTTGAATACTAAGAGAAGATTGAAGCATGATAATTGTTTTGAGATATGGAGGTGATAATATTAGAGTCATGCTAGTTTAGTAGTTGTGAATTTAAAGAATAATTGTGTTAAAGTTTGTGATTCACTTAGCATGCACATATGGTGAACCGTTATGTGATGAAGTCGGAGCATGATTTATTTATTGATTGTCTTCCTTATGAGTGGTGGCCGGGGACGAGCGATGGTCTTTTCCTACCAATCTATCCCCCTAGGAGCATGCGCGTAATAATTTTCTTTGATAACTTCTAGATTTTTGCAATAAGTATAAGAGTTCTTTATGACTAATGTTGAGTCCATGGATTATACGCACTTTTTCGCATCCTTCCACCATTGCTAGCCTCTCTAATACCGCGCACCTTTCGCCGGTATCATACACCCACCATATACCTTCCTCAAAACAGCCACCATACCTACCTATCATGGCATTTCCATAGCCATTCCGAGATATATTGACATGCAACTTTCTACCATTCCGTTTATTATGACAGGCTCCATCATTGTCATATTGCTAGCATGATCATGTAGTTGACATCGTATTTGTGGCAAAGCCACCATTCATAATTCTTTCATACATGTCACTCACCGCCGGAGGCATTCATATAGAGTCATATTTGTTCTAAGTATCGAGTTGTAATTGTTGAGTTGTAAGAAAAATAAAAGTGTGATGATCATCATTTTTTAGAGCATTGTCCCAAGTGAGGAAAGGATGATGGAGACTATGATTCCCTCATAAGTCGGGATGAGACTCCGGACGAAAAAAAGAGGCAAAAAAAAAGAGAAAAGGCCCAAATTAAAAAATGAGAGATAAAGAGAGAAGGGACAATGCTACTATCCTTTTACCACACTTGTGCTTCAAAGTAGCACCATGATCTTCATTGTAGAGAGTCTCTCGCTATGTCACTTTCATATACTAGTGGGAATTTTTCATTATATAACTTGGCTTGTATATTCCAATGATGGGCTTCCTCAAAATTGCCCTAGGTCTTCGTGAGCAAGCGAGTTGGATGCACACCCACTTAGTTTCTTTTGTTGAGCTTTCATATGCTTATAGCTCTAGTGCATCCGGTGCATGGCAATCCATACTCACTCACATTGATATCTATTGATGGGCATCTCCATAGCCCGTTGATACGCCTAGTTGATGTGAGACTATCTTCCCCTCTTTTTGTCTTCTCCACAACCACCATTCTATTCCACCTATAAGTGTTATATCCATGGCTCACGCTCATGTATTACGTGAAGATCGAAAAAGTTTTGAAAATGTTAAAGTATGAAACAATTGCTTGGCTTGTCATCGGGGTTGTGCATGATTTAAATACTTTGTGTGGTGAAGATAGAGCATAGCCAGACTATATGATTTTGTAGGGATAACTTTCTTTGGCCATGTTATTTTGAGAAGACATAATTGCTTTATTAGTATGCTTGAAGTATTATTATTCTTTATGTCAATATGAACTTTTGTCTTGAAACTTTCAAATCTGAATATTCATACCACAATTAAGAAATTTTGAATCGAAATTATGCCAAGTAGCACTCTGCATCAAAAAATCTCTTTTTATCATTTACCTACTCGAGGACGAGCAAGAATTAAGCTTGGGGATGCCTGATACGTCTCCAACGTATCTATAATTTTTTATTGCTCCATGCTATATTATCTACTGTTTTCGACTATATTGGGCTTTATTTTCCACTTTTATATTATTTTTGGGACTAACGTATTAACCGGAGGCCAGCCCGAAATTCTTTGTTTTGCCTATTTGATTGTTTCAAGAAACGGAATATCAAACGGAGTCCAAACAGAAAAATCCTTTTTGGAACGTGATTTTCTCACCGGATAAGACCCAGGAGACTCGGACCCTACGACAAGGCATCGGAGAGGCGATCACGAGGGTGGGGGGCGCGCCCCCCCTCGTGGGCCCCCCAAAGCTCCACCGACGTACTTCTTCCTCCTATATATATATATATATATATATATATATATATATATATATATATATTTATATATATATCCACATACCCACACACGAACAGATCAGGAGCCAAAAAACTAATTCCACCGCCGCAACTTTTTGTATCCACGAGATCCCATCTTGGGGCTGTTAGGAGCTCTGCACGGGAGAGGGCCGTCATCACGGAGGGCTTCTACATCATCATAGCCTCTCCGATGAAGTGTGAGTAGTTTACCTCAGACCTTCGGATCCATAGTTATTAGCTAGATGGCTTCTTCTCTCTTTTTGGATCTCAATACAATGTTCTCCCCATCTCTTGTGGAGATCTATTCGATGTAATCTTCTTCTTTTTGCGGTGTGTTTGTTGAGAAAGATGAATTGTGGGTTTATGATCAAGTCTATCTATGAATAATATTTGAATCTTCTCTGAATTCTTTTATGTATGATTGGTTATCTTTGCAAGTCTCTTCGAATTATATGTTTGGTTTGGCCAACTAGATTGGTAGTTCTTGCCATGGGAGAAGTGCTTAGCTTTGGGATCGATCTTGCGGTGTCCTTTCCCAGTGACAGAAGGGGCAGCAAGGCACATATTGTATCGTTTCCATCGAGGATAACAAGATGGGGTTTATTTCATATTGCATGAATTTATCTCTCTACATCATGTAATCTTGCTTAAAGCGTTACTCTGTTTTTAACTTAATACTCTAGATGCATGCTTGATAGCGGTCGATGAGTGGAGTAATAGTAGTAGAATCTTGAGAATCGTTTCGATCTACTTGTCACAGACGTCATGCCTATATACATGATCATGCCTAGATATGCTCATAACTATGCTCAATTCTGTCAATTGCTCAACAGTAATTTGTTCACCCACCGTAGAATACTTATGTTCTCGAGAGAAGCCACTAGTGAAACCTATGGCCCCCGGGTCTATTCTCATCATATCAATCTCCATCACTTTTATTTTACTTTGCTTTTTACTTTGCCTTTTACTTTTCACTTTGCATCTCTATACCAAAAATACCAAAAATATTATCTATCGGATCTCACTTTCGTAAGTGACCGTGAAGGGATTGACAACCCCTAATCGCGTTGGTTGCGTTGAGCTCTTTGTGTTGTGTAGGTACGAGGGACTTGCGCGTGGCCTCCTACTGGATTGATACCTTGGTTCTCAAAAACTGAGGGAAATACTTACGCTACACTGCTGCATCATCCTTTCCTCTTTGGGGAAATCCAACGCAAGCTCAAGAGGTAGCAGTCAGCTTCTCCCACGATACGCGCATTCTAGACTGAGGCCCCGTTCATGTCGGTGTAGCGCTGAATGTTAGCTAATAGACGTTGTTAATCTCACTGTTTGCCGAAGTAGTTTACTGTCAATATGCTCTGCTTAAGAAGCTTCCGTGCCCTGTTCTACACACAATATGCTTAGCTGAGATGG
Organism: Aegilops bicornis; assembly: GCA_021605145.1. Taxonomy (NCBI): domain Eukaryota; kingdom Viridiplantae; phylum Streptophyta; class Magnoliopsida; order Poales; family Poaceae; genus Aegilops; species Aegilops bicornis. Next base: position 331,259,103 of record CM038675.1, read on the forward strand.
CATGCCAAGGCCGATTAGTTGCTAAAATATCATGCCATATATTTATTGTGACGTAGATTGCCATGGTCTAGTAGCCAATCTGTTAGGTGAAATAGCTCTACACCATTTTATACTCGATCTTTGTTGCTGCGATGGCCTTCGATAGTTCAATGGCTGTGTGCTCGGCCTCATTATTCTTTGAAACAACCTGCCATAATTTGGCACTCAAATCTGTTTGCTGAATTAGCTTTACATATATTTACGTTACTTAGATCTGCTCGTTCAAATATCTTGCCATAGCTTTAGACATCGACCTAGGTATTTTTTACGGACTTCATAAAAAGCATATATGTTTTTCCTGTAATATCTAGTAGAAGAACTAATTTGTATGTCTATGAGATGGGCCGGGACTTGGATAACTTCTGCTCGAAGATTCTCCGCTGCATATGTCGAGGGGGTTGAAAACTTCACGAACTTTATCAGAGCTGAGTACGATGGTCCAAAATCAGATGTGCTCTGCCCGTCTAGCAGTTGTATGAATTCAGTTACAAGACCCCAGTCAACTGTGCAAAATCATCTACACTTGTATGGGATGTCGGTCACATATACTAGGTGGGTTCATCATGGTGAAGTTGTGAACGTCAATGTTATTGACTACGTGGAAGCAGCAGATCACCATCTTGATCCGCCTAATGCTCAGGTGGAAGAGGAGGAGGAGGTGGTGGTGGCGGAGCCAGCGAGTTTGACCAACATTGAAACAATGCTACGAAATGCTCGTGCATTCCGTGAACTTTCACCTCCAGAAGAAAAACGGTGGGCCCGCATGTTGGAACAATGCAACGTTGCTATCTCCCCAGGAAATAAGCTATCAGTATTCTCAGCTATGGTCACCTTTCTTCAGGTGAAGACATCTGAGCGGATGACCAACAAATCATTCGATGCGATGTTGGCTGCTTTCCGTGAATCTTTCCCAGATCCGTCTTCGAGCTGCCACACACCTCTGATAAAATGAAGAATTTCTTCGTGCGGTTGGAATTGGATATGATATGATCCATGTTTGTAAGAATAATTGTGTTACGTGTCGGAAGGATTATGCCAACTTAAGTGAATGCCGAAATGCAAATCATCAAGATGGAAAGATGGCGATCTTTGTCAAGAGGATTCCTCATAATGTTACGAGACATTTTCCAATTACACCAAGATTGCAGAGATTGTTTGATGATCTTTGAAACAAGAGAGGATGTACTATGGCATTCTAGGAACCAGAGTCTGAGAGATCGAGAATGTAATGAGCCATCCATCTCATGGTAGTGAGTGGAAAAGCTTCAATGATAAACACAAAGAGTTTGTCTTGACCGAGAAACATTAGACTTGGCTTAGCTTCGGATGGATTTAACCCATTTGGCCACGAGAGCACCACATATAACATGTGGCGGTGCTTGTTATCCCTTACAACATGCCTCCAAATATACGCACCAAAGAATCAAACTACATGATGCCCTTGCTCATCCCAGGTCAAAAAGTCCCGGAAAGGATTTTGATTTGTTCATGGAGCCTCTTGTGGAGGAACTTCAATAGCTATGGAAGGGTGTTCTCCTCGAGACCTATATAGCAGCCCACCCGCTGATTTCTTTCTGCGTCTTTGTTATAATTTGGTGCATCCATGATTATCCGGCTTTGGGCACTATGTCAGGCGAGCGACACATGGTTACAATGCATGTGTTCATTTGTGACAGAATCTGCTGTCATACGCAATACTTAGCAAGATCTGTTACATTGGACACCATTGTTTCCTTGCCAAGGACAAGCCGCTTCCTAGAAAATACTGAAGACATGTGTTCAATGCAAAGCATGAAAACCGTGATGCGCCAAAGAGGCTCACCGCCGATGAGTTGCAAGTGGAATTAGAGAAGGTCGGGCATATTACACCGAAACGATCACGATAATGGTAGCGGGAAAAGGAAGCGTGGCAGGGCGGAAGAGATTATTGTTTACCCGCAGGTCCACTTTGTGGGACTTGGAGTATTGGAAAGATTTGGATCTGCGGCATAATCTTGATGTGATGCACATTGAGAAAAATATATGTGACAACATTATTGGCACACTTCTTAATATTGAAGGCAAGACGAAAGATATCTTAAAATTTAGGATTGATTTGACACACCTGGGTATCAGACAGGATTTGCAGGTGGAAGATGAAGGTAAACCACGGGATATGGCACCAACTGTGTACGTCTTGGACAAGGTAAAAATAAAAGAATTCTGCGAGGTCACATCCACGTGTGAGATTCCCACATGGATTTGCTTCCAACCACGAAAGGAGAGTCGGTGTAGATGGAAACAAGGTACAAGGGTTGAAAACTCATGACTGCCACGTCCTACTTCAAAGGGTTTTACCTGTTATCCTTAGAGGATTGGGCATACGACTTACTCTGAGCGATTGCGAGTTGGGACAATTCTTGGGGAACTTCTGCGGTAGGAATATCAGGATAGATTCTTTGGAGCATCTTAGAGACAAGATACCAACTATCCTATGCGACCTTGAGAAGATATATCCTCCGACCTTCTTTGATGTGATGGTCCATTTGGCTGTTCATCTACGATGAGGCACTACTTAGAGGTCCAGTACAGTATGGTTGGATGTACCCTATTGAAAGGCGGCTAGGCACTTTCAAGGGCTATGTTAGGAACAGAGCTAGACCCGAGGGTTCCATTGCAGAGGCCTACATTGCGACAGAAGAGTTGACATTCTGCTCAAAATACATTGAAACAGCTGATCGACTTAGCAAAGAGGTGGGTGAAGACAATCGGGCTCAATGTTTTCGATTATTCTGTTTGAGTTACGGGGAAGAGTCGACAAGAGGACAAACCTAAAGATTTGGACAAAATGGTTTGGTATGTGTTGAATAAGCGTCACGAGATACTACCTTATATCAAGTAAGTGCGATCGCAGCTTATACATCGTAATCTACTAAACTTGCAGCACATTCTTATATATTTAGATGATTGACGCGATCACTATGTTGTGCGGCATCTACAAAGAGGAGTTACTGCCGCAAAATCCAAGAAACATTGACAAACTGGTTATGTCAGGATTTGCGAAATGGTTCAAGAACCATGTAAGCTTTTGAAGTGCACTGTCAGTTTTTTTAATATATTGAGTACATAAGATGATCAGCTTGTCTATTTTCTAACCATAGGTTAAGAAGATGCGGGAGGATGGGCAGGCAGTTGATGATGCCCTTTACTCACTAGCAATGGGTCATGATACTCGGGTAAGACATTATGAATCTTGCGTTGTTGGAGATGTGCGCTACAACACCATTGCACGAGACGAAGGCAGGAAGACACAAAACAGTTCCATCATGAGCACGGATACGTATGAAAAAGAGACAACTGAAATGTATGCTAACATAACAGACATTGTTCAGTTGCAGTATATCTCCAGTTTCGAGGATCATCGGTGTGTGGTTCTGCTGTGCTGTCGTTGGTATAACCTGTTTTCCAGCATCGCAAAACCCAGAGCTAATGATTATTTCAAATCCATCAATATCAAGGCGACGTATCAGACCAACGAGCCTTTTATTTTGGCAAATCAAGCAACACATATATTTTTCTTGGAAGACACATTTGCATGTAGCGATGACTGGAGAGTATTACAAAGGTTTGAGCAGAGGAATTCGTTTAATGAAGTTGCACAACAAGATGATGCTTACACTGCTCTTGATGTACAAGATAACACAGGTGTTCCTAATATCTTTGAGAACCATCATGTCAATGACGCCAGTGAAAAGATTGCCTGTCGTGCTGTGGACATACAAGAGTTGATCAAGAAGAAGCCAACGTTCGAGGACGTTGAGGACGAAGAAGAAGATGACACCGTGGGGAATTACGATTCCGGCCCGATATACATGGCGAAGATGTTGACGCTGTCTGCTGCGGATGATGATTACATTGCTTTTGTCGCATTTGCTCGTCGGAAGACATTTTTTATCTACTATGTGAAATTGTGTTTGCTATGACAAGCTGAAACACGGTGAACATGTTGTTTAGTATTTTCTTTGTGAGAACATCACTTGTTATGTATGCTGATTTGTGTTTGGTGATTGTATGACAACTAAAACATGATGACATTGTTGTTTTGTTGTACTCATATTTGGCTGTGAAACTTGAATTTGATAACATAGTTTGCTGTTGGACTGCAATTTGCTCGACTCTTCGAATGAGAACAAAGCTGACCGACATGGCCTCTGCTATTTATTTATTTATATGAGCAAAAGGGGATACCCCCTGATTTCCGTTAATAGAAATCATTAGATGTTCAAAACACTACGCCCAGCCTGCTACACAGGTTTCATTCATTACTAGTTTCAAAGAAAGTGCTCATGTCGTAGCTTTGAATACATCACGAAAAGTGCTACATACCTTTGCAAATAAAGAGACAATCATCCTAAAGAGCACATCGATTTTGCCCATTATCTTCACAAGCTCTTTCATCTCCTCATTGTCAAGGCCGTTCAGCAGCTATTGCTTGGCCATGATCGGAAGGAACTGCATCTTTAACCTTCGCTCTGCATCTTCCTCTTCTCGTCGTTCCTTGATTACTTGTCCAACACCCCAACCTGCTGGTATTGGGATTCGTCGGCCAACCAAATAATCAGCGTAGTTGCATTCCCCCACATCAGCAACTTCCCAGAAATACAAATCACACGAATCTTCCCTTTTCTGCACGAATCAAATTGGTAGATCATCAACCAAACTATTAAAAAATCAGCAACTGAAAGCAGCAGAACAACACTTAAACATATTATTACCCCATGATTCGGGCATTTGTAGAAGACTCGGCCAGGGTTGCGGATTGTGGTTGAGATGCGACGGATGACTCTGCGTGATTTGCAGCAGTGGCACCACACCAACGGCAGCGGGTTGCGATGAGCAATCGGCTGCGGTGCGCGTGCTGGCGAGGGTGTGATGAGACCCACAGGCGATGGTACGGGTTGCGACTTGGCACATATCTGGTTGTTACTGCTTGAAGAAGCGGTGGACGAGCAGCCAGCAGACATGGTTGCTGCGGCCAAAGCTTCTGATGCTAGGCAGAGTAAGTAGAGAAGAGGAGAAGCGAATGTTAGATATGTCAGTTTCATTACTTGTAGAGTAGCATATCACCATATATAGTCATAGTCTAGGTTTGGATTCGAACCAGCTACAGGAGCACGTCTTTCTTTTTTCTAAAACTCGGCAACGTCTCTTTACTGGTACACTAGCTTGTTCTCTATGCCTTCCCAAGTCTTTGATTTTCTTTCCCTATTTTTGCGAGGACCTGACAGCTGGGACCCACCGGAAGGGCTCTGTATTTCACGAAAAAAACGTTCCCCCCGCTGACATGTCGGACCCACCAGCTATATCTTCGCACGCAAGGAAGTGCCTCCTTATTGCGCACAAAAAATGAATACCCCTGCCAGCTGGGACCCACCATAGTGGGAGGCTGACTTGTGGGCCTACAAAGTTGGCGAGGGACGGAGGGCTTTGTCAACTTAGTCAATATGAACGATTCTAGCTCCATTGACCGTGACGATGTCCATCCAGCAGGCGTAGTGCTTCTTCAACCTCCGGTCTTCTTGCTCCGACCACCCAAAGCAGCGCCGGTCGTGCCGCATGCTCCCGCCTCCCGTGGCGGGTGTCTTTGCCGCGGAGGCCTCACCGCCCCTACTACTCCCACTGCTGGCGGGCCTGCGCGACGGCAGCCTCACTCCAACCAGAACGGTGAACCTCGTACTCCTCTCCGCGCGGGCTGCCACTGCCGCGTCTTCCCCGGCTCCGCGTCGTCCCCTTCCTAGGCCTCGCCGTCGTCCACCGCCGTGGTGCTCTCCGCGCGGCGTGGTCAACGTGGTCAAGGAACCACTTCCATCAGAAAAGTACTTTACGTGGAGAGGCTGACAGCTGGGTCCACGGTCACAGCCCAGTTTGTTTGTGATTTGCCAAGTAAGTCGCTTTGTCAGGTTTGTTGGGATGGAAATCTTTCAAGACGAGGAGAGCTTTCATTCGGCTGGCCGAGAAAATGGCCCGTCAGTAATGAGAAATGGGTTGTACATTTTTAAAACACATCAAACCGACAATTAGTTTCAAATATCTTTTTTTTCATTACAAGATGTTAAATTACATTAATTTTTATACGTGGAGAATTTGTTGGATTTTATATTGATATACATTTATTTTTAAAATCAGTTTGAATGTGAGTCGAAATTTCGGGATTAAAAACAGTTCGGACCGCTTTTGAAATATGCAAAATTTCGTATAATTTTTTAACCGTGGCCACAATTTGGGCTGTAATGCTAACAAAAAGAATATAGGCTCCAAAAAAAACCTTAAAAATTAGCAAATGGGTTGAAAATTATTAGAAATAATGGCAGATGGGCTGTATGCTGTTTTCCATAGATTTGAGGCTTTCCTAAAAAAAAGGTTGACGCACAAGCAAAGGATCGTTGGATGTCCATCCAACGGCCGTCGTCTTCTTGATATCTGCTCTTCTGCTCAGCCCGCTCAAGCCGGCAGGGACTGCTCGCTTCCCTCCTCCCCGCGGCCGGCTCTGCTGCCGCGCACGCCTCACCACCCCACTGTACTCCCATCGCTGGCCTAGCCATCCCTCTACTCACCCACACCTGCTGTTATTCTTCGGCGACGGCGAGGCCTCGTACAGTCGTACTCCCCTGTCACAACCCCAGTTCAGGCCTTGCTTGCCTTTGCATTAGCATCCATGCATCATGTTTAAATTTCATGAAACTTGAAGTGGGCATGACCAAGCCCTAGCACCAAAATAATGCAAATAGGTTCAACTTCAAAATATTTTCAGTAATCCAAATGGCTTTCAAAAATGTTCATCATTTATGGAAAATGTTGTAAATGATGCAGGTGATGCACATTTTTCCATGATAGATTGGGCTCTGGATTTAAATCATACCTTATTTGCATTTGGGCATTTAAATTTTATATATTATATTAAATGTCCAAATATTCATGAACTGAAATTCTGGTTATTGGAAATAATCCAAACAGTGGCCACAAGCAGTCTCATGATTTTTGGAAGTGCATAGGTATTTTTAATAAAGCCCTAAAAATTTACAGAATAATAGAAAACTGAAAGAATTAGGAAAGAAAGAGAGAGAGAGAGAGAATAGCTCACCTAGCCCCCCTGGAGGCCCACTTACAGCCCGGCCCACCCCGAGCCGCCACTGTCTCCCACCTCTACTTGATGGGGACGAGGCGTGTGGACGACGTCTTGGCGCCCACGCCACGGCCACCTCCTCGCTTCCACCGACGCCTGGGCGCCCAGACGACGCCACGCACTTCGGCTCCCTCTCGACTCTTCCCGTGCCCTCTCCCTCCTCTGTCTTTCTCCCTCGCTCATCCCCGGACGCCTTTTGAGACAGCCGACGAGCACCACCGCTGCCACAGCCACTCCCCGCTCCCTCTCCGTCCTAGGCGTCTCCGCCATTGCCGTCCGCCCTCCCCATCGATTCACGCGGCGCCAGAGCTCTCATCACGCCGCCACCGCCGGCGGCTCCCTCGTCGGCCGCCGAAGATCGTCGTCGCCGATTCGCCGTCCCCGACGCCTCCCCGAGCCTGCCGAGCTCCTCTTCGACTCCGATGTGAGCTCCGCTGTCTTCTCCCCTACTCCTCGAGCTCGTTTTCATTCACTAGCCGTGCTAGCCGTCGGAGCCGAGAGCTCATCGCTGCCGTTCATGTCGCCGTCGTGGCCACCGTCACCTGCGGCCGCGACCGAGCGCACCACTGCGTTTCAGCGCCACGCCAGGACCCCAAAACCCTCACCTATTGCTCATGTTGTGCCTTTGTAGCCACAGCACGCGCCTCACCCGAACTACGGCCGCCGCCGTCGTCGTGGTTGCCGTCGGCTCCGGCCACACTAGCTCTTCGGTTTGCCTGCTAGATGCAGCGGCGTGGGCGTCTCGTAGAAACCCCTCCGCCGCTCTTTTGGTCATCGGAGGCCGAATCCGGCAGCTCTCCGCCGTCCCTGGCCTTGCCAGCGACGAGCCTCGGGTCAACTCCGTGAAGTTTGACCGGGTTTGACGATTTGACTCCCCGACTCCTCAGCGGGGTGGGGCCCGTCCTCTAGTTAAATTGGTTTTAGTGCTAACTAAAAACTAGTTAGGCTAATTACACTGACACGCGGGACCCACAGGTCAGGGTTTGACCTGGACCGCCGCAGTTGACTGCTGAGGTCAGCATGACCTAATGCTGACGCAGTAACTCTTTTTCTGGATTTATTTTAATTCAGGAAATTCCAGAAAATATCCTAAACTTCTAAAATTCATAGTAATTCAACCGTAGCTCATATTGAAATAATTTATATATGAAAAATTATCAGAAAAATCCAATAAATCCATCTGTACCATTTTCATGCATGTTTGAACAATGTTTGTCCTCTGTTTTGGACAAAACAAATAAAGGGCATTTAAATAATCATATATGGGGTTGGAATTTGAATCATGTATTCAAACCAACTTCATTTAAATCATAGCTAGATGCATTAGCTCAAATCACAGCATATTGCCATGTCATGATCATGCATCATATTGTGGCATTGCATTGATTGTGTTCTTTCTCGATTGCTTGGTGTATGTCCCCTCTCGATAGACGTGGTTCCGACGATGAGCTCGATGACACCGATGAAGAACTATATTATCTTCAGAAGTGCCAGGCAAGAAAAACCCCCTTGTTCATTCCGATACAATCCCACTCTCTCGCTCCTACTCTCTTTTACTGCATTAGGACAACAACGATTCATACATTACTTGTTGCGGTAGCTGAACCCCTTTATCCTCTGCATGACCTGTCATTCCACAGTAAATAGATGAAACCCACTAGCATGAGTAGGAGTTGTTTGAGCCTTGTTGTGCCTACTCATTCATGCTTGTTTGTCATGCCTGCCACTGCTTAGAGTTGAGTCGGTCTGATTCATCGAGGATGAATCGGAGGTGTGTGAACATGTCCTACTGTGTGTGAGCTAAGTGTGTGAACACGATTTGGTAAAGGTAGCGGTGAGAGTCCATGTAGGAGTACATGGTGGGTTGTCTCATTGATACCGTCCACAGGAACTGAGTTCTGTGTTTGTGATCCATGAACAGTTACTACCACACATTGGGATCCTTAATTGACTCTCTCGGCTTCTTAACCACCCTTGTCCTCTATCCAGGAGTTGCAACTAGTTTCTGGTGTTTGTAGGATATGTGTTGGAGGCCGTGCGTAGCGCTGACCCTAGGGGTGGGCTATGATGCGGTAGATACACCGTGGCCCGGTGTACCGAATGCCCATTTGGTATCTGGGAACCCTGCACACATCGTTCGGGGCCGTTAGTGGAAACCTCGGCCGGACTCCCTGCGGATGGAACCCGAATAGGCGATAAACCTGGACTAGGGACTTGAGTGTTTAGGTAGGCCGTGGCCGACACCCTCGCTGGGCTTCCGGCTTGAAGGTTGCCGAGTACATGTCGTGTAAACGGCGATAAGTGGTGAGCGTGTGTGAAGAAGTACACCCTGCAGGGTTAATATGATCTATTCGAATAGCCGTGTCATGGAAAAGGACTTCTGGGTTGCCTATAACAGTTCATAGACAAGTGAAAGTGGATACTCTAAAATGCTAAGATAAGCGTGAGTGCTATGGATGGCGTTCTCGTAGGGAGGCGGAGGCGGATCCATAGTGGTGTATTGATATGGTGAATATGTGGACTCATGTGCCACCTCAAAGAGTTACTTGCGTCGTAGTTCGGGATAGCCACCGAGTCAAAGCTGGCTTGCTGCGGTCAAACTCCACCACCCCTTTGTTGATAATGATGCATATGTAGTTAGTTCTGATGTAAGTCTTGCTGAGTACATTTGTACTCACGTTTGCTTATTTTATGTTTTGCAGAGAGACGTCAGTCTCGCTAGTAGTTTCGCGTGGACTTCGACGTTTAGCTTGTTACCTCAGCTACGATCTTGTGCCCTCGGGAGGATCTGGTAGATAGTCAGGCTTCCCAGCCCTTTTAATTTGTAGATGTTTGTACTCAGACATGTTAAGCTTCCGCTTGTGCTTTGACTTGTATGCTCTGAGTGTTGGGTCATGAGACCCATGTTTGTAATATCTCGCTCCTCGGAGCCTATTGAATAAATATTTGACTCATAGAGTTATGTTGTGATGCCATGTTGTATTTACACATATTGAGCATATTGTGTGTATGTTTGAAATGCTTGGTATGTGTGGGATCCGACAATCTAGTTGTTTATCCTTGGCAGCCTCTCATATGGGGAAATGTAGTCTAGTGCTTCTGAGCGATAGTAGTCCGCTTCTGACCGGTTCACCGGAGTCTCGCTAGCCCAAAGACTACTGCTTTGGACACTTGATTGGCGGCATGTGTTTCACTTCGTTCCTATATACATCCCCTTGGGGAAATGTCACGCGGTGATATCCAGGAGTCCTGCCTAGCTCGCTATAGCTGGTTACGGAGTCCTGTTAGCTGCTATGCTACCCGGATTCATACGTTGATGACCGACATGCTCGATGTGATTCATGTATGCCTGTCCCCATGGGTTAGTGCCGCTTTGGGTTCACGACTAGCCATGTCGGCCCGGGTTCTCTGTCATATGGATGCTAGCGACACTATCATATACGTGAGCCAAAAGGCGTAAACGGTCCCGGGCCATGGTAAGGCGACACCTGGTAGAATACCGTGCGTGAGGCCGCAAAGTGATATGAGGTGTTACCGGCTAGATCGATGTGACTTGGAATCGGGTCCCGACAGCGTTGGTATCGAGCTTTGTTGCAGAGGATTACCAAGCCAAACTGGTCGAAGTTGTGTCTAGAAATGCTTTAGTTATGTAAGGGAATTGATTGTGGAAGGGAACGTAAGGCTCTTTTTACTCCTTATACCTCATGGCCTTCTGATCTGAGCCATCCTCTTCTCCTCTATGGGGTTTAAGAACTAGGCTTCTCATCTATCTATCAGGGTGACGTGTTACTAATCCATAGACCTTTAAGATTGTTGGTTTTAAGCCCCAGATCAGTTCCTACTATTTCTGTATGATAACTGTTGATCTCGGAACCTTGATATTGTGATGTTGAGTGGTTATGACACCATTTTTGCAGGATGTCTCAAATCATTTTGAGCATTTACAGACGTTATGCTGTCCAAGTCATCCAAGGTTTCTAAATAGTCTGATGCATTTGCAAATCCTTTCCTTCCGTTCCCGATGTCCTTTTCGGTCAGAATAAGCACACTAATCGGTAAGTTGAGGTACTTTGTTGCCTCGGCGTAGATGTTGGAGCTATTATTATGACCCTAGGTGTTTAGGAAGTCACCTAGCAATTTAGCAATGCTTTTGTCTCCCCGGTGTGATGATTCTGGCCATTATTCTTGAAAGCATCCCGTGATGTTATTAGTTAGTAGGCATTCTATTCTGGGTTCTTGAACCCGAGATTCACCCTACTTCATGTTGTTAGTATTTGCTAGTTCCTTTAGGATATTAGTAACCTTTGCATTAGTCCTCGAGGTCCGTGGTATTTCTTTCTTTCAAATACCATGAACCAATAAGGCAGAAGTTCTTTGAATTAAAAGATCACAATCAGAGTACTCTTGAGGAGTTCTCCATTCATAATTGTGACTCTGCCGGTTCTACCTTCTCCGCATGGGTTATCCGGAAGAAATGTTGAGCTACGCTTTCGACATACTAATCTATGCATCCACAACTCAGAAAATTATATGTTCCTTTGAGTTGCTCTCTTTAGTTGTATCCCGACCATCCTCTATCAGTTGATAACCAAGAGTATGTGTGCGATCATGTTTATCGATGCCTATTATCATGTGGTCCGTCAAGCCATTCTATTCCGGAATGACTAGGAGAAACAAACTCCAGTACCTCGTGCATATCTAGGATTGGGTCAAATTAGTTGTGTTCTGCAGATCAAATGCCAATCCAGCTTTTGATCCGTTCTACTCTGAAGTGTTACCATCTTTATGCCAAGAATATCATGAGAATTGCACCACCTCTTATGAATTCTTGACGCAGTGATACTTCTCGCCATCATTACTCATTCCTCGGTTCCGTGTTGTCGCAAACGGAATATCGGCAAATGAATCGTGATGTGTGAAATCAATACCCCTAGCAACTCGTTGCTTGGTAGTTAATGGACAATATTCTCATTCTTAGCGTGTTGGTTATTAAATCATCATCCTAAGATTGATCGTGCTACCTAGTCCTTATTTCTGGTGCACACTTCGATTGATGAGTTAGGATTTTTCAAGTCCTCACTCATTTGATCATATCGTCTTGCCCTCAAAAGCAAGATTGTTCTCGAGCTTAGTAACATACGGTGGTTCATGACTTTCCAAATATCTTCTTGGAAGTGTTACCAGGTTGTTCCCTGACTGTTATGTTGAGCTCGTGATCAAGTTGGTTTCTTGTGAACCACCCTTTCTCCAAGAATCTGTGTTGGATATCCACAGGCTAGATGGTTAAGCTAGACAACAACTTGGAGAGTTGGAAGATAAAAGCTTGCCTAACTTAGTTCGTTCCAAAGGGATATTCTTGTGTAATGTGTGTTGAAGAAAGATGATATCTTCATCAATTGGTCCCTGTGATCGATTCTTGGACCTATTGTCTTATCAATCCTTTGATTTGAGTGTGGGCTATTATCAAATCAAATCGGTACCAACGATGCTCGTAATGTTGTCTTACTCGTGGTTGATCCTCGAGCATATACCATTACATCTTTTGGTGCGACCAATGCTATCACCGTGTTCACATGATGGTGGAAGTCCGGTGATATGGAAATTCCGATGAGTTCTTTGTTGAGCCCATCGCCAGACATTTTGTCTCCCATGATTCATGTTGAACATCAACTTAGTGTTGGAAACTTTGTAAGCAATGCCTTCGTGTGCGTTCATGAAGCTTATGCTTGGATGGAAGAAGTGACTTCCTCTAGTTCATGTGCATTTGATGCAAGTGGTCATAGTGAATTTGAGAAAGGTTTGTTTTGCTTCCTCTGGAATCGTCCCAATTCAGTCATGCATATGTGCGAAGTATTCTGTAGTCTGGAGACTTGCAACCTTCATTCTATATGTATTCCTAGCACACCAAGCCACTGATTGACTTGTTCAAGGAAAAGAAGTCTATGCTTGGGATCTAATCCATGGACTTGTGTAAAGACTTTTGATATCCTCGATGATGGTTCCCCACCTGAACTTGGTAGTGTTTTATTATAAGACTACTATGTGGTCATGCTTGTCTCGAACAACATGTTCACATGTTTGTAGCAGAACCGCTCATGTTTTGGAGATCACTACCATAGTCCATCTCTCGAGAATCTCGCAACATCATCTCGTCGAATTGTGTTGCAAACTCTCTTCTCAGACATGCTGTCTGAAATATCCTGTTTCCAACCAGATCTGAATCTCAGGCAGATATGATGGTTGGAACCTCCCCAACATTTGCATGTTGTTCCCAGCTTGCACCCCATTGTGCCAATTTTCCATGGGATGTCCTTCTCAGCAGTTGATGTCCAGGATCATCTTCAAAACTGGTGTTGTCATGGGTCCCATCCATTTCCGGTGATAAGCAAAATCATCCATTGTGTTGTCTTCAACAAGGTAGTCCACATCATCTATTATGGTATGAGCATGCCATTCTTTCGAATTCGTTCACACGATCGATTGTGATTGCCTTAGGCTGGTATAAAGAGTTTCAATGATCTCTGGATCAAAAGTAATTCTTTTTGCCACTTAAGGGAATAGTCCTTCGAGTCACCTTTTCCAAAGTGCCCCATTACGGAATCATGGCAATTATTTCCTCGCCACCTTGACACCATCCACCATCTTTCTAAGCGTGGAATTATTGCCCATCAATCAAACCCCGTCGTTTGTTCTTCCATCCCTCTCGATGTGTTTTGTGTCTCAACTCGAGATGTTTCAACATCTCATTCCGTGAGTTGATCGTGAGTTGCTCGATCTTTAAGAAGATCGATTCCTGCAGAGTTCCTCTCTGTCATTGTCGTGTTGGATGAAGTTCTCGAAAGCAAAGACGTCAAGATCAATATGAAGCAATGAATCAACATCTTCGAGAAGGGCTTTTGGATCATGAAGATCGTGTTAACTTGTGACCCCTCTGACTTCTTACCTCACGTCTTGAATCTCGGGACGAGATTCTTGTTTAGTGGGGGTGAGTTGTCATAGCCCCAGTTCAGGCCTTGCTTGCCTTTGCATTAGCATCCATGCTTCATGTTTAAATTTCATGAAACTTGAAGCGGGGATGACCAAGCCCTAGCACCAAAATAATGCAAATAGGTTCAACTTCAAAATATTTTCAGTAATCCAAATGGCTTTCAAAAATGTTCATCATTTATGGAAAATCTTTAAATGATACGGAGGTGATGCACATTTTTCCATGACATATTGGGCTCTGGATTTAAATCATACCTTATTTGCATTTGGGCATTTAAATTTTATATATTATATTAAATGTCCAAATATTCATGAACTGAAATTCTGGTTATTGGAAATAATCCAAATAGTGGCCACAAGCAGTCTCATGATTTTTGAAAGTGCATAGGTATTTTTAATAAAGCCCTAAAAATTTACAGAATAATAGAAAACTGAAAGAATTAGGAAAGAAAGAGAGAGAGAGAGAGAATAGCTCACCTAGCCCCCCTGGAGGCCCACTTACCTGGCCCAGCCCACCCCGAGCCGCCACCGTCTCCCACCTCTCGCCAGTAGGACGAGAGGCGTGTGGACGACGTGTGCGCCCACGCGCCACGGCCACCTCCTGCTTCCACCGACGCCCTGGGCGCCCCAGACGACGCCACGCACCCCCTGGCTCCCTCTCGACTCTTCCCCGTGCCCTCTCCCTCCTCTGTCTTTCTCCCTCGCTCATCCTCGGACGCCTTTCGAGGCTGACGAGCATCGCGGCCACAGCCACTCCCCCGCTCCCTCTCCGTCCTAGGCGTATCCGCCTCGCTGTCGTCGCCCTCCCCACTGAGTCACTCGGCGCCAGAAGCTCTGCTGTGCCGCCACCGCCACCGTCTCCCTCGTCGGCCGCCGAAGATCGTCGTCGCCGATTCACCGTCCCCGACGCCTCCCCGAGCCTGCCGAGCTCCTCTTCGACTCCGATGTGAGCTCCGCTGTCTTCTCCCCTACTCCTCGAGCTCATTTTCATTCACTAGCCGTGCTAGCTGTCGGAGCCGAGAGCTCATCGCCGCCATTCATGTCGCCGTCGTGGCCACCATCACCTGCGGCCGCGACCGAGCACACCACCGTGCTCAGCGCCACGCCAGGACCCCAAAACCCTCACCTATTGCTCCTGTTGTGCACCGTAGCCACCGCTCGCGCCTCACCCGAACTCCGGCCGCTTGTAAATGCGTGGTTGCAGTCGCCTCCGGCCACCCTAGCTCTTCGGTTTGCCACTGCTAGATGCGCTTGAGCACAGGCGTCTCGTAGAGCCCCTCCGCCGCTCTTTTGGTCATCGGAGGGCGAATCCCGACGCTCTCCGCCATCCCTGGCCTTGCCGGCGACGAGCCTCTGGTCAACTCCGGCGAATTTGACCCGGGTTTGACCCCAGTTTGACTCCCCCTGACTCCATGACAGGTGGGGCCCGTCCTCTAGTTAAATTGGTTTTAGTGCTAACTAAAAACTAGTTAGGCTAATTACACTGACACGCGGGACCCACAGGTCAGGGTTTGACCTGGACCGCCGCAGTTGACTGCTGAGGTCAGCATGACCTAATGCTGACGCAATAACTCTTTTTCTGGATTTATTTTAATTCAGGAAATTCCAGAAAATATCCTAAACTTCTAAAATTCATAGTAATTCAACCGTAGCTCAGATTGAAATAATTTATATATGAAAAATTATCAGAAAAATCCAATCAATCCATCTGTACCATTTTCATGCATGTTTGAACAATGTTTGTCCTCTGTTTTGGACAAAACAAATAAAGGGCATTTAAATAATCATATATGGGGTTGGAATTTGAATCATGTATTCAAACCAACTTCATTTAAATCATAGCTAGATGCATTAGCTCAAATCACAGCATATTGCCATGTCATGATCATGCATCATATTGTGGCATTGCATTGATTGTGTTCTTTCTCGATTGCTTAGGTGTTTGCCCCCTCTCGATAGACGTGGTTCCAACGATGAGCTCGATGACACCGATGAAGAACTATATTATCTTGAGAAGTGCCAGGCAAGCAAAACCCCCTTGTTCATTCCGATACAATCCCACTCTCTCGCTCCTGCTCTCTTTTACTGCAGGGTTAATATGATATATTCGAATAGCCGTGTCTGCGGAAAAGGACTTCTGGGTTGCCTATAACAGTTCATAGACAAGTGAAAGTGGATACTCTAAAATGCGCAAGATAAGCGTGAGTGCTATGGATGGCGTTCTCGTAGGGAGACGGAGGCGGATCCATAGTGGTGTATTGATATGGTGAATATGTGGACTCGTGCGCCACCTCAAAGAGTTACTTGCGATCGTAGTTCGGGATAGCCACCGAGTCAAAGCTGGCTTCTTTGCGGTCAAACTCCACCACCCCTTTGTTGATAATGATGCATATGTAGTTAGTTCCGATGTAAGTCTTGCTGAGTACATTTGTACTCACGTTTGCTTATTTTATGTTTTGCGAGAGACGTCGGTCTACGCTAGTAGTTCAGCGTGGACTTGACGTTTAGCTTGTTACCTTAGCTACGATCTTGTGCCCTCGGCGGAATCCGGTAGATAGTCGGGCATCTCATCCCTTTTATTTGTAGATGTACGTACTTTCGGACATGTTAAGCTTCCGCTTGTGCTTTGACTTGTATGCTCGAGTGTTGGGTCATGACACCCATGTTTGTAATATCTCGCTCCTCGGAGCCTATTGAATAAATATTTGAGTCAGAGAGTTATGTTGTGATGCCATGTTGTATTTACACATATTGAGCATATTGTGTGTATGTTTGAAATGCTTGGTATGTGTGGGATCCGACAATCTAGTTGTTTATCCTTGGCAGCCTCTCATATGGGGAAATGTAGTCTAGTGCTTCACGGCGATAGTAGTCCGCTTCTGACCCGGTTCACCGGAGTCCTGCTAGCCCGCACTCTTGCTTTGGACACTTGACTTGCCGGCATGTGTTTCACTTCGTTCCTATATACATCCCCTTGGGGAAATGTCACGCTGGTGATATCCGGAGTCACCTTAGCCTGCTACAGCCGGGTTACCGGAGTCTGTTAGCCAGTGCTACAGCCCGGATTCATACGTTGATGACCGACATGCTCGATGTGATTCATGTATGCCTATCCCCATGGGTTAGTGCCGCTTTGGGTTCACGACTAGCCATGTCGGCCGGGTTCTCTGTCATATGGATGCTAGCGACACTATCATATACGTGAGCCAAAAGGCATAACGGTCCCGGGCCATGGTAAGGCGATACCCGTGGGAATACCGTGCGTGAGGCCGCAAAGTGATATCAGGTGTTACCGGCTAGATCGATGTGACTTGGAATCGGGGTCCTGACATCCCCTCCGCGTGGGAAACAACTGCCGGGTCTTCCCTGCCTCCGTGTCGTTCCCTTCCTAGGCCTCGCCGTCGTCCACCGCCCTGGTGCTCTCGGCGCAGCCTGGTCAACGTGGTCAACGACCGACATGCATCTGAAGTGGACTGTACGTGGAGAGGCTGACAGCTGGGTCCACGGCCACACGCAAGGAAATGCCTCCTTATTACGCGCAAAATAATGATTCCTCCACCTGACATCAGGGACCCACCGAAAGGGCCTCTATATTTCGCGAAAAAAATGTTACCGCCGCTGACAGCTCGGACCCACCAGCTATATCTTTGCATGCAAGGAAGTGCCTCCTTATTACGCACAAAAAAATGAATACCCCCCTGCTAGCTGGGACCTACCTTGGTGGGAGGCTGACTTGTGGGCCTACTAAGTTGACGGGGACGGAGGGCTTTGTCAACTTAGTCAATATGCATGATTCTAGCTCCAGTGACCGTACGATGTCCATCCAACGGCCATAGTGCTTCTTCAACCTCTGGTCTTCTTGCTCCAGCCGCCCAAACCAGCGCCGATCGTGCCTCGTGCTCCTGCCTCCCGTGGCCGGCTGCGATGCGGCGGAGGCCTCACCGCCCCCTACTACTCCCACCGCTGGCCAGGCCATCCCTCTACTCACCCACACCCCCTGTTATTCTGCAGCAACGGCAGCCTCACACCGCAGTGAACCGGTGAACCCTCGTACTCCTCTTCGCATGGGCCTCCACTGTCGCGTCTTCCCCGGCTCCGCGTAGTCCCCTTCCTAGGCCTCGCCGTCATCCACCGCCCTGGTGCTCTCGGCGCGGCGTGGTCAAGGAACGGCTTCCATCGGACGTGGGTATGCGTGGAGAGGCTGACAGCTGGGTCCATGGCTGCAGCAAGGAAGTGCCTCCTTATTACGTGCAAAATAATTATTCCTCCACCTGACAGCGGGGACCCACCGGACGGGCCACCAGTATTTTGCGAAAAGAATCGTTTCCCTCTGACTGCTGGGACCCACCGGACGGGCCATCGTATTTTGCGAAAAAAACGTTCCCCCCGCTGTCAGCTCGGACCCACCGGAAGTGCCTCCTTATTACGCACAAAAAAATGAATACTCGCCCGGCTAGCTGGGACCCACCTTGGTGGGAGGCTGACTTGTGGGCCTACTTAGTTGACGGGACGAAGGGCTTTGTCGACTTAGTCAATATGAATGATTCTAGCTCCGGTGACGTCGATGTCCACCCAACGGCCGTAGTGCTTCTTCAACCTCTGGTCTTCTTTCTCCGGCCGCCCAAAGCAGCGCCGGTCGTGCCGCATGCTCCTCGCCTCCGTGGCCGGTTGTCTTGCCGGAGGCCTCACCGCCCCTACTATTCCCACGGCTGGCGGGGCCACATGGCGGCAACGACCTCACAGCCGAACCAGTGAACCCTCGTACTCCTCTCCGCGCGCACGGGCTTCCACTGTCGCGTCTTCCCCGGCTCCCCGTCGTCCCCTTCCTAGGCCTCGTCGTCGTCCACCGCCCTGGTGCTCTCGGTGCGGTGTGGTCAACGTGGTCAAGGAACGACTTCCATCGGATGTGGACTGTACGTGGAGAGGCTGACAAGTGGGTCCACGTCCAGGGTGCAAGAAAGAAAATATGGCCACGTATGTGTACATATGGGCGGGGTCTCGAACGCCTACTCGCACATACGTACGGCGAGGGCACGTTGTCTTGGCTGGGTCGGAACGGAGAAAGCTTGTCGTCGTCGTGTTCATGGGGAGGCAACGGAATGCGTCGTGTTCGCCGGGAGGCAACGCGGCTGGGTCGGAGCGGAATGCGTGGTCGTGTTCATCGAGAGGGCTTGGACGGAAGAGGCGATGGAGCGAGGCTGGCGTATCGCGAAGCGGAGGAAACAGCCTTGTGTTCGACCGGCCACGTTCGAAACGGGATCCTGTTCATCGGGAGGGGTCTTTCGTACCACAAAACGGAGGAAACGGACCTTCTACGGTCGAAACGGGGGTCATGTTGATCGGGAGGGGTGTGGCGTACCGCAAAGCGGAGGAAACGGACCTCCTACGGTCGAAACGGGGGTCCTGCTGATCGGGAGGGGTGTGGAGTACCGCAAAACGGAGGAAACAGACTTGTGTTGGAGCGCTACGGTCGAAACGGGGGTCCTGTTCATCGGGAGGGGTGTGGCGTGCATAAGCAGGACTCCACGGGATACTGTTCATCTCCACTGTCGACCCCCTCCAGCCTCCACGAGCTACTGTTCATCCACCGTCGACCTCCTCCAGCCTCCACGGGCTCCTGTTCATCCAGCCTCCACGGGCTCCTGTCCATCCAGCCTCCACCGCGCGCTACTCCACCGGCTACTGTTCAACCACCCCTCCACCGTCTACTGTTCATCCAGCCCTCCACACCACGGGGTCCTATTCAACCACCCCTCCACGGGCAACCCTCCACCGTCTACTGTTCATCCAGCCCTCCACACCACGGGGTCCTGTTCAACCACCCCTCCACGGGCACCCCTCCACCGTCGACTGTTCATCCAGCCCTCCACACCACGGGGTCCTGGTCAACCACCCCTCCACAGGCCCCCCGCCACCGTCGCCGGTTCCTCCAGCCCGCCACCACACCACGGGTCCTGTTCATCCAGGCAACGCCACCGCTCACTATTCATCCAAACCCCCATAGCGATCACAGTTCATCCCATTGATCGGCTTGATTAGCAGGCGATGGCGAAGAATCGCCGATCGGGTTGATTAACGAGCCATCGATCGATCGCTCGGGTTCAGTAACGCGTAGCCAGCTGCAGTGCAATCGCTCAGGTTCAGTTAGAGCCCAATGCCTCGCTCGGGTTCAGTTAGAGCCAATGCCTCGCACACACGCGCGTACGTGTATGAGAGAAACGCGCATCGCTCGGCCCCCGACCTCCCACCGTAACCGGGAACTCCCCAAACCCCCCCCCCCTCGCTTCTACCACGGTTTTTTCCGTCATGGACAGCCCAAAGAATGTCATGTAGCTGCCTCTCCAGCCCACCCAGGACAAAAAGCCCATTTTCTGTCATGATTTTTTGTCATAGAAGTAGGAGCCCACCACATCTATGATGATACCGGGTTTTGTCACAATTATCATCATAGAAGTGTCATATATATGGCAGGAAAAAATTCGTTCGGCCCAAAATGTCACGGATGTGTCTTTTTTTGTAGTGGCTGATGCCGCCGAAGAAACAATTGTCCTTCTCTTCTAGGATTGCCAGTTTGCTAGGCGATGCTGGCACTCCATATCTCCAAACAAGTTAAGTGGCATCTCAATATATGATGAAATTCATCTTTCCATGAACCACCTCCCATCAGACATTGCCATGGATATCGTTATCATGGGCTGCTCGGGCATCTGGATGAGTAGAAACGATAAAATCATTAGACTGGCTGCACCTTCTGTGGACACCTGGAAACACTACCTGAAAGAAGGCCTTCAAGTTACAGAGATCAGAGCCAAAGCTTCCAAGGCAAAGAAGATCAGAATTTGGAGAGAACTGTACACTTAATTCAATCATGAGGTTCCCTAGAGTTGGCATTGGCTAATTTTTTCCTTTTATGTTATGTACATGTACTATTTAATTAATGAAAATATACCGTAGAACAATTGTTCTACAGTTTTGGCTCAAAAAATTATCAATTTTTTTTCTTTTTACTGAAAACTACCATGTCAAGTTGATGACTCGTAACCCACAAGTATAGGGGATCGCAACAGTTTTCGAGGGTAGAGTATTCAACCCAAATTTATTGATTCGACACAAGGGGAGCCAAAGAATATTCTCACGTATTCGCAGTTGAGTTGTCAATTCAACCACACCTGGATAACTTAATATCTGCAACAAAGTATTTAGTAGCAAATAATATTGAAGTAACTTGATATGATAGCAAAAGTAATATTTTTGGGTTTTGTAGTGATTGTAACATGAGCAACGGAAAAGTAAATAAGCGAAGAACAATATATGAAAATCTCGTAGGCATTGGATCGGTGATGGAGAATTATGCGGATGCGGTTCATCATGTAATAGTCATAACATAGGGTGACATGTAACTAGCTCCAATTCATCAACGTAATGTAGGCATGTATTCGAATATAGTCATACGTGCTTATGGAAAAGAACTTGCATGACATCTTTTGTCCTACCCTCCCGTGGCAGCGGGTCCTAACGGAAACTAAGGGATATTAAGACCTCCTTTTAATAGAGTACCGGACAAAAGCATTAACACATAGTGAATACATGAACTCCTCAAACTACGGTCATCACCGGAGTGGTCCTGATTATTGTCACTTGAGGTTGCGGATCATAACACATAGTAGGTGACTATAGACTTGCAAGATAGGATCAAGAACTCACATATATTCATGAAAACATAATAGGTTCAGATATAAAATCATGGCACTTTCGGGCCCTAGTGACAAGCATTAAGCATAGCAAAGTCATAGCAACATCAATCTCAGAACATAGTGGATACTAGGGATCAAACTCTAACAAAACTAACTCGATTACATGATAAATCTCATCCAACCCATCACCGCCCAGCAAGCCTACGATGGAATTAGTCACGCACGGCAGGGAGCATCATGAAATTGGTGATGGAGGATGGTTGATTATGACGATGGCGACGGATTCCCCTCTCCGGAGCCCCGAACGGACTCCACATCAGCCCTCCCGAGAGGTTTCAGGGCTTGGCGGCGGCTCCGTATCATAAAACGCGATGAATCCTTCTCTCTGATTTTTTTTCTCCCCGAACACGAACATATGGAGTTGGAGTTGAGGTCGGTGGAGCGTCAGGGGGCCCACGAGGCAGGGGTTGCACCCAGGGGGCAGGCACGCCCTCCACCCTCGTGGACAGGTGGAGTCCCCTCTGACGTGGATTCTTCTTCCAGTATTTTTATTATTTTCCAAAAATAAGTTCCGTGGAGTTTCAGGTCATTCCGAGAAATTTTGTTTCTGCACATAAATAACACCATGGAAAGTCTGCTGAAAATAGCGTCAGTCCGGGTTAGTTCCATTCAAATCATGCAAGTTAGAGTCCAAAACAAGCGCAAAAGTGTTTGGAAAAGTAGATACGACGGAGACGTATCAACTCCCCCAAGCTTAAACATTTGCTTGTCCTCAAGCAATTCAGTTGATAAACTAAAAGTGATAAAGAAAAACTTTTACAAACTTTGTTTGCTCTTTGTTGTTGTAAATATGTAAAGCCAGCATTCAAGTTTTCAGCAAAGATTATGACTAACCACATTCACAATAACTCTTAGGTCTCATGTTTACTCATATCAATGGCATAATCAACTAGCGAGCAATAATAATAAATCTAGGATTACAACACTTTCTCAAAACGATCATGATATGATATAATAAGATGGTATCTTGCTAGCCCTTTCTGAGACCGCAAAACATAAATGCAGAGCACCTTTAAAGATCAAGGACTGACTAAACATTGTAATTCATGGCAAAAGAGATCCAGTCATAGTAATACCCAATATAAATTAATAGTAATGAATGCAAATGACAGCAGTGCTCTCCAGCTGGTGCTTTATAATAAGAGGGTGATGAATCAACAGAAAAGTAAATAGATAGGCCCTTCGCAGAGGGAAGCATGGATTTGTAGAGGTGCCAGAGCTCGATTTTGAAGCAGAGATAAATAATATTTTGAGCGGCATACTTTCATTGTCAACATAACAACCAAGAGATGGCGATATCTTCCATGCTACACACATTATAGGCGGTTCCCAAATAGAATGGTAAAGTTTATACGCCCCCTCCACCACAAGCATCAATCCATGGCTTGCTCGAAACAACGAGTGCCTCCAACTAACAACAGTCCCAGGGGGAGTTTTGTTTGCAATTATTTTGATTTAATTTGCATAAAGCATGGGACTGGGCATCCCGGTGACCAGCCATTTTCTCGTGAGTGAGGAGCGAAGTACACTCCTCTTGAGAATAACCCGCCTAGCATGGAAGATACGGCCAACCCTAGTTGATACATGAGCTATTCGAGTATACAAAACAAAATTTCATTTGGAGGTTTAGAGTTTGGCACATACAAATTTACTTAGAACGGCAGATAGATACCGCATATAGGAAGGTATAGTGGACTCATATGGCATAACTTTGGGGTTTAAGGGATTGGATGCACAAGCAGTATTCCCGCTTAGTACAAGTGAAGGCTAGCAAAAGGCAGGGAAGCGACCAACTAGAGAGAGACAACAGACATGAACATGCATTAAAATTAATAAACATTGAGTACAAGCATGAGTAGGATATAATCCACCATGAACATAATTATCATGAAGGCTATGTTGATTTGTTTCAACTACATGTGTGAACATGTGCCAAGTCGAGTCACTTAAATCATTCAAAGGAGGATACCACCCCACTATACCACATCACAACCATTTTAATAGCATGTTGTACATAAGGTAAACCATTATAAATCATAGCTAATCAAGCATGACACGAGCAACTATAATCTCTAATTGTCATTGCAAACATGTTTATTCATAATAGGCTGAATCAGGAACGATGAACTAATCATATTTACAAAAACAAGAGAGGTCGAGTTCACACCAGCTTCTCTCATCTCAGTCAGTCCATCATATATCGTCATAATTGCCTTTCAGTTGCACGACTGAACGATGTGAAAATAATAAGAGTGCACGTGCATTGGACTAAGCTCGAATCTGCGAGCATTCAATAAACAGGAGAAGACAAGGCAATATGGGCTCTTGGTTAAATCAACAATAATGCATATAAGAGCCACTTCAACAATTTAATTATGGTCTTCTCCTATCGACCCCCAAAGAAAAGAAAATAAATAAAAAAAATTACACGGGAAAGCTCCCAACAAGCAAAAGAAGAACAGGAAATCTTTTTGGGTTTTCTTTTTAATTATTACTACTACCGCAAGAAAAGTAAACTAACTAAAAGCTACACTAAATTTTTTTGGTTTTTCTTAAGGTTTATCAAACACACAGTAAGAAGGCATAAAAAGGAAAATAAACTGGCATGGATATTACAGTGAAAAAGTATGAGCACCGACAACTAGCAATGAGTGTGTGAGCATAAATGTAATGTCGGTGGGAAATACGTACTCCCCCAAGCTTAGGCTTTTGGCCTAAGTTGGTTTATTGCCACGGATGGCCTGACGGATATCCATAGTTGTAGTTGGGGTCGTACTGAGATGCAGCGGCTATTGCATCGTGGGCTGCAGCTTGGAGGTGAGCTGCCCTCGTCCTCCTTTAGTACTCATTTGCCTCCTCTCTGGTTATAAAATATATTCCTTTTGCCTGAAAGTCAAAGAGAGCAGGAGCAGGGAGAACAATATTGACAGGGTGACGCCTGTCAAAGATTAGTCGGTACTGGAGAGGTGGTTCATTCCTCTCGACAAACTGATTGTTAACCATAGCATTAAAGTCTAGATAAGTAGGAGGCAATTCAATATCATCATCACGTATGGTTACACCAAGAAAATCAGCTAGACGGGTTGCATAAATTCCTCCAAAGAAATCTCCATTAAATCTATTATTATGCAACCTACGTGCAACAATGGCTCCCAAATTATAAGATTGGTCTCCTAACACAGCACTCCTAAGAATACTGAGGTTAGGGACACACATATGACATGCTTCATCTTTACCATTTATGCACCTACCTATAAAGAGAGCAAAATAATGTATAGCAGGAAAATGAATGCTCCCTATGGTAGCTTGTGCTATGTCTCTAGATTCCCCCACAGTTATACTAGCAAGAAAATCTCTAAATTCAGATTTGCGAGGTTCACTAGCACTACCCCATTGTGGAAGTTTGCAAGAAGTGGTAAAATCCTCTAAGTCCATTGTATAAGATTTTTCATAAAGATCAAACAGGACAGTTTGAGAATTGTGTGAAGATGAAAATTCAAACCTCCTCACAAAGGAACTAGTGAGATAGTGGTACTGGCGGCACTTTTCCTCCTCAAAGCTCACAAGATCAGCGTTACGCAAATATGCGTTAAATTCTTCCTTAATTCCCGCTCGATCCATGAAGTCCTCTGAAGGCCATTCATAAGGCCACACTGGAGCGTTCCTTGGTGGCTCATTATCGGCATCGCGCATTGCGAGCCTGTGTCCTTGCTTCCTTGAAGGGCCACCTTGGTACATTTTCCTAAGCATATTTCTTCCTCTGAAAAAATTCTGAAATTTTTAGTAACTTCATATAAAAGTGAGACAAGCTCAACAAAATTGATAGCAACTACTCCTACAAGTGCCTAGAGCCTATATCATGCATTAGAACTACTTGGAACCATATAAATTTGACATGCAAGCTCAAGAACATGGTCACCTAGGCAGCACAAATTTGCAATGAATAAAGCACTAGAACAAAAACTAATTGGACCAATGGAGGAGTCACATACCAAGGAACAATCCCCCCAAGCAGTTTTGTGAGAAGTGCTTTGAGCAAGGAGATAAAAAATCGCAGCAAAATGAGCTAGAACTCGTGCTTGAGTTGGATGGTGATTTTTTTGGGAGGAAGAAGTGTGTAGGTGCAGGAATAAGTGGAGGGGAGCCATCATGGGCCCACGAGGTAGGGGGCGCGCCCTGGACCCTCGTGGCCAGGTGCTTACTCCCCCTGTTGTGTTCTCAGTGCCAGATATTCTCAAATATTCTAGAAAAAATCATATTTCAATTTCGGGGCATTTGGAGAACTTTTATTTTCGGGGTATTTTTCTATTGCACGGATAATTCAGAAAACAGACAGGAAAAATACTATTTTTGCTTTATTTCAACTAAATAACAGAGAGTAAAAGAAGGGTACAGAAGGTTGTGCCTTCTAGTTTCATCCATCTCATGGTCATCAAAAGGAATCCACTAACAAGGTTGATCAGGTCTTGTTAACAAACTCATTCCGAATAACATGGAACCGGAGAAATTTCAAATAACACTATGTTACCTCAACGGGGATATGCACATCCCCAATAATAAGAATATCATATTTATTCTTGACAGTAGGAAGAGGAAATTCAAAACCTCCAAAAATTATCGATGGGATTTTTCCAATAGAGTTGATACTATGAACTTGAGGTTGTTTCCTTGGAAAGTGTACCGTATGCTCATTACCATTAACATGAAAAGTGACATTGCCTTTGTTGCAATCAATAACAGCCCCTGCAGTATTCAAAAAAGGTCTTCCAAGAATAATAGACATACTATCGTCCTCGGGAATATCAAGAATGACAAAGTCCGTTAAAATAGTAACGTTTGCAACCACAACAGGCACATCCTCACAAATACCAACATGTATAGCAGTTGATTTATCAGCCATTTGCAAAGATATTTCAAGAGGGTGTCAACTTATTCAAATCAAGTCTACAATATAAAGAGAGAGGCATAACACTAACATCGGCTCCAAGATCACATAAAGCAGTATTAACATAGTTTCTTTTAATGGAGCATGGTATAGTTGGTACTCCTGGATCTCCAAGTTTCTTAGGTATTCCACCCTTAAAAGTATAATTAGCAAGCATGGTGGAAATCTCAGCTTCCGGTATTTTTCTTTTATTAGTAACAATTTCTTTCATATACTTAGCATAAGGATTCATTTTGAGCATATCAGTTAATCGCATACACAAAAAGATAGGTCTAATCATTTCAGCAAAGCGCTCAAAATCCTCATCATCCTTTTTCTTGGATGGTCTGGGAGGAAAAGGCATGGGTTTCTGAACCCATGGCTCTCTTTCTTTACCGTGCTTCCTAGCAACAAAGTCTCTCTTATCATAACATTGATTCTTTAATTGTGGGTTATCAAGATCAACAGCAGGTTCAATTTCTACATCATTGTCATTACTAGGTTGAGCATCATCATGAACATCTTCATTAATATTTTCACTTGGTTCATGTTCATTACCAGATTGTGTTTCAGCATCAGAAATAGAAATATCATTTGGATTCTCAGGTGGTTCAGAAATAGGTTCACTAGAAGCATGCAAAGTCCTATCATTTTTCTTTTTCTTCTTTTTAGAAGGACTAGGTGCATCTATATTATTTCTCTAAGAATCTTGCTCAATTCTCTTAGAATGGCCTTCAGGATACAAAGGTTCCTGAGTCATTTTACCGGTTCTAGTAGCCACTCTAACAGCATAATCATTATTCTTACTATTTCATTCATTGAGCAAATCATTTTGAGCTTTAAGTACTTGTTCTACTTGAGTGGTAACCATAGAAGCATGTTTACTAATGAGTTTGAGTTCACCTTTAGCTCTAGACATATAATCACCCAAGTGTTCAAGCGTATCGTAATTGTATTTTAATTGTCTACCAAAATAAGCATTGAAGTTTTCTTGTTTGACAATAAAATTATCAAACTCTTCTAAGCATTGTCTAGCAGACTTATAGTGAGGAATATCACCTTCATCAAATCTATAGAGAGAATTTACCTTTACTACATGTGTCGGGTTATTAAGGCCGTGTGTGTCTTCAATAGGTGATGGATTAAGATCATATGTTTCTTCAACAGGCGGTAAATTAAGACCATGTATTTCTTCAATAGGAGGTAAATTCTTAACATCTTCAGCTTTAATACCTTTTTCTTTCATAGATTTCTTTGCCTCTTGCATATCTTCAGATCGAGAAATAGAACACCCCTCTTCTTCGGAGTTGGTTTAGGAATAGGCTCAGGAGTTGGCTCAGGAAGTGTCCAATTATTTTCATTTGTCAACATATTATTCAATAAAATTTCAGCTTCATCCGCTGTTCTTTCCTTGAAAAAAGAACCAACACAACTATCCAGGTAATCTCTGGAAGCATCGGTTAGTCCATTATAGAAGATATCAAGTATTTCATTTTTCTTAAGAGGATGATCAGTCAAAGCATTAAGTAATTGGAGAAGCCTCCCCCAAGCTTGTGGGAGACTCTCTTCTTCAATTTGCACAAAATTGTATATATCCCTTAAAGCATCTTGTTTCTTATGAGCAGGGAAATATTTAGCAGAGAAGTAATAAATCATATCCTGGGGGCTATGCACACAACCAGGATCAAGAGAATTAAACCATATCTTAGCATCAACTTTAATGAGAACGGAAATATTTTAAGGATATAAAGATAACGAGATTTCTCATCATTAGTGAACAGGGTGGCTATATCATTTAATTTAGTAAGATGTGCCACAACAGTTTTAGATTCATAGCCATAAAAAGGATCAGATTCAACCAAAGTAATTATATCAGGATCAATAGAGAATTCATAATCCTTATCAGTAACAAAGATAGGTGAAGTAGCAAAAGCAAGGTCAGGTTTCATTCTAGCATTAAGAGATTGCTGCTTCCATTTAGCTATTAAGATCATATCTATCATTGCAAGCTAAAATAGCTCTAGCAGCTTCTTCCTCCAAAACATAACCTCGGGAACAATAGGTAATTCATATTTATTAGGGAGAGAGCCTTCATCATCACTTTCATCAATATTATCAGTTTCAATAATTTCATTCTCTCTAGCCGTAGCAAGTTGTTCATCAAGAAATTCACCAAGTGGCATAGTAGTATCAAGCATAGAAGTAGTTTCGTCATAAGTATCATGCATAGCGTATGGCATCATCAATAACATGCGACATATCAGAATGAATAGCAGAAGCAGGTTTAGGTGTCGCAAGCTTACTCAAAACAGAAGGTGAATCAAGTGCAGAGCTAGATGGCAGTTCCTTACCTCCCCTCATAGTTGAGGGATAATTTTTGTTTTTGCGTCTTTCAAGTTCTTCATAGTGACCAGCAGATATAAATCCCAAGTGACTCAAAGAATAGAGTTATGCTCCCCGACAACTCCCCTACAAACTTCTCTCCCCGTGACGCCCTCATCCACACTTACAACCCCATCAGTGAGCGAGCAACTAGCACTAGGTATGGTCCATCGTCTACCAATCACCCCATGGATAGACGAACGATGACCAACCCCATGCCCTTCCGATTCCACCCCTCACAGATTCCCTAATATCCTCGGGCCTGATAACCCACAAGTATAGGGGATTGCAACAGTTTTCGAGGGTAGAGTATTCAACCCAAATTTATTGATTCGACATAAGGGGAGCCAAAGAATATTCTCAAGTATTCGCAGTTGAGTTGTCAATTCAACCACACCTGGATAACTTAATATCTGCAGCAAAGTATTTAGTAGCAAATAATATTGAAGTAACGGTAACGGTAGCAAAAGTAATTTTTTTGGGTTTTGTAGTGATTGTAACAGTAGCAACGGAAAAGTAAATAAGCGAAGAACAATATATGAAAAGCTCATAGGCATTGGATCGGTGATGGAGAATTATGCCGGATGCGGTTCATCATGTAACGATCATAACATAGGGTGACATGTAACTAGCTCCAATTCATCAATGTAACGTAGGCATGTATTCCGAATATAGTCATACGTGCTTATGGAAAAGAACTTGCATGACATCTTTTGTCCTACCCTCCCGTGGCAGCGGGATCCTAACGGAAACTAAGGGATATTAAGGCCTCCTTTTAATAGAGTATCGGACCAAAGCATTAACACACAATGAATACATGAACTCCTCAAACTACGGTCATCACCGGGAGTGGTCCCGATTATTGTCACTTCGGGGTTGCCGGATCATAACACATAGTAGGTGACTATAGACTTGCAAGATAGGATCAAGAACTCACATATATTCATGAAAACATAAATAGGTTCAGATATGAAATCATGGCACTCGGGCCCTAGTGACAAGCATTAAGCATAGCAAAGTCATAGCAACATCAACCTCAGAACATAGTGGATACTAGGGATCAAACCCTAACAAAACTAACTTGATTACATGATAAATCTCATCCAACCCATCACCGTCCAGCAAGCCTACGATGGAATTACTCACGCACTGCGGTGAGCATCATGAAATTGGTGATGGAGGATGGTTGATGATGACGATGGCGACGGATTCCCCTCTCCGGAGCCCCGAACGGACTCCAGATTTGCCCTCCCGAGATGTTTTAGGGCTTGGCGGCGGCTACGTATCTTAAAACGCGATGAATCCTTCTCTTAGATTTTCTTCTCCCCGAACACGAATATATGGAGTTGGAGTTGAGGTCGTTGGAGCGTCAGGGGGCCCACGAGGCAGGGGGGCGCGCCCAGGGGGCATGCACGCCCTCCACCCTCATGGACAGGTGGAGGCCCCCCTGACGTGGATTCTTCTTCCAGTATTTTTATTATTTTCCAAAAATAAGTTTCGTGGAGTTTCAGGTCATTCCGAGAACTTTTGTTTCTGCACATAAAAAAACACCATGGAAAGTCTGCTGAAAACAGCTTCAGTCTGGGTTAGTTCCATTCAAATCATGCAAGTTAGAGTCCAAAACAATGGCAAAAGTGTTTGGAAAAGTAGATACGACGGAGACGTATCAATGACCATTTTTACGATTTTAAACCTGTTTATGACAAGTGGGCCATGTCAGTCAAGGCTGATGTGGCGGGGAAGTTAACTCCGTTTATTTTTACCATTACGTTGACCGTTATGTCAGGTGGGGCCTACACATCATTCTTCTTCTTCCTCCTCTCTCTCTGGCATTTTAACAAACACATCCAATGCATCATGTGGCTAGAGGAACATTGTTGTTGTCGTCGTCGTCTCCATCGTGGAGCCCGAGCTCATGCAGGGTGGCGGGGAAAGGCGACATCGGCGGCTGCGTGGTGCATCATGGCGGCGCTCGAGATCCGTCGTGGCCAACAGCCAAACCTCGCCGGTGGCCTCGGCTGCTAACTGGTCCCACCGCCTCCATGCCTAGCGCAATGGTGAAGCTCACCTGCTTCCCTCCCATGCACTGAAAGTGTTTGTTGAAATGCCAAAAAGAGATAGGAGGAGGAAGAAGAAGGTTGATGTGGGGCCCACCTGTCATAACGGTCAACCTAATGGTCAGATTAGATGGAGTTGGCTTTCCGGCCACGCCGGCCCTGACAGATGGGCCCTGCCTGTCATAAACACATTTAAATCATCCAAACTAGCCGTTATCCGAAAGTGGTAGTTTTTAGTCAAAAAATTAGAAAATTTTGGTAGTTTTCGGTGAGTTTTTAAAAAATGATAGTTTTGTGGGACGGTAACCCCCTAAAGTGATAGTTTTTTGTCAAACACTCTAAGTCCAGGCCCTACAATAATGTGGAAAATTGAATAATAATAGGGTTGGAAGAAGACAAAATAAACATAGCCTGACATCAACGTTATTGATCGTTGACAATGGTGAGGGCCTTATAATCGATGTTAATGGAAGAAATAGGGATTGACATGCAACTGGGATGCACAAAGCTGTGAATATATGAAAGCGCTCCTATGGACCAAGTGGAGGGGTGCATTCAACTTGCTTATTCATAAAAACCTCATGCACACAAGAGAAGGCTTCCTAGAATTATGAAGAAGATAAAGTGTAGAAGAATAGGTTGGTATAGGTGAACCGACGATTCTAGCAGAATGAAGCATCAATGAAATATGCAAACTAAGTTCTATAATTTGAAATCTCCACTAGTATATGTCAATGAAGATCGCGGAACTTTTCTATTTTACAATGCATGATGTACTTCCACTTTGAAACACTTCAGTGCATACTAAAAAAAAGAATGATGTTTCCCATTCCCCTCCCCCTCCCCCCCCCCCCTCTCTCACTCACTCACAACCGCACATATACACACCTTTTTCTCCATTTTTATTCTTTTCTTTTCCTCTTGTTTCTCCTTTTTGTGACACCACCATGGTGATTTTTTTATTTGATCTTTTTTTTGTAAAAGCAAACACTTTTCAAGAATGATCAATATAGTTTATAATAACAAAAATCAATTTATGACCCCGAGCTCAGATGATCCCTGAATGAACAACAAATTTAAATAAAATGATTTTTTTAATAGGTGCA
Organism: Aegilops bicornis; assembly: GCA_021605145.1. Lineage (NCBI taxonomy): Eukaryota > Viridiplantae > Streptophyta > Magnoliopsida > Poales > Poaceae > Aegilops > Aegilops bicornis. The sequence goes on from CM038675.1 coordinate 331,291,514, forward strand.
TGTGAAATTTCATGGTGATATGACAAGGGAGGAGCTCGGTACAGAAAAAACGAGGCTGGAATTTTGTTGCAACTTTGGACATTTTTGGAGCTTTATTTTCTTTTACCGAGCTCCTCGATTGCCATCTCGGTGCGAAAATTTGCAAGCACCTAGAAAAGGCTCTAATCTTCCATGTGTAATTTTTTTTATTTTTAATGATTTTTTGCTGTTTTTCTAAATTTACAGTTCACACTGGCGCAGATGCACCAAGCTACGAAACGTCGCTCTCGTATAATGACACACTTCAACTAAATGTAATCATAACCCAGTCAATGATCATGATAAGAACTTTATACAAAATGCCTCCAGCAGTATACCAGGTCATTACAATGATCTAGTTTAGCATATAACAAATCAGTGATGAACAGTGAGTAATTGTTTCAAGCTATACGAAACTATCCATATGAGAATGTGACAATAAATCCCTTAGTCATACTGTATAATGTAATGGAAAATGGAATGATGGTAGTGCATGTGTTTCCCCCTCGGCCTTCTTCTCAAGCGGATCAGCCGCTGCCCCACCTTGCTCCGGGGGGCCAGAGAAGCCGACGGGTGTTGAACTAGTAGGGACACGTATTTGGGGCTGGAAATTGTGCAGAAAACCGTCCAAGAAATCTCACTGTCACCGATGTGGTCCTTCTCCGTCGGACTGGCTGAACGGTCAAACATGGTCAAACCACACTGCGTCAGAACAACTTAATACGTCTCCATCGAAAACGAGCGAACCGTAGCTGACTGGGCAGAAACCCACATTCGGCGTTTCATTAGTTCGATGACTAAATTGCATACAACTGACAAGTTCAGTTACTATGATGAATTTCACTCTACCAGTAGCACTTTCTTAAGCAAAATAACGCAGTTCCAACTGGTCAAAAATCAGGCCAGGCACGGCAAATTGCTAGTCGTGTGGAAAGCGCAAAAGACTCTACCAGTACGGAGCAATCCGATCCGTCGATAAAGCGAAAACAGAGACTCAGGATTATTCAGTGGCGGTGGTCAAAGCAGAACTCCTTGTGGACGCCACAAGCGCAGGTCACGCGCACCACCACTTCGGCGCCGGTGCAGGCTGCTGATGCGGCTGGTGTGGCAACGCTGGATACTTCCACCTCCCGATGCTGTGCAGTGCAGGTAAGGATGTCATCAGGAAACAGATTTACCAAAATGAACAAAGAAACTGTATAAACTGTAGGAAACACATGCAATGTTCTGCAGATATCTTTTTGAATGTTCTGCAGACATCTAACTAAAATGATCTTTGAATCAAGAAATATGAGGCACATGATTAAAACTTATTCGCAGAGATGATAAGATTCAGATAGCGGCATGTTTAGCTCTAAGTGTATCTGCTCGATCGGTCACTAAGCAAAGAAATGATCAGGTTCAAGTATGTCAAGGGTGCAGAGTATACTAATCAAAATGTTGAACTGTGCACATGAGACCATGAGCTTCAGATAGCAGTATGTCTGTCCCCAAAAGTATCTAATCAATTATGGAGAAGCTAAGAAATGATCAGGTTGCACTGACCAAAATGTTCAAGCCTGGAGAACTGGAGAGTACAGTATGATGATCGATCACAAAGCAAAGCAATTATTTGATGTTCAAGCATGCTAATTACAACGATGATATAGTAAGCTTCAGATGACAGTATGTTTGGCTTCTAAACTATATGATGATGATCACAAAGCTAAGAAATTATCAGGATACACTGATCAAAATGTTAAAGCCTGGTGAATTGAAGAGCATACTAATATGACCAGTGCTTCTACTAATATAAATGTGAACTGCACATGCTACCAGAACTGTAAGTACACTGGGGAGATCATAAGTTTCAGACAAGAGTTAGTTTGTCTCTAGAAGTATCTACTCCGTCGATCAAGAATCTAAGAAATAATCAATTTCAATACGCCGACAAAAATGTTCAAGCAGGATAATATTTGAGGATAAGCTTTCGATAACAGCATTCTGAAGTGGTGACTCGAACGCTCATCAGGAAATGGAATGGAAAAATGAACAACAGAATGCGTAAGGCATTACCTGCTTGCTCGCCTTCCCAGCTGACGAATGCTTCACCGGCGATGGGACGAACGTGGAGCGCGACCCGCATGGCGAAGTTGAGCTGGACGCCTCACTGCAGGCCTTCCTGGCCTCCTGCGGCGATCCAATCGGCACATCAGATTCAGAGGCAACGGACAAAGGAATCAAGAATTGCAAGATGCAGAAGAATAGGGGTGGTGAATCATCGTAGTACCTGCTTGCGGGAGGAGCGGGAGGCCTCGCCGTTTGCGGGGGTGGCCTTCGCCGGCGAGGTGAAGAACGTGCAGCACGGCCTGGCCGATGACCCGGACTGGATGGAGGAGCGGGAGGTCTCGCCGGCGGTGACCAAGGCGTACGTCTTGACAACCTTCTGCGGCGGCTCAATGGCCTGCTGCGGCAGGCTCCCGCGGAGCGTGCTCACGATGCCTTGTTGTCGCCGCGGCCTCTTCTTCCTGCCGCCGCCAGACTTGCGCACGACCGGCGCCAAAGTCTTCGATGCCGAGAACACAAACGACGGGGATGTCGGAGAACTTGCGTGCCCGATGGGGGGCCCCGGCGAAGGGAAGAAAGCCAAGCCACCGCTATCGGTGGAGCCCGTGCGCGCGTGTTTCGGGGAAGGGAAGGACGCCACGGCGCGCCCGCCGTGATATTCCCTGGGTGACGGGGACGGCTCGGTAGACAAGGACGCGAGGCCGCCGCCGGCAGAAGAGCTCGCTGGCGTGAGCTGCTGCTCCGGCGAAGCCGAGAACATGAATCCACCGTTGGCAGTGGGGCCCGCCGTCGGCTTCTGTGGCGAATCCATGAACGTGAGCCCGCCGCTCAAGGTGCCGCCCGTGGGCGTTGTCGGCTGCCCCGGTGGAGCCAAGAACGATAGGGCGCTGACACTGGAGCCCGTCGGAGACGGCGTGCTGGGCGTGTCCTCCAAGAACGCGAAGATGTTGCCCCCATTGCCGCCGCCGCTACCACCGATACACGGACGCACCGACGGGAATGAGAAGTCACCTGCGGGGGACCCCGTGCGCGACAGCAAAGGCGGCGCGGTGTTCGGGGAGAGGCGTGGCGATGGCTGCTGTGAGGGGGAGGGCGAGGAGTCGAAGGGGTGGAGCTCAACCAGCAACTTCTTGCGCGGCGAAGCGGGCGGGAGGAGGCAGCGGCGCTTGCTTCCCCCGGGCCCGGCGACACCACATGGCGCGGAAAAGGTGACCGCCGAGTTCTGGGGATCGATGCGGAGCTCGGCGAGGTGGTGCGGCGACGGCGCGAGGAAGAAGTTGCGGTGGAGGTCGGCCGCCATCATCTCCATAGTCGGCGCTCCCGAGTTCTTCGGTTCTTGCGTGGTGGTGGCGGTGGTTGGTCTCGGAAGGAAGTGGTTGGTTGGTTGGTTAGTTTGGCGTCGTCCTTCTCAGATTTATAACTGATCAGCGTTGGCTTTGGGTTGGGGTTTTTTTGGTCACTTTTTAAAATTGTTCTAGTATCACTTTTTTTTTGTTAACGTTGGCTTTTTTCTCTCTTTATTTAAGAACGCGTTGGCTTAGGATCAGGTAGCAAGTGGCGCTCCGAAAGAAAGCTTTAGCAAGAGTAATGCTTAGAGCGTCTCAAATAGATTAGATAAATTTAGAGACGTAAAAGTGGGTGTGGTATAAGAGCAACTTCAATGTACCGACCTAAACGGACGGCGCATTTGTTTGTTTTTTATTCGTTTGGGTCGGCTGCCCACCTGACGTCCGCCCAGTTTTGTATTTGGATTGGCAGTGCGCCCAACACGCTGAAGTATACGTGCCGGCTGGCCGCCCAATTATACATTGATTTGCATTCAATATATTATCAAATGAAAATGTTTAGTCTGGCCGCCCAAATAAATAGTATAGTTTTACAAGCCAAATACAAATAAAAATGTTTCACATAGTTTTGCAAACGAATAAAAGAAGATACATCTATTGGTTGCCAACATGAGCCCACATATGCTCAACCAAATCATTTTGCAGTTGCACGTGAGTTTCCCAATCACGCATGTCTTCATGAAATTGAGTGAACTGCTCAAATGTTGCTGCCACTCCATGCTCAGGCACAACATTCTCATCCTGAAACTGAAAGCCTTGATTGTACAGACGTTCCGGGCGCTCGTCTTCTACGATTATATTGTGCATGATCACACAAGCAGTCATCACCTCCCACAGTTTCTGCTTGCTCCAAGTATTAGCAGGATACCGAATGATGCCCCATCGAGATTGCAAAACACCAAAGGCACGCTCGACATCCTTTCTAGCACTCCCTTGCTCTTGGGCAAATCTTTTCCTTTTCTCTTCGACAGGGTTGGGTATTGTCTTGACAATAGTGGTCCACTGAGGATAGATACCGCCACCCTTTGTCGTAGTTGTGGCCGTTGACAGTAAAGTTTACTGGTGGGCTGTTGCCTTCGGCAAGCCTAGCAAACACCATGTTGATATCATTGTGATATCCAGCCATGCCAAAGAAAGAGTGCCGGATCCAGAGATCTTGAGACACCACGGCCTCTAGTATGACAGTGCAAGCCCTGACATGTCCCTTATACTGCCCTTGCCAAGCAGAAGGGCAGTTCTTCCACTCCCAGTGCATGCAGTCTATGCTGCTAAGCATCCTCGGGAAGCCCATGCTGGCTTTCATCACCAACAAACGGGCTGTATCTTCAGCTGTCGGCTCTCTCAAGTACTCAGGGCCAAACACAGCAATAACAGTCTTGCAGAACTTATACAGGGACTCTAGGCATGTAGACTCGCTCATACGGACGTACTCGTCAATGAGATCACCGGGCACTCTGTATGCAAGCATTCGGATGGCGGCAGTGTATTTATGATAAGAGGAGAAACCAATCTTGCTGACGGCATCCTCTTTGCACTTGAAGTAGTCATCATAGCCACTCCTCTCTAATATGGTTGAAAACATGCCTACTCATACGGAACCGGCGGCGGAATTTGTGATGTTTGAACAACGGGTTTGTTGTATCAAAGTAGTCCTTCCAGAGAAGGAAATGCCCGCTCTCTCGGTTGCGATTCAACGCCGGAAGGTGGCCCGGAATGGAGCCACGGAACAACAGCCACTGGCCGTTGAGGTGGTGATGGACCAACACGGCAGCCAATATCTCCTCCTCGTCGTCGGACGACGAATCATCAGAGTCGCAAAGGAAATTGTGGAAAAAGAACTCGTCGGCGGAGTCCATTTCGTACCTTGGCAAACTGTCGAACAGCTTGCGGGCGTCGACGAAGGAGACGGCTGGCGAGGGGAGTCGCGACGCCCACAGACCAGCTAGATGCCCGGCCGGCGTCCGACGAGTGTGACGACGTTCGATGAGCGTGCCGGTCGGATGTGGCAGGGGCGGCGAGGCGGCTTCTTGGTCGCGGGCGGCTGTGCGGTGGGGGAAGCGGCGGTGGGAACCAGTTTGCTCCCCGGCGGCAAAACGGCGGCGGAGGGCGACGGGAGGGGGGGGGGGCGGCATTGCTGGGCGGATGTCGAGGTGGCGGCAGCTGGAAGAGTCACCGGAAAAAATGGGCGGCGGCGGCGACGGAGGAGGCGGGTGAGGGTTGCTTGTTGGCCGGAGGTGAGACGGGAGGCCAATGTGCCATAGACCAGCTGGCCCGGGACAAGAGTAGGCGAGTGCGCGCGCCCGTCGCGTGTCCGTGCCGACGCAAATCCGGCTCAAAAATGGGCTGGAAATGGGTCGCTCGCGAACGAAAAATGGACGCGCGTCCATTTGGGTTGGCGCGTTGGGCCGCCTTTTGTGTCCGCGCCGACCCAAACGGACGCCCGCGGACGAAATGGGTCGCCCCATTGGAGTTGCTCTAATTTATTAATTTACATAATTAAAAAGTGTTTTTTACATTTTCAAAAAAATCCCAACTCCAACGATGATGTATATTTGGTGATGTAAAGCTCCTACTCCAACAAATGATGTATTTGATGATGTAAAACAAGTTGGCATGAGCGTCAGCGGCCGAGCACCGAGAGCCGAAGGAGCGCCAGCGGACGGAGATGCGGCAACAGATGCACCGGCGGCCGAGCGATGAGAGCCGGGAAGCCAAATGCGGCGGCGGGAGCTCGAATGGCCGGCAGCGCGGTTGTGAATCAAGCGACAGATTGGTCGCGGGGTGGCGATGGTCGTGCGGCTCGAGAAGGCCGAGTTTGGCAGCGGAAAAGCGGTGTGGCTAGGGAGCGACGGCAACTCAGTGACGGAGAAGCAGCCAATTCAACTGATTTAGAGGCGGGCAATGACGGAACCGGCGGTGGGGGCGGTGGAGCGGTCAGATCAGGCAGCGGGACGGCAACAGCATGGTGCGGTGGGCGAGCGGGGCGGACTCAAATCGCCGGCGCCTCGGCGGCTATGGCGGCGCGAAGGGCGATGGGGATAGTCAGCGGGGTCAGGATGGTCGGACAGGGGGAACTGAAATGAAGCGGTGGTGGTTGGCGTGCGGCTGGAGTTTTACATCATTTGGGATATGGAGATGCAAATTCGCATCTCCAAATATTGTGAGGTGATTTTTTTTTCATCTATGTCATCTATTGGAGCGGTGTTTTTGGGCCTTTGTGATGTAAAAGTTATTTATTTTTGCATCTACATCTTCTATTGAAGATGCTTTTAGGCTTTCTTTGATTTAAAGGATTTTCACAATCCTAGGAATTATTTTTATATATTGGCCATTTGATTTATACATCTACAAGCATTTTAGCATCCATTCAAATCTCTTGGAAAGAACCCTATGTTTATCCTGTGATGCAATCAAACCAACCAGATTTCTGTAGGATTCAAATGGACATGGAATTGTAATCCTACATTTTCTTCATATTCTTATGTTTTTAAAATCACGTGAATCAAAGAGGCTCTTAAATGTAATTTGAAAAATTAAATTGTCCATTCACTAGAATATTTTTTATATAGATATAACATTCTTTTAGTAAATTATGTAGATGGTACTCAAACTTAACTCTAGGGTCCACTTTAATCATTGGATTCTGAGGACCTCAGCATATACAATAATTATGGTTGATGAAATGTCTCTAAAGTCATTGCTATTGTTCTGCTTGTATTTTGATGATATGGCATACAACGACTAACAATGTGGATTTAGCTAACCATTGTGACGCAAAAAACTATGGGAATTATAAAGAGAGCATGTTCACTCCAAGACATATTCGCCTGATGCGATCTGCACCATTCACATACCATCTACTAGCGTGGGCCGCGGGATGCAACACACATCACCCGCCAGCTTTGGGTAGAGTACGTCACACTAGGTCCCTTTCCTCCTCCCACGGCTCCTCCTTGACATCCCGATTCATTTCTCCCATCACTAATCCTCATTATCTATGCAACTCACTCACAATTGTTCCTCTCTCTACCGATGACATTCTTCACCGCAATTTCTCTCTCCCGGCGGCCGGACCGCCGCAGAGGCTTCAATACGGACGCTGCCCGAGCGGCCTTCTTAAGCCGCTTCCGCGGCCGCTGCCTCCGCTGCCTCAGCAAGAAGCACTGCCGCGCTGACTGCCGCGACCTCATCCACTGCATCCTCTGCGAGCAGCCTGGGCACATCGAGAAACACTGCCCCCGCAACCAGAGAGCTAGAGGTACCAGTAACAGGCCACTCCCCGCCGCTTCGCCAGTTCCAATCCACTCGCGCCTCTGCTTCCCGCCTCCCGCCGCATCCACCATGCCCACCACCACCCCCGCCATGCAGCACCACATCGACCCTTCGCGCCGCCCCAGAGAGAGTCACTCGCTGACCATGTCCACCCCGGCGACGGAGCAAGCCATTTTCTTCCTGCGCAACCACGCGGTCACCATGTGCGCTGCTGACGGCGTCAACGCCACGTCCCCCATGGCGGTTGGCCGCGCGCTGGAGGCGCACCTCGCCGTCCCGGCCGCGTCACGGCCCACCACCCGGAGCACTACCTCGTCATCTTCACCCAGCCAGCGCACCACGTCAACGTCGTCCGCCGTGGCTCCATCAGGGTCGACGGCGCCGTCTTCAACATCGCGTCGTGGCACGAGCATGACCATGCCTCCTTCGACACGCTCCAGCTCCACGTTCGAGTCGTCATCGAGAAGGTGCCCATGTAGTACTGGTCGCTAGAAGGAATAGAGGAGATCCTTGGGAAGAAGGTGCGGGTGGACCGCCTCGACAGCAGGACGCAGGAGCGCGGCCACACGAAGACCTTCGCTTGCTGGGTCTGGACCAGCGACGTCGCCCACATCCCCGCCAAGCACACACTCGGGGTCCTGCCACGCGGCGCGGGCCGTGTCGAGGAGATGCAGGGTTTCTCGCCGCCCGACCGGCGCGTCGCCCCCCCCGCCCGGGCACCGCGGACTACACCATGCTCATCCACGTCGACCGGGAGGAAGACTGGACGCCCCCTTCGCGCGCTCCTCCCACTCTGCCCAGAGTGGGCTGCCGTCGTCCGACTCCGACACTGACGACAGGCCCCGCTTCACGGTGATCCCTGCCACCTGGACCATGGAGGTCGAGGACGGCCAGCGGAGCGATCGCATCCAGCGCCTGGGCCGCGCACCGGTGGCCGACCTGGGCTGCCGGGGCGTGCCGCGTAGCAGGCGCGACCACGATGACGACGCCGGTGGAGCAGGAGGCGGGGGACGCCGCTCTTGCAAGGACGCATTGCTGCGTCGAGGACGCACGCCGTCTCAGCAGCCGCAGGCGCCGGCGCCTGTGCACCGTCACCGCAGCCGCTCCCCGCCACCTAGGCGCCACCACAAGGCTACGCATGGTCGCCGTGCGGGCGACAGAAGGCCGTCAGCGGGTGACGCCCAGCTGCGTCAGCGCCGGCCCTCCGCTGCTCGTTCTCCGTGGGCGGCGCCAGGCTCTGGAACTGCGCATGACGACACCAGCAACAACAAAGGAAAAGACCCAGTCGACGACTTCTTCAAAGAGGCCAAGCGGCCCATCCTCGCCTCGGTGACCATCGACAACTCGGCGGCGGACGTCCAAGCTGCGGTGGACGCTGCGATCGCGGCGCCCCTGGACTTCGACAGCGGCATGCACATGGGGGGCGCTGCGGCAGAGGCGCGGCTCGTCGCCTTCAGCCCCACGCTCGCCACCTCCTCCCAGGCCTCTGGCCAGTTCAACAGATGCGCCCCCGCGCCAGCTTGCACGCTGGAGATGCAGCTCGGCGCGGTGACCACCCGCGTCTGCCAGCTTGAGATCGCCAACGACAACGAAGATAGCGCCCCCCAAGTCACTCGCCGCCTGTTCGTCGACGCCCCAGCACCGATCATCGCCAACGCCGCCCTTCTGCTCCACCCAAGGCGCGTGTGCCTCCAGTACCCACCAGGCAGAGCGCTCGTCAGGCCGCAAGCAACTCCAAGACGCCAGTCTCCCAGCGTGCCTCCCTCCGCATCGTCAAGGAGCTCGGACTGCTCGGGCCAAAGGACAAAATGACCAAGGAGGTGGGCGACGCGCTCATTCATCGTTTCGACGAGACCCTCACCGACAACGACATCGTCGTCATCGCCAAGCTGACGCGCCTCGACAAGGACTCCCTCCTCGTCGCTGCAGGTCTTGCGGGGCCTGAAGGAGCTGCCAATGTGGCCTCGGTTTATATATGTTAGCACACCTAGTTTACAGTCTCCGGCGGCGACCGGCGTGTAGCTGGTTGGAGTTAGATTTCCCTTGCTGTGTTTCCTTAGAGCGGACCGTTTCTCGCCGGCGTAGTTTGGGGGCTATTGGTGGACGCTGGCGAGCCCCTGCTAGTATGGTTGTGTCTGTACTGGACCTGAGGCCATTTAGATTTCTATCTGCCTCCGAAGCAAACCTGTTTTCCAATGAGTGAAAGCTTGTGCCCGATCATGTCGTGGAACGTCCATGGCCTTAACCAGCCGGCAAAATGAGCGGCGGTCTGCGAGGTAGTCACCGCCAGCAAAGTAGCGATCCTGTGCCTGCAGGAAACCAAGATCGACATTTGGACCCCAGACATCATCAGAGAAATTGGGGGCGCTGCCCTCACTGAATGCATAGTCCTTCCCGCAATCGGCTCCCGCGGCGGAGCAGCCATTTTCTGGAACAGCGACCTGGCCACCATCACCTTGCATGATGTAGGCGAATTCGCGATCACTGCGAAGGTGACGCTCATCCAGCAATCTGCAAGCTTCTGGCTAACGACTGTCTACGCCCAACTGAAGACAGTAGAAAAGCTGCATTCCTCGACGAGTTAGCTAGAACGCCCCGCCCTCTTGATCCATGGCTCATCAACGGCGATTTTAACCTCATCTACGAGGCGAGAGACAAAAACAACCACCACCTCAACCGCAGGCTCATGGGCATGTTTAGACAAGCCATCCACATCGCCGGCTTAAAAGAAATCAAATGCAAAAACCGCCGGTATACCTGGAGCAATGAGCGCGAGAACCCGACTCTCGTCAGCATCGACAAGTTCTTCTGCACCTGTAGTTGGGATGATCTTTTCCCCTCAAGCGTGCTGATGGCAGCATCTACAGCAGTGTCGGACCACTGCCCGCTTCTCCTAGCCGATGCTGCCGCCCCTCGCCGCCGCGCGAAATTCAAATTTGAGAGCTTTTGGCCGCTTTTCCCGCGCTTCCAGGAGACGGTCGCTCACGCTTGGAGCCGGCCAGTGCAAAGCGCATGTGCCTTCAAGCGGCTATCAATCAAGATGGCGCGTACAACAAAGGATCTAAAAATCTAGAGTTCCTCCTTCTTTAGCAACGCCAAGCTCCAATTCCACATAGCAAACGAGATCACCCTACATCTAGTCATTGCCCAAGAGTCTCGCAGCCTCTCCATGCCGAAATTTAATCTACGATGGCTCCTCAAGCAAAGACTGCTCGGCCTTGCGGCAATCGAGCGCGCGCGCAAGCGCCAAGCTTCCGGGCTGACCTGGATCAAGCTGGGCGACGCGGGAACCAAGTTCTTTCATGCAAAGATCCATTCGAGACGTAGAAAGAACTTCATTCACAGCCTGAGGACTGGTAGCGGAATCGTCACATCACACGAGGACAAGGAAGCAGTCATCTTCGAGCATTTCAACTCCGTCCTCGGCTCCAAGGGGGACTATCATATGGCCATCAACTGGAGCCAACTGCAGCTGCCCACTGTTCGAGGAGGAGGCCTCGACAACCCCTTCTCCGAGGAAGAAGTGTGGAAGGCGATCAAGGCCTCTCCGGTAGAAAAAGCTCCGGGCCCAGACGGATTCATCGGAATCTTCTTCCGCAGCTGCTGTTAAACAATCAAACAAGACATCATGAGAGCTTTCCACCAATTCTACTCCATCGCCGGCGATGGCCTTGATGCTCTCAACTCTGCCATGGTAGTTTTGATCCCGAAGAAAGACGGCGCAGAAACAATCTCTGAGTTCAGGCCAATTAGCTTAGTTCACTCCATTGCAAAACTGAACACCAAAGTCCTCTCCATGCGGCTGTCAAACGCCATCGACACCATCATCTCACCGGCACAATCCGCCTTCCTAGCCAAGAAGAGCACACATGACAGCTATCTCTACGTCCAAAATGCAGTTAGGTCCCTACACCAAAGAAAAACACCGGCGCTCCTGCTCAAACTCGACATAGCTAAGGCTTTTGACAATGTTTCGTGGGAGTACCTACTCCAGCTCCTCCAAGCCCTAGGTTTCCCGGCTAGATGGCGTGACTGGATAGCTATGCTTCTGAGGACGTCGACCTCCTCCTTTCTACGTAATGGTGCGGCGAGAAAGAAAATTTGGCACTGCCGGGGACTTAGACAGGGCGACCCCCTGTCCCCGCTCCTCTTCATCATCGCCATAGACCCGCTTCACCGGCTTCTCCGGCATGCCATGGAGCTTGGCCAGCTCGACCCGATCCCAGGCAGAGACCTCACATTGCGTGTAAGTCTATACGCAGACGACGCCATCATTTTTGCCAACCCAGTGAAGGAGGAGATTGACACCTTGATGAGCATCATCCACGACTTCGGACTAGCGTCAGGACTGAAAGTAAACTTGCAGAAATCATCGGTTGCTGCAATTAGATGTGATCAAATTAACCTGCAGCAGGTGCTCCAGAACTTTGGAGGGCAACGAGCTCAGTTCCCACTACGATACCTTGGGCTCCCAGTCACTATCTCCAGGCTTCGCATAGTGCACTTACAATTCATCCTTGACCGAATCAGAGCTCGCCTGGCAGGCCAGAAAGGACGGCTACTAACCATTGCGGGACGGCGAGTCCTCGTCAGAAGTGTTCTGTCAGCGCTCCCCACCTTTGCCTTGACGGCACTGAGAGTGCCAAAGAAGCTGCTAGCTGAGGTAGACAAGATCAGAAGACGTTTCCTCTGGGACCAAGATAAGACGATCAGTGGCGGCAAATGCAATGTGAGCTGGCCAGAGGTCTGCACTCCGATCGACAACGGCGGCCTTGGCATCTCCAACTTACAGCGTTTCAGCGGCGCACTCAGGCTCAGATGGTTGTGGCTCTCCTGGCTCACACCCAACAGGCCCTGGGTGGGCATGCAGCTGCCCTGCGATCAAGGAGACAGAGAGCTTTTCAACGCCTCAACCACGGTGACGCTAGGAGATGGGAAGACGGACAGTTTCTAGGACAGCTCTTGGACTGGTGCAGGCACGCTCAAAATGGAGTTCCCTGACCTACACAAGCACTCAAGAAGGAAGAACATAACAGTCCATGAGGTGCTCTCCACGATGACACCTAGGTTGCAGATCTAGCCCACGGGCAAACACAACAGCTCTGGCTGGAGGTGATCTGCCTGAGCAGATGGCTCATCTCCAAGAACATAAGCCTAAGCGACCACGAGCAAGACACAATTAAGTGGAAACACACGGCCTCAGGATTCTTCTCCACCAGCTCGGCATACAACTACCAGTTCCAAGGGATGCTCAAGACAAACTTCATGTTGGAAATATGCCCTAGAGGCAATAATAAAAGAATTATTATTATATTTCCTTGTTCATGATAATTGTCTTTTATTCATGCTATAATTGTATTATCCGGAAATCGTAATACACGTGTGAATACATAGACCACAACATTTCCCTAGTGAGCCTCTAGTTGACTAGCTCGTTGATCAACAGATAGTCATGGTTTCCTGACTATGGACATTAGATGTCATTGATAGTGGGATCACATCATTAGGAGAATGATGTGCAGTTCGTTTGCTAGAGCTTTTCCAATGTCAAGTATCTTTTCCTTAGACCATGAGATCGTGTAACTCCCGGATACCGTAGGAGTGCTTTGGGTGTACCAAACGTCACAACGTAACTGGGTGACTATAAAGGTATACTACGGGTATCTCCAAAAGTATTCATTGGGTTGACACGGATCGAGACTGGAATTTGTCACTCCGTATGACGGAGAGGTATCTCTGGGCCCACTCGGTAATGCATCATCATAATGAGCTCAAAGTGACCAAGTGTCCGGTCACGGGATCATGCATTACTGATGCGTGTAAAGTGACTTGCGGTAACTTGAGATTGAGCGAGGTATTAGGATACCGACGATCGAATCTCGGGCATGTAACGCATCAATCGACAAAGGGAATCGTATACGGGGTTGCTTGAATCCTCGACATCGTGGTTCATCCGATGAGATCATCGAGGAGCAGGTGGGAGCCAACATGGGTATCCAGATCCCGCTGTTGGTTATTCACCGGAGAGTCGTCTAGGTCATGTCTACGTGTGTCCCGAACCCGTAGGGTCTACACACTTAAGGTTCGGTGACGCTAGGGTTATTAGGAAGACTTGTATGTGATTACCGAATGTTGTTCGGAGTCCCGGATAAGATCTCGGACGTCACGAGGAGTTCCAGAATGGTCCGGAGGTGAAGATTTATATATGGGAAGTTGTCATACGGTCACCGGAAAGGTTCGGGGGGCATATTGGTATTGTACCGGGGCGATCGGAGCGGTTCCGGGGGTCCACCGGGAGGGGCCACCTCTCTCGGAGGGCCTCATGGGCCGTAGTGGGCAGGGAACCAGCCCTGCGGGCTGGGCGCATCCCCCTTGGGCCCATGCGTGGGGTTGGGGGGACCCTAGTGGGGCGCCCCCCTTGGGGGCAAGCCCCTCCCTTGGCCGCACCCCCTCTAGATCTCATCTAGAGGGGCCGACCCCTTTCCCCTTCCCTATAAATAGAGGGGCGAGGGGAGGGCTGCACACAACATCCAAGGCGCAGCCCCTCCCCTCCCCAACACCTCTCCTCCTTCGTTAAGAGCTTGGCGAAGCCCTGCCGGAGTACTGCCTCTCCACTACCACCACGCCGTCGTGCTGCTGCTGGAGATCTCTTCCTCAACCTCTCCTTCCCCCTTGCTGGATCAAGAAGGAGGAGACGTCACGCTGACCGTACGTGTGTTGAACACGGAGGTGCTGTCCGTTCAGCACTAGGATCATCGGTGATTTGGATCACGACGAGTACGACTCCCTCAACCCCGTTCTCTTGAACGCTTCCGCTCGCGATCTACAAGGGTATGTAGATGCACTCCTCTCTCTCGTTGCTAGTTGAACTCATAGATAGATCTTTCTGAAACCGTAGAAATTTTTTATTTTCTGCAACGTTCCCCAACAGTGGCATCATGAGCTAGGTCTATGCGTAGTTCTCTATTGCACGAGTAGAACACACATCTGTTGTGGGCGTAGATGTTGTGAACTTTCTTGCCACTACTAGTCTTATTTTGCTTCAGCGGTATTGTGGGATGACGCGGCTCGAACCGACCTTACACGTACGCTTACGTGAGACAGGTTCCACCGACTGACATGCACTAGTTGCATAAGGTGGCTTGCGGGTGTCTGCCTCTCCCACTTTAGTTGGAGCGGATTCGATGAAAAGGGTCCTTATGAAGGGTAAATGGAAGTTGACAAATCACGTTGTGGTTATTCATAGGTAAGTAAACATTCTTGCTAGAACCCTATTGCAGCCACGTAAAAAGATGCAACAACAATTAGAGGACGTCTGAATTGTTTTTGCAACAATTGCTTTGTGATGTGATATGGCCAAAAGTTGTGATGAATGATGAATAATATATTGTGATGTATGAGATCATGTTCTTGTAATAGGAATCACGACTTGCATGTCGATGAGTATGACAACCGGCAGGAGCCATAGGAGTTGTCTTAATTATTGTATGACCTGCGTGTCAATGATTTTACGCCATGTAATTACTTTACTTTATTGCTAAACCGTTAGCCATAGTAGTAGAAGTAATAGTTGGCGAGCAACTTCATGGAGACACGATGATGGAGATCATGGTGTCATGCGGTGACAAAGATGATCATGGAGTCGAAGATGGAGATCAAAGGAGCTATATGATATTGGCCATATCATGTCACTACTATATAATTGCATGTGATGTTTATTATGTTTATGCATCTTGTTTACTTAGAACGGCGGTAGTAAATAAGATGATCCCTCATAATAATTTCAAGAAAGTGTTTCCCCTAACTGCATGCGCCGTTGCTAAAGTTAAATCGTTTCAAGCACCACGTGATGATCGGGTGTGATAGATTCCTACGTTCACATACAATGGGTGTAAGACAGTTTTACACATGCAAAACACTTAGGTTAACTTGACGAGCCTAGCATGTACGGACATGGCCTCGGAACAGAGACCGAAAGGTCGAACATGACTCGTATGGAAGATACGATCAACATGGAGATGTTCACCGATGATGACTAGTCCGTCTCACGTGATGATCGGACACGGCCTAGTCGACTCGGATCATGTAACACTTAGATGACTAGAGGGATGTCAAATCTGAGTGGGAGTTCATTAAATAATTTGATTAGATGAACTTAATTATCATGAACTTAGTCTAAAATCTTTGCAAAAATGTCTTGTAGATCAAATGGCCAACGCTCATGTCAACATGAACTTCAACGCGTTCCTAGAGAAAACCAAGCTGAAAGATGATGGCAGCAACTATACGGACTGGTGCGGAACACGAGGATCATCCTCATAGCTGCCAAGAAAGCATATGTCCTAGAAGGACCGCTAGGTGAAGCACCCATCCCAGAGAACTGTGTCGTTATGAACGCTTGGCGATCACGTCTTGATGATTACTCCCTCGTTCATGCGGCATGCTTTACTGACTTAGAACCGGGGCTCCAAAATCGCTTTTGAGCAACACGGAGCATATGAGATGTTCGAGGAGCTGAAAATGGTTTTCCAAGCTCACGCCCGGTCGAGAGATATGAAGTCTCCGACAAGTTCTATAGTTGTAAGATGGAGGAAAATAGTTACAAGGAGCACATACTCAAAATATGCAGGTTGCACAACCGCTTTGTCCTAGTTGAATATTAACCTCCGGACGAGGCGGTCATTGACAGAATCCTTCGCCGCTCCCACCGAGCTACAAGTGCTTTGTGATGAACTACAATATGCAGGGGATGGTGAAAACTATTCCTGGAGTATTTTCAATGCTGAAGTCAGCAGAGGTAGAAATCAAGAAGGAACATCAAGTGTTGATGGTTAATAAAACCACTAAGTTCAAAAAGGGCAAGGGTAAGAAGAACTTCAAGAAGGACGGAAAAGATGTTGCCACGCCCGGTAAGCCAGTTGCCGGGAAGAAGTCAAAGATTGGACCCAAGATTGAGACTGAGTGCTTTTATTGCAAAGGGAAGGGTCACTGGAAGCGGAACTGCCCCAAATACTTAGCGGACAAGAAGGCCGGCAACACTAAAGGTATATGTGATATACATGTAATTGATGTGTACCTTACCAGTACTTGTAATAACTCATGGGTATTTGATACCGGTGTCGTTGCTCATATTTGTAACTCACAGCAGGAGCTGCGGAATAAGCAGAGACTGGCGAAGGACGAGGTGATGATGCGCGTCGGGAATGGTTCCAAGGTCGATGTGATCGCCGTCGGCACGATACCTCTACATTTACCCATGGGATTAGTTTTAAACCTCAACAATTGTTATGTAGTGCCAAGTTTGAGCATGAACATTGTATCTGGATCTCGTTTAATACGAGATGGCTACTCATTTAAATCCGAGAATAATGGTTGTTCTATTAATATGAGAGATATGTTTTATGGTCATGCCCCGATGGTCAATGGTTTATTCTTAATGAATCTCGAACGTAATGTTACACATATTCATAGTATGAATACCAAAAGATGCAAAGTTGATAACGATAGTCCCACATACTTGTGGCACTGCCGCCTTGGTCACATTGGTGTCAAGCGCATGAAGAAGCTCCATGATGATGGACTTTTAGAGTCTCTCGATTATGAATCATTTGACACATGCGAACCATGCCTCATGGGAAAAATGACCAAGACTCCGTTCTTCAGAACAATGGAGTGAGCAACCAACTTATTGTAAATCATACATACTGATGTGTGTGGTCCAATGAGCGTTGAGGCTCGCGGAGGATATCGTTATGTTCTCACTCTCACTGATGACTTAAGTAGATATGGGTATGTCTACTTGATGAAACACAAGTCTGAGACCTTTGAAAAGTTCAAGGAATTTCAGAATGAGGTAGAGAATCAACGTGACCGAAGGATAAAGTTCTTATGATCAGATCGTGGAGGAGAATATTTAAGTCACAAATTTGGTACGCACTTAAGGAAATGTGGAATCGTTTCACAACTCACGCCGCCTGGAACACCTCAGCGTAACGGTGTGTCCGAATGTCGTAATCGCACTCTATTGGATATGGTGCGATCTATGATGTCTCTTGCCGATTTACCGCTATCATTTTGGGGATGCGCTCTAGAGACAGCTACATTCACTTTAAATAGGGTTCCGTCTAAATCCGTTGAGACGACACCGTATGAATTATGGTTTGGGAAGGAACCTAAGCTGTCATTTCTAAAATTTTGGGGATGCGATGCTTATGTCAAGAAACTTCAACCTGAAAAGCTCAAACCCAAGTCAAAAAAATGCGTCTTCATAGGATACCCTAAGGAAACCATTGGGTATACCTTCTACCTTAGATCCGAAGGCAAGATCTTTGTTGCCAAGAACGGATCCTTTCTTGAAAAAGAGTTTCTCTCGAAAGGAGTAAGTGGGAGGAAAGTAGAACTCGATGAAGTACTACCTCTTGAACCGGAAAGTAGTGCAGCTCAGGAAAATGTTCCTGTGGTGCCTACACCGACTGGAGAGGAAATTAATGATGATGATCAAGGTACTTCAGATCAAGTTGCTACTAAACTTCGTAGGTCCACAAGGACACGTTCCACACCAGAGTGGTATGACAACCCTGTCCTGGAAATCAAGTTGTTGGACAACGGTGAACCTTCGAACTATGAAGAAGCGATGGTGGGCCCAGATTCCAACAAATGGCTTGAAGCCATGCAATCCGAGATAGAATCCATGTATGAAAACAAAGTATGGACTTTGACAGACTTGCCCGATGATCGTGGCGATAGAAAACAAATGGATCTTTAAGAAGAAGATGAGCGGATGGTAATGTTACCATCTATAAAGCTCGACTTGTCGCTAAGGGTTATTGGCAAGTTCAAGGGGTTGACTATGATGAGATTTTCTCTCCCGTAGCGAAGCTAAAGTCCGTCCGAATCATGTTAGCAATTGCCGCATACTATGATTATGAGATATGGCAGATGGACGTCAAAACGGCATTCCTTAACGGCTATCTTAAGGAAGAACTGTATATGATGCAGCAGGAAGGTTTTGTCGATCCTAAGAAAGCTAACAAGGTATGCAAGCTCCAGCGATCCATTTATGGGCTGGTGCAAGCATCTCGGAGTTGGAACATTCGCTTTGATGAGATGATCAAAGCGTTTGGGTTTATCTTGAGACTTATGAAGAAGCCTGCGTTTACAAGAAAGTGAGTGGGAGCTCTGTAGCATTTCTCATATTATTTGTAGATGACATACTTTTGATGGGAAATGATATAGAACTGTTGGACAACATTAAGGCCTACTTGAATAAGTGTTTTTCAATGAAGGACCTTGGAGAAGCTGCTTATATATTAGGCATCAAGATCTATAGGGATAGATCGAGACGCCTCATAGGTCTTTCACAAAGCACATACCTTGATAAGATATTGAAGAAATTCAATATGGATCAGTCCAAGAAAGGGTTCTTGCCTGTATTGCAAGGTGTGAGATTGAGCTCGGCTCAATGCCCGACCACGGCAGAAGATAAAGAAGAGATGAGTGTCATCCCCTATGCCTCGGCCATAGGGTCTATTATGTGTACCAGACCTGATGTAAACCTTGCCGTAAGTTTGGTAGGAAGGTACCAAAGTAATCCCGGCAAGGAACACTGGACAGCGGTCAAGAATATCCTGAAGTACCTGAAAAGGACTAAGGATATGTTTCTCGTTTATGGAGGTGACGAAGATCTCATCATAAAGGGTTACGTCGATGCTAGCTTTGACACAGATCTGGATGACTCTAAGTCACAAACCGGATACGTGTATATGTTGAATCATGGAGCGGTCAATAGTGCGATTTGCAAGCGAGCGTTGTGGCGGGATCTACATGTGAAGCGGAGTACATGGCAGCCTCGGAGGCAGCGCATGAAGCAATACGGATGAAGGAGTTCATCACCGACCTAGGAGTCATACCCAATGCGTCGGGGCCAATCACTCTCTTCTGTGACAACACTGGAGCTATTGCCCTTGCCAAGGAGCCCAGGTTTCACAAGAAGACCAGACACATCAAGCGTCGTTTCAACTCCATCCGTAAAAATGTTCAAGATGGAGACATAGATATTTGCAAAGTACATACGGATCTGAATGTCGCAGATCTGTTGACCAAACCTCTTCCGCGAGCAAAACATGATCAACACCAGAACTCTATGGGTGTCTGATTCATCACAATGTAACTAGATTATTGACTCTAGTGCAAGTGGGAGACTGTTGGAAATATGCCCTAGAGGCAATAATAGAAGAATTATTATTATATTTCCTTGTTCATGATAATTGTCTTTTATTCATGCTATAATTGTATTATCCGGAAATCGTGTCTGGCGTGTGAATACATAGACCACAACATGTCCCTAGTGAGCCTCTAGTTGACTAGCTCGTTGATCAACAGATAGTCATGGTTTCCTGACTATGGACATTGGATGTCATTGATAACGGGATCACATCACTAGGAAAATGATGTGATGGACAAGACCCAATCCTAAGCATAGCACAAGATCGTGTAGTTCGATTGCTAGAGCTTTTCCAATGTCAAGTATCTTTTCCTTAGACCATGAGATCGTGTAACTCCCGGATACCGTAGGAGTGCTTTGGGTGTACCAAACATCACCACGTAACTGGGTGACTATAAAGGTATACTACGGGTATCTCCGAAAGTATCTGTTGGGTTGACACGGATTGAGACTGGAATTTGTCACTCCGTATGACGGAGAGGTATCTTTGGGCCCACTCGGTAATGCATCATCATAATGAGCTCAAAGTGACCAAGTGTCTGGTCACGGGATCATGCTTTACGGTACAAGTAAAGTGACTTGCCGGTAACGAGATTGAACGAGGTATTAGGATACCGACGATCGAATCTCGGGCAAGTAACATACCGACTGACAAAGGGAATCGTATACGGGGTTGCTTGAATCCTCGACATCATGGTTCATCCGATGAGATCATCGAGGAGCATGTGGGAGCCAACATGGGTATCCAGATCCCGCTGTTAGTTATTGACCGGAGAGTCGTCTCGGTCATGTCTACGTGTCTCCCGAACCCGTAGGGTCTACACACATAAGGTTCGGTGACGCTAGGGTTATTAGGAAGACTTGTATGTGATTACTGAATGTTGTTCGGAGTCCCGGATAAGATCCCGGACGTCACGAGGAGTTCCGAAATGGTCCGGAGGTGAAGATTTATATATGGGAAGTTGTCATACGGTCTCCGGAAAGGTTGTGGGGGCATATCGGTATTGTACCGGGGTCACCGGAGGGGTTCCGGGGGTCCACCGGGAGGGGCCACCTCTCTCGGAGGGCCTCATGGGCCGTAGTGGGCATGGAACCAGCCCCTGGAGGGCTGGGCGCATCCCCCCCTTGGGCCCATGCGCCTAGGATTGGGAAACCCTAGTGGGGCGCCCCTTGCTTGGGGGCAAGCCCCTCCCTTAACCGCCCCCCTCTAGATCTCATCTAGAGGGGCCGCCCCTTCCTTCCCTATAAATAGAGGCGAGGGAGGGCTGCACACGACATCCAAGGCGCAACCCCTCCCTCCCAACATCTCTCCTCCTCCGTTAAGAGCTTGGCGAAGCCCTGCCGGAGTACTGCCTCTCCACCACCACCACGCCGTTGTGCTGCTGGATCTCCATCAACCTCTCCTTCCCCCTTGCTGGATCAAGAAGGAGGAGACGTCACGCTGACCGTACGTGTGTTGAACGCGGAGGTGCTGTCCGTTCAGCACTAGGATCATCGGTGATTTGGATCACGACGAGTACGACTCCCTCAACCCCGTTCTCTTGAACGCTTCCGCTCGCGATTTACAAGGGTATGTAGATGCACTCCTCTCTCTTGTTGCTAGTTGAACTCATAGATAGATCTTGGTGAAACCGTAGAAAATTTTTATTTTCTGCAACGCTCCCCAACACTTCAGAAATCTGCTATGGCAAGTCTGGGCACCGGCAAGGCTCAAATTTACAGTCTGGCTGCTGCTCAGAAACAGACTATGGTGCAATGACCGTCTCCAGAGACGAGGCTGGCCAAACGAGTACTTCTGCCAACTATGTCTCAGAAGCCTCGAGACCTCGCAACACCTTTTCTGGCAGTGCCCATTTTCATCGGCAATCTGGGCAAGAACTGCCCAAGGACATGGATGCGGCTCCATGCACCCATCGAACTGGCAGCAGAAGAGCAAAGCGGTGGACATCATCACAGAGATGATAAATGGAGCGAGAGCTGAACACAAAAAGGAGTCAAGACAATGATCGTTCTGGTAATCGGCGACATTTGGTAGCAGAGAAACAAATGCACTTTCCGGCAAAAGAGTGCATGCCTGACTGAAACAATGGCAAGCATCACAAGGACTCTTGAGTTGTGGCGCCAAGCAGGAGCAACCCACCTCAAGCACCCTTTCTGGGATCCTCCATGAGAGAGCAACCTGCTGCGTTCTAGCCATGACTCGTTTTTTGTCTACTTTTTCCTTCTTCTTCTTCAATCCTTGATCGCCAGATCAAACTCCACCTTGTGTTTTCCCCGCCTGCTCCCTGCTTTCAATATCAATATATGCCAGCCATCAGCTGGTCCGTTCAAAAAAAATAATTCTCTCTCCCCTATTTGTGTCGCCGTTGTTCCCACATGGTTCCTCCCTCTTGTGTCCAGCGGATGCATTAAATCAAGCGTTGCGGCACTGTGTGTTCACCCCGGCAAGGTGAGCGCACTCCGCCGCTCATGTCGTGATCGTTCCCCACAGCGGTTCATCCCTCCTTGTGATCGATAGATGCATCAAATCATGCGTTGCATTCCTGTGTTTTTTTCCTCGGCGAGGTATGCATGATTCCCTCGATTTTTGTGCTTGTTCAGCGCGAGTGAGCTGAGGCCCTGATACGTCTCCGTCGTATCTACTTTTCCAAACACTTTTGCCCTTGTTTTGGACTCTAACTTGTATGATTTGAATGGAACTAACCCGGATCGACGCTTGTTTTCCAGAATTGCCATGGTGTTGTTTTATGTGCAGAAAACAAATATTCTCGGAATGACCTGAAACTCCACGGAACACCTTAGAAAAAATAATAAAAAATCCTCGCAAATGATGAAGACCAAGGGGCCCACACCCTGTCCACGATGGTGCCCCCCCTCTAGGGCACGCCCCCCTATCTCGTGGGCCCCCTGGATGCCCTCCGACGCCAACTCCAACTCTATATATATGTTTTCGGAGGAAAAAAATAAGAGAGAAGAAATCATCGCGTTTTATGATACTGAGTTGCCGCCAAGCCCTAAAACCTCTCGGGAGGGCTGATCTGGAGTCCGTTCGGGGCTCCGGAGAGGGGGTTTCGTCGCCGTCGTCATCATCAACCATCCTCCATCACCAATTTCATGATGCTCACCGCCGTGCATGAGTAATTACATCGTAGGCTTGCTGGACGGTGATGGGTTGGATGATATTTATCATGTAATCGAGTTAGTTCTGTTAGGGTTTGATCCCTAGTATCCACTATGTTCTGAGATTGATGTTGGTATGACTTTGCTATGCTTAATGCTTGTCACTAGGGCCCGAGTGCCATGATTTCAAATCTGAACCTATTATGTTTTCATGAATATATGTGAGTTCTTGATCCTATCTTGCAAGTCTATAGTCACCTACTATGTGTTATGATCCGCAACCCGAAGTGACAATAATCGGGACCACTCCGGTGATGACCATAGTTTGAGGAGTTCATGTATTCACTATGTGCTAATGCTTTGTTCGGTTCTCTATTAAAAGGAGGCCTTAATATCCCTTAGTTTCCAATAGGACCCGCTGCCACGGGAGGGTAGGAAAAAAGATGTCATGCAAGTTCTTTTCCATAAGCACGTATGACTATATACGGAATACATGCCTACATTACATTGATGAATTGGAGCTAGTTCTGTGTCACCCTATGTTATGACTGTTACATGATGAACCGCATCCGGCATAATTATCCATCACTGATCCGGTGCCTATGAGTTTTCCATATACTGGTTCTCGCTTATTTACTTTCCCGCTGCTACTGTTACAATCACTACAAAATACCAAAAATATTTACTATTGCTCGCACTACTTTTTTGTTACCGTTACCACCACTATCATATTACTGTGCTACTAAACACTTTGCTGCAGATACTAAGTTTCTAGGTGTGGTTGAATTGACAACTCAGCTGCTAATACTTTAGAATATTGTTTGGCTCCCCTTGTGTCAAATCAATAAATTTGGGTTGAATACTCTACCCTCGAAAACTGTTGCGATCCCCTATACTTATGGGTTATCAAGACCTTTTTCTGGCGACGTTGCCGGGGAGCATAGCTCTATTCTTTGAGTCACTTGGGATTTATATCTGCTGAACACTATGAAGAACTTGAAAGACGCTAAGACAACAATTTATCCCTCAACTACGAGGGGAGGTAAGGAACTACCATCTAGCTCTGCACTTGATTCACCTTACATTATGAGTAAGCTAGCGACACCTAAACCTGCATTTGCTATTAAATGCGATATGTCGCATGTTATTGATGATGCCATACGCTATGCATGATACTTATGATGAAACTGCTTCTATGCCTGATACTACTGTGCCCCTTAGTGAATTTCTTGAAGAACAAATTGCTAGGGCTAGAGAAAGAGAAATTGATGAATCTGAATACGATGATGAAAATATGCATGTTATTCCTCAGGGTTATCTTTTTGATAAAGATTCTTCTTTAGCTATTTTAGCCTGCAAAGATAGATATGAGCTTAAGAGGTTATTGATTAAATGGAACAAAGAATCACTTAGAGTTAAAATGAAACCTGATCCTACTTTTACAACTTCACCTATCTGTGTTCCTGATAAGGATTGTGAATTCTCTATTGATCCAGATATAATTACTTTGGTTGAATCTGATCCTTTTTATAGCTATGAATCTGAAACTGTTGTGGCACATCTTACTAAGTTAAATGATATAGCTGCCCTGTTCACTAATGATGAGAGATCGCGTTACTTCTATATACTCAAAATATTTCTGTTCTCATTAAAGGGTGATGCTAAGATATGGTTTAATTCTCTTGATCCTGGTTGTGTACGTCGTCCCCAGGATATGATTTATTACTTCTCTGCTAAATATTTCCCTGCTCATAAGAAACAAGCTGCTTTGAGGGAAATATACAACTTTGTGCAAATCACATAAGAGAGTCTCCCACAAGCTTGGGGGAGGCTTCTCAAGTTACTTAATGCTTTGTCTGATCATCCTCTTAAGAAACCTGAAATACTTGATATCTTTTATAATGGACTAACCGATGCTTCCAGAGATTACCTGGATAGTTGTGCTGGTTCTCTTTTCAGGGAAAGAACACCAGATGAAGCTGAAATTCTATTGAATAATATGTTGACAAATGAAAATAATTGGGCACCTCCTGAGCCAGCTCCTGCTCTGATTACTGAGCTATTCCTAAACCAACTCCGAAGAAGAGAGGTGTTCTATTTCTCAGTACCGAAGATATGCAAGAGGCAAAGAAATCTATGAAAGAAAAAGGTATTAAAGCTGAAGATGTTAAGAATTTACCTCCTATTGAAGAAATACATGGTCTAAATTTACCGCATGTTGAAGAAGCATATGATCTCAATTCTTTATTCACTGAAGAACCTCCTGATCCCGATATCCCGACACAGGTAGTAAAGGTAAATTCTCTCTTTAGATTTGATGAAGGTGATATCCCTCACTATAAGTCTGCTAGGCAATGTTTTGATGAGTTTGATAATTTCATTGTCAAACAAGAAAATTTCAATGCTTATTTTGGTAGACAATTAAAACAAAATTCTGATATGATTAAATACTTGGGTGATTATATGGCTAATATTAGAGGTGAACTTAAACTTGTTAGCAAACATGCTTCTATGGTTACCACTCAAGTAGAACAAGTACTTAAAGCTCAAAAAGAAGTGCTTGATGAAATGAATAGCAAGAAAAATGATTATGTTGTTAGAGTGGCTACTAGAACTGGTCGAATGACTCAGGAACCTTTGTATCCTGAAGGCCACACTAAGAGAATCGAGCAAGATTCTCAGAGAAATAATATTGATGTTCCTAGTTCTTCTAAAAAGAAGAAAAAGAAAAATGATAGAACTGTGCAAACTTCTAGTGAACCTATTGCTAAACCACATGATAATCCAAATGATATATCTATGTATGATGATGAAACACAATCTGGTAATGAACATGAACCTAATGAAACCACTAATAATGATGTTCATGATGATGCTCAACCTAGTAATGATAATGATGTAGAAGTTGAACCTGCTGTTGATCTTGATAACCCACAATCAAAGAATCAACATTATGATAAAAGAGACTTTGTTGCTAGGAAACATGGTAAAGAAAGAGAACCATGGGTTCAGAAACCCATGCCTTTTCCTCCCAAACCATCCAAGAAACAGGATGATGAGGATTTTGAGCACTTTGCTGAAATGATTAGGCCTGTCTTTTTACGTATGCGATTAACTGATGTGCTCAAAACAAATCCTTATGCTAAATATATGAAGGATATCATTACTAATAAAAGAAAGATACCGGAAGCTGAAATTTCCACCATGCTTTCTAATTATACCTTTAAGGGTGGAATACCAAAGAAACTCGGAGATCCCGGAGTACCTACTATACCATGCTCCATTAAAAGAAATTATATTAAAACTGCTTTATGTGATCTTGGAGCCGGTGTTAGTGTTATGACTCTCTCTTTATATCGTAGACTTGACTTGAATAAGTTGACACCTACTGAAATATCTTTGCAAATGGCTGATAAATCAACTGCTATACATGTCGGTATTTGTGAGGATGTGCCCGTTGTGGTTGCGGATGTCACTATTTTAACGGACTTTGTTATTCTTGATATTCCCGAGGATGATAGTATGTCTATTATTCTTGGAAGACCTTTTTTTAATACTGCAGGGGCTGTTATTGATTGCAACAAAGGCAATGTCACTTTTCATGTTCATGGTAATGAGCATACGGTGCACTTTCCAAGGAAACAACCTCAAGTTCATAGTATCAACTCCATTGGAAAAATTCCATCGATTAAATTTGGAGGTTTTGAATTTTCCCTTCCTACTGTCAAAAAGAAATATGATATACTTATTATTGGGGATGTGCATATCCCCGTTGAGGTAACTTAGTGTTATTCGAAATTTCTCCGGTTTCATGATTATCAGAATGAGTTTGTTAACAAGACTTGATCAACCTTGTTAGTGGATTCTTTTTGATGAGCATGAGATGGATGAAACTAGAAGCACAAACTTCTGTACCCTCTATATTTTCTGTTAATTAGTAGAAACAAGTAAAAATAGTATTTTTCTGTTTGTTTCCTGACTTATCCGTGTAATATAAAAATAGCCCGAAAAAAAAGTCCTCAGAATGCCATGCCAATTTAATATGATTTTTTCGGGAATATTTGAGGATTTACTGTGCAAAAATTACCACGGGAGGAGCTGCCACCTGGCCACGAGGGTGGTGGGCGCCCCCCCCCCTCTAGGGCGCGCCCCCCTGCCTCATGGGCCCACGGTGGCCCTCCTCCACTTATCCCAGCACCCATCTTATTCCTCATCCTCACACAAACCCGAAAAACCAACTCAAGCACGAGTTCCAGCCACTTTTGCTGTGATTTTCGATCTCCTTGCTCAAAGCACCTCTCGCAAAACTGCTTGGGGAGATTGTTCCTTGGTATGTGACTCCTCCATTGGTCCAATTAGTTTTTGTTCTAGTGCTTTATTCTTTGCAAATTTGTGCTGCATAGGTGACCATGTTCTTGAGCTTGCATGTCAAATTTATATGGTTCCAAGTAGTTCTAATGCTTAATATATGCTCTAGGGACTTGTAGGAGTAGTTGCTACCAGTTTTATTGAAGTTGGTTCACTTTTGTTTGAAGTTACTAAAAGTTTCAGATTATTTCAGAAATAATGAGGAGACTTTTGAGGGGTTCATCGAGCCAAGCTCAAACAAAATGAAGAAGCTCAGAGGCCCAAATATAATTCGCCTCGTGCCGCGGAGATTCGGCCATGTGAATGGCCTTCTGATAATTTCTTGAGAGAGGCCGGGATTTATGAGGATTTCTATTCATTAATTGAAAATGCTGGCCTTACCAACTTCGTCCGCGACCAACGTCCACAGACCCTATCTCGTTACGTGGGCTGCCGCCCAAGCTTACAAGAACTCTGCACCAGCCCCGGAACCGGAACCACAAGAGGAGCCTCCACGACAATCTGTTTATTCTTGGGATCCAGAGACGACTGTCAACCAGTGGCAGTCAGAGTCCTCTTCATCATCATAGTATGATCCCAACTATTCCTCGTTGCAGTACGACCCCAGCTACACCTACGGCTATCCGCCAGGCTATCCCTGGCAATAGACCAACTTAGGCCAAAAGCCTAAGCTTGGGGGAGTACGTATTTCTTACCGACATTACATTTCTGTTCACATACACTCATTGCTAGATGTCGGTGCTCATACTCTTTCATTGTAATATCCATGCTAGTTTATTTTCTTTTTCCTGCTTTCTTCTTGCGTGTTTGTTAAACCTTAAGAAAAACCAAAATAAATTTAGTAGTAGTTTAATTTTCTGTTGTAGTAGTAGTAACTAAAAAGAAAACCCAAAAATATTTCATGTTCTTCTTTTGCTTGTTGGGAGCTTTCCCGTGTAAATAGTTTTATTTATTTTCTTTTCTTTTGGAGTCAGTAGGAGAAGACCATGATTAAATTGTTAAAGTGGCTCTTATATGCGTTATTGTTGATTTAACCCAGAGCCCATATTGCCTTGTCTTCTCCTGTTTATTGAATGCTCGCAGATTCCAGCTTAGTCCAATGCACGTGCACTCTTATTATTATTCACACCGTTCGATTCGTGCAAGTGAAAGGCAATTATCTTTGACATATATGATGGGTATTTGAGATGAGAAAAGCTGGTATGAACTCGATCTCTTTTGTTTTTGTAAATATGATGAGCCCGTCATTCCTGATTCAGCTTATTATGAATAAACATGTTTGCAATGACAATTAGAGATCATAGTTGCTCGTGCCATGCTTGATTAGCTATGAGTTATAATGATTTACCTTGCGTGCTAACATGCTATTGAGATGATTATGATGTGGTATGATGGGGTGGTATCCTCCTTTGAATGATTTAAGTGACTTGACTTGGCACATGTTCACGCATGTAGTTGAAACAAAATCAACATAGCCTTCACGATATTTATGTTCATGGTGGATTATATCCTACTCATGCTTGCATCCAATGCTTATTAATTTTAATGCATGTACATGACTGTTGTCGCTCTCTAGTTGGTCGCTTCCCAGTCTTTTGCTAGCCTTCACCTGTACTAAGCGGGAATACTGCTTGTGCATCCAATCCCTTAAACCCCGAAGTTATTCCAGATGAGTCCACCATACCTTCCTATATGCGGTATCTACCAACCGTTCCAAGTAAATTTGTATGTGCCAAACTCTAAACCTTCAAATAAACATTCTGTTTTGTATGCTCGAATAGCTCATGTATCAACCAAGGCTGTCCTTATCTTCCGTGTTAGGCGGGTTATTCTCAAGAGGAGTGGACTCCGCTCCTCACTCACGAGAAAATGGCTGGTCACCGGGATGCCCAGTCCCATGCTTTATGCAAACTAAATCAAAATTAATTGCAAACAAAACTCCCCATGGGACCTGATGTATGTTGGAGACACTCGTTGTTTCGAGCAAGTCATGGATTGATGCTTGTTGGTGGAGGGGGAGTATAAACTTTACCATTCTGTTTGGGAACCGCCTATAATGTGTTTAGCATGGAAGATATAGCCATCTCTTAGTTGCTATGTTGACAATGAAAGTATACCGCTCAAAATGCAATTTATCTCTATTTCAAAACCGAGCTCTGGCATCTCTACAAATCTCTGCTTCCCTCTGCGAAGGGCCTATCCATTTACTTTTATGTTGAGTCATCACCCTCTTATTATAAAGCACCAGCTGGAGAGCACAACTGTCATTTGCATTCATCATTGTTAATTTATATTGGGTATGACTATGATTGGATCTCTTTTACCATGAATTACAATGTCTAGTCAGTCCTTGATCTTTAAAGGTGATCTGCTTTTATGTTTTGCGGTCTCAGAAAGGGCTAGCGAGATACCATCTTGTTATATCATATTATGGTTGTTTTGAGAAAGTGTTGTCATCGGAGGTTTATTATTATGGCTTGCTCGTTGATTATGCTAGTGATATGAGTAATTATGAGACCTGAGAATTATTGCAAATGTGGTTAGTTATGATCATTGCTGAAAACCTGAATGCTGGCTTGACATAGTTACAACAACAAGAGCAAACAGAGTTTGTAAAAGTTTTTATTTCTTTCTTTCAGTTTGTCAACTGAATGCTTGAGGACAAGCAATGTTTAAGCTTGCAGGAGTTGATACGTCTCCGTCGTATCTACTTTTCCAAACACTTTTGCCCTTGTTTTGGACTCTAACTTGTATGATTTGAATGGAACTAACCCGGACTGATGTTGTTTTCAGCAGAATTGCCATGGTGTTGTTTTATGTGCAGAAAACAAATATTCTCAGAATGACCTGAAACTCCACGGAACACCTTAGAAAAAATAATAAAAAATCCTCACCAAAGATGAAGACCAGGGGGCCCACACCCTGTCCACAAGGGTGGGGGCGCGCCCCCCCTCTAGGGCGCACCCCCTACCTCGTGGGCCCCCTGGATGCCCTCCGACGCCAACTCCAACTCTATATATCTGCTTTCGGAGAGAAAAAATCAGAGAGAAGAAATCATCACGTTTTACGATACGGAGCCGCCGCCAAGCCCTAAAACCTCTCGGGAGGGCTGATCAGGAGTCCGTTCGGGGCTCCGGAGAAGGGGATTCATCGCCGTCGTCATCATCAACCATCCTCCATCACCAATTTCATGATGCTCACCGCCGTGCGTGAGTAATTACATCGTAGGCTTGCTGGACGGTGATGGGTTGGATGAGATTTATCATGTAATCGAGTTAGTTCTGTTATGGTTTGATCCCTAGTATCCACTATGTTCTGAGATTGATGTTGGTATGACTTTGCTATGCTTAATGCTTGTCACTAGGGCCCGAGTGCCATGATTTCAGATTTGAACCTATTATGTTTTCATGAATATATGCGAGTTCTTGATCCGATCTTGCAAGTCTATAGTCACCTACTATGTGTTATGATCCGGCAACCCCGAAGTGACAATAATCGGGACCACTCCCGGTGATGACCATAGTTTGAGAAGTTCATGTATTCACTATGTGCTAATGCTTTGTTTCGGTTCTCTATTAAAAGGAGGCCTTAATATCCCTTAGTTTCCAATAGGACCCCGCTGCCACGGGAGGGTAGGACAAAAGATGTCATGCAAGTTCTTTTCCATAAGCACGTATGATTATATACGGAATACATGCCTACATTACATTGATGAATTGGAGCTAGTTCTGTGTCAACCTATGTTATAGTATTACATGATGAACCGCATCCGACATAGTTATCCATCAACGATCCGGTGCCTCTGAGTTTTCCATATCTTGGTTCTCGCTTATTTACTTTCCCGCTGCTCTTGTTACAATCACTACAAAATACCAAAAATATTTACTATTGCTACTTTTCTCTTTTGTTACCGTTACCACCACTATCATATTCTTGTGCAACTAAACACTTTTCTGCAGATACTAAGTTTCCAGGTGTGGTTGAATTGACAACTCAGCTGCTAATACTTGAGAATATTCTTTGGCTCCCCTTGTGTCGAATCAATAAATTTGGGTTGAATACTCTACCCACGAAAATTGTTGCGATCCCCTATACTTGTGGGTTATCAGGCCCGAGGATATTAGGGAATCTGTGAGGGGTGGAATCGGAAGGGCATGGGGTTGGTCATCGTTCGTCTATCCATGGGGTGATTGGTAGACGATGGACCATACCTAGTGCTAGTTGCTCGCTCACTCATGGGGTTGTAAGTGTGGATGAGGGCGTCACGGGGAGAGAAGTTTGTAGGGGTGTGTTGGTGATAGACATACCAAGCAAAGGAGATGTGAATCGTATGTATGCAACAATGATTTTCTAGTGTGGTGTCGATGGCGTGTCGTCATAGAAATGATGGGGAACATAGCATGCAATTTCAAAAAAATTCCTACGCTCACCCAAGATCTATCTAGGAGATGCATAGCAACAAGTGGGGGAGAGTGTGTCCATGTACCCTCGTAGACCGAAAGCGGAAGCGTTTGCTAAACACGGTTGATGTAGTCGAACATCTTCTCGATCCAACCGATCAAGCACTGAACGTACAACACCTCCGAGTTCTGCACACGTTCAGCTCGATGACGTCCCTCGAACTCTTGATCCAGGAGAGTTCCGTCAGCACGACGGCGTGGTGACGGTGATGGTGAAGTGATCCGCGCAGGGCTTCGTCTAGGCACTACGTGAATATGACCGAAGGCGTAAACTGTGGACGGGGGCACCGCACACGGCTTGGAACAATTGATGTGTGTTCTAAGCGCCCCCTCCCCACCTATATAAAGGAGGGAGGGGGAGGAGGCCGGCCCTAGGCGTGCCCCAAGTAGGAGGAGTCCTACTTGCGCTCATAGTAGGATTCGCCCGCCTTCCTTTTACCGGAGGGGGAAGGGGGGAAGGAGAAAGAGGAGGAGAAGGAAAGGGGGTGCCCCCCTCTCCTAGTCCTATTCAGCCTCCTTCCCTATGGGGGGCGCGCCACCCCTATGTGGGCTGGTGTGCCTCCCTCCTATGGCCCATATGTTCGTCCAGGGGGTTCCGGTACATTTCAAGAATACTATCATCCAATATATCAATCTTTACCTCTCGACCATTTCAAGACTCCTCGTCATGTCCGTGATCTCATCCGGGACTCCTAACAACATTCGGTCACCAAATCACATAACTCATATAATACAAATCGTCATCGAACGTTAAGCGTGCGCACCCTACGGGTTCGAGAACTATGTAGACATGACCGAGACACCTCTTCGGTTAATAACCAATAGCGGAACATGGATGCTCATATTGGTTCCTACATATTCTACGAAGATCTTTATCGGTCAAACAGTAATGACAACATACATCATTCCCTTTGTCATCGATATGTTACTTGCCTGAGGTTCGATCGTTGGTATCTTCATACCTAGTTCAATCTCGTTACTCGTTCCGTAATGCATCATTCCGCAACTAACTCATTAATCACATTGCTTGCAAGGCTTGCCATGATGTGCATTACCGAGAGGGCCCAGAGATACCTCTCCGATACTCGGAGTGACAAATCGTAATCTCGGTCTATGCCAACCCAACAAACACCTTCGGAGATACCTATAGAGCCTCTTTATAATCACCCAGTTACATTGTGACGTTTAATAGCACACAAGGAATTCCTCCGGTATCTGGGAGTTGCATAATCTCATAGTCAAAGGAATATGTATAAGTCATGAAGAAAGCAATAGCAATAAAACTTATTGATCATTATGCTAAGATAACGAATGGGTCTTGTCCATCACGTCATTCTCCTATTGATGTGATCCCGTTCATCAAATGACAACTCATGTCTATGGTTAGGAAACTTAACCATCTTTGATTAACGAGCTAGTCTAGTAGAGGCTTACTAGGGACACTGAGTTTTGTCTATGTATTCACACATGTATCAAGTTTCCGGTTAATACAATTCTAGCATGAATAATAAACATTTATCATGATATAAGGAAATATAAATAACAACTTTATTATTGCCTCTAGGGCATATTTCCTTCAGTCTCCCACTTGCACTAGAGTCAATAATCTAGATTACATTGTAATGATTCTAACACTCATGGAGTCTTGGTGCTGATCATGTTTTGCTCGTGGAAGAGGCTTAGTCGACGGGTCTGCCAAATTCAGATCCGTATGTGATGTCGCTTGAAGCTACGTCGGTATTTCCCCAAAGAGGAAGGGATGATGCAGCACATCGGCGGTAGGTCTTTCCCTCATATACGAAACCAAGGTTATCGAACCAGTAGGAGAACCAAGAAACACAACGTAAACAACCCCTGCACATAGATAACAAATCCTCGCAAGCCGACGTGTTAAAGGGGTTGTCAATCCTTTCGGGGTACGGCACCTCAAGTGGCAAATAGACGTGAGATAAATTTGTAGTAAATTGATAGATCGAATGATAAATAAAATAAATAAAGAAAAATTGCAGCAAGGTAATTTTGTATTTTTGGTTTAATAGATCATAAAATAAATGCAAGGAAAAAGTAGATCACAAAGGCAAATATATGAGGAAGAAGACCCAGGGGCCGTTGGTTTCACTAGTGGCTTCTCTCAAGAAAAATAGCAAACAGTGGGTAAACAAATTATTGTTGGGCAATTTATAGAACTTCAAATAATTATGACGATATCCAGGCAATGATCATTATATAGGCATCACATCCAAGATTAGTAGACTGACTCCTGCCTGCATCTACTATTATTACTCCACACATCGACCGCTATCCAGCATGCATCTAGTGTATTAAGTTCATGGAGAAACAGAGTAATGCAATAAGAACGATGACATGATGTAGACAAGATCTATCTATGTAGAGATAGACCCCATCGTTTTATCCTTAGTAGCAACGATACATATGTGTCATTTCCCTTTACGTCATTTGGGATCAAGCACCGTAAGATCAGACCCACTACAAAGCACCTCTTCCCATTGCAAGATAAATAGATCAAGTTGGCCAAACAAAACCCAAATATCAGAGAAGAAATATGAGGCTATAAGCAATCATGCATATAAGAGATCTAAGAAACTCAAATAACTTTCATGGATATAAAAAGATATAACTGATCATAAACTCAAAGTTCATCAGATCTCAACAAACACATCGCAAAAGGAGTTACATCATATGGATCTCCAAGAGACCATTGTATTGAGAATCCAGCGAAAGAGAGAAACCATCTAGCTACTAACTCTGGACCCCGAAGGTCTACAAAGAACTACTCACGCATCATTGGAGAGGCACCAATGGAGGTGGTAAACCCCATCCGAGATGGTGTCTAGATTGGATCTGGTGGTTCTGGACTCTGCGGTGGCTGGATGAATATTTCGTCGACTCCCCTAGGGTTTCTGGAATATTGGGGTATTTATAGAGCAAAGAGGCGGTCCAGGGGCACCCGAGGTGGGCACAACCCACCAGGGCGCGCCCTGGTGGGTTGTGCCTCCCTCGGGGCACCCCCCAGGCGCAGCCAGGGCCCGTTGTGTTCCTTCTGGCCCATACAAATTCTCCGTAAAGTTTCGGGGCATTTGGACTCCGTCTGATATTGTTTTTCTGCGATGTAAAAAATATGGAAAAACGGCAACTGGCACTTGGCACTATGTCAATAGGTTAGTACCAAAAAATGATATAAAATGACTATAAATGATTGTAAAACATCCAAGATTGATAATATAACAACATGGAACAATAAAAAATTATGGATACGTTGGAGACGTATCAGCATCCCCAAGCTTAACTCCTACTCGTCCTCGAGTAGGTAAGTGATAAAAATAGAATTTTTTATGTGGAATGTTGCCTAACATGTCATATCATATTTCTTTTCTTTATAGCATGGACATTTGGACTTTTAGTTGTTCAAAGCAATTGTCTATTTTTGACATGATAATTTAGATACTCAAGCATATCAACAAGGAACCATGTCTTTCAAAATATCAACGCTAAAATAAGTTATCCCTAGCCCATCATGCTCAAACATTGATCCATTCATGAAACACACTCGGATATTAGCTACACCCAATACTTAAGTATGATCATATTGCCTCGTAGTTGGTGCTTTTGTAAGAGAAGATTGAGACTCAAAATATAAATTGCATAAAGTAAAAGAAAGACCCTTCGCAGAGCGAAGTAGGGATTTGTAGAGGTGCCAGAGCTCAAAGCGAAAAAACTTAGAGATAAAAACATTTTGGGAGGTGTATCCATCCCACCAACGAAAATGACTTAGAGTTCTGAACACTTTCCATGCTAGATATATCATAGGCGGTTCCCAAACAGAAATAAAGTTTATTCCTTTTTCCACCATACTTTCACTTTCCATGGCTAGCCGTATCCACGGTTGCCCTCCATACCAACACTTTCCAGGAATTTATTATTTGACAACATAAAGTAAATTCATTTTTGCATTTCGGGACTGAGCATCCCTAATACCTTTGCCTTACTCTCATGCAATGACAAGTGAATAAACACTCATCGTGAGAATAACACATCTAGCATGGAAAATATTAGCCACCCTTCACCGCTCCACGAGCGAAACAAACACACAAAAGTGAAGTTTGTTTTGAAAATTAGAGACGGCGCATACAAACTTACTTAGAACGACAAAAGAATACCGCATATAGGTAGATATAGTGGACTCATGTGGCAAAACTGGTTTAAGGGTTTTGGATGCACAAGTAGAGATCATACTTGGTGCAAAATGAAGGCTAGCAAAAGATTGAGAAGCGACCAACCAAGAAACAGATAATCTCATAAGCAAGCATTAAGCATAAATAACACCGAATACTGCAACACAAGTAGGATATAATTTACATTGCATGACTATTGACTTTCATACTTGCATAGGGAATCACAAACCTTAACACCAATATTCTTACTAAAGCATAATTACTCATCAACATAACTCACATATCACATCATCATATCTCAAAACTAGTACTAAGAATCAAGTTTATTTTGTCCAATGATCTTCATGAAAGTTTTTATTATATCCTTCTTGGATATCTATCACTTTGGGACTAATTTTCATGTGTTGCTTTTCATAAGCTCAAACAAATATAAGTGAAGATCGTGAGCATAATTTTTCTTTCTCTCAAAATAATTTAAGTGAAGCAAGAGAGAATTTCTTGAAAATTTTACTAACTCTCAAATAAATCTAAGTGAAGCAAGAGAGCATTTCTTCAAAAATACTAAGCACGCCGTGCTCAAAAGATATAAGTAAAGTACTAGAGCAAGACCATAGCTCATAAAAATTTAAGTGAAGCATAGAGAGCAATTCTAACAAGTCATGACATAATTTTGGCTCTCTCAAATAGGTGTGTCCAGGAAGGATTGATGACTTAAAACACATAATAAAACAAGCAAAGACTCATATCATACAAGACGCTCCAAGCAAAACACATATCATGTGACGAATAAAAATATAGTTCGAGTAAAATACCGATGGTCGTTAGAAGAAAGAGGGGATGCCACGCGGGGGCATCCCCAAGCTTAGTTGGTTGCTCATTTTTGGATAAAATCTTGGGATGCCGGGGCATCCCCAAGCTTAGGCTCTTCTATCCTTCCTTCATCCATCGTAAGATAACCCAAAACTTGAAAACTTCAATCACACAAAACTCAACAAAACCTCTGTGAGATCCGTTAGTGTAAGAAAGCAAACCACTACTATAAGTATTGTATCAAACCAATTCATATTTTGTTTTTGTATTATATCTATCGTATTCCAACTTTTCTATGGCAAAAACTCATCAAAGAAAACCATAGAGCCATCAAAATAAGCACGCAACACAAAGAAAACGGAATCTGTCAAAACAGAACAGTCTGTAGCAACCAGACTTAGAAGAAAACTTCTGGAACTCCAAAAATTCTAAAAAAATAGGACGACCTAATGTAACATCCCAAATTTTCAATTTGGAATGTTATACATAGATCATTCATGCATATCATATTTTGCTGCATTTCATTTCGCGATCCTCAAAATCCTAAGCAACTCAAGGACCCTCAGAGAGAGTTGGGGATTTCATTGTTTTCATATTTGAAATTTTATCAAATATTGAAACGAGGATTTTGGTTTTAATTATTTTTCTCTCTGAAAATATTTCATATTAAAATATATGAGAGGAGATAATAGGACTTCTCCAAAATAATTGAAATACTGGAGGAAAAATATTAAAATCAAATATTTGATTTTGTTCGGATTTTATTGCTATTTTATTTGCATTAGAAAAATTGCATGTTTTTCAAATTTGCATATTTGGGCCAAGAAAATGTTCATCTCTTTCTAAATATTTTATTTAGACGGGGAAATTTGTTTTGGCATTTTTAGATTTTTATTTTATTTTCTAGGATTTA
This sequence comes from Aegilops bicornis, assembly GCA_021605145.1. Classification (NCBI taxonomy): domain Eukaryota; kingdom Viridiplantae; phylum Streptophyta; class Magnoliopsida; order Poales; family Poaceae; genus Aegilops; species Aegilops bicornis. Next base: position 331,329,283 of record CM038675.1, read on the forward strand.
TTTTAGTTCCGACGAAATTATTTAAAAAAACTCGGCCTTGGGCGAAGCCAATGAAGCCCACCGCCCGCCCTCGTCTCCCTCCAGGAGACCGCGCCAGTGCCGCCATCCGACCCCGAGTCCGGCCCACCGCCCTGCACCTCCCCCAAGCAAGCCCGCCCTCCTTTAAATACGCCGCCCCGGAGCCCCCACCACCAACCCGCCCGCTTTGCCCGCCTTAACGCCACGAGCCGCCCTAGCCGCAATCTTGCCGCCCTTTGCCGCCTTGTGACTCACTCACCGTTCTGCCGCCCCGCGCCGCCCGCCGCCGCAGCCCACCTCACCGGAGCCGCCCCTCCTCGCCGCAGCCACGCCGGAGGTATACGCCGCCGCCGCCGTTCGGTTTTATTCTAAAACCGATCCGGTTTTTTTAAAACCCTAGTTCCTTTTTAGATCGGTTCGTCGGTTTTCTCGGTTTAGTTTATTTAGCGGACGTTCGTCCGTACGTTCGTTTTAACGAACGGTGTTCACTCGTTAGTTGCAGAAAGCGAACGTTCGTTTGTTAGCCAGTTCGTCAGTTTTTCTTTTTCTCGGATTTTCCGCTATTATTTTCGATCGCGATTTCTGATTCGATTTTCGTTTCAGTTTATCTTTTCGCTCGTTTATCGGAATCAGGCGATTCAAGCGCCTAGATCTTCGTCTCGAAACCCTCTTTCTATTTAATCAACTTGAACAAGATTTTTGTACTGTAAAATTTGACTTTACTTCAGATTAGTAAACGGATCTTGTTTCTTCCGCAGTTTGAGTTTCATTGCTTCGTTTGATTTGATTCTTTTTGCAAACTGGAGTTCTTAAGTTGAACCTTCTGGTCAATTCTTATCATTTGAGTTTTTCCTGTGCATCTTTGTTTGATTGCTTATGTATGCTATTGTTTGTTTGCGATAGAATTCCCGGAGTGTGAAGCGTGCTACTACGAGTCCCTAGGTTTTGCGGATCGTCAGCAAGGCAAGTAACACATTGATCATACTCTTTTCATACCCAGTTTTTATGCATTAGTTCCAATCCTCAAACATTGCATGATTAGGATGTGATTAACATGTGGGTTGGGAAGTAGTTGATGAGGTAGAACCTATTGCCCTGTTATACCCAAACCTTGGGAGTTACTTCTACGTATTGCTTATATTGCTATGCTATGCTTGTAGACGTGGATTGGGTGAGTGAAATCCATGACAGATGTGAGATGATTAATTAATGGTTCAACTTAAGGTGGCAACGTAAATACACATCTGGGTGGATTGCTTGTGTGGCACCTGGAAAATCCAGTGTTGTCCTAGGTTATCCCGGAGTACCCGTGTGATCATCCTAAGGTCCGCCACCCAGGCTCAAAGGGAACTGAGATATTTTCATGCTAGAAACTTCCGTGTGCAGCCACAAGCTATTATGGGCTCTAGCATAGTTGAGTAAGTTGCATGGGCTCTTGAAGAGGTGGATCAGCAGGAAGAGGGATGTAGGTTTGGTATGGTCTGCCCGGAGTAAAGAGTTAATGTTTCTGAAAGGCTGTGTCTCGGTCATCCGTTTCTCAAACACCATGTAGTGCGAGAAATCCAACAGAGGAGATCGAGTCTTGTGGGGAAAAGTGTGCAAACCTCTGCAGAGTGTACAATTTAATCATGGTTAGCCGTGTCCCCGGTTATGGACAATATTGAGTATCTAGTACTTGGAGAATCCTAAGTATCTCATCACTCTAAATTAATATTGCTGGGTTGACAATTACTTTAATTGGGATTGAGTTGGAGGAACCTTCTCAATGATGTTTCAACTACCATGATAGTTAAATAAAATCTATTCCTTTTTTGTAGGGAAAAATTGGCTTTTCGCAAAAACTATAACCATAGAGCTTTCCACCAGCCAAATATGCATGTAGTGATAGCATTATTCTATTCTTGCTCTAATGTGTTATATTGCCAGCATATTCCATGTGCTGACCCGTTTTCGGGTTGCAACGTATTATGTTGCAGACTTTTAGACGAGGAGTAAGGTACGTTAGGTCGTTGCCGTGCAGCTCAGCTATGCCGTTGGAGTTGATGGACTCACTTTATCTTCCAAGCCTTATTTGTTATCGTAATAGATGGCCTTAAGCCATATTTATTGTATCGTTCTCTTTTGAGATATTTGATGTAATAAGTGTGTGATTGCTACTCTGTTATAAATCCTTGAGTCTTGTGTGTGTCGACATTCTTGATCCAGGGATGACACTGAAGCACAGAGACTTGACCGTTTGAGGCCGGGTCGCTACAAGATGGTATCAGAGCACATGCTGAGTGTAAGACACGACCACTAAGCTAAAAGCCCTAGATCACTATTCTCTTCTCATTTCTGACTCCTCTCCATTTTCTACTCTTTAGGATGGCAGATGCAAGGATCAAGTTCACGCAACCGGATGAAGACACCCCTTTTGGACGTCACTTGAAGGAAGTCACTAGGTACCTGAGCATTGGAATACCAAGCTTCACCGGGACTTACAACGCCACTTTACCAGAAGAGGAGCGTTGGATGATTCAAGTTCAAGTACCAGGAAGGACGTTCTCGCCAACCACTAAGCCCATAGAATTTTGTTTTGAAGCACCCACCTGGAGCCTAGGCAAGAGCATGGCAGCCCACATTACCATGGGACGCATTGGAGAAGTCTACAACAAGGATCTCAAGGACACTATCTATCAGATATGTGGGTGCCGAAATGAGCAATGGGAGATGATCAGCACCAAAAAGGACAGGTCCATTGCAGCTTTCATCCAGGAGTTAAACCAGCACATTCGACGCCAGGAAATCAGATGTGCGCAGACATGATAGATTTGAAGAAGGCGAAGACAAGGATCATCGAGTTGGAGGAAGAACTCAAGTCTACACGTGATGGATATGAGGAGGAAATTGCAACACTATTGGAGAAGAATGACGACCTGATAAAGAAGATCGGAGTATTCATGGGAGATCCCGCGCCAGGAGGAGAGGACGATGATTCAACTTGCCCGGAGAACTACATCATCGTCGATGACACCGAATCCTACCCCAGTGAAGATGACTTTGAAGACGAAGGTGGAGCAGACATCATTGAGTCTTCCATCGATCAAAATTTCTAGATGACCACCAAATAATTAGTAGTATTCCGCCCATGTATATAGTAGTAGTTGAGCACTTCTAATGATAGTTCTAGATCGTTTGTATGCCCTTGCTTGATTGATTGAGTGAAAGGATTGTGTTTGTCTCATGTGCATATGGGTAGTGCTTTCTCACTAGACCCCTTTTCTATTCTAATCTCTCCCTCTAAACCCGCCAGATGCCTCCAAGACGTGACACCGGATTTGCCTTCCCGCCAGAGCTTACTCAGTTGATCCAACAGCAGAATGCCTTGATGCAATTGTTAGTCTAGAACCAAGGCAACAACAACAACGACAACGACAACAACAACAACAACAACAACAACCCGCCTCCAGTTGATAACTTAGCTCGCTTTCTGAGGTTGCAGCCGCCGGTGTTTTCCAGTAGCACCGAGCCTATAGTTGCTGATGATGGGCTACGCCATATTGGAAGAGAGTTGACCACCGCAGGTTGCACAGATGCTGAGAAAGTGCGCTTTGCCGCACATCAATTGGATGGACCAGCAGCCTCATGGTGGGAGAATTACACGGCCACTTTCCCCATAGCCAACGTCACTTGGGATCAGTTTCAGCAAGCTTTCCGCATGGCCATGTCTCAACTGGAGCTATGAATATGAAGAAGCGTGAGTTTCACAACTTACACCAGGGGAACCGTAATGTAGCTCAGTACGTGGATGAGTTTAGCAAGTTATCTCGATATGCCCCTGATGATGTAGCCACGGATGTCGCGAAGCAGGAGAAGTTTATGGAAGGGTTGAATGATAAGATGAGCATGCAGTTGATGGTGGCAACATTCAACAACTACCAGGAGTTGGTAGATAAGGCTCTTATGATTGAAGGGAAGCAGCAGCAGATTGAGAGCCGTAAGAGGAAGTATGGGCAAGGGAGGTATAACATAGGAGCTCAGCAGAAGCCTCGTCTAACCCCAAACTCGGGAGGAATTATTCATAACCATGGAGGTCATAACCACACCGAAGGAAGTTCGCATAACCACAATGGTTCGAAGAACGGGACTGGGAACGGAACAAACAACAATCAGAACTGCTCCAATCTAGCCACACCTGCCAAGAGAGATCTAAGTCACATTACTTGCTTCAAGTGCGGGAAGACTGGACACTATGCCACGGAGTGCCCTGAAGCAAAGAATGGAAACGGTAATGGGAGCGCTGGGAAGAAGCCCAAGCCATTCAACAAAAGACAAGTGAACCACGTTAACGTGGAGGAGGTTGAAGAGCAGCGGGCAGCGGTTATTGGTAAGTTTTTGGTTAAGTCTTTTACCGCCCTTGTTCCTTTTGATACTGGTGCATCGCATTCATACATATCAAGGGGATTCGTGGATAAGTTTAAACTACCAAGCCATACCCTTAGGACCCCTCTGTTAGTGAGTTCACCTGGAGCAGAGTATATGGCTAGCCGATGGTGCGAACAGATACCCCTAACCATTGGTAGCCATGTTTTTCCGTCCGACCTAATAATTTTGGAGTCACAAGGATTGGATGTGATATTAGGCATGGACTGGATGTCAAGGTATGAGGAAGCATTGACTGTGCTAGTAAGTCGATTTATCTCACCACCCCGGAGGGAAAAAGGATTAAGTATGTATCTAGGCATGCGCCTAGGAGGAGCCAAGTAAATACCCTCACGAGAATTGTTCAGGAGGAAGTGCCAGTAGTGAAGGATTACCCGGATGTTTTTCCAGAGGAGTTACCAGGCATGCCACTAGATCGAGACATCGAGTTTTTGATAGAGCTATTGCCAGGTATAGGGCCAATATCAAAGAGACCCTATCGGATGCCCGCAAATGATCTGGAGGAGATTAAGAAGCAGATCAAGGAATTATTGGAGAAAGGTTACATTCGACGGAGTTCATCACCATGGGGAGCCCAGTGCATTTGGTTGAGAAGAAGGATAAGTCTCTAAGAATGGTTGTTGATTATCGTGTGTTAAATGAGGTGACGATCAAGAACAAATACCCACTGCCAATGATCAATGATTTGTTTGACCAGCTGCAAGGAGCTAAGGTGTTTTCAAAGATAGAGCTGCGATCAGGATATCACCAGCTGAAGATTCGAGAGAAGGATATACCAAAGACAACATTCACCACACGGTACGGGTTGTATGAATATACGGTCATGTCATTTGGACTGACTAACGCCCCTGCCTACTTCATGAGCATGATGAACAAAGTGTTCATGGAATATTTTGATAAGTTTGTTGTGGTGTTCATTGATGATATAATGGTATACTCGAAGAATGAGGAGGAGCACAAAGAGCATTTGCGTTTAGTTCTCAAGAAACTCAGGGAACACCAGTTGTATGCCAAGTTTAGCAAATGTGAGTTTTGGTTGAAGGAAGTCGGATTCCTTGGACATGTTATATCAGGAGAAGGTATAGCGGTAGACCCCACCAAGGTTCAGTCAGTCACTGAATGGTTGGCACCCACTTCAGTTAGCGAGATCTGCAGTTTTCTTGGACTTGCGAGATACTACGGAAGATTCATTGAGAATTTTTCCAAGATTGCAAAGCCAATGACGGAGTTATTGAAGAAGGATACCAAATTTAAATGGACGGAAGAATATGAGGCAAGCTTTCAGGAGTTAAAGAAACGTCTGACTATATCCCCGGTGCTGATTCTGCCAGATATACGCAAGGATTTCCAAGTGTGTTGCTGCAATGCCTCTCGCCTAGGACTTGGAAGTGTGCTTATGCAGGACGGAAGAGTTGTTTCGTATGCCTCACGACAACTAAAACCGCATGAATTGAATTATGCCACGCATGATTTGGAGTTAGCAGCCGTAGTGCATGCGTTGAAGACTTGGAGACATTACCTTATTGGAAACCGTTGTGATGTGTACACAGATCATAAGAGTTTGAAGTACATTTTCACACAGAAGGAGTTGAACCTTGGGCAGAGGAGATGGTTGGAGCTTATAAAGGATTATGACATGAAGCTGCACTATCATCCAGGCAAGGCCAATGTCGTGTGCACGCTTTGAGTCGGAAGAGTTATGCTAACACCCTAGTGAGCACGAGATTGCCAAAGGAGTTAGCAGAGGATCTCAGGGAACTTCGATTGGAGATTGTTCCTAGAGGTTTTGTTGCAACAATGGAGGTATAGTCTACATTGTTAGGAAAGATTCGAGAAGCTTAGAAGGATGACAAAGAGATTGCCGAGATAAAAGAGAGAATGAGCAAAGGAAAGGCCAAAGGTTTTCGTGAGGATGAGCACGACACCTTATGGTTTGAGGACCGTGTTTATGTGCCCAATAACACAGAGATCAGGAAGTTAATACTTCAGGAGGCTCATGACTAACCATACTCGTTACATCCCGGAAACACCAAGATGTATTTGGATTTGAAGGAACGTTTCTGGTGGACTGGTATGAAGAAGGATATTGCCGAGTATGTAGCTGTATGTGATGTATGTCAGAGAGTGAAGGCAGAACATCAAAAGCCAGCAGGATTGTTACAGCCTATGCCGATACTCAAATGGAAGTGGGATAAACTTGGCATGAATTTTATCACCGGATTGCCCAGGACCAAATCAGGATATGATTCTATATGGGTAGTAGTTGATCACTTGACCAAAGTGGCTCACTTTATCCCAGTGAAAACCACCTATACAAGTGCGAAGTTGGCCAAGATATATATGACCAGGATTGTATGTCTGCATGGAGTTCCGAGGACCATCGTATCAGATAGAGGAACACAGTTTACCTCAAAGTTTTGGCATCAACTGCACCAGACTTTGGGAACGAGATTGGAGTTCAGTACAACATTCCACCCGCAGACAGATGGACAGAACGAGAGAGTCAACCAGATTCTGGAGGATATGTTGAGGGCTTGTGCACTGGAATATGGATCTAGTTGGGATGACAATTTGCCCTACACAGAGTTCTCATACAACAATAGCTACCAAGCCAGTTTGAAGATGGCACCGTTCGAAGCCTTGTATGGACGAAGGTGCAGGACACCGTTGATGTGGGATGAAGTTGGAGACCGACAGTTGTTTGGACCAGACTTGATCAAGGAGTCTGAAGAGAAAGTTAAGTTGATCCGAGATAGACTGAAGGTAGCTCAGTCCAGGCGGAAAGAGTTCTGTGATTCAAAACGCAAGGAGGTAACCTATGAAATTGGAGATAGATCATATCTGCGAGTGTCACCCTTGCGAGGAATGAAACGTTTTGGAGTTAAGGGAAAGTTAGCCCTGAGATTTGTAGGACCGTATCGTGTTTTGGAACGTATGGGAGAAGTTTCCTACAAGTTGGAATTACCTGAAGGACTGTCAGGAGTTCATGATGTGTTTCATGTTTCACAGCTGAAGAAGTGTCATGCTGAGATGGCCGATATACCGTTAATAGAAACAGTACCCTTGGAGGCGATTCAGTTGGACAGTGATCTGACCTATGAGGAGAAGCGAGTCAGGATTCTTGAATTTGCAAGCCGAGTCACCCGCAACAAGGTTATCAAGTTTTGCAAAGTTCAGTGGAGCCACCATACCGAGGAAGAAGCCACCTGGGAACGAGAGGACGATCTTCGCAAAGACCACCCACACCTATTTTCTAGCCAACCCGAATCTCGAGGGCGAGATTCATCTTAAGGGGGGTAGCTTTGTAACATCCCAAATTTTCAATTTGGAATGTTATACATAGATCATTTATGCATATCATATTTTGCTGCATTTCATTTCGCGATCCTCGAAATCCTAAGCAACTCAAGGACCCTCGGAGAGAGTTGGGGATTTCATTGTTTCATATTTGAAATTTTATCAAATATTGAAACGAGGATTTTGGTTTTAATTATTTTTCTCTCCGAAAATATTTCATATTAAAATATATGAGAGGAGATAATATGACTTCTCCAAAATAATTGAAATATTGGAGAAAAATATTAAAATCAAATATTTGATTTTATTCGGATTTGGTTGCTATTTTATTTGCATTAGAAAAATTGCACGTTTTCCAAAATTGCATTTTAGGGCCAAGAAAATGTTCATCCCGTTCTAAATATTTTATTTAGACGACGAGAATTTGTTTTGGCATTTTTAGATTTTTATTTTATTTTCTAGGATTTATTTTAGTTCCGATAAAATTATTTAAAAAAAACTCCAGCGCCCGACTGGGCCGAAGCCCAGCCGAGCCAGCCCACCGCCCCGTCTCCCTCCACGAGACCGCGCCAGCGCCGCCGCCCGACCCTGAGTCCGGCCGGGACTCCTCCCCGCGCCGCCTTGCCCCTCCCCCAAGCAAGCCCCCCTCCTTTAAATACGCCGCCCCGGAGCCCCCACCACCACCAACCGCCTCGCTCACCCAGACACCGCGACGCCGCCCGCCCTAGCAGCGCCCAGCCTTCTGCAGCCCTTGCAGCGCCGCCGCTTCGCCGTTGCCGCCTGCCGCCACCCCGCGCTGCCCACCGTCGCAGCCCCACCTCACCGGAGCCGCCCCGCCTCGCCGGAGGTATACGCCACCGCCGCCGTTCGGTTTTATTCTAAAACCGATCCGGATTTTTTTTAAACCCTAGTTCGTTTTGTTAGATCGATTCGCCGGTTTTCTCGGTTTAGTTTATTTAGCGGACGTTCGTCCGTACGTTCGTTTTACCGAACGGTGTTCACTCGTTAGCCGCAGACAGCGAACGTTCGTTCGTTAGCATGTTTCTCAGTTTTTCTTTTTCTCGGATTTTCCGCGATTATTTTCAATCGCGATTTCTGATCCGATTTTTGTTTCAGTTTATCTTTTCGCTCGTTTATCGGAATCAAGCGATTCAAGCGCCCAGATCTTTGTCTCAAAACCCTCTTTATGTTTAATCAACTTGAACAAGATTTTGGTACTGTAAAATTTGACTTTAGTTCAGATTAGTAAACGGATCTTGTTTCTTCCGCAGTTTGAGTTTTGTTGCTCCGTTTGATTTGATTCTTTTTGCAAACCGGAGTTCTTAAGTTGAACCTTCTGGTCAATTCTTCTCATCTGAGTTTTTCCCGTGCATCTTTGTTTGATTGCTTATGTATGCTATTGTTTGTTTGTGATAGAATTCCCGGAGTGCGAAGCGTGCTACTACGAGTCCCTAGGTTTTACGGATCGTCAGCAAGGCAAGTAACACATTGATCATACTCTTTTCATGCCCAGTTTTTATGCATTAGTTCCAATCCTCAAACATTGCATGATTAGGATGTGATTAACATGTGGGTTGGGAAGTAGTTGATGAGGTAGAACCTATTGCCCTGTTATACTCAAACCTTGGGAGTTACTTCTACGTATTGCTTATATTGCTATGCTATGCTCATAGACGTGGATTGGGTGAGTGAAATCAATGACAGATGTGAGATGATTAATTAATGGTTCAACTTAAGGTGGCAACTTAAATACACATCTGGGTGGATTGCTTGTCGGGCACCTAGAGAATCCAATGTTGTCCTAGGATATCCCGGAGTACCCGTGTGATCATCCTAAGGTCCGCCACCCAGGCTCAAAGGGAATTGAGATATTTCCATGCTAGAAACTTACGTGTGCAGCCACAAGCTATTATGGGCTCTTGAAGAGGTGGATCAGCAGGTAGAGGGATGTAGGTTTGGTATGGTCTGCCCGGAGTAAAGAGTTAATGTTTCTGAAAGACTATGTCTCGGTCATCCGTTTCTCAAACACCATGTAGTGCAAGAAATCCAACGGAGGAGATCGAGTCTTGTGGGGAAAAGTGCGCAAACCTCTGCAGAGTGTACAATCTAATCATGGTTAGCCGTGTCCCCGGTTATGGACAATCTTGAGTATCTAGTACTTGGAGTATCCTAAGTATCTCATCACTCTAAATTAATATTGTTGGGTTGACAATTACTTTAATTGGGATTGAGTTGGAGGAACCTTCTCAATGATGTTTCAACTACCATGATAGTTAAATAAAATCTATTCCTTTGTTGTAGGGGAAAATTGGCTTTTCGCAAAAACTGTAACCATAGAGCTTTCCACCAGCCAAATATGCATGTAGTGATAGCATTATTCTATTCTTGCTCTACTGTGTTATATTGCCAGCATATTCCATGTGCTGACCCATTTTCGGGCTGCAACGTATTATGTTGCAGACTTTTCAGACGAGGAGTAAGGTCCGTTAGGTCGTTGCCGTGCAGCTCTGCTATGCCGTCAGAGTTGATGGACTCACTTTATCTTCCAAGCCTTCCGTTGTTATCGTATTAGATGGCCTTTAGCCATATTTATTGTAGTGAGTTCTCTTTTGAGACATTCAATGTAATAAGTGTGTGATTGCTACTCTGTTATAAATCCTTCGAGTACTGTGTGTGTCAGCATTACCGATCCAGAGATGACACTGAAGCACAGAGACTTGACCGTTTGAGGTCGGGTCGCTACACCTGAGCAATTTGTATATTAATCTTCTACAAAAAGAATCAGGGCAAATGCACTTTCTGATAAAAATGAGAATTATTTTCGTGAGCGCAAAGTTTCTGTCTTTTTCAGCAAGATCAAACAATTGTCACCCAAGAAGATCCTATCGGTTCTACTTGGCATAAACACTAACTAATACACAAAAAACACAATCACAATAGTAGCATAATTGTGCCAACACTCAAGAACAGAAAGCAAAAAGCAAAAATAAAATTTATTCATTGGGTTGCCTCCCAACAAGCGCTATAGTTTTACGCCCTTAGCTAGGCATAAAGCAAGGATCTAAGTTTTGTCATCTTTGGTTCGAGATCCATAAGATGACCTCTTGATTGATTCATAAGGTGGCTTAATTCTAGTTCTAGGAAAGTGTTCCATACCCTTCCTCAAAGAAAATTGGAACTTAATATTGCCTTCTTTCATATCAATCACGGCACCGATAGTGCGTAAAAACGGTCTACCAAGAATAATTGGACAAGATGAATTGCAATCAATATCAAGAACAATAAAATCTATGGGAACATAATTCCTATTTGCAAGAATAAGAACATCATTAATTCTTCCCATAGTCTTTTTAATAGTAGAATCCGCCAAGTGCAAATTCAAAGAACATACTTCAAGATTAGTAAGACCAAGCACATCACGTAAAGATTTCGGAATTGTAGAAACACTAGCACCCAAGTCACACAAAGCAAAACACTCATAATTTTTAATCTTGACTTTGATAGTAGGTTCACATTCATCATGCAATTTTCTAGGAATTGAAACTTCTAATTCCAATTTTTCTTCAAGAGCTTTCATCATAGCATCAACAATATGTTTAGTAAAAGCTCTATTTTGTTCATAAGCATGGGGTGAATTTATCATGGATTGAAACAAAGAAATACAATCAATCAAAGAGAAACTATCATAATTAAAGTCTTTGTAATCCAAAAGAGTGGGCACATCACTAGTTAAAGTTTTGACCTCTCCAAACCCACTTTAATCAATTTTCTCAACAAGATTTTCACCCTCCGAAATATTAGGACGCCTTCTACCTAAAGTTGACTCTTCTCCAGTCCCTTTCTCATCAGTATTAACTTTACTAAACAAGGAATCAATAGAAGAAACACCAATCATTTTAAGATCTTCATCACTTTTGCGAAAGAAATCACTAGAAAACGCCTTTTCTAAAAATTCTCTTTTAGCTCTAAGCATAGCGGTTCTTTTCTTACTTTCATCCATACAAACATAAAGAGCTTTAATTGATTCATCTAATTTAGGCACAAAAAATTTTCATCTTGAGATTTTCCACATCATGAGCAATTCTATCAACACTTCTAGACAAATCATCAATCTTACTCAACTTTTCTTCTATGGAAGTGTTGAAAACTTTTTGTGTATTGATAAATTCTTTAATATTATTCTCAAGATCTGAGGTGTTCCTATTATTATTATAAGATTGATTTCCATAGGAATTACCATAATTATTAGAGGAATTTCTAGGAAAAGGCCTAGGATTAAAATTTCCTTTATAAGCATTGTTATTGAAATTATTTCAAGAGATAAAATTCACATCTATGGCATCACTATTTTGCTCAATCAAAGTAGACAAAGTCATATCATTAAAATCAATAGGAGCACTTTTACTAGCAACCAATTTCATAAGAGCATCGACCTTTTCACTCAAAGAAGAAATTTCTTCAATCGAATTAACTATTTTACTAGTAGGAGCCTTTCGGTATGCCATTGTGAATAATTTGCCATAATATTACAAAGCAATTTGGTGGTTTCACCCAAAGTAATTTCCATAAAAGTACCACCCGCAGTGGAATCTAAAAGATTACGTGAAACAAAATTCAACCCCGCATAACTTTTTTGTATGATCATCCAAAGATTTAACCCATGAGTTGGGCGATTCCTTAGCATCATTTTCATCCGTTCCCAAGATTGTGCAACATGCTCTGGGTTCTAAGGGAAATAATTTTTGCGGGTGGAAAATACTTAGTGATAAAAGCATCTTTGCACTTATTCCAAGAATCGATACTATTGCGAGGCAAAGAAGAGAACCAAATTTTTGCAGAATCACGCAAAGAAAACGGTAATAATTTCATCTTCACCACATCATTGTCCACATCTTTCTTGCTTTTGCATATCACACAATTCCACGAAGGTATTAAGATGGGATGCGGCATCCTCATTAGGAGTACCGGAAAATTGATCTTTCATAACAAGATTCAACAAAGCAGTATTAATATCACAAGACTCCGCACTAGCGGCGGGAGGAGCAATCGGAGTGCCAATAAAATCATTGTTGCTGGTATTTGAGAAATCACATAGCTTGGTGCTCTCTTGAGTCATGATGACTACACAACAAGATTGCACTAAAAAACAGATCCGGCAAGAAAATCGGCGAATGGAAAAGAGAGGCGAATAAACGGCAAATTTTTGTGAAGTGGGGGAGAGGAAAACGAGAGACAAATGGCAAATAATGTAAATTGCGAGGAGATGAGATTTGTGATTAGGAACCTGGTATATGTTGAAGATCCTCCCCGGCAACGGTGCCAGAAATTCCTTTTGATGTCGCTTGAAGCTACGTTGGTATTTCCCCAAAGAGGAAGGGATGATGCAGCACAGCGGCGGTAGGTATTTCCCTCAGATATGAAACCAAGGTTATCGAACTAGTAGGAGAACCAAGCAACACAACGTAAACAACCCCTGCCCATAGATAACAAATCCTCGCAACCCGACATGTTAGAGGGGTTGTCAATACCTTCCGGGGTACGGCGCCTCAAGTAGGCAAACATACGTGAGATAAATTTGTAGTAAATTGATAGATCGAATGCCAAATAAAATAAATAAGGATAAATTGCAGCAAGGTATTTTTGTATTATTAGTTTAATAGATTTGAAAATAAAAGCAAAGGAAAAGTAGATCGCAAAGGCAAATATATGAGAAAGAGACCCGGGGGGCCGTAGGTTTCACTGGTGGCTTCTCTCGAGAAAAATAGCAAACGGTGGGTGAACAAATTACTGTTGGGAAATTTTTAGAACTTAAAATACTCATGACGATATCGCAATGATCATTATATAGGCATCACATACAAGATTAGTAGACCGACTCCTGCCTGCATCTACTACTATTACTCCACACATCGACCGTTATCCAGCATGCATCTAGTGTATTAAGTTCATGGAGAAACGGAGTAACGCAATAAGAACGATGACATGATGTAGACAAGATCTATCTATGTAGAGATAGACCCCATCGTTTTATCCTTTGTAGCAACAATACATACGTGTCGTTTCCCTTTCTGTCACTGGGATCAAACACCGTAAGATCGAACCCACTACAAAGCACCTCTTCCCATTGCAAGATAAATAGATCAAGTTGGCCAAACAAAACCCAAATATCGGAGAAGAAATACGAGGCTATAAGCAATCATGCATATAAGAGATCAAAGAAACTCAAATAACTTTCATGGATATAAAAAGACATAATTGATCATAAACTCAAAGTTCATCAGATCCCAACAAACGCACCGCAAAAAGGGTTACATCATATGGATCTCCAAGAGACCATTGTATTGAGAATCTAGCGAGAGAGAGAAAGCCATCTAGCTACTAACTATGGGCCCGAAGGTCTACAAAGAACTACTCATGCATCTCATCGGAGAGGCACCAATGGAGGTGGTGAAACCCATCCGAGATGGTTTCTAGATTGGATCTGGTGTTTCTGGTCTCTGCGGCGGCTGGATTAATATTTCGTCGACTCCCCTAGGGTTTCTGGAATATTGGGGTATTTATAGAGCAAAGAGGCGGTCCGGGGGGCACCCGAGGTGGGCACAACCCACCAGGGCACGCCTGGGCCTCCTGGCACGCCCTGGTGGGCTGTGCCTCCCTTGGGGCACCCCCCAGGCGCAGCCAGGGCCCGTTGTGTTCCTTCTGGCCCATAAAAATTCTCCGTAAAGTTTCGAGGCATTTGGACTCCGTCTGATATTGTTTTTCTATGATGTAAAAAACATGGAAAAAACAGCAACTGGCACTTGGCACTATGTCAATAGGTTAGTACCAAATAATGATATGAAGTGACTATAAATGATTGTAAAACATCCAAGATTGATAATATAACAACATGGAACAATAAAAAATTATAGATACGTTGGAGACGTATCAGTATGTATTTTGCAAATCTCTGTGTCTCCCTCCTTGACTTGATCACGGATGGAGATGAAGCGTCTCTTGATGTATTTGGTTCTCTTGTGAAATCTGGATTCCTTCGCCAAAGCAATTGCTCTAGTATTGTCACAAAATATTTTCATTGGACCAGATGCACTAGGTATTACACCTAGATCAGATATGAACTCCTTCATCCGGACTCCTTCAATTGCTGCTTCCAAAGCAGCTATGTACTCCGCTTCACACGTAGATCCCGCCATGACGCTTTGCTTAGAACTGCACCAACTGACAGCTCCACCATTCAATATAAATACGTATCCGGTTTGTGAGTTAGAGTCATACGGATCAGTGTCAAAGCTAGCATCGACGTAACCATTTACAACGAGCTCTTTGTCACCTCCATAAACGAGAAACATATTCTTAGTCCTTTTAAAGTACTTCAGGAAGTTCTTGACCACTGTCTAGTGATCCACTCATGGATTACGTTGGTACCTCCCTACTAGACTTATAGGAAGGCACACATCAGTTCTGGTACACAACATTGCATACACGATAGAACCTATGGCTGAGGCATAGGGATCGACTTTCATTTTCTCTCTATCTTTTGTACTGGTCGAGCATTGAGTCTGACTCAAATTCACACCTTGTAACACAGGCAAGAACCCTTTCTTTGACTGATCCATTTTTAACTTCTTCAAAACTTTATCAAGGTATGTGCTTTGTGAAAGTCCAATTAAGTGTTTTCATCTATCTCTATAGATCTTGATGCCCAATATATAAGCAGCTTCACCGAGGTCTTTCATTAAAAAACTCTCATTCAAGTATCCTTTTATGCTATCCAGAAATTCTATATCATTTCCAATCAACATTATGTCATCCATATATAATATTAGAAATGCTACAGTGCTCCCACTCACTTTCTTGTAAATACATGCTTCTCCAAAAGTCTGTATAAAACCATATGCTTTGATCACTTCATCAAAGCGTATATTCCAACTCTGAGATGCTTGCACCAGTCCATAAATGGATCGCTGGAGCTTGCACACTTTGTTACCACCTTTAGGATCGACAAAACCTTCTGGTTGCATCAAATACAACTCTTCTTTAAGAAATCCATTAAGGAATGCAACTTTGACGTCCATTTGCCAGATTTCATAATCATAAAATGCAGCAATTGCTAACATGATTCAGACAGACTTAAGCATCACTACGGGTGAGAAGGTCTCATCGTAGTCAACTCCTTGAACTTGTCAAAAACCTTTCGCAACAAGTCAAGTGTCGGTGTCAAAACCGGCGGATCTCGGGTAGGGGGTCCCGAACTGTGCGTCTAGGCGGATGGTAACAGGAGACAAGGGACACGATGTTTTACCCAGGTTCGGGCCCTCTTGATGGAGGTAAAACCCTACGTCCTGCTAGATTAATATTGATGATGTGTGTTACAAGAGTGGATCTACCACGAGATCAAAGAGGCTAAACCCTAGAAGCTAGCCTATGGTATGATTGTTGTTCGTCCTCACGGACTAAAACCCTCCGGTTTATATAGACACGGATAGGGTTAGGGTTACATGAGTCGGTTACAATGGTAGGAGATCTACATATCCGTATCGCCAAGCTTGCCTTCCACGCCAAGGAAAGTCCCATCCGGACACGGGACGAAGTCTTCAATCTTGTATCTTCATAGTCTTGGAGTCTTGCCGATGATGATAGTTCGGCTATCCGGACACCCCCTAGTCCGGAACTCCCTCGATAGCCACGAACCAGGCTTCAATGACGATGAGTCCGGCGAGCATGTTGTCTTCGGCATTGCAAGGCGGGTTCTTCTTCCGAATAATTCATAGAATATTGTGAACACCAGGATAGTGTCCGGCTCTGCAAAAATAAATTCCACATACCACCATAGAGAGAATAATATTACACAAGATCAATATGCTGACGTATTTTGTGGCGTGACGTCGCACCACTACCAAGCCTTTATTCAAATTGTTTTTACTGGTCCAACTCAGCACGTTTAGCGAAGCGGTTTCCTTGGCACGTCATGTCGAGGCAGAGATCGTGTTCCCCTTGTTCCGGGATTCCCATCAATACGGACGTGGGTAACCCAACCGCGCCATTGATTGTGGCGCTTGGGAGATAAGCGAGTTTTACCAGGCCGGTGGGGACACATGTTTTTGTCCGCCCATATAAGGGGATAAGGATCCACCCTTTCACCTACGCCTTCTTCCTCCTTTGCTCATCCATTCCCGTGCACTCGAGCTCTAGCGCCCAAGTTCGCACTTTCCTCCTCAACCTTCTCCAACCATGTCGAGAGCGGGAGGCGGATGGATGGCCTCCTCCGTCACGGAGGGCACATCACAAGGCTGCGGGAGGCGGATACTTGTCCCGCGATATCGCGCCTGAGCTGCCCGGACGGGCAGCTTATTCCAACCCCAGTCCCCATGAGAGGGTGGTATTTCTCCCCCACTTCCTCCATGGACTAGGTTTTCCACTTCACCCATTTGTCAAGGGCCCTTGTTCTACTACGGCTGGACTTCCATGACCTGGCCCAATTTCGTCCTCAACGTCTCGGCGTTTATCGTCGTGTTGAGGCCTTCCTCTGCATCCAGCCCCACTTGACTTAGGCTCAAGACCTTCGGTGTCAAGCGAAGGTTGTGAAGGGCAGCCAAGCGGAGTCTTGAGGCGCCATGGTCGGCAAGATGGCCAAAGTCCAATGGCTCGAGGGCTCCTTTGTGGAGACAATAAAGGGGTGGCAATCGGGGTGGTTCTACATCACCGAGCCACGCGACCACTGAATGGGTGGCGGCCCCAATTCAGATATGGATTCCCCACGGCTCTCATCATGGAAAGAGACGGGCTGAAGTGGGGATTCGGACGAGCTATCCGGACTCCAAACACGCGTCCGGAACCTGGTGGACAAGAATCGCAGGCTTGTCAACGTAATCCAGGTGATGCTCATCCGCCGGATTCTCCCATGCCAACAACGGGACTTCAATTTGTGGGAGATCGATCCGGCACAACACCGAACCTTGAGCCGGCTCTTCGATACCACGTACGAAGATGCCTGGAAGGTGCTGTTCAAGGGCGCCGAAGCCCCCGCATCCGCTAACAAAGATCGCGGATACAGCTCGCGGCGCCAAGCCAGCGAGGTAAGTTATTTTACCCTTTACGTGACTCCTTTTCCATAGATTGACTCTACGTGGTATCTAAAAACTCCCTATTCTTCGACAGTGCGGCTGAAGACGTCCGGACAGATGAACTGTCCGACTCCTTTGCCGAAGACCCGGACGCCCAATTGACGGGCTGCTGGCTCCGGCACCCATGTGGTGCCGGAGAAGAAGGCCAAGAAGGAGGCCACGGGAACTCGAAGGACCACCCGGCGCCAGGTCTGCCGGATTACGAAGCAGAATCTTCTCCGAAGACGAGGAGGAAGAAGAAGAAGCTTCTCCCCGGGGAGGAGAGAGAAAAAGCAAGGCCGCTAACCGGGAGGCCGGAGGGTCCAAGAAGGGAAGAACCCTTCCTCCGGACTTCTCCACCAACGTCGGCGATGACGAGGGGTCGACCTCACGAGGCCAAGCCTGGCGAGATCGTAAGTGTCCGGATACCCGTGGCTTTTTATTATCGCAGAGTGTTCTCTAGTGTCGAACAATCGTGCAGCCCGCCCAAAGGCGAGTTCGTCGATTCATCCAGCGGGTCCCTAGGCTCGTCGGAAATGGAGAGTACTTCGCTTCCGACCGCCTCCTCGCCTCATGCTGCGGACAACGCCACAGCGGGGCTCCAAAGGGGCTTAGTCACGAGGAGGTGGCGCAGGAGGTGCCACAAGGCAACCTCCGGACTCAGCGCGTGGGGGCAAGACCCCAGGGCTCTAAGCCCGACCCTTGTCCGGGCTTCATGCTGGAACCTTCAGTGGTTCCGGAGTCCGATGGCGATCCTTCGCAAGAAGGGTAAGACGCCGGTGTCCTTCGTCCAACCGGAGGCACGGATAGCTTCTTGAGGCGCTCAACGGCGCCTCCATCAGGAAGGAGCACCGCCTTTATTATGAGTGCGGTGATCCGGACGATTCGATCCACCAAGAGCGGGCTGACGAAGCCTGTACCGATCTTCTATCGGGCTTTGAGGTAAGAAATTTCAATATATGTAAAATGGTACCGCATAGACAGTAGCCCCTGATGCTCGGTTCGGTGTTCGGAAAGAAAAGCCGGACTGAGGATCTTTAGAAAGATAAATGCAGGAGTCATAAAAATATGTCAATATGGGATTGCAGGCTGTGCTGCTGACCTCCGCCGTACTGGCTGTGGAGGTCAATACTCTAAAGGAAAACCTTGAGCGGTCCGAGAACGAGCTCGGCCATGCCAAGAAGCAGCTCGAGGAAAAAGAAGGTGAGTAATACCTTATGAAAATTGTACCTTACAGAAAAGGATTTGGTTGCAAGAAAAATGACAAGGATAACGTGAGTATTGTAGGGGCCGCTAACGAGGTGGCGACCCTGAAGGAGGCGGTGGCCGCGGCCGAACGTGATGCGGCCGCGGAACGCACCGAGCGAGAGAAGCAGGAGGCGCGGGTGGTGGAGGTACAGCAAGAGCTCCAGGATCTCGTGAAAAAACATGAGAACTTGGAGCGTGACTCGAAGACTCGAGAGTCTGAGCTTGCAACGGCTCTTGAGAGTGACAAAACCGCTAAGGCCGAAGCCTACAAGGCCCTCCAGGAGATTGAGGCGGTGAAGAAAATAGCAGCAGGTAAGGCATTTTTCATGCAAAGTAAGCATGTGAGTGTTAATTACCTGTTGCTTACCCGAATTCGGAGCTCTCGAGGCGTTTGCAGATCTTCCTCGCAGCATGTCCGATGCTGCCGCATTCTACCGGGCCGAGGAGGGAGCTCAGCGGAGAAGGTCTTCGGTCTCGGTATCTTTGAGGCGGACATCAGTGCTTATAGCGACCAGTGAAGCAGCTGGTCGAGCTCCTAAGGTGGCGAACAGGCCATGAAGGGCTTCATAGTTGGTTTGTGGCCTAAGGAGGCCATGCACAGGAGCTACTTCGGCTGGTGCGGCGGCTGGTGGATGCGTGCCCGTGGGTTGAAGTTATCAAGCATTTCGCTTGTATCGAGGGTGCCCGTCGGGCCTTGCCCGCGCAAAAGGTGCACCGGGGCAAGATGGATGCCTAGAAGCTCGTGGACGGACCCGCCACGGAGGGCAAGGAGCATCGCGCCCGAGATGTATTATAAGAGTGTTACGAAGGCGCCCGCACTATTGCGGGTGAGTGCTCCAAAGATGTAATATTTGAGTAGACTCGCATTTTGTTATCTGCGCTGAAAAACTTAGTTCATATCGCTAAGCAACGCTTGTTAATTTAAAATATTACCTTCAGGCGGCTGTTTATCAAATCGAGAGATGGCAAGTCGTCGGCTTGACCCCCATGCCACGAGTCTTTGGGGTGTTCGGGATAAACTTGAGCGCTCTTGTTCCCATATTTGGGTCCATCTAGGGAGGCGCTCAACACAATGAACAAGGCAACCGGACTTATAATGCTTGAACACTCTCACTTAGCCATAGAATTCTATAATTTTAAATTTCGGCGAAGCCCCTAGTCTTCGGGAGGCCGAATTTGGGGCGCTATCCACGCCTTGGCCGGATAGTATCCGGCTCCTCGCTCTAAGCGGCATAAGTCTTTAAGGACTCACAGAAAATCTCTCAAACAGCGACCGGTCTCTCGCCTCATCATGACGGTCAGTTTTAGCTTTCTCCACTGAGGCGTTAACCCAGCCGAACTGGGGCGGAATCACAGTGGTTCTCCCGGTGCTACCTTAGCCGATATAACGGAATGTAAGGTACCAAAACACGGGAGCCGGGCAAACCCAACTATTGACCCAAGACATGATTCGGAGCCGATGCATATAGTGCTATAAGTTGAGGTGCCGCACTTGTGAAAGTGTTAGGACTCATCACACCATAACGCGGGAAACATAAGCCCCTGGTGTATATTAGCCGTACCAAAGTGTACGGATGCAACATGTCGTGAATGAACATATGTATGAAAAAGAAATGCAATTATAAGCAAAAAGGTGCTGCATTGTTTTATTACATAAGTGCTGTTACGAATGTAGAACGATACAAATAGTGCGATAAGCAAGGTAGGAGACTGTTAAGCATGTCCCCCTCCAGGGGTAGGCTGCAGATTGGTGTATGAAAATGCTCGTAATGGAGACCACCTGTATATTCGCTGTAGCCTTTATCCTTCCCTGGCTGTTGCATCATGAGTTCGGCATGTCTGCTGCCGGACAGGGCTTCTGACAAACGGTGTCTTGTGGTTAAAAAGTAAAAGTTAAAAAGAAAAGAAAAAGGAACGACACACTTGAGAGCCCCTTGTGTGGTTGAGCCGCAGTCTGGGTGTATTGTGGTCGTGCCCCCCTCCCCATGCCCATGGTATCTTCAGAGCGCAATGGTGTACGCGAAGGACCTGCTTTGACGTTTCGTAGGAGCTGGGGTTGGGGCCGCACTGCTCTGGCGATGCTCGGGCGTGCCAGGTGGTCTTGTTGTAAGTTACTCCGGGCGCGCTTGGCTGTGTCCGGCCGCTTAATGGCCGGACTCGATAATTGCCTTAAGAGGCTGCATTGCACTTCTGCCGCGAGAGCCGCTGTATGTTCCTCCGTGCAGAGAGAACGTTCAGTGTTTTCGTTGACCGTAATGACTCCTCAAGGGCCTAGCATCTTGAGCTTGAGGTATGCGTAGTGCTGCACCGTGTTGAACTTTGCAAACGCGGTACGTCCGAGCAAGGCATGATAGCCGCTGCGGAACGGTACTATGTCGAAGATTAGCTCCTCGCTTCGGAAGTTATCCGGGGATCCGAAGACCACTTCCAGTGTAATTGAGCCTCTACAATTGGCTTCTACACCTGGTATGACGCCTTTAAAGGTCGTTTTGGTAGGTTTAATTCTTGAGGGGTCTATGCCCATTTTGCGCACTGTATCCTGGTAAAGCAGGTTCAGGCTACTGCCGCCGTCCATCAGGACTCTGGTTAGGTGAAAATCCATCGACGATTGGGTCTAAGACCAGTGCGGCGAATCCGCCGTGGCGGATGTTGGTGGGGTGGTCCCTTCGGTCAAAAGTGATTGGGAAGGAGGACCATGGATTGAACTTCAGGGCAACTGGCTCCATCGCGTAGACATCCCTGAGTGCACGCTTCCGCTCCCTTTTGGGTATGTGCGTTGCGTATATCAGGTTCACCGTCCGCACTGTGGGGAAACCCTTACATCCTCTATTGTTTGGCGGTTGGGTCTCGTGCTCGTCATCGCTATGCAGCCCCTTGTCATTGTTTTCGGCAATTAATTTGCCTGCCTGCTTGAATACCCAACAGTCCCTGTTGGTGTGGTTAGCTGGCTTTTTGGGGGTGCCGTGTATCTGGCATAAGCGGTCGAGTATTCGGTCCAAATTGGACGGACCCGGAGTAGTTCGTTTGAATGGCTTTTTCCGCTGACCGGGTTTAGAGCCTTTGAATCCGGCATTGACTACCGTATCCTCAATATTGTCGCCGTTAGTGCGGCGTTTGCTTTTTTTACGACGCGGCCTGCCGTTTTGGTCCTTGAAGTCTGGTCTGCCAGAATTTTAGCTGAGGTTGTTGCTGCGTGCTAGCCAGCTGTCCTCACCAGCATGAAGCGGGTCATGAGTGATGTGAGGGCAGCCATGGATTTCGGCTTTTCTGTCCTAGGTGCCGGGCAAGCCACTCGTCGCGGATGTTATGCTTGAAGGCCGCGAGGGCCTCTGCATCCGGACGGTCGGCGATTTGGTTTTTCTTGGTTAAGAAGCGTGTCCGTAATTATGCGGCGATTCCTCTGGCTGCTGAATTATGTGGCTTAGGTCATCGGCGTCGGTGGTCGCACATAAGTGCCTGGAAGTTATCGAGGAATGCGGCTTCCGGGTCCTCCCAGCTCCCAATTGACTCTGGCGGCAAGCTGTTGAGCCAATGCCGGGCTGGTCCTTTAAGCTTGAGGGGAGGTATTTGATGGCGTGAAGATCGTCACCGCGGGCCATGTGGATGTGAAGGAGATAGTCTTGATCCAAACCGCGGGGTCTGTTGTGCCATCATAGGATTCAATATTGACGGGTTTAAACCCTTCGGGATTTGATGATCCATTACTTCGTGCATGAAGCATAGTGGGTGTGCGGCGCCTCTGTACTGGGCGATATCACGACGGAGCTCAAAAGAGCTTTGTCTGTTTTGTTCGGCCCGGGACTTACTGTGTCCGGCGCGACGGTTGTCGTCACGTACCGTGGGGCGCCCACGCGATCCATGGATCGATCTTGATTGTCTTGCCTTGTCCTCCAATATATCTCGCAGGTCCGGAGCGTTCCCCTTTGGTCGTGTGCTTTTTGAGCGATGTCGAGTGCGGTTCTAGTGAAGGGCCTAGAGGCCTCTCTGTCATGACCCACGGGGTGGTCGGTCAGCCGTATTGTCTCCTGGTGATGCGGGTTCGTAAGCCTCCTCCTCTAATCGGGGGAGCAGCTTGCGTTTAGGGTAGCTTTTGGAGGGGCGTTCGAGCTCATGCTCTTCGGCCGCGAGGACTTCGATCCATCTGTCGGCTAGTAGATCCTGATCAGCTCTAAGCTGTTGCTGCTTTTTCTTTACGCTGTTCGCCGTGGCCATAAGCCTGCGTCTAAAACGCTCTTGTTCGACAGGATTCTCAAGCACGACGAACTCATTGTCGTCGAGGCTTGCTTCGTCTTCGGAGGGAGGCATATAATCCTCTACCTCTTCTTCTGCCGCTCTCTCTTGACGGCTGGCGTCTCCATCCTCCTGCGCTGGATCTTGCTGGAGTGGATATTCTTCGGCGTTGTCTGGTGTATTGTTATCTCCGGTGCCGGAATCTTCATTCTTCTGTGGCGGGATTTAGAGCGGCGCCACGACGCCTTGGCGCTTGGGCTGCTTCTTGGAGGGTCATCCTCCGTTGTTCCATCGTCGTTCCCATCTTTTGGGATGTACACCATGTATATGTCGTATGACGAGGTGGCCTTCAGGTCCACATAGGCGCTGGGTCTTGGTCGTCTCCGGCATCATCATCGTCCATACCGTCGATGTCTTGAGTCGTAGTCTAGCATGTCGGTTAGATCGTCGACAGCGGCTACCAAGTGGGTGGTGGGTGGGCGTTGAATTTCTTTGTCGACCGCATCCCAACCTTCCTGACCGTAGTCCGGCCAGGGCTCTCCGAATAAAGAGAGAGACTTTAGTGAATTCAGGATGTCGCCAAAAGGCGAGTGCTGAAAGATGTCTGCGACCGTGAACTCCATAACGGGCGCCCAATCGGATTCGATCGGCAAGGGCACGGAGGGTTCGGAGTCCGGATAGGAGTCCGGCGCCCTGGAGTCGGAGTCTTTGCAAAGGACAGGGATGGATTTCGGCTCGATCGCCGTAGAGATTGTAGCCGCCGAGGCGGTGTCCAACCACTCGTCCTCGGTCGGGGAATCCGGCTCCGGATCAAGGGTCGGAGCGGATACGGGTGCGGCCTCGAGCCTTTGTTAATTGCTGAGAGCTAGATCATGCCCATCGAGACGGTCGGCGCACGCTTGGCTGCGGGCTCGAATCCGTCGAAGATCAAGTCTCCGCGGATATCGGCCGTATAGTTTAAACTTCCAAATCTGACACGATGGCGGGGCTTAGCTTTCGATCTGCTCCGGATGGCCAATCAAATTGGCCCTTGATGCAAAGCCGCCCGAACACAAAGATCATGCAGGGAGAAAAGTCTCACCCTGGACCGCGTCGTTGTTCATGATCGGAGGAGCCATCGGGCCTATCGGCGACGACACAGAGGAACTCTCAATGAAAGCACCAATGTCGGTGTCAAAACCGGCGGATCTCGGGTAGGGGGTCCCGAACTGTGCGTCTAGGCGGATGGTAACAGGAGACAAGGGACACGATGCTTTACCCAGGTTGGGCCCTCTTGATGGAGGTAAAACCCTACGTCCTGCTAGATTAATATTGATGATGTGTGTTACAAGAGTGGATCTACCACGAGATCAAGGAGGCTAAACCCTAGAAGCTAGCCTATGGTATGATTG
This sequence comes from Aegilops bicornis, assembly GCA_021605145.1. NCBI lineage: Eukaryota > Viridiplantae > Streptophyta > Magnoliopsida > Poales > Poaceae > Aegilops > Aegilops bicornis. The sequence goes on from CM038675.1 coordinate 331,353,992, forward strand.
TTGTTCGTCCTACGGACTAAAACCCTCCGGTTTATATAGACACGGATAGGGTTAGGGTTACACAGTCGGTTACAATGGTAGGAGATCTACATATCCGTATCGCCAAGCTTGCCTTCCACGCCAAGGAAAGTCCCATCCGGACACGGGACGAAGTCTTCAATCTTGTATCTTCATAGTCTTGGAGTCCGGCCGATGATGATAGTTCGGCTATCCGGACACCCCCTTGTCCGGAACTCCCTCATCAAGCTTTGTAGACGGTAACATTACCATCAGCGTCAGTCTTCTTCTTGAAGATCCATTTATTCTCTATGGCTTGCCGATCATCGATCAAGTCAACCAAAGTCCACACTTTGTTCTCATACATGGATCCCATCTCAGATTTCATGGCCTCAAGTCATTTTGCGGAATCTGGGCTCATCATTGCTTCCTCATAGTTCGTAGGTTCGTCATGGTCTAGTAACATGACGTCCAGAACAGGATTACCGTACCACTCAGGTGCGGAACATACTCTAGTTGACCTACGAGGTTCGGTAGTAACTTGATCTGAAGTTCATGATCGTCATCATTAGCTTCCTCACTAGTTGGTGTAGGCATCATAGGAATGGTTTTCTGTGATGAGCTACTTTCAAATTCGAGAGAAGGTACAATTACCTCATCAAGTTCTACTTTCCTCCCACTCACTTCTTTCGAGAGAAACTCCTTCTCTAGAAAGGATGCATTCTTAGCAACAAAGATCTTGCCTTCGGATATGTGATAGAAGGTGTACCCAACAGTTTCTTTTGGGTATCCTATGAAGACGCACTTCTCCAATTTGAGTTCGAGCTTATCAGGCTGAAGCTTTTTCACATAAGCATCGCAAACCCAAACTTTAAGAAACGCCAGCTTAGGTTTCTTGCCAAACCATAATTCATATGGTGTCGTCTAAAAGGATTTAGATGGTCCCCTATTTAACGTGAATGCAGCTGTCTCTAATGCATAACCTCAAAACGTTAGTGGTAAATCAGTAAGAGACATCATAGATCGCACCATGTCTAATAAAGTACGGTTACGACATTCCGACACACCATTACACTGTGGTGTTCCAGGTGGCGTGAGTTGTGAAACTATTCCACATTGTTTTAAATGAAGGCCAAACTCGTAACTCAAATATTCGCCTTCGCAATCAGATCGTAGAAACTTTATTTTCTTGTTATGATGATTCTCTACTCCACTATGAAATTCTTTGAAGTTTTCAAATGTTTCAGACTTGTGTTTCATTAAGTAGATATACCCATATCTGCTCAAATCATCTGTGAAGGTCAGAAAATAGCGATACCCGCCGCGAACCTCAACATTCATGGGATCGCACACATCGGTATGTATTATTTCCAATAAGTCAGTGGCTCGCTCCATTGTTCCGGAGAACGGAGTCTTAGTCATCTTGCCCATGAGGCATGGTTCGCAAGCATCAAATGATTCATAATAAAGTGATTCCAAAAGTCCATCGGCATAGAGCTTCTTCATGCGCTTTACACCAATATGATCTAAACAGCAGTGCCACAAATATGTTGCACTATCATTATCAACTTTGCATCTTTTGGCATCAATATTATGAATATGTGTATCACACGAACGAGATTTAATAAAAATAGACCACTCTTCAAGGGTGCATGACCATAGAAGATATTATTCATATAAATAGAACAACCAATATTCTTTGATTTAAATGAATAACCGTCTCGCATCAAACAAGATCCAGATATAATGTTCATGCTCAACGCTGGCACCAAATAACAATTATTCAGGTCTAAAACTAATCCCGAAGGTAGATGTAGAGGTAGCATGCCGACGGCGATCACATCGACTTTGGAACCATTCCCGATGCGCATCGTCACCTCTTCCTTTGCCAATCTTCGTTTAATCCATAGCTCATGTTTCGAGTTGCAAATATGAGCAATAGAACCAGTATCAAATACCCAGGCGCAACTACGAGCATTAGTAAGGTACACATCAATAACATGTATATCAAATATACCTTTTTTCACTTTTCCATCCTTCTTATCCGCCAAATACTTGGAGCATTCCGCTTCCAGTGACCAGTCCCTTTGAAGTAGAAGCACTCAGTTTCAGGCTTGGGTCCAGACTTGGGCTTCTTCCGGGGAGTGACAACTTGCTTGCCATTCTTCTTAAAGTTCCCATTCTTTCCCTTGCCCTTATTCTTGAAACTAGTGGTCTTGTTAACCATCAACACTTGATGCTCTTTCTTGATTTCTACCTCCGCAGCTTTGAGCATAGCGAAGAGCTCTGGAATTGTCTTATCCATCCCTTGCATATTATAGTTCATCACGAAGCCTTTGTAGCTTGGTGGCAGTGATTGAAGAACCACATCAATAACACTATCATCTGGAAGATTAACTCCCAGCTGAGGCAAGTGGTTATGCTACCCAGACATTCTGAGTATGTGTTCACTGACAGAATTGTTCTCCTCCATCTTGCAGCTATAGAACTTGTTGGAGAGTTCATATCTCTCAACTCGGGCATTTGCTTGAAATATTAACTTCAACTCCTGGAACATCTCATATGGTCCATGACATTCAAAACGTCTTTGAAGTCCCAATTCTAAGCCGTAGAGCATGGCACACTGAACTATAGAGTATTCATCAGACCGCGTATGCCAGACGTTCAAAGCATCTACATTAGTGGGAGGGGGCTTGTCACCTAGCGGTGCATCAAGGACATAATTCTTCTGTGCGGCAATGAGGATAATCCTCAAGATATGGACCCAGTCCGTGTAGTTTCTACCATCATCTTTCAACTTAGGTTTCTCTAGGAACGCATTAAAATTCAAGGGAACGGTAGCACGGGCCATTGATATACAACATAGATATGCAAAAATTATCAGGACTAAGTTAATGATAAATTAAGTTCAATTAATCATATTACTTAAGAACTCCACATAGATAGACATCCCTTGAGTCATCTAAATGATCACGTGATCCATGTCAACTAAACCATGTCCGATCATCAAGTGCGATGGAGTAGTTTTCAATGGTGAACATCTCCATGTTGATCATATCTACTATATGGTTCACGTTCGACCTTTTGGTCTCCAGTATTTCGAGGCCATGTCTATACATGCTAGGCTCGTCAAGGTTAACCCGAGTATTCCGCATGTGCAAAACTGTCTTGCACCCATTGTATGTGAGCGTAGAGCTTATCACACCCGATCATCACGTAGTGTCTCCGCACGACGAATTGTCGCAACGGTGCATACTCACGGTGAACACTTATACCTTGAAATTTTAGTGAGGGATCATATTATAATGCTACCGCCGTACTAAGCAAAATAAGATACATAAAAGATAAACATCACATGCAATCAAAATATGTGACATGATATGGCCATCATCATCTTGTGCCTTTGATCTCCATCTCCAAAGCACCGTCATGATCTCCATCGTCATCGGCTTGACACCTTGATCTCCATCGTAGCGTCGTGGTCATTTCGCCAACTGTGCAGCAATGAGGATAAAGTAAAGCAATTACATGGCGTTTGCATTTCATACAATAAAGCGACAACCATAAAGCTCCTGCCAGTTGTCGATAACTTCTACAAAACATGATAATATCATACAACAACATATATCACATCATGTCTTGACCGTATCACATCACAACATGCCCTGCAAAAACAAGTTAGATGTCCTCTACTTTGTTGTTGCAAGTTTTATGTGGCTGCTATGGGCTTCTAGTAAGAACCGTTCTTACCTACGCATCAAAACCACAACGATGTTTCATCAAGTTTACTGTTTTAACCTTCAACAAGGACCGGCCGTAGTCAAACTCGATTCAACTAAAGTTGGAGAAATAGACACCCGCCAGCCACCTTTATGCAAAACAAGTTGCATGTCTGTCGATGGAACCGGTCTCATGAACGTGGTTATGTAAGGTTGGTCCGGGCCGCTTCATCCAACAATACCGCCGAATCAAAATAAGACGTTGGTGGCAGTATGACTATCACCTCCCACAACTCTTTGTGTTCTACTCGTGCATATCATCTACGCATAGACCTGGCTCTGATGCCACTAATGGGGAACGTAGCATGCAATTTCAAACAAATTCCTACGCTCATGCAAGATCTATCTAGGAGATGCATAGCAACGAGAGGGGGAGAGTGTGTACACGTACCCTCGTAGACCAAAAGCGGAAGCGTTTGCTTAATGCGGTTGATGTAGTCGAACGTCTTCTCGATCCAACATATCAAGCACCAAACGTACGGCACCTCCGAGTTCTGCACACGTTCAACTCGATGACATCCCTCAAACTCTTTATCCAGCAAAGTGTTGAGGGAGAGTTCCGTCAGCACGACGGCGTGGTGACGGTGATGCTGAAGTGATCCGCGCAGGGCTTCGCCTAAGCACTATGTGAATATGACCAGAGGCGTAAACTGTGGAGAGGGGCGCCGCACACGGCTTGGAACAATTGATGTGTGTTCTAGGCGCCCCCTCCCCACGTATATAAAGGAGGGAGGGGAGGAGGCCGGCCCTAGGCGCGGCCCAAGTAGGAGGGTCCTACTTGGGCTCCTAGTAGGATTCGCCCCCCCCCCCTTCCTTTTCCCGGAGGGGGAAAGGGGGAAGGAGAGAGAGGAGGAGAAGGAAAGGGGGCAGCCCCCTCTCCTAGTCCTATTCGTCCTCCTTCCCTGTGGGGGCGTGCCACCCCTATGTGGGCTGGTGTGCCTCCCTCCTATGGCCCATATTTCCCCCAGGGGGTTCTGGTAACCCCCCTCCTCCGGTACTCCGATATGTACCCGCTACATTCAGAAACAGTTCCGGTGTCCGAATACTATCATCCAATATATCAATATTTTCCTCTCGACCATTTTGAGACTCCTCGTCATGTCCGTGATCTCATCCGGGACTTCGAACAACATTCAGTCACCAAATCACATAACTCATATAATACAGATCGTCATCGAACGTTAAGCGTGCGGACCCTACGGGTTCGAGAACTATGTAGACATGACCGAGACACCTCTTCGGTCAATAACCAAGAGCGGAACCTGGATGCTCATATTGGTTCCTACAAATTCTATGAAGATCTTTATCGGTCAAACCGTAATGACAACATGCGTCATTCCCTTTGTCATCGGCATGTTACTTGCCCGAGATTCGATCGTCGGTATCTTCATACCTAGTTCAATATCATTACCGACAAGTCTCTTTACTCGTTCTGTAATGCATCATCCTGCAACTAACTCATTAGTCACATTTCTTGCAAGGCTTATCATGATGTGCATTACCGAGAGGGCCCAGAGATACCTCTACGATACTCGTAGTGACAAATCCTAATCTCGATCTATGCCAACCCAACAAACACCTTCAGAGATACCTGTAGAGCATCTTTATAATCACCCAGTTACGTTGTGACGATTGATAGCACATAAGGTATTCCTCCGGTATCCGAAAGTTGCATAATCTCATAGTCAAAGGAATATGTATAAGTCATGAAGAAAGCAATAGCAATAAATCTTAACGATCATTATGCTAAGCTAACGAATGGGTCTTGTCCATCACATCATTCTCCTAATGATGTGATCTCGTTCATCAAATGACAACTCATGTCTATGGTTAGGAAACTTAACCATCTTTGATTAACGAGCTAGTCTAGTAGAGGCTTACTAGGGACACCGTGTTTTGTCTATGTATTCACACATGTATCAAGTTTCCGGTTAATACAATTCTAGCATGAATAATAAACATTTATCATGATATAAGGAAATATAAATAACAACTTTATTATTGCCTCTAGGGCATATTTCCTTCAAGAATGGTTGTATGTAAATAGTCTTCTTGAACCCTAGTTCTCTATTTTATTTTTATCTTCCCCTATATTGGACATTCTCATTGATCAATGAAAGAAACACGTGATTGCCTTCCTCAAAAAATGTACAAATGGAGGGGAATATTTTGCGTTCGCGTTGGAAACAAATCACATGGATTTTGGGGTTGGGCGGCTTGTTGGATTTGCTGCATATTTCAGATCTGGTGAACTAATCAGAAGTGTTTTTGTTTTGTTGTAACCATGTGAAAAATGAAAAAAATGTTGGTTTTTTATGCATTTGGGCTCTCCAATATTCACTCATTATGTCATTTTGCTTTATTTCTAATAAAATCCCATGTGAAAACAACCACATGTAGGTTTTTATATGCAAATTGATCCTCATTTTTACCACTTTACATTTTATGGAATCACCATGACTCCATGGACTTTTGATTTTATGTTAGTTTCAACTATAACTATTTACAATTTTTAAACGGTAACTTCTTTTTAATAGCTTGAATGGTATGTAGCTTGCTAGGTGGCAACTAGTGATGGTTGTATATGGTATTTTCATTCTGCTTGTTGGAGTTTGGCCAATTATACGCACACAACATGGTCACTTTCGTTAGTGTATATGTATATGGCAACTTTTTTGTATGCTTTTTGAAAGTGGATTTTGTGGGAACTTTCCTAGTGGTTTCATGTAGGATAAGTTTTGGTTTTCATCCATGGCAACGACATGCTAACTTGGATGGTGACTCTATGTCTTCATCCACGCTTGCTACCATTTTAAAATTATAGCAATTTCCATGTGTTTTATCATGATTAGTGTTTCCCCTTACTTTCACTTGCTTGTTCTTTTGATCCATAAAATACCATATAATATATCCCATCATAGTTGCCCTATGGTAACTTCTACTATTTTGGAGTGGAAAATAAAAGCATGCCTTGAACTAAAATTGACATCACTAGTGAACTTTTTTAGGCATAACAATATGTACACTTTATTTATCTTAATGTTTTTTAACTTCATGTTTCCCCCATTTTTCTCTGCAGGTAATGTGGATCAACATGTTTGTGTGACACGTCCGGACACATACACCTGGGTTCCTGCATGGTAGCGAGATAACGGCAAGACTCCTGCTGGACTAACTCCGGCATCAGGTATGACACTACAATGGCTAACACTACGAGAAGCATGGAAACTTTTGGTATGGTAACTTTGGGCAATACCAAACTTCACACCACAACATACACTGAAGGGTATGTAGAATATGCAAAAGGATCCACCCCCTTATTTATTTTTAAGATGCTTATACATGGTTACTTTTCTTGTTCTAGGCTCGCTATTTAAGATTTATGTGTATGGTTAGTTTTGTGTCACTAATGTGGTAATTTATGCTTTCTATGCATGGTTAATTTTGTGTCACTCTCATGGCAAATCTAGTTTTTCATGGATGGGAACTTTTTCCAGGTTTTCATGTTTGCACTTTGTACTAGTCACATGACAACTCTAGAAATTTTGCTCTCTTAATCATGGAAATGAGGAATTTTTTGTACTGGTCACATGAAAAATTTAGAACTTCTGTTCTCTAAACCATGGAAACTTTCAAAAATTAGTATTGGTCACATGGAAACTTTAGAGATTTGGTTCTTCAAAATCATGAAAACCTTTGAAAAAATTATTCTCTAAATCATGACAACTATATGTTTGGATATAAATACTTAAAATTATGGTAACATAACAACTTTATAAATTCAGTGATACGCATAACAACTTTGCAAAATGTTCCGTAAATCATGGAAACTATCTATATGTGTATGAGAAATCAAGAAAACATGGTAATGACAACTTCTGAGAAAAACATAGGGATATGATGGATTTTCTTTCTTGGAAATCAAGGATACACAGGGGCTTCTTAGCAAATTTGTTCTCTAAACCATGGCAACTATACTTATGAATATGAAAATCTTGAAAACATGGTAACATGGCAAATTTTAGAGAAAACAAATCAAGGATAAGATGACAACTTTAGAAATTCAGGGATAACATGGCAACTTTTAGAATTTTTTGCCATGTGTCCATCCAGATCAGCTAATTTTAGCATAAATAGCGTGGCAACTTTTTTTCCCTTTTTTGTCCAGGCAAGTTTTTGAACCTTTTTCGGCTTGGGATTTGAGAGGGTCAGGGTTGGCATTAGAGAGGTATGGCAATATAACACCATAAATTTTGCGCATTTGTATGGTAAGAAAATGGTAGCTTTTTCATTTTGAACATGCATTTTACTGAGTATTGGTTGGGGATTTTAGTGAGGGGTATGAAAGAGGGTGGCAACTTTAATATATGAAAGTATTTGGAATTTTTATGAATTTTCTATCCGCCGCTGGCAATTCTAGACGAAAGTATATGGTAGTTGTCTGTCGTTTATATGTCTTCTTTTGGGATGGCAACACTGAGACTCGAGAGGCCCAATAGAGGGAAGGTGCAGCAGGCCATCACGCACGAGGGGCTAACACTCGTATGACATGAGGCATGCATTTCATTCATTCTTAAACACCCTTGTGGGCATACCACGTCGCGCTGGAGAGGACACGGAGTGAACGCCAACTCCTTGCTGGTGTCCAAAAACTAAGGGCTAAAATGCAAAGTCCAATGAAGCGGGAAGGATAGATATTAGGAACTAAAACACAGACATGCCAAAAGGAGGTTGTAGATGTTTACGCTCTAAACCATGGATGCATCGCTTATAGAGGTGGTTGTGCTGCTAGCAGAATTAATGCTCGTTGTGTGGGGCAACGCCATCACTAGAAGGAGGGTGTGCAGCTGGAAGGATCCGCCTTGCCTGCTCCCTCCCCATGCTCCCATCCGTGCTCCCACCTCATCCTACGGCTGTCTTTTTTTTTCTTTTTCCTTTCTAATCTAATCATCTCCCCCCTGATTTTAAGGGGGTGGGTCCGGGCCTTATTTTGTTCCAATCAAATCAAGACACGTATGCGGGAGCACGGATGGGCGCACGCGCGGGGAGCAGGCAAGTTTCATCCCAGCTGGAAGGCACAAGTGAGGAGGGGCGTTATAATTGATTAAATGGATACCTCACAGCTAGAAGTCAAGACAAAGAAGCTGCAAATAAAAAAGGAAGCTGCAAATAAAGAATTCTTTTCTAAGGAAGTTTACAAGCAGAAATTCAAAGGCAAGAAGACCGAAAAGACCGAAGAGATTGTATGATATTCATGAGGTCAACTTGCCATTAACACGAAAATTGAAGATATTATAGTGAGAACCCATTTGGACAATAAAAACTAACTTGGTTGCCTTAATTGTCCAAACCAACTTACTGCTCTCAAATACCACCGGGTTGGCACTGATGACCTAATCTCTCCTTCTAGCATATAAATAGCCAAATAGTGGCCCTACACGTCTATTTTCCTTTTCAACTTCTGTCCTCAAAATTTGCTTAGATTATCCTTCTATGGTCAGTGTCATTTTCATCAAGTTTCAGCTCTTTGGCGCTTTCATCACATCAGTGAGTCTTCTATATTCCTTCTCTAGACACTTGTTCCTATCGAAAGACTCTAATCAACCTTATATTTGGATACCCCTTCACTGTGGCAAGTCATTCCAAGCCATGCAACTCAGTTCCCTTATATCCAACTACCATAAGTTCAAGTCTTGAGAGAGCAAGACCTCCTTGTTAAGAAAGAAGAGATGAAGAGATGGGTGACTCCATGAATGCTTCTTCGATTCTTTTTAAATCAAATAATTCCTCCCTTGTTCTTCAAAAGATACACTTAGTGTTCCTATCTTCTTTCACCACTTTGCATGAATGAATTCATAGAAATGATCAAAAGGAAATTGTAAAAGCATAATACAGACTTATAGTTAGTAGCATATATGTCGTTTAAAGAGAATTCATGAAATAGACATCTAAGTTTATACCTCGTGATATTGTTTAGCCTCATATTCACACCTATTCCCTTTCTCCTATTTTAGTTGTTTAAGCTGCAAATTGCACTTATAGTTTCTCCACTTTTTGTTTTGTGTTGCGCGTTGGTTAAATATATTGCTAAGGGGATCTCTGCATCAAATAAACAAGCTGAGAGATAAATGGCACAATTAAATACCAACAAGAAGCCAATAATGCATAGCTCCTCACCACATGGATACTAGCGATGGATCACACTTGGCAAGGAGGACCAACACTGATAAGAGAAGAGTGCCGATCTGGCCTGATGTTGTCATAAGAGAGGCATGGTCATTTCAAAGACATATGTCTATTTGATGTACTTACAGTGTTGTTCCTTGCAAAACTACTTTGACTTATTTTTTGGGAAATGCCCAAGGCCATATATTAAATAAAACCAATGATATAAGCGAAGGTGTCCAATCATTCGATGAGATGATAACTATCATTTTTGGTGGAAGTCCACTTTGACAATCCGACTACAAACACGTGAAGACGTCGCACCTTAGCAATCGCTCTGAGAGTTTACTAACCACGCCGGGGCATGATTAACCTGGCCACGAGGGTCTATTTCCTGCACACAAATGAAGAATAAGTAGGAAACGGAGATTAAAATCTGGATATTGTGAATTTAAAATGAAAGCTTTATTGATGAATGTGGGGTTCCGAAACGTCTTGGCCTGGTTGTTGGACACAAACGAAGTACGGGAGTTGCAGCTATAGCGAACTTTAATCTAAACAGAACCCAAGTCTAAACGATGCCCTAAGGGTTGTGTTTATAGGAGACAAGAGAGGGAATTTCTTCCACCTTTGGCAAGGTGGTATTAAATCCCTCCTGAGTCGGACTCTAAAAGCATCCGATTGTTGGAAATATGCCCTAGAGGCAATAATAAAAGGATTATTATTATATTTCCTTGTTTGTGATAATTGTCTTTTATTCATGCTATAATTGTATTATCAGGAAATCGTAATACACGTGTGAATAGATAGACCACAACATGTCCCTAGTGAGCCTCTAGTTGACTAGCTCGTTGATCAATAGATAGTCATGGTTTCGACTATGGATATTGGATGTCATTGATAACGGGATCACATCATTAGGAGAATGATGTGATGGACAAAGACCCAATCCTAAGCATAGCACAAGATCGTGTAGTTCGTTTTGCTAGAGCTTTTCCAATGTCAAGTATCTTTTCCTTAGACCATGAGATCGTGACACTCCCGGATACCGTACTGCTTTGGGTGTACCAAACGTCACAACGTAGCTGGGTGACTATAAAGGTGCACTACAGGTATCTCCGAAAGTGTCTGTTGGGTTGACACGGATCGAGACTGGGATTTGTCACTCCGTATTACGGAGAGGTATCGCTGGGCCCACTCGATAGTGCGTCATCATAATGAGCTCAATGTGGCCAAGTGTTTGGTCACGGGATCATGCATTACGGTACGAGTAAAGTGACTTGCCGGTAACGAGATTGAACGAGGTATTGGGATACCAACGATCGAATCTCGGGCAAGTAACATACCGACTGACAAAGGGAATAGTATACGGGGTTGCTTGAATCCTCGGCATCGTGGTTCATCCGATGAGATCATCGAGGAGTATGTGGGAGCCAACATGGGTATCCAGATCCCGCTGTTGGTTATTGGGAGGAGAGCCATCTCGGTCATGTCGCATGTCTCCGAACCCGTAGGGTCTACACACTTAAGGTTCGGTGACGCTTAGGGTTGTATGAATATGAGTATGCAATAAACCGAAAGTTGTTCGGAGTCCCGGATGAGATCCCGGACGTCACGAAGTTCCGGAATGGTCGGGAGTTAAATAATTATATATAGGAAGGTTTCGGCCATCGGGAAAGTTTCGGGGGCCACCGGTATTGTACCGGGACCACCGGAAGGTCCCGGGGTCCACCGGGTGGGGCCACCTATCCCGGAGGGCCCCATGGGCTGAAGTTGGATGGGAACCAGCCCCTGGTGGGCTGTTGCGCCCCCCCTGGCCCCCCCCCCCCTGCGCCTAGGGTTGGGAACCCTAGGGGAGGGGGCGCCCCACTTGCCTTGGGGGGCACTCCACTCCTAGGGCCGGCGCCCCCCTGGGGACCCTATATATAGAGGGGGGAGGGAGGGCAGCCGCACCCTTGCACTTGGTGCCTCCCTCCCCCCTGCTACACCTCTTCCTCCTCCCCAGTTGCTTGGCGAAGCCTCTGAGAATCTTCTGCATCCACCACCATGCCGTCGTCTTTGGATCTTCATCAACCTCTCCTTCCCCTTCTTTGGATCAAGACGGAGGAGACGTCAAGCTGACCGTACATGTGTTGAACGCGGAGGTGCCGTCCGTTCGGCGCTAGGATCTCCGGTGATTTGGATCACGACGAGAACGACTCCCTCAACCCCGTTGTCTTGAACGCTTCCGCACGCGATCTACAAAGGGTATGTAGATGCATCTCTCTCACTCGTTGCTAGATGAACTCATAGATGGATCTTGGTGAACGTAGGAAATTTTTTATTTTCTGCAACGTTCCCCAACAGTGGCATCATGAGCCAGGTTTATGCGTAGTTCTCTATTGCACGAGTAGAACACAATTTGTTGTGGGCGTAGATGTTGTCAACTTTCTTGCCGCTACTAGTCTTATTTTGCTTCAGTGGTATTGTGGGATGAAGCGGCCCGGACCGACCTTACACGTACACTTACGTGAGACAGGTTCCACCGACTGATATGCACTAGTTGCATAAGGTGGCTAGCGGGTGTCTGTCTCTCCCACTTTAGTTGGAGCGGATTCGACGAAAAGGGTCCTTATGAAGGGTAAACAGAAGTTGACAAATCACGTTGTGGCTTTCACGTAGGTAAGAAAACGCGTTCTTGCTAGAACCCTATTGCAGCCACGTAAAACTTGCAACAACAATTAGAGGACGCCTAACTTGTTTTCGCAGCAAGTGTTTTGTGATGTGATATGGCCAAAGTTGTGATGAATGATGAATGATATATATGTGATGTATGAGATCATGTTCTTGTAATAGGAATCACGACTTGCATGTCGATGAGTATGACAACGGCAGGAGCCATAGGAGTTGTCTTTATTTTTGTATGACCTGCGTGTCATTGAGAAACGCCATGTAAATTACTTTACTTTATTGCTAAACGTGTTAGCCATAGTAGTAGAAGTAATAGTTGGCGAGCAACTTCATGGAGACACGATGATGGAGATCATGATGATGGAGATCATGGTGTCATGCCGGTGACAAGATGGTCATGGAGCCCTCAAGATGAAGATCAAAGGAGCTATATGATATTGGCCATATCATGTCACTACTATATAATTGCATGTGATGTTTATTATGTTTATGCATCTTGTTTACTTAGAACGACGGTAGTAAATAAGATGATCCCTTATAATAATTTCAAGAAAGTGTTCTGCCTAACTGTGCGCCGTTGCTAAAGTTCATCGTTTCGAAGCACCACGTGATGATCGGGTGTGATAGATTCTTACGTTCACATACAACGGGTGTAAGACAGTTTTACACATGGCATGGCCCAAAGGTCGAACATGGCCTCGGATGTAAGACAGTTTCACGGAGCCTAGCATGTACAGACATGGCCTCGGAACACAAGAGACCGAAAGGTCGAACATGAGTCGTATGGAAGATACGATCAACATGGAGATGTTCACCGACGATGACTAGTGCGTCTCACGTGATGATCGGACACGGCCTAGTCGACTCGGATCATGTAACACTTAGATGACTAAAGGGATGTCAAATCTGAGTTGGAGTTCATTGTATAATTTGATTAGATGAACTTAATTATCATGAACATTAGTCTAAAATCTTTGCAAAATGTCTTGTAGATCAAATGGCCAACGCTCATGTCACCATGAACTTCAACGCGTTCCTAGAGAAAACCAAGCTGAAAGACGATGGCAGTAACTATTCGGACTGGGTCCGGAACCTGAGGATCATCCTCATAGCAGCCAAGAAACAATATGTCCTAGAAGCACCGCTAGGTGAAGCACCCATCCCAGAGAACCAAGACATTATGAATGCTTGGCAGTCTCGTGCTGATGATTACTCCCTCGTTCAAAGGCGGCATGCTTTACGACTTAGAACCGGGGCTCCAAAAGCGTTTTGAGCAACACAGAGCATACGAGATGTTCGAGGAGCTGAAAATGGTTTTCCAAGCTCATGCGGGTCGAGAGATATGAAGTCTCCGACAAGTTCTATAGTTGTAAGATGGAGGAAAATAGTTACGTCGGTGAGCACATACTCAAAATGTCCGGGTTGCACAACCGCTTTGTCCCGGTGGACATTAACCTCCCGGATGAGGCGGTCATTGACAGAATCCTTGATCGCTCCCACCGAGCTACAAGAGCTTTGTGATGAACTACAATATGCAGGGATGGTGAAAACTATTCCTGAAGTATTTTCAATGCTAAAGTCAGCAGAGGTAGAAATCAAGAAAGAACATCAAGTGTTGATGGTCAATAAAACCACTAAGTTCAAGAAGGGCAAGGGTAAGAAGAACTTCAAGAAGGACATCAAGGATGTTGCCGCTACCAAAGAAGCCAGCTTGCCGGAAGAAGTCAAAGAATGGACCCAAGCACGAGATCGAGTGCTTTTATTGCAAAGGGAAGGGTCATCGAAGTCGAATCGCCCCAAATACTTAGCAGACATAAGAAGGCCGGCAACACTAAAGGTATATTTGATATACATGTAATTGATGTGTACCTTACCGTACTGTAGTAGCTCCCGGTATTTGATACCGGTGCCGTTGCTCATATATGTAACTCACAGCAGAGCTGCGGAATAAGCGGAGGCTGGCGAAGGACGAGGTGACGATGCGCGTCGGGAATGGTTCCAAGGTCGATGTGATCGCCGTTCACGCTACCTCTACATTTACCTACGGGATTAGTTTTAAACCTCAATAATTGTTATTTAGTGTCAAGTTTGAGCATGAACATTGTATCGGGATCTCGTTTAATGCGAGATGGCTACTCATTTAAATCCGAGAATAATGGTTGTTCTATTTATATGAGAGATATGTTTTATGGTCATGCTCCGATGGTCAATGGTTTATTCTTAATGAATCTCGAACGTAATATTACACATATTCATAGTGTGAATACCAAAAGATGTAAAGTTAATAACGATAGTCCCACATACTTGTGGCACTGCCGCCTTGGTCACATTGGTGTCAAGCGCATGAAGAAGCTCCATTCTGATGGAATTTTAGAGTCTCTTGATTATGAATCATTTGACACATGCGAACCATGCCTCATGGGCAAAATGACCAAGACTCCGCTTCTCCGGAACAATGGAGCGAGCAACCAACTTATTGGAAATCATACATACCGATGTAATGCGGTCCAATGAGCGTTGAGGCTCATGGAGGATATCGTTATGTTCTCACTCTCACCGATGACTTGAGTAGATATGGGTATGTCTACTTGATGAAACACAAGTCCGAGACCTTTGAAAAGTTCAAGGAATTTCAGAATGAGGTAGAGAATCAACGTGACCGAAAAATAAAGTTCTTACGATCGATCGTGGAGGAGAATATTTAAGTCACGAATTTGGTACACACTTAAGGAAATGTGGAATCATTTCACAACTCACGCCGCCGGAACACCTCAACAGAACGGTGTGTCCGAACGTCATAATCGCACTCTATTGGATATGGTGCGATCTATGATGTCTCTTCTTGATTTACCGCTATCTTTTTGGGGATATGCTCTAGAGACAGCTACATTCACTTTAAATAGGGCACCGTCTAAATCCGTTGAGACGACACCGTATGAATTATGGTTTGGGAAGGAACCTAAGCTGTCGTTTCTAAAAGTTTGGGGATGCGATGCTTATGTCAAGAAACTTCAACCTGAAAAGCTCGAACCCAAGTCGGAAAAATGCGTCTTCATAGGATACCCTAAGGAAACCATTGGGTATACCTTCTACCTTAGATCCGAAGGCAAGATATTTGTTGCCAAGAACGGATCCTTTCAGAAAAGAGTTTCTCTCGAAAGGAGTAAGTGGGAGGAAAGTAGAACTTCGATGAAGTACTACCTCTTGAACCGGAAAGTAGTGCAGCTCAGAAAATGTTCCTGTGGTGCCTACACCCTCTTGGAGAGGAAATTAATGATGATGATCAAGGTACTTCGGATCAAGTTGCTCTTGAACTCAGAGGTCCACAAGGACACGTTCCACACCAGAGTGGTATGGCAACCCTGTCTCCGGAAATCATGTTGTTAGACAACGGTGAACCTTCGAACTATGAAGAAGCGATGGCGGGCCCAGATTCCAACAAATGGCTTGAAGCCATGCAATCCGAGATAGGATCCATGTATGAAAACAAAGTATGGACTTTGACAGACTTGCCCGATGATCGGCGAGCGATAGAAAACAAATGGATCTTTAAGAAGAAGACGGACGCGGATGGTAATGTCACCATCTATAAAGCTCGACTTGTCGCTAAAGGTTATTGGCAAGTTCAAGGGATTGACTATGATGAGACTTTCTCTCCCGTAGCGAAGCTGAAGTCCGCCCGAATCATGTTAGCAATTGCCGCATACTATGATTATGAGATATGGCAAATGGACGTCAAAACGGCATTCCTTAACGGCTATCTTAAGGAAGAACTGTATATGATGCAACCGGAAGGTTTTGTCGACCCTAAGAAAGCTAACAAGGTATGCAAGCTCCAGCGATCCATTTATGGGCTGGTGCAAGCATCTCGGAGTTGGAACATTCGCTTTGATGAGATGATCAAAGCGTTTGGGTTTATGCAGACTTATGGAGAAGCCTGCGTTTACAAGAAAGTGAGTGGGAGCTCTGTAGCATTTCTCATATTATATGTAGATGACATACTTTTGATGGGAAATGATATAGAACTTTTGGACAGCATAAAGGCCTACTTGAATAAGAGTTTGTCAATGAAGGACCTTGGAGAAGCTGCTTATATATTAGGCATCAAGATCTATAGAGATAGATCGAGACGCCTCATAGGTCTTTCACAAAGCACATACCTTGAAAAGATATTGAAGAAGTTCAAAATGGATCAGTCCAAGAAAGGGTTCTTGCTCAGTATTACAAGGTGTGAAATTGAGCTCGGCTCAATGTCCAACCACGGCAGAAGATATAGAAGAGATGAGTGTCATCCCTATGCATCAGCCATAGGTTCTATTATGTATGCCATCTTGTGTACCAAACTCGATGTAAACCTTGCCGTAAGTTTGGTAGGAAGGTACCAAAGTAATCCCGGCAAGGAACACTGGCAGCGGTCAAGAATATCCTGAAGTACACGAAAAGGACAAAGGACATGTTTCTCGTTAATGGAGGTGACGAAGAGCTCGTCAGAAAGGGTTACGCCGACGCTTAAGCTTCGACACAGATCTGGATGACTCTAAGTCACAAACCAGATACGTGTATACGTTGAATGGTGGAAGCGATGGTAGTGCGGTGCAAGCAGAGCGTCGTGGCGGGATCTACGTGTGAAGAGGAGTACATGGCAGCCTCGGAGGCAGCGCATGAAGCAATTTGGGTGAAGGAGTTCATCACCGACCTAGGAGTCATACCCAATGCGTCGGGGCCGATCAAACTCTTCTCGTGACAACACCGGAGCTATTGCACTTGCCAAGGAGCCTGTGTTTCACAAGAAGACCAGCACATCAAGCGTCGCTTGAACTCCATTCGTGAAAATGTTCAAGATGGAGACATAAAAATTTGCAAAGTGCATACGGATCTGAATGTCGCAGACCCGTTGACTAAACCTCTTCCGCGAGCAAAACATGATCAACACCAGAACTCTATGGGTGTTCGATTCATCACAATGTAACTAGATTATTGACTCTAGTGCAAGTGGGAGACTGTTGGAAATATGCCCTAGAGGCAATAATAAAAGGATTATTATTATATTTCCTTGTTTGTTATAATTGTCTTTTATTCATGCTATAATTGTATTATCCGGAAATCGTAATACACGTGTGAATAGATAGACCACAACATGTCCCTAGTGAGCCTCTAGTTGACTAGCTCGTTGATCAATAGATAGTCATGGTTTCACGACTATGGACATTGGATGTCATTGATAACGGGATCACATCATTAGGAGAATGATGTGATGGACAAAGACCCAATCCTAAGCATAGCACAAGATCGTAGTTCGCTTTTGCTAGAGCTTTTCCAATGTCAAGTATCTTTTCCTTAGACCATGAGATCGTGTAACTCCGGATACCGTAGGGAGTGCTTTGGGTGTACCAAACGTCACGACGTAATTGGGTGACTATAAAGGTGCACTACGGTATCTCCGAAAGTGTACATTGGGTTGACACGGATCGAGACTGGGATTTGTCACTCCGTATTACGGAGAGGTATCACTGGGCCCACTCGGTAGTGCGTCATCATAATGAGCTCAATGTGACCAAGTGTTTGGTCACGGGATCATGCATTACGGTACGAGTAAAGTGACTTGCCGGTAACGAGATTGAACGAGGTATTGGGATACCGACGATCGAATCTCGGGCAAGCAATATACCGACTGACAAAGGGAATAGTATACGGGGTTGCTTGAATCCTCGACATCATGGTTCATCCGATGAGATCATCGAGGAGTATGTGGGAGCCAACATGGGTATCCAGATCCCGCTGTTGGTTATTGACCGGAGAGCCGTCTTGGTCATGTCTGCATGTCTCCGAACCCGTAGAGGGTCTACACTAAGGTTCGGTGGACGCTTAGGGTTGTATGAATATGAGTATGCAGCAAACCGAAAGTTGTTAGAAGTCCCGGATGAGATCCCGGTTGTCACGAGGAGTTCCGGAATGGTCCGGAGGTAAAGAATTATATATAGGAAGTGTTGTTTCGGCCATCGGGAGAGTTTCGGGTCACCTGCAGATTGTACCGGGACCACCGGAAGGGTCCCGGGGGTCCACCGGGTGGGGCCACCTATCCCGAAGGGCCCCATGGGCTGAAGTGGGAGGGGAACCAGCCCCTGGTGGGCTGGTGCGCCCCTGGGCCCCCCTCTGCGCCTAGGGTTGGGAATCCTAGGGGAGGGGGGCGCCTCACTTGCCTTGGGGGGCACTCCACCCCCCTTGGCCGCCGCCCCTAGGAGATCCCATCTCCTAGGGCGGCGCGCCAGGGACCCTATATATAGAGGGGAGGGAGGAGGGCAGCACCCTGCACTTGGCCTCCCTCCCTGCTACACCTCTTCCTCCTCCCGGTTGCTTGGCGAAGCCTCGCCGAATCTTCTTGCATCCATCACCACGCCGTCGTCTGCTGGATCTTCATCAACCTCTCCTTCCCCTTGCTGGATCAAGACGGAGGAGACGCCACGCTGACCGTACGTGTGTTGAACGCGGAGGTGCCGTCCGTTCGGCGCTAGGATCTCCGGTGATTTGGATCATGACGAGAACGACTCTCTCAACCCCGTTCTCTTGAACGCTTCCGCACGCGATCTACAAAGGGTATGTAGATGCATCTCTCTCACTCATTGCTAGATGAACTCATAGATGGATCTTGGTGAACGTAGGAAATTTTTTATTTTATGCAACGTTCCCCAACACCGATAAAGAGCTATTTCGAACATACAAGGATCTGGCACAACAATAAGATGGTGTAGCACCTAAATAAAGCTACAAGCGAAATTTATGAGAGGACATCTTGTATATTTCGTCCCGGTCCTTGTATGTCATCATGGTGGTTTCAAAGTGTTGAAAACTCCACTGGAATTCCCTGCGCGTCCGTTTTCTTCTCCACACTTGATCATGCTCCAGTGTTCATCGCTCTTGTCCATGCTAGGCTCTTCATTCATAAATAACACAAAGTATCTAATTTAAGCATCATCGGATTCTCATGAACATTAGAATCATTACCAAGGAACAGAAATACCGATAATTTAATTAACGTGCGTGAGCTCTAGTGTTTGGTCCAGTATGTGTAGTAGCAGGTGGTATGGTGTAACTGTGATAGGGATGCCCTCATCAACCAGACCTTACAAGAATATGAAATTACATGGAAGTGTTTGAAGAAAACAAGCATCATCTTCCTGTTGCACCCACTAGTGGCACGCTGTGAGTAGAGGTCCTTCCCACCTCTAGGCCTCGGTCTTACTAGAGCAACCTTGTTGAAACACATGAGTAGGGGAACACAAACCTCACAAGTTCTATGAGGAAGACGTATCAATATGAGCTTCATCGGGTGGGTGTGTACAGGAGAACAAAAGCAAATCTCAACAACAGATCCCTGATGATCGACACTATCCTCCAATTTTCCGACGTCACTCTGAGGAAGGACATTAGCATGGGGAAAGACGAGGAACCATTAGTCCGATTGCCGCCCTGAGCCAACTTTACAAGTGATGAAGAACTCGAAGACCCGACGAAACACAGGCCGGACATACAAAAAATGTTTTAACCTTTCAGGCCACATTGGAGTATGTTCTAATTGATTATTGTGCTTCATGCACATCGGTATTTGTCTAGCTGGTATGTTTTTGAGATTTAATAAGATTTAGTTTATTTTGTTTTGTTTAGTATGTTCTAGTGATTGTGCTTCATGCACGTGGAACCAGTATATGTCTGGCTAATAAGGTTTTGAGATTTAACAATATTTAGTTTTGCATATGTAATAAGGCAATTTTAAGATCACAAGTGACTTGTAAACTCCAAAGTTCATAATGATTTCAAACATTAGAGATCCACGATGCAAATATACATGATTGGAAAGGTAGATGGTGAGTTTTTTTCATTCTCTTTTGAGATGATGGATGTCTCGTGGAACAAATAACAAATTTTAATAGCAAAAACCCAAAGTTAAATGTTTCAATGGTAAAATTCTATCTTCAACTGCCAAATTTTGCTTGTTTGTGGACCTGTAAAGTGGCATTCCTTTCGCCCTTAAATACAGGATCCTACATAGGAAAATGGCATCCATTAAATGTTTTAAGATACTTCCTGAAACATTAGAAATCTTTTCATTTTCGACCATTTGAGTCTTATAGAATGCAAGGTGTCTAGAGAAGATGTTTAGAGAAATAAACAGCACTGGTGCCTATTTGTATACGGTAGATGCTTAATTAAACAATCCTTCTATACAGGGATAAGCACCTGTGCTTTAAAAAATGGGTTTATTTTACTAGACGCCTTTAATGGTACCGGGCGAAGCTTACAGCAGTAGAGGGGGAAGGAGAAAGTGGCGCAGGCAAATCCACCCCAGTTCAACCACCCATGCGACAAACGGCTCACAAGTCACAACAAGCCCCAGCCAAGTCAATCACAGTGCTAAACCATTTCATAGTATTATAAACTGTTAGTAACCAAATAAACAGGTTCATGTAAATATAACCTTTATTGTACAGAAATGAAGTGGACGGGTGTGTACCATCGCTCATGAAAGAGTTCAAACTAGAAGGTAACACTAATGCCGGCCTGTAAATCATCAATTCCATTAAACGGACTGTAAATCCTCCTAATAAGAAGCAGCGGAGCAAATAGCCAATATGAAACAAACAAGAAGAAAATATCTGATAAACTATATATTATTGTTTCAATTCATGCACCGTATCAGTTGATTCGGATAATAAACAGGATAAACAAAGATGAAAATAACAGGGACTGCAGTACACGGCATTGAGCAAGCGAGCCAGAAGCGCACCGGCGCATGCAGTACGTCCAACAGAACAGAGCAGACTAAGTTAACCCTGATATAAATCTAATGACGAGTATACCCTCTAAGCTCCGATCTCAGCTTAACACACCCTCACCGGCTCTTCTTCTACTGGCCTTGCCCTTTATGTACACATGAGCAGCTGGGTTGATTTGGCCCGAACACACCAACTAGTTAGCAAAATCCTCTCCTGCTCCTCCTCGCCTCTTACCACTCCGCCGCCATGTCTGGATCTTCGTTGAGGTCAAACATCAAGTGGCCCTTCTCGTCCCGGTAATTGTTCTCGGTCTTTTGATCCTGCACAACATCAACCAAAATGATTTGAGTTGGAAGCTCCAGGAAAATCGAGAAAGCTATGAAAGCACACTGCTTAATAATCAAATACAGGATGACAACAACTAGACGGATCTCGGTAAGATGCAAGATCCAGGGAATCACGTGGAATCACTGTTAAGAAATCATCGCGGAATAAAATAGTTGTACTACTCCGTACTCGCATAGATACAACAAAAATAATCGAGACGGCTGCTGCTAGCAAGTGAAGTTCCCTAGCAAGTAGCAACAAATAAGCCAGCACACTTATACGAGTAGTAATTTTTCTTAGAAGCTAGTTACTGTAGTAGTGTTGGACTTTGTTTTTGAAGGAAAGAAGTCGCAGCCCTGGAGGGCCTGGTGCGGTGACATGATACCACACCAGTCGCGACTCACGAGCTGGACCAGGGAGTGGTCACCGCGGCATCCAATGACCACGTTGCCGACCGATGGGCTGCACCCCACCCCTGTGTACGTCGGTCGCGCAAGGGACCCGCATCCCGGACTGACACGTAAAGGCACACGCACCACTTTACAACAACCCTGCCGCAAGCAGAGGCAGGAAAAAGTTTCTGTTTCCCTATAAAAAAAACTTCAACCAGTTTTCAATCTTCGCGTTAATTTCCAGTGAAGATTACTAGTACCTCGGTTATTTCTGTTGGCCGCATTTTCCGCCTGAATTTAGCAAAAAAAAGGACGACAAAAAAGGAAAAGCCTATGACACGCGGTGTCAAACCACAGCCATGGAACTCCGTGGGACCGGGTCCACCAAAACTGGCCGGACCCACGGGAAACAGCACCGGAACCCCGAAGAAAGTCTACAATCTTGCGAGGCAAGTCAGAAGGAAACGAAATTTACCCCTCCAGGGTGAGAAACACGCGCGGAGAGTGCGGGAAACAGGCGGCCCAAGATGACACGAGGGACCACGCGCAGAGGAAGGAACCAAGCCATCACATGATGGCGATGGGGATTCGTCCACGGCGAAGACACACACAACATGCAATTCCAATCCGGAGCCAACGACACACAATAATTAATTCGCCTTCCAATTCAAAACCCCGCAATAATCGACTTTACGAAATTAGTAGTACTCAAGATTTCACGCTTGCTGCTTCCTTTTTTTCTCTCCCCTATTACTATTACTGATTGGATGGAGCGAGGAATAAATAAAAGCGATAAATGCGGCGTATAACAGAACTACTCCATCTATCTACCCTGCCTCGTCGCCCATCGGCTACCTCCAGCTACACTAGACACGGTGCCAACGGCCAAGCCAAGGGTCCACACAAAAGCCATACGCTCACGAAAACGACCCCGGAGGCCCGAGTCCGTTGCCAGAGAATGAATGATTTATCCTCTCCGGCGCCGGAAAACAAGAACTCCATCCTCTACCCAGCTCATACTATCCGGTTAGAATCACAATAACCCCCCAGATTCAAACCAAGAACACCACGCCACACGTATGAACACATCAACGATGGGACACCCAAAAAAAATCACGGCAAAGGAACCTCCTCGACAGAGTCTCACAGAACCGAGGGGGAATACTGCTGCAATTCACGCGACTTAAACAAGATTGGGATGCAAGAAAGGCCTCCAGAGTCCAAAAGCGAGACGAATAAACCGCAAGGAATGAGAAAGCGATGAGGCGATTGAAAAAAAAAACTCACCTCAAGTTTAACCGCGCCTGCCGCGGGTTGCACGGCGCCGGCGCCGGCGACGGCGATGGAGACGTCCGCCCGCGCGCGCTTCGCCGGCGAGCTGCACCCCTCGTCGCCGCTGGAAGGCACTCCGGATCCGCCCGACCCCTGCGCCTTGCGCTTGGCCGTCGACCGCGCCACCTCGTCCCCGCTCGAGGACGCCCCTGATCCAGCGGCGTTGGCGTAGTCGAAGGGTGTCTCCGGGCTCGATGCCGCCATGGCGCCGTCCGTCCACGCGGCCACCGTCGCCTGCGCCTTCTCGCTCACGCGCTGCCCCCGCCGCGACCGCGCCCGGTCCATGCCGCTGGTGGAAGGGCCGGATCCGGCGGCCGAGACGTAGTACGGCGGCGTCTCCGGCCTCCGCGCCGCCAAAGGCTCGCGCTTCGCCTTCGTGACGCGCGGGTGCGACCGCGCCCTCTCGTCCCCGCTGGAGCAGGCGCCGGATCTGGCGACAAGATGCTCCCCCAGCCGCGCAAAGGGACTCTCCCAGGACAGCAGCCACGCGGTTCCTTTCGCCACCGCACGGGGCGGCAACCGCGGCCGCTTCGGCCATCCCTCCGGAATCGGCGGAAGCTCGTCCTCCACCTTCTCCAGCCGCTGGAGATCCGCCGCCGCCGCGGCAAGGTCGTTGGACGGCCGGGGAACCCACTCCGGCCACCGAGCCAGCGTCCTGCTACGGAGGCTGAGAAGTATCTCGGCGGCCGCGATGGCCATGCCCTGCTCGTCGTACTCCGCCATGGGGAAAGCCGCAGGAGACGAACTCGCACGCCGCCGCCCTGAGATGGATGGGAGGTGTGATTTCTTTTCTCTGGCAGAAATACAGGAAAAGAGGGAGGCGACGGGAGGGCGGGTGGCTTTTATAGGTGGATGCGGAGACGGAGGTGGACGCGAGTTGGGCGAGGAGGAGGAGACGGACAGCAGTGGCCGCCGCCTAGAGCCCTAGACCGGGTGTTTCTGGACCCGTCTCACCGGCCCCTGGGCCCCTTGCATTTAGCTTGCGGGTGGGTCAAGTCGAGGCCGGGTGAGTCGGTAAACTGCATGAGCTTTGCGTTCGCGAAATCGTCTCCCTGTTACGTGGGCCCGTCCCGTCGGAGTAGTTCTATGTAAGGGAACTGTCTCGCGACTCGATTGGTGGGGAACGGAGGAATGCGTGTTCGTACTCTGCCTTGTATAGTGCCCTGCTTATTTTATGGCACGGAGGTGGGCCCGAGCGAAAAGGCATCCGAGTTTATTAGGGCATGCCGGATCCGGATGTGGATGCATTTCGCTCTCATGTACTATCCGTAAACTGCCGGAAAAAAAAATTAGGGCTGCCCAAACTTAGAAGAGAATGTTGATTCCCTCCCCGCTAGGGTTTCTGCCATCTCGTTGCCCCTACTGGTGCTGAGTTTTTCCAGCCCTCTCCTGCTTGGTCCTCGCTCGGGCTGGAGAAGGGGCGATCGTGCATCGTCGCTCGACCTTGGTTAGGGTTCTCGTGGTGATCGGGGGTTAGTATTTTAGCTCGATAGCTACTCTCGGGCAAGGGTTTCATGGCGGTGGAGACTTTTGAAGGCTGCCGCGATGGACCAAGGTGATCTACAAGCAATGATAAAGGAAATATGCCTCAATGAAGATTATCTGGACAATGTTGTGTTTGAGAATGAGGCGCCGCCACGGATGAAGGCAACCCGTTGGACGACTATAGCCCGGATGCACAAGAACAGAGAATAGAGTAGGTTTTGGTTTTACAAGAACATGCGATTGTCATGGGTTGTAGCTCAAGAAGTGAAGATCAAGTATGTAGATTAGAACCTTTACACAATGCAGTTTTCTTGCCTCGATGAATAGGAAAAGGAGATGGAAGGGGTTCCATAGATATACAAAGCCTTCGCCCTAGTTCAAGCACCTTATGATGGATTTACAAAGCCATCCACATCCAAGCTACGTCATGTGAATATTTGAATTCAAATTCACGACCTCCTGGACGGGTTTATCAGTATATTAAAAACCCTTGCTAGCATGGTTGGTGGATTCATTACTGCCGAGTAAGCATCTCAGGATTTTTCGAGAAACTTTTTTCGCATGAGTATTAAATGGATGTTCAAAAGCCACTCAAGAATGAAGTTTTAGTCATACATGGTGAGAAGCCAATTCTTCTCGTGAAATATGAATGTTTCTCTGATTGGTGCTCAGTATGCCAGCATGATAGGGCACATTTTCAAGAAGCATGGCGATGGCATCCCTTTCTGAGCTTTCTGGTCTTCAAGATTCTACGCGCTCATTGGAGTTAGCGACCATCTCTAAGATGATGCAACGAGCGAGGACCCGCCAAAGGACGGAGCAATCAGGGCAGAGGCTCATTTGAGTTTTATGCACAACACACGGGAGGATGATTTAGACAAGGGAGAGAATGAGGTCTAATGCCAGGAAGACATTTAGAGGAGGAATACGGGAACGCGTGTTAGCTTTATTAAAGCATCGAAAATTAGTTGGAGTTGTTGTTGACTAATGCAAGCAACAAAGAAGGGGGTGATGATGATATTTTAGACGCAAAATATAAAAGGAAGGGTGTATTTCTTACTTTGTCACTACATGAGGGCACTTCTGCGAAGGTCGGGCGGCTGGTGTAACAGTTTGATGATCCAAATGCACCAAGTTTGCCCAGCCAGACTCCCATCCCACCCCCAAAAAGAGGCCCCCAATAGGTCTAAGAATGACGACAATGGTGAAGGAAACATGAATGCTTTGGGGAACTCAAAATCGACGGGCTCCGCGATGGAGTAACGCCTGAGCCTTAGCCTCAAACTACAAGGGGTTGGGGAACGCCGACAGTTTGTGCTTTGTTGGACGTTTAGCACAAATTTATCTCGTTGGTGTTTTTGTGTTGGAGACACAGTTAGAACGCTTCTCGACAGAGTGTTGGTCCCGTTATCTTCATATGGAATCGGTTATGGTGAATCCTAGCGATGGAAGGAAGTCTAGTGTTATTTTATTTTGGAATAGAGAGTTGGAAGTTCCCCGGAGTGTACGATGAGTTCAAGCTGGAAGAGAATCATATGACATGGGAACAGAAGAGTTACTTAAAGGTCCAACATGATTTACCCTGGCTAATGATGGGTGATTTGAATGTGATACTACTTGATCATGAGAAAGAAGAAGGAATCAAATTGAATAAATGCAAGCTTTCTAGGAGGAGCTAATGACACTGATCTAGAGGCCATGAGGTTCCCTGAAGATAAATTTACTTGGCATCGAAGTCGTATAATGAAAAAGGTTGCACAAGGATGTATGAAACTATGGTTGGTAGCTAACATTCCCTTATGAAAGGCTTCAAAATCTCGAGTATAATCACTCTAATCATCCACTATTATGGTGGATAATAACTTCCACCAGAATACGACTAGTAGACCGAAAGGCCAGGAGGCTTTTGAGGTGCCTTGGTTGCAGGAGGCCTTTTGAGGTGCCTTGGTTGCAGAGGCCTAATTTAGTGACATGGTCCACCGAGCATGGGAAGAATCATGCCTGGATGCAATGAAAGGTGGAGTATTGGGCAAGCTAGGTAAATGCATGGCATTTTCCCTGACTAGGACGAACATGTTTTGAAGAAACTGAAGAAAAAAATGATTGAGAAAGCTCAGTGAGAACTAGAAAAATGTGATGTGAGGCCATGTAGATGACGAGTCAAAGTAAGAAGAAAGGACATTCTTGAACTTATTGGGTTTTTACTTGAACTAAAAGAGATCCACTGGATGCAATGCTCGGGAGTCATCTTGCTCAAAATTAGTGACAAGAACACCTCATTTTTTGACCGCTATGGTTGATCAGGGCAAAAGCGTATAAGTATAAGTTGTTTTAAAACAAACACGATTTATGGGTTGAAGGTACTGTTCTCTCAATACTCTTATGCAATCATATTTTGCTAACCTATTCACTTAGGAAATGCGAGTAACTGATCTTGCATTACTAGAGAAAGTCCAATGCAAGGTCTCCTCTTAGACGAATGCCATGATGCTAGGGGGATACTTGCCATATGATGTAAATCATGTTATTGATAAAACAGGTGAAAGGATCGATATAGTTGACTAGAGGGGGGTGAATAGGAAACTAACAATTTTTAGCTTTTCTTTACCAATTTAAACTTTGCATCAAAGTAGGTTGTCTAGATATGTAACTAGGTGAGCAACCTATATGATGCAACAACAACAAACACACAAGCAACCAAGGGATACAACACCAAATAAGCTTGCACAAGTAAAGGTAAGAGATAACCAAAAGTGTTGGGGAACATTGCAGAAATTAAACAAATTCTACGCATCACCAAGATCAATCTATGGAGGTTACTAGCAACGAGAGGGGAGTGCATCTTCATACCTTTGAAGATCGCGATGCGGAAGCGTTGCAAGAACGCGGTTGGTGGAGTCGTACACGAAGCGATTCATATCACGGCCGAATCCGATCTAAGCACCGAACAACGGTGCCTCCGCGTTCAACACACGTGCAGCCCGGTGACGTCTCGGCGCCTTGATCCAGCAAGGAGAGAGGGAGAGGTTGGGGAAGACTCCGGCCCAAGAGCAAAGACAACGGGCGTGGTGGTGGTGGAGGAGCGTGGCACTCTAGCAGGGCTTCGCCAAGCACTGCGAGAGACGAGGAGGAAGAGGGGAAGGGCTGCGCCAAGAGAGAGGGAGACTCGTGTCTCTGGCAGCCCCCAAACCCCCACTATATATAGGGGAAGGGGAGGGGGGCTGGCCCCCTAGATCCATCTAGAGGAGGGGCGACCCCCTTAGGGTTTCCAACTAGGGGGGCGCGTGGGGCAGCCTAGGGTTCAACCTCACGCGCCTTTGGGCCCTTGGGGGCGCACCAGCCCACTAAGGGGCTGGTTCCCACCCAACTACAGCCCATTAGGTCCTTCGGGCAGGTGGACCCTCCGGTGGACCCCAGTAACCTCTTGATGGTCCCAGACAAGACCGATAAACCCGTAAACCTTCCGGTGGCTGGCTGGACTTCCCATATATAAATCTTCACCTCCGGACCATTCCGGAACTCCTCGTGACGTCCGGGATCTCATCCGGGACTCCGAACAACACTTGGTAACCACGTACATCTATTCCCTATAACCCTAGCGTCATCGAACCTTAAGTGTGTAGACCCTACGGGTTCGGGAACTATGCAGACATGACCAAGACATCTCTCCGGCCAATAACCAACAGTGGGATCTAGATACCCATGTTGGCTCCCACATGTTCCACGATAATCTCATCGGATGAACCACAATGTCAAGGATTCAATCAATCCCGTATACGATTCCCTTTGTCTACCGATATAGCACTTGCGTGAGATTCGATCGTCGGTATACCGATACCTTGTTCAATCTTGTTACGGCAAGACTCTTTACTCGTTCCGTAACACATCATCCCGTGACCAACCCCTTAGTCACATTGATCTCATTATGATGATGTCTTACCGAGTGGGCCCAGAGATACCTCTCTGTCATACGGAGTGAGAAATCCCAGTCTCGATTCGTGCCAACCCAACAGATACTTTCGGGGATACCCGTAGTGTACCTTTATAGCCACCCAGTTACGTTGTGACGTTTGGCACACCCAAAGTACCCTTACGGTATCCGGAGTTGCACAATCTCAGGTCTAAGGAAAAGATACTTGACATTAGAAAATCTTTAGCGCAGACGAACTACACGATCTTGTGCTATGCTTAGGATTGTCTTGTCCATCACATCATTATCCTAATGATGTGATCCCGTTATCAATGACATCCTATGTCCATGGTTAGGAAACCGTAACCATCTATTGATCAACGAGCTAGTCAACTAGAGGCTCACTAGGGACATGTTGTGGTCTATGTATTCACACATGTATTACGATTTCGGGATAACACAATTATAGCATGAACAATAGACAATTATCATGAACAAGGAAATATAATAATAACCATTTTATTATTGCCTCTAGGGCATATTTCCAACAGTCTCCCACTTGCACTAGAGTCAATAACCTAGTTACATTGTGATGAATCGAACACCCATAGAGTTCTGGTGTTGATCATGCTTTGCACGTGGAAGAGGTTTAGTCAAGGATCTGCGACATTCAGGTCCGTATGCACTTTACAAAAATCTATGTCTCCATCTTGAACATTTTCACGAATGGAGTTGAAGTGACGTTTGATATGCCTGGTCTTCTTGTGAAACCTGGGCTCCTTGGCAAGGGCTATAGCTCCAGTGTTGTCACAGAAGAGAGTCATCGGGCCCGACGCATTGGGAATAACTCCTAGGTCGGTAATGAAGTCCTTCATCCAGATTGCTTCATGTGTTGCCTCCGAGGCTGCCATGTACTCCGCTTCACATGTAGATCCCGCCACAACGCTTTGTTTGCAACTGCACCAGCTGACTGCCCCACCATTCAAAATATACACGTATCCGGTTTGTGACTTGGAGTCATCCAGATCTGTGTCGAAACTAGCATCGACGTAACCCTTTACGACGAGCTCTTCGTCACCTCCATAAACGAGAAACATATCCTTAGTCCTTTTCAGGTACTTCAGGATATTCTTGACCGCTGTCCAGTGTTCCATGCCGGGATTACTTTGGTACTAAACTTACGGCAAGGTTTACATCAGGTCTGGTACACAACATGACATACATATCGACCCTATGGCCGAGGCATAGGGGATGACACTCATCTTTTCTCTATCTTCTGCCGTGGTCGGGCATTGAGCCGCGCTCAATCTCACACCTTGCAATACAGGCAAGAACCCCTTCTTTGACTGATCCATATTGAACTTCTTCAATATCTTGTCAAGGTATGTGCTTTGTGAAAGACCAATGAGGCGTCTCGATCTATCTCTATAGATCTTGATGCCTAATATATAAGCAGCTTCTCCAAGGTCCTTCATTGAAAAACACTTATTCAAGTAGGCCTTTATGCTTTCCAAGAGTTCTATATTATTTCCCATGAATAGTATGTCGTCCACATACAATATGAGAAATTCTACAGAGCTCCCACTCACTTTCTTGTAAACACGAGCTTCTCCATAAATCATGTAAACCCAAACGCTTTGATCATCTCATCAAAACGAATGTTCAGTGCGAGATGCTTGCACCAGCCCATTGATGGTGCGTTGGAGCTTTCATACCTTGTCAGCATTCTTAGGATCGACAAAACCTTCCGGCTGCATCATATACAATTCTTCCTTAAGGAAACCATTAAGGAATGCCGTTTTGATGTCCATTTGCCATATCTCATAATCATAGAATGCGGCAATTGCTAACATGATTCGGACGGACTTCAGCTTTGCTACGGGTGAGAAGGTCTCATCGTAGTCAACCCCTTGAACTTGTCGATAACCCTTAGCGACAAGCCGAGCCTTATAGACGGTCACATTACCATCCGCGTCAGTCTTCTTCTTAAAGATCCATTTATTTTCTATGGCTCGCTGATCATCGGGCAAGTCAGTCAAAGTCCATACTTCGTTTTCATACATGGATCCTATCTCGGATTTCATGGCTTCAAGCCATTTGTCAGAATCCGGTCCCGCCAATGCTTCTTCATAGTTCGAAGGTTCACCATTGTCTAACAACATGATTTCCAGGACAGGGTTGCCGTACCACTCTGGTGCGGAATGTGTCCTTGTGGACCCTCTGAAGTTCAAGAGCAACTTGATCTGAAGTTTCATGATCATCATCATTAACTTCCTCTCTAGTCGGTGCAGGCACCACAGAAACATTTTCTTGAGCTGCGCTACTCTCCGGTTCAAGAGGCAATACTTCATCAAGTTCTACTTTCCTCCCACTTACTTCTTTCGAGAGAAACTCTTTCTCTAGAAAGGATCCATTCTTGGCAACAAAGATCTTGCCTTCGGATCTGAGGTAGAAGGTATACCCAATAGTTTCCTTAGGGTATCCTATGAAGACGCATTTTTCCGACTTGGGTTCAAGCTTTTCAGGTTGAAGTTTCTTGACATAAGCATCGTATCCCCAAACTTTCAGAAACGAGAGCTTAGGTTTCTTCCCAAACCATAATTCATACGGTGTCGTCTCAACGGATTTCGACGGAGCCCTATTTAAAGTGAATGCGGCAGTCTCTATAGCATAACCCCAAAACGATAGCGATAGGTCGGTAAGAGACATCATGGATCGCACTATATCCAATAGAGTGCGATTTCGATGTTCAGACACACCATTACGCCGAGGTCTTCCAGGCGGCGTGAGTTGTGAAACAATTCCACATTTCCTTAAGTGTGTGCCTAATTCGTGACTCAAATATTCTCCCCCACGATCTGATCGTAAGAACTTGATTTTCCTGTCACGTTGATTCTCAACCTCACTCTGAAATTCCTTGAACTTTTCAAAGGTCTCAGACTTGTGTTTCATTAAGTAGACATACCCATATCTACTTAAGTCATCCGTGAGGGTGAGAACATAGCGATAACCACCGCGAGCCTCAATGCTCATTGGACCGTACACATCAGTACGTATGATTTCCAATAAGTTGGTTGCTCGCTCCATTGTTCCGGAGAACGGAGTCTTGGTCATTTTGCCCATGAGGCATGGTTTGCACGTGTCAAATGATTCATAATCAAGAGACTCCAAAATTCATCTGCATGGAGTTTCTTCATGCGTTTGACACCAATGCGACCAAGGCGGCAGTGCCACAAGTATGTGGGACTATCATTATCAACCTTACATCTTTTAGCATTCACACTATGAATATGTGTAACATCACGTTCGAGATTAAATAAGAATAAACCATTGAGCAGCGGGGCATGACCATAAAACATGTCTCTCATATAAATAGAACAACCATTATTTTCAGATTTAAATGAGTAGCCATCTCGCATTAAATGAGATCCAGATACAATGTTCATGCTCAAAGCTGGTACTAAATAACAATTATTGAGGTTTAAAACTAATCCCGTAGGTAAATGTAGAGGTAGCGTGCCGACGGCGATCACATCGACCTTGGAACCATTCCCGACGCGCATCGTCACCTTGTCCTTCGCCAGTCTCCGCTTATTCCGCAGCTCCTGTTTTGAGTTACAAATATGGGCAATTGCACCAGTATCAAATACCTAGGAGCTACTACGAGCGCTGGTTAGGTACACATCAATAACATGTATGTCACATATACCTTTGGTATTGCCGGCCTTCTTATCCGCTAAGTACTTGGGGCAGTTCTGCTTCCAGTGACCGTTTCCCTTGCAATAAAAGCACCTGGTCTCGGGCTTGGGTCCATGCTTTGGCTTCTTCCCGACAACAGGCTTGCAGGTGCGGCAACTCCTTGCCGTCCTTCTTGAAGTTCTTCTTACCCTTGCCTTTGTTGAACTTAGTGGTTTTATTCACCATCAACACTTGATGTTCCTTTTGATCTCCACCTCCGCTGATTTCAGCATTGAATACACCTCGAGAATGGTCTTTTCCATCCCTGCATATTGAAGTTCATCACAAAGCTCTTGTAGCTAGGTGGGAGCGGCCGAAGGATTCTGTCATCCGCATCATCCGGGAGATTAACTCCAAATGAGATAAGCGGTTGTGCAACCTTGACATTTTGAGTATGTGCTCATTGATGTAACTATTCTCCTCCATTTTACAACTGTAGAACTTGTCAGAGACTTCATATCTCTCGACCCGGGCATGAGCTTGGAAAACCATTTTCAGCTCTTGGAACATCTCATATGCTCCGTGCTACTCAAAACTCTTTTGGAGCCCCGGTTCTAAGCTGTAAAGCATGCCACACTGAACCAGGGAGTAATCATCACTATGTGACTGCCAGGCGTTCATAACGTCTTGAGTTGCTGGGAAAACAGGTGCTTCACCTAGCGGTGCTTCAAGGACATATGCTTTCTTGGCAGCTATGAGGATAATCCTCAGGTTACGGACCCAGTCCGTGTAGTTGCTACCATCATCTTTCAGCTTGGTTTTTCTCTAGGAGCAGCGTTGAAGTTGAGGGCAACATTAGCGTGGGCCATTTGATCTACAAGACATATTGCAAAGTTTAGACTATGTTCATGATAATTAAGTTCATCTAATCAAATTACTTAATGAACTCCCACTCAGATAGACATCCCTTTGGTCATCTAAGTGATACATGATCCGAGTCAACTAGGCCGTGTCCGATCATCACGTGAGACGGACTAGTCATCATCGGTGAACATCTTCATGTTGATCGTATCTTCTATCGACTCATGTTCGACCTTCGGTCTTCCGTGTTCCGAGGCCATATGCATACATGCTAGGCTCGTCAAGTCAACCTAAGTGTATTGCGTGTGTAAATCTGGCTTACACCCGTTGTATGCGAACGTTAGAACCGATCACACTCGATCATCACGTGGTGCTTCGGAACAACGGACCTTAGCAATGGTGCACAGCTAGTGGGAACACAATTCTTGATATTTTAATGAGGGATCATCTTATTTATGCTACCGTCGTTCTAAGCAAATAAGATTTAAAAACATGATAAACATCACATGCAATCAAATAGTGACATGATATGGCCAATATCATTTTGCTCCTTTTGATCTCCATCTTCGGGGCACCATGATCATCATCGTCACCGGCGTGACACCATGATCTCCATCATCGTGTCTTCATGAAGTTGTCTCGTAAACTATTACTTCTACTACTATGGCTAACGGTTTAGCAATAAAGTAAAGTAATTACATGACGTTTATGTTGACACGCAGGTCATAAATAAATTAAGACAACTCCTATGGCTCCTGCCGGTTGTCATACTCATCGACATGCAAGTCGTGATTCCTATTACAAGAACATGATAAATCTCATACATCACATATATCATTCATCACATCCTTTTGGCCATATCACATCACACGACATATGTTGCAAAACAAGTTAGACGTCCTCTAATTGTTGTTGCAAATTTTTACATGTCTGCTATAGGTTTCTTAGCAAGATCGTTTCTTACCTATGCCAAAACCACAACGAGATATGCCAATTTCTATTTACCCTTCATAAGGACCCTTTTCATCGAATCTGATCCGACTAAAGTGGGAGAGACAGACACCCGCTAGCCACCTTATGCAACTAGTGCATGTCAGTTGGTGGAACATGTCTCACGTAAGTGTACGTGTAAGGTCGGTCCGGGCCGCTTCATCCCACGATGCCGTCAAATCAAGATAAGACTAGTAACGGCAAGTAAATTGACAAAATAGACGCCCACAACAACTTGTGTTCTACTCATGCATAGAAACTACGCATAGACCTAGCTCATGATGCCACTGTTGGGGAACGTTGCAGAAATTAAAAAAATTCTACGCATCACCAAGATCAATCTATGGAGCTTACTAGCAACGAGAGGGCAGTGCATCTTCATACCTTTGAAGATCGCGATGCGGAAGCACTACAAGAACGCGGTCGGTGGAGTCGTACACGAAGCGATTCAGATCACGGCCGAATCCGATCTAAGCACCGAACAACGGTGCCTCCGCGTTCAACACACGTGCAGCCCGGTGACGTCTCCCGCGCCTTGATCCAGCAAGGAGAGAGGGAGAGGTTGGGGAAGACTCCGTCTAGCAGCAGCACAACAGCGTGGTGGTGGTGGAGGAGCGTGGCACTCCAGCAGGGCTTCGCCAAGCACTGCGAGAGACGAGGAGGGAGAGGGGTAGGGCTGCGCCAAGAGAGAGGGAGACTCGTGTCTCTGGCAGCCCCAAAACCCCCACTATATATAGGGGAAGGGGGGGGCCTAGAACCATCTAGAGGGGGGGGGGGCGGCCCCTCGAGGGGGCAGCGACCCCCTTAGGGTTTCCAACTAGGGGGGGGTGCCCGCCCCCGGGGGGGGGCCTAGGGTTTCCAACCCTAGGCGCCTTGGGCCCTTGGGGGGGGGGGGGTGCACCAGCCCACTAAGGGGCTGGTTCCCACCCAACTACAGCCCATTAGGTCCTTCGGGGCAGGTGGACCCTCCCGGTGGACCCCCGAAATCCCTTCGGTGGTCCCGGTACAATACCGATAAACCCCGAAACCTTTCCGATGACTGAAACTGGACTTCCCATATATAAATATTCACCTCCGGACCATTCTGGAACTCCTCGTGACGTCCGGGATCTCATCCGGGACTCCGAACAACATTTGGTAACCACGTACATCTATTCCCTATAACCCTAGCGTCGTCGAACCTTAAGTGTGTAGACCCTGCGGGTTCGGGAACTATGCAGACATGACCGAGACATCTCTCCAGCCAATAACCAATAGCGGGATCTGGATACCCATGTTGGCTCCCACATGTTCCACGATGATCTCATCGGATGAACCACGATGTCAAGGATTCAATCAATCCCGTATACGATTCCCTTTGTCTACCGATATAGCACTTGCCCGAGATTCAGTCGTCGGTATACCGATACCTTGTTTAATCTCGTTACGGCAAGTCTCTTTACTCGTTCCGTAACACATCATCCCGTGATCAACCCCTTAGTCACGTTGAGCTCATTACGATGATGTCTTACCGAGTGGGCCCAGAGATACCTCTCTGTCATACGGAGTGAGAAATCCCAGTCTCGATTCGTGCCAACCCAACACACACTTTCGGGGATACCCGTAGTGTACCTTTATAGCCACCCAGATACGTTGTGACGTTTGGCACACCCAAAGTACCCTTACGGTATCTGGGAGTTGCACAATCTCATGGTCTAAGGAAAAGATACTTGACATTAGAAAAGCTTTAGCAGAGGAACTACACGATCTTGTGCTATGCTTAGGATTGGGTCTTGTCCATCACATCATTATCCTAATGATGTGATCCCGTTATCAATGACATCCTATGTCCATGGTTAGCAAACCGTAACCATCTATTGATCAACGAGCTAGTCAACTAGAGGCTCACTAGGGACATGTTGTGGTCTATGTATTCACACAAGTATTACGATTTCTGGATAACACAATTATAGCATGAACAATAGACAATTATCATGAACAAGGAAATATAATAATAAACATTTTATTATTGCCTCTAGGGCATATTTCCAACAAAAAGTGGAGCCGGTGGAGACGAGGATGTGTTACCGAAGTTCCTTCCCTTTGAGGGGAAGTACGTCTCCGTTGGAGTGGTGTGGAGGCACAATGCTCCCCAAGAAGCCACTAGGGCCACCGTATTCTCCTCATGCCCTCACACAATGCAAGATGCCGTGATTTCGCTATTGGTGCCCTTGGAGGTGGCGACCGAGCCTTTACAAACAAGGTTGGGGCTATCTCCACAACTCAATTGGAGGCTCCCAACGATACTACAGAGCTTCACCACAATGGAATGTGGCTCCGAGGTGACTTCAACCGTCTAGGGTGCTCAAACACCCAAGAGTAACAAGATCCACGAAGGATTAGTGGGGGGAATCAAATTTCTCTTGGTGGAAGTGTAGATCCGGGCCTTCTCAACCAATCCCCAAAGAATCAACAAGTTTGATTGGCTAGGGAGAGAGATCGGGCGAAAATGAGCTTTGGAGCAACAATGGAGCTTGGGAGAAAAGATATGAGTCAACTTGGAGAAGAAGACCTCCTTTTATAGTGGGGGAACCAATCCAACCGTTACCCCCCTCTTCAGCTCAAGACAAAGCAAGATTATCTCTTTCAAGAGAAAGCGGTATTACCGCTGGTCGATGCGGTACTACTGCAACCGCCAGCGGTACTATCGCATAGACTGAGAGTAGACAAAGTAGAGGGAGAACGAGAGAGAGAGAAAGGGGTTATGGGCGGCACTGGTAGCGGTGGTAGCCGTGGTACTACCGCTCATGGTCGGTACTACCGCTGCTACTGCCGCTACTACTGCCGCTACTACTGCCGCACAACCCGACACGAGAAAATGCATCCTCGAGTCGAGGCGGTAGCGTTGCCGAACCAGGACGGTACTGTCGTCGATGCCCTGAAGCGGTACTACCGCTATAGGACAGCGGTACTGCCGCTTGAGGACCACAGGCGGTACTACCGCTTCCTCCTCACAGTCTACACAACTGTTAAAACAACAAACTCCAAGGAGAGGAAAGGAGCCGGGGGTGCAACAATGACGTGTACGTGATGATTCCACCCTAGCCTTTCCAATGCGGACCCCCTCTTGATAGTACGGTGTCCCCTACGACTCAAGTCCACCAAACTGAAACGAGGTAGACTACACCGTCTTCACATAAAGCTCCGAGGGGGAACCAAATCGTCTTGTGCCTAGACATGAGATATCTGAAATGCTCAATGCACACAATTAGTCCGCAAAAGCATTGTCATCAATCACCAAAACCACTTAGGGAGAAATATGCCCTTACAATCTCCCCCTTTTTGGTGGATTGATGACAATACGGGATTTGCACATTGGATATAAAATGAAACATAAGCAAACCCAACATCTATAAAATATAGACAGGCTCCCCCTAGATGTGTGCACTTTATAGAGATGCTTAGGATTGCACGACACACATACTAGGATCAAGACTCCCCCTATATTTTTTAAACAAGGCAATCCTTGCAACAATATGAATGACACTAAGCATGGAGGCAAGGTAACGTAATGAGCATGAAGTAAAGGGCACAAGATAGTATAAGCTCACAATCTACTAAACATACTAGACAAAAGGATAAGGCAATAAGATAAGCTGAGAACATATGTCATACACCATATGATAGTCTCCTGGACTCACACGAACGCAACAACAAACGAACAAACCAAAGCAAACGAAGGTTCAACAGAACAAAAAACAAAGCAAAACAAGACTTGACCCAAGACTCGCAAATCCTACACTCTCTCCCCCTTTGGCATCGAGACACAAAAAAGGCAGGGAGGACACCTACGACATAGCTACACTACAAAAAAAGACACATCCGTGACATTTTGGGCCGAACGAATTTTTTTCTGCCATACATATGAAACTTCTATGACGATAACTGTGACAAAACCCGGTATAATCATAGATGTGGTGGGCTCCTACTTCTATGACAAAAAATCATGATAGAAAATGGGCTTTCCGTCCTGGGCGGGCCGGAGACGCAGCTGCATGACATTCTTTGGGCCGTCCATGACGGAAAATACTGTGGTACAAGCGAGGGCAAGGAAAATTTCGGGAGTTCAGTTACGGTGGGAGGTCGGGGCCGAAGCGATGCGCTGCTTTCTCTTGTACACGACGCTGCGCGTGTGTAGGCGTTGGCTCTAATCGAACCAGCGAGGCATTGGGCTCTAATCGAACCCGGCGATTACCTTTGCATGTTACGCGTTCATCGAACCCGGCGATCGATCGATGGTCGTTAATCGAACCCGATCGAGCGATTCGCCATCGCGCTAATCAAGCCGGTCGATGGGATGAGCAGTGGAGCGTTGCGGGGGGGTTGGATGAGCGGTGGCGGTGGCGTTGCCTCTGGATGAAACGGACCCGTGGTGTGGTGGAGGGCTGGATGAACAGTAGACGGTGGAGGGGTGCCTGTGGAGGGGTGGATGAACAGGACCCCGTGGTATGGAGGGCTGGATGAACAGTAGACGGTGGAGGGGTGGATGAACAGGACCCTGTGGTGTGGAGGGCTGGATGAACAGTAGATGGTGGAGGGGTGGATGAACAGTACCCCCGTGGTGTGGAGGGCTGGATGAACAGTAGATGGTGGAGGGGTGGTTGAACAGCAGCCGGTGGAGTAGCGCGCGGTGGAGGCTGGATGAACAG
This sequence comes from Aegilops bicornis, assembly GCA_021605145.1. Taxonomy (NCBI): domain Eukaryota; kingdom Viridiplantae; phylum Streptophyta; class Magnoliopsida; order Poales; family Poaceae; genus Aegilops; species Aegilops bicornis. Next base: position 331,393,037 of record CM038675.1, read on the forward strand.
GAGCCCGTGGAGGCTGGATGAACAGGAGCCCGTGGAGGCTAGATGAACAGGAGCCCGTGGAGGCTGGAGGAGGTCGACGGTGGAGATGAACAGTATCCCGTGGAGTCCCGTTTTGCGGTACGCCACACCCCTCCCGATGAACAGGACCCCTGTTTCAACCGTAGCGCTCCAACACAAGTCCGTTTCCTCCGTTTTGCGGTACGCTACACCCCTCCCTATCAACAAGACCCCTGTTTCGACCGTAGGAGGTCAGTTTCCTCCATTTTGCAGTACGCCACACCCCTCCCGATCAACAGGACCCCCGTTTCGACCGTAGGAGGTCCGTTTCCTCCATTGTGCGGTACGCCAGGCCTCGTTTCCATCGCCTCTTCCGTCCAAGCCCTCCCGATGAACACGATGCATTCTGTTGCCTCCCCATGAACACGACGACGATGTTGTTTCTCCGTTCCGACCCAGCCATGTCAACGAGCCCTCGCCGTACGTATGCGCGAGTAGGCGTTCGAGACCCCGCCCGTATGTACACATACGTGGCCGTATTTTCTTTCTTGCACCCTGGCCGCCTCTACTATGACACGTGCGCGCCTCTACATCCACCAGTATATATATACGTACACGTTCGCGACCAGAATGACAACGCTACGTACGCTTCGACCAGGTGGGTCCCGACTGTCAGGCACTTCCTTGCCTGCGAAGATGTAGCTGGTGGGTCCCAGTCGGGGGCGGAATACGGTGGCCCGTCCGGTGGGTCCCGCTGCGGTGGAGGAATAATTATTTTGCATGTAATAAGGAGGCACTTCCTTGCTGCGGCCGTGGACCCGGTATCGGCCTCTCCACGTCTGATCCACGTCCGATGGAAGCCGTTCCTTGGCAGCGTTGACCACGCTGCGCCGAGAGCACCAGGCGGTGGACGACGGCGAGGCCTAGGAAGGGGACAATGCGGAGCCGGGAAGACAGCGGTGGATGCCCAGCGTGAGAAATCTGAGGGCACGGTTCGCTGCGGTGTGAGGCTGCCGTCGCCGCAGAATAACATGGGGTGTGGGTGAGTAGAGGGATGGCCTGGCCAGCGGTGGGAGTAGTAGAGGCGGTGAGGCCTCCGCCGCATCGCAGCCGGCCACGGGAGGCAGGAGCACGAGGCACGACCGGCGCTGGTTTGGGCGGCTGGAGCAAGAAGACCAGAGGTTGAAGAAGCACTACGGCCGTTGGATGGACATCATACGGTCACTTGAGCTAGAATCATGCATATTGACTAAGTTGACAAAGCCCTCCGTCCCCGTCAACTTAGTAGGCCCACAAGTCAGCCTACCACTATATCGGGTCCCAGCTAACAGGGGCAGTATTCATTTTTTTGTGCGTAATAAGGAGGCACTTCCTTGCGTGCGAAGATATAGCTGGTGGGTCCGAGCTGTCAGCAGCGGTAACGTTTTTTTGCGAAATACTGAGGCCCTTTCGGTGGGTCCCTGATGTCAGTGGACGAATCATTATTTTGCGCGTAATAAGGAGGCATTTCCTTGCGTGCGGCCGTGGACCCAGCTGTCGGCCTCTCCACGTCTGATCCGCTTCAGATGCATGTCGGTCGTTGACAACGTTGACTAGGCGGCCGAGAGCACCAGGCGGTGGACGACAATGAGGCCTAGGAAGGAACGATCTGAGGCAGGGAAGACCCGTGATTGTTTCCCACGCGAGGGGAGAATCTGTTGTCTGAGGGTTTTCTGGTTCGTCTGCCATTCTTGGGAGAATAACGGCAGTGTGGTGAGGAGAGGGATGGTTAGGCCAGCGATGGGAGTACGGTGGGCGGTGAGGCTGTGGCGGCAACTGATCGGCAGCGGGAAGGAGGGAGCGAGCAGTCCTGCGGTGCTTGTTTGAGCGGGCAGAGGAAGGAGAAGAGCAGAGATTGAAGAAGCCACGGCGGCCATTGGATGGACATCCAACGATCCTTTGCTTGTCGTCAACCTTTTTAGGAAAGCCTCAAATCTGTGGAAAACAGCATACAACCCATCTGCCATTATTTCTAATAGTTTTCAAGCCATTTTCTAATTCTTAAGGTTTTTTTGGAGCCCATATTCTTTTTGTTAGCATTACAGCCCAAATTGTGCCCACGGTTAAAAATTATACGAAATTTTGCATATTTCGGTGCGGTCCGAACTGTTTTTAATCCCGAAATTTCGACTCACATTCAAACTGATTTTAAAAATAAATGTATATCAATATAAAATCCAACAAATTATCCACGCATAAAAATTAATGTAATTTAAAATCTTGAAATGAAAAATAAAATATTTGAAACTAATTGCCGGTTTGACGTGTTTTAAAAATGTACATCCCATTTCTCATTACCGATGGGCCATTTTCTCGGCCAGCCAAATGAAAGCTCTCCTCGTCTTGAATGATTTGCAGCCCAACAGGCCAGACAAAGCGACTTACTTGGCAAATCACAAAAAAAGCTGGGTTGTGGCCGTGGACCCATTGTCGGCCTCTCCACGCAAGATACTCTTCCGATGGAAGTCGTTCCTTGACCACGTTGACCACGCCAGCGGAGAGCACCACGGCGGTGGACAACGGCGAGGCCTAAAGTGGACGGCGGAGCGGAGAAAACAGCGGCAGTGGAAGCCCACGCGGAGAGGAGTACGAGGGTTCACTGGTTCGGCTGCGGTGTGAGGCTGCCGTCGCGGCAGGGCCTGGCCAGCGGTGGGAATAGTAGGGGGTGGTGAGGCCTTTGCGGCAGCACAACAGGCCACGGGAGGCAGGAGCATGTGGCACGACCGGCGCTGCTTTGTGCGGCTGGAGCAAGAAGACCAGAGGTTGAAGAAGCACTGCGCCCATTAGATGGACATCGTACGGTCACTGGAGCTAGAATCGTTCATATTGACTAAGTTGACAAAGCCCTCCGTCCCCGTCAACTTTGTTGGCCCACAAGTCATCCTCCCACTATGGTGGGTCCCAGCTAGCAGGGGGGTGTATTCATTTTTTGTGCGTAATAAGGAGGCACTTCCTTGCGTGCGAAGATATAGCTGGTGGGTCCGACATGTCGTGGGGAACATTTTTTTCGCGAAATCTGAGGCCCTTCCGGTGGGTCCCGGTATGTCGGTGGAGGAATCATTATTTTGCAGCGTCTTGTCCACGGCCGATGGATGTCGCTCATTGACTACGTTGAGGAGGCGTGTAGGAGAGCACCATGGCGGTGGACGACGGCGAGGCCTAGGAAGGAGCGACAGGAGCGGGGAATACTCGGCAATGGTTGCCCAGCGGTGGGGAGTACAAGGTTTCTTGGTGGGAAAATAACAGGGAGGTGTGGGTGAGTAGAGGAATGGTGTCGATTGTACAAAAGAGGGGTACACTTTTGTACCCCTATAATACTGCAGGCAATGAGCCGCGCCCACGACCACACTAAGCAAGGCAGGGGAGGTGAGCCAAGGTAAGACCAAAACTCGAGGGAACTGGAGCAACACCAAGGCCAGGACCACGAAGAGCCAAGGGACGAGGCGGGCTCCCCCGGCAAGATCCTTGCCGGGTCCGGCTTTAGCAGCCCCAGCAAGACCCTTGCCGCGGCAACTCGCCCCACGCCTACGGAGCAAATCACCCTTGAGTCCACTGCCCCCATGGGGCAAGGATTCGGGAGACCCCTCCGCGGTGGCATGCAGATCTTTGTGAAGAAACATTCACAATCAGATATAGAAGATGACGACCCTTGGCGGGATCCCAGCCGAGGAAGACCAAAAGACCCCCGGCAAGTGCCTTGCCGGGGATAACAGCAGGCGCCTCGGCAAGACCCTTGTCGGGGCCCCGGTAAGGCCCTTGCCGAGGACATCCACAGGGCCACCATCAGGCCCACGCCGACTAAACCTCCATCGCCGTACGCATGCAGCTGCCAACCCAACCAGCTGGGCAGGCACCTGCGTGGCGGCATGCAGATCTTCATGAAGACCCACCACTGCGCCACCCCAGCTGCCTGCCTACATACATGGCATCACAGGCATCACTGGCCAGGGCGCGTGTCGACACAAGAAGGAGCGGCGACGGATGAGACGGGCGTCGCCCCCGCCCCGATAAAGCAAGGACACCTAAGAGGGACGCATTAAATGCGCCTTGTCATGTAATGCAAGGGATAACCTCGCATCACTGTACCCTTTCCACCTCCTGTGTGCCACCGTGGCGACCCCTTTTTCTATAAAAGGAGGCCCGAGGCGACCAGGAGAAGGATTCGGCTTTTTGGAGCTCCTAACGCATACGCCTAGCTCAAGAACAGGAATATACATCCACCAAAGCAGGAGTAGGGTTTTACGCATCCTCGCGGCCCGAACCTGGATAAACAAACTGTGTACTATCTGTTTGATCAGCTCTTCTCACGACCCCGCGCCCCGCTTACCGTAGTAGGGATTCTTGTGATCCCATAGGTGTCGTTCCCACCGACATCTTTGGCGCGCCAGGTAGGGGGCGCAGTTGTGAGAATTGGCTCTAGCAGTTATTCTAGCACTCCTTCGTCCTTGCCCTGTTTCGAGTCCGCTCAACAGGGGGCTCTCCCACGATCGGCAACGCCCTTGCCCTGTTTCGAGTCCGCTCAACAGCTCAAGCGGCTGCGTCGAGAATGGCAGAGTAGCCTTCCACGATCAACCAACGCTCTCGATTCTGACTCGAGTCAAGCTCGACAGTTCGAGTGGCCACGTTCAGAACGGTAAGGTGGCTCGTCCGGCAGCACGCATACCCGGCAGGCCCATGGGGATCCGTCCCCAAAACGCCGCTAGGGGCTTCCGCGCCGGCGAACCTACCCAATCGACGTAGGGCGCACATACAAAGAGAAATTGAACGGGGAAATAACATGCATGAAAATTAAGTGTACTACAAAAGTTATGTTACATCACATCATTGCTGCGGTTCTAACTAAAGATAAAATTTGTCTTGGTCGGGAACATGCAGCGGCGAAGAAGAACGGGATGCCTAATCCCGGCGCTGGCCTTCCACCCTCTTGATTTCGTCGATGCTGCTGATGATGGCCTTGATGCGCTCCTTGAGCACCGTGAGGTCGGTACCATCCGACAAGCTACCCATCGCGGCTTTGAAGTCGAGGTCGGGATTCTAGTATGCCATCTTGGTGAGGACCTTGGTCATGGCCCCCGGCAAAGTCGCCGGGCCTCCCCAGCCAACATGGCCGCCCTACTGGAGTGAAGATAAGCCAAGGCTCCAAGGACGCCCTCGAAGAACTGGGTCAGCTTGGCGTTGACGGTCCCGCTGCGCTCAGGGGCATACCTCACGTTTGGCATCCCCATGGTGGCCAAGCGCAAGAGTGACCACGCGGCGGCGTCCTCAGACGGCTGATCCACTGTTCTCGCCCATACATATTCACGGTGGGAGGCGGCCTCGATCGCCAGCTACTTCTCCTCCTCCAGGCTCCTGGTCAAGGTCTCCTCCCGAGCCTTGCTCTCCGACAACATCTTCTCGAGATTCTCCAGCTTCAGCTTGAGATCTCTGATGGAGTTTTGCGCTTCGGAGAGCTCCCTAGTCCTGCCGATGACCGCTCCTTGCGCCTCTACCAAGGCACTGTTGAGCGTGCTCTTCTCATTGGACAGCTTGAGGGCCTGCTCCTTCAGCTCGTCCTGCTCTACCTCCAACTCCTTTACCTTGCCGGCATGGGCCAGAGCCTGGGCATCGAGTGCCTCTTTGTGCCTCTGCTCTAGCTCGTGAGTCCGTCGCACGACAAGGGCCTCGAGCTCCTCATCCTTACCGCGGAGCGTTGCGGCAAGCTTCGCCTCACGCACGATGAGGTCCTCTTCCTGGGAATCCAATGCGGCTTGATGCTTTGGTTCCGGCGGCCTCGGCGCGGCGTAAGTTTGCCGCCTTTTCCTGGGCCTTCACGATGTCAGCCATCTTCATGGTGAGCTCTACATCGCGCTTGGCCAATTCCCCCTGAAAGGCCCTCTGCTCCTCGCGAGCCTGGTGAAACCAGGTCTGCGTCTCAGCAACGCGCGCCTTGAAGTCCACCTCCGCCTTGCCCACCGTTGCCATCCTGGACTTAACCTTGTCCAGACGGGCATGGTAGAGCAGTTGGAGTTTTCGGAAATTGGCCCTGTCGGTGTCAAAACCGGCGGATCTCGGGTAGGGGGTCCCAAACTGTGCGTCTAGGCGGATGGTAACAGGAGACAAGGGACGCGATGTTTTTACCCAGGTTCGGGCCCTCTCGATGGAGGTAAAACCCTACTCCTGCTTGATTAATATTGATGATATGGGTAGTACAAGAGTAGATCTACCACGAGATCAAGGAAGCTAAACCCTAGAAGCTAGCCTATGGTATGATTGTTGTGTTGTCCTACGGACTAAAACCCTCCGGTTTATATAGACATCGGAGAGGGCTAGGGTTACCTAGTCGGGTTACAATGGTAGGAGATCTACATATACTGCATCGCCAAGCTTGCCTTCCACACCAAGGAAAGTCCCTTAGGACACGGGACGAAGTCTTCAATCTTGTATCTTCATAGTCCAGAGTCCATTGAAGGTATAGTCCGCTATCCGAACACCCCTAATCCAGGACTCCTCGGTAGCCCACGAACCAGGCTTCAATGACGACGAATCCGGTGCGCAAATTGTCTTCGGCATTGCAAGGCGGGTTCCTCCTCCAAGTACTTCATAGAAGATTTTGAACACAAAGGATAGTGTCCGGCTCTGCAAGATAAGTTTCCACATATTGCCATAGAGAGAATAACATTTACACAAATCTAATCTGCTGACGTATTCGTAGCGCGACATCACACTACGGCCAAGCCTTTATTTGAATCGTTTTTACTCCCCCACCTCAGCGCGTTTTGCGAGGCGGTTTCCTTGGCATGTCTTGTCAAAGCAGAGATCGTGTCCCCTTTATTTACGGGATTCTCATCAATACGGACGTGGGTAACCCAACCGCGCCATTGATTACGGCGCTTGGGAGATAAGCGAGTTTTATCAGGCTGGTGGGAACGCACAGCTGCATCCGCCCATATAAGGGGATAAGGATCCACCTTTTCACCCACGCCTTCTTCCTTCTTTGCCTATCCATCTTCTGCGCACTCGAGCTCCAGCGCCCAAGTCCGCACTTCCCACCTCGACCTTCTCCAGCCATGTCCGGAGCGGGAGGCAAGTGGATGGTCTCCTCCGTCACGGAGGGGCACATCAAAAAATTGATGAAGGCCAGATACTTGTCTAACGACATCGCGCCCCGGCTTCTCGAAGAGGGGCAGCTCCTCCCCACCCCTAGGCCCCATGAGAGGGTAGTGTTTCTCCCCCATTTCCTCCGCGGACTGGGCTTTCCTCTCCACCCATTCGTCCGGGGGCTCATGTTCTACTATGGCCTGGATTTCCACGATCTGGCCCCGAACTTCGTCCTCAACATCTTGGCGTTTATCGTGGGTAATGCGAGGCTTTCCTCTGCATCCGCCCCCATTTTGGCCTATGGCTCAAGACTTTCAACGTCAAGCCAAAGGTGGTGCGCGGCAACCAGGCGGAGTGCGGAGGTGCCATGGCGGGTAAGATAGCCAACGCCCTATGGCTCGAGGGCTCCTTCATGGAGACCTTGAAGGGGTGGCAATCGGGGTGGTTTTACATCACCGAGCCGCGCGACCCTGATTGGGTCGCAGCCCCCGAGTTCCGGTCCGGACCCCCTACGCGGCTCACATCCTGGAAAGAGACGGGCTTGTCGTGGGGCAACAAGGGAGAGGTAACTGGACTGCAAACATGCATCCAAACCCTGGTGAACAAGCAGCTCAAGCTTGTCAACGTAGTCCAGGTTATGCTCATCCGCCAGATCCTCCCGTGTCAACGACGGGCTTTCAACCTGTGGGAGTTTGACCCGGCGCAGACACGAACTTTTGAGCGGGCTCTTGACCACGACGTCACGAAGATGCAGGAAGGTGCTATTCAAGGGCGCCGAGGCTCCCGCATCCGCGTCCGAAGACCGCGGGTTCAGCACGCAGCGTCACGCCAGCGTGGTAAGCTATTTTTACCTTTTATAGGATATTAGTTTTTCATAGTTTGACTCTATGCGGGATCTAAGCTCCCTTACCTTTGACAGGATTGGCAGGCGAAGTCCGGACAGAACGACTGTCCAGCCCCTTTGCCCGAAGACCCAGCCGATGCTCGTTTAGCGAAGCTGCTAGTTCCGGCACCCTATACGGTGCCGGAGGAGAGGGCCAAGAAGAAGGCCACAGGGACTCGAAAGAGTGCCAGGCGCCTGGAGGTGTCGAATTCATCATCCGACGAATCCGAGACGCGCTCCTCCCGTGAAGACGAGGAAGAAGAAGAAGAAACCTCTCCCCCTCCAGTGGGGGGAGGAAAGAAAAGGAAGGCCGCCCCAACCGGGGAGGCCAAAGGGTCCAAGAAGGGGAAGACCCTTCCTCCGGACTACTCCACCAACGCCGACAACGGCAAAGAGGAGTGGCCGCACAGGGCCAAGCGCCCGGCGAAATCGTAAGTATCCGGATACCAGAGTTATTCATAGTATTCCTTTATTGCACAGCTTTTCCTTATGTCGAATATGATCATGCGGCCCGGCCTTGCGAGTCGTCGAGCGGCTCCCTGGATTCGTCGGATGTGAATTCACTTCCGGCGGCTACCTCCCCCTGCCCTACGGACGACGCCGAAGTGCTGTCCCAACAGGTTCCAAGTCAGGAGGAGGTGACCCCGAAGGCGCCGCAAGGCGACCTTCCGGATTCCAGGAGTAAAGGGGATGGAACCCCCCAGGGCTCCAAGTCCGGCTTTGAGCCGGACACCGGGCCGGAACCTTCAATGGTTCCGGACTCCGGTAGGTGGCCTCCTTCCAAGAGGAGCAAGCCTGCCGAGCCGGTGACCTCCGTCCAACCGGAGGCACTGGACAATTTGCTGGAGGTGCTTAACGGCGCCTCCATCGACGAGGAGCACCGCACTGTTATGAGTGCGGTAATCCGAGGATTCGATCCGCCAAGAGCGGACTAACTGGCTGTGCCAGCCTTTTAACAGGCTTTGAGGTAAGTAAAGAGTATGTAAAAATACTACCGCATAGACAGTAGCCCCTGATGCTCTGTTTGGCGTTCGGAAAGAAAAGCCGAATAGAGGATCTAATATAATTCGCAGGAGTCTAACAAAAAATGAGTCAATATGCGTGTCACGAGGCTTATTGCTAGCGACCGCCTTGAAGTGCGAGAGGTGGGCACACTGAAGCAGGGCCTCGAGCGGTCCGAGCAAGAGCTCGGCCTTGCCAAGCAGCAGCTCGAGGAAAAAGAAGGTAAGAGATACCTTATAGAAAAATATATAAAAGATGCAATTGCAAAAAATGACAGGATTAACGCGGCTATTCTAGGGGCCACGTGCGAGGCGTGGCGACCACAAGCAAGCGTGACCGAGGCCGAGAAGAGGCGGCCACGGAGGCGTGCCGAGCGAGAGAGGTATGAGGCCCAGGTTGGCGAGTGCGGCAAGAGCCTCGAGCTCTCATGAAAAAACATGAGAGTTTGGAGCTTGACTCAAAGACGCGAGCGTCCGAGCTCGCGGCGGCTATTGAAAATGCCAAGTCTGCCAAGGCCGAATCCTAGAACGCCCTCCAGGAGTTGGATGCGGTGAAAAATATAGCGGCAGGTAAGGCATTCTTTATGCAAAGCAAACATGTAAAAGTGAGTTACTTGTTACTTACCCGAATCCGGAGCTCTCTAGGAGCATTTGCAGATTTACCCTGTAGTGTGTCTGATGCCGCCGCATTCTACCGAGCCGAGGAGGGCAGCTCGACGGAGAAGGTGTTCTGGTCTCGATATCTTTGAGGCGGACACCCTATTGCCCCCTGGCGACCGGTGAAACAATGGTCGAGAGCTCCACAAGGTGGCGAATAGGCCATGAAGGGCCTCATAGTTCGGCTGTGGCCTGAGAGGCTCTGCTGGGAGCTACTGCCGGGCTGGTGCGTAATTTGGTGGTGGAGGCTGTCCAAGGCTTGAAGTCATCAAGCGCTCCGTGCGCATCGAAGGTGCTCAGAGGGCCCTTGCCGATGCTAATGTGCCTTTGGGGCAAGTTGGATGCTGAGAAGCTTGTGAAGGACGGGCCACCGCCGAGGAAACATCATCTCAAGCCTGAGATGTATTATAAGGACGTTCTGAAGGGTGCTCGCCTTCTGGCGGATGAATGTGCCAGGGATGTAATTTTTGAGTAAACTCGCTCGTTACGTCGCTGCTTATTTGAAAACTTGTTCATATCGCTAAGCAATGCTTTTGAATTTAAAATATTACCTTACGTGCGGCTGTTTATCAAATTTGAGAGATGGCGAGTCGTCGGCTTCGCCCCATGCCACTAGTCTTTGGGGTGTTCGGGATAAACACAGGCGCTCTTTTTCCCATGTTTGGGTCCTTGAGGAGGCGCCAAAGACAACGAACAAGGCAATCGGACTATAATGCTTGAACACTCTCACTTAGCCATAGAATTCTATAACTTTAAATGTCGTGAAGCCCCTAGTATTCGGAAGACCGAGTTCGGGCGCTATCACGCCTTTGGCCGGACAAAGCCGACTCCTCGCTCTAAGCGGCATAAGTCTTTAGGGACTCGAAGAACCTCTCGAGCAGCGACCAGCTCTCGCTTCATCATGATGATCGGTTTAGCTTTCTCTCTTGAGGTGCTCAGCCCAGCTCAAGCTGGGGCACAATCGCAGTAGTTCTCCTAGTGCTACCTTAGCCGATATAGCGGAACGTAAGGCACCAAAACATAGGAGCCGGGCAAACCCAACTATTGACCCAAGACATGATTCGGAGCCGATGCATATAATGCTATAAGTTCGGGGTGCCGCACTTGTTAAAGTGTTCGGACTTCTCACACCATATTGAGGGGTACTAAAGCCCCTGGCGTATTTGCCGTACCAAGGTGTACGGGTGCAACATGTCGTCAATGAACATATATTTGTAAAAAAGAGTAATGCAAAAATAGACAAAAGCTATGCATTGTTTATTAAAAAGTCTGCGATCAAGGCAGAACGATACAGATAACGCGATAAGCAAAAGGTTGGAATGTTTAACATGTCCGTTCCAGGGGCAGGCTGCGGAATTGTATGCAAAACAGGTATACTGCTCGTGATAGAGACCACCTGGGAGTTCCGTAATGCGGCATGGCTTGTCTACTTCCCTGGTTCTTGTATCGTTTGTCCGGCAATTATACTGCCGGACAGGGCTTCCGAAGAATGGAGTCCTGAAAGTAAGAGAAAATTAAAAAATCGGCAGCCCCTAGTGCGGTTTAAGCCGTGTTTAGGGTGTGCCGTGATGGTGCCCCTCCCCCTGTGCCCATGGTATTTCGAGAGCGTAGTTATGTACGCGAAGCACTGGTTTCGCATTTTCGCGAGGGCTGGGGTTGGGGCCGCATTGCTACGCCTGCTCGGAACATGCCAGGCGGTCTTGTTGTAGGTTACTCCGGGCGTGCTTGTCGGTGTCTGGACGTTTAATGGCCGGACTGGAGAACTGCCTTGAGAGGCTGCTTTGTACTTCCGCTGCGAGGGCCGCCTTGTGCTCCTCCGTTCGGAGGGAGCGTTCGGTGTTTCCATTGACCGTAATTACTCCTCGAGGGCCTGGCATCTTGAGCTTTAGGTATGCGTAGTGCGGTGCCGCGTTGAACTTGGCGAATGCGGTTCGCCCGAGCAGTGCGTGATAGTCACTGCGGAACGGGACTATGTCGAAGATTAACTCCTCGCTTCGGAAATTGTCCGGAGATCCGAAGACCACTTCAAGTGTAACTGAGCCTGTACAGTTGGCCTCTACACCTGGTATGACGCCTTTAAAGGTCGTTTTGGTGGGCTTAATCCTCGAGGGATCTATGCCCATTTTCTGCACTTTATCCTGGTAAAGCAGGTTCAGGCTGCTGCCGCCTTCCATAAGGACTCTAGTGAGATGAAATCCGTCAATAATTGGGTCTAGAACCAATGCGGCAAATCCGCCATGACGGATGCTAGTGGGGTGGTCCCTTCGATCAAAGGTGGTCGGGCAGGAGGACCATGGGTTGAACTTTGGGGCGACTGGCTCCATCGCGTATACGTCCCTTAACGTGCGCTTCCGCTCCCTCTTGGGGATGTGGGTTGTGTATATCATGTTCACCGTCCACACTTGTGGGGGAAAACCCTTCTGTCCACTGTTGTTCGGCGGCCGGGGCTCTTCATCGTCATCGCTATGCAGCCCCTTGTCTTTATTTTCGGCATTTAACTTGCCTGCCCGTTTGAACACCCAACAATCCCGGTTGGTGTGATTGGCTGGCTTTTCGGCGGTGCCATGTATCTGGCACAAGTGGTCGAGTATTCGGTCCAAACTGGACGGGCCCTGAGTATTTCTTTTGAATGGCTTTTCCATTTGGCCGGATTTATAGCCTCTGAATCCGGCATTAAGCGCCATATCTTGATGATTATCGCCCGTTAATGCGCGCTTTTGCTATTGACGCCGATTCCGCCACTACTATCTCTGGTATCTGAATTACCAGGGTTCTTGGTCATATTGTTGCTACGAGCAAGCCAGCTGTCTTCTCCCGCACAAAAGCGGGTCATGAGTGTCATGAGGGCTGCCATAGATTTCGGCTTTTCCTGTCCAAGGTGCCGGGCGAGCCACTAAATCACGGATATTGTGCTTGAAGGCTGCTAGGGCCTCTGCGTCCGAGACGGTCGACTATTTGATTTTTCTTTGTTAGGAACCGTGTCCAATTGCTGGCCGATTCCTACGGCTGCTGAATTATGTGGCTTAGGTCGTCGGCGTCTGGTGGTTGCACATAAGTGCCCTGGAAATTGTCGAGGAATGCGGCTTCCAGGTCCTCCCAACAACCGATTGATTCTGCTGGCAAGCAGTTGAGCCAATGCCGAGCTGGTCCCTTAAGTTTGAGTGGGAGGTATTTGATGGCGTGTAGATCATCGCCGCGGGCCATGTGGATATGAAGGAGATAATCCTCTATCCATACCGCGGGGTCTGTTGTGCCATCATATGATTCGATGTTCACGGGTTTAAAACCCTCAGGGATTTGATGATCCATTACTTCATCTGTGAAGCATAGTGGGTGTGCGGCGCCTCTGTATTGGGCTATATCACGACGTAGCTCAGAAGAGCTTTGTCTATTGTGTTCGGCCCGGCCGGATTTACTATATCCGGAGTGATGATCACCGTCACGTACCGTGGGGCGCCCGGGCGACCCGTAGATCGATCTTGTTTGCCTTGCCTTGTCCTCCAATATATCTCGCAGGTCTGGCGCATTTTCCCATGCCTTGGTATGTTTTGAGCGGCGCCGGGGTGCGGCTTGAGTGGAGGGCCGAGAGGCCTCTCTGTCGTGGCCACGAGGTTCATCGCACGGAAAAGCTGCTCTTCTGGAGAACCATCACCGCCAACGCCCGGTTCATCGACCACCTCGAGCCCGGTGGCAGCGAGCACCTCGCCGTCGAAGACTTCCCCTTTGGCGGGCGCTCGGGAACTTGACACCCCTGGAAGATGGACGAAAAGATCGTCGCCCACCTTCAGATATCTGCCAGGGCCCGAGGTTGTGGAGGAAGGAGGCTGATCATCAACCACCTCTTCCTCGGCTGTGGCCTTGCCGGCCTCCCCAGCAGGCCCACCGCTGGCACCCTCGGCAGAAGCCTTGCCGGCCTCGCCGGCAGGCCCACCGCTGGCACCCTCGGTAGAAGCCTCGCCGGTCACCTTGGCGGCCCCGCAGCGGTGTCCTCGGCAGCATCCTTGGCGGCCTCATCGGCGGCGACCTCGTCAGCATCTCTGGCGGCCTCCTCGGCGCAATCCTGTCGGCCTCCACCACGGCCTCCTCAACAATGTTCCCAACAACAGTATCCACGTCCTCCATATCTATCGAAGGAGGGCCTTGGTAGTAATGGGAGCAATGAAGCCAAGAAAAAGAATAAGGGAAAAACAGAGACGGAGGACAGGCGACTCACCAGTGCCAGGTTGTGAAGCAGAAGTCCCCTCCCCGCCAGTATTCGACGCCGTGGCAGAGTCACCAGCGCCCAAGTTCCCCTCTTCCTCCATGGGTGTGGGCTCGGTGCTTGACGCCCTTGCCGGGGACGCCCCTCGCGGCGGCGTAGTCGATGGGGGTGGTGTGTTGGGGGTAGCCCTCTGCGGCTCCTCCTGGTGCCGCTCCCCTCCTGCGAACCCGACAAGGTTAGCACCATAGCATCAAACTCTTACCACATGTCGATAAGAGGAGGGTGACGAACTTACGCTGGGGGCTGTGCTGGGGGCTGCTGTCCGGGCTGCTCAGCACCACCAGTGGCGACTTTGAAGCACTAGCCGGGGGCTGGCCGCCCGCCGAGGCCTTGGCCCTCTTTGCCCTATGGGCCAACGTCTCTGCGTCCCTGCAAAAGCAAAAATGGATCAAGATAGGTGGCATAATTCAGGAACAGAGATGGCAGTGAGAAGCAGAGTACTTACTCATCATCCATATCCTCCTCTTCCACCATTTTCCTTTTCCTCTTCGGGCTGAGAGGCCCGAGATCAAAAGTGACCTCCGCGTCGACATCCGAGTCGACATCTGCCGGAGGAGGCGAAGAAGGCGGGCTTTGTGCGCGCCCAGATGGGGAAGGGGCTATTGTCTTCTTCTTCTCAGCGGCCTTCGTCAGCCTCTTCGCTGCCGTGGCCCTCGTGTGCCGCCCGAACCCCTCCGGGGTCAATTGAGGCCGCGGAGCCCTGCCGGGCCGGACCGGCTCACCGGAGCCAGCCCGCCGCAGGACTCGCCCTCTTCCCCTGGCTGGCGTCAAGCCCGCCGCCACGTACTCCTCCCCCGATGACTCGTCGGCCGCATCTTCGACAAGCGGAGTTCCAGTGTCGGCGCTGCTAACCTCCCCGGAGGCTGCCGCCCACCGGTTGAGCTCCTCTTCCTCCGCAGCCGTTGCGGCCTTGTCCTCCACACGCCCGGCACTGCCGGCCTCCATGGCAAGCTGCGCCTCCCTCGCCCTAGTGGCGATATAGTCCAGCTCTGCCTGGGTGGTGTCCATGACAAGCCACCGCTCGGCGTCAGCGTTGACATATACCTCAATCAGGGTGTCAAAGAATTGCTGCACATCCGCATCCTTAGGCTCCTTCCAGCTCGGGACAGGGCCGTGCGCATTACAGTCCGGCATCATAGCAATGATCTCGGACCGACGTGAATTATTGCACAACGGGACCACCCCCGCTGGCAACTTGAAAAACGGCCCCTTGAGGGCCTTGCCGACCTTTGCGGCAGCCCTCGCGGCCTTGCCAGTCCGTTCGACCTCGCTGTCGCGACCCACATCAAGCTGAAAAAGCCGCTGGCAGAAGTGGGCATGCGCCATCACCGTGAAATTGTGGTCGAGGCCAGGGCGGAGTCGCATAACGTCAGCCGGATTCGTAAAGAGCCAGGCTGGCCTCCCCTTGTGCAACGGGGCGATCCGGCGGCGAATGAAGTCCGCCCCGATCATCTCAAGGGTGAGTCCAGCCCGGGTCAGCCGGAGAATCCTGGTGGTGGCGACAGTCAGCCTCCCGTCGGCGGCGTCGACATCACCCCAATCGCTACCGCGAACCGGCGGCACACGGCGGACCTTGTAGAATTCCGACGGGTCTTCATCTTCAATCCAGCACCACCGGCCACGCCATTCCTCCCACCTCTCCTTCACGGCACCGTCCGGGTACGCCCCCTTGGATCTTGGGATCCAGGTGACGCAACCAGAGACGGCACCTCCCGGCTGGATCCGAGGGGAGAAATAATGGCGGAAGAGCGCCGTGTTGGGCTGCACCCCGGCGAAGCCTTCGCAAAGATGCGCAAAGAAAGCCATGCACGCCACCGCATTCGGAGTAAAATCCAAGAGGCGAAAGCCGAAGGTGTGCATAATGTCGCAGAAGAAATCGGAAAAAGGGGGGCATAACCCGCAAGAAAGATAATCGACAAAAAAGGGATACCGATTTGGAGCAGGATCGGCGCAAGCGGCAGGAACGACGCGCGTCGCCGGATGTCCCGAATTCTCTCCCCCCGTCTTCACTCCCCATAGAGGCCTGAAGGAGGCCCGGAGCTCATGAACATCGACCGTCGAGGGGAAGAAAAAGGCGGACTTCGTCCGGTCCCCCAATAGCGCGCTCTTCGGCGGCTCCACAGTCCCAGCGCCCTTAGCCACCCCCTTGCCCTTGACGGATTTGGGCGCCATGGCGGCTAAGAAGGTTAGAGGACCGAGGGAGGGGGATGGCGAAGCAACGACGGCGGGCGACGGCGGAAGCTTCGGAAGGAAGGAAGAGAGGAAACGGCGGCTCTGAGATTGGAGAAGGCACGAGGAAAGAGGAGAAAGTGAGCAGCGCGCCCACGGTTATTCCTTTTTATGGGGGAAAACACGGGCCGCCTCCTTTCACATTGACTGTGATGTGACGCATGCCCGCGGGAACCAACCCACGCATGCTGCCCATGTCACGCGCACCCGTCCACACTGCGCCACGCGCGCGGATCGTGGGAGGCGCGGCGCGCGAAAAATCTTACCGCGGTAAAAACCGCCCTTTGGGCCGTTTTGGGCCTAGCCCAACAACGCGTTGCGCTTATGTGTGGCCCAGGCCCTGGGGCTCCTGTGGGTGTACAAAAAGAGGGGTACACTTTTTGTACCCCTATAACTGTGCACGAGCAGTCAGAGCCGCGCCCACGACCACACCAAGCAAGGCAGGGGAGGTGAGCCAAGGTAAGACCGAAGCTTGAGGGAACTGGAGCAACGCCAAGGCCAGGACCACGAAGAGCCAAGGGACGAGGCGGGCTCCCCCGGCAAGATACTTGCCAGAGCCGGCTTTAGAAGCCCCAGCAAGAACCTTGCCGGGGCAACTCGCCCCAAGCCTACGGAGCAAATCACCCTTGAGTCCACTGCCCCCATGGGGCAAGGATTCGGGAGACCCCTCCGCGGTGGCATGCAGATCTTTGTGAAGAAACATTCACAATCAGATATAGAAGATGACGACCCTTGGCGGGATCCCAGCCGAGGAAGACCACAAGACCCCCGGCAAGCGCCTTGCCGGGGCCCCGGCAAGGCCCTTGCTGAGGACATCTGCAGGGCCACCATCAGGCCCACGCCGACTAAACCTCCACCGCCGTACGCATGCAGCTGCCAACCCAACCAAATTGGCGAGGCACTGCGTGGCGGCATGCAGATCTTCGTGAAGACCCACCACTGCGCCACCTCAGTTGCCTGCCTACATACATGGCATCACAGGCATCGCTGGCCAGGGCGCGTGTTGACACAAGAAGGAGCGGCGGCGGACGAGACGGGTGTCGCCCCCGCCCCCGATAAAGCAAGGACACCTAAGCGGGACGCATTAAATGCGCCTTGTCATGTAATCCAAGGGATAACCTCGCATCACTGTACCCTTTCCACCTCCTGTGTGCCACTGTGGCCACCCCTTTTTCTATAAAAGGAGGCCCGAGGCGACCAGGAGAAGGATTCGGCTGTTTGGAGCTCCTAACGCCTGAGCTAGCTCAAGAACAGGAATATACGTCCACCAAAGCAGGAGTAGGGTTTTACGCATCCTCGCGGCCCGAACCTGGATAAACAAACTGTGTACTATCTGTTTGATCCGCTCTTCTCACGACCCCGCGCCCCGCTAACCGTAGTAGGGATTCTTGTGATCCCATAGGTGTCGTTCCCACCGACAAATGGCCTGGCCAGCAATGAAGTAGGGTGGGGCGGTGCGGCTTTGGCTTGACCTGACCCGATATGGAGGCGAGGCGAAGCGATCCACCGTGAGCTGGTTTGGGCGGCTGGAGCAAGAAGATCAGATATTGAAGAAGCAGCATGGCCGTTGGATTAACATCCAACGGCCACTTCTGCTAGAATCATTTGTGGACTAAGTTAACAAAGCCAAAGTACACGTCAACCTAGTAGACCCACAAGTCAGCCTCCAAATCTGTCCGAAACAGCATACAACCCGAAATTTCTAGCCAGATTCAAATTAATTTTAAATCTAAATATACCTTAATTTAAATTCAATGAAATTTTACCCGCACAAAAACAATGAAATTTAAAATATCAAAATCCAAAAGAAAACAGTATTTTGGAACTAATTGTGCATTTTGCTTGTATTTTTTCATTTCTGGTAGCATTTCTTATTACTTATAGCCCATTTCTTATTACTTATAGCCCATTTTCTGGGCAAAATGCATCCCCCTCCTCGTCTTGAAAGATTTCCGGCCCAGCAGGGCGTAGAAAAGCAAGTAGGCCTACGTTGGTTATTCTGCAAAAGCCAAAATAGCTAGCTAGCAATTTTCAGAAAGGAAAAAAACAAACTGGGTTGTTCATGTGCTAAACATATGAAATAAGAGCCTGGGCTAGACGGGCCACGGGTCCCGCACAACCCAGTTGATACCCTTCTCCGTCCCGAAAAAACAAAATTATCATGGCGTCATTGGTCCCTCTTGTCATCATCCTCACCATGTCTGATCATCTCCTTATTCCTCTCGGTTGTTGACCATGTTGACAACACCGAGGACGGCCATGAGGAGGCGAACCAAGGCGGAGGACAATGGTGATGCCTCGGACGGAACTAACAGGAGGCAGGGCAGATCACAGCCCGACCATGGGAGGCGGGAGGCAGGTGGTCCCGTGGCGCTGGTTTGGCTTTGGCGGCTCGAGGAAGAAGAGATCAAGAAAAGCAGCGATGACGTTGAATGTCAATCCGATGGTCAAGGTTGGCACAATCGTTTGTTGACTAAGCGGACACCAAGTAGCATACTTTTTATATATATAGGAAGAAAACTGACGAAAATGCATTCGCCGTCTCCTCCTCTCCTCACAGGGAACGTTCGCCACATAAGTGACTAGCACCCTTGGTTTTCAATCGAGAGGTCTTGGGTTCGAGTCCTAGGAACTCTCAATTTTGTCCTCCTTCCTTCCTCGCAAAAAATGGGAAAGAAAATCAAAGACTTGGGAATGCGTACAGAACAAGCTAGTGTACCAGTAAAGAGACGTTGCCGAGTTTTAGAAAAAAGAAAGACGTGCTCCACATGGTGGTTCGAATCCAAACCTAGACTATGACTATATATGGTGCTATGCTACTCTGCAAGTAATGAAACTGACATATCCAACGTTCGCTTCTCCTCTTCTCTACTTACTCTGCCTAGAATCAGAAGCTCTGGCCGCAACAACCATGTCCGTTGGCTGCTCGTCCACCTGCTATTCAGCAGGCAACAACCAGATATGCGCCAAGTCACAACCCGTACCATCGCCTGTGGGTCTCATCACACTCTCAGACGCAGCGCATGACCGATTGCTCATCGCAACCAGCTGCCCGTTGGTGTGGTGCCACTTCTTTGCGCAAATCACGCAGAGTCATCCGTCGCGTCTCAACCACAATCTGCAACCTGGCCGGAGTCTTCTACAAATGCCCGAATCATGGGGTAATAATATGTTTAAGTGTTGTTCTGCTGCTTTCGGTTGCTGATTTTTTAATAGTTTGGTTGATGATCTACCAATTTGATTCATGCGTAAAAGGGAAGATTCGTGTGATTTGTATTTACGGGAAGTTCTTGATGTGGGGGAATGCAACTTCTGCTGATTATTTGGTTAGCCGAGGAATCCCAATACCAGCAGGTTGGGATGTTGGACAAATGGCTGAAGGAACGGCGAAGAGGAAGATGCACGAGAAGAAGGTTAAAGATGCAGTTCCTTCCGATCATGGCCAAGCAAATAGCTGAGCAGCCTTGACAACGGTGAGGAGATGAAAGAGCTTGTGAAGATAATGGGCAAAATCGATGTGCTCAGTAGGATGATTGTCTCTTTATTTGCGGTGTGTAGCACTTTCGTGATGTATTCGATGGCTATGACATGAGCACTTTCTTTGAAACTAGTAATGAATGAAACATGTAGCGAAGGCTGGGCGTAGTGTTTTGAACATCTAATGATTTCTATTAACGGAAATCAGGGGTATCCCTTTGCTCATATAAATAAATAAATAGCGAGAGGCCACGCCGGTCAGCTTTGTTCTCATTCGAAGACATCGAGCAAATTGCAGTCCAACAGCAAACTATGTCATGAAATTCAAGTTTCACAGCCAAATATGAGTACAACTAAACAACAATGTCATAATGTTTTAGTTGTCATACAATCACCAAACACAAATCAACATACATAACAAGTGATGTTCTCACAGCAAAATACTAAACAACATGTTCATCAGGTTTCAGTTGTCATAGCAAACACAATTTCACATAATAGATAAAAAACATCTTCTAAAAGGGAAATACGATAAAAGCAATGTAATCATCATCCATAGCAGCAGCATCAACATCTTCGCCATGTGTATCAGTCTGAATCATAATTCCCCATGGTGTCATCTTCTTCTTCGTCCTCAACATCCTCGAACGTTGGCTTCTTCTTGATCAACTCTTGTATGTCCACAGCACGACAGGCAATCTTTTCGCCGGCGTCCTTGACGTGATGGTTCTCAAAGATATTAGGAACATCTCTATTATCTTGTACATCAGGAGAAGTGTAAGCATCATCTTGTTGTGCAACTTCATTAAACGAATTCCTCTGCTCAAACCTTTGCAATACTCTCCAGTCATCGCTACGTGCAAATGTGTCTTCCAAGAAAAATATCTGTGTTGCTTGATTTGCCAAAATAAAAGGCTCGTTGGTCTGGTACACCGCCTTGACATTGATGGATTTGAAATAATCATCAGCTCTGTGTTTTGCGATCACGGAAAACAGGTTATACCAACGAAGACAATGTGAACCACACACCGATGATCCTCGGCGGAGATATCTGCAAGGCCCGAACAATGTCTGTTATGTTAGCATACATTTCAGTTGTCTCTTTGTCATCATGATATCCGTGCTCATGATGGCACTGTTTTGTGTCTTCCTGCCTTCGTCTCGTTCAAGGGTGTTGTAGCGCACATCTCCAACAACGCAAGATTCATAATGTCTTACCCGAGTATCAGGACCCATTGCTAGTGAGTAAAGGGCATCATCAAGTGCCTGCCCATCCTCCCGCATCTTCTTAACCTATGGTTAGAAAATAGACAAGTTGATCATCTTATGTACTCAATATATTAAAAAAACTGACAATGCACTTCAAAAGCTTACATGGTTCTTGAACCATTTTGCAAATCCTGCCATAACCAGTTTGTCAATGTTTCTTGGATTTTGCGGCAGTAACTCCTCTTTGTGGATGCTGCACAACATAGTGATCGCATCAAACATCTAAATATATAAGAATGTGCTGCAAGTTTAGTAGATTACGATGTATAAGCTGCAGATTGCACTTACTTGATATAAGGTAGTATCTCGTGACAGTTATTCAACACATACCAAACCATTTTGTCCAAATCTTTAGGTTTATCCTCTTGTCGACTCTTCCTCGTAACTCGAGCAGAATAATCGAAAACATTGAGCCCGGATTGTCTTCACCCACCTCTTTGCTAAGGTGATCAAATTGTTTCAATGTATTTTGAGCGAATGTCAACGCTTCAGTAGCAATGTAGGCCTCTTCAATGGAACCCTCGGGTCTAGCTACATTTCCTAACATAGCCCTTGAAAGTGCCTAGCCGCCTTTCAATAGGGTACATCCAGCCATACTTGTCTTGGACCTCTAAGTAGTGCCTCATCGGGTAGATGAACAGCCAAATGCACCATCACATCAAAGAAGGCTGGAGGATATATCTTCTCAAGGTCGCATAGGATAGTTGGTATCTTGTCTCTAAGGCGCTCCAAAGGATCTATCTGATATTCCCTCTCGCAGAGTTCCACTGAAGAATTGTTCCAACTCTACAAGCTGCTCTGTATAAGTCGGGCGGCCCAATCCTCTAAGGATAACAGGTAAAACCCTTTGAAGTAGGGCGTGGCGGTCATGAGTTTTCAACCCTTGTACCTTGTTTCCATCTGCTTGACCGACTCTCCTTTCGGGGTTGGAAGCAAATCCATGTGGGAATCTCACACGTGTGAGGACCCATGAAATTCTTTTCTTTTTACCTTGTCCAAGGCATTACACAATTTGGTGCCATATCCCGTCGTTTACCTTCATCTTGCACCTGCAAATCGTGCGATACCAGTGTGTCAAATCAATCCTAGATTTTAAGGTATCTTTCGTCTTGCCTTCAATATTAAGAAGTGTGCCGATGATGCTGTCACATATATTTACTCGATGTGCATCACATCAAGATTATGCCGCAGATCCAAATCTTTCCAATACTCCAAATCCCACAAAGTGGACCTGCGGGTAACAATAATCTCTCTTCTGCCCTGCCATGCTTCCTTTTCCCGCTACCATTATCAGGATGGTTTCCTGGTGTAATATGCCCGACCTTCTCTAATTCCACTTGCAACTCATCGGCGGTGAGCCTCTTTGTCACATCACGGTTTTCATGCTTTGCATTGAACACATATCTTCGGTATTTTGTAGGAAGCGGCTTCTCCTTGGCAAGAAAGCAGCGGTGTCCAATGTAACAGATCTTGCTAAGTATTGCGTATGACAGCAGATTCTGTCACGAACACATGCATTGTAACCATGTGTCGTTCGCCCTGACATAGTGCCCAAAGCCGGATAATCATGGATGCACCAAATTATAACGACACGCAGAAATAAATTAGCTGGTGGGCTGCTATATAGGTCTCGAGTGAGAACACCCTTCCATAGCTGTTGAAGTTCCTCCACAAGAGGCTCCATGAACAAATCAAAATCCTTTCGAGGACTTTTTGGACCTGGGATGAGCAAGGCCATCATGTAGTTTGATTCTTTGGTGCAGACATTTGGAGGCATGTTGTAAGGGATAATAAGCGGCCACATGCTATATGTGGCGCTCGGTGGCCAAATGGGTTAAATCCATCCGAAGCTAAGCCAAGTCTAATGTTTCTCGAAGTGACAAACTCTTTGTGTTTATCATTGAAGCTTTTCCTCAGTACCATGAGATGGATGGCTCATTACATTCTGATCTCTGTACTCCTGGTTCCTAGAATGCCACGGTACATCCTCTCTTGTTTCAGCATCATGAAACAACCTCTGCAATCTTGGTGTAATTGGAAAATGTCTCAGAACATTATGAGGAATCCTCTTCACAGCATCGCCATCTTTCCATCTTGATGATTTGCATTTCGGGCATTGACTTAAGTTGGCATAATCCTTCCGGAACAGAACACAATTATTCTTAAAAACATGGATCATATCATATCCAATTCCAACTGCACGAAGGAAATTCTTCATTTCTTTGTAGGTGTGTGGCAGCTCGAGATGCATCTGGGAAAGATTCATGAAAGCAGCCAACATCGCATCAAATGATTTGTTGGTCATCCGCTCAGATGTCTTCACACGAAGAAAGGTGACCATAGCTGAGAATCTTGAGAGCTTATTTCACAGGGGTGACAACAACGTTGCATTGTTCCAAGATGCGGGCCCACCGTTTTTCTTCTGCGGTGAAAGTTCACGGAATGCACGAGCATTTCGTAGCATTGTTTCAATGTTGGTCAAACTCCGGCTCCGCCACCACCACCTCCTCCTCCACCTGAGCATCAGGCAGATCAAGATGGTGATCTGCTGCTTCCACGTAGTCAATAACATTGACGTTCACAGCTTCACCATGATGAACCCACCTAGTATATGTGATCAACATCCCATACAAGTGTAGATGATTTTGCACAGTTGACTGGGGTCTTGTAACTGAATTCATACAACTGCTACATGGGCAGAGCACATCTGATTTCGGACCGCCGTACTCAGCTCTGATAAAGTTCATGAAGTTTTCAACCCCCTCGACATATGCAGCGGAGAATCTTGACGAAGTTATCCAAGTCCTGTCCATCTGTTAGACATACAAATTAGTTCTTCTACTAGATATTACAGGAAAAACATATATGCTTTTTTTATGAAGTCCAGAAAAAAAAATACCTAGGTCGATGTCTAAATCTAGGGCAAGATATTTTGATGAGCAGATCTAAGTAACGAAATATATGTAAAGCTAATTCAGCAAACAGATTTGAGTGCCAAATTATGACAGGCTGTTTCAGCAGTCAATGAGGCCAAGCACACATCCATCAAACTATCGAAGGCCATCGCAGCAACAAAGATCGAGTATAAAACGGTGTAGAGCTATTTCACCTAACAGATTGGCTACTAGACCATGGCAATCTACGTCACAATAAATATATGGCAGGATATTTTAGCAACTAATCGGCCTTGGCATGCCATCTCAGCTAAGCAGATTGAGTGCGAGCAGGCAAGGAAGCTTCTTAAGAAGAGAATATTGACAGTAAACTACTTCAGCAACAAGTGAGATTAACAACGTCTATCACTAACATTCAGCGCTACACCGACATGAGCAGGGCCTCGGTCTAGAATCGGCGTGCCGTGGGAGAAGCTGACCGCCGTATGCGTCTCCACATGAACGTCGTCGGCGATGGCGGCGCTGACCCATTGTCTTGCACAAGAACGTGCTGCAGGTGGCGGCGCGGCTAGAAGGACGGTAGTCTCTGAGAGCGTCTTGTGGGAGCGAGAGGATCGCCAAACATGGCGCCCACGTATCGGCCTTGGCGGGGAGGGCGGCTTTAGCGGAAGCGAATGGAGTGGAGGGGACAGGGGAGGGGGTTTGGGGAATATTATTGGCTAGTTGGCCGAAGGGCGGTTGAATCGGATTTGGGGGGAATTTTTGGGTGTGGGGGGGGGGGGGGGAGGATTTTCGCGCGGTGGGCGGGGGGAGTTTGGCGCATGGTCGGTTTCTCCAAGTGCAGTCCGCGATGTCGGTGAAGAGCAAGCGAAGCGGCGTTCCGTTTGTGTGAGCCTTGTGCAGGACCGAGCGTGTGTGGGGTGCAATGCGACATGACGAAGTCTTTGTGAGTGTACCACATTTTTCCTTTTAAACTAAGTGCTTAGCCCCTCAAAAAAAATATGTTGCTTCGCGCGGTCCATCGATACTACTACTAGTAATCCGGTAATCCCGACTAAGCAGTAGCGGCGGGTCTTTTCCCACGCGATATCTTTGGGAGGTTGGCTTAGTTGGATTTTTTAGGATGAGTAATGCTACACCTACGTAATCCCGATTCACGTAATTAACGTAATGTGAAAGCGTGTGAGCTGTTGATTGTAGATTGGAGGAGGAGGGCCCACCACCATGAAAATCAGGGGAGGAGAGAGAGGCAATTCGTTAACACTTTCGTAGGTTCCCGTAGATGTAGAAAGATGTGTCCGATCCTGCAATATAGGCCGTCCGATCTATATCTAACGGATAGGAAGGAAACTATGACAATTTACCCGCACTCCTCTCCACATTTGCAGATAGGCTTTCCCTCATTCATCCTTTTCTCCCACAAGATCTTGATCTTCCATGCAACGCACGGGCATCTTGCTAGTACTCCTAGAATATGTATATTATTGTGAAAGTTCATATACACCGGCCGAGATTAAAGCAAACACGGCAGATTTTCATTACATTTCGAACTTTTATAGGACAAAAAAATAAAAGAAACCCGACCCTAAACATATTCTATGGCGGCGACCGACGTGGTCCATCTGTGATCTCCATGTACGGGGCGGGGTTCAAGACCCGTGAAGTGAAGGTGCGGTCTCCGGCGAGGAAAAGTAGAACACGGCAGGAGACAGACCGGCCAGTTGGCACACCATGCCCTGCCGCCTCCCATGCCCTACTCATCCTCGGAGGAGTCCCCGACCTCGGCGGTGCCGGACGTTGGACGGCGGCAAGTAGGACGCATGGCTGACGGTGCTCCCGTCGTCGGCCGCCAGCGTGGCCACCGCTTGTGCGGCGACTTCAGCAAGGGCGGCGACCTCGAGCTCCATCCCCGAAGACAAGCTCTCCCGCAGGGCGTTCGCTCTTGCGGTCATGGCGGATGTGGTTCCAGGTAGGAGGACGATGCGCTATGGTGTGGAGCTTAGCTGGGCGTTGCCGCTTTAAGTAGCGCATTCCGGTGAGGCCAAGCGTCCGGCTGCGTCATTAAGTCGCCGAAGTTGTTCCTCGGGCACCAATCCTCTTAATGATGACATACGAACGGACGGCATGAATGCGGGCAGCTGGCGCCGGCTGGGAACGCACCACGCGATGACGCGAGGGATGAGGGTTTTGGTGTGCCAGGGTAGTCAGCTGCGGTCGTGGCAACGTTGGAGATGCCCTTTGCTCACATGCGATCCCCGCATGTCATTGAAAAAGCAAGACGACCCGGCATGGTCTCAGGTCCAGAGGATGTAGTTGGCCGCGCTACACCACTCCGCGGACGCGTCGCGGCGCCCCGTGCATCCTCGACGAGCCGGGTGTTGGGGTGTGTTTGAATTGTGGCCAAAGTGCACGTTGCCAAAATTTTGGTCATGACCAAAAGATTGGTCTTTGTTTGGATGGTTGCCATTTTTTTGGCATGCCAATGAACTCTAGCCAACTCTAGTTCATTTTTCTTGCCAGTGCCGGCCAAATCATGGGCAACCAATACCTCAACCAAAATTTTGGTCATGACCCAAAGATTGGTCTTTGTTTGGATGGTTGCCATTTCTTTGGCATGCCAATGAACTCTAGCCAACTCAAGTTCATTTTTCTTGCCAATGTCGGCTAAATCATGGGCAACCAATACCTCAACCAAAATTTTGGCTACCCAATGCTTTGATGGGGCAACCATGGGCACAAACCAAACATACCGTTGGTCGTGCCACAGCACTAACGCCACCCTCGGCAAACTGAAACCGACCGTGTCTAGCGACGATATGAGCATGTCGCTCAGTGCAGTCGCCGTGTCCAGAGGCGGTGCTGGAGCTGCGCCCCGTTGTTGCCCCCAACGACCCACATGAACGTTGTCGATGGCGAGGAGGTCGTGGGCCAGCTCCTCCATTGGACTAGTCTGCGCTACGTCGTCCCGACGGGTGTGCCCGACATGTCTGTTTCCCTGTTTTCCCGGCCATATTCGAGCGTCAGTGCTCCGTGTTGCGCCTTAGGCCTTTCACTATGTAGGCCAAGCGAGACAACTTATTGTTTATTTGAGCCATTCAAGTATAATCATGTGGCATTTGCTTATTTCTCATTCCTCTCCAACCCTCTTCTCCATCGACCATGTCGCCCTCCAGTCGAGTCCATCCTCCCGCATGCCTCATTTGAACATTCCGCCGAGTATCATTCGCATGTACCCACCCTAGTCCTCTTTCAATAGATCTCCGGACCCTGAGATGAAATCAAGAGGGAACGAGTGGGGGCACGTGATACCTAAGGCGGATTCAAAATTTTGAACCGGTGATCATAGCATCCGCAAATCATATATAAAGGGTATTCAATGTTCGTTTTGTTTTTTAACATACAATATACTCCCTCCTATCCTTTCTACTCCCTCCTTCCATCTATATTGGGCCTAATGCATTTTTCAAGACCGCCTTTGACTATTGACAATATTAATAGTACATGACATGTATAATGCGAAAATTATATCATTGGAAGCTCCTTTCACATACGAATTTGATGGTATGCTTTGTTTAAGTTGCATGTCATATATTATTGCTATACCTTTTGGTCAAAGTTAGCCTCGAAAACGCATTAGGCCCTATCTGAATGGAAGGAGGGAGTAGTTTATATATAAGTTTTATGTGCAGTCAAAGTATATCTACTTTGATAAAAAGGTATCAACATTCAACAACCCAAATCAATATTGTAAGATTCGTACGTACTCCTAGATTTGTACTCAAGATGGTTTCCAATTTGACTATTGACAAGATTAATAGTACATGAGATGTATAATGTGAAAATTATATCATTGGAAACTCCTTTCACATCGACTTTGACCGTTATGCTTTGTGTAAGTCGCATGTCCTATATTATTACTCTAACATTTGGTCAAAGTTAGCCTCGAAAACGCATTAGACCCTGTATGCTTTGTGTAAGTTGCATGTCATATATTATTACTCTAACATTTGTGTAAGTTGCATGTCATATATTATTACTCTAACATTTGGTCAAAGTAGTATAGTGGAAGTGGATCCTCTGACGTAGGTATCCCTGCCTTACCCTCCCTTTCGGTCACTTACTGGCGGACCCCATGCTTGCTAGGCCCCGCTTGTCAGTTACTCAATGGTTCAGCCACGTCAGGGGATCCTCATCCGTAGTATACTCCCTCTGTTTTTATTTACTCCGCATAAAACGGAGGGAGTGGTGGTATAATAAATGACGCGGGCAGGGGAGGGGGAGGGGCGTCGGTTTGCTCTCAACTGCGGTCCCACAACGAGCGAAAATGCAAGGCGAAGCACGTTCCATTCGGTGGCGGCGTGGAGGGTCCAGCGTGCCGGGCTGCAACGCTTAACGCGACAAGAGCGATGTCTGATCAAAACTGATTGACCGGTCGTCACCGGAACCACTATTCACACGGAACCTTGTTGCTTTCGGCCTCGCCCGTACGCCCTAAAACCACACCAAATCTCCAGCCCATTCCCCACCTTTCGATCCCTAGCCCGCATCAAGCGTCCCCTAGTTCGCCCGAAAAGCCATGGTGCGCCGCAAGATGACTTACTACAAGATCTTGGCGCCGGAGCGCCACAGAGAAATCGCGTGGCGGTCGGTGCCAGCACCTCCGTTCTCCAAGCTCGCTTTGCGGGCGGGCCAATCCCCGAGTTCTCTGGAGCCAAGCTACGAGGAGGAGGAAGCTGATCCAATGTTCATGGCGGAGGTCGCGGCGCAGAAGGCCCCTGATGGGTATGAGACAATGGATGTCGACCTCATGCCGGCGTCCGAGTCCCACATGGTTCAGGCGGACCAGCGGTTCAACATGGCGATACTAAAGGAGGACCGAGAGGCAGAGGCTCAACTCGACGTGGAGCGCGCGCATGCCGCTGCCATCGAGGCTCTCCTGCAGGCGGAACCAGATGTCGTGGATGTGAACCGGGCGGCGGAGGCTCAACTTGAGGCGGAGCGCGCGGATGCCGCTGCCATCAAGGCCCTCCTGGAGGCGGAACCGGACGTCCTGGACTTGAACCGGGCGGTAGAGGCTCGACTCAATGCAGAGCGCGCGGATGCCACTCTCATCGATGCCCTCCTGCAGGCGGAACCGAACGTTCTGGACTTGAACTGGGCGGCGGAGGCTCGACTCGACGCGGAGCGCGCGGATGCCGCTGCCATCGAGGCCCTCCTGCAGGCGGAACCGTACGTCCTCGACTTGAACCGGGCTGTGCTCTCATCCGTGCGGAGCGCCCGCACGCTCCGCTTGAACGAGTGGCTAGAGGCCGAGGTCAAGCACGGTGCAGAGACACACGTCGGCAGCTACGGCTGGTTCGCGCCGGCAGCCAAAGACGACGAGGCCATCTCTTTCCACGAGCAGTGATAGTTTTTCTTTATGTTGTTGTTTTCATGGATCTTTTGCTGTGTAAAAACATATATTTGTTATGCAAGTCGCCTGACTTGGGTCAGTCTACCATTTCAGGCGGTTGGATGAATATCCGACGTCTCCTAACCCTTCTTTCCTTCTTCCTCACCTCTTCTTCTTCCCCAACAGACCACTGCACGGGCCGTACAGATACTCCCCAACATGCGGTTGGATAAACATACTCTATGAACGAAAATTATGTGTCAGCGATAGGATGGCTGAGTTTGGTGTGTTCACATGCGACAGCACGTGTCATTGAGGGTGTGTTCCCTTGGTTGGGTTTGCGGCGTCTTGAGGAAGCGGCTATCTTGAGGGTGCGGTGCGACATGGCGTGCGAGGAAGCGACCGTGTGAGGGTGCGGTGTGACCGCGATAGCCCGTGCGCAAGTGTACCCCTTCTCATTTTGAAAACTTTAGGCAAGCTTGGCAAAATGTGTGGCGAAGTTTGGCAATGCAAGGCCTAGACCCAAACAGGATAAGTAATGCGTGCATTACTAGGAGTACTAGTGTTAAAAAAGAAAGGTTGGGTTTTCCTTCGCGGGATTTAATCGATACAAATCCTCGTTTCACGTGTCAATTAATGCGTATTTTCTTCTCCAAAGACCAAAGAGCTAACCATCTCACTCCTCATCGCTTGATTAATGCAGCGCCATGCAAACCAACCTTCTCACTTCCGCATGCATGCAGGGGATATTAATGTCCTTGGTTGCTAACCCCATTAATTTTGCCTCGATTAGTGTTACTGGCCCTTTCCAAATTGTAATTTTGATATACTGGCCTTGTGTACAAAAAAAATGGAGGTAGTAACCATATTTGACTTTCTTCCCCATTGCGGTGACGTTGATGATATTTTTTTGGGTGGTTTGGCGAAGTGCGTTTGACGGAGAACACCATTGAGGGAGACCACGGTAAGTCGTTCGCAAGTGCCGCCTGCAAGCCGAGACAACCGCCTTATTTGCATCCAGGAAGTCCTTTACTAGTACTACTAGGAGTAACTAATGCGGTGAGATGGCTTCTCGAAGAAGACGATGGAGAAGCGGAGTCGTGAAGAGTAAAATGATGGTTGCTTCGTCCGTGCTTTTTGTGATTTGACGCCTCCGCTTTGTGATTTGTGATAGAAGGGACAGGGAAGTAGACTCATGCTCTATACTTGTACTACATGCGTCCAAGCATGGGAGAAAGAGGAGAGATGTTGCATTTTCTATTCCTTCAATCAATCAATCAGGAGCTCGGTTCCATCTT
The DNA here is from genome assembly GCA_021605145.1 of Aegilops bicornis. NCBI lineage: Eukaryota > Viridiplantae > Streptophyta > Magnoliopsida > Poales > Poaceae > Aegilops > Aegilops bicornis. Next base: position 331,423,511 of record CM038675.1, read on the forward strand.
TTTGGCTTTGGCAACACCGTCCACAATGGTTCCCACGATGCCAAAAGCTATTTTCACATTTGGCTACACATTATGGATGTCCTTAACCGTACCACTTGGTTTTGCTCCTGTGTGCTATCTATACAAATGTCAATTATATTGATCTAAAATATTATAGAATCGAGATTAGTAAAAAGGAGGTGATTTTGCCGCGCGGATGGCGGGGGAGGTTTCTTATTTGAGCAATGCTACATCCACGTAATGGCTTACGTAAAGTTATGAACGGATGTGATGTGGGACTATTTGATTGGATTAAAGGAGAGGATTAGGCCCACCCCACTTGAAAATCAGGGGGGGCATATATAGATTAGATGGAAAGTATACGTAGCAGCTACGTAGCCCTTTGTAAGTCTAGGATTAGGCTTCTTATTTTCGGAGGACGTTGTCCTGGCGGTTTGCTAACATGCGGTCCCACGTGTCAGTGCTTTACCAAGCCGATCCGCGTCCCACATGAGGCAGAACAACGGCAGAAGCAACACGTGGTTAAGTTGAAGAAGATGAGGGAGAAGCGGATTCAGCAACGAGTGAAATGATGGTTGCTTCGTCCCTCCAACTTAACTGCGGGAAAGGTGCGGCTTTGTGATTTGATGCCTCATTGCTCATCACTACACCGGTGCCATGACTGGGGTGTTTCACCCCGGCTGCTCTGCACTGTATTCCGGTATGGCACGTGGACCCGGTAGCTTGATATCCCACATGTTGGCGAAAGGGACTAGAAGATTGATGAAAGCGAGCGCTCCACTCTTACGATGGAGGAGTAGACGACACGACGGCCCAGTGAACTGTCACTTGTACTGTATAGTACTAGTATAGTTTCGTTGTTTCGCACGATCCATCGATACAAACCCGATTAAACAGGAAAGGGCGGGATTTTTCCCGCGCGGTAGATGATACTGGCCATACATTTCAAAGGCAATTTTAATGTATGCAAACTGAATAATTATAAGTAACAATATGATATCTAGTAAAAGTAAAAACACATATGATCTATTGTGTTAGAGTGTAGTAGTAGTGCTGTATTGCATAGTTGTTAGATGTAACATGCGAGAACGTGTAGAGATGTAGTTTTGGAGGGTCTACAGAGAGAAAAGAGTAATACGGTCACCGAACTTCAGAATAAGCTGATTACGGTCACTATATACGTTTTGCGGTGATTATACGGTCACTTGCTCACAGCTCAGCATCAGATTGCACTCTGTTGACCGGCCAAATAGTCTGCGTGGCGCCATGTTGACTAGTTAAATTGACCACGTTCGTTGTGGGTCCCACCTGTCAGTTTGCATAGGCAAAAGGTCAGATAAACACAAATTTACGCAGGCGCAACAAGGCTCCAACTCAGGCGCTGGAATCACCTGGTTGTGTATGTATGCATCGGGGCCTGATGTGTGCGCATGCACGTGTAGGTTGAGCACTTGAGCGTGAGAGTGTGTGTTGGTCGTGTGGTGTCTTTGGTGTGTGCATGCATGCGTGCGTGTGTGCGTGTGAGTGTTGCGTGCGTGCGTGTGAGTGTTGCGCGCGTGCGTGGCTGCGTGTGTACGTGTGAGTGTTGCGTGCGTGCGTGGGCGCATGTGTTTGTGTGAGTGTTGCATGGATGCAGTTCGTGTGCATGCGTGCGTGTGTGTATAATCACCACACCAGCTCCTCCTGTGTGTTAAAACAGACGGCTCAGCATACCAATACAAGGCCACCTTGTCCGCTGTGCCCACGGTCATGACTTCGAACCACCGTCCAAATATTTTTTTGTCGTTTGTTTTGATTCTTACTAGCAAGATGCCCGTGAGTTGCACGTAACATCAAGATGCATTTGTATTACTTGATTATCTTGTGAGAGAAAAGGATGAACGAGGGAAGGCCTTATTTGCAAATGTGGAGAGGTGTGTGGGTACCTTTTTGCAAAATTGTCATAGTTTCTTTCCTATCCGTCAGATATAAATCGGACGGCCTATATTCAGAGGATGGCAGGCACACCATCATCACCAACTCTGTTTTTTATAAGAGTGTATTTTATGTATTTTATAAGAGTGTAGATGTAAAGTAGATACAAGTCGACAGGTGGGCATGATGGTAGTGAGATAATGTGATGCAACACTAGAGGTGCCACGTGGAGCGTTTAACTGGTCAACTAGTCATGTCATGAGCAAATACAGAGTTGTACGGTGAGCCCGTGACTACATAATAACCACTAAACATAAATGGTGACCGTAAAGAGTGGATTCTGGAGTCCAATGTAAGTATCGTGCTTTCGCTTCAAATGCAATGATCGTCATTGCATATATCGCGTGAGAAAGATGAAACATGCGTGAATTTTCTGGGGGCTTACTTTTAGAGGACCTAGAGATAGTTTTGTGTGCATACGTGAAAGGAGAGTACAGGGGGGTATGCGATGGAGAGAGAGATGCTCTTCATTTCTCTTTATTATGACTAACTTTGTATATAGTATAAAAATATACAAATTCACGGTCTTGGAATAAATATCATTGTGGGCACCATGCAATGCAAATTAGCGTTCGTACTCCTCCATATAACTTTGTAATGTTGTATATATGTAGAAACTCTAAAATATTTTTAGCCACACTTTATTCAAAAGGAATGTTGTATGCGAAATAAGCGTGAAGAGAGTGCTTTTTAGATCAATGGGGTGCGTGATGTAACATGTGTGAATGTGTAGTTGATGCATTTGGCGGGGCCTAGAGAGGTATGTGTGTGTATTACATTATTCGAGAGAGGCATGGATAGAGGGGCCGGCCCAGGCGTGGGAGAGATAGCACGAGAAATGAGAGTGGTCTAGACAGAGAGAGAGAGACGAATATGACGTCATGACAAGAGATTCCATTCCCTTGAGTGTGTATATGCAAGGGGGGAGGGAATAGAGGCACCATGAGAAATTTTCTGTGTGTGTGGTGTTTGTGTTGGTATGTGTGGGTGTGAGAAGATAATGAGGCGTGGGGGCGGAGGGTGTGTCACCGCGTGAGGTCCGGTGGGTCGAGGTGAGGCCCTTGGATTACATTCGCCCTGCGCCACATTGGTCGGCCCGTGGCGCATTTAGGAAGACCCATGGATGACTAGTCGTACAAGACAAAGATAGCAGAATTGTGAAGGACTCTGTGTCCAACGACAAAGCCGGCTAGGATTTGTAACCCTAGGTTCTCGGACTAAGGTAACCCCTTTATCTACGATATTACTATTCATCCAACCTAACTTTAAGGGGCATCCTACAGAATGCTCTGCTAGAATCATACTCGTCGATTAGGAAGAGAGGTGTGAGACAATGCGTGAGAGATAGGTGCAAAGATAATGTGCATACATGAGACACGTAGGCAGGTCCATGTATATAGAAAGGGTCGATGAGGATTGTGCATGTGTATGTTTGCGAGAGGAAGAGTGCTTGTGATAAAGGTTAGTGAAAACAGTTGTAAATGGTTACGAGAGGGAGGGAGGGTTATATCTAGAGCATGTGTGCGAGAAAGACACCTCGGGAGAGAGTGTGTGAGCATGTGTGAGAGACCACCTATGGAGAGTGAAACTACACGTAAAAGACTACTCTACACATTGATTAAAGATATAAATTGTATCCAAATATTAGGATGGGATCATGATATTTGCAATTCGTGTAAGGAGCGGTCATTGATCCATCAGACATCTACATTCTATCGAATTTGAGCATGTCTATGTTATTATTCAACACAATTGATCCACATAGTTAGTATTTTGAACTCTAGACAATGCATCGCTTTAGCAATCGAATATAAACGTGAGTATAGTTCATGTTGTGTGTGTAAAGCACATTATACATACGAAAGTTACACAATGGACATTATAAATAGATACTACCTATGAACTAGCATACATTTGAATTCAACTTAAGGTGGTTTAAAAAAATCGAATTCAACATGAAGTCCATTCAATTATTTGAATTTGATATCATGGCATTTGTAAACCATACCTAAATTATGGGGCACAAATCTTTGCTCTGATTTTGTACATAATAGCATATGTAGTCGTGTACAAAATAGATTCAAATTTAGCTCCTCCATTCCAAAATAATCGTAGTTATAGGATTTTCAAGTGTCAAAATTTCAAAAAGAAGCGGATAATTTAATGAGGTTTTCAAACATACAAGGTCAAATATAACGTTGTATATTTAGGCCAATCCTCATAGTTCAAGAGTACTCTAAACGTGAATGCTTGTGTTTCAAAATTTTGAACGAAGCGCCAAAAGAGCCTCTACTACTTGAAACCGCGTGAGACCAATGTTTGGTAGTACAAGGAAATTACTTTTCTAATAACTCTGACCCGTGAAACCCGGCCCGACGTCCAAAGGTCTAAACCGGGGTAGGTTTGTAGCTTCATCTAGACGCCACACAACCGCATCCGAAAAACATTCATACACAATGGCCGCCTAAGCACACATCTTGTGCGGCGAAATCGCTCCGCCCACTATTTGGGACACAGGATTACCATCCTACCCCGACCATGATGAGTCCGAAATTTAAGAGGGGGGCAAAGTTTGTACTTTCCCCAAATTTCAAACAAGCGCGTCCCATCCTCTGTTCAAAAAAGCCAAAAACAAGCGCGTCCCAGACCAAAACATGGTCCCCCCCACCCGTCCGATTCCCCATTCGTACTCCATGGGCGCCAAAACTACCTCTCCAACAGCAGTGAAACCCCGGCGTCCACCGTCCGCCACCCCCTCCCCCCCAACAACCGCCGCCCTCCTCCATCACGCCGAGCCGATACCCGGCGATAGTAGTCCGCCATCGCAACCTCAACAGCAACGCCCTCCACAGCTAGTAGTTGAAGCCGAGGCCGAGCCGTCCGTACCCGAGCTAGTTCAACCACGTCGTCCTGCGCCTCATCGCTGCCGCTCCAACTTTGCCACCCTCCACCGCACCGGAGCTGTTCCTGCTACGCCGTCCTTCGCCGCCTCGGATCTGCTTTCCCTCCACCGACATATGGCCACGGCAACACCGTCAACAATTTAGCCATGGGTTCGTCCAAGCATGCACCCTCCAGAACATCGGTTTCCCCGGTAAAAAGAAGAAAATCGGTGCGACTTGTGGAGGTGACCACACCGGCAACCGAAAAAGGTACTCCTCTTCCCTTATTCGTGCAAATCTTACGTCTCTGCTTGCACGGTATTCATCCCACAGAAGACACTAGTTGACCGCTTCTTCTTGATACTAGATGTTCCTAGTAACTCGCGATGCACAAGGTTTCTCCTCATATACTATTTCACCTTAGCTAGAGGTCCGTCGCCCCCCTGAATTTCAATTTCTGGCTAGTTGATTCCCAATTAACGGAAGTATTCCCCGGCGTAACAGGCGCTAGTACGCCTATTACGCCGGGGAAGCAGCGCCTTGGTGTTTATCTTAGGGGCGTGTGCGGCCTAGAGCTACTAGCGCCCGATCTGGAGGTCGGCCGGGATTAAAGGGATGGCCTGGGGGCGCTGCCAAGCATGGCGGTGGTGTGAGGTCGATGGGAGGGCGGGGCGGCGGAGGCAGGGAGTGCAGGCAGTGGTTCTTTGGCGGTTCGAGAAAGATCGTCAACAGTGACTGGCGGGAGGTAGACGAAGGCCATCTGCCCGTTCCTTATAGATCGGACGGTTCATTAAAAAAATCGACTGACCTATTTATTTTTAGTCGACTGTTATCTTAGATATGACCACATGTGGTGGTGTGCTGGAGGAGTACCTGCATTTCCTGTGCTCATATATTACAAAATCATACGGAGTAGAATCTAATTTTGTTTGCCATGCAATGTTGTAGAGCTATCATATGTCTCCTGTCATTTATTTTTCAGCCACCTGTTATACGCTACTTTTACGATTGCACTAGTTACGCACACACTTCACCCATACTCTCCTGTTGTGTTTTTATGCAAGGGTATTTCAGACCCTGCCTTGTGAAAGCGAAAAGAGAAGAGAAAAGTCGCTCCAAAGATGCAGCTGCTAGGCGGAGACACGTTTCAAGGCTTTAAAGGGTGTAGTGTCGTGAGATGGAGACGGGGAACGTAGCTTCGAGTTGATGACCGCACTCGCAATGAACCACCATCCCAGGTGCTTGCAATAACTTCGCGGTGTCATATTTGGTTTAATGTTCCATATGGTGTCTAGCTTGTATTCGAAAGGCCGAAGTCGATAAGATAAAGAAAGATAATTTTTACATGAACCACCATCCCGTGAGCACCGGAAGACAAATAGCTAGTCGAGGCCTTTGGCCGAGCCGGTGACAAGCCCAAAGAAAGATAGGCATCACACGGAAGCCAACTAAAAAGCTGCGATGGTGGCGGAGCAGCCCGCCTCCCACCAGGCTCTCGGGTCCTAGATGATCATGCTCACCACTCCCGGTAGGATGTCTAGCTTGTATTGCTTCCAATTTGGTTAAATTGCATCTGCTTAGCTTACACATTATACCTTTGAATATGACATGCCTTTCTGTTTTCAGTACATACTAGTACATCTGTGTATTAACTATGTTCTTACATCAAACTAATGTTCTTGTGTATCCCTCATCAATCACTTATGACGAGGCAGATAGGCAAGGGGACTACTCCTCATTTAAATAATGCAGCGTCAGCCTCCCGACACGATTCTCAAGAAACAAAAATGCTACATGAAGATAGTGAACGTAGCTCTGTAGTTGATTACAGCATTTCCCCTACACTAGCATCGCAGGTGCTTGCTCTAACTTGGCAGCGTGATATGTGGTTGCATGTTGCATATGGTGTCTAGATTGTAATTCTTCCAATCTGGTTAAACTGCATGTGCTAGTCTTCTTAGCTTATACATTATACTTGTTAATGTGACATGCCTTCCTGTATTTAGTACATAGTACATCTGTCTATTAAGCATGTCCTTACATAAAACTATTGTTTTTTTATCCCGCATCAATCAACATGACGAGACACCTTTAGTATATGCAGTGCGATATTAGTTGCATCTTTCATATGATTTATAGCATGCGCTGCTTCTAATTTGTTGAAATTCCATTTATGATGGGACGCTTTTAACTTGGCAGAGTCATATTGGTTGCATCTTTCATGTGGTGTCTAACTTGCATTGCTTCTTATTTGCTGGAATGGTTTCTGCTTAGTTTACACAAACAGTTGTGAACATGCCATGTCGTCCTGTTTTTCGTACATATTCCATCCTGGTATCATGTGTTTGCCTTACATCAAAGTAGTGATTGTCAGTATCATGCATGAATGAGTTCTGAAGAGAGAATTTTATTGCTTTTTCTTGTCGGTTTTACTTGAAAATTCAAAATCAATAAAGCGGAAGGAAGTTAGCAAGGCAGCGGATAAAGGTGCTCATTCCGAACGGAGGGCCTATACAGTTTCTTCTCCTCCACACCCCCCAAGATGATTTCCAAGACAACACATGCATAGACACTCAACAAAGCTGTGTTTATGATGAGCACACCTCCCCTAGTGCAGCATCACCGGTGCTCCCTCTAACTTGGCACTGTTATATGTGGTTGCATGTTATGTGTGATGTCTAGCTTGTATTGCTTCTAATTTTGTTGAATTCCATCTGCTTACTTTACACATTATACTTGAATTAGACACGTGTTCCTGTTTCTAGAACATACAATATCTGTCTATCACACCATGTTCTTACATCAAATTACTACTGTTGTGTAACCTGCAACAATCACTTATCATAAGACACGTTTGACTTCGAGTGTGATATAGGTTACATCTCGCATTCTTTTCTAGCTTGTACTACTAATTTGTTGAAATGGCACTTATGACGCAGACAGTTTTAACTTGGTAGAGTGATATTCGTTGCATCTTTCATATGGTGTCTAGCTTTCATTGCTTCTAATTTGTTGAAATGCCTTCTCCTTAGTTTACATATCATAAGTCGTGAATATGCAATGCTTGTGAATATGCAATGGCACTAATGACGAGAGACCTCTAACATGGTAGTGTGATGTTGTTTGCATCTTGCATATGATTTATTTCTTGTACCGCTTCACATTTGTTTAAACGCCATTTATGATGAGACACTGTTAACTTGGCGAGGAGCGATATTTGTAGCATCTTTCATATGGTGTCTACTTTCCATTGCATTGCTTCTAATTTGGTGAAATGTCTTCTTCTTATTTACACATCATAGTTCTGGTTATCTCTTCTGTCCTGTTTTTCATACATATTACATCCTCCTATCATGTGGGTGTCTAACATCAAAGTTCAGTTAAATGCATCACGCATCAATTTGTTCTGAAGAACTAAATTGTTATTCGTTTTTCTTGTCGGCTTGACTTAACATGGCACGGAGAAAGAGGAAGAAACACAGAATGGAAGGGAATGAGAAGCGGATGAATCCTGCAGATTCTGCTGGTACTGATGGTGCAATAGAAGGTCAAAGTCCGGCAGAAAATTCTACAAACACGGCATCCCATGCTACACGAGTTGCAAAAAAAAGACAAACAGAAACAAATAGCTGCCACCAAACAAGCAAAGACAGCCCTAGTTCTTGCAACACCTACCATAGTACTACCAGTTGCACGACGTGACTGTCAAGGCCAACCGAGCTAGCAGCATGTTCCCAAGCTCCCTTGCCACCTGACACTACTTCCCAAGCACTCTTGACACAAGACGAGTTGGCAATATCAGATGAACCTTGTGAGCTTCAACAGCAAGAAGGTAGTTGCTTGAGTCAAGTTACAGTTGCATGGTTCTTTATATGTAGTCTCACAATTTGATGTACACTAACACTTCCTATGTTTGTTGTTGGACTAACACCTAGGCGCAAGAGGAAACAAACATCAGGGATAATGCTCGATAGGTTAACTAAATCTAGAGGAGGAAGAATGGAGATCCGTTTTGAGGCAGGTTTAAAAGGCCACATGATGCTCTGAGTCAGCCAAGTTAGTATCAGAGGCAGCGGTTGCTGTTAGGTGTCATGTACGTATCCTCCCAACATGGATTCAGTACAGGAATGACAAAGACGAAACCCAGTTCAACATCTTCCTCGACCATTTATCTGTAAGTATGGTTATGTATGGAAACTAGTAATATCGTCTTGCTCTGTCCAATACTTTCTAGGTTGCTGATAATGAGACCCCCATAATTTTTAACAGATGAGGTTCAAGTTGGATAGCCAAGATGATGCAACCAAACAAGCTTGCACCCATGTTTTGAAGTCTGCTCATGACAAGATGTCGGTATAACTTGAGGAAAACTCACTTTGAAGGCAAGGCTAACGGTGAACTTGCCCAAACATCTCCAAAGTGGAAAATATATCCGATGAAGACCGGAGAGGCCTCGTTAAACACCCGGTCCGATCCAAAGTATCGTGTACATTATATATATGTCATCAGCTCACATGTTGAAGTCCTATTTACGCATGTGCCACACAAATCTATCTTCTTGTAGGTGAACTGCTCAAAGAACAAGGCCAACTGCACGAAAAGTGAAATTCCAACAAACGACAGGATCTCGTAGCTATATTGCACACTGCGAGGCTCTTGTAATTAGCTGTTTTTTCACTCTTTTCGCTGTACCATATTATTAGATCTATATTGACTTGTTCCAAATGCAGACGAAAGCCCGCAAGGACCAAAAAGTACCTGAACCAAATGCTGTGGAAATCTTCAAGGACTGTCACACCAGTAAGAAGGGCATGACTACACCAGTCAAAGCCGCTGTTGTAAGTCCTTAATCCTCATGCCTTTTAACTACTACTTACTCTGACTTGTGCCTTGAACTGCATGGTTTGCAGCCAATGTCTATTACTCTTTTCAATTTTATACAAAATTGTCTTAGCGTATCATTGCACCTTACAAGGTTTAAAAGAGAGGAGTGATGTTCCTTTGATCTTGACCCGTAATCTAGTTCTCAGGCCGGACTTGCCCACACAATGTTACAATTGCTCGCTTATGCGTTTCTCTCGCTTATTTTGTGATATGAATGACGTCATACTATGCTTACCGTATTATAAACTTCGTCTCTTCATCCTTAGCCCTCAATACAATGTGAAGAAATAGACAATACATTAGCGATGGTACATGGTCATATGTTTGGAACCTGGTTTTATTATGTACTTTGCAATAAAATACAACTAATATTTTACATGGGTTCACCAGAATAAGTTCTATATATAGACCAAAGCTATTTTGTTTGGTTTTGTTGCCTCCTTAATATCTTCTGTTCTGGTACTACTAATGTAAAACCTCAACTTTTCAGCGAGCTATGGAAAAAATGGTGGAACCGCCACCTTCTGAAGGTGGCGAGGCAACTATAACCGCAATGTCAACTCTTGCTGCAGTGGGTCGGTACACTGTCCACTAACGGTGCCAAAAAGCACGCCTCGCATAATACTGGGTTGATTGTTAAGGCAATGTCGTCCAAACTGCCTCATGATCAAGATATGCAAGCTCAAAGCAATGTTGTATCTACGCTCCAGACACAAGTCCATTCCCTAACAGAGACCCTTTGTGAAACAAGGAGAAACATTGCTCAATGTCGTCAAGATAGGCATGGTTTTGAAACCAGACTATCAGACATTTGCTATGTTGTTCAGGAGCCTACGGGAAATGAAAGCGAGGGTTATGGTGCTCCATCGGACAATACAGCATGAAAACGTAACAGTCAGGTCAAATGAATCGAAGCCCGAACTTCGGTGGTGCATTTATCTCGCTAGATCATAAGTTTTATGCCAACCTTCCTTTTGTTATATAGTTGTTATTTGTTTTGGTGCGATACAAAATTTATTCATAACGTGCAGCCACCGCTTTGAAGAAAACAACAAGCCATTTTTGTATAGTGTAGGGTGTTCCCTATATTTGCACCGGTGGCGATCTTTGATGCCGAGTGGATGTAATCTGTGCAATCGCCTTAATAGCCTAGCGTTAGTTTCGGCCTTATTTATTTCCTAGTCTTCTTTTTCCCTGGTTTGCTAGTGGACGCAACTACCACGGGCCATATATGGGCCGTAGAATCCATGGGTCTCCTACGGGCCGTCGGATAAATGTGTCTACATGGGCCATAATCGGGCATAATTGGTATCGGCCCAGCACGGTAACAGGCCGTTAATAGGCCGTAGGACAGCAAAGGCTTAATTCTGTCACAGGCATAACGGGTCGTTGATGGGCCAGAATATAGGACGGGCTGGAAACGGCGCAACGGGTTAACATGCCAGAAACGGGCCGACTCTTGCCATGGGCCGAATTGGCCCATTAGGTAACAAGCCAGTAACGGGCCGACTCTTGCCATGGGCCGAATTTGGCCCATTAGTGGAACAGGCCAGTAACAGGCCGACTCTTGCCATGGGCCGAATTTGGCCCATTAGGGTACAGGCCAGTAACGGGCCGGAAGTAATCGAGGGCCGAAAAGGAGCCCAAGAACATATGGGCCGTCAATAGGCCGAAAGCTAACACGGGCTGGAAACGGCCCATGTAAATCACAGGTCGTTAACGGGTATAAAGAAAATTACTGTTCATTATGGGCTAGACTCACCGTGGGCCTGTAATGGGCCGAAGAATCTGAAGGCCTCATATGGGTCGAAAGACATCGTGGGCCATACATGGGCCGAAAGTGAAATGGGCTGGTATTATATTCGACGGCCCACATGACGTTGTTGGGCTGATTTCCTTTAGGGCCTAACGGGCCGTGAGTTAACGGGCCGTAAAATGGGCTATTTGCGAAGAGACCGTTAACAGGCTTTTCATGGGCCAGCCCGTTAACTTTTGACCAAGTCAAACGGGCCGGATTTGTAAGCTAAATGGGCCACTGTCGGGCCGTGCCACGTGTCAGCATATCATAGGCGCCTATCTGACCTACTAACGAGCTGACACATGTTTCGTCCGGCCAATAAGAATTTTACACGTGGAAATTTCCCATTGGTCAGGGCTGTTAACGGGTTATCGGATCCAAAACCCGACCCGATAGCTTAACGGCGTTCCGTTACGGTGGATGCCATGTGTCGGTTACCCTTGACGAAAGCAATTCTGTGACGCGCGATTTATCGTCATGGAAGTGGACACTTCCGTGATGATAAATTTGGTAATGTCATGGAACACTTCTACAACAAATACGGTATGACTATCTTGATTACTGTCATAAATTTGTCATGGATGTTGTCGGTGTTCGGGAGCAGGGGTCCCAGACTTGCACTGCTGACTGCTGGCGTGGCTCAAGTGGGGGCCCAGCGGACCATCTTCATCAGCTCAAGCTCATGACCCTCGCGAGGGGCCAAGCCATGAAGTGACGACGTGAAGCTTCCTCAGAGGCAGCCTCATCAGGCAGGCTCGCGAGGAGGCGGAGAGATCAAGGCAGGGGTAGCTTGCGACGAGCCCGTGACGCAAGCCATGACGAATCAAGACCAGGCGGGCGCCAGGCGGGTGTCGGCCTGTGCTGTGTCCTTGTTTCCCTTTCGGTGCAAAGGGGGCAAGCACAGGCCAAGGCATCAGGCAAAGGTTACCATTCCGGTGCAACGAGACCAAGACCAGCCGGACTGTAGGACGAAGGTCACCGTGGAGCCCAAGTCGGCGTCACCACCAGTGCTTTTGTCAGCCGAAGACCACCTTTGGTCAGGATAACTTGTACTAGATGTTCCCCTTCAAAATGGCCAATTGTTGGCGCCCTTCCCGCTCATTATTTGGGGAGAGGCCCAGGGCCTCTATAAATAGAGCTAGCCACCACAGAGAGAGGGGGACGAAGAGAGAACGGATCGAGAAGTAAGCTAGAGGGAAAGATAGAGAGAGAAAGAGGCGATCGAACTCACCCAGTAGTTCATCGCACCAGCTCAAGAACACCTCTCGCGAGGCTGTTCTTCCCTTTCATCATCAGCCCCTGAGGCAATCCACCACACCACATACTGGAGTAGGGTATTACACCACAACGGTGGCCCGAACTAGTATAAACCTCGTGTCCCTTGTGTTGTTCATCGTTTCCAGCTTAGTTCGCACGAGGAGATTGGACGTAGATCGGTAGGGGAGAGATCTCCGCGCGCACCCCAGTGTTCGAACCTCAAGGGTCTGCCGGAACCCGAAATTCGACATTTGGCGCGCCAGGTAGGGGTGCGCCGGAATTTTTCTTCCGCTGTTGTGTGATCTTCCGTCGTGTCCATGGCTGACGCTCGTCGGGCTCGCACCGAGCGCCGGTCTGCTCGCGCCACTCGCGTTGCCCAGACAGCGCCCGTCAGCGGGCCCCCTCGTCGTTCCCGTCGCCTGCCGCCAACGCCGCCACCGGCCCGGCGGGGAACGAGCTGCAGGCGTCGTCCCAGCATCCTTCGGTGCGGTGGGATGGCCGCACCGCCACCTCATCGGACTCCAGCTGGTTCATAGTCCCATGCCCGTCGCGCCCCCATGGATGTGCACGCCTCGCTGCTATTTGCAAGAGAGCTCCTGCACTACCGCCTCGTCGACAACCTCTACGAGGACTGGCTCGCCCGCATCACCGAGCTCGTCAGTGCCGCAGGGGGCTCCCCCCTGCCGTCCCTCTCGCTGCCTCGCCCTCCGATCCGTGCAGGGGGCGAGGATCAGGAGGCGCCTCCGCCACGTCCTCACCAAGAAGGCGTCCTGGCTCCACGGCGCGCAGCCCCAGGGCGAGACCCTCCACGTCCGGCGCCTGCACAGCAAGAAGGGAGCTGCCAAGAGGTCCCACGTCCCCGAGAAGGTGCTCGCGCGCTCCCAGCACCGGCGCGCCAAGATCGCGTCCCTGCGCCTCCATGCCAAGACCCCACGCTGCTCCAAGCGGCGGCACGTGGTAATCCCCAGGAGCAAGCCCAACACCAGCAAAGGGCGTCGGTGGCCATAGCAGGCTGCCTCGCATTCACCCCCGAGCTGTGCGGCGTCACGTGGCCAGGTAAGTTCAAGCCTGACCTCCCCCTCGCTACGATGGCACGGCGGACCCCGCGGAGTTCCTACAGCTCTACGAGCTGGGCATCAAAGCCGCCAACGGAGACGAAAAGGTCATGGCGAACTGGTTTCCCATGGCGCTCAAGGATGGCGCCCGCACCTGGCTCCTGGCACGATCTCCTCCTGGAGCGAGATGCGCACCCGCTTCATCGCCAACTTCCAGGGCACTCGGGACCGGCCTCTGTCCGTGGGTGACCTGCGCCGCATCAAGCAACAGCCAGGGAAACCCTGCAGAAGTACATCCAGCGCTTCAACTATGCTCGCCTCAAGATCCCCAAGGTGACCGAGGAAGCCATCATCTGAGCTTTCTCCGACGGCGTGTGCAACATAAAGATGAAGGAAGAGCTAGCAATCCATGAAGACCTGTGCACATCCCTGGAGCTGTTCAACTTGGCGACCAAGTGCGCCAGGACTGAGGAAGGGCGCCTCTCCCTCCTTGAGCTCTCGGCTGCCGACCCAGAAGAGAAGAATCTCAAGGCCAAGGACGTGAAGCGCAAGGGGGCTGTTGTGCTTGCAGCAGAACCAGACACCAAGCAAGGCAGGGATCAGCCTGAGTCATCCAAGGGCAGCCGATACTGCGTGTACCACGACCTCCACACCCACAACACCAATGAATGTCAAGAGCTCAGAGCCGTACGAGATGGGCTAATCGGCCGACGCCCCGAGCGCAACGACAGGGGCTATGGCCGAGAAGGAGGAAGAGGTGGAGGACGATGGGAAGACCGTGGCCCTCGCCAAGGGTGGCGTGACTGACCTCGCGAGGATCGCTGGCAGGACCAGCCTCGCGAGGGAGGTTGGAGGGATCAACCTCGTGAGGATCGCCCACACGGCAACGCCGGTCTACGTCCTCTGCCACCACCACCAAGGAGGAATGAAGACCAACATCAAGATGATGGGGCTGGGGGCTTCCAGGAGCCGCGCGGAATCGCTTTCATCTTGGGTGGCGCCCAAGCCCCAGCCTCACAACGCATCTTCAAGCAGTTTGCTCACGAGGTGAATGCAGTCCTCCCCAAGCTTGAGTCCACGCGCCCTCTCAGGTGGTCCACGTGCGCTATCACATTCAGCTCAGCGGATCAGCTCAAGTGTGCGGCAACGGCCGGAGTCATGCCGATGCTTTGCTCCCCAGTCATCAGCAATGTGCAGGTCATCAGGACCCTCATTGATGGCGGTGCAGGACTCAACGTCCTATCCGTCGAGACGTTCGACAATCTCCAAGTGCCATATGATCAGCTTCAGCCGACCAAGCCTTTCTCAGGAGTCACCGATGGTTCCATTGTTCCAATTGGGCAGGTGCGCCTTCCAGTCACCTTCCGGCAGAGCAACAACTACCGCACCGAGCTCATCGACTTCGACGTCGCCCACATACGCCTGCCGTAAAACGCCATCCTCGAGTACCCAGCACTAGCCAAGTTTATGGCAGTGACTCACCATGGTTACAATGTCCTCAAGATGCTGGGAAGCGGTGGAGTCATTACCGTACCCTGTGAAGAAAGAGACGTAGTGTGTTCACTTGAGCGTGCGTTCCAAGCCGCAGCAATCGAAGACCCAGATCACAGGGGCGGAAGACTTCCCGAGGCGACCCTCAAGAAGAAGAAGGCTTCGCCTGGCCCAAGCCACAAGGAGGCAGGCGCCTCCGGAGGTGATGCGTCAGGTTTCGCGCTCGATCAGGGAGCGCCACCCTCTCACGCATAGGAAGGCGCACCGGCGCCTCCTCATGCAGGGCTGGGGGGCTCTTTCTTGGAGAGCCACTGACTTTGCCAAGGTCGCGAGGGAGGCGCTCGGGCACCACTTGGAGGGGTGCTTTCAGGCACGTTTCCCTCAGGAAGGCACAAGTCAAGAAAGACCAAACCCTCAGGAGTTCATCGCAAGAACCATCCAGGAGCTACAAGAGTCAACAGTCATGCGCGGCAGCCGCCGCTTACCCGCCGTGGCCCCACATCCAGGCGAGGGTGGTGGGCTGCGCATCTGCATCGATGTACCAGGGCTTAACCGAGCCGCGTCTCAGGAGCGCCTATGGCCTTCGGCCGTGGGGCGCTACGAGGGACCACCTCACAACTACGTTCGCATGCCTTTCGGCCTACTGAACGCGGTCGCCGCTCACCAGCGCCTGTTGAGGAGCGTTCTGGAGGCTCAGGAGGTCAGGCATCGCATGGTCCTGGCGGAGGTGGCGATGGCCCTCGAACACCTACAGGTGCCCCCGGAGCCTCCCGAGGCCCCTGGGCCTGGGGGCTCATGAGGGCCGACGTCTCCACCACGCATCGCTCGCTTCTTCGGCATCACCTCATCTTCAACAGCATCAGGTGACATCTTCCGAAGCTCCATTCTTTAGCTGGGAGCGCCCACAGGGCCGCGTCATTCCAAGGCCGCGTGGGTCCGTCCCCGCAGCATGTATCCGTTTTGCTTATGCTCTTTACCTACCTTGTTGGGGGCGCCCCTCGGGCTGCATCATCCCCAAGGTGCTCGGGCCTGACCCAGCGGCGGTTGCTTTTCCTGCATCTACCTTAAATTGGATTTCCTACTGCGTGCTTAACATACCCGAGCTAATCGCCTGCTCGATTGATGCCTATCTATGGAGCCGCTCGCCCAGGCACGGCATTTGTGCACGGGTCCGTCCCTGCAACGCTGATAAATCTTAGTGGTCGAGCTCTGGCCGCGGCAGCCCCACAAGGCGCCACCTCACCAGGCCCTCAGTGCCCTAATCACTACCTCGAAGCGACCAAAGGTTGGCTGGCAACCGTAACGACAGGTCTTGTCTCTCCTTATGATTAATGTGCATGACCCACTCCAGAAGCAACGTTGGGGACATCACGGGCTCTCTCTCCCTCTCTCCGGCCCGGACCGCTTGCACGTTAAAAGGGGGGCGCCTGAGCATCGCGACTCATCGGCTCTTACTGGCTCTCCAGCCCTCACCCCCTGGCCTTGACCCACGGCATCGCGACCTGTCATACCAGCGGCGGCTGAGCTCGCTCGAGGGCCGGGACCTGAGGACGTAGAGCACTAAGGAAAGTGCGGGGGAGCGGGAAGAAGCTCGTGAGGACCTAACCTAGCAGTACCTCGGCTACCACCTCTTGGGCCAGGCGCCTCGTCAAGAAACTACACCAAACGCACAAGATAAGTCACGCCCTTATAGGAGCTAGACCAATGCAGCGCCAAACCCTCGCCCAAAGGCAGCAGCTCACACGGGCGACGCTTTTTCCTTTCGCCAATGAGGGCTTCTTGAGCGCTTAAAGGGGACCTCCCGAGCATCGCGACTCGAGGGCTCTTACGGACCTCGGCCGCCACCTCCTGGCCTTGACCACGACATCGCGATCGGGCATACCAAATGACGGTCAAGCTCGCTCGGGACTGGACTGTCAACAGAGAGCGCCAAGTCCTCGTGAGGATAGAAAGGGGGAGCCTAGCCGGGACAGAACAAGCACCTCACATCGCTTCATATTAAGGATATAATATTCACAAAAGACATGGCAGACGCCTTACATACCCCCACGGGGCGTTGCTTTGATTCCTCGCAGGGAACAAAAGGTGCTAATCCTAAGGAACGCTAATTGCTAGCACCTCCGCATGTGATGCCATCATCAACAGTGGGCTGCCTAGCGTCGGCGCCAACCCCAGCGAGATCAGAGGCGTCGGTGGCTAGAAGCAGTCGCCTTGCTCCGGGCACAGCACGAGCTCGGAGGCTCGTAGCTGTCGTCGCTCGTCTCCGGAGTCGCGAGAAGCTCGGGGGAGCCGCTGAAGTCCTCAGCTCCTCCGCTGCTGCCTGAGGAGCTGCTGGAGGACCGACGGGCGGGCCAGGTCCTCGCCAGTTCGTCACCCCTGCCGCTTCCCTTGGGGCAGCACTCCAGCCGGCGTCCTTCAGCATCGAAGACCTTGAAGAACATCAGGGAGGCGCCGTCGTATTCAAGATGAATTATGAGGGCACCCACCGACCGGCAGACCCGGGTGATCTCACCCCAGCCCCGGGTCATGAAGATCTTGCCCAGAGCGACGACCGCGACCTCCGCTCCGGTCGCAAGGGTGCTGCAGTCGGCGTGCTGCAGCCAGAGCTCCAGAGACCCGCTCGGTGGCATCTCGAAGGCAAAGGAGGAAGGAAGGCGGATCCAAGAGCTTGGAGGCATCGCAGCGTGAAGCACAAGCTCGCGAGAGGAGCCCTCGACGTGAACTCCAGGAGGAACGACGCGCACCACCGTACTCGCCGGTGTCGACGGCGGCGCTGTCGGTGTCGCTCGGCGCCCTCCTCCCTAGGGCCCATGACGCGGGCGTACAAGGGCAGCGGGAACCCAGGCGGCGGTTGCTCGTACTAGGGTCTCGACTCCTCCTGCCAAGCACCCTCGTCACGACGGCAGGGGACCGGCCGTTTCTTCGGTGGAAGAGGGTCAGGACCCTCTCGGGGGGCCTTTCCCTTCTCTTCTGCAGAAAACCGACGGATTGGTGCCATTGGCGCAAGAAGAAGCAAGGACGAGGAAGAAGAAGAAAGGGAGTAGCAGGAAGGGATGGACTGAAGGAGCTCACACAGTCCCGTACTTATAGCCGGAGAAGGCCAACCACCGAGCACCACGATCGCAGGTAATCGTGACCCGTTTCTCTGCATGCAGGGACTTGTCAAGTCGTGTAGTCGCTGAGGCATCGTGGGGAAGCGCAGTCGCCCACGTCCAATCAACCGCCACGCGGCGCCCGAGGCCGCAGGCTTTTGGGGCCTGCGGCGCTTTGTGCTTGCCCCTTCGCTTCTCTGCTAAGCCAAGCCCGCGCGCGCCTTGTGCCCGAGGGCTACTGTCGGCGTTCTGAGAACGGGGGTCCCCCGACTTGCCTGCCTGCGGCCTGCGGCGTGGCTTAAGTGGGGGCCCAGCGCGGCCCATCTTCATTAGCTCAAGCTCAAGACCCACGCGAGGGGCCAAGCCTCATGGGGCAGACGACAGGAAACTTCCTCAGAGGCAGCCTCATCAGGCAGGCTCGCGAGGAGGCGGAGAGATCAAGGCAGGGGTACCTCGCGAGGAGCCCGTGACGCAAGTCATGACGAATCAAGACTAGGCGGGCGCCGGCCTGTGTTGTGTCCTTGTTTCCCTTTCGGTGAAAAGGGGCAAGCACAGGCCAAGGCATCAGGCAAAGGTTACCATTCCGGTGCAACGAGACCAAGACCAGCCGGACGGCAGGATGGGGGTCACCGTGGAGACCAATACGGCGTCACCACCAGTGCTTTTGGCAGCCGAAGACCACCTTTGGTCAGGATAACTTGTACTAGATGTTCCCCTTCAAAATGGCCAATTGTTGGCGCCCTTCCCGCTCATTATTTGGGGAGAGGCCCAGGGCCTCTATAAATAGAGCTAGCCACCACAGAGAGGGGGGGGGGGACCAAGAGAGAACGGATCGAGAAGTAAGCTAGAGGCAAGGATAGAGAGAGAAAGAGGCGATCGAACTCACCCAGCAGTTCATCGCACCAGCTCAAGAACACCTCTCGCGAGGCTGTTCTTCCCTTGTACTGTTCATCATCAGCCCCAGAGGCAATCCACCACACCACACACTGGAGTAGGGTATTACACCACAACGGTGGCCCGAACCAGTATAAACCTCGTGTCCCTTGTGTTGTTCATCGTTTCCAGCTTAGTTCGCACGAGGAGATTGGACGTAGATCGGTAGGGGAGAGATCTCCGCATGCACCCCAGTGTTCGAACCTCAAGGGTTTGCCAGAACCCGAAATCCGACAGATGTACATGCATGACAAAAAAAGCGACCTACTGTGACAAACATGTATCATCACGGAAGTGTATTTTTTTGTAGTGCTAGGTGATGGCAGAGCTCCAAGGCATCACCAGTCATGTTCCTCCTCCTCAGACTCCTCAGCAGCACAGGATGTAGATGGAACTCCAGTCTCCTCCTCTGACTCACTCCACAGGCAGTGATGTCTGGTCCACTGCTCCTCATCTGTGATCCTCTCCTCAGAGCCATCCTGGACCTCAAGGCCAACCTGCCTTGTAATAGCCTTGTCGCGACGCCGAGCCATCTTGGTGTTCACATGAGCCCGGTATTGTCCCTTGGCCTGCATGCAGAACAGGGCCTTCATCTTGGCCTTGAACTTCTTAGCCCAAGTGGGCTCTGCTCCAGAGGGCTCATAATCATCATCATCATCATCATCAGCCTCTGTCTCAACGTCAGCAGCTCCAGACGGAATCCCAGACCTCGGAACCGATGTTCCCCAGTTCTCCTTCTTCCTCAGACGCTTGATCTCATGAGGGATCAACTCGCCAGTCTCTAGCACAACATTATGATAGGTGTGCATCCAAGCCTTCTCAATAAGCAACATGAGAAAAGGCGCATAGATGGGGCACTTGCACTCAGAGATAGCGGTGACAAGCTCAGACCACATGACATGAGAGATATCCAAGGATTCTCCAGTGTTTTCTTCCTTCTCATGCTGGCATAAAAGAAGCATGTCCACGAGAAAGGAGTGAACCATATCCAAGTTCCCAATGCGAGGGAAGAGAGTCTCTCTGAAGATGCGATGAAGTATGTCCAGAAAGGCAGGCAACTCATAGGTCTCCTTCTGAGTCTCGGGGTGAATCTTCAAAGTACAGTAGGGCCAGAGAGATTGCTTGTGAGTGGAAGTTGCATTGCGCTGAGGGCGAAAGACTACTGGGTTCTCAAGTCATTGATCTTCAATCCCAAGTAACTCCATGAATGCCTTCCATTTGACAAAGAGAAGCTTGCCATTGGTCATCCAAGTCAGAGTTCTTTCCTCATCCGTTCAAAGATGGACCGTGGCATAAAACCGAGCCACCAAATTTGCATCAAAGTCCTTGTTGAACTGCATGATTCTGAGAATGTTCCACTGAATACACATTTGTAGGGCTTCGCCAAAGTAGGCAGGATCCTTCTCCATATAGTCAGTGTCGATGGTGCGAACATCAACTTAGAGATTCTTCTTTGCTTTGATCACATCAAAGTAGAATTCCCACTGAAAACGGTTCCAGAAGGGACGGTTGACAAGATTGGGCTCTTGACCTTGTTCATAGGGATTGCACCAACGCTTCTCCCAGAACTCCTTAGCAGTCATCTCAGTCACAGACTTGGTCTTCGGCTTGGGCTTCTTCGCAGTACTCTTGGTAGGCTGCTGAGACGAAGCTGGTGGAACACTTGAAGGAGGAACACTTGAATAAGCAGTCGTTGTCTCAGAGGTGCGATAGCGCTTTGAAGTATTACGCCCGGGGTTGACACGGCGGACATGTTCCTCCGAAGGGCCATCACTTGGAGCCAAACACACGGACACAAGAAACAACACGAAAGAACGAGCATAAACCACCAGAAAAGCAACACGGATCGATGTTTGGTATGAGAAAGGTGGAAGTGGGCATCCAGTGGTAGTACCGCGATCTGGAAGCGGTAGTGTCGCCTGAGAGGTAGTACCGCTCCAGGCGGGGGGAACGGCGGTTCCCTACTGTCGTGGCCAAATCTGGCACTAGCGGGATGCCAAATTCAAAAATAAGCCAAACAAATATCAATTCAAACAGTCTAGAAGCCTTCACCATCCTACTCAAGCCTCAATTTTGCCAAAAATCGATGAATGCAACAACTATTGCCCCTAAAGACTAGATCTGAAACCTAGACACAAAGAGAAGAGGAACGGGGGCAATACCGGCATCCATGGTAAGAGGACGGGGTGGGGATTGATTCCACCGATGGAAATGGTGAGGGACGGCCCGGAGACGGAGCCCTCCCGCGGCGAGTGCATCGCTGAAGCAAGAAGGGGGCTGAGAGAGGCGAGCGAATGGGTGTGGGGGAGAAAGAAACTCCCCCTGCCCGACATAACCCCCCCCCCCCCAGTCCCACCCCACAGCGGTAGTACCTCTTGGGAGGGCGGTAGTACCGCTTGATGCCAGTAAGCTGTAGTACCACGTGCCTCCAGCGGTAGTACCGCCCAGCCAAGCACTCAAAGACTAGACAGAAAAATGGCTTAGCTCAAGCAAGAAAAAGAAATGACGAGGGGAAGGACAAAGCACAAAGGCAGGAAAACACCCACGAGAGGACAAGAAACACACAACTCTCAAAGACAGGGCGGTGGCCGAGGCCACCTATGTTTGAGTCAAGTGGTATCGCACCGCAAATATTTTAACCTTTGGCCCATGACCAAAACTCATCTTTGAAGCACAAGTACCATAAAAAATGGCTAATGTGAAAGACTTGATCAATTTATGCATAATGGGGGGAGGTAGAGTTCATTGAGAGAACAACACTCCCCCTATGTCCATGCCTACACCTAAACAAGACATCACGAAGAGTATGGTGGGGTGTGCAAAGGTTCAAGCCACATTGCTCGAATCAATGATATTAAGCTCATGCCTTAACTCACGAAATCTTGCTTCATCCAAGGGCTTCATGAAAATATCTGCAAGGTTATCATGAGTGTTGACATAGTTGACCTCGATCTCCCCTCGCCTAATGTGATCCCGGATGAAGTGATACCGAATCTCAATATGCTTCGTCTTGAAGTGTTGCACCGGGTTGAGAGAAATCTTGATGGCACTTTCATTGTCACACCAAAGAGGCACTTTGTCACAAATGACACAGTAATCCTTTAAAGTTTGCCTCATCCAAAGAAGTTGAGCACAACAACTATCGACGGCCACATACTCCGCTTCGGTGGATGAGAGAGACACACAACTTTGCTTCTAAGAAGACCAACTCACCAAAGAGCAACCAAGAAATTGGCACCCTCCGGAAGTTGAATTCCTATCCACTTTGTCTCCCGCCCAATCCGAGTCTGAAAAGCCCACAAGGTTGAAGTTCGCTCCTCTTGGGTACCATAAGCCAAAGTTTGGGGTATGAGCCAAATATCGAAAGATTCGCTTGACCGCCACATAGTGGCTTTCCTTAGGTGCGGCTTGAAACCGTGCACAAATTCGCACACTCAACATGATATCTCGTCTAGATGCACAAAGGTAAAGCAAGGATCCAATCATGGAGCGATATACCTTTTGATCCACCGCTTTACCATTGGGATCTATGTCAAGTTGGCATTTGACGGGCATTGGAGTGGAAGCCGGCTTGACATCACTTAGCTTGAATCTCTTGAGCATGTCTTGAGTGTATTTGGCTTGGTTGATGAAGGTTCATTCTCTTCTTTGCTTGATTTCGAACCCGAGAAAGAACTTTAACTCACCCATCATGGATATCTTGAGAGCGGCAAATTCCTCATTGAAAGCTTTGTTATGGGAAACAAAGATAATATCATCAACATATAGTTGGCATAAAAACAACTCCCCTTTGACCTTAGTAAAAAGAGTGGGGTCGATTTTCCCAATTTCAAACCCACGATCTTGCAATAACTCGGTAAGGTGCTCATACGACGCACGTGGGGCTTGTTTAAGGCCATAAAGTGCCTTATCGAGTTGGTACACATGATTGGGGAACTCGGGATCCTCAAACCCCGGGGTTTGTTTGAGATACACCAACTCTTTAGTAGGACCATTAAGAAAATCACTCTTCATATCCATTTGTTGCAACTTGAAGTTATGATGAGAAGCATAAGCAATCAACAAACGAATAGATTCAAGGCGAGCAACGGGACCAAAGGTTTCACCTTAGTCGATACCCTCGACTTGGGAGTAGCCTTGTGCTACCAAATGAGCCTTGTTGTGAATGATAATTCCATGAGCATCTTGCTTGTTCTTGAATATCCACTTGGTTCCAATGACATTATGGTTCCCCGTTGGCCTTGGCACCAATCTCCACACCTTGTTGTGCTCAAAGTTGTTGAGTTCTTCATGCATGGCATTGAGCCAATACGGATCCTCGAGCGCCTCATAGACCTTTTGGGGTTCAACACAAGAGACAAACGCATGATGTTCACAATAGTTTGCTAATTGTCTACAAGTGCTTACCCCCTTTCTTAAGCTTCCAAGCACATTCGCCATGAGATGATCTTTGGTAGTGAGCTTGGATGCAATCCTGGCGGCACGACGCTCCAATTCCTCCTCAGGAGAGAGTTGAGGAGCGGTAACTTGATCATCTTGAGCGTCGTCTTGAGCTTGTTCTTGATCTTGAGCTTGCTCTTGATCTTGAACTTGCTTGATGGTGAGAACTTGACCTTGGGCATCACTTGGTGGTTCACCACCATCTTGAGGTTGATCTTGCCCTTGATCTTGTTCATTTGGTTGAGGGCCTTCACTTTGTTCTTCGGAAGCGTGTGGGTCTTGGGTTGGTGATGGTTCCAATTGAGTGGAACATTGTCCTTCTCCTTCTGCCACAAGGGGTTCCTCAATGGGTAGGATATGACCAACACCCATTCTTCTTATGGCTTGGGGAGGAATTTCATCACCTACAGCACAAGTACCACTTTGCTCCACTTGGGAGCCGTTATTCTCGTCAAACTCCACATTACACGTCTCCTCAATGAGTCCGGTGGACTTGTTGAGGACAAGGTAAGCATGGGAGTTTGTAGCATAACTAACAAATATGCCCTCATGAGCTCTAGCCTCAAATTTAGACAAACGAACACCTTTCTTGAGAATGAAACACTTACACCCGAACACCCTGAAGTACTTGAGGTTGGGCTTATTACCGGTGAGTATCTCATATGGAGTCTTGTTCAAGCCTTTGCGGAGGTAGAGCCGATTGGATGCATGACAAGCAGTGTTGATGGCTTCGGCCCAAAAGTTGTATGGAGACTTGAACTCCTCCATCATGGTCCTTGTCGCATCCATCAATGTCCGGTACTTCCTCTCCGCCACACCATTTTGTTGAGGGGTGTAAGGTGCGGCATATTGATGCTTGATCCCCTCATCACTAAGAAACTCATCCAAGTTGTAGTTCTTGAACTCGGTGCTGTTGTCACTTCTTATCGTCAATATCCTGGCATTGTGTTGACGTTGAGATTCATTTGCAAAGTTCGATGACAGTTTGTTGGGTCTCACTCTTCCTCTTGAAGAAATATACCCAAGTGTATCTTGAATAATCATCCACAATCACTAAGCAATACTTTCTACCCCCAAGACTATCAAAGGATGGAGGTCTGAAGAGATCCAAGTGAAGGAGCTCCAAGGGCCTCTTCGAGTAGATGATAGTAGTGGGAGGGTGAGCCTTCTCATGTAGCTTTCCTTCGATACAAGCACTGCAAGCACGATCTTTGGAAAAATTAACATTTGTTAGTCCACGGATATGGTCCCCCTTGAGAAGACTTTGCACAGATCTCATATTGACATGGGCTAAACGGCGATGCCAAAGCCATCCCACGTCAATTTTAGCCATTAGGCATGTCGCGGTCTTAGTGGGTCGCTCTGAAAAGTTAATCACATAAAGGCCATTCTCGACATGCCCAACAAGGCTACTTTAAGAGTCTTGCTCCACAAGAGGGCCACGGTATCAATATCAAAGAAAGTGGCAAAGGCCATGAGTGCAAGTTGACAAACGGAAAGTAAGTTGTATGCAAGGCACTCAACAAGCATGACTTTCTCGATCGTGAGATCATGAGAAATGACAACCTTGCCAAGCCCTAATACCTTAGAGGAAGAGGCGTCACCCCACTCGACATTGGTGGGCATAGATAAAATCTTGTGCACGTCCACCACCAAGTCCTTGCTTCCGATCATATGACTTGTGGCTCCACTATCAAGCAACCATGATCCCCCATCGGAAGCAAACACCTACAAGAGATCAATGCTTGGTTTTAGGTACCCATTTTGTAATGGGTCCTTTGATGTTAGTAACAAGGTTCTTCGGAACCCAAATAGACCATTCAATGTACTCATAAGGAGAACCAAAAAAATTGGCATAAACATGCCCATCACTAGCACGACATAACACATAAGAAGGGTTAAAGTCGCCGACTTTGTTGGAAGGGGTGGCATTGCCCTTCTTGACACCACCACCCTTCACATTGTTCTTCTTCTCCTTAGAAGCACCCTCTCCCTCCTTCACAAAAGTTTGCTTGAGAGGAGGAGGACGTTTGGCCTTGTCATTCTTCTTCTTGTTCTTGGACTTGGGTGCAAACCCAATTCCCTCCTTGGCCACAACTTCCTTTTGATTGCTCAAAAGGTCGTTGAGGTTCTTCTCACCTTGTATGCAAGACACAAGGCCTTTCTCAAGTTGCTCCTTCAACTTTGCATTCTCCTCGACAAGGTGCACATGCTCACAACATGGGTTTGTAGCATTTGCATTATCAATTAAAACCATATGAGGAAATGTGGCTTTCTCCTTGGTTAGCTTCACTTGGAGTTGATCATGAGACTCTTTAAGGTTAGCATGAGTACCCTTCAAGGCCTTGTGAGCCTTGTCAAGTATATCAAACTCCTCCTTGAGTCTAGCAAGATCAACCTCAAGTTTGGCCTTCTTGGAATTGAGCACACGAGATACAACAAGAGCATGATCAAGATCGTTCTTTAATTTAGCATGATCATCGTTGTGTGACTCCTCAAGAGCCAAACGATGACCATGCTCTTCCTCAAGAGCATTAGAGAGATCCGATATCTCATCGGCATAGTCACGACTATACCCCTCCATCTTAGAGATGGTTTCTTCTTGAGCCTCGATCATGTCATTGGCTTCACCAAGTTGTTCCAAGAGAGCAACAAAGTGCTTCTTGGATTTACCCTTGAGCTTACTCATAAAAGACTTAAATTCATTTTCTTACTCATTAGACCCCTCACTTTCATCAATGTAATCCATCAAGGAAGGATTAGTAATGATGGTAGTCTTGATGTTGGGGGTTACCTTGTTGGTGGCTTTGGCCATGAGGCACTTGGCGGTGAAGTTCTCGTTGGGTGAGTCAAAGAGGGACACTTGTGGAGTTGTTGGAATGGCAACAGAGACCATGGCAACCGTCTCACCGTCTTCATCGTCATCATCATCCTCATTGTACTCTTCTTGTGCCACCAACCCCTTGGGAGGAGTCTTCTTGGTGAAGTTGTTCTTGTTGGGAAAGGACTTGGCCTTGTCTTTTCGGATGAGCTTGCCACCATTGTCTTCCCTCTTCTCATATGAGCACTCCGCAACAAAGTGGCTCATATTGCCACAATTATAGCATGTACTCACATGTTGCTTTCCCTTGGTGCCACTTGAGTTTTTCTTGTTGAAGTTGGGCCTTGAGTTCTTCTTGCTCAAAAATTGCCTTAAAGCGAGAGCCATGTGCTCATGATAAACATATTTTGTATCTTCGGGGTTACTCTCCTCTTCTTCATCTTCATCATCTTCCTCCACACTAGCCTTGGCCTTCAAAGCATGGTTGGGTTTCTTTACCCGTTGAGAACGCAACACCGCATTGTCGGCGGTCTTGTCCAAGATTCTCATAGCAACAAACTCATCCAACACTTCACTTGAGGACAAGGTATGAAAGTCCGGCCTTTGACGGATGATGGATGACACGGCCTTATGGTAGGGCATCATGGCCTTGAGAAACTTGCGCTTGATCCAATTGTCATCTGTATCCTTGCTCCCATGATCTCGGAGTGAGACCGCGAGAGTGGTTAATCTCCGGTAGAGCTCACGAGGTTCTTCATCTTCATTCATTGCAAACTCATCGGCTTCATCTTGCACCACTTCATAGTTGGAGCGTTGAATGCTTGAGCTTCCCTTGTAAATGGAGACAACATGTTGCCAAGCTTCCTTGGCCACGGTGAAGGGTCGAAGATGTGCAATATCTTCGGGTGGAACTGCATCTTGGATGATGAAGAGAGCGGACTCGTTGAATTGATTGTCCGCGGCTTCTCTAGGGGTGAAGTTTCTTGGTTCATGCGGGTAGAAACCTTGCTCAATAATTCTCCAAAGATTAGTATTACTATGATTCAAATGACGTTTAAAGCGATAGACCCAAGAGGCAAAATCCTCATTTTTCACAAACGTAGGAGGAGGACCAACATGATTCAAATGAGTTGAGGGAACCGGTTCTCCATAACTATTTGGAGGTTCAACATGGGCAAAGATGCCATTACCACTTCTACCACTAGATAAAGGAACTTTATCACTAGTAGCTTCTCCCTTGTCAGAGTTAGCATCTGTCACCTTGTTAGCGGGATCACCCACTTTTATTTGTGCGGTGGATAATTTAAGGCCTTCTAAAAACTTGTTGAACATGCCTTCAACCTCGGTAGTCATGGAGGTTTTCAATGAGTCCAACGCCGCATTGAATTCCTCACGAGAGACCAAGGATGCCCCATCGGCCATAGACGAGGACGGAATCACACCGGGGTGCTCCTCCCCACCGTCTACGGTGTCAACCATACTCTTCGGACGGCAAAGTCCTTAATAAAGAGACGAGCCTATGATACCAATTGAAAGGATCGATATAGTTGACTAGAGGGGGGTGAATAGGCAACTAACAATTTTTAGCTTTTCTTTACCAATTTAAACTTTGCATCAAAGTAGGTTGTCTAGATATATATGCAACTAGGTGAGCAACCTATATGATGCAACAACAAAAAACACACAAGAAAGCAAGGGATACAACACCAAATAAGCTGGCACAAGCAAAGGTAAGAGATAACCAAAAGTGGAGCCGGTGGAGACGAGGATGTGTTACCGAAGTTCCTTCCCTTTGAGGGGAATTACGTCTCCATTGGAGCGGTGTGGAGGCACAATGCTCCCCAAGAAGCCACTAGGGCCACCGTATTCTCCTCACACCCTCACACAATGCGAGATGCCATGATTCCACTATTGGTGCCCTTGGAGGCGGCGACCGAGCCTTTACAAACAAGGTTGGGGCTATCTCCACAACTCAATTGGAGGCTCCCAATGATACCACGGAGCTTCACCACAATGGAATGTGGCTCCAAGGTGACCTCAACCGTCTAGGGTGCTCAAACACCCAAGAGTAACAAGATCCGCGAAGGATTAGTGGGGGGAATCAAATTTCTCTTGGTGGAAGTGTAGATCCGGACCTTCTCAACCAATCCCCAAAGAATCAACAAGTTTGATTGGATACGGAGAGAGATCGGGTGAAAATGAGCTTTGGAGCAACAATGGAGCTTGGGGGAAAAGGGATGAGTCAACTTGGAGAAGAAGACCTCCTGTTATAGTGGGGCAACCAATCCAACCATTAACCCCCTCTTCAGCCCGCATAAAGTGCTACTACTGCTCAGTAGAGCGGTACTACCGTTGGTCGATGCGGTACTACCGCAAGCGCCAACGGTACTACCGCATAGACTAAGAGTAGACGAAGTAAAGGGAGAACGAGAGAGAGGGGGGTATGGGCAGCACTAGTAGCGGTGGTAGCCGCGGTACTACCGCTCATGGGCGGTACTACCGTTGCTACTGCCGCTACTACTGCCGGACAACCCGACATGAGAAAATGCATCCTCGAATCGAGGCGGTAGCATTGCCGAACCAGGACGGTAGTTCCGCCGATGCCCTGAAGCGGTAGTACCGCTATAGGATAGCGGTACTGCCACTTGAGGACCACAGGCGGTACTACCGCTCTGGCGACGGTACTACCGCTTCCTCCTCACAGTCTACACAACTGTTAAAACATCAAACTCCGAGGAGAGAAAAGGAGCTGGGGGTGCAACAATGATGTGTACGTGATGATTCCACCCTAGCCTTTCCAATGTGGACCTCCTCTTGATAGTATGGTGTCTCCTACGAATCAAGTCCACCAAACCGAAATGACGGAGACTACACCGTCTTCACATAAAGCTCCGAGGGGAACCGAATCGTCTTATGCCTAGACATGAGATATCTGAAATGCTCAATGCACACGATTAGTCCGCAAAAGCATTGTCATCAATCACCAAAACCACTTAGGGAGAAATATGCCCTTACAACATGTGATTTTAAAGCCCAGAGACAGGCAGCTTGCACATAATTTATAGACAAAATATTGGAACCTATTATAAAGGTGAGCCTAAACAATTGCTGCAGTGAGATAAGCAATACAATATAATGTGTTCAACAAGTTATACTGAATGCAATGCCAAGTGACCAATGTAATCCACGAGCAGGGAGCTGGGACTAGAGATAACCAAAGACACGACAGAATGTATTTTATGTTCACCTTCTTGGAAGTAACTCGGTCAATATTGGAGAGATGGGTGTTACCACGAAGGCAAACCAACACGAGGAAGGATCACCCTATTCTCGTCCTTGCGATATCACAACAAATGCGATTCTCAACCACTAGTGGTTGACCTTGAGGTGGCTTCCAAACCTTTACAGACTTGACAATGGTAAATCACACACTACTACAGGATGCTGCTAACGCGACACTACGATCAGAGACCCTTCGACGAAACTATGTGCGATGCCATAATCGCAAATGGTGCTGTAAAAAACCATCAAAAAAGGTGCAAAATGTTTGCGATGGAGGATGCATCAAACATGGTTTAGATTTTAGTTGCGTGTGTGATTCAGGGCATACGGTGCAGTTAAAATAACCGTTTTCGATGAGGAGGAACAAAAGAAATGGGTATCCAGATGAAGGTGTGTGCGATGTACAGCATATGGTTCACTCAGATGAACTGTTTGTGATTAGGCAACACAAAAGAAACGGTGAGCCAGACGAAGGTGTGTGCGATATACGGCATGCGGTTCACTCGGGTGAACTGTTTGCGTTGACACAAGAGAACAAAAATGGTTCAACTTAACAAGACGTGTATGTTGTGCAATGGGATTGCATACAGAACAACAACATATATATACACACACTTATAAGGACATGCTTGCATAACCCAATTAAACATCCACTTACATAGGTGGCTACTACAACCATGGCATTTGCACACACCAAAGTAAACTATTACATGCATAATTACATAGGTGGTTACTACACACATGACATTTCCACACACACCAATAAAGTAAATTATATATTACATGCATGATTAACTAGCATAAACGATCATCTAATCATCATCTACTTCTTGTGACACTTGCTCTGCTTGTGGCTCGATCCGGGCTCGTCGATTTGGGTAACAAGGCACTTCCTCATGTCAACGATCCGCCTGTGCATCTCATAGCATGTGTACACGCTCTTGGCCGCAAACCTGAGGTGAAGTTCATCCAGTTGCCGCATCCAAGCCCCGTGCCAGGATACAGGACTTGTTCTCTGGGCATCCTGCTTCAACTTTTCGTAGTAGGGGTCGATGATGGCAGAGGCGAGTTCGACCAGGGAGTCCTGCTTCGTGCTGCCCCAGACCCTGTAGTGGTCACGGATTTTGACAAAGTTCTTGCAGGCCAAGCCCGTAACACTGAGCGCTTTTACATCATCTTTGGTATCCACCGCGGCGAACTTGTAGTCGGTGCTGTTGAAAAACCTGTTGAAATGGTCACAAGGCTCCGTGGCCATGCAGTAGTGGTAGATGAGGACATGATGGCACACGCACAACTGGGCGACAACAACCTTCTGATCTGTGCCGGGACGACCGGCGGTGTACTGGAGGTGGATGCCGACCACCTTGTACTTGTCTCCAGCAAGCAACTGCTCAACGCTGTTGATGTAATCGTCCACCACGGTCGGGTCGATGGTGTACACCTCCGAGAGATCTGTCTCCCTCGCGTGGGTCTCCACTCTATGCTCGCCAAACTCCATTGGAGCGCCGCCAGACATCCCCTCTCTATGTGTCGTCGTGGGTGTGCTTGTTGTGTTGTGGGGCGCGATCGAAAGGTTGAAGATACTAAGGTTATAATGGCCGCGAGAATTAAAGGGGAAGCCGGACGGCCAGGAATATTGGCAGACCCTAATGGCAGTTCTAATTTGCAGCGCGTAACTCCAGCGTGCCGCACGTAACTACATCGCGTGGCAACACGCGCGGCACAACCGCATGCATACGAGGCCCCCGACGTGATCGTGCGCACGCCCAACCGTTGGCAAAGCGCGCGCGGAGGGACGCGAGCAGAGCACTCCGCGGTCGCCTCAACGGCGAGCAACCATATAAATATGCATATAGCAGTTGAACACGCAAGGAAAAGCTATCCACAAGCCGAGCGCGCTGACGGACGCAAGCAGAGCACGCCTACGGATGCGAGCAAAGCGCGCCTACGGATGCGAGCAAAGCGCGCCGCGGCGCCTAACAGCGGGATAAACCTTCATTCAAGCCAATCAAACTAAGACTAGAATAGACATGTTTGTATTGAGCAAAGGGATCACACATGTCTGTATTGACTGGAACGAGAATGCAATAGAAAAATAAGAATTAAGGCCACGATGATTCGATCGTAGTGGTGGTTACAGGACGCAAGCTGAAAGATGCATCCATCAACATACGACCTCCTCCTCCTCAACTCAGTGCGCCGGCCGGGCCACCGACCGGCGGCTAAGGAGCGGCGGCTTGTGTGGCGAGGTCAAGGTGCTTCTCAGCTAAGGCATCCAAGGCTTCCAAATGTCAAGAAGAAGGCCAACGTCGTAGCGTCCTCACTGGCGTTGTAGATACCTATGTACACGATTCGTTTGTACACATGGATGTGTAGGTCGACCGTTTCTTGCAAGGTGAGGCGCCTCGCGGCGAGCGCGGCCTCCAGGTGGACATTCTTCATGGCGCCGGTGGGCAGTCGCAGGGCCACCAGTGCTTCAAAGAGGTTCTGACCATGGAGGCTAATTAGAGTGGCAGGCCATGAGGAGCCTGGGTGCGCGGGCTGGAGGAGTACGGCGATGTCGTCCGCGAGCTTCGTGACGACAGTGAACCTATTGGTGCTCCAAACGATCATCTGGTCCAACGGAGAGTCATAGCTGGCGTCGACGGCGGCCATCCACCAGCCGGTCGCCAACACCGTATGGAGACGATCCACGGTGCCATGTCGTAGGCCGGCGTCGTGGACCATCTGGCACAGCCGCTGGCTGCTCGCGCGCATCACCACCATGGGTCTGGAGTGGGCACTTTTGCGCTTATTAGTGTACGTGCTTAGGCAAATGCTTAGGTGCGTACGATGTGGTAGATGCATTGGAATGGAGGGGCGCCTTTATATGAGTGCAAAGTGCGTTGCATTCACATCGTGCTGCCTCTTTTCCCGGTCCTCCCATTACTTCCCTCATGCATTCACACGATGCTAATTGAACGAGGATGCATCATTGGTCGTTCAACATTTCGGGAACCGCTACCCTCTCCCTCGTTTGCATTAAAGTCGTATCGGGAATTGTGCCAACTGCTGTTAAATCGAATAGTATTGCGTCACCCCGCTAGTGAATCACACGGGTCATCCAAAAGAACCGTTTGTGTTCAAGAGATGCACAAATCATGCTCTCACTTTCGGGACCTAAGCATGCACCCAAGGACCAGAGATTTGATTTTTCAACCAATTTATATGCACCGGAGCATGTGCATGTAGTTCAAATTTGAATTATGCACATAAATGCATTGAAAACTCACTTAATGCATAAAAATGTCCAAACGAACCCCGAAAAATCACAAAAAATAACACAACACTCTTGTTGTTCTATGTTGACACGAGAAAAAATTTGAAAGCAATTAGAGGCAATGGATATCGTTTCACCCCCCAAAGTTGGGGTGTGCCCTACCAAAACCATCATGCTTGTTGTGAGAAGCTCTGGTTTGTGAGAAGCATATATCCAAACCTGCCCCAATGGGACAAAAACTTTACCACGCCATGTTGATGCCGCTCCATGATAGCATGCCAAGTTTCATGAATTTCAGACGAGTTTTGGATTTACTAGAATTTAAAAACCAGGTCAATGTTTGCAGCCGAAAGGACGGTGGCGGTGGTGTTTGACATTCATTCCCATTTCTTGCATGGGACCTAAGCATGCACCCAAGGACAAAGATTTGATTTTTCAACCAATTTATATGCACTAGAGCATGTGCATGTAGTTCAAATATGAATTATGCACATAAATGCATTGAAAACTCACTTAATGCATAAAAATGTCCAAACAAACCCCAAAAAATCACAAAAAATAACACAACACTCCTGTTGTTCTATGTTGACATGAGAAAAAAAATTTAAGCAATTAGAGGCAATGGATACTGTTTCATCCCCAAAGTTGGGGCGTTCTCTACCGAAACCATCATGCTTGTTGTGAGAAGCTCTGGTTTGTGAGAAGCATATACCCAAACCTGCCCCAAATGGGACAAAAACTTTACCACGCCATGTTGATGCCGCTTCATGATAGCATGCCAAGTTTCATGAATTTCGCATTTAGTTTTGGATTTACTAGAATTTAAAAACCAGGTATCTCAATGTTTGCCACGAGTGATTTGGCGGTGGTGTTTGACATTCATTCCCATTTCTTGCATGGGATGGACCTAAGCATGCACCCAAGGACAAAGATTTGATTTTTCAACCAATTTATATGCACCGGAGCATGTGCATATAGTTCAAATTTGAATTATGCACATAAGTGCATTGAAAACTCACATAATGCATAAAAATGTCCAAACGCACCCGGAAGAATCATAAAAAATAAGACAACACTCCTGTTGTTCTATGTTGACATGAGAAAAAAATTGAAAGCAATTAGAGGCAATGGATATTGTTTCATCCCCAAAGTTGGGGCGTTCCCTACCGAAACCATCACGCTTGTTGTGAGAAGCTCTGGTTTGTGAGAAGCATATACCCAAACCTGCCCCAAATGGGACAAAAACTTTACCACGCCATGTTGATGCCGCTCCATGATAGCATGCCAAGTTTCATGAATTTCAGACGAGTTCTGGATTTACTAGAATTTAAAAACCAGGTATCTCAATGTTTGCGGCCGAGTGACGGTGGCAGGGTGTTTGACATTCATTCCAATTTCTGGCATGGGACCTAAGCATGCACCCAAGGACAGAGATTTGATTTTTCCACCAATTTATATGCACTGGAGCATGTGCATGTAGTTTAAATTCGAATTATGCACATAAATGCATTGAAAACTCACTTAATGCATAAAAATGTCCAAACGAACCCCGAAAATCACAAAAAACAACACAACATTCCTGTTGTTCTATGTTGACATGAGAAATTTTTTGAAAGCGATTAGAGGCAATGGTTATCGTTTGGTCCCCAAAGTTGGGGCATTCCCTACCGAAACCATCATGCTTGTTATGAGAAGCTCTGGTTTGTGAGAAGCATATAGCCAAACCTGCCCCAAATGGGAGAAAAACTTTACCACGCCATGTTGATGCCGCTCCATGATAGCATGCCAAGTTTCATGAATTTCAGACGAGTTTTGGATTTACTAGAATTTAAAAACCAGGTATCTCAATGTTTGCGGCCGAAAGTGGTGGCGAGGTGTTTGACATTCATTCCCATTTCTTGCATGGGACCTAAGCATGCACCCAAGGACAAAGATTTGATTTTTCAACCAATTTATATGCACCGGAGCATGTGCATGTAGTTCAAATTTGAATTATGCACATAAATGCATTGAAAACTCACTTAATACATAAAAATGTCCAAACGAACCCGAAAAAATCATAAAAAATAAGACAACACTCCTGTTGTTCTATGTTGACATGAGAAAAAAATTGAAAGCAATTAGAGGCAATGGATATTGTTTCATCCCCAAAGTTGGGGCGTTCCCTACCGAAACCATCATGCTTGTTGTGAGAAGCTCCGGTTTGTGAGAAGTATATACCCAAACCTGCCCCAAATGGGACAATAACTTTACCATGCCATGTTGATGCCGCTCCATGATAGCATGCCAAGTTTCATGAATTTCAGACAAATTTTGGATTTACTAGAATTTAAAAACCAGGTATCTCAATGTTTATGCGAAAGTGATGGCGGTGGTGTTTGACATTCATTCCCATTTCTTGCATGGGACCTAAGCATGCACCCAAGGACAAAGATTTGATTTTTCAACCAATTTATATGCACCGGAGCATGTGCATGTAGTTCAAATTTGAGTTATGCACACAAATGCATTGAAAACTCACTTAATGCATAAAAATTTCCAAACGAACCCCGAAAAATCACAAAAAATAACACAACACTCCTGTTGTTCTATGTTGGCACGAGAAAAAAATTGAAAGTAATTAGAGGCAATGGATATCGTTTCGTCCCCAAAGTTGGGGCGTTCCCTACCGAAACCATCGTGCTTGTTGTGAGAAGCTCTGGTTTGTGAGAAGCATATACCCAAACCTGCCCCAAATGGGATAAAAACTTTACCACGCCATGTTGATGCCGCTCCATGATAGCATGTCAGGTTTCATGAATTTCAGACGAGTTTTGGATTTATTAGAATTGAAAAACTAGGTATCTCAATGTTTGCGGCCGAGTGACGGTGGCAGGGTGCTTGACATTCATTCCCATTTCTTGCATGGGACCTAAGCATGCACCCAAGGACAAAGATTTGATTTTTCAACCAATTTATATGCACTGGAGCATGTGCATGTAGTTCAAATTTGAATTCTGCACATAAATGCATTGAAAACTCACTTAATGCATAAAAATATCCAAACAAACCTTGAATAATTCCTATTCTTTTATGATCACTGCAGATAAAAGGTCTAGCAATTCAAATACCATCCATGGACATTGTGACCCCATTATGTAATTCAAATCAAGATGAAAAATCAAGTAGATCCCACACAGTTTATTATAAGCAACCGTGTGAGATGCAGCACAAAATATCTTTGGGTCGTGTCTGAATAAGGGACCGTGTGTGATGACACTTTGCACGCCAGTTTTTTGGCTGAAGCGATTCCAAATTTTCAGCTTTCGCGAAAATATCTACCTCCCCGCCCCCTCCCCCTTACCAAAAGCCACATTTCTCCCCTTTCCGCCTTCCTTTCCATGTTCAAACCTTCACTCCTTGCTTGCAGCGCCGCCGCCTCCTCGCGGGCGGCCCTCCTTCACGCTGCTCGGCCTCGCCTATCCAGGCAGGTAATCCACACCCGACCCCCATCCTCCTCCTTCCACATCCCACATGCCCCGACCGACGGCGCGAGCGCGACACCTTCCACCCAAATCACCGACCCTCCACCAAATAAGCGCCGCCTAAGCCATGGTGCACGCAGTATAGCCAGGACCTCAAGGAGCATTTGGCACCGGAGAAGCAAATCGCGGCCGCACGCGCGGATGAGGTCGCGATGGCTGCCATTCGTGTCGACCCCCAGATCTTGGAGGAGCACCATGTTGTCGAGGCCACTGACGCCTCGCGCGCCAACGCCACGACACGGTTGGCTGCTTTAAACGACATTTCGTGGCGTTTTCTTGAGGCCACTGTCGGTGCCTTCAACGAAGACTACGAGGTGTTTTCTCAGCGTGCACGTGCTTACCTCATCTCGAGAGCCAGCAGGTTGGTGCCCGGAGCGGCTCAGGCAACTCACCACTACAACGAGGGTACCCACGATGTGGAGGCCTCGCCCTCTTCCATGTCCAAGGAGCCAATTGTCATTGATATATCCAACAATGAGGAGTAGCTTGTCTTATTAGCTCACTATAAGGACCCATGTTCAGTTTGCGAGCTACTGCCTTTCCTTAACAAATTCTAGTGAATTGTGATATCTACTTTCACCATGCAATCTTCTGCTATAGTGTATATGTTCTATATGTCTTGCAATGTGGTGTTCAATTAACTGCTTGGTTCAATTCTGCAAATGAGATGTTCAATTCTTCAGGGTGCAATATTTCCAAGTTGTTAAGCATGCTTGGTTTGGTTAACTGTCTAATCTTCTATTAGGAGCATGTTATATTGTTCAATTGGTGTTTAGTTAAATGCTTGGTTCATTTGTTGTGGCTTGGTTCACTTGTTGTGGTGTTTAGTTAACTGCTTGGTTCACTTCTACAATGCGATGTTCAATTGTTGTGGTTGCATTCTCTTATTGTATACCACGTGAGGAATAAATCGAATTTGGCTGTACTAAATACATGAGAAACAAATACAATTGCTATATTTCGAAGTTGTTAAGCATGGTTTGTTTGGTTAACTGTCTGATCTTCTATTAGGAGTATGTTATATTGTGCAATGTGGTGCTCAGTTAACGTTTGGTGCATTTGTTGTGGTGTTTAGTTAACTGCTTGGTTCAATTCTGCAATGCGATGTTCAATTGTTGTGGCTACATCTCATATTGTATACTATGTGAGGAATAAATCGAATTTGGCTACACTTAATACATGAGAAACATATACAAGTGCTATATTTCCTAGTTCTTAATCATGCTTGGTTTGGATAAATGGGTTTTCCAGGTGGCTTGAATTAATCTGATGAATCTGCAATGTGCTTATTTTTCATCAACATATTTTACTGATAGCATGCGAACCCTTACTTAACACGATGACTAACTACCTTATATGTGTTGCAAGGAAACAATGGGAAGCACTGAGATTTACAAGATGGTACTAACTATTATACCTTGCCTTTTTTTATTCCTTTGCCTCGTTTCCAAAATAGAGAAGATATTTATGCACATCCTTGTTTTCAGGGTTCACTAATGATTACCTCTCAAACCACCTCTATGGTCAGGAGGCAAGGAAAGTTTTCATACAACACCCACGGTTTAATATTGAAGCGTTCCTGAAGAGGTCGAAGGATGGACGGTCAATCATCCACAGGCACTGGCCTAAAGTTGCAAAGACCTTCAACATGAATGAAGGCTCAATATTCGCCTTCCACTTCAGCAGTTTTCCAGATGAGATGCATCTCTCTATGTACCGTCTATGATGCTAATTTCGAAAGGTTCTAGATGTTGCATGTGAAACTTGTTGTTGGTGAAGTTGTATAATGGGGTAGCTAAGTGTTGAAGCTATATCATGTTATACTCCGATGTATTTCAATTATGAAATCCTGCTTCCTTAATATGGAAATGGAATATATTATGTGCTTAATATGAATGTCAATTAGATTAGTAAATGGATTATTAATAATAGGCCAATTAGCCCGCTAATGGGCCAATTAGCTTGCTAATTGGGTTTTCTTATTGCAAATGATTAATGAGAAAACACCGTGGGCAATGAACTAAGGCAACGCACATAGTTTCTAGGAATAAACCATGTTGGATCAATGAACAATCACACACGACATTCTTCGAAACTGTTTGCGTTACGCCACCTTGCATAAATGTTTTCCTTGTAGTGACTGTGTGGGATGTATATACGAACGGAAACGTTTAGTGGTGACTGACTGTGTCGGATGTACTTACGACCGGAAATGATTTTGCCTGTATAATTGTATTTTTTAGCACTACTGTACGTATTTTTGAATTTGAGTGCTCGCCGGTCGCACACGACCTCATTTTGCCGAGC
This sequence comes from Aegilops bicornis, assembly GCA_021605145.1. Taxonomy (NCBI): domain Eukaryota; kingdom Viridiplantae; phylum Streptophyta; class Magnoliopsida; order Poales; family Poaceae; genus Aegilops; species Aegilops bicornis. The sequence continues at coordinate 331,462,510 of CM038675.1, forward strand.
ATGTGTGTCAGGAGGGCATATCCCCAACGGTTTCTGGGTCGTGTGGGAAGGACCATCCTATCGCCCACACTCACTTGGCGATGGTTCCAAATGCCATCGCGGAAAGGGGTAAAAAAACCATTGGTTTAGAACCGACGCGCACCAGTGACAAGTTGATTCCTCGCGGAAGAATCCTACCTCCTAGGAGTCTCCAGCCTCCAGGTGTAACAAGATCAAGGGGAAAATGCTATTAAAACTTGCTCAAATCTCAAATTACTTTTTCCAAAAGAGAGAGGAGGGGTGAATCTATGCTTGGGGTGAAATCTCTCTCAAGAACATCGATCTTGATAATAATCTATCTACTCCTCTTTCAAACACACACACACATACACACACTCGCTAGTTGTGCCTCTGTGCCTACCGCGCACACTCTCGATACGTCTTTCTCTCCCTCCCCCCAACAATGACAGCAGAAGGGTGACAACTCAATCTGATCATAATCTGTCAATTGGTTTCTCTCTCAAACATTGTGTCTCGGTGCCTCGCTCGGTAGCCCCCTCGATATGTAGACTTCTCACGCGCGCACAGCTGTAGTGACGATGACGCTGAACCCAGTGTGCCTTGTTTTTACCAGCCTCATGTGATAGTTTTCACCCTGTGTTTTGTTAATTAACAAGGCAACCTTTTCTTTATTACTAGTAGTGAATCTGAAATCATTCGGGGCAGACATAAAATATATCACTTCAACCCAATTATCGCAGCAACTATTTTAAAAGAAATTAGCTAGCTGCCCATGCGTTGCACGGAATATCAAGATGCATTTGTATGAGTAGTTTATCTTGTGAGAGAAAAGTTTGAACGAGGGAAGGCCTTATTTGCGAACATGGAGAGACGTGTGGGTATATTTTTGCAAAATTGCCATACTTTCTTTCCTATCCGTTAGATATAAATCCGACGGCCTATATTGCAGGATGGCACGCACACCATCATCACCAACTTCATTTTCTACTCCTCCGTCCAAAAATACTTGTCATCAAAATGGATAAAAATAGATGTATCTAAAACTAAAATACGTCTAGATACATTTCCTTTTATCCATTTTGATGACAAGTATTCGAACGGAGGGAGTATTTGTCTTTTGAGAGATTTCAACAAGTGACTATGACCGGACCTTACCAACATACTCAAAAAATAGTCCATAATTTTGATGTTATCCTCTTTTCTTGGCGGTGCAGTGCCATCTGGATACCTCATAAATAAAACAAGGACAAATCTGACCCCTTCCTGAAAAGACACGGAGCAAATGAGTGAATCTACACTCTAAAATATGTCTACATACACATCCATATGTGGTAGTCCATTTGAAATCTGAAAAAGACAAATATTTAGGAGCGAATGGAGTATATATAAGAGTAGACATGGAGATATATCTCCAGCATGGTCTACAACAAAAATGTGCTGGGCTGGTTAGCACCGGATGCTCGCAACGCGATGACATGAGTTCGAATTCTGTCTTTTAACTTTATATTTTTATATTATATATTACTCTACTTATTTAATATATACTTCTTTCGCTCTTTGTCTTGTGATGGAACCCACAGAGTACTTAGAATACAAGATTAAGGATGGACTTGTTTCTTTTTAACTTTCTCTACGAAGCTGTAGCCACCCTGCAAGTCACGTGTACACTGTACACGCAATTAACCTTTTATAGAGGGAGAATCATACATGCAATTAACTCAAATGAATTGGATGTCACTATTATTTCCAGCATAAAGAGCATCTCCAACGGCAGCCAGCAAATTTCCTCCCGCTTCCTTAAGCGGAGGACGACATCAAACGCCAGTGGCATACATTTTTACAACTCTAACCAACCAGATGAAATTCGTGCAAACACGGGCTAATTTCATATAAGCATGAAGGATTTCGTATAAAAAAGGCGGATCTTCATATAAAAATGATGGATTTCATTACATTTACATGAACTAAGAGGTGCCAATCCAGCTCTCTTGTATAATTAATACTCCCTCCGTCCGGAAATACTTGTCCTAGAAATGGATGTATCTAGATTTATTCTAGTTTTAAATGGCCGCCCGCGGATCCCTTTGTCTTCCTCATGCCCGTCAGACACTTGCGGGGTCGACGAAGGTCCTCAGAAGAGACGAAGCAGCAAAGAAACCACCTGAATCCGTGGTCGCCGCCTCGGCGGTGGCCTTCATGGGTCCCAAGTGGCGGCGGCCTCCCGTGTTCTACTTATCTTCGATGATGGCGCCGGACACGGAGAAGCTGGCCACCGACTCGCCGCTGTCCATGCACCCGGCTTCTGTCTCTGCCTACATGGCGCTGCCGCAGGCACGGGATGCGCGCCCACAGACACCGGAGGCGCGGCCACCGCAGACACTGGTGGCGTGGTACGACGCGGCAGCGACGACGACGCCCGCATGGCGTGCCGCGCCGCCGTGCGGCGTGGAGCAACTCGCCACTCCTCATCGAGTTGAACCGAGCGGCGAAGTCGTTGAACTACGCTACCGCTTGGGGCGGCAATCGCTTCGCCGGGCCAAGCGAGGTTGGTGAAGCACCGAGCCTCGCCAGATCCGGAGGGCTCGGCGGGCCTCCCAGCCGGGTAATATGTCAGAGAACGGCTCATCGGAAGCCATCGTAAGAGTGGAGAAAATGGTGAAGGAGGAGATGGGGGAGCGGCGGAGGGGTGCGATTCTTGCCCGCTGTCTGTCTGGTCTCGTGTAAATAGAGTGCGGACGGTAGAGGCTTAGCCGGCGTCTGGCCTCGTTTAAACTGAGGGCGGAAGGGAGGAGCTCGGTCGGTGTTGCGTTTAGTTCCGGCCCGCTGATGAACGGTTGTGTGGCCGGAGTAGGATTCTCGGTTTGCATGCGGGTTTAACGGAGGTGTTTAATGGAGGCGCCGGGAGTGTGGCCGGAGTGAGATTTTTGAATTGAGCCTTATAAACCGGAAAGGAGGGAGTAGTATCGATGGATTGCGCCATGGAGCAAAACTTGGAATTAAAAAAAGGTGGTACATATAGAGAGCGCTGGTCGCCAAATTATGCATATAGTACTATTAAAAAGGCTAGTCACAATAATGGTGTCCAAAGACAACCCACCCCTCAAATAAAACTAAGCACCCTGGAATTCTTTGACAAAACTAAGCACCATGAAATTCTTTGACAACTAAATGCTGGCTATATGATGTTGGCCATATATATTGTACGTATATAATGTGAAGAAACGAGTGGTAGTACTATACCAACTAAAAGATGAAATGTAAGAAATACTAGTATGTACGTACTGAAGAGTTAAAGTAACAAGAAGAAACATAACATAGTTCTCACTGGGGCTCAAAGACAACACACCCCTCAAACCCCTCAATTTAAATTAAGCACACCTGAAATTAAACTTTGCAACTATCCAGGTAGACACTGCATTAGAACCACCAGGAGCAACGACACTGCCACCTTACTCGGAGTCCTCGTCCACGTCCTCGACTTCATCCTTGTCCCTCTTCCTCTTGGTCGATACTTCTTTGCTTGAACCGCACACTTGGCTGTTGCTCTTCATCCAACCCTTGTAGATATTGAAGCAAAGGTAGCCATCCATTGCAGCATAGTGGATGTGGTCTATATCTAGTACATTCTGCTGCCATGCATGACGATGAAACGTGTATGGAGGTTTCTCCAGTTTACCGTACGAAGGATGAACCATGGCTCCTGCCAGGGTCAGCATTGAAGGTCGACGAGAGGACACCACCGATTCTTACGGAGGTCGAAGGTGTTGCCTAAAACGAGGCCTATCCGACGCAGGACTTCTTTGTCGTTACCAAAGTCTATGATGTGAATTTGACTAGGTTGCTCTCGAGGAAGTCCTTAAAATCCTGGCACTCAACGTCGGCATGGCATATGTGGTAGACCAAGCATAAGTCATGCACGCAAACCTCGGATCACGGCGGGCTTCTTCCTCTTTTCGCCCTTTAGATCCTTCTCTCGTCCTGTGACTGTGGTGTACTCAACATCTAGCCCAGCGACCTACTCATCATCTCGAGTCTTGAACATGCGTGCAAGCGAGAAAGGCATCCTTTCACCGTCGCGGAAGAACGGGTGTAGATGACGTCGAACTCATCGCCGGTGATGGTTCTAACCTTGTACTCACCGCCGATCGAGGAGATTTGGGACGCCATGGATTTGGGAGGAGGGTTAGGATTGGTGGAACTGCCATAATGTGAATGGACGGGACAACTAGGAGCGACCCGCCATAGTATTGAAGGACGTGCGGGAACGAGTAGGATCGAATCGCCAGCGGCGTAACGATTGTGGTAGTGGCTTTCCATTCTCCCATGATACGGGCTTCCGAGAGCCCTTGGATCTGAGATCGAACGTTTGCATGGCGTGATTCTAGACCTATGGGTGAATATCCTATCCTGGAGGGTTATTCTACAAATTTTCAGCAACTTAGCATGCGACCGTTTGATCTCGGATCCAAGGGCTGCCAGCAGCCCGTATCGTGGTCGCGCCTACCACGACCGTTGCGTCGCTCTTGCGGTCGCGCCCTTGGAGATTTAACATGGTGTGTTAGGCTATCTGATGTTTGCATGTCATACATAGTCATCACTTAGTCACTCATACTACAACAAGGTTTTGGCTATAAGGTTGGCTATAAGTGTATTTTTTTACTTCTCTCTATCTCTTTCTTCAGACTCCTCCGTCCCATAATATAAGAACGTTTTTACACTAGTGTAGTGCCAAAAACGTTCTTATATTATGGGACAGGGAGTACTAGTATTTATTGCATTTGCCAAGGAGTGACCTCTTCCAATGAAATGGTGTTGCTAAGTTTGCTTCATTTAATTAGCTATAGACTCAAAATTGTCTTTTCACCTAGGTACACGCAGCTTAGCACCGCTTTCTTCCTTGGGTCACCAAACTAGTCTCTCTCTTCTTGATTAACTTGCCACATCAGACTTTATGCCTATGTGGCAAGCTTAAGCACCAGGGAGCAAGTAAGTACAATAGTGCGCTTTACATGGCATTTTGCATATGTGGAGGAAAGAGAGGCAAGGAAAAGTGGAGAAGTGGGCTCTCATGCAAGAGCCAGCCACTACTACATGGTGGAGCATTGGGAGAGGCACCTGTATGGAGGTGGTCAGAATCGGGAGACTCACGCCCGGACGAAGCGCCATGATTAAAATGATAATGGCAAGTCAAATCACGGGCCCCACCTGTCCAGAAGAACTTCATTGTCAAATCACACAACCCCACGTTTGCAGCAGCCTACTCCCTCGTCTTCTCGCGTCTCTGTTGAACCGACTAGGTGGAACTGCCCCGCCTACCGCGCAGGAAAAGCCCGCGCAGTATACTCCCTCCGTCTAGGTGACCAAGGTCGAGAGGAAAACGAGAGAACTTAATGTTTAGTATTTCCTAAGGCTGGTTGTAATGGTACTAGCCTTAGCAATTTTGATGAGGTGTCATAGAATTAAATGAAGAAAGAGAGAGAGAGAGAGAGTTGAGTACTATGTGTCATACAAGGCAATAAATAAAGTACTACATGATACTAATATATGATACATGGCGCAGGAGTACTAAGTATTATTTATCTGATTTTGCTAGAACTCATCTAGATGAGATATAATTTGGTCTCATTCATCTTTTATAGCCATTGGATGTGATGCTATATAAGATGCGTGTGTCTTGACGTGGGTTGTATTTGTTCTTGTGCAACGAATCGACCACTTCATGTCATGTTTGTGATCTCAAGTAATTAAAAGCATACAAGCCCCACATCTCTTCTTGGTTGATTCCTCTATTTATGTCAAAAAATAAGAAATAGCGTGAGAGTTAATGCACCACGCCTATGTGTTTACTATTTGGTTTTCGTAAGATGACTTAATACTCACCTAGACGGAGGGAGTATTCGATTTGACAGCGGGCGACGCAGTTCCCGATATGGCTTTAATGCAGACGAGGGAGGGAGTAGCGGTGCCCGATATGTTGAACGGCCAATGCATCGTCCTTCAATTAATGAATGAGGGAAGTAATGGGAGGAGGTCCGGGAAAAGAGGCTGCACGATGTGAATGCAACACAGTTTGCCCTCATTGCCCTCATATAAAGGCGCCCCTCCATTCCAATGCATCTACCACATCGTACGCACCTAAGCATTTGCCTAAGCACCTGCACTAAGCGCAAAAGAGCTCACTCCAGACCCATGGCGGCGATGTGCGTGAGCGGCCAGTGGCTGCGCCAGATGGTCCACGATGCTGGCCTGCGGCATGGCACCGATGATCGTCTCCAGACGGTGTTGGAGACCGTCTGGTGGATGGCCGTCGTCGACGCCAACTACGACTCTCAGTTGGACCAGATGATCGTTGCCACCAGCAACAAGTTCACCGTCCTCAAGAAGCTCGCGGACGACATCGCCGTACTCCTCCAGCGGCGCCGGGCTCCTCATTGCCTGCCACCCTAATTGGCCTCCATGGCCGGAACCTCTTTCAAGCACTGGTGGCCCTGCGACTGCCCGCCGACGCCACGAAGCATGTCCACCTAGAGGTCGCGCTTGCCACGAGGCGCCTCGCCCTGCAAGAATTCGTCGACCTACACATCCACGTGTATGAGCAAATCATGTATATAGGTATCTACAAGGCCAATGAGGATGCTATGACGTTGGCCTTCCTCAACCGGCTGGAAGCCTTGGATGCCTTTGCTGAGAAGCACCTCGACCTCGCCACAAAAGCCGCCGCTCCTTAGCCACCGGTCGGTGGCCCGGTGCACTAAGTTGAGGAGGAGGAGGTCGTACGTTCGTGGATCCATATTTCTTCTTGCCTTCTATAACCAACACTGCGATCGCATCATCGTGGCCTTAATTCTTATTGTGCTATTGCATTCTCGTTCCAGTCAATACCGACATGTGCGATCCCTTTGCTTAATTATATGCATCACTATAACTAGTACTCCATCCGTCAATTTATAAGTTGTGCTTACCTTTTCCATCAACTTCATGCAACGCACGGGCATCTTGCTAGAAACACTAGAATATGTCTATATAATCCGTATGTGATAGTCCATTTGAAATCTCAAAAAAGACAAATATTTAGGTACGGAGGGAGTGATATATTAGGAGTATATCAAAACAAAAGTGATTTCTTTCAAGTATGTGAACAAATACTACTATTCTACTACTTTGGATCCGTCACAACGCACGGGCACATTGCTGGTAAAAGGAAAAGGCCTGCCGCGTTCGCATCGCACCCCCACACGCCCGGGAATCGGGAGTACAACACGGCCCGTCCGGCACGACACATAGCTTAGGGAAGCATGTTGCCTAGCATTTTCACTTTCATGTGGGACCGCCATTGAGCAAACCGACACCCCGCCCGCCGCCGGGTTGGAAAACAGAAACGAGGGGAAGATCTAGTTGTAGCACGGAAGCCAAGAAAGTTGGTGTTAGACGGGGCTCGTTGATAGAGTAGGAGCATTCCGTACTAGTACTACTCCTACTAGTACCAAGTTTGTACTCCTAATACTATATTACTAGCACTACCAATATACAACTAGTAGGTACGTGCACGGCACAACATCGTAGGAACAAAAAACGGGAAGATCTTGTTTTGGGTGATTTATCTTTTTTTCAATCAACGTAGTATGAATAATATAATGTGGGGGGCACCCATGAAGATTATGTGGCTTGGTTGCATGGCTACGGAAGGTTAGAGAAAAATAAATAGATAATGTGTTTAGAGTGCACTCCACTAAACAGATATACTTTGGATCCATTGCAACGGACCGGCACATCTATATCTATACCCCCTATATAGTGTGTGAAAAACTTCGAGAGTTGGTCGTTGGATGAAGCCAATCCGATGGTACAAAGACGGCAAATCCGAGCACTACTGGCCGTTAGATATCATCCACCAGATTCTGCCACATTTATAATCTATAAGACTCCATGGTTGAACTGAATTCTTGACTAACTTCGCCACAACTAAGCTTAGGCAAAGTTATTAGTTCTTCAAAATGAGAGCCACAAGTTGGCAAGCCTAAGGGAATCTTGCCACATTTCTTGTGTGTATGTCATGTGGGGCCTTAGTGTGGCTTGCCTAAGGTGTGGCTTGAACCAAACACTCACCTAAGTTAATCAAACTTGTGTAACCTTACATTCCACCAGATTTTGCCACATGTTAGAATCCAGAAAGCTCCACATGTAAAAGCATAATGCACAAACCACCAGAATCTCATGCGTGCAATGCACGTGTACCTTACTAGTACTAGTTGGTAGTAGTAAGAAACAAATTCCAGTTTTGGCACGAGCTCGTACCGCGGGAGCACCACAAGGCCTGCCGCAATAGTTACATTTCCCTCTCGGGCCCACGGGACCGAACTTCAGTGGCTTAGTGCCCGGCCTATGAGTCAATGACATGCAGACCTTAAATTTGGCTGGCCCACATGTCATTCTCATGGTGGTGGCGTGGTTCGCGACTCACTCGTTCGAGATGAACTGGCCGGTGGTGGCGTGGCCGTGGCGAGGGTGCCACAGCTGGGCGTCGGGGCGTTACGAGGCGTAGATGGCCATGTCGGCGGGTACTACCTGAAGGAAATATGCCCTAGAGGCAATAATAAAGTTATTATTTATTTCCTTATTTCATGATAAATGTTTATTATTCATGCTAGAATTGTATTAACCGGAAACATGATACATGTATGAATACATAGACAAACATATAGTCACTAGTATGCCTCTACTTGACTAGCTCATTGATCAAAGATGGTTATGTTTCCTAACCATATACATGTGTTGTTATTTGATTAATGGGATCACAACATTAGGAGAATGATGTGATTGACATTACCCATTCCGTTAGCCTAGCACTTGATCGCTTAGTATATTGCTATTGCTTTCTTCATGACCTATACATGTTCCTGTAACTATGAGATTATGCAACTCCGTTTACCGGAGGAACACTTTGGTGCTACCAAACGTCACAACGTAATCGGGTGATTATAAAGGAGTACTACAGGTGTCTCCAAAGGTACATGTTGGGTTGGCGATTTCGAGATTAGGTTTTGTCACTCCGATTGTCGGAGAGGTATCTCTGGGCCCTCTCGGTAATACAAATCACATAAGCCTTGCAAGTATTGCAACTAATAAGTTAGTTGTGAGATGATGTATTACGGAACGAGTAAAGAGACTTGCCGGTAACGAGATTGAACTTGGTATTGGATACCGACTATCGAATCTCGGACAAGTAACATACCGATGACAAAGGGAACAACCTATATCGTTATGCGGTTTGACCGATAAAGATCTTCGTAGAATATGTAGGAACCAATATGGGCATCCAGGTTCCGCTATTGGTTATTGACCGAGAATAGTTCTAGGTCATGTCTACATAGTTCTCGAACCCGTAGGGTCCGCACGCTTAAGGTTTCGATGCCAGTTATATTATGAGTTTATGAGTTTTGATGTACCGAAGGAATTCGGAGTCCCGGATGAGATCGGGGACATGATGAGGAGTCTCGAAATGGTCGAGACGTAAAAATGGATATATTGGACGACTATATTCGGACATCGGAAAGGTTCCGAGTGATTCGGGTATTTTTCGGAGTACCGGGTAGTTACGGGAGAAGCAATGGGCCTTGATGGGCTTTAGTGGGAAGAGGAGAAAGGGCCAAGGGGCTGTTGCGCCCCCCCCTCCTCTAGTCCGAATTGTACTAGGGAAAAGGGGCCGCCACCTTTCCTTCTCCTCCACTTCCTTCTCCCTTCCTCCCCTCTTGGTGGACTCCTACTAGGACTTGGAGTCCTAGTAGGACTCCACATCCTGGCCGCACCAAGCCTTGGCCGGCGTCCTCCTCCTCCATCCTTTATATACTGAGGCAAGATGCACCCCATGGAGACACAAGTTGATCTACGGATCGTTCCTTAGCCGTGTGAGGTGCCCCCCTCCACCATATTCCACCTCGGTCATATCGTCGCGGAGTTTAGGCGAAGCCCTGCGCCGGTAGAGCATCATCATCGTTACCATGCCGTCGTGCTGACAGAACTCATCCCCGACGCTTTGCTGGATCGGAGCCCGGGGATCGTCATCGAGCTGAACGTGTGCTGAACTTGGAGGTGTCGTACGTTCGGTACTTGGATCGGTCGGATCGTGAAGACGTACGACTACATCAACCGCGTTGTCATAACGCTTCCGCTTACGGTCTACGAGGGTATGTGGACAATACTCTCCCCTCTCGTTGCTATGCCATCACCATGATCTTGCGTGTGCGTAGGAATTTTTTTGAAATTACTACGTTCCCCAACAGTGGCATCAGAGCCTGGTTTTATGCATTGATGTTATATGAACGAGTAGAACACAAGTGAGTTGTGGGCGATACAAGTCATACTGCTTACCAGCATGTCATACTTTGGTTCGGCGGTATTGTGAGATGAAGCGGCCCGGACCGACATTACGCGTACGCTTACGCGAGACTGGTTTCACCGTTGCGAGCACTCATTGCTTAAAGGTGACCGGCGGGTGTCTGTCTCTCTCACTTTAGTTGAACCGAGTGTGGCTACGCCCGGTCCTTGTGAAGGTTAAAACAGCACCAACTTGACAAACTATCGTTGTGGTTTTGATGCGTAGGTAAGAACGGTTCTTGCTCAGCCCGTAGCAGCCACGTAAAACTAGCAACAACAAAGTAGAGGACGTCTAACTTGTTTTTGCAGGGCATGTTGTGATGTGATATGGTCAAGACGTGATGCTATATTTAATTGTATGAGATGATCATGTTTTGTAACCAAGTTATCGGCAACTGGCAGGAGCCATAAAGATGTAGCTTTATTGTATGAAATGCAAGCGCCATGTAATTGCTTTACTTTATCACTAAGCGGTAGCGATAGTCGTAGAAGCAATAGTTGGCGAGACGACAACAATGCTACGATGGCGATCAAGGTGTCGCTACGGTGACGATGGTGATCACGGCAGCTTCGGAGATGGAGATCACAAGCACAAGATGATGATGGCCATATCATATCACTTATATTGATTGCATGTGATGTTTATCCTTTATGCATCTTATCTTGCTTTGATTGACGGTAGCATTTTAAGATGATCTCTCACTAAAAATTATCAAGACGTGTTCTTCCTGAGTATGCACCGTTGCCAAAGTTCGTCGTGCCCAGACACCACGTGATGATCGGGTGTGATAAGCTCTACGTCCATCTACAACGGGTGCAAGCCAGTTTTGCACACGCAGAATACTCAGGTTAAACTTGACGAGCCTAGCACATGCAGATATGGCCTCGGAAAACGGAGACCGAAAGGTCGAGCGTGAATCATATAGTAGATATGATCAACATAGTGATGTTCACCATTGAAAACTACTCCATCTCACGTGATGATCGGTTATGGTTTAGTTGATTTGGATCACGTGATCACTTAGATGACTAGAGAGATGTCTGTCTAAGTGGGAGTTCTTAAGTAATATGATTAATTGAACTTTAATTTATCATGAACTTAGTCATGGTAGTATTTTGCAAATTATCTTGTAGATCAATAAGCTCGCGTTGTTGCTTCCCTATGTTTTTTATATGTGTTCCTAGAGAAAATTGTATTGAAAAATGTTAGTAGCAATAATACGGATTGGATCTGTGATCTGAGGTTTATCCTCATTGCTGCACAGAAGAATTATGTCCTTAATGCACCGCTAGGTGACAGACCTATTGCAGGAGCAAATGGAGACGTTATGAACGTTTGGCTAGCTCAATATGAAGACTACTTGATAGTTTAGTGCACCATACTTAACGGCTTAGAATCGGGACTTCAAAGACGTTTTGAACGTCATGGACCATATGAGATGTTCCAGGAGTTGAAGTTAACATTTCAAGCAAATACCCGAGTTGAGAGATATGAAGTCTCCAACAAGTTCTATAGCTAAAAGATGGAGGAGAATCGCTCAACTAGTGAGCATGTGCTCAGATTGTCTGGGTACTTCAATCGCTTGAATCAAGTGGGAGTTAATCTTCCAGATAAGATAGTGATTGACAGAATTCTCTAGTCACCATCACCAAGTTAGTAGAACTTCGTGATGAACTATAATATGCAAAGGATAACAAAAGTAATTCCCAAGCTCTTCGTGATGCTGAAATCGAAGAAGGTAGAAATCAAGAAAAGAGCATCAAGTGTTGATGATTGACAAGACCACTAGTTTCAAGAAAAGGGCAAAGGGAAAGAAAGGGAACTTCAAGTAGAATGACAAGCAAGTTGTCGCCCCGCGAAGAAGCCCACAGCTGGACCAAAGCCTGAAACCGAGTGCTTATAATCGCAAAACGAAATGGTCACCGGAAGCGAAAATGCAGAATATTTGGTGGATAAGAAGGATGGCAAAGTGAACAAGAGTATATTTGATATACAGAGTTATTGATGTGTGCCTTACTAGTGTTTATAGTAGCCCCGAGTATTTGATACTTGTTCGGTTGCTAAGATTAGTAACTCAAACAGGAGTTACAGAATAAACAGAGACTAGTTGAAGGGAAAGTGACGATGAGTGTTGGAAGTAGTTCCAAGATTGATATGATCATCATCGCACACTCCTGTACTTTCGGGATTAGTGTTGAACCTAAATAAGTGTTATTTGGTGTTTGCGTTGAGCATGAATATGATTTGATCATGTTTATTGCAATACGGTTATTCATTTAAGTTAGAGAATAATTATTGTTCTGTTTACATGAATAAAACCTTTGATGGTCATACACCCAATGAAAATAGTTTGTTGGATCTCGATCGTAGTGATACACATATTCATAATATTGAAACTAAAAGATGCAAAGTTAATAATGATAGTGCAACTTATTTGTGGCAATCGCCGCTTAGGTCATATTGGTGTAAAGCGCATGAAGAAACTCCATACTAATGGATCTTCGGAATCACTTGGTTATGAATCATTTGATGCTTGCGAACCGTGCCTTTTGGGCAAGATGACTAAAACTCCGTTCTCCGGAACAATGGAACGAGCTACTGACTTGTTGGAAATAATACATACCGATGTATGCGATCCACTAAGTGTTGATGCTCGTGGCAAGTATCATTATTTTCTGACCTTCACAGGATGATTTGAGCAAATATGCGATATCTTCTTGATGAAACATAAGTCTGAAATAGTTGAAAAGTTCAAAGAATTTCAGAGTGAAGTGGAAAATCATCGTAACAAGAAAATAAAGTTTCTACGATCTGATCGTGGAGATGAATGTTTGAGTTACGAGTTTGGTCTTCATTTGAAACAATGTGAAATAGTTTCGCAACTCACGCCATATGTAACACCACAACTTAATGGTGTGTCCGAAAGTCGTAACCGCACTTTATTGGATATGGTGCGATCTATGATGTCTCTTATCGGTTTACCACTATCGCTTTTGGGGTTATGTATTAGAGATGATGCATTCACGTTTAATAGGGCACCATCTAAATCCGCTGAGACGACACCGTATGAACTATGGTTTAACAATAAACCTAAGCTGTCGCTTTCTTAAAGTTTGGAGTTGTGATGCTTATGTGAAAAAGTTTTCACCTGATAAGCTCGAACCCAAATCGGAGAAGTGCGTCTTCATAGAATACCCAAAGGTAACTATTGGGTACACCTTCTATCACAGATCTTAAGGCAAAACATTCGTTGCTAAAAATAGATCATTTCTAGAGAAGGAGTTTCTCTCGAAAGAAGTGAGTGGGAGGAAAGTAAGAGCTTGATAAGGTAATTTGTACCTTCTCCCGAATTGGAAAGTAGTTCATCACAGAAATCTGTTCCAGTGATTCCTACACCAATTAGTGAGGAAGCTGATGATGATGATCATGAAACTTCAGATCAAGTTACTACAAAACCTCGTAGGTCTTCCAAAATAAGATCCGCACCAATGTGGTACGGTAATCCTATTCTAGAAGTCATGTTACTAGACCATGATGAACCTACGAACTATGAGGAAGCAATGATGAGCCCAAATTCCGCGAAATGGCTTGAGGCCATGAAATCTGAGATATGATCCATGTATGAGAACAAAGTATGGACTTTGATTGACTTGCTCGATGATCAGCAAGCCATGTTAAATAAATGGATCTTCAAGAGGAAGACGGACAATCGATAGTAGTGTTACTATCTACAAAGCTCGACTTGTCACAAAAAGGTTTTCAACAAGTTCAAGGTGTTGACTACAATGAGATTTTTCTCAATCAGAAGCGATGCTTAAGTTTGTCTGAATCATGTTAGCAATTGCCACATTTTATGAAATCTGGCAAATGGATGTCAAAACAACATTCTTTAAATGGATTTATTAAAGAAGAGTTGTATATGATGCAACCAGAAGGTTTTGTCAATCCTAAAGGTGCTAACAAAATGTGTAAGCTCCTGCGATCCATCTATGGACTGGTGCAAGCATCTCAGAGTTGGAATACACACTTTGATAAGTTGATCAAAGCATATAGTTTTATAAGGACTTGCGGTGAAGCCTGTATTTACAATAAAGTGAGTGGGAGCACTACCGCCTTTTTGATAAATATATGTGAGTAACATATTGTTGATCAGAAATGATGTATAATTTTTCTGGAAAGCATAAATGAGTATTTAAAAGGAGTTCTTTAAAAGAAAGACCTCAGTAAAGCTACTTACATATTGAGCATCAAGATCTATTGAGATAGATCAAGACGCTTGATAAGTTTTTCAACAAGTACATACCTTGTCAAGATTTTGAAGTAGTTCAAAATGGAACAGTCAAAGAAAAGTTCTTGCCTGTGTTGCAAAGGTGTGAAATTGAGTAAGACTCAAATCCCGACCACGGCAGAAAATAGAAAAGAGAATGAAAGTCATTCCCTATGCCTCTACCATAGGTTCTATAAAGTATGCTATGCTATGTACCAGACCTATTGTATACCTTGCTCAATTTGGCAAGGAGTACAATAGTGATCTAGGAGTAGATCATCGGACATTGGTCAAGAACATCCTTAGTGAGGACTAAGGAAATAATTCTCGATTATGGAGGTGATAAAAGAGCCCGTCGTAAAGAGTTACATCGATGCAAGCTTTTTACACCGATCCAGATGACTCTAAGTCTCAATCTGGATACATATTGAAAGTGGGAGCAATTAGCTAGAGTAGCTCCGTGCAGAGCATTGTAGACATAGAATATTTGCAAAAATACATACGGCTCTGAATGTGACAGACCCGTTGACTAAGCTTCTCTCACGAGCAAAACATGATCATACCTTAGTACTCTTTGGGTGTTAATCACATAGCGATGTGAACTAGATTATTGACTCTAGTAAACCCTTTGGGTGTTGTTCACATGACGATGTGAACTATTGGTGTTAATCACATATAGATGTGAATATTAGTGTTGAATCACATAATGATGTGAAATAGATTATTGACTCTAGTGCAAGTGGGAGACTGAAGGAAATATGCCCTAGAGGCAATAATAAAGTTATTATTTATTTCCTTATTTCATGATAAATGTTTATTATTCATGCTAGAATTGTATTAACCGGAAACATGATACATGTGTGAATACATAGACAAACATATAGTCACTAGTATGCCTCTACTTGACTAGCTCATTAATCAAAGATGGTTATGTTTCCTAACCATATACATGTGTTGTTATTTGATTAATGGGATCACATCATTAGGAGAATGATGTGATTGACATGACCCATTCCGTTAGCCTAGCACTTGATCGCTTAGTATATTGCTATTGCTTTCTTCATGACCTATACATGTTCCTGTAACTATGAGATTATGCAACTCCCGTTTACGGAGGAACACTTTGGGTGCTACCAAACGTCACAACATAACTGGGTGATTATAAAGGAGTACTACAGGTGTCTCCAAAGGTACATGTTGGGTTGGCGATTTTGAGATTAGGTTTTGTCACTCCGATTGTCGGAGAGGTATCTCTGGGCCCTCTCGGTAATACAAATCACATAAGCCTTGCAAGCATTGCAACTAATAAGTTAGTTGTGAGATGATGTATTACGGAACAAGTAAAGAGACTTGCCGGTAACGAGATTGAACTTGGTATTGGATACCGACGATCGAATCTCGGACAAGTAACATACCGATGACAAAGGGAACAACGTATATCGTATGCGGTTTGACCGATAAAGATCTTCGTAGAATATGTAGGAACCAATATGGGCATCCAGGTTCCGCTATTGGTTATTGACCGAGAATAGTTCTAGGTCATGTCTACATAGTTCTCGAACCCGTAGGGTCCGCACGCTAAGGTTTCGGCGATGCTTATATTATGAGTTTATGAGTTTTGATGTACCGAAGGAGTTCGGAGTCCCGGATGAGATCGGGTACATGACGAGGAGTCTCGAAATGGTCGAGACGTAAAAATCGATATATTGACGACTATATTCGGACATCGGAAAGGTTCCGAGTGATTCGGTATTTTTCGAGTACCGGTAGTTACGGGAGAAGCAATGGGCCTTGATGGGCTTTAGTGGGAAGAGGAGAAAGGGCCAAGGGGCTGCTGCCTCCCCCTCTAGTCCGAATTGGACTAGGGAAAAGGGGTCGGCCACCTTTCCTTCTCCTCCACTTCCTTCTCCCTTCCTCCCCTCTTGGTGGACTCCTATTAGGACTTGGAGTCCTAGTAGGACTCCACATCCTGGCCGCACCATGCCTTGGCCGGCCTCCTCCTCCTCCATCCTTTATATACTGAGGCAAGATGCACCCCATGGAGACACTAGTTGATCTACGGATCGTTCCTTAGCCGTGTGCGGTGCCCCCCTCCACCATATTCCACCTCGGTCATATCGTCGCGGAGTTTAGGCGAAGCCCTGCGCCGGTAGAGCATCATCACCGTCACCACGCCGTCGGCCGACGGAACTCATCCCCGACGCTTTGCTGGTTCGGAGCCCGGTGTTCGCCATCGAGCTGAACGTGTGCTGAACTCGGAGGTGCCGTACGTTCGGTACTTGGATCGGTCGGATCGTGAAGACGTACGACTACATCAACCGCGTTGTCATAACGCTTCCGCTTATGGTCTACGAGGGTACGTGGACAATACTCTCCCCTCTCATTGCTATGCCATCACCATGATCTTGCATGTGCGTAGGAATTTTTTTTGAAATTACTACGTTCCCCAACACTACCTGTAGTACATAAGTACTCCAGCTGAGGATTGATGCCCGGGAGGTAATGTGTCACAACCGCTGGATGAAAATTCGATGGTGCGGGAGTACGGATCGGAGCACAGCAGCGGAGCAGGAAAACCGCGTCCAATCGGGTGTGTCTATGGTAGAAAGTTGATGGTCACCGCAGTTCAGCTGGCCCGCATGTCATGCACACAAAGGCAGAGGAGCGGTGGGGCCGAGAGGGATGAGGGGCACGTCGGGGGGATGAGGATCCCCTGACGCGAACAATCCTACCATTTTGTCACTGACATGTGGGACCCATAAGCGTGGGTCCACCTGTCAGCGAAGGAAAGGCAGGGCAAGGCAGTTGATAGCCACGCCGAGGATCCATGTCCACGCCGGGGACGCCGTGCCGTGGGTTGGAGCAGCGTCGTGGGAATCGCGTGTGGGTGTGGCAGTGGTAGAAACAAGAAACGTGATGGTCTCTGTGGTTCAACTTCCATGGACAAGCTGTCTTGTCTGCTGACAAATGTATATCAAAACTAGATTGTTTATATTTCAAGCACGTGAACAAGTATTATTCTACTACTTTGGATCCATTGCAACGCAGGGCCAAAGACATTGGTAGTAGTAGTGTCCATCTCTATCTCTAGAGGCCTTCCCTCGTTCATCCTTTTCTCTCACAAGATAAACTACTCATACAAATGCATCTTTCTGTTTCGTGGAACGCACGAGGATGTTTCCTTGGGGGTCTCTTCAGCGCGGCGTGGCCGTAGTTGCAAGTTGACGCCCCTTGAGATGCCGACGTTGAGGGGCACTCGGATTTCCTTCGATGAGCAGGTAAGATGAGTTTGATCACGTAGTAAATGCATTCTAAAGACTACTTCCGTGTCCATTTCCTAATTCTCCCCATGCCCACTGTTTCACAGGTTAGGCTCGGTGTGAGTGGAGATTGGCTTGCATATGTAGTGTCCATCTTCTTCTTGTTTTGCAGTTGGACGGACCTTGTTTTGCAAAAGATTGTAATCTGCCAAGTGCCCAAACGACGAGCGAATTACGCAGACTTCAAGCTAATTGCCTTATTCGACCACGAACTTGCCTATCTTTACGCTGGTGCCTTCTTTAGCTGGAGACAACTTGGCTCGCAGAGGATCATCGTCAAAGCTGATACACACTTCTGTGATGCTATTGAACACAATGGCATCATCTACGCGATCGACAAAGCAGATGGCACCACGTATTGCTGGGACGGCGCGTGTAAGTTGTTTCCTTCTCATGTTAATGATGACGCCATGACACTGTTTGAACTTTTTGTGATGATTGGCATATCCCTGTTTGAGCAGAATTTGAGTAGAACAATGGCAATGTATTAGAGACGCCGTAAATCAGCTATATTTGGAATGAGTTAATTCATGCGATTGTGACCATGTCATTACGTACCAATTTGTACCCTGAATAATCAAACGGTTAGGAATATATGGATATTATCCTTATTTTACAAAGAATCTATTTACTACTACTAAATATGAGTGTGTATCAATGGCCATGTTAGTTTCCTCATTTTCATGATGTAGAAACATGCACCACACTATTGGTTTCATCTAACCATACATTAGGGAAGTAAATGTGCATATGGAGAACTCTATATTTGGAAGTAGTGAAATCCTGCAATGCTTACCATGTGTACATACCTATATTCGCCCTTCAAAGAATCAATGGCTAGAATAATATCCTCACAAAAAAATTGCCCACGTAACACGAGTATATAACAATGCATGGTCTGTTAGTTACCTTGAAGAATTTGTTTGTGAGGACAGAACATGATTACATAACATGCATGACATGGTAGTTTCGTGAAGAATCGATTGCGAGATAATATGAGTATAACCATGCATGGCACTTCTATATTTTCGAACCCAAAGATACATTTCGTATTTTCTTCCCAGTTCCCAACAGGGACATATCAATGTTGTTTCTTGCATTATCCTACTCATACTCAACAAAGGCTGATCTTACATTAACAATGCCTGTCCTTTTTGATATGATGAAGTGTCCCTTGCTATCGCCCTTTGTAATCACACCACCTTTGCCAAAAACAGGGAAGCACAACTGGTTCCTCGCTCAATCGACGACGGCAAAAGACCGATGATCATTCGGACACATGAGCGAAAAAGTTATATTGCAAAACCCCACTCGTATACAAGCACCGTGTAATACGTGAGTATCCTGACGATGGGCTGTTACATCTATGAGCAGGATACCAGCTTTGTTGGGGCCTTTAGGATTTTTTAGTTGGAGGCGGGTAAACAACCTTGGTTCACACTCTCTGCTTCTCGAACTCAATTATCCGATTAACTGTGAGATCACCGTTGGCAAGGACCTTGATGGCAGAGAGGCTCTGTTTGCTATGGAAAACTGTGTCTACACGGCGAGCCCTAGGAGTTCAGGAGCAAACTCCCCTAATTGTCAACAATACAGCCTGGAGCCAAAAGAAGGTGAGAATGACAAAGGCATCCGGATTAACTTTGATCCTTGGATGTCTCAATTACGACAGGCAGTGATGTGGTTCAAGCCTTCAGGTTGATAGGTAATTGGGCTATTGCATCAAAAGGGTGGAGTACTGGTGTCTCCGGATCACTGGTCGCTAAAGTGGGGCTGCAAATTATGATGGTGTTGGATCATCTCTTCGAATGACTTTGTTGTCTTTGCTGCTGGTTCTGGATGGGTAGTTCTTTCTTTTGTTATGCATATTCCTTGTCATTTGGTCATCCTCATCTATGTCACTCTTACTATGTAATAGTTGCTTCTATTTAGAATGTCATTCTCGTCTGGATCACGAGAGTCTGAGCGCTGCAGATGGGTGCGTTTTGGTGGTGTAGCAAGACTTCTTATGAACTATCATGTCTTGCTGTTTATGTCAGTAGTAGTCACTAGTCAGTGTTTGAATGTTGTATATATCGTTGTTTCGAACTGTTTATTGTCTCGAACTACTGGTGGGCTAAATGAGGGCATCACCATTCTCTAGTGTTCAGAGTATATCTCCTTTTTTCAAGTTATATAATTTAAGCTCAGTGTCTTTTCGATGATGTACACTTATTTGGGTCAATGAGGTGTCGTTGAATATGGGCCGAGCAGTAACGCAATGCCAAACAGGTCAATTATGACTCTCAGGCCGGGCTCTCAAAAGATCCTGAAAAAAAAAGGTCGGGCTCTCCAAAAAAGAAAGAATAAGGACTCTTAGGCCGACATGTGGGTGCCACTGGTGTTTTCATGCGCTTGCGCGCCGAGAGCATATTGGCGCGTGCTCGAAATTCATGCTACCTTTTCATCCCCAGTCTCCCGCCCCTCCCCTACCTCTGGAATCTCAATTCCTACTCCAGTTCCCCCAAATCCCTCCCAGCATTCTGTACTCAAGCGCTATATCATGTCGCCAAATAACGCGGATCTCCGAGCCGGAGATCCTGAGGTCCGTCCTGCCTTCGGGCGCTGCATGTTGTCGCTCAACAGTGGCATGGCGGCGCTTAATGACCAGTTTGCCGGCAAAGTGTTGATGGTAACCATCAATGGCGACCGGTCTCCCGTCTCGCCGGACGACCTTGTCAACGCTCTTGGCATTGCGCACAGCATCCAAATAAGTGACTTGCTCGTCGAAGTCTGTCCGCCACCGGCTAATTTCTTCGTCAGATTTCGGACAACTTTCGACTGCAGTCGTGTGTTTGAATCTTCCCGACGTTTGTTCTACGATGGCGCGCTGGTGAGCTTTGATCGGTGGCACCCAGGATGGGGCTCGGTGCCCTCTAAGATTGAGTTTTTAACAAAGCTTACCTTCCACGGCATGCCTCGACGTGCTTGGAACATCGAGTCCATGAACGAGCTTATCAACGACCTTGGAGGTGAGCTCGTAAGTATGTTTGTTCCTCCGCATGCTTGGGCTCTGACGGTTATGGCATGGATGAAGAAGCCGCCCACCATACAGAAGGTGATTGGTGTTGAGATACCGGTGCAGGAACCGGGGTTGTACTATTCGTCGCCACCAAGGCCGCCGCGGACCACGTTAGGGATGTACCTGTATCGAGTGTTCGTGCATGTCGAAGAAGTGGTAAATCCATCAATCGAAGTCCTACCGCCGCCGCTGGTGCCAGGGTCCGTCGACAGCGTCCATTACAGGAGTCAACGTCAGACTTTCCCCGTGTTGCTCGGAACGATGGATGGCACAAGGCCTACTCCATCGCGCGGCAGAGGCCACTGCTTCTTTGGGAGAAGAGGCAGGGCTGGCTGCCTGGATGTGCTCTAATTTGAGGTAACAACTTAATCTCGTCAGATAGTAGTTAAATCCGAGCTATGGGTGTGAAGCAATCGATATGCCAAGACATTTGATTGTGACCTGTTCTATTTTTGTACCTAAACTTTTTTTAGAAAGGGTTGTACGTCAACTTAATGTGCTAGCAGAACTTATTGTGTTGTCTGTCTGTTTTCTTTGCACAACATTCAAGATATTTCCCCGTCATTGATAAAGACGATGAACCGTTATGTACGACTTCATTGGTTTTAACATAGCCCTTCCCGTAGCGATCCACTGCTTCCATCCTGATTGTGCCGCCTGCGTGAAATTTTTGTATGCAAGTTCAGTGTGCTACGATGTTCTATATGATTATGTCAACTATATAAGTTTTTACTGAGCATCAGCAATGCATATGGCTGAAAGATGTATTTACGAGCATCGAACGATGGGTCTCTCTCTCTCTCTCTCACACACACACACACGCGCACACGCCGCATTACACGCACAAGTGGGACCCGTTGAATTATTTATTTGCTTGTGACAGCTTTTAATTAGGTTCCACTGTAATCTAACTTTTTAAGTTATTAATTGAGCTCGAGTGACTTCAAAAGTTGTACAGAAGCCTTGTTTGGGCCTTTCGGCGTCGCTGAATGTGGGCTGAGTAACCATGTTAGGTTGTACTGTACTACACATGCCTTTTTTTTCAACATCAGCAATGCAACTGGGCCGACAGTTGTACACAATATCCTGGTCGACTTGTTATTCTCCGCCCCGCTGGGCTGCAAACTTTCCTAGGAGGTATGCATTAGGCTTAACAAGAAAATGGACTTTAAGAAATAATAAATGGGATATAATTATAATAACTGCATAGTTACTATGCACCAAACACGTAATTAGTTTGAAAAATATATTCTTTTTGGAATTTGAAAATTTTAATTTCATTACTTGTTATGCACAATAATATTTCGTTGGATTTTAACGTAATACAACTTTATTTTGAAATTATATTTAACCTGACTAGAAAATTTGGGTAAAAATATTTCGGATCCCATCAAAATGTGGGAAATTTTTTTTGAATTCTGTTTTGAGCGGTTGTTCGAAATTATTATTCGTTTTCCTAGCTAGAAGTTGGGCTGTACTTTTAACAAACTGTAAATGGGTTGTAGTAAATTCCATTGGAATTAAAAAATGGGTTGTACATTCTTACAAATCGCAAATGGGCTATATGTTCTCTGCCAACTGAAGTCAGGGCCTAAGTTGACGCTGCATCAAGGGCTTTGTCAACTTAGTCAATATAAACGATTCTAGCTGCAGTGATCGTACGATGTCCATCCAACGACCGTAGTGCTTCTTCAACCTCTGGTCTTCTTGCTCCAGCCGCCCAAAGCAGCGCCGGCCATAGTAATTACCCTAAACGAAGAACACGACGAACTATGAGATGGAGAGGTGAAGCTTGTCAATGCAGATCTTCCACGCCCTAACTTGGCGGAGGAAGACGGCTACGGCGGCGGCGGAGTGAAGATTTCCGTGGCCGGCGCGAGTACGACGGCGACGAGGTCGAGGCAGTGAAGCTCTTCCTCACCAGCGACGATGGAGTAGCGGCGGCGCTAGGGTTTGAGAAGCTCGAGCGGGAGAGAGAGTTCGAGCGGAGTAAAAGAAGTGAGGAAGGGGTGAGGGGTATTTATAGCGACGGTGAAAAACTGTTCGTCCAAAGATTTAGGACGAACGTGCCCCTGGCCCTTCACATTTGAATGACATGTATCACCCACATACTGAGAGGTGGAGATCGTGTTAGATCGTGGGTGAATAGAAAAATGCATCATGGGATGACGAATGGTTTGAGCGGCAAAACCGAAAATTTGGATAAGATTAGTTTGAACGTTCCGTTCGCAATTTCTTTAGCTGACAAGGACACAGTGAAGATTTTGAACGAGATTCAAATAGAACGCACATGAAGAATTTGTGCATAGATTGGGTTGAGTATAGCATAGAGGGGGAAGGATCCGATCACATTCACTTAGCAGAAAACACAACTTGAATAAATAGCCATAAGTGAATGTTGTAGAGGACATAAACTCATATTTTATATATATATATATATATATATATATATATATATATATATATATATATATATAGACAATGAAGAAAACGACGGAAACAGTGAAGATTTTGAAAAGTTGAAGAATTTGAACAACTGAGGAATTTCAAAAACTGAGGAAAAACTCAAATTGAACATTTTCAACTTTTGTGGTGGCGTGACCCACCGTATAAGAATGATGATTTCAGACACCGTGTGCAATTGTCGTAGGGTTCTAAGAATCAAATTCTTCGTTAATTTCTTCAAACTTAGAGTGTTATTCTTCATTGATTTGTAGAAAAATGTTTCTTCATGTGTTGCACATCTAAGTCATCAATTTTGCATAAGTGTTAGGATGAGTGTCCTTTTCAAAGAACATTCAAAGATTCTAAGATATTTAGCTCACACCGCAACTTGCTAAATATCTTCTCATCCAAGGGCTTTGTCAAGATATCGGCTAGCTGTTCTTCAGTCTTCACATGCTCAATAGAAATGTTGCCCTTCAACACATGATCACGAAGAAAATGATGACGAATCTGAATGTGCTTTGTCTTTGAGTGCTGAACTGGGTTGTGAGCAATCTTGATTGCACTCTCATTGTCACAGAGGAGAGGCACATTCTTCACGTTGACGCCATAGTCTTTGAGAGTTTGCTTCATCCAAAGCAGTTGGGCACAACAAGAACCAAAGAAGAATGTACTCGGCTTCAAAGAAGAGACAAGGATACGCAGTTCTGTTTCTTCGAGGACCAACAGACCAAAGATCGTCCGAGGAAATGACATGTACCAGATGTTGACTTGCGGTACAACCAAATATAATATCATCAACATATATTTGGCACACAAACAGTTCACCATCATAAGATTTAGTAAAGAGAGTAGGGTCGAGTGAACCAGGGGTGAAGCCATTCTTCATGAGGAATTCCTTCAAAGTATCATACCACGCCCGAGGGCCTGCTTGAGGCCATAGAGGGCCTTATTGAGTCTGAAGACTTTGTCGGGATTCTTTGGATCTTCAAAACCTGGGGGTTGAGCAACATATACTTCTTCCTCAAGCTTACCATTGAGGAATGCACTTTTCACATCCATTTGATATAAGATGATATCATGATGGTTAGCATAAGCAAGTAATATGAGAATAGCCTCAAGTCTAGCAACAGGTGCAAAAGTTTCATCGAAATCAATTCCTTCAACCTATGTGTAGCCTTGAGCTACAAGTTGTGCCTTATTCCTCAAAGACAAGGCCATTTTCATCTTGCTTGTTGCGGTAGATCCACTTTGTGCCAATGATATTGTGCTTGCGAGGATCTGGACGTTTGACCAGTTCCCAGACGTTGTTGAGCTCGAATTGATGTAATTCTTCTTGCATGGCCTGAATCCACTCAGGCTCCAGAAATGCTTCATCTACCTTAGTGGGCTCTGTGATAGAGACAAAAGCATAGTGCCCACAAAAGTTAGATAAGTGTGAAGCTTTTGAGCGTGTGAGAGGACCTGGTGCTCTAATGTCATCGATGATCTTCTCCACTTGCACTTCTTTTGCAACGCGAGGATGAGATGGTTGTCATTGAGGAATTTGCTCAGCATTTTCTTCAGCACCATTTTCTTCAGCAGTTTCCTCAGGTGCATCAGCTCGCGTCCTTCACGTTCTGGAATGAATTCTTTAGCAAATTCTTCAATAGGAATGACATCCTCAGTAGCCTTGAGCTTGATAGAATCCTCAGGTGCTGGTTCATCTATCACAGAAGGTAGGTGCTCTCTTTGCGAGCCATTAGTTTCATCGAACCACACATCTACAGTTTCAACAACCTTGTGAAGAACGTTGTTGAAGACTCTGTAGGTGTGCGAGTCCTTTCCATAACCAAGCATAAAACCTTCATGTGCTTTCGGTGCAAATTTAGATTTGTGATGAGGATCTCTAACCCAGCATTTAGCACCGAAGACTTTGAAATAACTCACATTGGGTTTCTTGTCAGTGAGGAGTTCATAGGCAGTCTTCTTGAAGAATTTTTGAAGATATACTCTATTGATGATGTGGCACGCAGTATCAATTGCATCAATCCAAAAACGACGAGGCGTTTCATATTCATCAAGCATAGTGCGAGCCATCTTAGCAAGAGTCCTGTTCTTGCGCTCCACGACGCCATTCTGTTGAGGAGTATAAGGAGCAGATAACTCATGATTAATACCAAGTTCATCAAGATAGTCATCAAGACCAGGATTCTTGAACTCAGTGCCATTGTCACTTCTGATGTGCTTGATCTTCACACCAAAGTTGGTTGAAGCCCTCGAGGAAAATCGTTTGAAGAATTCCTGCACTTCATTTTTGTAAGTAACAAGGTGTACCCATGTGTAACGAGAATAATCATCAACAATAACAAAGCCATATTAAGATGCTTCATTTGAAACAGAATAATAATGATTAGGACCGAAGAGATCCATGTGAAGCAATTCAAATGGACGAGTAGTGGTCATGATAGTCTTTGCTGGATGCTTGGCCTTGGTCATCTTTCCAGCTTCACAGGCTCCGCATAAGTGATCCTTGAGGAATTTGACATTCTCAATGCCAATGACATGCTTCTTCTTCGCAAGCGTGTGCAAATTCCTCATGCTTGCGTGACCAAGTCGTCGATGCCATAGCCAGCCTTCTGAAGCTTTTGCAAGTAGGCACACAGTTGGTTGTGGTCCTGTAGAGAAATCAACAATATACAAGTCTCCTCTCCTAAAGCCTTCGAAGACTTTGGAATTGTCATCTTCCATAACCACAACACAACGATACTTGCCAAAGACAACAACCATATCAAGATCACAAAGCATTGGGACAGACATAAGGTTGTATCCTAAGGACTCAACAAGCATGACTTTGTCCATGTGTCGATCCTTTGTGATCGCAACCTTACCTAGACCCAATACCTGACTTTTGCCTTTGTCAGTGAAGATGATATGCTTCAGATGTGATGGTGATAAGGGAGCATCCATCAATAGATTCTTGTCACCGGTCATGTGATTTGTACATCCACTATCAAGGACCCACTCTGTGGCTTTGGGTTGATCATCCTGCAGATGAATTAGTGCAGCTATTTAACTCATATACTTCATCAATGAAGAATATGATATCAAATTCATCGATGAATTTCATCAAGCGATAAGACAAATAAAGCAAGCAGGAGGACGTGAGAAATGAAAGTTCATTTCTTCAAGATTAGCTTTGCATCCTTTCGGGCATTTTGTCGTGTCCCCAAAGAAATTCTTCAGACGTTAAAGCGCGTCTGGAGACCTGACCCTGCATAAGAGATTAGTTCTTTTTCTTCACCACCCACATCTGAAGGGGTGGCAAAGAATTCATCACTCTGCGAGCTCCATATGAGAAAGGTGGCATAGACGCCAAACCATTTCGTTTCACATAAGAAGGGTTAGGGTAAGCATATGAATAAGCAGAGAAATTCTTCGAGGACTTATGAACATAATGATTAGAAGAATAATGCTCATATTCATAGCCCTTGGCTCTTCCCTGCGAAACAGAGTTGTTAGCACGATGATGTTCATATGAGGACTTTGATCCTTTTGAGAGATTTGATCCACGTGAGGAATTTGGTCCGTATGAGGACTTGGATCCATATGAAGAATTTGGTCCATATGAAGAATTTGATCTGGGGTTCCTATTCTTCACGTGTGGTGTCATGATGACATTCACCTGAAGACTTTCAAGGCACCTTTTGGAAACCCAGATTTTCTTCATAGGGGAACCGTTCCTCAAGTTAGTGCCAACATATCTAGCAAATACTTCACCATTCTGATTTTTGAACAGTTTATAGTTGGAGTCAAATGACTCATCAGAAGAATGAGAAGATTCACGTGTAAAGCCAGATAAATTAGATGGATCAACTGGAGGTCCCTTTGCAGCAACCCATGAGGTTTTGGGGTACTACTCAGGCTTCCAATATGTACCATCAGCATTGAGTTTCCTCTCAAAGGCAATACCCTCTTTCCTAGGGTTCATGTTGAGGATTTGCTTTTTAAGCACATCACAAAGAGTTTGATGCCCTTTGAGGCTTTTGTACATGCTGTCATGTACAATTCCTTCAACCTAACGTCGTCAGTGATACTAGCAATATCCTTAGATGAGGAATTAGTGATAGCAGAGGCAGGTGAAGAATTTGTAACATTAGAAGCATTTGAACATTCAGGTGAAGAATTAGCAGATTCACATTCAATGCGTTTCAAACATGGAGGAACAAATTCTTCCTGAGCAGCGCTGATTTGTTGAGCAAGTAATGAATTGCGCTCCTTTTGGAGATCTTCATAACTTACTCTTAGCTTCTCAAGATCTTGCTTTCTTTGAAGAGATTCATAAGAAAGCTTCTCATGATCAGACAAGAGGGTGTTATGTTGATCTTGAAGGGAGTCATACTTAGAATGAAGTCTCTGAAGACTTTCAGCCAAAGCTTTTGACTAATCCATTTCTTCACCCAACATATCATCGCTCTTACTAAGCATGTTGTGAACCTTTTCCAAAGCTCTTTGTTGTTTAGAAGCAAGGGAAGCAAGTTTGACATAACTGGGTCCAAATTCATCACCAGATTCATCATCATCGGATTCGCATGATAGCATTCAGTTACCTTTTCACCATCTGCCATAAGACATAGTGAGGAGGATGATGATTTTGGTTCAAATGTCATTGACTTGAGAGATTCCTTGAAGTCCTCAAACCAAGGATCATGACAGGTTCGATGACCTTCATAGACATCAGAGAGACGGTCCCAGATAAGCTTCGCATGATCGAGATGCATGACGTTCCTGAACTGATTTCGAGACAGACAGGAGCAGATGACGTCCTTCGCCGTGAGGTTGAGGAGGGTGTACTTGCGAATGTCATCAGCTTCTGCCATCTTGCACAGATCGGTCAGACCAATTTCAGTGACGGTCCACATCTCGCTGTTCATCGCCATGAGGCGCTTCTTCATCATGGCCTTCCATTTGGGATACTCGTGACTGCCAAAGATATGACATGTCACTTTCTTCATGCCTACGGTCGACATAACTAAAACTCCAGGCGGCTAAACCAAAATCACACAGAACAAGGGAGTACCTTGCTCTAATACCAATTGAAAGTGCGTTATATCGACTAGAGGGGGGTGAATAGGCGATTTTTATGAATTCTTCACTGAGGAATTTGCTAGTGAGGAAATTCCTTAGCGAAGAACTACTTGCAGCGGAATAAGTACTCAGAAGTAAACATAACAGAAGACTAGCATTGTCATCATGATGAAATGAGGACAAGCACGGAGTACAGATAGCGTAATCACAGGATAACACAGGATGAAGACAAACAGACTGAAGAAATCGAACTGAGGAAATTGAGAAAGTCTTCAGTCAAAGTCTTCAGACACAGATATGACAAGCAAACAACACAGTAATGAGGAAATGAAAGTGTTGAGAAAATAGAACCAGTTGGCTTGGTGAAGACAATGATTTGGTTGACCAGTTCCAACTGCTGTCTCAGTTGTACATCTGGTTGGAGCGGCTAGGTATTTAAACCTGAGGACACACAGTCCCGGACACACAGTCCTCATCGTATTCTCCTTGAGCTAAGGACACACAGTCCTCGCCCAATCACTCGCGGTAAGTCTTTAGGTGACTTCCGAACCTTCACAAACTCGGTCACTCGGCGATCCACAATTCCTCTTGGATGCTCTAGACCATGACGCCTAACCGTCTGGAAGAAGCACAGTCTTCAAAGGTAACAAGCGTCGGATCCATGCAGGATCAATCTCTTCAGTGATGCTCAATCACTTTGGGTTTGTAGGTGTTTGGGTTTGGGTTTTCCTCACTTGATGATTTTCGCTCAAAGTCCTCGGAGGATGGGATGCTCTCAATTGACAAGTGTCAGTTTCTCTTGGAGCAGCCAACCAGCTAGTGGTTGTAGGGGGCGGCTATTTATAGCCTAGGGAGCAGCCCGACATGATAAGACATAAATGCCCTTCAATGATATGACCGTTAGGTGGATAAGATATTTTGGGACATGGCGCCAGAAGAAGAACGGTCGGAAATTTGAGGTTCAAATTCCTCGGGGCTATCATGTTCCTCACTTGTGTAGGCAATCCAGACCTTTGGCGAATTCCTAACTCCTCGGTCGAACAAATTCCTCAACGACTGTAAGAACTTCGTCTCTATCATGGAGAAATTGGTGAACTGTATGAGATTTCCAATGGCTTCACTCGAAGGGATTGGTAGGTGTAGGGTTTTGAGTTGAGCATCACATGGAAATTTTTCCTTAGTATTTCCTCGACCCCTTTAACAAAGACGGTGTTTCCTATGACTCAAGAAAGAGAAAATGAAACTACGAAAACAAAAGTCTTCACGCTTCATGTTCCTCGAATGAATACCAAGTCTTCAAGGTTACACCAATTTCTTCAGTTTCAAAGTCTTCAAAAAGTCTTCAGAATACCAAAGTCTTCAGTCAAAGAACTTCATTTTTAGGGGTTGACTTTCTTTGTAAATATCAAACTCCTCATAGACTTATAGACCTGTGTACACTCATAAACACATTAGTTCCTTAACCTATAAGTCTTCAATACACCAAAATCACTAAGGGGCACTAGATGCACTTACATAGTGCTTAGGCGAAGCCCTGCGCCGGTAACTTCATCATCACCGTCGTGCTGACGGAACTCTCCCTCGGCATCAACTGGATCAAGAGTTCGAGGGACGTCATCGTTCTGATCGTGTGCTGATCGTGGAGGTGCCATACGTTCGGTACTTGGATCGGTTGGATCGCGAAGACGTTCGACTACATCTACTGTGTTACAAACGCTTCCGCTTTCGGTCTACGAGGGTACGTGGACACACTCTCCCCGGTCGTTGCTATGCATCCCCTAGATCACCCGATCCAACACACAGGGCCACCACATGGCCAGGCCTTGGGCTGCACAGAGCCACTGCACGGGCCCACAGGGTACCCACTGGGCCCTCTCAAGCAACCTTGGTCCTATATCATCCCAAAAACCTTGATTCTATTTGGCGAGATTTTTCACCCGCGGGAGCGAGGTTGAAACACACCATAGCAATTTCTATGTTCAGATTGCTATGATTTTCCACCCGCGGGAGCGAGGTTGAAACACACCATAGCAATTTCTATGTTCAGATTAATGATTTTCCACCCGCGGGAGCGAGGTTGAAACACACCATTTCAACCTTGGTCCTATATCATCCCAAAAACCTTGAAGATTAGTATGTTCAGATTGTTATCCATATCATTACCGCAATAATCATGTTCATTATGATGGATTGTGAGTAGTCCATTACGTTCTTGAGTACCCGGGAGGAACTATGTTAATGATATTTTGCATCTCTACAAGGCCACTATAAAAAAATACATTTTGCATCTCTACAAGGCCACCAAGAGTAATCAAGACAAAAGTTAATGATATTTACTCGTACTAGCAACATGTTTAATACTTGCATGCATATAGTCATAATGACACTCCACTCAGTTTCCTATTCCTTCCTTGCATGCATGCAACGTATTAATGATCCCAGTAAACCAAAAAAAGTTGGTTTACAAAGCAAGACAGTAAATTTTACCTTGATACCTGTAATATGAGTGTGTGACCTTGTATATAAAATGGAGGGAGTATGTGCAATTGCAGAAAGTTCAATGTTTTAATTGATGATATGCGAACGTCGATTGCATGTCACTTCACCCATATTGGCATAGAGGAGAGCATTGTGTGGTAAGTTTATCTAGGATGTGTGGTCATAGTGACAAAGAGTACCGGACCCCGAGTTTACTAATATCTTCCTGAGGAGTAAATGGGGGCCATAGAATATAATGCTATGGTTAGACTTTATCTTAGTTATGCTTTTGTATATGCGGATGGTTACATAGAGGGTATAATCATAAGTATGTGTATTGTCCAAGTAAGAGTAGTACATAAACATAGCTCCACCATACAACACTTGTCAAAACAATGAAAGTTACGGGCAATGGAAGTAGGTGAAACCAACATGGTTACTACATAAATTATGTCCATATAATCATAGTGATGCTTATTTATCAGCAGTCATCGCGAATGATTTTTTCCATATAAGAAACACGACTGGCTTCTCTTTAGAAGAACTAACTATTAGGCCAGTTGATGCACTCATTTACTTTTAATGCAATTTACATTCTTGCACTTGCTCTCTCGATCAACCAAACAACCAAACAATCTTTGCATATTTTACACTGATTCCTTGCTAATTTTTTATTGGATCATTCCCCCTACTTCTTGTTTGGTTCAACACTCGCACTTATCAAAATATCTAAAATTGATCCCCTATATTTTTGGGTTATCAACTACTACCTTTGTTGCAGTTTGTACCGACAAAGCATGTCGATGCACCTATCAGCTAGATGAGAGCGTGAAGACACGACCGTGAGTGTGAACTCTCCACTTGGGGGGAGAAAGAGGCACGGGAGAGTAGAGGGCTCTGCTCGTATGTGCGAATGTATTAGACTTGTCTCCAAAGAAAAACAATATTCCATTTTGCCTTGTTGAGTGAGGGATTATGATAACTCTTAATCAACTTTCACCCTCGGAAAGACAATTAAAACTCACTGTTGGGCTCGCGTAGTTTTTGTTTTCTTGAAATTAAAAGAAGTGGATGCTCCCTGTAGGCAGGGCGGAAATGTGCTCGAGCAACCACCTGCATCTAGCGGGTGCAGTGGCTACTTATAGCTTGGTGCTCCCACCAACGTGCCACGCACGAAAGAGTGCAATGGTTATTTTCCAAATGGAAACACGCCCACTAGTTCTCTGAAGAACCTAGGGCAACTTCAAGGACTGAGTTCCCTAACGCCTTAGTGAAGAAACTAATTCTAGTAACACCTAAGAACTAGACAATGAGTCCTCAACCACATTGATTCTTTGAATGTATTCAACTTAGTCAGTGAAGCTAGTAGGTTCACGTGAAAGTAGATTTCCAAGTCTTCGCCATGTGTATAAAAATGGGCTATGTTTGAGCAAAGTAAAGAATCTCAATCTTACTTGACCATCTGAACCCCTCTTCATAGTATAGTTTGGCTTTTGAATCAATGAAGAAATGGATAATCATTTCTTCCTAACATGCATCTACTGTTTCTTCACTGGGAAAACCCAAGACTTTTGTGTTTCCTAACAATTTTAGAGGTCAAAATCCTTTGGTTAAACAAAATCATTAGGGACCATATCATGTTTGTACACTCGGTAAACATGTTAGTCCCTTAATTGTTTGTCATTAATCATCAAAACCCACTAGGTGACTCTAAATTCTCTTACAGTCACGAAATTTACCCAATCAATTGGAGATGCTCTGATAACCTCCTCCACGTGCTCACTGCCCATCTAGGTGTCCAAGATTAGCGGTGTGAGAGGCTTCTTCATATGTTTGCCCCTGTAGTGTAACCACTTGCAATTTGACCTCCTCCGCTACCAACGTCATTGCGGCAAACCCTTCCGTCTTTGATTTGGATCGGGTAGGCCGACGTCACCAGTACGAAAGTCGACATCCATCTCCCGGACCTGAAGTCGAGACCCATACCCACTCATTTGCTACTTCCCTCAACTACGGGGCCGCAAGAGAAGATAGATATGGCACCATATACAACGCTTAGGATCTGGGGTATCCGAGGCCTTGGAAGAGTGCATAATCGAGAACTGGAGTGCATATTGGAGGATTTCTGGTGCGTGAAGGTTTCTGGATAGGCCCTAAGACTACACGCTTCCAACCAAAAATTCATGAACTTCCAACTCCAAAATCTTCAATCTTACAGCTTGAGAACTACACAAAACATGAATTTCTTGATGATATCCAAACACATTGAACTAATTTGGTCTCCCAACTGATGTTCAAGAACTTCGATTCATCTACGACACTGGAGAACAAGGGGAAAGGAAAGGAGGTTGCTCACTAGCTGGCCATGGCAGTGGCAAACGTAAGGTGAATAGCTATTGGCATGACACAAACATGAGAAGATGGAGTTGTGGGAAGCATGAGGACAACATGAGAGGAAAGGGTCTTGAGTGCCGGAAGGATGAGGTGCCAGGGGAATGAAGGAAGGAAGGAGGGGACTACGTGTGCCTAGCAATAGACATGCTAGTGTTGGCTATGTGAAACTCTTATCGTGGAGATGGAGTGGTAGCTATATATGGCTTTCGATAATTATCAAATAGCTATCCCTAAACTAAGCTAAAAGAGTGAAATGATTGTTAGGAAATCATGTGGAATGTTGAAATTGATAATTGATGAAAATAAGGCACGTCAATTCTCTCATTTTAACTGAAGAATTAGCACGGGCACCCAGCACCTTTTTCATTGCAAAACCAAACTTATAGTAGTTTGAGATAGTTTATAAGGGACCATGGAGTTAAGACCACGCATAGTTACATTATCAGAAAAGCCGAAATGGACATCCAAAAACAAGCTTCAAGACAGTGTGCACATCCAGGACAAAATGGTGCAGAACCGAAAGTAGCCTACCAAAGCTTCAGGACAGTGGACATCCATAGCTCTGTATCTGAACTGTACCACGATTTCCTCCATGTCCCCTTACTTGCCAGTATCACTTGGCAACAATTTTTTTCGTCTAATCCAGTGCTGCAAAAGGAACAGTTTGAAATCAACCACCCATATGATATAGTAGTCCCTAAACTAAGTCCAAAATATCATAAAACCGTACTAAAGCAATCCTTGACGCCTGAAACATAAGTGGAGATGCATCCCACTAACCTATGTCTCAACTCCCAACCTTCGCTCTCAGCTCAGCACGAATAGAGGGGAATTTATGCAACAAGCTAATGAAACTTTCAGTCAACACAGTCTTCTTGAAATTATCTTTTGCCATAACAAAGTCAATGCACCTGCTCTTCAACTCTTGGCAATTGTATATCTCAGCGCAAGCTAAAGCATCCGCAACCGTATCGACCGACACGCCTTCCCACAACTTCTGAGCACATGCAAGCTTCAACCGGTCCAATGCATACCGATCAGCTGCAGCAAGAAGATGTTTTACCATATCAGTGACAGAGTCCCCAAGCTCTCTGTCTACAGGCAGGGAATCAGTGTACACGAACCGAAGCAGGGTTTTAAACACCAAAGGTTCAATTTCGTGCAGCGTGACACACGCCATTGTAGCCTCGGCCATGGGGCCGAAGAGCTCCGCCTTGAAGACCGGTAACCGCGCGGCGAGAATTGCCCGGTGCGCGTGAAACGTCTCGCCTTTCACGCAGAATGAAACATCCGTCCCCTCGGAGCGATCCAGCAGACCGCCAAGATGGCTCTCTATGTCCGAGGCTGGCACAGCAATGAAGCTGTCACACAGAACCGTGATCCCACATAAAAATGTAACGCATCCTTTCCGGACGGAACCAGACTCCAGATCGCTTCGGCTTACAAACTCATGCCATCCCCTGCTCCTAGAGCTGATGCCATTGGGTGGGTATACGTTGGTGCATATTTTTGCACGCCCAGGACCGCCCCTGCGTAGCAGGGAAGCCTCAAAGATGGCCTTGACACATTTGGCTTTGCTGACGAGCCGTAGGTACAGAGAGACGTGTCTGCCTGTGCTGGCCTTCTTGGTGCCATATGGGTAGCAGTATATCTTCCAGACGTGCCCTCCGGCAAAGATCTCATCGGAGCGGACGACGTCGCCGACTCAAAGGTTCCTGGTTTTTGAATATTCCAGTTCGAACTCGATGAATCTGGAGCCCAGCATCTTGGTATCCGATTAATGCTTGCTAATAGGTTTGCCTCCAACTACGTTTCCAAAGTGAAAGAGAAATTATTTGGGTGAAAATCACTCCCAGCAACTCTATATCAATCAGACTCGGTTTAAAAAAAATCAATCTGAATCGACCTTACCCTTATATAGAACTGAACAACTGAAAAGAGATCAGAAGAGGTAGGGGTTGCTCACCTCCCACGGCGGCGGCGGCGGTGGTGGTCGGAAGCTAAGGCGCCGTCGCCCGTCGGCCGCTCCTCCCGTCTTCCTCGTTGGCGCGTGCCAGGGATGAGACTGCGCGAATGACCCCCGCCGACTTCTGAACACGGTCAGTGGTCCAGCCGCGTCGTGGGCGCGTTCGGGGGCTAGTTATGTATTTCACCCACGTTGAAAACACCACCAGGCAACAATATTTTTCTAGAACAATGCCATTGCTTTTTTTTTGAAGTTCGAACAATGCCATTGCTAAAGGAGTATCCCTATATTACTCCCTTCGCTTCAAAATATAGTGTCTATAAGATTCAAGGTCATGTTTTCTAAACTTTGATCATTTTTCTAGAAAACAAATGTCAATATCTAAAATACCAAACTAATACCTTCAGTGGTGCTGGTCAGTCATGTATTAATTTTTTGCGGTGTGGCTTAGTCACAGTCCCCCATGTATTGATGAACTTCCGCCTCTCGATTGTAACTCGGTAAACATAGAATAAAAATCCCTTTTACCTCGCAAAAAAAAGATTTATCATTAAAAGTGTATGAAGTCCGCACTTTGCTACGAATTTTATTAAAAAAACATTGAGTTTTATTCCAAAGCCATATATATAATTTTTGTATTGTTTTAGGAATAGAGTTGCAAAGTTTAAATATAACTGAAGTAAACAATTGAAATGTTAAATTTTGATAAATTAAGACAGTGAGTTTTATTTCAAATGCATATATATAATTTTTGTATTGTTTTAGGAATAGAGTTGCAAAGTTTATAATTGAAGTAAACAGTTTAAATGTTAAATTTTGATAAATTAGTTTTCCAGGCCAAATAAGGCAAATTGAATGGTCGCATCTTTCGGGAAGTTATATATATATATATATATATATATATATATATATATATATATATATATATATATATATATATATATATATATACATGAATCTCACAATTCCCGCATTTCTTTTCATCATTTTCTAATATTTTTCAGGAAGATACATCATTTCACTGTCGCACGTGTGGGATGGCAGTTTTGCCCATGGGTATGGGTACCCGCGGGTACCCTACCCGAAAACAACGGGTATGGGCAAGACTTGAAGAGATTTTGTACCCATGGGTAATGGGTATCCATACCCGCAAAATATATGGGTAGGATATGGGTATGACATTGCGCCCATGGGTAACCCAATGGATACCGGAAAAATTAATAAATGAAAATAACTCCTATGACATGTGGGGTCATCATCCAACTCCTATTGCCCACCCTAAGTCTCGATTCCTTAAATTGGCCATAGTTCATAGGCCCGTAATCACCCGCTCGCCACTCCTCATGCGTCCAATGTGCCTCGTTGAAAATATGAAATCTTGACTCTTCGCCACTAGACTCCTATCCGACGCTTGATCGAACGATTCCCCGTTCCCAGCATGACCTCCCACTGTACCGGGTTTCTACTAACCGCCGCCCATACTCCCTTGATGCCTCCAAGACGCGACCCACCATAGTAGCCTGTGTTAGTGATATGCTACTCGTCCATGATCACTTGAAGTTTAAACCCATTTCTTTACATTTTAAAATTTTAAATGCTATATATTATATCCACTGGATATCCATTGGGTATAGGATACCCGATGGGTATGGGCATGGGTGCCAATTTATGACCATGGGTATTGAAAAATGGGTGGGTATAGAAATTTTCTGTGGGTATGAGTTTGGGTAGAAGGAGGTTGTACCCGTCCATACCATACCCATTGCCTTTTTCACCATGTGACTTGTCTTTTTTACAAAAGACATCTTTTCATCGAGGGATGTGTCTTTCTATGAAGAAGTTATATTTTCGCCAAAGGATGTGTCTTTTAACCAAACAACATGATTGTTCATAGGCTCCAAATGGTGAGATCTAACTTATTTGATTGATCCTCGATATAGTCCAACGATTGTTCTCTTTAGGGTGATGGGGCTTAATGAGTATGTTTATTAGGAGTCGATTTTAGAATAGATAGAGATCCATTCAAAGTTTATTGTAACATCCCAAAATTTTAAACTTTTGGAATGTTAATTATTTACATCGGATTAATTAAAACTTTCTTGTGGTGCTTGAGTTTTGCTAATTTTACCTAGGATTTGAAACTTTATAGTTAAAAGGAATGTTCAAAAGCGAGAGAATAAAATGACATTAATCAATATTCATTTTGGACCTTATTTAATATTCGAAACGACGCCAACTCAATAAGAAAATCAAAAGAGAGAAGGTAATATGACTCCGTCAATATAAAAGGTGTTGGAAAATGTTTCAAAAATTATTTGAATATTTGTTTGGATGTTCAAAAGAATTTTTGGAATTATTTAGAACCATAAATTTATTTTAGGGAATATTTATAAAGGCCAAAATAAAGTAAAAAATATTGTAAGTATTTTACGTAAAGGTTGAGGTTGAATATATATATATATATATATGTACTATGTACTGCTAGTAATATCCTTTTTGGTTTTTATGAAAAGCGAATAGGCATTTTATATAGCCATATTCGTTTTCCTGTTAATTAATAGCTAGAGAGCCCTATTCCTATTTGGGCTGCAGCCTGAGCAGCCCATTGATATTCTTGGCCCAACATGTGAGTCAATGCAGCACCAGCCCATTTTGGCGAAGGCCCATTCAACACACTGCAACCTAATTGCTTCTTATTTTTCCTCTCAACCGCTGCCAGCAAGGTCCCACCTGTCATCTTCTTCACCTGTCGTGCTCTTCCGGTCTCGTGGAGCTCTCGAAATGGAATCGAAAAGAATCGATCGATTCTTGACCCCCAGCCATGGGAGCCACCCCATATACGAGCTGAACAAATCTCTTCGGAGTTCTGTCGTTCGAAGCTTCTGTGTTCGTCGATTCCATCACCACCCAAGGGTCCCGGGTCCTCTATTTCTTCCCAAATTTCCCCTTACACTCTGCCGCACCTCTGTTATGTTGGAAATATGCCCTAGAGGAAATAATAGAGTTGTGTTTATTCTCCATGCTATAATTGTATTAACTGGAAACTCAAATAAATGTGGAGATACATAAACAAACACTCTGTCATAGTGAGCCTCTGCTAGACTAGCTCGTTGATTATAGATGGTTAAGGTTTCCTAACCATATACATGAGTTGTCATTTAATAATGAGATCACATCATTAGGAGAATAATGTGATGAACAGACCCAATCATAAGCTTAGCATCTGGCTGTGTAACTTAGTTTAATTGCTACAACTTTCTTAATGTCAAGTGTATGTTCCTTAGACCATGAGATCATCCCACTTCTTAATACCGAAAGAATGCTTTGTGGGTATCAATTGTCACTTCGTAAGTGGGTGATCGTAAAGGTGCTCTTCGGGTATATCGAAAGGTACTAGTTGGGTTGCATTGATCAAGACTGGGATTTGTCACTCAATGTAAAGGAGAGATATCTCTGGGCCTTCCCGGTAATACAACATCCTAAGTATCTCGCAAGCATGTGACTAATGTGTTTAGTCACGAGGATATTGTATTACAGAACGAGTAAAGAGAACTTGCCGGTAATGAGATTAAACTAGGTATGGTGATACCGACGATCGAATCTCAGGAAAGTAAAATATTGTGAGACAAAAGGAATTGTATACGGGATTATCTGAATCCTTGACATCGTGGTTCAAAGTGATAAAGATATTCGTTGAATATGTTGGAGTCAATATAGGCATCCAGGTCCCGCTATTGATTATTGATCGAAGAGTTGTCTCGATCATGTCTGCATGTTCTCAAACACGTAGGTTCACACAATTAACATTCGGTAACGCTAGAGTAGTGATGGTGTCGGATTACGGGTGCTCATATTGGTCCCTACATATTCTACGAAGATCTTTATCGGTCAAACCGCATAACAACATACGTTGTTCCCTTTGTCGTCGGTATGTTACTTGCCCGAGATTCGATCGTTGGTATCTCAATACCTATTTCAATCTCATTACCGGCAAGTCTCTTTACTCGTTCTATAATGCATCATCCCGCAACTAACTCATTAGTCACATTGCTTGCAAGGCTTATAGTGATGTGCATTACCGAGAGGGCCCAGAGATACCTCTCTGATACTCGGAGTGACAAATCCTAATCTCGATCTATGCCAACTCAACAAACACCATTGGAGACACTTGTAGAGCATCTTTATAATCACCCAGTTACATTGTGACGTTTGATAGCACACTAAGTGTTCCTCCGGTATCCGGGAGTTGCATAATCTCATAGTCATAGGAACATGTATAAGTCATGAAGAAAGCAATAGCAACAAACTAAACGATCAAGTGCTAAGCTAACGGAATGGGTCAAGTAAATCACATCATTCTCTAATGATGTGGTCCCGTTAATCAAATGACAACTCATGTCTATGGCTAGGAAACTGAAGCATTTTTTATTCAACGAGCTAGTCAAGTAGAGGCATACTAGTGACACTCTATTTGTCTATGTATTCACACATGTACTAAGTTTCCGGTTAATACAATTCTAGCATGAATAATAAACATTTATCATGATATATGGAAATATAAATAACAAATTTATTATTGCCTCTAGGGCATATTTCCTTCAGTCTCCCACTTACACTAGAGTCAATAATCTAGATTATACAGTAATGATTCTAACACCCATGGAGTCTTGGTGTTGATCATGTTTTGCTCGTGAGAGAGGCTTAGTCAACGGGTCTGCAACATTTAGATCCGTATGTATCTTGCAAATCTCTATGTCTCCCTCCTTGACTTGATCATGGGTGGAATTGAAGCATCTCTTGATGTCTCGGTTCTCTTGTGAAATCTGGATTCCTTTGCCAAGGCAATTGCACTAGTATTGTCAAAAAAGATTTTCATTGGACCCGATGCACTAGGTATGACACCTTGATCGGATATGAACTCCTTCATCCAGACTCCTTAATTTGCTGCTTCCGAAGCAGCTATGTACTCCGCTTCACACGTAGATCTCGCCACAATGCTTAGCTTAGAACTGCACCAACATACAGCTCCACCGTTCAATATAAATATGTATCTGGTTTGTGACTTAGAGTCATCCGGATCAGTGTCAAAGCTTGCATCAACGCAACCATTTATGACGAGCTCTTTGTCACCTCCATAAACGAGAAACATATCCTTGGTCCTTTTCAAGTACTTCAGGATGTTCTTGACCGCTGTCAAGTGATCCACTCCTGGATTATTTTGGTACCTCCCTGCTAAACTAATAGCAAGGCACACAATAGGTCTGGTACACAGCATTGCAAACATGATAGAACCTATGGCTGAAGCATAGGGAATGACTTTCATTTTCTCTCTATCTTCTGTAGTGGTCGGGCATTGAGTCTGACTCAACTTCACACCTTGTAACACAGGCAAGAACCCTTTCTTTGCTTGATCCATTTCAAAACTTTATCAAGGTATGTGCTTTGTGAAAGTCCAATTGAGTGTCTTGATCTATCTCTATAGATCTTGATGCCCAATATATCAGCAGCTTCACCGAGGTATTTCATTGAAAAACTTTTATTCAACTATCCTTTTATGCTATCCAGAAATTCTATATCATTTCCAATCAACAATATCTCATCCACATATAATATTAGAAATGCTACAGAGCTCCCACTCACTTTCTTGTAAATACAGGCCTCTCCAAAAGTCTGTATAAAACCATATGCTTTGATCACACTATCAAAACGTTTATTCGAACACCGAGATGCTTGCACTGGTGCGCGTCTGTCCTAAACAAATGGTTTTTAACCCCTTTCCGCGACGGTGTTCAGAACCGTCGCCAAGTGAGTGTGGGCGATAGGGGGTCCTTCCCACACGACCCAGAAAACGTTGGGGATATGCCCTCCTGGCACACACGCTCGGCTAAATGAGGTCATGTGCGACCATCGAGCACTCAAATACAAAAATATGTTCAGTAGTGCTAAAAAATACATTTATACGGGCAAAATCATTTTCGGTCGTAAGTACATCCCACAGAGTCAGTCACCACTAAACGTTTCCGTCCGTATATACATCCCACACAGTCACTAGAAGGAAAATGTTTGCGCAAGGTGGCGTAACGCAAACAGTTTTGAAGAGAATGTCGTGTGTGATTGTCCATTGATCCAACATGGTTTATTCCTAGAAACTGTGTGCGTTGCCTAAGGTCATCGCCCACGGTGGTTTCTCATTAACCATTTGCAATAGGAAAACCCAATTAGCGAGCTAATTGGCTTATTATTAATAATCCATTTACTAATCTAATTGACATTCATATTAAGCACATAATATATTCCATTTCCATATTAAGGAAGCATGATTTCATAATTGAAATACATCAGAGTACAACATGATATAGCTTCAGCACTCAGCTACCCCATTACACAATCGCATCAAAGAAGAAGTTTCACATGCAACATCTAGAACCTTTCGAAATTAGCATCATAGATGCTAGATAGAGAGATGCATCTCATCTGGAAAACTGCTGAAGCGGAAGGCGAATATTGAGCCTTCATTCATGTTGAAGGTCTTTGCAACTTTAAGCCAGTGCCTGTGGATGATTGACCGTCGATCCTTCGACCTCTTCAGGAACACTTCAATATTGAACCGCGGGTGTTGTATGAAAACTTTCCTCGCCTCCTGACCACAGAGGTGGTTTGGGAGGTAATCATCAGTGAAGCCTGAAAACAAGGATGTGCATAAATATCTTCTCTATATTGGAAATGTGGCAAAAGAATTCAAAAAGGCAAGGTATAATAGTTCGTACCATCTTGTAAACCTCAGTGCTTCCCATTGTTTCCCTCCAACACATATAAGGTAGTTAGTCATCAGGTTAAGTAAGGGTTCGCATGCTATCAAGAAATATGTTGATGATAAATAAGCACATTGCAGATTCATCAGATTAATTCAAGCCACATGGAAAACCCATTTATCCAAACCAAGCATGATTAAGAACTAGGAAGTATAGCACTTGTATATGTTTCTCATGTATTAAGTGTAGCCAAATTCGATTTATTCCTCACATGGTATACAATAACAGAATGCAACTACAACAATTGAACATCGTATTGTAGAATTGAACCAAGCAATTAACTAAACACGACAACAATGAACCAAACATTAACTGAGCACCACATTGCACAATATAACATACTCCTAATAGAGGATCAGACAGTTAACCAAACCAAGCATGCTTAACAACTTGGAAATATAGCAATTGTATTTTTTTCTCATGTATTTAGTACAACCGAATTCGATTTATTCCTCACATGGTATACAATAAGAGAATGCAGCCACAACAATTGAACATCGCATTACAGAATTGAACCAAGCAGTTAACTAAACACCACAACAAATGAAGCAAATGTTAACTGAGCACCACATTGCACAATATAACATACTCCTAATAGAAGATCAGACAGTTAACCAAACAAAGCATGCTTAACAACTTGGAAATATAGCAAATGTATTTGTTTCTCATGTATTTAGTACAGCCAAATTCGATTTATTCCTCACATGGTATACAATAAGAGAATGCAGCCACATCAATTGAATATCGCATTACGGAATTGAACCAAGCAGTTAACTAAACACCACAACAAATGAACCAAACATTAACTGAGCACCACATTGCACAATATAACATACTCCTAATAGAAGATCGACGATTAACCAAACCAAGCATGCTTAACAACTTGGAAATATAGCAATTGTATTTGTTTCTCATGTATTTAGTACAACCAAATTCGATTTATTGCTCACATGGTATAAAATAACAGAATGCAGCCACAACAATTGAACATCGCATTGTAGAATTGGACCAAGCAGTTAACTAAACACCACAACAAGTGAACCAAGCGACAACAAATGAACCAAGCAGCTAAGTAAACACCAATTGAACAATATAACATACTCCTAAAAGAAGATCAGACAGTTAACCAAACCAAGCATGCTTAACAACTTGGAAATATTGCACCGTGAAGAATTGAACATCACATTTGCAGAATTGAACCAAGCAGTTAATTGAACACCACATTGCACGACATATAGAACATATACACTATAGCAGAAGATTGCATGTGAAAGTAGATAGCACAATTCACTAGAATTTGTTAAGGGAAGGCAGTAGCTAGCAAATTGAGCATGGTCCTTATAGTGAGCTAATAAGACAAGCTACTCCTCATTGTCGGAGATATCATGACGATTGGCTCCTTGGACATGGAAGAGGGCGAGGACTCTGCATCGTGGGTGTCCTCGTTGTAGTTTTGAGTTGCCTAAGCCGCTCCGGGCACCAACATTCTGGCTCTCGAGATGAGGTAAGCACGTGCACGCTAAGAAAACACCACGTAGTCTTCGTCGAAGGCACCGACAGTGGCCTCGAGGAAACGCCACGAACTATCATTTAAAGCAGCCAACCGCGTCGCAGCGTCGGCGCACGAGGCGTCAACGGTGGCCTCGACGGTGAGGTGCTCCTCCAAGATCTGGGGGTCGGCACGAATGGCAGCCATCGCGACCTCATCCGCGCGTGCAACCGCGATTTGCTTCTCCACTGC
Organism: Aegilops bicornis; assembly: GCA_021605145.1. Lineage (NCBI taxonomy): Eukaryota > Viridiplantae > Streptophyta > Magnoliopsida > Poales > Poaceae > Aegilops > Aegilops bicornis. The sequence continues at coordinate 331,506,436 of CM038675.1, forward strand.
CAAATGCTCCTTGACGTCCTGGCTATACTGCGTGCACCATGGCTTAGGTCGGCGCTTATTTGGTGGAGGGGTCGGTGATTTGGGTGGAAGGTGTCGCCCTCGCGCCGGCGGTCGGGGCATGCTACCTCTTGAGCACTGCGTTGGATTTCCCCGAAGAGGAGAGGATGATGCAGCAAAGTAGCGTAAGTATTTCCCTCAGTTTTTGAGAACCAAGGTATCAATCCAAGAGAGGCCACGCGAGTCCCTCGTACCTACACAAAGCGAATAGCTCCTCGCGACCAACGCGATTAAGGGTTGTCAATCCCTTCACGGTCACTTACGAGAGTGAGATCTGATAGAGATGATAGATAGTATTTTTGGTATTTTTGATATAAAGATGCAAGGTAAAATAAAAGGCAAAAGTAAAAGCAAATCAATAATAAAGTGATTGGAGATTGATATGATGAGAATAGACCCGGGGGCCATAGATTTCACTAGTGGCTTCTCTCAAGAGCATAAGTTTTTCTACGGTGGGTGAACAAATTATTGTTGAGCAATTGACAGAATTGAGCATAGTTATGAGAATATCTAGGTATGATCATGTATATAGGCATCACGTCCGAGACAAGTAGACCGACTCCTGCCTGCCTCTACTACTATTACTCCACTCATCGACCGCTATCCAAAGATGCATCTAGAGTATTAAGTTAAAGAAAACAGAGTAACGCCTTAAGCAAGATGACATGATGTAGAGGGATAAATTCATGCAATATGATATAAACCCCATCTTGTTATCCTCGATGACAACAATACAATACGTGCCTTGTTTCCCCTACTGTCACTGGGAAAGGACACCGCAAGATTGAACCCAAAGCTAAGCACTTCTCCTGTTGCAAGAAGAACCAATCTAGTAGGCCAAACCAAACTTATAATTCAAAGAGACTTGCAAAGATAATCAATCATACATAAAAGAATTCAGTGAAGATTCAAATATTGTTCATACATAAACTTGATCATAAACCCACAATTCATCGGTCTCAACAAACACACCGCAAAAAGAAGATTACATCGAATAGATCTCCACGAGAGAGGGGGAGAACATTGTATTGAGATCCAAAAAGAGAGAAGAAACCATCTAGCTACTAACTATGGACCCAAAGGTCTGAGGTAAACTACTCACACTTCATCGGAGGGGCTATGGTGATGATCTAGAAGCCCTCCATGGTGGATTCCCCTTCCAGCGGAGCTCCGGAACAGGCCCCAAGATGGGATCTCGTGGATACAGAAAGGTGCGGCGGTGGAATTAGGTTTTGGCTCAGATCTCGATCGCTTTGGGGGTACGAGGTATATATAGGAGGAAGGAGTACGTCGGTGGAGCTTGATGGGCCCACGAGGTAGAAGCGCGCCCTCCACCCTCGTGACCGCCTCGTGGCTTTCTTGACGGAGGGTCCAAGTCTCCTGGATCTTATCTGATGGGCAAATCACGTTCCCGAAGGTTTCATTCCGTTTGGACTCCGTTTGATATTTCGTTTCTTCGAAACACTGAAATAGGCAAAATACAGCAATTCTGGGCTGGGCCTCCGGTTAATAGGTTAGTACCAAAAGTAATATAAAAGTTTAAAATAAAGCCCAAATAGGTCCAAAACAGTAGATAATATAGCATGGAGCAATCAAAAATTATAGAGACGTTGGAGACGTATGAAGCATCCCCAAGCTTAATTCCTGCTCGTCCTTGAGTAGGTAAATGATAAAAGGAGAATTTTTGATGTGGAGTGCTACTTGGCATAATTTCAATGTAACTCTTCTTAATTGTGGTATGAATATTCAGATCCGAAAGATTCAAGACAAAAGTTCATATTGACATAAAAATAATAATACTTCAAGCATACTAACCAAGCCATTATGTCTTCTCAAAATAACATGGACAAAGAAAGTTATCACTACAAAATCATATAGTCTGGCTATGCTCTATCTTCACCACACCAAGTATTTAAATCATGCACAACCCCGATGACTAACCAAGTATTTAAATCATGCACAACCCCATAGATTCATCAAAATAAGCAAACAACACACAAAAAACAGAATCTGCCAAAAACAGAACAGTCTGTAGTAATCTGTAACTAACGCAAAATTCTGGAACTCCAAAAATTCAGAAAAAGTAGGAAGACCTAGGAAATGTTTTTATTGATCAGCAGCAATTGGAATCACTATTTTATCACGTTCTGGTGAATTTTAATAATTGTTTTCGTGAACAGAAAGTTTCAGGAAATTACAGCAAGATCAAATAACTATCATCCAAGAAGATCCTATATGTTTAACTTGGCACAAACACTAATTAAAAGATAAGACCACATCTAAACAGAAGGTAGATGGATTATTTATTCCTAAACAGAAACAAAAAACTAAAAAACTAAAAATAAAATTGGGTTGCCTCCCAGCAAGTGCTATCGTTTAACGCCCCTAGCTAGGCATAAAAGCAAGGATAGATCTAGGTATTGCCATCTTTGGTAGGCAATCCATAAGTGGCTCTCATGATAGATTCAAATGGTAGTTTTATTTTCTTCCTAGGGAAGTGTTCCATGCCTTTCTTTAATGGAAATTGGAATCTAATATTCCCTTCCTACATATCAATAATCGCACCAATCGTTCTAAGGAAAGGTCTACCAAGAATAATAGGGCAAGAAGGATTGCAATCTATATCAAGAACAATAAAATCTACGGGCACATAATTCCTATTTGCAACAATAAGAACATCATTAATTCTTCCCATAGGTTTTTTAATAGTGGAACTGCAAGGTGCAAATTTAGAGAGCAATCATCAAAATCACGGAAATCTAGCAAATCACACAAAGTTTTGGGAATAGTGGAAACACTAGCACCCAAATCACATAAAGCATAAAACTCATGATCCTTAATCTTAATTTTAATAGTTGGTTCCCACTCATCATAATGTTTTCTAGGGATAGAAACTTCCAACTCAAGTTTTTCTTCATAAGATTGCATCAAAGCATCAACGATATGTTTGGTAAACGCTTTATTTTGACTATAAGCATGAGGAGAATTTAGCACGGATTGCAACAAGGAAATACAATCAATTAAAGAGAAACTTTCATAATTAAATTCCTTGAAATCCAATATAGTGGGTTTAGCAACATCTAGGGTTTTACTCTTTTCAATCCCACTTTTATCAATTTCATCAAGATCTAAATACTCTAAATTTTTGGAACGTCTTCTAGGTAAAGGTGGATCATATTCAGTTTCATCAAGATTCATATTGCAAAACAAAGATTTAATAGGGGACACATCAATAACTTTTAGATCTTCATCTTGATTTTCATAGGAATTGGAAGAACACGCTTTATAAAGGCATCTTCAGAGCACGCATCCTAGCGGTTCTTTCCTTGCACTCATCAATGGAAATTCTCATGGCTTTGAGAGACTCATTGATATCATGCTTAGGAGGAGTAGATCTAAGTTTTAAAGAATCAACATCAAGAGAAATTCTATCAACGTTCCTAGCCAATTCATCAACTTTAAGCAATTTCTCTTCAAGCAAAGTATTGAAATTTTTTTGCGAATTCATAAACTCTTTAACAATAGTCTCAAATTCAGAGGGAATCTTATTAAAATTTCCATAAGAGTTGTTGTAGGAATTTCCATAATTATTAGAAGGATTACTAGGATAAGGCCTAGGATTAAAATTCCCTCTATACGCGTTGTTACCAAAATTATTCCTACCAACAAAATTCACATCCAAAGATTCATTATTATTCTCAATCAAGGTATACAAAGGCATATCATTGGATCGGAAGAAACACTCTTAGTAGCAAATAATTTCATAAGTTCATCCATCTTTTCACTCAAAACATTGATTTCTTCTATCGCATGCACTTTTTATTAGTAGATCTTTCAGTGTGCCATTGAGAATAATTAACCATAATATTATCTAGGAGTTTAGTAGCATCTCCTAAAGTGATTTCCATAAAAGTGCCTCCCGCAGCCGAATCTAAAAGATTTCTAGAAGCAAAATTCAATCCGGCATAAATTTTTTGTATAATCATCCAAAAGTTCAAACCATGAGTAGGACAATTACGTATCATTAATTTCATTGTCTCCCATGCTTCTGCAACATGTTCATGATCGAGTTGCTTAAAATTCATAATATCGTTTCTAAGAGAGATGATCTTAGCGGGAGGAAAATACTTAGAGATAAAAGCATCTTTGCACTTGTTCCAAGAATCAATACTATTTTGACGCAAAGACGAAAACCAAGCTTTAGCACGATCTCTAAGCGAAAAAGGAAATAGCTTCAATTTAACAATATCATTATCAACATCTTTCTTCTTTTGCACATCACATAAATCAATGAAGCTATTTAGATGAGTAGAGGCATCTTCACTAGGAAGGCCGGCGAATTGATCTTTCACAACAAGATTCAACAAAGCAGTATTGATTTCACAAGATTCAGTATTGGCAAGAGGAGCAATCGGAGTGCTAAGGAAATCATTATTGTTGGTATTGGTATAGTCACACAATTTGGTATTATCTTGAGCCATCGCGACAAGCAAGCAATCCAACACACGAGCAAACAAAAAGCAAGCGAGAAAAAGGCAAATGGAAAAGAGAGGGCGAATGAAACGGCAAGGGTGAAGTGGGGGAGAGGAAAACGAGAGGCAAATGGCAAATAATGTAATGCGAGAGATAAGGGATTGTGTTGGGTACTTGGTATGTTGACTTTTATGAGACTCCAAGAACGGCGCCGTAAATTCTTCTTGCTACCTCTTGAGCACTGCGTTGGATTTCCCCGAAGAGGAGAGGATGATGCAGCAAAGTAGAGTAAGTATTTCCCTCAGTTTTTGAGAACCAAGGTATCAATAGTGTAGGAGGCCACGCGCGAGTCCCTCGTACCTACACAAAGCGAATAGCTCCTTGCAACCAACGCGATTAGGGGTTGTCAATCCCTTCACGGTCACTTACGAGAGTGAGATCTGATAGAGATGATAGATAGTATTTTTGGTATTTTTGATATAAAGATGCAAGGTAAAATAAAAGGCAAAAATAAAAGCAAAGAAATAATAAAGTGATTGGAGATTGATATGATGAGAATAGACCCGGGGCCATAGATTTCACTAGTGACTTCTCTCAAGAGCATAAGTTTTTCTACGGTGGGTGAACAAATTACTGTTGAGATATTGACAGAATTGAGCATAGTTATGAGAATATCTAGGTATGATCATGTATATAGCCATCACGTCCAAGACAAGTAGACCGACTCCTGCCTGCATCTACTACTATTACTCCACTCATCGACCGCTATCCAGCATGCATCTAGAGTATTAAGTTAAAGAAAACAGAGTAACGCCTTAAGCAAGATGACATGATGTAGAGGGATAAATTCATGCAATATGATATAAACCCCATCTATTATCCTCGATGGAAACAATACAATACGTGCCTTGCTGCCCCTCATCACATCGGGAAAGGACACCGCAAGATTGAACCCAAAGCTAAGCACTTCTCCCATTGCAAGAAGAACCAATCTAGTAGGCCAAACCAAACTGATAATTCGAAGAGACTTGCAAAGATAACCAATCATACATAAAATAATTCAGTGAAGATTCAAATATTGTTCATAGATAAACTTGATCATAAACCCACAATTCATCGGTCTCAACAAACATACCGCAAAAAGAAGATTACATCGAATATATCTCCACGAGAGAGGGGGAGAACATTGTATTGAGATCCAAAAAGAGAGAAGAAGCCCTCCGTGGTGGATTCCCCTTCCGGCGGAGGTAAACTACTAACTATGGACCCGAAGGTCTGAGGTAAACTACTCACACTTCATCGGAGGGGCTATGGTGATGATGTAGAAGCCCTCCATGGTGGATTCTCTTCCCATGAGCTCCTAACAGGCCCCAAGATGGGATCTCGTGGATACGTAAAGTTGCAGCGGTGGAATTAGGTTTTGGCTCCAGATCTCGATCGTTTGGGGGTAATGAGGTATATATAGGAGGAAGGAGTACGTCGGTGGAGCTTGAGGGGCCCATGAGGCGGGGCGCGCCCTAGGGGAGGCGCCCTCCACCTCGTGACCGCCTCGTGGCTTTCTTGATGGAGGGTCCAAGTCTCTCGGATCTTATCTCGACGAGCAAATCACGTTCCCGAAGGTTTCATTCCGTTTGGACTGTTTGATATTCCGCTTTCTTGAAACGAAATAGGCAAAACAACAATTAAATTTGGGCCTCCGATTAATAGGTTAGTCCCAAAAGTAATATAAAAGTGGAAAATAAAGCCCAAATAGGTCCAAAATAGTAGATAATATAGCATGGAGCAATCAAAAATTATAGATACGTTGGAGACGTATCAGGGCACGTGAGATGTGCAAGGAGGAGGAGGATGGGGGTCGGGTGTCGATTACCCTGCCTGGATAGGTGAAAGTGCAACTATCCCTAGGTGGTTTTGGTAATTATTAACAACATATAGCTCATTGAGCTAATGCTACTTCAAGATAAATATTTCAGGAGAGCTCAATGATTGGCATGGCATGGATTAGGAATGTGGACCCCTCAAAATGCTAAGGACAAAAGATTGGCTCAAGCTCCAAAGCTCAAGACTCTACACTTTACTTTTAGTGATCCAAGATCACATTCAGTCCATAGGAAAAGACAATACTATCAAAAGGGGATGGGGTGTTGCTTAATGGCTTGCTTGCTCAAAGTGCTTAGTGATATGCTCCAAAACCCTCAACCACTTTCTCATATCCTCATATGTCCCAAACCAAAAGTCAAACTCGGCCCCACCGAAACTTTCTATCCGGCGCCACCGAGTTCACTTGACATAGCCACTGCCAAAAAACCCTAGTCACTTCGGTCTTACCGATAGGGATCTCGGTCTCAACGAGATGGGATTGGAAACTCTCTGTTTCCCTTCGTAACGTTTCGGTCCAACCGAGATGAGCGATCGGTCCCACCAAGTTTGCAATGCAAACTCTCTATTTCCCTTTCGTAACTTTTCGGTTTCACCAAGATGAGCGAATCGGTCCCACCGAGTTTGCCTGACCAACTCTCTGGTTAGCTTATTAAAAAATTCGGTCCCACCAAGTTTGTGTAATTGCTCTCACCGAGATTACTTTATGCCCTAACCCTAATGAAATCGGTCCCACCAAGTTGACATGTCGGTCCCACCGAAAAGCCTAACGTTCACATTTTGAACCAAATCGGTCTGACCGAGTTTCATTATTCGGTCCCACTGAGTTTGATGATTTGTGTGTAACGGTTAGATTTTGTGTGGAGGCTATATATACCCCTCCACCCACTCTTCATTCGTGAGGAGAGCCATCAGAACATGCCTACACTTCCATCATACATTTTCTGAGAGAGAACCATCTACTCATGTGTTGAGGTTAAGATATTCCATTCCAACCATATGAACCTTGATCTCTAGCCTTCTCCAAGTTGCTTTCCACTCAAATCATCTTTCCACCAAATCCAAATATGTGAGAGGGAGTTGAGTGTTGGGGAGACTATCATTTGAAGCACAAGAGCAAGGAGTTCATCATTAACACACCATCTATTACCTTTTGGAGAGTGGTGTCTCCTAGATTGGTTAGGTGTCACTTGGGAGCCTCCGTTAAGATTGTGGAGTTGAACCAAGGAGTTTGTACATGCAAGGAGATCGCCTACTTCGTGAAGATCTACCCTAGTGAGGTAAGTCCTTCGTGAGCGATGGCCATGGTGGGATAGACAAGGTTGCTGCTTCATGGACCCTTCGTGGGTGGAGCCCTCCGCGGACTCGCGCAACCATTACCCTTCGTGGGTTGAAGTCTCCATCAACGTGAATATACGATAGCACCACCTATCGGAACCACGCCAAAAATCTCCGTGTCTACATTGTGTTTGCTCCCTCCAAACTCCTCCCTTTACCTTCATGTGCAATGTTTTACATTCCGCTGCTATACTATTAGACTTGCATGTGTAGGTTGGTTGCTTGACTAGTGCTAAGTTGCTAAAATCTGCCAAGATTTAAATTTGGGAAAATGCTAGATTTTTATTTGGTCAAGTAGTCTAATCACCCCCCATCTAGACATACTTTCGATCCTACAAGTGTTATTAGAGCTAAGGAATTATCACCGTAGAGGTTTTTACTTTGATGGTACTAATTTTGCTAGTTGGAAGCATAAGATGAAAATGCATATTCTTGGACATAACCCCGCCGTTTGGGCTATTGTGTGTATTGGCTTGCAAGGTGAATTCTTTGATGGGAGAGAACCGGACCGTGAAGCTACCACGAAAGAGTTGAAGATGCTGCAATAAAATGCTCAAGTTTGTGATATTCTCTTCAACGGATTGGGCCCCGAAGAATTCAACAAAATCAGCTGTCTTGAGAATGCAAAGGAAATTTGGGATACTTTGATTGATATGCACGAAGGTACCGACTCCGTCAAGGAATCCAAATTGGATGTGCTTCAAAGTCAACTTGACAAGTTTTAAATGAAGGATGGTGACGCTGAAATGTACTCTAGGCTTGCTCTCATCACAAATGAGATTGCCGGCTTAGGGAGTGAAGAGATGACCGATAGATTCATCATCAAGAAGATCCTAAGAGCCTTGGATGGAAAAATATGATACCGTATGCACATTGATCCAAATGATGCCCAATTACAAAGATCTCAAGCCTACGGAAGTCATTGGAAGAATTGTTGCTCATGAGATGTCACTCAAGGATAAGGAAGAGCTTCACAACAAGTCAAGTGGTGCTTACAAAGCCTCATGTGATGCTCCCACATCATCAAGTGAGAAACAAACCTTCAATGAAGAATTGAGCCTAATGGTGAAGAATTTCAACAAGTTCTACAAGAGTAGAAGCAAGGAAAGAAGTTCCAAGTCCAGGTCCTACAATGAAAAAATATCTTCAAGTCATGAACGAAATTGCTACAATTGTGGAAGACCCAGACACTACTCAAATGAGTGTACGGCTCCCTACAAAAGAAGAGAAGATTCTCCTAAAAGAAGAAGTAGAAGAGAAGAATCACCACCAAGAGAGAGAAGGAGTAGAACCTCTCGGAGAAGCAAGGATTCGGAAAGGAAGGACAAATCATCAAGGAGCTACACAAAGCAAAGACATCAAGCTCATGTTGGTGAATGGGTATCCGGATCCGACTCCGATCATCACTCTGAAAGAAGTTATCACTCCGACTCCGAATATACTCAAGATGAAGGTGTTGCCGGTCTAGCACTTGTGTCAACCAACTCCTACGACATATTTGATTCACCAAATGAAGGAATTGGAAGATGCTTCATGACTAAAGGCCCAAAGGTATCACACCCCGAGTATGTTGATTTCAATAGTGATGAAGATGATTTGCTAGGAGATGATGATTTACTTGTTGATAACTCTAGTTATGAAAACTATGATGAACTTGCTATTAATCATGCTAATCAAGATAAAACGACGATGATAAGAAGGAGATTGAGCGTCTAACTAAAGAACTAAACACTCTTAAGTTAGCTCATGAAACTACCTTGGAAGATCATCTAGAACTTTTAAAGACTCATGAGAAGCTACGCTTTGAAAAGCTCAACCTTGAGCAAGAGCATGAGTTCTTAAAGGCAATCAATGATCTTCGCAAGAAAAGTTCTTCTTACATTGCCAAGCGTTCACTCTTGTCCACTTACATGCCACAAGTAAAATCTAGCAACAAGAGTAAGAAAGATTCTTCATCTACTAGTAACAATAATCATGCTAAATCCAATGTTGTTGCTTCTAGTAGTTCTCTTGATTCCACTAATGATTCTCTTAGCCAAGTTACACTTGAGCAAGAAAATAGCTTATTGAAGGGAATTATAGAGAAAGGTGTATACAAGAGCCTTGCCGGAAGTAAGAAATTTGAGGAAATTGTACGCAAGCAAGGAAGACACCGGAAGAATCAAGGTTTTGGTTTTGAATGAAAGTTCAATGCCAATGGAGTTGAGTGGGAAGAAGATCAATACCCCAAGATGGAGTTCCACAACAAGAGAAGTATGATCCTACTTCTTTCCAAGGAACACAAGCTCAAGATGATCTTCCACCACAAGACCACAAGCAAAAAGGCAAGGACAAGCTTCAAGAGGAGATTGATGCATTTGAAGAAGCTCCCAGGGCCTTGGTCAAGTGGGTTCCCAAGATTACATCAAGTTCTAATACATCAAGTACGATTACAACTCCACGGATTCCCATCAAGATGGTGTGGATCCCAAAGAACAAGAACTAGAGAGTTCTTGAGGGTGACTCCGCCAACGTACTTCACTCATATTCTTTGGCGAGGACATGTGCAAAAAACTTCCACACCTTGCACTAGTTCAAGGAGTCACAAACCCTCTTGTTGGTAAGACAAGGGACAAGGTAACCTAATGCTTTCATGGACATCATCTATGTGTACATCACTCTACGTCTATGGATATCCTTGTTTGTTCCTTGTGGGACTAACCCGTGTAGGTATTGAAAGTGCAACTCACTCCAATGGACTGCTCCAAACGATCTACATCAACATTGAGCATCGACATCTTCGACACCTACATGAAGTCATCATCGACAAAACCCACGGTTAGTTCATCCCTCTTAGGGGGGATATCACATCTAGGGGGATCTTTACTCTAATAAATTGAGCTAAAGCAACTCTAATGGTGTGAACACAACAATGCTTTATGTAAAAGTGGTAACCCCACTTGTGCTTAAACGATGAGTATGACCTATGATCAAATGTTCTCATTTGACTCCTAAGTCAATATACTCATATGTAGATGACCTAGTCATCGCCAATTGCTTGATAGATGCTAGAGTGTTTGTGCATGCTTTGCCACATATTTCATTTGCCATTTTATTGTGTGAGCATGTTGGTTGCATATTTTACTCATTCTAGGACATTCGTTTGTTGTTTTGAATGTTTGGCTTTTTCTCTTTTGCCAAATGGATGGACAAGAATGCCTAAGAACTCCCTCTAGCTACCTATGCTTTTCTCGTCTCAAATTCTATTCATGCTACATCACAAAGTTTGATCAAGTCAGGTTCGAACCACTCTGTGTGAGGAGCACTCGGAGTCCCCGATTCGTCATAGACTTAAACTTCCAAAATCTCTTTGTGCATTTCGGTATGACCGAGTCATCCACTTTGGTCACACCGAGTTCACTAAGTTGATCTAGGTTTTCCATCTTGGCGCAACCGATTTGAACTTTTCGGTCACACCGAGTTGCGGTAACCGCTTGCGATTCTGCATCTCGGTGCCACGGAGTTGTTCCACTCGGTCACACCGACATGGTCGGGATATATAAACCCACATGTGAGATTTTGGAAATTTCTTCAAACTCCTTAGCCCGCGCATGTGTCCTGCTCTGCCTCCTCGGGTCTCCGGATTGTCTCCTCGCCGCCAGCGACCTCCCGCCGCTGGTTTCCATCGCTATCAACGGAAATCTGCTCCGCCGTTGCCGCCGTAGCGAACTCCCGCCGAACTAAGGTATGAGTTCGACTCAATGTGCTAATTCCTTAACTCTGATTCATAGCACATTGCTTTGCCATGATCTTTACCACGTATGCAAACAATCTATCCACAGAAAACATCCATTAGGCTAGAGTTGATTTGAAAATTTAGGGTTAGGTCTCCGCCGAACTCATCTCGGACCGACCAAGTTGTAGAAATTGGTCTCATCGATTTGGTTTAGGCCATTGCACATGCGTTTTCGCTCTGACCGAAAATTGCGAATCGGTTCGACCGAGTTCGCCTCTCTGTGAAACCCTAGTAATCTCGGTGCCACCAAACTGTGACTTGGTCTGACCGAGTTCACTACTTTAGGTTCCAAAATTGCTTCGGTATCACCGAGTTTAACAAATCGGTAGCTCCGAAATGCTTGCTGTGGAGAATAGAAACTAAGTTTTTAAATCATCTATTTGCAAAAACTCTGCACTTTGTGATGCTCATCCACTCTACCTCATCTACATCTATTCACAGGGTCTGCTGTCAGTGTGTTTGCCAAGATGTCTGACCAGAGTGACAGTCATAATAGATTTGAGGAACAAGTGCAATTGAGTGAGGGTTCAGATCCTTCAAGCAGCTATGATGAGGACAGCAGGAGCACACCTAGTAACTTGCCCAAGGCAGCCACTAGAGCAAGGAAGAAGGGAACCTCAGACTCTGAGGATGAGGACTATGTGGCTGTTGAGGATGAGGCCACCTCAAGGAAGAAAGTTTTGAAGAAGGAGTATGGCACAACTGCTGCAACAAAGCCAGGCTTGAACAAGAAGGCACCTACCAGAAGAATCCCAATGTCAAAGCCAAGGAAAGTTCCAACAGGAGAAACCATGAAATTCACCATAGAATCAGATAATGGTGAAGCAGCAGGAGATGATAAGAAAAAGAAGAGAGCAAGAACCACTACTGCAAAAGTTCTTGGAAAGTCAACTATGGTAAGAGATTCTGAAGAAGAGGAAGGAGAAGAGGATGTTGCACCAGCACCCAAATCTTAGAAGCTTATGGAAGATGCTATTAAGTCAAGGGCTGCTCCATCTAAGCCCAAGTCTGCTCCCAAAGCTCATGCTCAGAAACCCCCAAAACCCAAGAGGAACACCAGGAGCATTCCTGCAGAAGAGAAGAACAAGGCCCCAGCGCCTCAAGCTTAAGAAGAGGATGATGAGTCTCTTGTTTTGAGAAAACTAAAACCCAAAATTTCAGACCATAATGATGCTCATCCAGTGGCTGAGGACATGCACATCAGAAAAGATGCTGGACTGAGATTATGGAGATAGTATGATCCCTATGATGTGAGGAGGAGGACTGCAGTTGACTACAAGTGTCATACAAAAGAACATCAAGACTTCTATGAAACAATTTTGCTTGACAAGAACCCAATTGTCTGTGACATGAGATGGGTTGATTGGGATTACATCAAGGAGAAAAAGACCACTTCCCAGGAGTTTATGACGGCTTCAAAGCTTGTGGAGTAGATAAGTTTGTTGGGCAGAAGCTCACAAAGTGGAATGATGAGCTAATCATGCAGTTTTACTCCACTGCCCACTTCTATCCAGATGGGAAGATAGTATGGATGTCTGAAGGTACAAGGTACCAATCTACTGTTGAACAATGGGCTGAATTGATCAATGCTCCAGAAGAACATGAGGATGACTTGGACGTGTATGCAAAGAAGAAGAAAGACCATAACTCAATGGCAAACATGTACAAAGAGATTCCTGATAAAGCTTTGGAGACACACAAGTTTGGGTCTGTACATTACTTGTCTGGTTTGCCTACCATCAACACCATCCTAAGGCACACTTTGCTACCCAAGTCAGGAGATCACAAGATTATTAGAGGACATTCTATCAACCTATTGCAGATCTTTGATGTCCCTCAAAAGTTTATGGTCATGAGCCTGATTGTAGAGACAGTCAAAAGGAGAGCTGCTGACCAAAAGAGAAGTTGTGGGTATGCTCCACGTATTCAGGAGCTCATCAATGCTAAGATGGGCACATGAACATACTTGTTGGACAAGGAGCATCTACCTCTATATCCTGAATTTGAAGACAACAAGGTTGTGATGAATCAGGATGAACCATCATCAGCTGAAGCACAAGAGAAGAGAGCTAAAGCTAAAGCAGAGAAAGCTGCCAAGATGCCAAGTGTTGAGGAAGCATCTCAAGTTTTCCTGAAGAGCAAGCAAGATCAGCTTGCATATCTGATCCAATCTACTTTGAGGATCGAGAAGGGCTTGGCCACCCTGACTCAAAACCAGGAGAGCTTGGAGAGGATCATAGAGACACAATTTTATGATCTTGATCTGAAGGTTACTGAGATGCAAACAACAGCTGAGAAAAGATCCAGGAGGAAGCAGAAGAGAGGAAAGGGAAGGCAACAGCTGATGCTTTTCAGCGAGTGCCTAGAGGTCGGAGGTCTGCTGTAGTGCCAGTACCAGATACTAGAGCTACAACGTCAGCACCAGCAACTACAGCTTCAGTGCCACCTCCAGCAGCCACTCCACCAGCTCCAACTACATTAACAGATGCCTTCGTCCTTGGAGTTCTCTCTACACCACCTCCCAAAGACAAGCCTGAGAGATGCATAGCACTATGCATTTTCGAACTTTTTGGTAACTTGTTGCCAAAGGGGGAGAAGTGTATAGATCATAGGCTTCGAGAGAGAGTGTTTTGCTTCTTTGTCTCTCTTGCTTTTGGTTGAAATTTTTGTGTGCTTGGTTGATACTCTATGTCTGTGTGAGATACTCGCTTGATCAAGTGATTGATCATATGCTACTTTAATGCTTGCTTGGATGATATTATCTCTTACATCTCTTATATGATCATTCACTTTGCTTGGTGATGAGTGCATGCTTTTAATTTCCATCATTTTGAGCGCTCCACCAAGATGTATGTGACATGGAAGAGTGACCCATGATCCTAATTGATTGTGCATTTGCATTCAAAAGAAAGTCTTAAATAGTGCACAAATTTAGGGGGAGCTCTTGCTTATCACATACTTCTCAAAGCGACGATGTATTACAATTTTATTATCATTTGTCGAAGCTTTGATCTATATGTTGTCATCAATTACCAAAAAGAGGGAGATTGAAAGTGCAACTATCCCTGGGTGGTTTTGGTAATTATTAACAACATATAGCTCATCGAGCTAATGCTACTTTAATATAAATATTTCAGGAAAGCTCAATGATTGGCATGGCATGGATTAGGAATGTGGACCCCTCAAAATGCTAAGGACAAAAGATTGGCTCAAGCTCCAGAGCTCAAGACTCTAGACTTTACTTTTAGTGATCCAAGATCACATTGAGTCCATAGGAAAATCCAATACTATTAAAAGGGGATGAGGTGTTGCTTAATGGCTCGCTTGATCAAAGTGCTTAGTGATATGCTCCAAAACCCTCAACCACTTTCTCATATCCTCATATGTCCCAAACCAAAAGTCAAACTCGGCCCCACCGAAACTTTCTATCCGGCGCCACTGAATTCAGTTGACATAGCCACTGCCACAAAACCCTAGTCACTTCGGTATTACCGATAGGGATCTCGATCTCACCGAGATGGGATTGCAAACTCTCTGTTTCCCTTCGTAATGTTTCGGTCCAACTGAGATGAGCGACCGGTCCCACTGAGTTCACAGTGCAAACTCTCTGTTTCCCTTTCGTAACTTTTTGGTCTCACCGAGATGAGCGAATCGGTCCCACTGAGTTTGCCTGACCAACTCTCTGGTTAGCTTATTACCAAAATTGGTCCCACCGAGTTTGTGTAATCGGTCTCACTGAGATTATTTTATGCCCTAACCCTAATGAAATCGGTCCCACCGAGTTGACATGTCGGTCCCACCAAAAAGCCTAACGTTCACATTTTGAACCAAATCAGTCTAACCAAGTTTCATTATTCGGTCCCAACGAGTTTGATGATTTGTGTGTAACAGTTAGATTTTGTGTGGAGGCTATGTATACCCCTCCACCCACTCTTCATTCATGAGGAGAGCCATCAGAACATGCCTACACTTCCGTCATACATTTTCTGAGAGAGAACCACCTACTCTTGTGTTGAGGTCAAGATATTCATTGCCACTTATTGCTTTAAAGTTTTTTTCTCGTGTCAACATAGAACAACTGGAGTGTTGTGTGAATTTTTGTGATTTTTCGGGGTTCTTTTGGACATTTTTATGCATTAACTGAGTTTTCAATGCATTTATGTGCATAATTCAAATTTGAACTACATGCACATGCTCCAGTGCATATAAATTGGTTGAAAAATCAAATATGTATCCTTGGGTGCATGCTTAGGTCCCATGCAAGAAATGGGAATGAATTTCGAACACCAGGGCACCGTTGATTGCCGGCAAAACATTGAGATGCCTGGTTTCTAAATTCTAGTAAATCAAAAACTCATCTGAAATTCATGGAACTTGGCATGCTATCATGGAGCGGCATCAACATGCCGTGGTACAAATTTTGTCGCATTAGGGGCAGGTTTGGGTATATGCTTCTCACAAATCGGAGCTTCTCACAAAAAGCATGATTGTTTTCGGTAGGGAACGTCCCACCTTTGGGGACGAAACGATATCCACTGCCTCTTATTGCTTTCAAGTTCTTTTCTCGTGTCAACATAGAACAACAGGAGTGTTGTGTGAATTTTTGTGATTTTTCGGGGTTCGTTTGGACATATTTATGCATTGACTTAGTTTTCATGCAGTTATGTGCATAATTCAAATCTGAACTACATGCGCATGCTCCAGTGCATATAAATTCGTTGAAAAATCAAATATGTGTCCTTGGGTGCATGCTTAGGTCCCATGCAAGAAATGGGAATGAATTTCAAACACGAGGGCACCGTTGATTGCCGGCAAAACATTGAGATGCCCGCTTTTAAATTCTAATAAATCCAAAACTCGTCTGAAATTCATGAAACTTGGCATGCCATCATCGAGCAGCATCAACATACCGTGGTACAAACTTTGTGCCATTTGGGGCAGGTTTGGGTATATGCTTGTCACAAATCGGAGCTTCTCACAACAAGCATGATGGTTTTCGGTACGGAATGTCCCACCTTTGGGGACGAAACGATATCCATAGCCTATTATTGCTTTCAAGTTTTTTTCTCGTGTCAACATAGAACAACAGGAGTGTTGTGTGAATTTTTGTGATTTTTCGGGGTTCGTTTGGACATTTTTATGCATTAACTGAGTTTTCAATGCATTTATGTGCATAATTCAAATTTGAACTACATGTGCATGGTGTAGTGTATATAAATTGGTTGAAAAATCATATATGTGTCCTTGGGTGCATGTTTAGGTCCCATGCAAGAAATGGGAATGAATTTCAAACACCAGGGCACCGTTGATTGCCGACAAAACATTGAGATGCCTGGTTTTTAAATTCTAGTAAATCCAAAACTCGTCTAAAATTCATGAAACTTGGCATGCTATCATGGAGCGGCATCAACATACCATGGTACAAATTTTGTCCCATTTTGGGCAGGTTTGGGTATATGCTTCTCACAAACCGGAGCTTCTCACAACAAGCATGATGGTTTTCGGTAGGGAACGTCCCACCTTTGGGTACGAAACGATATCCATTGCCTCTTATTGCTTTCAAGTTTTTTTCTCGTGTCAACATAGAACAACATAGGAGTGTTGTGTGAATGTTTGTGATTTTTCGGGGTTTGTTTGGACATTTTTATGCATTAACTGAGTTTTCAATGCATTTATGTGCATAATTCAAATTTGAACTACATGTGCATGCTCCAGTGCATATAAATTGGTTGAAAAATCAAATATGTGTCCTTGGGTGCATGCTTAGGTCCCATGCAAGAAATGGGAATGAATTTCAAACACTAGGGCACCGTTGATTGCCGACAAAACATTGAGATGCCTGGTTTTTTAAATTCTAGTAAATCCAAAACTCGTCTGAAATTCATGAAACTTGGCATGCTATCATGGAGCGGCATCAACATGTCACGGTACAAATTTTGTCCCATTTGGGCAGGTTTGGGTATATGCTTCTCACAAACCGGAGCTTCTCACAACAAGCATGACGGTTTTCGGTAGGGAACGTCCCACCTTTGGGGACGAAACGATATCCATTGCCTCTTATTGCTTTCAAGTTTTTTTCTCGTGTCAACATAGAACAACAAGAGTGTTGTGTGAATTTTTGTGATTATTCGGGGTTCGTTTGGACATTTTTATGCATTAACTTAGTTTTCAATGCATTGATGTGCATAATTCAAATTTGAACTACATGCGCATGCTCCAGTGCATATAAATTGGTTGAAAAATCAAATTTGTGTCCTTGGGTGCATGCTTAGGTCCCATGCAAGAAATGGAAATGAATTTCAAACACCTGGGCACCATTGATTGCCGGCAAAACATTGAGATGCCTGGTTTTTAAATTCTAGTAAATCCAAAACTCGTCTGAAATTCATGAACCTTGGCATGCTATCATGGAAGAGCACCTGACATGCTGTGGTATTTTTTGTGTCCATTTTGAGAGAAGGCGCACTCGAATAATGACAGCGAACAAAGGCATTTTGAAAAAAAATAGCTGCCACTTTAATATCTCAAACGTTTGTATATTTCAAACCGTGTGTGTTCGGTTAATCATTCATGTGACACACGTGTCTTGGTTTTAATGGCTACAGGAGGTGTCGTGTGGACAGCTGCTTGACTGAACGGGAGGCGTGCGAGCGCAGTCCGGTGCGCATGCTCACCGGGAAGCGTACAAGCTATTCAACGCAGGATCTGTGCATCTCTTCAACACAAACGGTTCAGATTACTGTATGTAAATTAAAGCCAGACTACGGCGCTAAGCTAAGAGACACTGCGATTTGTCAAAATATGCAGCTAAAAATCAATATCACTATTTATTTTTTGCAACTAAAATTCAGTAATTAAGCATAGATTTATTCATACTAGAGATTAAGCAGTCGTTCTCACCGGGAAGCAAGACAGCCTTGGACAGCCGCCCACCTCGCTCCCACTGGTCTATATTAATGGCGCCACCTGATAACCCACAAGTGTAGGGGATCGCAACAACTTTCGAGGGTAGAGTATTCAACCCAAATTTATTGATCGACACAAGGGGAGCCAAAGAATATTCTCAAGTATTAGCAGCTGAGTTGTCAATTCAACCACACCTGGATAACTTAATATCTGCGGCAAGGTATTTAGTAGCACAGTAATATGATAGTAGTGGCAACGGGAACAAAAGTAACGGAAGCAAAAGTAAATATTTTTGGTATTTTGTAGTGGTTGTAACAGTAGCAACGGGAAAGTAAATAAGCGTAAACCCGTAGATGGAAAGCTCGTAGGCATTGGATCGGTGATGGGTAATTACGCCGGATGTGGTTCATCATGTAACAGTCATAACATAGGGTGACACAGAACTAGCTCCAATTCATCAATGTAATGTAGGCATGTATTCCGAATATAGTCATACGTGCTTATCGAAAAGAACTTGCATGACATCTTTTGTCCTACCCTCCCGTGGCAGCGGGGTCCTAATGGAAACTAAGGGATATTAAGGCCTCCTTTTAATAGAGAACCGGAACAAAGCATTAGCACATAGTGAATACATGAACTCCTCAAACCATGGTCATCACCGGGAGTGGTCCGATTATTGTCACTGGGGTTGCGGATCATAACACATAGTAGGTGACTATAGACTTGCAAGATAGGATCAAGAACACACATATATTCATGAAAACATAATAGGTTCAGATCTGAAATCATGGCACTCGGGCCCTAGTGACAAGCATTAAGCATAGCAAAGTCATAGCAACATCAATCTCAGAACATAGTGGATACTAGGGATCAAACCCTAACAAAACTAACTCGATTACATGATAAATCTCATCCAACCCATCACCGTCCAGCAAGCCTATGATGGAATTACTGACACACGGCGGTGAGCATCATGAAATTGGTGATGTAGGATGGTTGATGATGATGACAGCGACGAATCCCCCTCTCCGGAGCCCCGAACGGACTCCAGATCAGCCCTCCCGAGAGGTTTTAGGGCTTGGCGGCGGCTCCATATCGTAAAACGTGATGATTTCTTCTGCTTGATTTTTTCTCCCCGAAAGCAAATATATGAAGGAAATATGCCCTAGAGGCAATAGTAAAGTTATTATTTATTTCCTTATATCATGATAAATGTTTATTATCCATGCTAGAATTGTATTAACCGGAAACGTAATACATGTGTGAATACATAGACAAACAGAGTGTCACTAGTATGCCCCTACTTGACTAGCTCGTTAATTAAAGATGGCTATGTTTCCTAACCATAGACATGAGTTGTCATTTGATTAAGGGATCACATCATTAGGAGAATGATGTGATTGACTTGACCCATTCCGTTAGCATTAGCACTTGATCGTTTAGTATGTTGCTATTGCTTTCTTCATGACTTATACATGTTCCTATGACTATGAGATTATGCAACTCCCGTTTGCCGGAGGAACACTTTGTGTGCTACCAAACGTCACAACATAACTGGGTGATTATAAAGGTGCTCTCTGGTGTCTCCAAAGGTACATGTTGGGTTGGCATATTTCGAGATTAGGATTTGTCACTCACGATTGTCGGAGAGGTATCTCCGGGCCCTCTCGGTAATGCACATCACTTAAGCCTTGCAAGCATTGCAACTAATGAGTTATTTGTGGGATGATGTATTATGGAACGAGTAAAGAGACTTGCCGGTAACGAGATTGAACTAGGTATTGAGATACCGATGATCGAATCTCGGGCAAGTAACATACCGATGTCAAAGGGAACAACGTATGTTGTTATGCGGTTTGACCGATAAAGATCTTCGTAGAATATGTGGGAGCCAATATGAGCATCCAGGTTCCGCTATTGGTTATTGAACATAGACGTGTCTCGGTCATGTCTACATTGTTCTCGAACCCGTAGGGTCAGCACGCTTAAAGTTCGATGACGGTTATATTATGAGTTTATGTGTTTTGATGTACCGAAGGTAGTTCGGAGTCACGGATGAGATCGGGGACATGACGAGGAGTCTCTAAATGGTCGAGACGTAAAGATCGATATATTGGACGACTATATTCGGACATCGGAAAGGTTCCGAGTGATTCGGGTATTTTTCGGAGTACCAGAGAGTTACGGGAATTCGCCGGGGAGTATATGGGCCTTATTGGGATTTAGGGGAAAGAGAGAGGAAGGGCTGCACGCCCCCCAAGGCCTAGTCCGAATTGGACTAGGGGGAGGGGCTGCGCCCCCTCCTTCCTTCTCTTCTCTCTCCCCTTTCCTTGACTCCTACTCCTACTACTTGGAAGGGGGGGAATCCTACTCCCGATGGGAGTAGGACTCCTCCTAGGGCGCGCCATAGAGAGGGCCGGCCCTCCACCTCCTCCACTCCTTTATATAGGGGAGGGGGGAACCCCTTGGAGACACAATAATTGATCTGTTTGATCTTTTAGCCGTGTGCGGTGCCCCCCTCCACCATAGTCCACCTCGATAATACTGTAGCGGTGCTTAGGCGAAGCCCTGCGTCGGTAGAACATCAACATCGTCACCACGCCGTCGTGCTGACAAAACTCTCCCTCAACACTTGGCTGGATCGGAGTTTGAGGGACGTCATCGGGCTGAACGTGTGCTGAACTCGGAGGTGCCATGCGTTCGGTACTTGATCGGTCGGATCGTGAAGACGTACGACTACATCAACCACGTTGTTCTAACGCTTCCACTTTCGGTCTACGATGGTACGTGGACACACTCTCCCCTCTCGTTGCTATGCATCACCATGATCTTGCGTGTGCGTAGGAATTTTTTTGAAATTATTATGTTCCCCAACAGTGGCATCCGAGCTAGGTTTTATGCGTTGATGTTATATGCACGAGTAGAGCACAAGTGAATTGTGGGCGATATAAGTCATACTGCTTACCAGCATGTCATACTTTGGTTCGGCGGTATTTTTGGATGAAGCGGCCCGGACCGACATTACGCGTACGCTTACACGAGACTGGTTCTACCGACATGCTTTGCACATAGGTGGTTGGCGGGTGTCAGTTTCTCCAACTTTAGTTGAACCGAGTGTGGCTATGCCCGGTCCTTGCGAAGGTTAAAACAACACCAACTTGACAAACTATCGTTGTGGTTTTGATGCGTAGGTAAGAACGGTTCTTGCTAAAGCCCGTAGCAGCCACGTAAAACTTGCAACAAACAAGTAGAGGACGTCTAACTTGTTTTTGCAGGGCATGTTGTGATGTGATATGGTCAAGACGTGATGCTATATTTTATTGTATGAGATGATCATGTTTTGTAACCGAGTTATCGGCAATCGGTGGCAGGAGCCATATGGTTGTCACTTTATTGTATGCAATGCAATCGCCCTGTAATGCTTTACTTTATCACTAAGCGGTAGCGATAGTCGTAGAAGCATAAGATTGGCGAGACAACAATGATGCTACGATGGAGATCAAGGTGTCGCGCCGGTGACGATGATGATCATGACGGTGCTTCGGATATGGAGATCACAAGCACAAGATGATGATGGCCATATCATATCACTTATATTGATTGCATGTGATGTTTATCTTTTATGCATCTTATCTTGCTTTGATTGACGGTAGCATTATAAGATGATCTCTCACTAAATTTCAAGATAATAGTGTTCTCCCTGAGCATGCACCGTTGCCAAAGTTCGTCGTGCCCAGACACCACGTGATGATCGGGTGTGTTTAGCTCTACGTCCATCTACAACGGGTGCAAGCCAGTTTTGCACACGCAGAATACTCGGGTTAAACTTGACGAGCCTAGCATATGCAGATATGGCCCCGGAACACTGAGACCGAAAGGTCGAGCGTGAATCATATAGTAGATATGATCAACATAGTGATGTTCACCATTGAAAGCTACTCCATTTCACGTGATGATCGGTTATGGTTTAGTTGATTTGGATCACGTGATCACTTAGAGGATTAGAGGGATGTCTTTCTAAGTGGGAGTTCTTAAGTAATATGATTAATTGAACTTAAATTTATCATGAACTTAGTACCGATAGTATCTTGCTTGTCTATGTTTGATTGTAGATACATGGCCCGTCTTTGTTGTTCCGTTGAATTTTAATGCGTTCCTTGAGAAAGCAAAGTTGAAAGATGATGGTAGCAATTACACGGACTGGGTCCGTAATTTGAGGATTATCCTCATTGCTGCACGTAAGAATTACGCCTGGAAGCACCGCTGGGTGCCGTGCCTGCCGATACAACTGACGATGTTAAGAACGTCTGGCAGAGCAAAGCTGATGACTACTCGATAGTTCAATGTGCCATGCTTTACGGCTTAGAACCGGGACTTCAACGACGTTTTGAACGTCATGGAGCATATGAGTGTTCCAGGAGTTGAAGTTAATATTTAAGCAAATGCCCGGATTGAGAGATATGAAGTCTCCAATAAGTTCTATAGCTGCAAGATGGAGGAGAATAGTTCTATCAGTGAGCATATACTCAAGAGCTTCTGGGTATTGTAATCACTTGATTCAACTGGGAGCTAATCTTCCGGATGATAGAGTCATTGACAGAATTCTCCAATCACTTCCACCTAGCTACAAGAGCTTCGTGATGAAATATAATATGCAAGGGATGGATAATACAATTCCCGAGCTCTTCGCAATGCTAAAAGCTGCGGAGGTAGAGATCAAGAAGGAGCATCAAGTGTTGATGGTCAACAAGACCACTAGTTTCAAGAAAATGGGCAAAGGTAAGAAGAAGGGGAACTTCAAGAAGAACAGCAAGCAAGTTGCTGCTCAGGAGAAGAAACCCAAGTCTGGACCTAAGCCTGAAATCGAAAGTGCTTCTACCGCAAGCAGATCGTCACCGGAAGCGTGAATCGCCCCAAGTATTTGGCGGATAAGAAGGATGGCAAGGTGAACAAAGGTATATGTGATATACATGTCATTGATGTGTACCTTACTAGAGTTCGCAGTAGCACCGGGTATTTGATATCGGTTCTGCTATAATATTTGCAACTCGAAAAAGGGACTACTGATTAAGCGAACCTTTGGCGAAGGGCGAGGTGACGATGCGGCGTGGGAAATGGTTCCAAAGTCGATGTGATCGCCGTCGGCACGCTACCTCTACATCTACCTTCGGGATTAGTATTAGACCTAAATAATTGTTATTTGGTGCCGCGTTGAGCATGAACATTATATCTGGATCTTGTTTGATGCGAGACGGTTATTCATTTAAATCAGAGAATAATGGTCGTTCTATTTATATGAGTAATATCTTTTATGGTCATGCACCCTTGAATAGTGGTCTATTTTTGATGAATCTCGATAGTAGTGATAAACATATTCATAATGTTGAAGCCAAAAGATGCAGAGTTGATAATGATAGTGCAACTTATTTGTGGTAATCGCCGTTTAGGTCATATAGGTGTAAAGCGCATGAAGAAACTCCATATTGATGGACTTTTGGAACCACTTGATTATGAATCACTTGGTACTTGCGAACCGTGCCTCATGGGCAAGATGACTAAAACGCCGTTCTCCGGAACTACGGAGAGAGCAACGGATTTGTTGGAAATCATACATACAGATGTATGTGGTCCGACGAATGTTGAGGCTCGTGGCGGATATCGTTATTTTCTCACCTTCACAGATGATTTGAGCAGATATGAGTATATCTACTTAATGAAGCACAAGTCTGAAACATTTTAGAAGTTCAAAGAATTTTAGTTGAAGTGGAGAATCATCGTAACAAGAAAATAAAGTTTCTACGATCTGATCGTGGAGAAGAATGTTTGAGTTACGAGTTTGGTCTTCAATTGAAACAATGTGGAATAGTTTCGCAACTCACGCCACCCGGAACACCACAGCGTAATGGTGTGTCCGAACGTCGTAATCGTACTTTACTTGATATGGTGTGATCTATGATGTCTCTTACAGATTTACCGCTATCGTTTTGGGGTTATGCTTTAGAGACGGCCACATTCACGTTAAATAGGGCACCATCAAAATCTGTTGAGACGACGCCTTATGAATTGTGGTTTGGCAAGAAACCAAAGTTGTCGTTTCTTAAAGTTTGGGGCTGCGATGCTTATGTGAAAAAGCTTCAACCTGATAAGCTCGAACCCAAATCGAGAAATGTGTCTTCATAGGATACCCAAAGGAGATTGGGTACACCTTCTATCACAGATCCGAAGGAAAGACATTCGTTGCTAAGAATGGATCCTTTCTAGAGAAGGAGTTTCTCTCGAAAGAAGTGAGTGGGAGGAAAGTAGAACTTGATGAGGTAACTATACCTGCTCCCTTATTGAAAAGTAGTTCACCACAGAAACCGGTTCCTGTGACACCTACACCAATTAGTGAGGAAGCTAAAGATGATGATCATGAAACTTCAGATCAAGTTACTACCGAACCTCGTAGGTCAAGCAGAGTAAGATCCTCACGAGAGTGGTACGGTAATCATGTTCTGGAGGTCATGTTACTTGACCATGACGAACCTACGAACTATGAGGAAGTGATGATGAGCCCAGATTCCGATAAATGGCTTGAGGCCATGAAATCTGAGATGAGATCCATGTATGAGAACAAAGTATGGACTTTGATTGACTTGCCCAATGATCGGCGAGCCATTGAGATTAAATGGATCTTCAAGAGGAAGACGGACGCTGATAGTAGTGTTACTATCTACAAAGCTAGAATTGTCGCAAAAGGTTTTCGACAAGTTCAAGGTGTTGACTACGATGAGAGTTTCTCACTCGTATCTATGCTTAAGTCTGTCCGAATCATGTTAGCAATTGCCGCATTTTATGAAATCTGGCAAATGGATAAACAAAACTGCATTCCTTAATAGATTTATTAAAGAAGAGTTGTATATGATGCAACGAAGGTTTTGTCAATCCTAAAGGTGCTAACAAAATATGCAAGCTCCAAATGATCCATCTATGGACTGGTGCAAGCATCTCGGAGTTGGAATATACGCTTTGATAAGTTGATCAAAGGATATAGTTTTATACAGACTTGCGATGAAGCCTGTATTTACAAGAAAGTGAGTGGGAGCACTACATCATTTCTGATAAGTATATGTGAATGACATATTGTTGATCAGAAATAATGTAGAAATTATTCTGCAAAGCATAAAGGAATGTTTGAAAGGAGTTTTTCAAAGAAAGACCTCGCTGAAGCTGCTTACATATTGAGCATCAAGATCTATAGAGATAGATCAAGACGCTTGATAAGTTTTTTCAATGAGTACATACCTTGATAAGATTTTGAAGTAGCTCAAAATGGAACAGTCAAAGAAAGAGTTCTTGCCTGTGTTACAAGGTGTGAAATTGAGTAAGACTCAAAAGCCCGACCACGACAGAAGATAGAAAGAGAATGAAAGTCATTCCCTATGCCTTGGCCATAGGTTCTATAAAGTATGCCATGTTGTGTACCAGATCTATTGTATACCCTACACTGATTTTGGCAAGGGAGTACAATAGTGATCTAGGAGTAGATCACTGGACAACGGTCAAAATTATCCTTAGTGGAATAAGGATATGTTTCTCGATTATGGAGGTGACAAAAAGGTTCGTCGAAAATGGTTACGTCGATGCAAATTATGACACTGATCCAAATGACTCTAAGTCTCAATCTGGATACATATTTAAAGCGGGAGCAATTAGCTAGAGTAGCTCCGTGCAGAGCATGGTTGACATAGAAATTTGCAAAATACATACGGATCTGAATGTGGCAGACCCGTTGACTAAACTTCTCTCACAAGCAAATCATGATCACACCTTAGTACTCTTTGGGTGTTAATCACATAGCGATGTGAACTAGATTATTGACTCTAG
This sequence comes from Aegilops bicornis, assembly GCA_021605145.1. NCBI lineage: Eukaryota > Viridiplantae > Streptophyta > Magnoliopsida > Poales > Poaceae > Aegilops > Aegilops bicornis. Next base: position 331,532,729 of record CM038675.1, read on the forward strand.
TAAACCCTTTGGGTGTTGGTCACATGACGATGTGAACTATGGGTGTTAATCAGATGGTGATGTGAACTATTGGTATTAAATCACATGGTGATGTGAACTCTAGTGCAAGTGGGAGACTGAAGGAAATATGCCCTAGAGGCAATAATAAAGTTATTATTTATTTCCTTATATTATGATAAATGTTTATTATTCATGCTAGAATTGTATTAACCGGAAACGTAATACATGTGTGAATACATAGACAAACAGAGTGTCACTAGTATGCCTCTACTTGACTAGCTCGTTAATTAAAGATGGTTATGTTTCCTAACCATAGACATGAGTTGTCATTTGATTAACGAGATTACATCATTAGGAGAATGATGTGATTGACTTGACCCATTCCGTTAGCATTAGCACTTGATCGTTTAGTATGTTGCTATTGCTTTCTTCATGACTTATACATGTTCCTATGACTATGAGATTATGCAACTCCCGTTTACCGGAGAAACACTTTGTGTGCTACCAAATGTCACAACGTAACTGGTTGATTATAAAGGTTCTCTAAAGGTGTCTCCGAAGGTACATGTTGGGTTGGCGTATTTTGAGATTAGGATTTGTCACTCCGATTGTCGGAGAGGTATCTCTGGGCCCTCTCGGTAATGCACATCACTTAAGCCTTGCAAGCATTGCAACTAATGAGTTAGTTGCGGAATGATGTATTACGGAACGAGTAAAGAGACTTGCCGGTAACGAGATTGAACTAGGTATTGAGATACCGACGATCGAATCTCGGGCAAATAACATACCGATGACAAAGGGAACAACGTATGTTGTTATGCGGTTTGACCGATAAAGATCTTCATAGAATATGTGGGAGCCAATATGAGCATCCAGGTTCCGCTATTGGTTATTGACCGGAGACGTGTCTCGGTCATGTCTACATTGTTCTCGAACCCGTAGGGTCCGCACGCTTAAAGTTCGATGACGGTTATATTATGAGTTTATGTGTTTTGATGTACCGAAGGTAGTTCGGAGTCCCGGATGAGATCGGGGACATGACGAGGAGTCTCGAAATGGTCGAGACATAAAGGTCGATATATTGGACGACTATATTCGGACATCGTAAGGTTCCGAGTGATTCGGGTATTTTTCGGAGTACCGGAGTGTTACGGGAATTCCCCGGGGAGTATATGGGCCTTATTGGGCTTTAGGGGAAAGAGAGAGGAAGGGCTGCGTGCCCCCCAAGGCCTAGTTCGAATTGGACTAGGGGGAGGGGCTGCGCCCCCTCCTTCCTTCTCTTCTCTCTCCCCTTTCCTTGACTCCTACTCCTACTACTTGGAAGGGGGGGAGGGGAATCCTACTCCCGGTGGGAGTAGGACTCCTCCTAGGGCGTGCCATAGAGAGGGCCGGCCCTCCCCCTCCTCCACTCCTTTATATCTGAGGAGGGGGCACCCTTGGAGACACAACAATTGATCTGTTTGATCTTTTAGCCGTGCTGGTGCCCCCTCCACCATAGTCCACCTCGATAATCAGAAGCGGTGCTTAGGCGAAGCCCTGCGTCGGTAGAACATTAACATCGTCACCACGCCGTTGTGCTGACGAAACTCTCCCTCAACACTCGGCTGGATCGGATTTCGAGGGACGTCATCAGGCTGAACGTGTGCTGAACCCGGAGGTGTCGTGCGTTCGGTACTTGATCGGTCAGATCGTGAAGACGTACGACTACATCAACCGCGTTGTTCTAACGCTTCCGCTTTCGGTCTACGAGGGTACGTGGACACACTCTCCCCTCTCGTTGCTATGCATCACCATGATCTTGCGTGTGCGTAGGATTTTTTTTGAAATTACTATGTTCCCCAACAATATATAGAGTTGGAGTTGGCGTCGGAAGGTCTCCAGGGGCCAACGAGGCTGAAAGAGAAAAAGAAAAACTTTTACAAACTCTGTTTGCTCTTGTTGTTGTAAATATGTCAAGCCAGCATTCAAGTTTTCAGCAAAGATCATAACTAACCACATTTGCAATAATTCTCAAGTCTCATGTTTACTCATATCAATAGCATAATCAACTAGCGAGCGATAATAGTAAATCTCGGATGACAACACTTTCTCAAAACAATCATAATATGATATAACAGGATGGTATCTCGCTAGCCCTTTCTGAGACCGCAAAATATAAATACAGAGCACCTTTAAAGATCAAGGACTGACTAGACATTGTAATTCATGGTAAAAGAGATCCAATCATAGTCATACCAAATATAGATTAACAGCAATGAATGCAAATGACAGCTGTGCTCTCCAGCTAGTGTTTTTAATAAGAGGGTGATGACTCAACATAAAAGTAAATAGATAGGCCCTTCGCAGAGGGAAGGAGGGATTTGTAGAGGTGCCAGAGCTCGGTTTTGAAATAGAGATAAATAATATTTTGAGCGGTATACTTTCATTGTCAACATAACAACTAGGAGATGGTGATATCTTCCATGCCACACACATTATAGGCGGTTCCCGAACAGAATGGTAAAGTTTATACTCCCCCTCCACCAACAAGCATCAATCCATGGCTTGCTCGAAACAACGAGTGCCTCCAACAAACATCAGGTCCCAGGGGGAGTTTTGTTTGCAATTAATTTTGATTTAGTTTGCATAAAGCATGGGACTGGGCATCCCGGTGACCAACCATTTTCTCGTGAGTGAGGAGCAGAGTCCACTCCTCTTGAGAATAACCCGCCTAACATGGAAGATAAGGGCAGCACTAGTTGATACATGAGCTATTCGAGCATACAAAACATAATGTTTATTTGAAGGTTTAGAGTTTGGCACATACAAATTTACTTGGAACGGCAAGTAGATACCGCATATAGGAAGGTATAGTGGACTCATATGGAATAACTTTGGGGTTTAAGGGATTGGATGCACAAGCAGTATTCCCGCTTAGTACAAGTGAAGGCTAGCAAAAGACTGGGAAGCGAACCAACTAGAGAGCGACAACAGTCATGAACATGCATTAAAATTAATAAATATTGGATGCAAGCATGAGTAGGATATAATCCACCATGAACATAAATATCGTGAAGGCCATGTTGATTTGTTTCAACTACATGCGTGAACATGTGCCAAGTCAAGTCAATTATATCATTCAAAGGAGGATACCACCCCATCATACCACATCATAACCATTTTAATAGCATGTTGGCACGCAAGGTAAACCATTATAACTCATAGCTAATCAAGCATGGCATAAGAAACTATGATCTCTAATTGTCATTGCAAACATGTTTATTCATAATAAGCTGAATTAAGAACGATGAACTCATCATATTTACAAAAACAAAAGAGGTCGAGTTCATACCAGCTTTTCCCATCTCAGTCAGTCCATCATATATCATCATAATTGCCTTTCACTTGCACGTCCGAATGATGTGAATAATAATAAGAGTGCACGTACATTGGACTAAGCTGGAATCTGCAAGCATTCAATAAACAGGAGAAGACAAGGCAATATAGGCTCTTGGTTAAATCAACAATAATGCATATAAGAGCCACTTCAACAATTTAATCATGGTCTTCTCCTATCGACCCCCAAAGAAAAGAAAAGAAATAAAACTATTTACGCGGGAAAACTCCCAACAAGTAAAAGAAGAATGGGAAATATTTTTGGGTTTTTCTTTTTAATTATTACTACTACAAGAAAAGTAAACTAGCTAGAAGCTATTACTAATTTTTTTGGTTTTTCTTAAAGCTTAACAAACACACAAGAAGAAAGCAGGAAAAAGAAAATAAACTAATATGGATATTACAGTGAAAGAGTATGAGCACCGACATCTAGCAATGAGTGTGTGTAAACATAAATGTAATGTCGGTGGGAAATACGTACTCCCCCATGCTTAGGCTTTTGGCCTAAGTTGGTTCATTGCCGTGGATGGCTGGCGGATACCAGAGGTGTAGCCGGGTCGATCTTGAGATGCAGCGACTATCGCCGCCTGAGCTGCAGCGTGGCGTCGGGCTGCCTCTACTCCCCTCTCGTACTCATCTGCCTCCTCTCTGGTAATGGTATATCTTCCTTTTGTCTGAGAATCTAAGAAAGCAGGAGCATGGAGAGTAATACGGACAACATGTTGTCTGTTAAAGATTAGTCGATACTGGAGAGGTGATTCAGTCCTCTTGACAAACTGGTGGGATGCCATAGAATTAAAATCTAAATAAGCAGGGGACAACTCCATGTCACCCTCACGAACATCCACCTCAAGAAAATTAGCTAAGCGGGTTGAATAAATTCCTCCAAAGAAATCTCCATTATATCTATTATGATGCAACCTACGAGCTACAATGGCTCCCATATGATAAGATTGGTCTCCTAACACAGGACTCAAGAATGCTAAGGTTAGGGACACACATATGACATGCTTCATCCTTAGCATTTATGCACCTACCTATGAAGAGAGCAAAATAATGTATAGCAGGAAAGTGAATGCTCCCTATGGTAGCTTGTGTTATATCTCTCGATTCTCCCACGGTTATACTAGCAAGAAAGTTTCTAAATTCAGATTTACGAGGATCAATAGTACTACCCCATTGTGGGAGTTTGCAAGCAAAAGTTAAATCCTCTAAGTCCATGGTATAAGATTTGTCATAAAGATCAAACATGACTGTTGGAGAATTACGTGAAGATGAAAATTCAAACCTCCTCACAAATGAGCTTGTGAGATCATGGTATTGCGGGCATTTGTCTGCCTCGAAGTCCTCAAGCTCGGCATTACGCAGATATGCGTTAAATTCTTCTTTGATTCCCACACGATCCATAAAATTTTCCGAAGGCCATTCACAGGGCCTCGCGGGAGCATCCCTTGGGGGCTCCTCATCAGCATCACGCATTGCAAGCCTGGGGCCTTGCTTCCTTGAAGAACCACCTTGGAACATCTTCCTAAGCATATTGTTTTCTTTGAAAAATTTCTGAAATTTTTAGTAACTTCAGAAAAGGTCTTTGTTGTAATCAATAACAGCCCCTGCATCCGAGGATTTTTAGTAACTTCAGAAAAGGCCATTCACAGGGCCTCACGGGAGCATCCCTTGGCGAGGATTTTTTATTATTTTTTATAAGATGTTCCGTGGAGTTTCAGGTCATTCCGAGAACTTTTGTTTTCTGCACATAAAACAACATCATGGCAATTCTGCTAAAAACAGCGTCAGTCCGGGTTAGTTCCATTCAAATCATGTAAGTTAGAGTCCAAAACAAGGGCAAAAGTGTTTGGAAAAGTAGATATGACAGACGTATCACCGCCGAGCGGCCGCACCCCCCCATCCTCGCCACACACACAATTCCTCTCTCTCTCCTCCCGCATCCTCGACACCGCTCTGAGTCCTCAAAGCCGTCAGTGTACGAGGATTCCGCCGAAGCGCCCCATCGGAGGGAGTGGCAACGCTGGGGCTGGTGAAGCACCAGAGTATGACGTGTATATGGAGACAGAGGTTCCCGCCCCCGCCGACGAGGTGGAGAACGAGGCTGCCAACAAGCGGAGGCGGGTCGAGAAAGAATCGCAAGCGACTCCAAAGAGCCTAGACTTCATCAACAACCTCCCCGATGATATGTGGATAGTCATCATATCCCTCCTCCCAATCAGAAATCAGGCGAGGACAGCCGCCGTTTCCCGGCGGTGGCGCACCCTATGGCTCTGCACCCCTGTCGACCTCCTGCATGCCCACAAGCTCTGCCATGGCTATTGCCAAAGCTTGGATGCATTCTCCTAGATCCTCGGCAGTCACCATGGCCCAATCAAAGGCCTTATCACGGGCAAGTTCCGTTCCAATGGCAAGGAGCGAGCCAAGCTTTGACGAGTGGTTCCGATCCCGCGCCATAGATCAGCTCGAGAAGCTAAGTTATAATGATGGGCATATGAGCTTGTGACCAACGTCTGCGCTCCGCTTCGCGCCCATGCTGCGCCTTGCCAAGTTCATGAACTGCCATTCCGCCCCCCTTAATGACGCGCCCGCTCTTTTTCTACCATGACTGAAGCACCTCGAGCTCGTTGCCGTCCACATCCCAATGGATGACATGGAGCGCCTGCTCCGCGGTTGTACTGCACTCGAGTTCCTTCGTCTTCAGGCGATGAATTGGTCGAGTACCTTGCACATCACCTCCAGGACTCTCCGCACTATTTATGTGTGTTGTTGGTGCATAGCGAGAGATCACAAAAGGTGGACCACAATATGGTCATCCAGGACACACCTTCACTTGAGAGATTACTTGTAGTTGATCAACAAGGTCCAACAAGAATCAATGTCATTTCTGCGCCGAAATTGAAAGTGGTGGGCTACTCGTCTGTCAAATACTACAACTTTCAGGTACAACAGTCGCCTTATATACCTCTCCTTCTTGATATCAACGTTATTTCTAGTTTTGAAGATGTATGTTCGTCTGTCATCCATCGAAGCTTCACCCAGACTCTGGGCACAGTGAAGGTCTTGGCACTAGAATCTGTCGTCCCCAACCTGGACCAAGTTTTCAGTTGCCTGAGATGCTTTCCGTGCCTGAAGAAGCTGTATATCGAGGTGATGTTCCTTTCTTGTTAAATGTTAACCATAAGGGGTTCGATTTTTGCACCTTTTCCCAAGTTTACAATGACTATGTACTACTATTTCAAGGAATTTTGGAGGATTTTAGGACATACACCCCACCCCATATTGGTTGCTTCATTCATATGGTTACAATCGTCCATAAGCATTTCTCCTTTGGATTCATCTGTACTAGTTTTCTTAGGGAATTTTTCATCCAAACCAACCTCTTGTGAAGAAGGCTACATATTTCTAGATTGTAATCAAATTAAAGCCCATGTTAATCATGACAGATCGAAGATGGCACGTTGGTGCATTTTACAAATCCTGCAAACCAAATGGGCGTGTAGCAGTGTTCAAAACTGCATGCAGGCACTAACACATTCTCTTCTTTTGCAGTGTATATTAGGCCCGGTGGAAGATGTTGACAACGACAATCACATCGAATGCCTGGATCTGCATCTCTCAAATATTACTTTGAACTCCTACCGAGGGACCCCACCGGAGATTACACTCGCCATGTTCTTTCTTGCTAGAGCAAAGGTACTGAGGGTACTGAGGTTGAACACGCATTTAATTAGGAAAGATCAATGGTATGATTATTAGAGGCGGCTGGTACTGCGGAATGAAAGTGCCTCCAAAAATGCCAAACTTCGTATTGGAAGAGCATATGGCAAAGCAATTGGAAATTATTGTGTCAAACCCATACATGACTTGTCAGCGGCTGATCCCTTTTCAGAAATGACACAACTTGCAATGTTTGAATTTGGGCGTTGTAATCTTTGAACCTGAACCTTGCAATATTTATGGTATTTGTTATATTGAACCATTTATGTTCTCTTGTCTCAACGCAAACAGTTCATCCGGGTGAACCGCATGTCGTACATCGCACACACCTTGATCTGGCTGACCGTTTCTTTTGTGTTGCCTAATCACAAACAGTTCATCCGAGTGAACTGTATGCTGTACATCGCACACACCTTGATCTGGCTGACCGTTTCTTTTGTGTTGCCTAATCACAAACAGTTCATCCAAGTGAACCGTATGATGTACATCGCACACGCCTTCATTAGGCTGCCCGTTTCTTTTGTTCCGCCTCATCGCAAACGGTTCATTGGACTGAACCGTATGCCTCGGATCGGACACGCAACTAAAATCTGAACCGAGTTTGAGGCATCCTCCATTGCAAACGTTTTGCACCTTTTTTGATGGTTTTTTTACATCCCCGTTTGTGATTAACGCATCGCACACCGTTTCATGAAAAGGGTCTCTGATCGTAGTGTCACGTTAGCAACATCCTGCAGTAGTGTTGCACCAGTCCATAAATGGATCGCTGGAGCTTGCATACTTTGTTAGCATCCTTTGGATTGATAAAACCTTCGGGTTGCATCATATACAACTCTTCTTCCAAAAAACCACTCAGGAATGCAGTCTTTACATCCATTTGCCAAATTTCATAATCATAAAATGTAGCAATTGCTAACATGATTTGGACGGCCTTAAGCATCGCTACGTGTGAGAAGGTCTCATCATAGTCAACTCCTTGAACTTGTCGAAAATCTTTCACAACAAGTCGAGCTTTATAGGCAGTAACATTACCGTCAGCGTCAGTCTTCTTCTTGAAGATCCATTTATTCTTGATGGCTTGCCGATCATCGGGCAAGTCAACCAAAGTCCACACTTTGTTCTCATACATGGATCCCATCTCAGATTTCATGGCCTCAAGCCATTTCACGGAATCTAGGATCATCATCACTTACTCATAGTTCGCAGGTTTGTCATGGTCAAGTAACATGACCTCCAGAACCGGATTTCCATACCACTCTGGTGTGGATCTTACTCTGGTTGACCTACGAGGTTCAGTAGTAACTTGATCTGAAGTTACATGATCATTATCATTAGCTTCCCCACTAATTGGTGTAGTAGTCATAGGAACTGATTTATGTGATGAACTACTTTCCAATAAGGGAGCAGGTACAGTTACCTCATCAAGTTCTACTTTCCTCCCACTCACTTCTTTCGAGAGAAACTCCTTTTCTAGAAAGGATCCATTCTTAGCAACGAATGTCTTGCCTTCGGATCTGTGATAGAAGGTGTACCCAACAGTCTCCTTTGGGTATCCTATGAAGACACATTTCTCCGATTTGGATTCGAGCTTATCAGGTTGAAGCTTTTTCACATAAGCATCATAGCTCCAAACTTTAAGAAACGACAACTTGAGTTTCTCGCCAAACCACATTTCATAAGGTGTCGTCTCAACAGATTTAGATGGTGCCCTATTTAATGTGAATGCAGTCGTCTCTAAAGCATAACCCCAAAACGATAGCGGTAAATCAATAAGAGACATCATGGATCGCACCATATCTAGTAAAGTACGATTACGACGTTCGGACACACCATTACGCTGTGGTGTTCTGGGTGGCGTGAGTTGCGAAACTATTCCGCATTATTTCAAATGAAGACCAAACTCGTAACTCAAATATTCTCCTCCACGATCAGATCGTATAAACTTTATTTTCTTGTTACGATGATTTTCCACTTCACTTTGAAATTCTTTGAACTTTTCAAATGTTTCAGACTTATGTTTCATTAAGTAGATATACCCATATCTGCTCAAATCATCTGTGAAGGTTAGAAAATAACGATACCCACCACGAGCCTCAATGTTCATTGGACCATATACATTAGTATGTATGATTTACAATAAGTCTGTTGCTCGCTCCATTGTTCCGGAGAACGGATTTTTAGTCATCTTGCCCATGAGGCAAGGTTCGCAAGTACCAAGTGATTCATAATCAAGTGATTCCAAAAGTCCATCAGAATGGAGTTTCCTCATGCTCTTTACACCAATATGACCCAAACGGCAATGTCACAAATAAGTTGCACTATCATTATCAACTCTGCATCTTTTGGCTTCAATATTATGAATATGTGTGTCACTATTATCGAGATTCAACAAAAATAGACCACTCTTCAAGGGTGCATGACCATAAAAGATATTACTCATATGAATAGAACAACCATTATTCTCTGATTTGAATGAATAACCGTCTCGCATCAAACAAGATCCAGATATAATGTTCATGCTCAACGCTGGCACCAAATAACAATTATTCAGGTCTAAAACTAATCCGAAGGTAGATGTAGAGGTAGCATCTTGTGGCGATCACATCGACTTTGGAACCATTTCCACGTGCATCGCCGCCTCGTCCATAGCCAATCTTCGCTAATCCGTAGTCCCTGCTTTCGAGTTGCAAATATTAGCAATGTAACTAGTATCAAATACCTGTGCACTACTACGAGCATTAGTAAGGTACACATCAATAACATGTATATCACATATACCTTTGTTCACCTTGCCATCCTTCTTATCCTCCAAATACTTGGGGCAGTTCCGCTTCCAGTGACCAGTCCCTTTGCAGTAAAAACACTCAGTCTCAGGCTTAGGTCCAGACTTGGGCTTCTTCACTTGAGCAGCAACTTGCTTGCCGTTCTTATTGAAGTTCCCCTTCTTCCCTTTACCCTTTTTCTTGAGACTGGCTGTCTTGTTGACCATCAACACTTGATCCTCCTTCTTGATTTCTACCTCCGCAACCTTTAGCATTGCAAAGAGCTCGGGAATTGTCTTATCCATCCTTGCATATTATAGTTCATCACGAAGATCTTGTAGCTTGGTGGCAGTGATTTAAGAACTCTGTCAATGACACTATCATCAGGAAGATTAACTCCCAGCTGAGTCAAGAGGTCGTGGTACCCAGACATTCTGAGTATATGTTCCCTGACAGAACTATTCTCCTCCATTTTGCATCTATAGAACTTATTGGAGACTTCATATCTCTCAATCCGGGCATTTGCTTGAAATATTAACTTCAACTCCTGGAACATCTCATATGCTCCATGACGTTCAAAACGATGTTGAAGTCCCGGTTCTAAGCCATAAAGCATGGCACACTGAACTATCGAGTAGTCATCAGCTTTGCTTTGCCATACGTTCTTAACGTCATCAGTAGCATCTGCAGCAGGCCTGGCACCTAGCGGTGCTTCCAGGACGTAATTCTTCTGTGCAGCAATGAGGATAATCTTCAAGTCTGGACCCGATCGTGTAGTTGCTACCATCATCTTTCAACTTAGCTTTCTCTAGGAACGCATTAAAATTGAAAGGAACAGTAGCACTGACTATTGATATACAACAACATAGACATGAAAAATACTATCAGGTACTAAGGTCATGATAAATTAAAGTTCAATTAATCATATTACTTAAGAACTCCCACTTAGATAGACATCACTTTAATCATCTAAGTGATCACGTGATCCAAATCAACTAAACCATGTCCGATCAACACGTGACATGGAGTAGTTTTCAATGGTGAACATCACTATGTTGATCATATCTACTATATGATTCACGCTCGACCTTTTGGTCTCAGTGTTCCGAGGCCATATCTGCATAGTGAGAGATCATCTTATAATGCTACCGCCGAACTAAGAAAAATAAGATGCATAAAGGATAAACATCACATGCAATCAATATAAGTGATATGATATGGCCATCATCATCTTGTGCCTTTGATCTCCATCTCCAAAGCACCGTCATGATCACCATCGTCACCGGCGCGACACCTTGATCTCCATTCTAGCATCATTGTCGCCTCGCCAACTATTGCTTCTATGACTATCGCTAAAGCTTAGTGATAAAGTAAAAACAATTACAGGGCGATTGCATTGCATACAATAAAATGACAACCATATGTCTCCTGCCAGTTGTCGATAACTCTATTACAAAACATGATAATCTCATACAATAAAATTTAGCATCATGTCTTGACCATATCACGTCACAACATGCCCTGCAAAAACAAGGTAGACGTCCTCTACTTTGTTGTTGCAAGTTTTACGTGGCTGCTACGGGCTGAGCAAGAACCGTTCTTACCTACGCATCAAAACCACAACGATTTTTCATCAAGTGTGTTGTTTTAACCTTCAACAAGGACCGGGCGTAGTCACACTCAATTCAACTAAAGTTGGAGAAACTGACACCCGCCAGCCACCTGTGTGCAAAGCACGTCGGTAGAACCAGTCTTGCGTAAGCGTACGCGTAATGTCGGTCTGGGCCGCTTCATCCAACAATACCGCCGAATCAAAGTATGACATGCTTGTAAGCAGTATGACTATTATCGCCCACAACTCTTTGTGTTCTACTCGTGCATATAACATCTACGCATAGACCTGGCTCGGTTGCCGCTGTTAGGAACGCAGTAATTTCAAAAAAAAAAATCCTTTGCACACGCAAAATCCATCTAGGTGATGGATAGCAACGAGAGGGGAGAGTGTTGTCCACGTACCCTCGTAGACCAAAAGCGGAAGTGTTATGACAACGTGGTTGATGTAGTCGTACGTCTTCACGATCCGACCGATCCTAGTACCGAAAGTACGGCACCTCCGCGATCTGCACACGTTCAGCTTGGTGACGTCCCATGAACTCTAGATCCAGCCGAGTTCGAGGGAGAGCTTCGTCAGCACGACGGTGATGATCAAGTTACCGATGCAGGGCTTCGCCTAAGCACTACAACGATATGACCGAGGTGGAAATCTGTGGAGGGGGACACCGCACACGGCTAAACAATCAACTTGTGTATCTATTGGGTGGCCCCCTCCCCCGTATATAAAGGAGTGGAGGAGGGGCGGGCCGGCCCTCTCTATGGCGCGCCCAAGGGGGAGTCCTACTCCCACCGGGAGTAGGATTCCCCCCTGTCCCTAGTTGGAGTTGGAGAGGATGGAAGGTGGTGCGTGGGAGAATGACCGGGTGGCCGGCCCCCCACCCCAATTAGGATTGGGCTTGGGGGGCCCACCTTGGACGCGTCCTCCTCTCTCCCACTAAGGCCCATATACTCCCCGGGGGGTTCCGGTAACCTCCCGGTACTCCGGTAAATGCCCGAACTCACCCGGAACTATTCTGATGTCCAAACATAGCCATCCAATATATTGATATTTATGTCTCGACCATTTCGAGACTCCTCGTCATGTCCGTGATCACATCCGGGACTCCGAACAACCTTCGGTTCATCAAAACACATAAACTCATAATACTGATCGTCACCGAATGTTAAGCATGCGGACCCTACGGGTTCGAGAACTATGTAGACATGACCCGGACTCATCTCCGGTCAATAACCAATAGCGGAACCTGGATGCTCATATTAGTTCCTGCATATTCTACGAAGATCTTTATCGGTCCGACCGCATAACGACATACGTTGTTCCCTTTGTCATCGGTATGTTACTTGCCCGAGATTCGATCGTTGCTATCTCAATACCTAGTTCAATCCCGTTACTGGCAAGTCTCTTTACTCGTTCCGTAATGCATCATCCCGCATCTAACTCATTAGTCACATTGATTGCAAGGCTTATAGTGATGTGCATTACCGAGAGGGCCCAGAGATACCTCTCTGATACTCAGAGTGACAAATCCTAATCTTGATCTATGCCAACTCAACAAACACCATCGGAGACACCTGTAGAGCATCTTTATAATCACCCAGTTACATTGTGATGTTTGATAGCACACTAAGTGTTCCTCCGGTATTCTGGAGTTGCATAATCTCATAGTCATAGGAACATGTATAAGTCATGAAGAAAGCAATAGCAACAAACTAAACGATCAAGTGCTAATCTAACGGAATGGGTCAAGTCAATCACATCATTCTCTAATGATTTGATCCTGTTAATCAAATGACAACTCGTGTCCATGGCTAGGAAACTTAACCATTTTTTATTCAACGAGCTAGTCAAGTAGAGGCATACTAGTGACACTCTGTTTGTCTATGTATTCACACTTGTACTAAGTTTCCGTTAATACAATTCTAGCATAAATAATAAACATTTATAATGATATAAGGAAATATAAATAACAACTTTATTATTGCCTCTAGGACATATTTCCTTCAACTCCTCCCTCCTCTCTATAGCCGCTTGGTGAAGCCCTGTAGGAGTTCCACCATAACTAAACCACCACGCCGTCATGCTGTTGGCCTAGATCCCATCTACCTCTCCTTCTCACTTGCTGGATAAAGGATAAGGAGACGTCATCGATTCTTACGTGTGCATGTCTCGGAGGTGCCGCTCGTGTGGTGCTTGATCGGATTGGATCGCGAAGAAAGTACTACTATATCAACCATGTTCATTAGAACGTTTCTTCTCTCAGTCTACAAGGGTATGTAGACTTTACCCACTCGTTGCTAGCATCTAGTAGATTAGATCTTGGGTGAATTCGTTCTCCCGTAGTAATTTTTTTGGTTTTCCATGCAACGATTCCCATCATATTACCCATCTCCTTGGCGTAGGTACCACCAGAGCACACGCCTCACCATTGCCAGAGTTTACCCATGTGGCCACACCATCGTTCGAGCCCCACTGACGCAAGCAGGAAAAAGCAAAGGCCTCACAAGATTATTATTGAGACCGACTTGGCACGGTGCATCCTACACGCACATCCTCAATCCTTGGAGATCCCGTACACGTTGGCATCATCAGTTCCCTAGATTGCGCACGTCTTCTCTACCAAGTCCGGCTGCCGCCCGGCCTCTTTTCTCCAGTGAGCATATCTGTCCGTTCGATATTCAAGCATCACATATTCATCCACTTAAATGAACCGGTACTAGCAAATTATGTTTTGCCATGTGCCACACCCTCAACAGCGCAACAACAACTCAAATCACTACCATGGCCGGATTTTCAGCGCATCCAAAAGCGTTTTCATGGCAGGGTTTTTAATAGAAACCCATCCAAGTTTGTTTTAGCTATAGCTTTTGATCCAAAATTAGGTTATTCTTTTCCCTATGTGTTCATTATGAACGTGAGCATCCTTTAGAACCATTATTCCACCTTGAATTTTTTTCAAATTTGAATCCAGACCTCCTTTTGATCACAATTTGCAAACTATAGCTCCAATTCAATATTTCATTTTTGCAAATGAAATCATGTACCACATATTATTTTGACATGTCAAATTTGAATTCAATTCAAACTCCATATGATAACTTGTGTTGTAGTATTCCTTTACAAGTGTTTCCTTTTTCATATTGAATCTCTTGCCAAACTCTATCCATTTTACCAGAATATGTGCCATCTTGCAATGCTTTCATCCCTTTCCATATTATCTCAAGTATACACTTGTAAAGTACTCTGTAAATATATTAAATCTCTCGGGTTGATTTCTTCACCTATCACCTTATAGCACCATAAAGACCTATATTATATACTAAGCCTAGTTATGTTGATGTTGCTTTTGTAGAATTATCAGGATTGTGAGTGCGGGGATCATTCAACAAACTTACCAGGCAAGTTACACCTTGATCGTCTTTACCACAGTTTTCTATGCATGTAGTTTTATATGCCGTTATGATAGTATGCATGTGTAGGAATATTACTGTATTTGTTGTGCTATTAAGCTCGTTTCCTCATCGGTGTAGTCTGTGGTAGTTTGTATGTTGCTATGCTACATAGACGGGCTGGGTGGATTGTTATGTTCGTTGAGCTTATGTGAGGACTATATTAGGATTTGAGTAGAACATTAATATGAAATTTATGTTCGAGCGAAAAGTGATATTGAGCACAAGTGGCATTTAGAACGGTAGGGTTGTCCGGGGGCAAGCACCTATAAGATGGCTCACTTATGTCTTTTGTGTGGATTAGGTTGAGTATCATCTAGCACTGTAGGTATCATTGTCAAGCACCTACATTATGGTGTACCATCTAGCACAATAGGGTTGGGAAGCACCTACATTATGGTGTACCATCTAGCACAATAGGGTTGGAAAGCACCTACATGGTGGTGTACCATCTAGCACATGGGTTGTGTTGGCAAGCACCTACAGGATGGCACACCTAGCACGGTAGGATCGTTTTGGAAAGCACTTACAAGATGGCACACTTTGGATTGTTGGCCAGGCTCATGAAGACCGAACATACTTAGTGTATAGTAAGACTACTGTCGGTGTGGAACGACACCTATGGGATCACGAGAATCCCTACTACGGTTGCCGGGGCGCGGGGTTGCAAGAAGAGCAGGGTTAGTAGACAGCACAAGGATCGTTTACCTAGGTTCGGGCCGCGAGGATGCGTAAAACCCTAGTCCTGCTTTGGTGGGTGTATTTCAGAGAGTTCTTGAGCTCTCGAACTAGTTGTGGTCAGTGCGTGGTTCGAAAGAGCCGAATCCTTCTCCAGTATGCCATGGGCCTCCTTTTATAGTCGGAAGGGGCTGCCACAGTGGCACATAGGAGGTGGAAAGGCATACAGTATCCCAAGCTTATCGCTCGTATTACAGGACAAGACGCATTTAATGTGTAGCTTAGGTGTCCCTTTGCTTTATTGGGGACGGGGGCGAGGCCCATCCCATCCGTAGCTGCTCCTCCTCGCTTCGACACACGCCCTAGCTAGCGACGCATGCGGCGCCACGAAGGCAGGCAGGCAGCTGAGGTGGCGCGGTGGTGGAGCCTCCACGAAGATCTGCATGATGCCACGCAGGCGCTTGATGAGTTGGCCTGGGAGCTGCATGTTGCCAGGCAGGTGCCCGCCTAGCTGGTTGGGCTGGCAGCTGCATGTGAATGACGGTGGAAGCTTGGTTGGCGCGGGCCTGGCGGTGGCCCTGCTGGCGTCCTTGGTGAGGGCCTTGCCGGGGCGCGCTGTCGTCCCCGGCAGGGGCCTTTCCGGGGTTCTGGTGGCCTTCGTCGGCAACCATCTTGCCGAGGATCGTCATCTTCTAATCCTCATCTGATCTTGAATATGTCTTCACAAAGATCTGCATGCCACCACAGAGGTGCCTTCCCAAGCCCTGGCCCCACGTGGATGATGGCGTTGGGGACCGTGGGCTCAAGGGTGGCTTCGCTCTGTTGGTGCGGGCGGCTGCCCGGCAAGGGTCTTCTTGGGCCGAAGCCCCGGCAAGGGTCTTGCCGGGGGAACCTGCTTCGTCCCTCTGCTCTTTGTGGTCTTGGTCTTGGCGTTTCTCTGATTATCTTGGGCTTCGGTCTTACCATGGCTCACCTCCCCTGTTCTACTTGGTGCGACCGTGGGCGCGGCTTCGACTGGCTATGCACAGGTAAAGGGGTACAAAAAGTGCGCCCCTCTTTTTGTACACCGACAGGAGCCCCCGGGCCTAGGCCACACATAAGCGCGACACGTTATTGGGCCAGGCCCAAAACGGTGCGCGGGCAGGCGGGGCGGTTTTTACCGTGGTACAACTTTTCGCGCGTTGCGCTTCCCACGACCCGCGCGCGCGGCGCGGCATGGAGGGGTGTGCGTGGCGTGGGCGGCATGCGTGTGGCGGTTCCCGCACGCATGCATCACGTCGCAGTAAATGGGTAGCGCGACCCGCACCTTCCCCATAAAAAGGGGTAACCGCGGGCGCACTGTTCCTTTTACCCTTCGCGCAACCCCAATCTCGGAAGCCTCCGCTTGTCTTCATGCTCTTCCCTAAGCTTCGCCTTTGCTCACCGCCGCTGTGCTCTCGTCGTCCTCTGTCCCCCTCCCCCAGTCGCCATGGCGCCAAAATCCACCAAGGGCAAGGGAGTGGACAGAGACGCCGGGGCGGTGGAGCCGCCGGAGTGTGCGCTGGCGGTGCAGCGGACGCAGTCCACCTTCTTCCCATCGACGGTCGATGTGTTCGAGCTTCGGGACTCCTTCAGGCCCCTGTGGGGGGTGAAGATGGGAGGGGAGAAGTCGGGGCACCCAGCCACGCGCGTCATCCCTGCCAACTGTGCCGAGGCTGCCCCAAATCGGTATCCCTTCTTTATCGATTATTTTTCTTGCGGGCTCTGTCCTACCTTCTCCGATTTCTTCAGCGACATCATGCACACCTTCGGCTTCCGCCTCTTGGATTTTACCCCGAATGCGGTGGCGTGCATGGCCCTCTTTGCGCACCTCTGCGAAGGCTTCATCGGGGTGTACCCCAACACGGCGCTCTTCCGCCATTACTTCTTCCCTCGGATCCAGACGGGAGGTGCCATTTCGGGTTGCATCGCCTGGATCCCAAGATCTAAGGGAGTGTACCCGGATGGCGCCATGAAGGAGAGGTGGGAAGAATGGCAGGGCCGGTGGTGCTGGATCGAGGAGAAGGACCCGCCGGCGTTCTGCAAAGTTCGCCGGGCGCCGCCGGTCCGCGGAAGCGACTGGAGCGACGTCGACAACGACGAGAGAAGCTCATGGTCGCCACCACCAGGATTCTCCGGCTTACCCAGGCCGGGCTCACCCTTGAGATGATCGGGGCGGACTTCATCCATCGCCGGATCGCTCCATTGCACAACAAGGGGAGGCTAGCCTGGCTCTTTACGAACCCTACCGACATCATGCGGCTTCGTCCCGGCCTCGACCACAACTTCACAGTGATGGGGCACGCCCATTTCTGCCAGCGGTTCTTCCAGCTCGACGTGGGCTGAAACGGCGAGGTCGAGCGGACCGGCAAGGTCGTGAGGGCAGCCGCGAAGGCCGGCAAGGTCCTCAAGGGGCCTCTGTTCAAGCTGCCGACGGGGGTGGTCCCGTTGTGCAACAACTTGCGGCGGTCCGAAATCATTGCCATGATGCCGGACTGCAACGCGCATGGCCCCAACCCGATCTGGAAGGAGCCGGAGGATGCCGAGGTGCAGCAGTTCTTTGACACTCTGCACGAGGGGTACGTCAACGCCGATGCCGAGCGGCTGCTTGTCCACGACACCACCCAGGCGGAGCTGGACTACATCGCCACCAGGGCGAGGGAGGCACAACTTTCCAAGGAGGCCGACAACACCGGCGGAGTGGAGGACAAGGCCGTGACGGCTGCGGAGGAGGAGGAGCTCTCCCGGTGGGCGGCAGCCGCCGAGGGATCCAGCAGCGCTGGCAATGAGGCTCCTCTGGTTGAGGATGTGGTCGGCAAGTCGTCGTCGGAGGAGGACGAAACTGCAGGCCCGACGCTGGCTACGGGGAGAGGGCGAGTCCTGCGGCGGGCTAGCTCCAGCGAGCCAGTCCGGCCCGGCAAGGCTGCGCGGTCGCAGCTGACCTTGGAGGGGCCCGGGCGTCATACGAGGGTTGCAGCAGCAAAGAAGACGACGAAGGCCGCGGTGAAGAAGACAGTCGCCCCTTCTTCGTCCACGCGTGCCCAGACACGACCTCCTACTCCTCCTTCGGCGGATGTTGATACTGAGGTTACTTCTGATTATGGATCCCTCAGCCCGAGGAGGAAGAGGAAAACAGCAGAGGAGGAGGCGGACGACGAGTAAGTATCTGATTCCTTTTCATTATCTCTGCCTCCTCAATTTGTGTTGCTCGTCTTGACTTGTCTTCATCTTTGCAGGGACGTGAAAGTGCGTTATGTCGACTAGAGGGGGGTGAATAGGCGATTTTTATGAATTCTTCACTGAGGAATTTGCCGGTGAGGAAATTCCTTAACGAAGAACTATTAGCAGCGGAATAAGTACTCAGAAGTGAGCATAACAGAATACACGCATGGTCATCATGATGAAATGAAGACTAGCACAGTCTGAAAAGCGTAATCACAGGATAACACAAGATGAAGACAAAGCGGTGAAGAAATTGAACTGAGGACATTGAGAAAGTCTTGATCAAAGTCTTCAAACACAGATATGAACAAACACTCAACACAAAGAATGAGTAAATGAAAGGGTTGAGGAAATAGAACCATTAAGGTTGGTGAAGACAATGATTTGGTAGACCAGTTCCAAGCTGCTGTCTCGGTTATGTACGTCTGGTTGGAGCGGTGAGTATTTAAACTCGAGGACACACAGTCCCGGACACCCAGTCGAAAGCACGCAGCTCGGGACACCAAGTCCTCACCGTATTCTCCTTGAACTAAGGTCACAGACCTCATCCAATCACTTTCGTGGTAAGTCTTGAGCGACTTCCAAACCTTCACAGACTTGGTCACTCGGCGATCCACAATTCCTCTTGGATGCTCTAGACCATGACGCCTAACCGTCTGGAAGAAGCACAATCTTCAAAGGTAACAAGCGTCGGATCCACGCAGGATCAATCTCTTGATGATGCTCAATCACTTTGGGTTTGTAGGGGTTTGGTTTTGGGTTTTCCTCACTCGATGATTTTCGCTCAAAGTCCTCGGAGGATGGGTTGCTCTCAAATGACAAGTGTCAAGTTCTCTCGGAGCAGCCAACCAGCTAGTGGTTGTAGGGGCGGCTATTTATAGCCTAGGGAGCATCCGACATGATAAGTCATAAATGCCCTTCAATGATATGACCGTTAGGTGGATAAGATATTTTGGGACAATCTGGCCAAGAAGATAAAGAACGGTCGGAAATTTGACTCTCAAATTCCTCGGGGCTATCATGTTCCTCCTGTGTAGGCAATCCGACCTTTGGCGAATTCCTAACTCCTCGGTCGAGAACAAATTCCTCACGAAAGCGTAAGAACTTCGTGATTCATATCAAGAAATTGGTGAATCTGTATGAGATTTCCAATGGCTTCACTCGAAGGGATTGGTAGGTGTAGGATTTTGAGTTGAGCATCACATGGAAATTTTTCCTTAGTATTTCCTCGACCCCCTTTAACAAAGACGGTGTTTCCTATGACTCAAGAAAGAGAAATACGAAACTAGGAAAACAAAAGTCTTCACGCTTCATGTTCCTCAAATGAATACCAAGTCTTCAAGGTCACACCAATTTCTTCACTTTCAAAGTCTTCAGAAAGTCTTCAGAATATCAAAGTCTTGATCGAAGAACTTTATTTTTAGGGGTCGACTTTTTCTGTAAATATCAAACTCCTCATAGACTTATAGACCTGTGTATACTCACAAACGCATTAGTTCCTTAACCTATAAGTCTTCAATACACCAAAATCACTAAGGGGCACTAGATGCACTTACAATCTCCCCCTTTTTGGTGATTGATGACAATATAGGTTAAGTTTTCAACGGGAAAAAAATGAAGTGTAAATACTGATAATGAGGAATTTGATTGCAAGATATAGAAGAACTCCCCACGAAGATGTGCATAGTGAGGAATTTGCTTTTGAGGCAATGCACATTTGAAGAGTTGAATCATGGAGATCTCCCCTATATCTTGTAATTCATACGCATTTGACATATAATATGAAGAATTTGAAATGCATGATGAAATATGGTGCTTGATGTAATTCAGCATGCGTGCGATAACATTGATGAGGAACAA
Source organism: Aegilops bicornis (assembly GCA_021605145.1). NCBI lineage: Eukaryota > Viridiplantae > Streptophyta > Magnoliopsida > Poales > Poaceae > Aegilops > Aegilops bicornis. Next base: position 331,553,428 of record CM038675.1, read on the forward strand.
GCATGCAAAATAACGCATCAAGAGTATCAGAGCACAAAAAAAACTTAGGAGACTCAAAAGTATCAAAGCACCATCGGGTTTAAGATTACAACTTGATCAGATAAAACTTTCAGAAGAACGAGAGTTGTAACTTAATAAATTGTTGTATATGGGCAATAAAATAGACCCGCTTGAAGACTAACTCAAATTTCTCCCCCTTTGTCATCGAATGACCAAAAGGATCGAAACTGAGGACTAACGCTCTGAAGAATTTCAAGTTGAAGAAGGAGCGCCTTGGCGTTGTTGGGGTCGGTTGTTGTAGTAGGACCTGCCGCGGTGTCGTCCAAGTCTTCATTTTCATCAGTGTCGCGCGATGAAGAATAGGAGCTGGCCACCAAGGAAGGAACTTTGACCTTCTTGTATTTCTTCGGAGGAGGTGCAGACCAGTCAAATTCTTCCTTGAGTCCCATAGTCGTCAGTTCTTCCGCACTGTAGACATGTGAAAGAACAGCCCAGGTGCGTTTGAAGGTTTCATGGAGGTAGTAGTGGTATTTCTTCACCGCATTGTGTGTTGAGGTCATGTTGTGAAGAATTGAACCAAATCGACGCTTGACCCATTTATGATTGCGATCAACCTTCCGATGAAGATCGAGAAGTAACTCACAATCAGTCATCACCACAGGTCTTTGTGGCTTGAGGACTTTGCTTGACCGAGGTATTTGCGGCAGAGTCATGTGTGGCGAGAGTCATCATTGGTGGAGTAGGATGCTTTGCTTGTAAACTGTCCATCCAATGGACGAATGCCTTCATCGATCACAGTGATAGCCTTGCCCTTGTCATCATCTCGAGGTAAATGTCCGTTTGAGGACTTCAATCGGGGCAAGTAGCTGCAGTGGTTCGAGTATCGACCTTGTAATTGAGTGAAGACCTTGTCACGATGAATCTCATTATCCAAGGCGCATAAGGCTTCAGCTCAAATGGTGACATAGCAATGTTTGCCAGAGTCCTCATGAAGAAATCATGGAAGTTGATGGGAACGCCATGGATGATGTTGAAAAGCATATTCTTCATGATGCCAATGACTTCTTCATCATTCGAGTCGTGGCCTTTGATAGGACTCATTGTCTTTGTCAGAATCCGATAGGCAGTCCGAGGCACATACAATAATTCCTTGACGAGGAATTTGGTTCTTGGGGCCTGCCTTGGCTTCAAAGGCTTCATCAGCACTTGCATATAGTGATTTGAAAGTTACGGTTCGTTGTAGATACAACGTGCACCATCAAGTGGAGGACTTAGTGGTAGAGCACGAAGCAATTCGATTCTTTGGTGCCTTGTAGTGAGTATTTTCGGACATCGATCTAAGACCCATGAGTTCACGTCTTCAGCGTCTCCGGTGATGTGCAGCATTGCATAGAATTGAAGAATTAGTTCTTCATTCCAGTCACAGATATCAGTGCAGAAATTCAGAAGTCCTGCGTCATGAAGAACACTGAGGACTGGCTCAAAGCCTGGCAGAGACTCCATGTCCACATGAGGAATATGAGCATGATCGAAGACTTTGTCTTTGTTGAAGAGCACTGAGGAATATAAGTTGGCTTGGCTGGCAGTCCGTAAACGCCTCTTCCTTATGCGAAAGCGTAATCATATGGATTATAGTTAGTGAAGAATACATGCTCGGCAAAGAAATCATCAGCCTTGAACCTTTGTTTGCTTGAGAACGGATTCTTTTGCTTGGGCAGAGGGGTGTCAATGAGTTGCATCACCACCTCAGGAATCGCAAGTTCAGGTTCTTCAGGCTGAGGAATTTCTTGTTCCTCAACAGGTGCAGTCTATGGATCAGCAGCAGGTTCATCAGCACTAGTGGCTGGAATTTCTTCATGCCTGAGCAGGTGGGTTGAGTTTCTTGAGTCCATTTGAATTTGTTTGTGCGAGGGACTGAGGAATCTGTTGGAGCGGGTGAAGAGAGGAGTATCGGGATGCAGACTTTCCCAAAAGTCATCATTCATCACTGGTGTGGTGCACCCTATATCCACATCTTCATCTTCAATTTCCTCAACACCAGCCTCTTCAGCAGTGAACAGAGGCGTAGGTGAGGAGATGACTGGGGTTGAAGGGATTGCGTCCACTTCAATTTCTTCATCATCAGATCCGATTGGGATCTCATAGTCTTCTCCAAAAGGAACAAGGTCCTTTGATGGCTTGGAGGAAATCGGAACAGCATCAATTGGATTTTCAAATGAGCTGGTCATTGGCTTCATTTTCTTCGCAGCCGAAGAAGGTGACACGGTGATGCCTTCCTTTTCTTCATCGCAGCTCGTTACGCAGCCTTGGTTTTCTTCACCTCGAGGCGGATGGAAGAATTGGAGTTGGTGTTGGCGCAGGAGGAGCTGAGGAATCTGGTTGAATTTCTTGAGACACAACCGATGCGATTGCCCTCGACTTCTTCGATTTCTTCAGCGCACCACTAGTGGATGCTGGCAATTTCTTGTTGGTGGAATGGAATCATCAGCCCCGGAACTAGCATTTTCATCAGCAGCCTGAACTTCATCAGCGGTGCTGGCATGTTCTTCAGTTGGCTGAGCTGAGGCTTCAGCCTGAGAAATTTCATGTTGCGTTGGGGCAGCAACATTTGTGAATTTCTTCGTCAGTTAACGAATCGACCTTGGCTCCTTGCCAATCAGCATAGTAAGAATCGAAGTTTTCTTTGAGGTCTTGAATTTCAGTCTGGACCTTGAGAAGTTCCTCGGTGTCATTTTGACAACGCTTTTCTTGAGGAACTTCTCCTTTACGTATTGAGCCTTCTTGATCTCTCTTGCCTTTTCAAACTTCCATTTCTCTTCAGCGATGAAATGGGTGACATATGACTTTGTCCAGGGTCGAGATGAAAGTCGGGCATAGGGGTATTGGGATCCTTGTGCCGTAGATCAATATAATCGAGGACTTTCTTGGATCCAACAACGATGGCACAAATGTACCTTTGGCTCTAGCGGCCCTTTCTTGGCGATCTCGATGATTTCCGCAAGTTCATCATCGAAGCTTCATCATCGAAGGCACATGGAATGCAACCTGTTTCTTTGGACTTGGCCGAGGACCTCGCCCATTGTTGCTTTGGTCTTCAGCAGAGTCGGGCGGATGATGAAATTGGTGCTTGAGGAATTCTTTGAAACTCCGTGAGGCAATCGAGAAACCGGCATCCTTTGACATGTAGCGGATGCACAGAACCGAGGATTTTGACGGAGCTGTTGAGGACTTTGGTGGAGCTGTAGCAGTGTGAGGAATTTGCCTTGAGGGCGCTGCTGAGGAACTTGGCCGTGAGGGCGCTGATGGTGAAGCACTTGGCTTATGAGCAGGCTTCTTTGGCATGGATTTCCTCGGTTTGACCGAGACCTTAGTAGTTGTAGCAGTGGCAGAATCCTCATTGAATTTCTTCACTGCCTCCTTGGCTTGTCTTGCCAATTTAGCTTGGCGCTTAGCCCATTCTTCAGGAAAGTCCTCACCACGCTTGATGCTGGTGTGGTCAGCCTACTTGGCAGTGCCAATGGAGCTCTTGGGCATGGAGGATTGAGAGCGAATTTCTTCATGTACTTTGGAGTCACATATCTGTATTCCTCCATTCCCTTGCCCATCTCCGTTCAATCTTACGAATACGCACCTTATGCGCTGATTTTGTTTTCTTCATCGGTGTGCAATAGTCGGCATAGATTTCCTCGGGGATCTCAAACGCGATCATAACCTCAGGTTTCTTTCCTCCTTTCTGTTGCTTCTTTCCGTACGCCATATTCTTGATTGAGGAAATAGAACAATTGACTTCTCTGAAGAAGTATGCAGTTTTCTTCGAGGAACGCTGCAAATGAGTTAAGTTGATGAGAACCTAGTGATTCAGCGGCGGACATGTGTACCTGTGAGCAGTATAGTTGCGAGGAATTTGGAGAGGTCATATGCGTTCTCGGAAGGTTTTTCAAAAGAACAAGTTTTGAGGATTTTGACCAGATGAGCCTTGAAGAATTTCACTAAGCGTTCTTTGACTTAGGTTCGAGTTATGCGGATCGAGGATCCACACAATTAAGGAATCTTGAAGAAAATGATTGCTTAGAGAAGCGAATCAAGAGCAGATAGCTTGTGAGGTGTTTGTGTGTGAGGATTTGAAGAATAAACACCTTTGAAGATTTTCAGGAAAGCTTGAGAATCAAAGCGAGTAATAAAAGTAACTTTTATTTACCCTAAATGAAGAACACGACGAACTGGGTGTTGTAGATGTGAAGCTCGTCTATTCAGATCTTCCACGCCCTAACTTGGCGGAGGAAGACAGCTACGGCGGCGGCGGAGTGAGGAATTCCTTGTCGGCATGAGTCTGACAATGACGAGGTCGAGGCGGTGAAGCTCTTCCTCACCGGCTGACGATGGAGTAAGCGGCGGCGCTTAGGGTTTGAGGAGCTCGAACGGGAGAGAGAGGTCGGCGGGTAAAAGAAGTGAGGAAGGGGAGAGGGGTATTTATAGACAAGGTGAAAAATTGTTCAGAAGATTTGGGACGAACGTGCCCCTGACCATTCTCCTTCACACGACATGTGTCACCCACGTACTGTGTAGTGGAGATCGTGTACGATCGTGGGTGAGTAAAATAATGCATCGTGGGATGCGGAACGGTTTGAGTGGCAAAACCGAAAATTTGGATAAGATCAGTTTTAAAGTTTGGTTCGCAATTTCTTCAGCTGACAGGACTCAGTGAAGATTTTGAACGAGTTTCAAATAGAACGCACATGAAGAATTTGTGAATAGATTGGGTTGAGTATAGCATAGAAGGGGAAGGGTCCGATCACACTCACTTAGCGAGAAAAAAAGACGACTTGAAGAAATAACTATAAGTGAATCTTTGTAGAGGACATAAACCCATATATATATATATATATAGCCAATGAAGAAAGACGACGGAAGCAGTGAAGATTTTGCAAAGTTGAAGAATTTGAAAACTGAAGAATTTTAAAAACCGAGGAAAAACTCAAATTTGAAGATTTTCAACTTTGGTGGTGGCGTGACTCACCGTATAAGAATGATGATTTCAGACACCGTGTACAATTGTCGTAGGGTTCTGAGAATCAAATTCTTCATTAATTTCTTCACACTTAGAGTGTTATTCTTCATTGATTGAAGAAAAACGTTTCTTCATGCGTTGCACATCTAAGTCATCAATTTTGCATAAGTGTTAGGATGTGTGTTCTTTTCAAAGAACATTCGAAGATTCTAAGATATTTAGCTCACACCGCAACTTGCTAAATCTCTTCTCATCCAAGGGCTTAGTGAAGATATCGGCTAGCTGTTCTTGGTCTTCACGTGCTCGATAGAGATGTCGCCCTTCAACACATGATCACGAAGAAAATGATGACGAATTTGAATGTGCTTTGTCTTGAGTGCCGAACTGGGTTGTGAGCAATCTTGATGGCACTCTCATTGTCACGATGAGAGGCACATTCTTCACGTTGATGCCATAGTCCTTGAGAGTTTGCTTCATCCACAGCAATTGAGCACAACACGAGCCAGCAGCAATGTATTCAGCTTCCATGATGAAGCGGTGATCTGTGATTCTGTTTCTTCGAGGACCAACATACCAAAGATCGTCCGAGGAAATGACAAGTGCCGGAAGTTGACTTGCGGTCCACACGATCACCAGCATAGTCAGAGTTAGAATATCTAATGAGATCAAAAGCAGAGCCCTTGGGGTACCATAATCCTAGTGTTGGTGTGTGAGCTAGATATCGAAGAATATGCTTCATGACCTTATGGTGTGATTCCTTGGTGTAGCTTGAAATCGGACACACATGCAAACACTAAGCATTATATCTGGCCTAGATGCACATAAGTACAATAAAGAACCAATCATGGAGCGGTATACCTTGTGATCGAAGTCAATACCATTTTCATCAGTGCATAGATGGCCATTTGTGGGCATAGGAATTTTGACGCCTTTGCAATCTTGCATGCGAATTTCTTGAGGACATCTTTGAGGTATTTCTCTGAGATATGAATATGCCATTGTGTTGTTGTGAATTTGAAGACCTAAGAAGAATTTCAACTCTCCCATCATAGACATTTGATATTCTTCACTCGTCATATAGGCAAATTCATCACTATAACGTTGGTCGGTCTGACCAAAGATAATATCATCAACATATATTTGGCACACAAACAGTTCACCATCATAAGATTTAGTAAAGAGAGTAGGGTCGAGTGAACCAGGTGTGAAGCCATTTTTCACGAAGAATTCCTTCAATGTATCATACCACGCCCGTGGGGCTTGTTTGAGATCATAGAGAGCCTTGTTGAGTCTGAAGACTTTGTCGGGATTCTTTGGATCTTCAAAACCTGGGGGTTGAGCAACATATACTTCTTCCTCAAGCTTACCATTGAGGAATGCACTTTTCACATCCATTTGATATAAAGTAATATTGTGATGGTTAGCATAGGCGAGTAATATGCGAATAGACTCAAGTCTAGCAACAGGTGCAAAGGTTTCATCGAAATCAATTCCTTCAACCTGTGTGTAGCCTTGAGCTACAAGTCGTGCCTTATTCCTCACCACAAGGCCATTTTCATCTTGCTTGTTGCGGTAGATCCACTTTGTGCCAATGATATTATGCTTGCGAGGATCTGGACGTTTGAACAGTTCCTAGACATTGTTGAGCTCGAACTGATGTAATTCTTCTTGCATAGCCTGAATCCACTCCGGCTCCAGAAATGCTTCATCTACCTTAGTGGGCTCTGTGATAGAGACAAAAGCATAGTGCCCACAAAAGTTAGATAGATGTGAAGCTTTTGAGCGTGTGAGAGGACTGGCGCTTTAATGTCATCGATGATCTTGTCAACTTGCACTTCTTTTGCAACACGAGGATGAGCTGGTTGTCGTCAAGGAATTTGATCATTTTCCTCGGCACCATTGTCTTGACATTATCTTGGTGCATCATTCGACGTTCTTCACGTCTGAGGAATGAATTCTTCAAAGTTTCATCAAGAGGAATGACATCCTCGGTTGCCTTGAACTTGATAGATTCCTCGGTGCTTTGGTTCATCTAACACAGAAGGTAGGTGCTCTCTTTGCGAGCCATTAGTTTCATCGAACCGCACATCTACGTGTCAACAATCTTGTGAAGAGTGATGTTGAAGACTCTGTAGGTGTGCGAGTCCTTTCCGTAACCAAGCATAAAACCTTCATGTGCTTTCGGTGCAAATTTAGAATTGTGATGAGGATCTCTAATCCAGCATTTAGCACCAAAGACTTTGAAATAACTTACATTGGGTTTCTTGTCAGTGAGGAGTTCATAGGCAGTCTTTTTGAAGAATTTGTGAAGAAATAGGGTGTTGATGTTGTGGCACGCTGTATCAATTGCATCAATCCAAAAAGCGACTAGGCGTTTTGTATTCATCAAGCATAGTGCGAGCCATCTCAACAAGAGTTCTGTTCTTGCGCTCCACGACGCCATTTCTTTGAGGAGTATAAGGAGCAGATAACTCATGAGTAATACCAAGTTCATCAAGATAGTCATCAAGACCAGAATTCTTGAACTCAGTTCCATTGTCACTCTGATGTGTTTGATCTTCACACCAAAGTTAGTTGAAGCCCTCGAGGAAAATCGTTTGAAGACTTCCTGCACTTGATTTTTGTAAGCAAAAATGTGTACCCATGTGTAACGAGAGTAATCATCAACAATAACAAAGCCATATAGAGATGCATCATTAACGACAGCTGAGTCATGATTGGGACCAAAGAGGTCCATGTGAAGCAATTCGAAGGGACGAGAAGTGGTCATGATAGTCTTTGCTGGATGCTTGGCCTTGGTCATTTTTCCAGCTTCACAAGCTCCACACAAGTGATCCTTGAGGAATTTGACATTCTCAATGCCAATGACATGCTTCTTCTTCGCAAGCGTGTGCAAATTCCTCATGCCTGCGTGACCAAGTCGCCGATGCCATATCCAACCTTCTGAAGCTTTTGCAAGTAGACACACGGCTGGTTGTGGTTCTGTAGAGAAATCAACTATATACAAGTCTCCTCTCCTAAAGCCTTCGAAGACTTTGGAATTGTCAGCTTCCATAATCACAACACAACGATACTTGCCAAAGATAACAACCATATCAAGATCACAAAGCATTGAGACTGACATGAGGTTGTATCCTAAGGACTCAACAAGCATGACTTTGTCCATGTGTATGTCCTTAGAGATTGCAACATTACCAAGACCCAATACCTGACTTTTGCCTTTGTCACCAAAGATGATATGCTTCAGATGTGACGGTGATAAGGGAGCATCCATCAATAGATTCTTGTCACCAGTCATGTGATTTGTACAACCACTATCGAGAACCCACTCAGTGGCTTTGGGTTGATCATCCTGCAGATGAATTAGTACAACTTACGATCTCATATACTTCATCGGTGAAGAATATGATATCATGTTCATCAGATGAATTTCATCGACCAAGATAACAGATAAGCAGTATGAGGACGTGTGAAATGAAAGGTCATTTCATCATGATTAGCCTGCGTCCTTTCAGGCAATTTCTGTCAGGCCCCCAGCTAATTCTTCAGACGTTCAATGCACGTCTGGAGACCTGACCCTGCAGAAGAGATTAGTTCTTTTTCTTCACCACCCACATCTGAAGGGGTGGCAAAGAGTTCATTATTCTGCGAGCACCATACGAGAATGGTGGCATAGAAGCCAAACCATTTCGTTTCACATAAGAGGGGTTAGGGTAAGCATATGAATAAGCAGAGAAATTCTTCGAGGACTTATGAACATATTGGTTTGAAGAATAATGCACATATTCATAGCCCTTAGCTCTACCTGCGAAAAAGAGTTGTTAGCACGATGATAATCATATGAGGACTTTGATCCTTTTGAGGAATTTGATCCACGTGAGGAATTTGGTCCGTATGAGGACTTGGATCCATATGAAGAATTTGGTCCATACGAAGAATTTGATCTGGGGTTTCTATTCTTCACAGGTGGTGTCATGAGGACATTCACCTGAAGACTTTCAAGGCACTTCTTGGGAACCCAGGTTTTCTTCATAGGGGAACCGTTCCTGCAGTTAGTGCCAACATATCCAGCAAATACTTCACCATTCTGATTTTTGAACAGTTTATAGTTGGAGTCAAATGACTCATCAGAAGAATGAGGAGATTCGCATGTAAAGCCAGATAAGTTAGATGGATCAACTGGAGGTCCCTTTGCAGCAACCCATGAGGTTTTGGGATACCGCTCGGGCTTCCAATATGTTCCATCAAGATTGAGTTTCCTCTCAAAAGCAATACCCTCTTTCCTAGGGTTCTGTTGAGGATCTGCTTTTTAAGCACATCACAAAGAGTCTCGATGCCCTTTGAGGCTTTTGTACATGCTGTCATATACAATTCCTTCACCTGCATCGTTAGTGATACTAGCAATGTCCTCGGATGAGGAATTAGTGATAACAGAGGCGGTGAAGAATTTGTAACAGTTGAAGCATTTGAACATTCAGGTGAAGAATTAGCGATTCACGTTCAATGCACTTTAAGCATGGAGGAACAAATTCTTCTTGAGAAGCGCTTGATTTGTTGAGCAAGTAATGAATCGCGCTCCTTCGAAGATCTTCATAACTCACTCTTAGCTTCTCAAGGTCTTGTTTTCTTTGAAGAAATTCATAAGAAAGTTTCTCATGATCAGATAAGAGAGTGTTATGATGACCTTGAAGGCTATCAAACCTAGACTGAAGTCTCTGAAGATTTTCAGTCAGGGCTTTAGTGCAATCCATTTCTTCACCTAACATATCATCACTCTTATCTAGCATGTTTTGAACCTTTTCCAAAGCCCTTTGTTGTTTTACAGCAATTTTAGCAAGTTTTGAGTAAGCGTGCTTTAGATCTTCATCGATTCATTTTCACTAGATCTGAGTAGGTATATTTGAGTACCTTGGCACCCTTTGCCATGAAGCAATAGGTGGGAGTGTAGTCATCACTATCTTCATCGGCATTGTTGGTGAGGTCATTTTCTTGAGTTGAAGATGGACTTCTTGTGAAAGCGATGGCGAGAGCTAGACTCGCCACACCGGACTCAGATTCTTCCGATGCCTCCTCTTCCTCATGTTCCTCGATTCAGCTTCAGAGTCCATTTCCTTGCCAATGAATGCCCGAGCCTTTTGGAGCTGCTCTTCTTGTGAGAAGAAGGCTTTGAGGATTTTGATGATGAAGATTTCGATGATTTCTTCTTCTTCTTGGCGTCATCGTAACTGTAATCCTTGTGTTTTTCTTCTTTAATTCCTTTTCCCTTCGAGGACAATCTTGGATGTAGTGACCAGGTTTCTTGCATTTGTGATAAAGTCTTCTCTTATAGTCCTTTGGATGAGGAATCACTTTGTTTCTTGAGGATTTTCCAAAGCGACCACGTCTTGAGAACTTACGGAATTTCTTCACGAGCAGTGCTAGCTCCTCGCCTAATTCTTCAGGATCTCCAAGGCTACTACGAGTCTTCACACTCAGATTCGGACCTGACCTTGGCCTTGAGGCACGTGTTTTTCCATAGCTAGAACCATAGAGATCTCTCTTTTCAGCAAAATTTGGAACTCATGAGTATTTAGCCTCTCGAGGATATCGGCAGGATCAAGTGACTTGTAGTCAAGACGCTCTTGTATCATCGGTGCGGAGTATCAAATGAGGAATCAGCGATCTTAACAGTTTCTTCACCACCTCATGGTCGGTGATGTCGATGGCGCCAAGTGCTTGAAGCTCATTTGAGATGTCGATGAGGCGATCGAAGGTTTGTTGAACATTTTCGTTGTCGAGTTTTTGAAGCGGTTGAAGAGATTCGAAGAACATCAACTCGAGAGTCACGCTGAGTTGAGACTCCTTCATTCACTTTGGACAGCCTGTCCCAGATGAGCTTAGCGATTCCAAAGCACTCACTCTTCCATATTGACCTTTGCTCGAGATGGCCACATATGATATTCTTCGCTTGAGAATCGAGTTTCTTGAATCTCTTCACATCAGCAGATTCGAGAAGGTGTGACCGAGGGAACACCATTTTCCACAACATACCGTAGATCGTTATCAATTGCCTCAAGATGCATTCGCATCTTGTTCTTCCAGGAGGGGTAGTCCGTCCCATCAAAGGTAGGACACCCTGCTGAGACCTTGATCATACCTGCGGTCGACATAACTAAAACTCCAGGTGGTTAAACCAAAATCACACAGAACAAGGGAGTACCTTGCTCTGATACCAATTGAAAGTGCGTTATGTCGACTAGAGGGGGGTGAATAGGCGATTTTTATGAATTCTTCATCGAGGAATTTGCGGTGAGGAAATTCCTTAACGAAGAACTATTAGCAGCGGAATAAGTACTCGTAAGTAAGCATAACAGAATACACGCATGGTCATCATGATGAAATGAAGACTAGCACAGTCTGAAAGCGTAATCACAGGATAACACAAGATGAAGACAAGCGGTGAAGAAATTGAATTGAGGAAATTGAGAAAGTCTTGATCAAAGTCTTCAAACACAGATATGAACAAACACTCAACACAAAGAATGATGAAATGAAAGGGTTGAGGAAATAGAACCGATAAGGTTGGTGAAGACGATGATTTGGTAGACCAGTTCAAGCGATGTCTCGGTTGTACGTCTGGTTGGAGCGGTGAGTATTTAAACTCGAGGACACAGTCCGGACACCCAGTCGGCCGAGCACGCAGCTCGGGACACCAAGTCCTCACCGTATTCTCCTTGAACTAAGGTCACCTGAGACCTCGTCCAATCACTCGTGGTAAGTCTTCAGGCGACTTCCAAACCTTCACAGACTTGGTCACTCAGCGATCCACAATTCCTCTTGGATGCTCTAGACCATGACGCCTAACCGTCTGGAAGAAGCACAGTCTTCAAAGGTAACAAGCGTCGGATCGACGCAGGATCAATCTCTTCAGTGATGCTCAATCACTTTGGATTTGTAGGGGTTTGGTTTTTGGGTTTTTCCTCACTCGATGATTTTCGCTCAAAGTCCTCGGAGGATGGGTTGCTCTCAAATGACAAGTGTCAAGTTCTCTCGGAGTAGCCAACCAGCTAGTGGTTGTAGCGGGCGGCTATTTATAGCCTAGGGAGCAGCCCGACATGATAAGACATAAATGCCCTTCAATGATATGACCGTTAGGTGGATAAGATATTTTGGGACAGGCGCCAAGAAGACAAGAATCGAAATTTGACTCTCAAATTCCTCGGGGCTATCATGTTCCTCCTTTGTGTAGGCAATCCGCCTTTGGCGAATTCCTAACTCCTCGGTCAGAACAAATTCCTCATGACGGAAGAACTTCGTCTACATTCTTGAAGAAATTGGTGAGCTGTATGAGATTTCCAATGGCTTCACTCGAAGGGATTGGTAGGTGTAGGATTTTGAGTTGAGCATCACATGGAAATTTTTCCTTAGTATTTCCTCGACCCCCTTTAACAAAGACGGTGTTTCCTATGACTCAAGAAAGAGAAAAGCGAAACTAGCAAAACAAAAGTCTTCACGCTTCATGTTCCTCAAATGAATACCAAGTCTTCAAGGTCACACCAATTTCTTCACTTTCAAAGTCTTGAAAGTCTTGAATATCAAAGTCTTGATCGAAGAACTTCATTTTAGGGTCGACTTTCTCTCTAAATATCAAACTCCTCATAGACTTATAGACCTGTGTACACTCACAAACGCATTAGTTCCTTAACCTATAAGTCTTCAATACACCAAAATCACTAAGGGGCACTAGATGCACTTACAGGACGCGGAGACGCTGGCCCAGAGAGTGAAGAGGGCCAAGATCTCGGCGGGTGGCCAGCCCCTAGTTGGTACTTCGGGGGCGCCACTGGTGGTGTTGAGCAGCCCAGACAGCACCCCCGGCATAGCCCCCAGCGTAAGTTCATCACTCTTCCCCCGTCGACATGTGTTAGGGGACGACACTTTGGTGCTGAACTTGCCAGGTTTGTAGGAGGAGAGCAGCAGCAGGAGGAGCCACAGAGGGCTACTCCCAACACGCCGCCCCCATCGACCACGCTGCCCCGAGGGGCGTCCCCGGCAAGGGCGCCAGACACCGAGCCCACGCACATGGAGGAGGAGGAAGAGAACTTGGGCGTCGGCGGCTTTGCCTCGACGCCAAATGTTAGCGGGGAGGGGACTTCCGTTTCCCAGCCAGGTACTGGCATAGGTAAGTCGTTCGCCGTTCGTCCCTGCTTCTTTTTCTTTCCGGCTCTTGGCCCTGGCCTTGCCTCATCCCCTTCTTCAGCGTCCAGATTCCTCCTCGGTGAACCCAGAGGACGTGGACTCCGTCATTGAGGACGTCGCCAAGGCCGCCGAGGCGGACGCTGAGGAGATCGCCGCCGAGGAGGCCGCCAAGGGTGCTGCCGAGGACGCTGCCGAGGGGCCTACCAGGGAGGCCGGCAAGGCTGCCGCTGAGGAGACCGACAAGGGGCCTGCGGGAGAGGCCGGCGGGGCCGTTGCCGAGGAGGAGGAGGTGGCTGATGACCAGCCTTCCTCTTCTGCTGCTTCCGGCTCCGGCAAGTACCTAAGGGTGAGTGACGACTTGTTCGTCCACCTTCCAGGCGCGCCGAGCACCAGGACACCCGTTGAGGCCGAGGTGTTTGACGATGAAGTGCTTGCCGCTGCCGGGCTTGAAGTCGTCGACGAGCCGATCGTTGGTGGCGACGGTTCGTCGGAGGAGCGGCTCCTCCACGCCATGGGCGCCAGCTTCCGGAAGCTCCAGGCGCTCCACCGCGCCCGCCTGGACAAGGCTAAGTCCAGGACGGCGGTGGTGGAAAAGGCGGAGGCGGACCTCCAGAAGCGCGTTGCCGAGACGCAGGACTGGTTCCGCAAGGCCCACAAGGAGCTCAAGGTTGCCCAGGGCAAGCTGGCCAAGCGCGACGTGGAGCTCACCATGAAGCTCGCCGACGTCGAGAAGGCTCAAGAGACGGCGAGGAACTTGGCCGCGGCCGCTGAAGCCGCCCGAACCCAGCACGAGGCCGCGCTGAACTCCCAGGAGGAGGACCTCGCTGCACGCGAGGAGAAGCTTGCCGCCATGCTTCGCGGCAAGGATGCAGAGGTGGAGAAGCTTGTCTTGCGGCGGAACAGTGATCTGGAGCAGAGGCACAAAGAGGCACTCAATGCCCAGGCCCAGGTTCATGCCGGCAAGGTGGAGGAGTTGGAGGCGGAGCGTGACGGCTGAAGGAGCTGGCCCTGAAGTTGTCCCAGGAGAGGGACACGCTTAACAGTGCCCTGACAAAGGCGCAGGGCGCGGTCGTGAAGAAGGCTGGGGAGCTCTCCGAGGCCAACAACTCCATCAAAGACCTCAAGCTGAAGCTGGAGGGTCTTTGAGAAGGTGTTGTCGAAGGCCACAACCCGAGAGGGGACCCTGGCCAAGGAGCTGGAGGTCGAGAAGCAGTTGCGGACGAACGTGGGCCTCAACTTCGTGGATCACGTGGCGGGTGAGAACCGTTGGCTCGATCGCCTCGCCACCATCACCAACCAGGCCGCCGCGCAGCTGGCCATCATGGGGATGCCGGACGTGAGGTATGTCCCGGAGCGGAGCGTGAGCGCCAATTGCAGCCTGACCATGTTCTTTGAAAAGGTCATCGGTGCTCTGGAGCGGCTCCACGCCAACCGGGCGGCCTCACTGGCCGACGAGTCCTGGAGGTTTTGCCAGGGTGCCATGACCAAGGTTATCACCAAGGTGGCGCACCGGTACCCCGACCTCGACTTCGACGCCGCGCTGGAGAGCTTGCGGAGAATCGACCTCGCGCCGCTCAGGGAGTGCATCAAGCCCATCATCAGCCGAGTCGGTGGAATTCAGAGGGTGGAGGGCCAGCGCCGGGATTAGGCATCCCATTCTTTATCGCCGCTGCAGGTTCACAACCAAGACAATTGCTATCTCTAGTTAGAAACGCAACAACAATTTGATGTAACATAACTCTGCAGCACTTTCAGTATCATGCATGTTATTTTCCTGTTTGATTTTCCTTTGTATGTCCATCCTACGTAACTGGGTAGGCTTGCCGACGTGTATACCCAGGGCGGTGTCTTGGGGACGGATCCCCATTGGCCTGCCGGGTGTGTTTGCTGCCGGGCGAACCACCTTACCGCCCTTAGTGCGGCCGCCCGAACTGTCGAGCTTGACTCGAGTCAGAATCAGGAGCGTTGCCAGGTGCGGAAGGCTACCCCGCCACTCTTGACACGGCTGCTTTGAGCTGTTGAGCGGACTCGAAACAGAATAAGGGCGTTGCCAATTGCGGGAGGGCCCCTTTGCGTGCAGGCTTCCCATACATAGGCAAGATCTCCGAGGACGATAACCTTTAAGTGTAAAAGAAAAATAACTCAAGGCTCTGAATGACTTAGCTTTTCTGTTGCTGAGCCGGCGTCGTTCCTCCGGCCGCCTTCTTCTCAGGAGCCAAAGGGCGATGAAGAACTGCTAGGCTAACTACTAGACCAGATTCTCATAATTGCGCCCCTACCTGGCGCACCAAAGATGTTGGTGTGGAACGACACCTATGGGATCACGAGAATCCCTACTACGGTTGTCGGGGCGCGGGGTTGCAACAAGAGCAGGGCTAGTAGACAGCACAAGGATCGTTTACCCAGGTTCGGGCCGCGAGGATGCGTAAAACCCTAGTCCTGCTTTGGTGGGTGTATTTCAGAGAGTTCTTGAGCTCTCGAACTAGCTATGGTCAGTGTGTGGTTCGAAAGGGCCGAATCCTTCTCCAGTATGCCATGGGCCTCCTTTTATAGTCGGAAGGGGCTGCCACAGTGGCACACAGGAGGTGGAAAGGCGTACAGTATCCCGAGCTTATCGCTCGTATTATAGGACAAGACGCATTTAATGCGTAGCTTAGGTGTCCCCTTGCTTTATTGGGGACGGGGGCGAGGCCCGTCCCGTCCGTTGCCACTCCTCCTCGCTTCGACACGCGCCCTAGCCAGCGACGCATGCGGAGCCACGAAGGCAGGCAGGCAGCTGAGGTGGCGCGGTGGTGGAGCCTCCACGAAGATCTGCATGCTGCCACGCAGGCGCTTGATGAGTTGGCCTGGGAGCTGCATGTTGCCACACAGGTGCCCGCATAGCTGGTTGGGCTGGCAGCATGTGAACGATGGGGAAGCTTGGTTGGCGCGGGCCTGGCGGTGGCCCGGCTGGCGTCCTTGGTGAGGGCCTTGCCGGGGCGCGCTATCATCCCCGGCAAGGGCCTTGCCGGGGGTCTGGTGGCCTTCTTCGGCAAGGATCTTGCCGAGAATCGTCGTCTTCTAATCCTCATCTGATCTTGAATATGTCTTCACAAAGATCTGCATGCCACCATAGAGGTGCCTTCGAGCCTGGCCCCACATGGATGATGGCGTTGGGGACCGTGGGCTCAAGGGTGGCTCGCTCACAGGTGTGGGCGAGCTGCCCGACAAAGGGTCTTGCCGGGGCCTTTGAGGCCCCCAGCAAGGGTCTTGCCGGGGAACCTGCCAATCCCTCTGCTCTTTGTGGTCTTGGTCTTGGCGTTGTTACGATTATCTTGGGCTTCGGTCTTACCTTGGCTCACCTCCTGATACCTTGGTGAGACCGTGGGCGGCAACCATTGCCCGTGCAGGTAAAGGGGTACAAAAAGTGCGCCCCTCTTTTTGTACACCGACAACTACCCACAATGGGAGTAACATAGGTAGTAACATCACACATATCTAGGCTAAATAGATGATGTGGCATGCAATAAATGAAGAAAGAGATGAAAGTGGTAACATAGCTAGTTACTACTAGTATGAGTAACATCACACATATCAAGGCAAGATGTGTGTATAGCCTAATAAATGAAGTGTTGCATGTTACCACACACATGTTACTCCCCACTATAGAGGTAGTAACATGGGCATGTTACTAGTCTATGTTACTACCCATTGTGACTAGTCTAACTCCCGTGCATAGTAAAGTTTACAGACATCTACAGGGTGTTAGATATGTACTTAACTGTAGCATGAGAATTAAAATTTGGCCACCAGGTAGTTACAAGGATAAAGTAGCTTTTCATGAAAACAACAACAAGCCATTCTTTTGTATACCTTGCATGTACAAGTAGGCCTGTTATAATTCCTGTGTGACTTAATAA
The DNA here is from genome assembly GCA_021605145.1 of Aegilops bicornis. Classification (NCBI taxonomy): domain Eukaryota; kingdom Viridiplantae; phylum Streptophyta; class Magnoliopsida; order Poales; family Poaceae; genus Aegilops; species Aegilops bicornis. The sequence goes on from CM038675.1 coordinate 331,570,513, forward strand.
TATATTCAGTGTGTCGACCCTTGCATCTGCAACTTATCATGTTGCAGGATTTTCTATGATGAGTAAGAGATGCAATGTAGAGTTACGATGTCTATACTTAACTTTGCTACTGACCATGAAGCTCTTTATGTCTTTTTGTTGTATTTAATTTATGAGCTAGACTTGAGCTACACATGTATTTATTATATTAAATTCTGGATCTACGATAATATTTATGACATGTGCTTTATTTTTAGTATTACATCATGTGCGGTGTGTGCTAACTATTGATCCAGGCACTAGCTAGCACAGTGAGCATAGAGACTCCAATCTTACCTGGTTAGATCGTTACATTTATGGAGCTTGAATTTTGAGAAAAACAATGCACACTATATTATGAAACAAAGTGGGTACTTGAAGCTCCAGGTTTGCCCTAAGTCAAATTTCATTGGGTTTGATCGAGTCTAAAAATATGCTAAAATCCACAACACAAAAAACTGGTAAAAAATATATTTTATGATATGAAACAAATTTGATGTTGTAAATGTTGATATATTTTTCTATAAATTTTGTTAAGCTTAAAAGATCACGACGAAGCTAAAACTTAGTAATTCAGAATGGAGAGCATAATCCTATATACCTAAATAGTTGATCCCCCACTATCTCAATTCTCTCAACATGCACACATGCTATCTCATCACACTTGCCACATCATCGTCTCACTAATTATTTTTCTTAAATGCATAGCAAATGCTATTTATATTCCCTCTCAACTTGCACACACCTCAACTCCCCACATATGTCACCTCATCAATCACACTAATTATATTTCTCTCAACAAATTCAATGCATCATATCCATTTTAGATTTCATCAAACAAATATTGCAAGAAATCTTCATGGCAAAGCGCGGGGTATCATCTAGTTTTCAAAATATTTTGACAAAGAAAAGTGAAAAATGACGGTGTATGATTATTAGCCTTAACTTTTCAATGCCCAAGCTACTCTCGAAATAGGAACTACCAAGATAAGGTCAACACCACACTTCCAAGTTTTTCAATACAAAAACCAGATTTTTATTGTACATGTACATTATGGGATGTGGTGTCAAACTAAAAAATCATTTTTGCTAATGGGTAGAAGTCAATCTTGGGGTCTCGTCGATTCAAGGGATTTTCATAGGAACTTCAACGGATTGGAATTATTATGATTTTTTTCCTATGTTTACCATTTGATTCATGGGATTTAATCCTATGGACATTTTACTAATTAAGAAATCCTCTATACCACATTTCACCCCAACCTCTTGGAAATAATCCTTTGTTTTATTTTTTATGATACAAACAGACAAATCAAAACAAACCTAAATCATGTACTAATGGAGCATGACCTTGCAATCCTATGTTTTTCGTATTCCCACAATTTGAGAATCTTGCAAATTAAAGAACATTTGAGTAAATATTGTGTGCATGTGTGTGTGCGTGCGCGTGTATACCCTTTTTGGGGGGTTTCTGTCCTAACATCCTCCCGTGCCAGGTCTTTCAAAATACATGCTGTTAACAATTTAAAAACAATTCCAGAATTTTCAAAACGTCGCTGTTTTATAACTGAGCATCCATATCTAATTATGTTTTCACCACTGACTGTGATTCTACTAGTGCTTCAAAACTAGATACTGATTTGATATGTTTGACAGCTTCATTCTCTAGCACAAACATTTTTCATAGTTTATATGCATTACTGTGCTTTTACTCTTATGTTTACTAAACTGTTTTTATTCTGCCATGTTTTCACTATTTTTAATGCAACCGCGCACTAATTTCTACTGCATTTTACACTAGTTTTAGTGCACTTTTTAGACTCTTATTTTTATATTAGCTTAGCCAGCATTTTCATACTAGTTTTAATGTATCTTTTAGAGTCAGATGCAGTTTGCATTGGTTTCTACTTGGATTTTACACTAGTATCTGTTGCACATTTTGGAGTCTACTGTAGTTTTTAGACTACTTTCTTTTTTTTGATGCAAAATGTGTACAATGGACCATATTGTTTATTCAAGCCCAATCATATTTAGTCCACTGCATGTCTGCATCTATTAAGTTTTAAGCACATCCATGATTACTCTTATGGGATGTTTACTTGTTAGTAAACTAGTGAACATTACAATAAGAAGCCGCATCCCGCATATTTTGGAATAAAAGATATGTTTGCTTGTATGCTGCAGCAAATAGAGAGGTTGTACAGCATCAGCTTTAAATATTGTGTTACTCAAAAAATTGTAGTCTAGTGTTCCTCCCACCAATTATCATATTGGATTGTTCCAAAAAATATATGATACTAGGAAATGTGTCTTTTGAATTTCCAAAATTATGCCGTCTTTCTTGAAGAAAAAAATTGTTCATCTGACAATACTTAAACCCGTGGACTCTGGGCAGAATGGTAAAATAAACCTTCTACACATGTTCGCAGCTATTGTACTTTGATAATTGCTACAGTCTTGCATTGGTACTTTGGCAATTGATGTTTTTGTAATGTAATTTGAAAATTGAATGTCGGCGCAGTGGCACTTTGAGAATTGCCCTGAAAGAGAAAAAAAAGGAGTTCAATTTTCTTTTGAGAGAAGAAATTAGAGTAGAAAGTTCAGTTCTTTTTACTCATATAAGTTCCCAAGTTGTGCACTCTTTTTATAAAATCGCGCTAGAAATCTGATGTCAGACTTTTAAACATGGCAAATCAAACATTTTCTATGGCAAATTGCGTGTCGTGAGTCTGGTAATTCCCTTCAGCAAGCACGGCAAATCCGGTCATGTTCAGCTTTTTTGTCAGGATTTGCCATGCTTGGTAAAGGGAATTGCAATGCCCGTGACACGTAATTTGTCATAAAAAAGTTTGATTTGTCATGCTTAAAAATCTAACGTTGGGTTTTTAGTATTTCCGTTTATAAAAATATACTCCCAGAATACTACCCAGAACTCATCAGGAAAGGATCAGAGTCAGAGATACAACCTAATGATACCATATAGTACTGTTTTCTCTTTTTAATAGAGAAATGGGGATACAAACTTTGTCAATTGATGCATTGTCTTGAGAAGATGATATCATACACTGATAACGCAACAAAATCAAATGCTAGGACTCACATAAGGTGTCACTTTTTCTACAGGGAAACCACTCAGTTGTACAATTCCAAGTATGAAAAGGTGCATCGGGCACATCAGGGTACCAGACTATCATTCATTTTCTATTATAAAATGAACAAAGCAGTAACATTATAAAAAAGTGCAGCAGGCACATCGCAGCAGGCACATCAGGGTAACAATATAATCATATCAATTATAAAATGAGTCAACCAGTACGATTTTCATCATATAAGGTTTTCCCCCATACAGGTACTTTGATGTCTAGGCATGACAAATTCTTCATGTTATGCCTCAACCCTCTCTTTCAACTCAGCAATAAGCGCCGGAAATTTCTGGCCCAAGAGCACAAAACTTTCAGTTAACACAACCTTGTTGAAATCTTTGTTAGCCGCTAAGAAGTCAATGCACTTTGTCTTCAACTCCAGGCAGCTGTTCGTCTCTGCCAAATCTAGGGTAGTGGCAATAGAATCTAGTGACACATTCTCCCCTAACTTTTGGGCGCAGATAAGCTTCAACCTATGCAGTGCGTACTTGTCCGCCGCGGCGAGCAGATGATGGAACATCTCAATTGGTGGAGAGCGCCCAACCCTGTCATCTCCAGGCAAGGCATCGGTGTACATGAACTTAAGCAAAACTTTGAATGTCGCGGGCTCGATGTCCTCCAAGACCATGTTTGAAGATGTGGCCCCAGCCTCCGGGCCGAAGAACTTGGCTCTGAAAACAGGAGAACGGGCAGCAAGCACTGCTCGATGCGCATGGAATGTCTCACCATTGGTGGTGAATGGCACATCTGTCCCGTCCATGTCCATTCCATCGATTAGGCTGTTAAGATGACTTCCTATTTTTGGGGGTGGCACGGGGATTGCGTCGTCACGCATAACCAAGATGTGGCAGAGGAATGTGACTCGGCCTTCAATCACACATTTTGCCTCCAAATCTACTCGCTTGAGGAACCTAGACCACCCATGCCATAGTATGTCGTCCTTGCTGCTATACACAAAAACTGATGACGTTGCTGCTATTGGAGATGGTTTGCCATGCCTGCCCGTCACATTGGCCTTGAATATGGCCCTGACAGTAGTTACGGGCTCTCTGCAGTAGAGGTAGATAGAGAGATACTTGCCATTGTTGGCTTTCACCCACCCACGCGGGTAGCAATGTATCTTCCAGTCATGCCCACCGGCGGAGATGTAGTCGGAGTGGACGGACTTGCCGACGGCCAAGTGCTTGTTTTGCTCGTAGTTTACTGTGAACTCAAGCGATGCAGAATCCACCACGGTGGTTCGCGCCACCAGACCAGTCGCGCGGCCTCGCTTGCTCACTGAATGTAATAAAAATCAAATCACATTTCCTAGAAGTACAATTTAGGTGGGCTCGCCACCTATTTAGGAACGAACAACGGAATGAAAAACATGAAAAGAAGGACGTCGATTTTTAGAACATCTGCACCCGGGCCCTGTTATCCTGAATGTCTAATATTGCTTTAAGATCTGTGCAACACAACTAACTTTTTATATGAAATTTTCTTTTTTTTTGTTTCTCTCGCATAGAACATGTCTTAAACTTCAAACCTTTACAGCGTGACAAAGCCTTATATCTAGAATCTAGGATAAATCGCTCAGATTTTTTTTGTCAAATGTAAATATACAAATTATGATTTTTCAAATGTAAATATCTAGATAGAAAATTTTGCCATGCTGCAAAGGTTTGAACTTCAAAACATGTTTTATGTGAGAGAAATAAAAAAGAGAAATGTGTTTGCATGAATCGCGATGCGCAGAATGGATGGCTAGATAGCAAGGGCCTGGGTGCAGGTGTTCTATTATATGTTTTCGAAAAACATAAGACGGAGGAACTGGAAAAGGGCACAAGAGGGCACTTACTCTCTTCCGCCTGGGCTTGCCGCTGCCTAAGCTCGCCGGCGACTCCGTCCGGCGTCCTCCCTTGGCGGCAACCCTCGGTCCTCCTTTGGCGGGCGCCCGCCACGACCCCCCCACCTGTCGCCTCGCCTTACGGCACCGGATCGCCTCCCTATATGCGATGCCGCGCGCCGCCCTTGTGATCGTTCTCTACTTCTCTAGGGTTCGCCCCGTGGCGGCGGCTCGGCATCTGGCGCCTCTTCGATGCGGAATGGAAAAACCCGACGTCGCTTTTCCCGTCTGAACGGTTTGGCCCATGATTTAGGTGGGCTAGCCCACGTAGCGTGGGTGACTCAAAGTTCGCTTTTTCAGCATGGAGCCACTAGTTAACGAGCGCTCCTTCGACAGCCTCGCAACGATCAGCGTCACTTGACGCGCTCTCAGCCTTTCGCCACGTGTCACGCTCTGGGTACTACCTTCGAATTTTGTTTTTTTTTTCGCACGCGTTTTCGGCTATTTAAACGGGTTTTTGGGTTTTTTCGACGTTTTGATTTCCACCGGTCTTCCTTAGCTTTTCGACAAAAAAAATTCGAAAAAGAAAATTTTTTGCACGAAAAAACGTGTTTTCTTTTTTTTTCTTTCGCGAGAGTCACGGTTTTGCTTTCGCGATAGTCACGGCCGTGCCTCTCGGAAACGGAAAAAAAACGTGTTTTCTGGTTTTTTTTCATGGGAGTCACGGTTGTACTTTCGCGAGAGTCACGGTTGTGCTTTCGCGAGAGTCACGGCCGTGCCTCTCGGAAACGAAAAAAACGCATTTTTTGTTTTTTTCTTTCGCGAGAGTCATGGTTTTCCTTTCGCGAGAGGCACGGGTGTGCTTTTGCGAGAGTCACGGCCGTGCCACCTCGGAAACGAAAAAAAAACGCGTTTTTTCCTTCCGCGAGAGTCACGGTTTTGCTTCCGCGAGAGGCACGGGTGTGCTTTCGCGAGAGTCATGGCCGTGCCTCCTCGGAAACGAAAAAAGAACGCGTTTTCCTTTTTTTTTCCTTCCGAGAGAGTCACGGTTTTTCTTCTGCGAGAGGCATGGTTGTGATTTCGTGAGAGGCACAGGCATGCCTCTTTCGGAAAGGGAAAAACCAGTACTCCTGGTTCGGTTTTTTTGTCAGGTTTTTTCGGCCTGTTTTTCGTGAAAAAAGGTTCATCAAAACCTATCAATATGGTATCTAGTTTTGAAGATCTTGACGCGAAGAATCCAACAGTGAAAGCGGTTTGAGATTTGGACGCACGGTTTGAGAGATAAAACGTTTTGAATAAACGGGTCTACTAAAAAAGGGAAAACTCCCAGGTTGCGCCAAGTGGTGCGCTACATGTGCGCCATTTGTCGCGACCTAGAGAGTTGGAGTGATCTTTGCAACGAGTACTCCTCAACAAGTGATTTCGTTTTCCTGAAGGCATCCAAAAACTTGGGACCTCCTCCTAATCGGGCGCTCACGCAAACACAGAGGCCCGCCGGCCCATTTAATCATCCGTTCCTCGCTCGCTCCGGCTCGAAATTACTAATTGAGAAATACTCCTTGTAAAGATCACTTTTACCTTTTCAAGTTGCGACAAGTGACGCGCTGCATCTACGCCACTTGTCACAACTTGAGAATTTTTCTTTTTTCTACGCCATTTATTCAAAACGGTTTACGCCATTTATTCAGAGGCCTGCATCTACACAGAGGCATGCATCTATGCATCTACGCCATTTATTCATAACGGTTTATCTCTTAAAGCGTGCGTCCAAATCTCGAACCGTTTTCACCATTCGATTCCTCGCGTCGAGATATTCAAAACTAGATCCCATGTTCATAGGTTTTGACAAAAAAACATTACGAAAAAATCAGACGAAAAAACCGAACCAGGAGCATGGTTTTTTCCCTTTTCGGAAAAGGCACGGCCATGCCTCTCGCGGAAGGAGAAAACACAGAAAACGCTTTTTTCGTTTTCAAGAGGCACGGCCGTGCCTCTCGCGAAAGGAAAACAAAAATAAAAAACATGTTTTTTCATTTTCGAGAGTCACTGCAGTGCCTCTCGCGAAAGCACAACCGTGTCTTTTGCAGAAGCAAAATCAGGCCTCTCGCAGAAGGAAAAAGACAGAAAGCGCATTTTTTTTCGTTTCCGAGAGGCACAGTCGTGCCTCTCGTGAAAGCATAACCATAGCTCTCGCGGAAGAAAAAAAACACAAAAAACACATTTTTCCCCCATTTCAGGAGACACGGCCGTGCCTCTCGCGAAAGTACAACCGTGCCTCTCGTTGAAGCAAAACCGTGCCTCCCGCGGAAGAAAAAAATAGAAAATGCATTTTTTCGTTTTTGAGAGGCACGCTGTGCCTCTCGCGGAAACAAAAAGAGCATGTTTTCTCGCGCGAATTTTTTTCGAATTTTTTTTGGTCCGAAAGCTAAGAAAATCCGGTGGAAAACCAAAATGTCAAAAAACAGGAAAAAGACCGTTTAAGAGCCGAAAACGCGTGAGGAAAATAAAAAAAATCCGGAGGGAGCGCCCAGAGTGCGACATGTGACGACGGCTGAGAGCGCGCCAAGTGGCACGCTCTTAGCCCACCCGCAAGTGATTGTTGCGAGGCTCCCGAAGGAGCGCTCCTCACCGAGTAGCTCCTGATCCCGCTTCCCTTCCATCTCTCGCTCTCGCTCTCTAAAAAAAAGGCGTTCGCTCGATCAACTCGCATTTTGTTTTTTATTTTCATATGTGTTGTGCTGCTCATTCAGGAAAAAGATCGACCTTCGGCATTTTGCACTTTTGAATATGTACGTGAAATAAATAAAAAGTTCATGGATTATATTAAGATGTTCGTGGGCTTGTAAAGTTCATAAAATTGAAAAATAAATTTGTAACATTCCAAAATTCTAAATTTTGGAATGTTATAAACAAATAGATAGATTTGATTGATTGCTTGATTGATTGACTGAAATTGAGTGAATTCGAAACTTTTTGAAAGTTAGATGAGAGGGAATAAAAGGACTTTCCCAAACTTTCATTTTGCTTTTATGAACTTCGGGAATTCAAATTCTTTTCATCACAAAACCCTGGAGAGAAGATAACATGACTTCTTCCATTTATTTAAATGACAAGGGGTGTTGAAAATATTTGAATTTCATTTGGAAAATATTTTCCAATTCTGAAACTTTATGCAACTCAATGATTTTCACGAGCGAAGATAAAATGACTTCTTCAAAACATATGAAATATGAGTTGGGAGTTTCAAAGAAATAAATTCAAAGTTCTTCTGAATTTATTTTCAATTTGGAGTTGTTTGAGTTTTATTCAAATTATTTTTCTCCAAAAATAAAATATATGGAAAATAGGGTAATATGATTCCCTACATCAAAAAAATTGGAGAGAAATTAATTTGAAATCATTTTGGTATTTTTAAAATAATTTTTATTGGATTTTATTAGAGCTGAAACACTCTTTGCTTTATTTGAATTTGTGTGTATTTTATTTGAAGCTAGAATAATGTTCATCCTGTAGGAAAAAATTTTCTGAAAATTTTGATATATTATATGCCTATATAATATATTTATTTATTTGATTTTATTATTATTTTTTTAATTATCTCTGTAAAAATATATATATATATAAAAAAAAAGCTGCAGCGCGCCTTGGGTCAAAGGCCCAAGCCGCCTAGGAGCCACTGGCGGGCCACAAGGCCAACTCACGCACGCATCGCGCATGCACCAGGGAGCCGCTCCTTTTTTCCAAGTCCTAGTAGGACTCTTTTCCTACTTCGTTTGTTCCGTATCTATTCCTAGATCTATTTCCTAAGATTCCTAATCCTAATCTATTTCTTGCCCCCTATCCCAAGCAAAACCCCTCCCCTCCCCAATATAAATACCCCAGCACCCCGCCCCCGCCAACACAGCAAATCAACTCGCCTCACCTCCTCCTCTGCAGTGGAAGAACACGATGTCGCCCGCCATAGCTTAGCCGCCGCCCTAATCGCCGCCCGCCCGCCCTCACTTGGCCTTGCCGCGCCCTACATAGCCGCCGCCACTTGCCGCCGCGCCGCCCCTACGCCCGTCGCCGCGGATCCCTCGCCTCTTGAGGTACTAGCCCAGCAGCGTCACGTTTTCTAGATCGGTTTCCGTTCCGTTTTCTAGATCGGTTTCCGTTCCGTTTTCTAGATCGGTTTTTCGTTTGGTTTCCTTTCCGAAACCCTAGATCGATTTTCTCGCGGTTTTTCTTTTCGGTTTTGTTTAGCGGCGTTCGCTCGATAGATTTTTCTTTTATTTTTAATTCCCGTCATGGACCTATCCGTAGTCCCTAATCTTCAAGCGTTCATAACTTTTTACTCGTAAGTCGGAATCCATGAAACCAACGCCCACTTCTTCGTTATGATCTCCTCTATCCAGTAATCCAACTCAAACATGTTTTTGAAAGTTTTAAAATTTGAATTCAAACAGATTTGTATTTGAACTTCGTTTGATCATAACTTGAGTTTCGTAACTCCGATTTAGTTGATTCTTTTTGCTAATCGAAGCTCTTGACCTAAACTTTCTGATAAGGCCAAATTCACATAATTTTGGTACTGTTAGAAATTGTTTTATGCTGCAAGAATTATTTGATTTGGTTTTGACGTTTTCCGAATTGTTTTCTTCGTTCTTTCCGATCTTTTGAGTGATTGCTTATGTGTGGTTACTATTGCTTGATTACGATAGATTGACCGGAGTGTGACGAGTAGAGCTATCAAGAGTTTTGAGTGCGAATCATCTTCATCAACTTTGCGTGCAAGTAACACTTTGATCATACTCTTCTCATACCCAGTTTATGCATTAGATCTATTCCTCAAACACTTGCATGGTTAGGATCTAATTAAATTGTGGGATGGGAAGTAGATTGAGGTAGTACCTATTACCTGTTTTACTTATGAACCCTTGGGAGTTACTTCTACGTTTGCTTATTACGCCATGCTATGCTCGTAGACATGGATTGGGTTTGAGTGAATATCCATGACAGATGTGAGATTGATAATTAATGGTTTATCTAAGGTGGCATATTAAACAGACATCTGGGTGGTTTGAGGCACTGGCTATTCCAGGACTTGCACTGTCAAGGCACACAGGTAGACAGATTTGCTGTATTTCTTGGACCGCCACCCGGGCCCAAAGGGATCATGAGATTATTCAAACTAGAAACTTCCGTGTGCAGCCACAAGCCATTATGGGCTCTGGCGTAGTTGACTAAGTTGTGCGAACTCTTACAGGCGGACTAGCGAGATGTAGGGGATGTAGGTTGGTACGGTCTACCCACATGTAAGGTGCTAGCGCTTACGAAAGACTATGTCTCGGTCATCCGTTTCTCAAACACCATGTAGTGCGAGAAACCAAGCGGAGGCGATCGAGTCTTGTGGGGAAAAGTGCATAAACCTCTGCAGTGTACAAACTAATCATGATTAGCCGTGTCCCCGGTTATGGACAATTTTGAGTATCTAGTACTGGATATCCTGTTGATCTCATCACGTTACTTAATATAATTTGTTTGGGTTTAATGAGTACTTTTAATTGGGATTGAGGATGTCAACCATTCTCAATGTTCAACAACCACCATGATAGTTAAATAAATGTATTCCTTTGCGGTAGGGAAAAATTGGCTTTTTGCAAAAGCTGTAACCATAGAGCTTTCCACCAGCCATATATGCATGTAGTATAGGCTTATTCTTTCATTACTCTCTATGTGTTACATTGCGGCATATTCCATGTCTTGACCCGTTTCGGGCTGCAACTTTTCATGTTGCAGACTTTTCAGACGACAAGTAAGTGATACGTTAGGGTTACGATTTCCTATACTCAACTTTGCCGTTGGTGTCGATGGGAATCCACAACCTTGTTGCTTCCGCTATATTTTGGATCGAGGTAATAGTATTTATGTTATTTTATACATGTGATTTACCTCTGTTATAAATCCTTCGAGTCTTGTGTGTGTCGACATACCGATCCGAGGATGACACGAAAGCACGAAGACTTGATCCATTCGGTCGGTCGCTACAAGATGGTATCGAGCACATGTTGTTGTAGGACATGACCCTAGAAAATGGCAAGCCCATAGGAAAGATTTTTCTCTACAACTTCATTTTCAAAAAGATCTTTTACCTCTCTTCTCATCTGAGCTTATTCAAATATTCCCTTTTAGTGAGACCATACCCTTTTCCTTTTGACCACTCGAAGATTTGGTGATGAGACCACTCCAAGGAGACAAGATATCGGACAGCTAAGACCATTTGGAATGAAGAGGATTTTACCGTGTAAATGGAAACTACAACTGTTGAAGACTCCGAAGACTATGAGATTTTGAAGGCTCTGAAGAATTTCCAGATTTTTATGACCTAGGAAGGTTACGCTTATGGAATTTGACAGACCAAGGAAGTTGTCAATACCAGAGATCAAGGTGTATCGGAGAAAGACCGGAATATGGAGCATTAGGACTCAAAGTTTTGTCGAAACCCAAGACATGAGAGATCAACTATGGAATAAAAGCTCATGGCAGTAACATGGGAATAGACACGGCTGGCCATGGTGTTATTGCCACTTATGCTATTGTCACCGTGCGAAGTTAAGCATGCATATGCATGGAAGGATTGGATGGTAGAAGGCTGATGGAGCACCTATGAGCAGGATGCAGTTTTAACATAGCTGGTGCATCACCGATGTCTGAGTATTACATCAAGAAGTTTAGGGTGGATCTGTAGGAAGCCGTATTTGACAAGGAAGCGGTTCGTGAAGAACACGGGTCCCAGGAAGATTAAAATAATAGCGGGAGGAGCTAAACCTTGAGATCTGGGAGAATTGTCAGGAACTGAAGGACAGTAGGACCATGGTTCATGTCAAGGAAGTTGAAATCAGAAGTTTGGAATGCCACTCCAGAAATATTAAAGGACGTCGCAAGAGACTTCACGTCAACAGATATGATCTGGCAAAAGAACTTGAGCAGGACAAGCACGATTGGAAGAAGCCACCGGAGACATGAACAAGACTTGAAGAGTGTGATGACTTTGAGATCTATTGACCTTTAAAAGACCAAACCCCTGTTACATACATGCGTTAGATGCGACGATTGTGAGCTATCATTTGTTTGATGTTTTTCCGACAGCCACAATAAAATCTGCCTTTTCAAAAATTTTGTTTGTATTGAGTGCATCCCTCTCGATCTCTCTTATCCCACCCCAAACCCATGGACCCAATAGAGGATGAATGGAGAAGAGCTTGTATTTTCTGGACCAATGAGTCAATTGGAGACAGACCGATGGATTCAGAACATGGAGGATCACATGGGGAATAACCCTATAGCCGGAAAGTATATGACCCATCATGCTCTTCAGTGCTTTGAAAGAGGTGCTGCTATCTAGTGGAGGATGTACCAAACCATCAATGTGGCCAGGAGTAACCACTTGGGAAGAATTTAAGTTGACCTTGCCAAAGTCTCGGTTTGTGTCCCAGAAGTTGAAGCCTTATGGAAATGATATGGAGAAAGTGCATGCAAGCTTTGTGGAGAAATAGGACACAACCATAAAGAAAATAAGGACGAATACCCTCATAATCGGAGGATTATCAAAGGAGTTAGACGAGGATTTTCAGGGAACTTTGGTTGGAGATTGTTCCCAAAGGTTTTGTTGCAGCAATGGTAGTTCAGCCTACATTGTTGAGAAAGATCCGTGAAGCTTCGGAAGGATGACAAAGAGATTCTGAGGTAAAAGATAGGATGAGCAAAGTAAAAGCCAAAGGTTTTCGTAAGGATGAGCATGACACCTTATGGTTTGAGGACGGTGTACATGTACCCAATAATGCAAAGATCGGGAAGTTAAAACTTGGAGGCTCATGACTCACCATACTCGATTAAGCCACTGGAAACACCAAGATGTATTTGGATTTGAAGGAGTGTTTACGGTGGGTGGTATGAAGCGAGGATATTGCGGAGTATGTAGTCGTAAGTGATGTATGCGGAGAAAGTAAAAGCGAGCATCGAAGCCAGCGGGATTACTACAGCCTATGCCGATACCGAATGGAGGTGGGATAAGCTTGGCATGATTTCATTTCCGGATTTCCCGAACCCGATTGGGATATGATTCTATCTGGGTAGTAGTTGACTCGCTTGACCAAAGTGGCTCACTTTATCGGTGAAATACGAGTGCGAAGTTGGCCAAGATATATTGGACAAGGATCGTATGTACGCATGGAGTTCCGAGGACCATCGTGAGGAACACAGTTTACCTCAAAGTTTTGGAATCATTTGCACGGACTTTGGGTACTAGGCTAGAGTTCAGTACAGACCTTTCATCCATGAGCAGATGGATAAACCAAGAGAGTCAATCGAATCTGAGGAGGACATGTTGAGAGCGTGTGCGCTAAATTTCGGATCTAGTAGTGATGATAATCTACCTTACGCTGAGTTCTCATACAACAACAGCTACCAAGCGGTTTGAAGATGGCCCCTTTTAAAGCTTTGTATGGGAGAAGGAGCGGACACCGTTGATGTGGGATGAAGTTGGAGACCGTCAGTTGTTTGGACCAAATGTGATCAAGGAGTGAGAAGAGAATGTTAAGTTGATTCGAGATAGACTGAAGATAGCTCAGCCCAGGCAGAAGAGTTATGCAGACTCAAAAATGCAAGGAGGTAGTCTATGAAATCGGAGACAGAGCATATCTTTGTGTGCCACCTCTGCGAGGAGTTAAACGATTTGGAGTTAACGGAAAGTTAGCCCCGAGATTTGTAGGACCATACCGAGTTTTGGAGCGTATGGGAGAATAGGCTAACAAGTTGAAGTCACCCGAAGGACTATCGAGGAGTTCATGATGTGTTTCACGTTTTCCAGTTGAAGAAGTGCCATGCGAGAGATGGCCAATATTTCCTTGTAAGGGCGCTTGACCTGGAAAGGATAATGATGTTCCACGAAGTGGAGTATGGATTTCATAAGTATAAGTTTTATCACGGTATGTGGGACATCCCACGAGGATGAAGAGATGAAGTACTATTGGATATAAAGGAGGTATGATGTTGGTAATATGGAACAATGGAAATTCCATGATGAGTCTTAGTAATCATGTCCTAGTTTGGTGCTAATAGAAGGAAGGAAGACAGTACAATTGGATGGATTTTAAGTATGCCAGGAAGTTGGATGTTGGGATAATGATCAGTTGCCCAAATGATGTGTTCAAGGATTATAAGTGATGAGATGGGCCATAACCCACAGACCCGACACTGCCAAGAAGCAAGCACACTCTTCTTTGAAGGAAAAACCACGGAAGAAGTTACAACTTGTATCATCCGGCGATTCTATAGGAGTTTCATAAAACACGAGAGTTGTTAAGGAGCGATAGATGTTTGTTTGGCTTGCGAAACAATGGATTTTCCGAACTTGGTTCGTCGACAAGAGAAATTCTGCAATGCTCGTGAGGATGACCGAGTGTTAGAATGCGAGATTCGCTAAACCATGTACAAGGAAATGATTTGGAGTGCGGGATGGATTGATCACCATACCGACTTACTCTTATTATTCGCTTTGCTATATGGAATGGTAAATCTGAGTGACTTACCTATAGTAGAGAGACGACGATCAAAACCTTGTTTAAACCTTAGAAAGGTATAGGTATTGTTTTTCCCTTATACACGGCAGTTGTGGCCAAACCGTAGGTTGTACGGTGAGGTTCAACCCAGACCCGTTTTTCTGCAGGACAAACCATAAATTGTTGACCACCATGAGATATCGATAGTTGTTTAGTATTGGCGTCGGACCGTCGACTATGAAGACCCAGTTCGGGATAACCTTACCAAGATGAAAGGACAAAGGAATTGAGGAAAAGGTTATGCCACTACCGGAAGAGGCAGGAGAAGGAATTTTTCCTTACGATGCGAGAAGACCGACATTGTCGATAATAAGGATGGAGTATATAAGTTTTGATGGAACCGTAACCATGCTTCTAAGGGTGATAGCACCGAGACCCGGAGACGATCGATGGATTTTGAGAAGACCCCCAAACCATAAGCTATTTCTTTCTAGCCTCTTGAATCTCGAGGGCGAGATTCATTTTAAAGGTGGTAGTTTGTAACATCCCAAAATTCTAAATTTTGGAATGTTATAAACAAATAGATAGATTTGATTGATTGCTTGATTGAATGATGAAAGTGAGTGAATTGAAACTTTTTGAAAGTTAGATGAGAGGGAATAAAAGGACTTTCCCAAACTTTCATTTTGCTTTTATGAACTTGAATTCAAATTCTTTTCATCACAAAACCACGGAGAGAAGATAACATGACTTCTTCCATTTATTTAAATGACAAGGGTGTTGAAAATATTTGAATTTCATTTGGAAAATATTTTCCAATTCTGAAACTTTATGCAACTCAATGATTTTTACTGAGCGAAGATAAAATGACTTCTTCAAAGCATATGAAATATGAGTTGGGAGTTTCAAAGAAATAAATTCAAAGTTCTTGAATTTATTTTCAATTTGGAGTTATTTGAGTTTTATTCAAATTATTTTTCTCCAAAAATAAAATATATGGAAAATAGGGTAACATGATTCCCTACATTAAAAAATTGGAGAGAAATTAATTTGAAATCATTTTGGTATTTTTAAAATGATTTTTATTGGATTTTATTAGAGCTGAAACACTCTTTGCTTTATTTGAATTTGTGTATATTTTATTTGAAGCTAGAATAATGTTCATCCTGTAGGAAAATTTTTTCTGAAAATTTTGATATATTATATGCCTATATAATATATTTATTTATTTGATTTTATTATTATTTTTTTAATTGTCTCTGTAAAAAAATATATATAAAAAAAAAGCTGCAGCGCGCCTTGGGCCAAAGGCCCAAGCCGCCTAGGAGCCACCGGCCGGCCACAAGGCCAACTCACGCACGCATCGCGCACGCACCAGGGAGCCGCTCCTTTTTCCCAAGTCCTAGTAGGACTCTTTTCCTACTTCGTTTATTCCGTATCTATTCCTAGATCTATTTTCTAGGATTCCTAATCCTAATCTATTTCTTGCCCCCTATCCCAAGCAAAACCCCTCCCCTCCCCAATATAAATACCCAAGCACCCCTCCCCCTCCAACACATCAAATCAACTCTCCTCTCCTCCTCCTCTGCAGCAGCAGCAACACCAGTGTCGCCGCCGCCATAGCCAGCGCCGCCGCCCTAGTCGCCGCCGCCGCCCTCACCAGCGCCGCCGCCCTACCTAGCCGCCGCCGCCACGTGCCGCCGCCGCCCTACGCCGTCGCCGCGGATCCCTCGCCTCTTGAGGTACTAGCCCAGCAGCGTCACGTTTTCTAGATCGGTTTCCGTTCCGTTTTCTAGATCGGTTTCCGTTCCGTTTTCTAGATCGGTTTTTCGTTTCGGTTTCCTTTCCGAAACCCTAGATCGGTTTTCTCGCGGTTTTTCTATCCGGTTTTGTTTAGCGGCGTTAAGCTCGATAGATTTTCTTTTATTTTTAATTCCGTCATGGACCTATCCGTAGTCCCTAATCTTCAAGCGTTCATAACTTTTTACTCGTGAAGTCGGAATCCATGAAACCAACGCCCACTTCTTCGTTATGATCTCCTCTATCCAGTAATCCAACTCAAACATGTTTTTGAAAGTTTTAAAAATTTGAATTCAAACAGATTTGTATTTGAACCTCGTTTGATCATAACTTGAGTTTCGTAACTCCGATTTAGTTGATTCTTTTTGCTAATCGAAGCTCTTGACCTAAACTTTCTGATAAGGCCAAATTCACATAATTTTGGTACTGTTAGAAATTGTTTTATGCTGCAAGAATTATTTGATTTGGTTTTGGCGTTTTCGAATTGTTTTCTTCGTTCTTTCCGATCTTTTGAGTGATTGCTTATGTGTGGTTACTATTGCTTGATTACGATAGATTGACCGGAGTGTGACGAGTAGAGCTATCAAGAGTTTTGAGTGCGAATCATCTTCATCAACTTTGCGGGCAAGTAACACTTTGATCATACTCTTCTCATACCCAGTTTATGCATTAGATCTATTCCTCAAACACTTGCATGGTTAGGATCTAATTAAATTGTGGGATGGGAAGTAGATTGAGTAGTACCTATTACCTGTTTTACTTATGAACCCTTGGGAGTTACTTCTCGTTTGCTTATTACGCCATGCTATGCTCGTGAGCGTGGATTGGGTTTGAGTGAATATCCATGACAGATGTGAGATTGATAATTAATGGTTTATCTAAGGTGGCAACTTAAACACACATACGGGTGGATTGAGGCACTGGCTATTCGAGGACTTGCTGTCAAGGCACACAGGTAAACGAGGATTTTACTGTATTTCTTCGGACCGCCACCCAGGCCCAAAGGGATCATGAGATTATTCAAACTAGAAACTTCCGTGTGCATCCACAAGCCATTATGGGCTCTGGCGTAGTTGACTAAGTTGTGCGAACTCTTACGGGCAGACTAGCAGATGTAGGGGATGTAGGTTGGTACGGTCTACCCACATGTAAGGTGCTAAGCGCTTACGAAAGACTATGTCTCGGTCATCCGTTTCTCAAACACCATGTAGTGCGAGAAACCAAGCGGAGGCGATCGAGTCTTGTGGGGAAAAGTCATAAACCTCTGCAGAGTGTACAAACTAATCATGATTAGCCGTGTCCCCGGTTATGGACAATTTTGAGTATCTAGTACCTGGATATCCTGTTGATCTCATCACGTTACTTAATATAATTTGTTTGGGTTTAATGAGTACTTTTAATTGGGATTGAGGATGCTGTCAACCATTCTCAATGTTCAACAACCACCATGATAGTTAAATAAATGTATTCCTTTGCAAGGGAAAAATTGGCTTTTTGCAAAAGCTGTAACCATAGAGCTTTCCACCAGCCATATATGCATGTAGTATAGGCTTATTCTTTCATTACTCTCTATGTGTTACATTGCGGCATATTCCATGTCTTGACCCGTTTTCGGGCTGCAACTTTGTTGCAGACTTTTCAGACGACGAGTAAGTGATACGTTAGGGTTATGATTTCCTATACTCAACTTTGCCGTTGGTGTTGATGGGAATCCACAACCTTGTTGCTTCCGCTATATTTTGGATCGAGGTAATAGTATTTATGTTATTTTATACATGTGATTTACCTCTGTTATAAATCCTTCGAGTCTTGTGTGTCGACATACCGATCCGAGGATGACACGAAAGCACGAGACTTGATCCATTCGGTCGGGTCGCTACAAGATGGTATCGAGCACATGTTGTTGTAGGGCGTGACCCTAGAAAATGGCAAGCCCATAGGAAAGATTTTTCTCTACAACTTCATTTTCAAAAGATCTTTTACCTCTCTTCTCTCGAGCTTATTCAAATATTCCCTTTTAGTGAGACCATACCCTTTTCCCTTTTGACCACTCGAAGATTTGACTGATGAGACCACTCCAAGGAGACAAGATATCGGACAGCTAAGACCATTTGGAATGAAGAGGATTTTACCGTGTAAATGGAAACTACAACTGTTGGATTCACACCGCACCCGCACTTCTTTTGGTTTTTTTAACGAAAAAAAACATAGATGGGCCGGCCCAACCTGAAGGGGGTGTGTGCGCCCATTTGTAAAAAGATTAGTAGTGGGCGCTAAAGGCGTCGAATAGGATTTGCCTCCAAAGTTCGTGGACTGTGTATCGAAAAAGGCTTTCGTCCCACTATATATATAAAGCAATACACTAGGGTTTCTAATGCCTCCCACCGGCACCGTCGTCGGTCTACCTCGTCTCCTGTGGCCTTATAGCCTGTTTGGTAACCTTTGGGAAAAGGAAGGGGAATTCGCACGAGCACCACTGGAATCAGTTACTTTGCCATCTGGCAGCTCTTTGCCGTCCGCTAGCAGACGGCAAAGAAGCTCTTTGCCATCAGCTACTGAAAAGCAGACGACAAAGAAATGGCAGATGGTAAAACAAGCCTTTGCCATCCGCCGGCTCTTTGCTGTCAGCCAGCAGACGACAAAGAAACTTTGCCGTCCGCTGGCTGACGGCAAAGAGAGAGGTGGCCCCCACCCCCGCCCATTTAGAAAAAACTTAACGCCCCACCTCTTTGCCGTCCGCTAGCGGCCGGCAAAGGGAGCTAAAGGCGGACGACAAAGATAGGCGGACGGCAAAGAAGGGCCTAACTAACGGCCCCATCCCCCCGCCCGTTACTCTCTGTTCTCTCCATCTCTCCTCCCCGACGCCCCGCGCCACCAGATCCGCACCCACCGCCGCCCCGTCGCCGCCCGCCCAGCCCGCCCCGCGCCCAGCCTGACGCCCGCCCTCCTCGCCAGCGCCCCACCACCCTCCTCCACCACCCCACCCGCCCGACGCCGCCCGCCACCGCCCCCCCACTTGCCCGTCGCCCCACCACCTCCGCCCCACCCACCAGCGCCCGGCAACCCAGCGCCCGGCGCCGCCCGCCCTTCTCCGCCTCCGGCGCCCAAATCACCGCCTCACGACCGTCCCATTGCTCCCGTGAGGGACTACTTCTTTTTTTCTTCTGTTTTTCATTTTTTTTGTTTAATTGTTAGTGCTAGATTGTGTTAGTGTTAGTGTTAGAAAAGAATTAGAAGAAGTAGAAGTAGTAGAAGTAGTAGAAGAAGTAGAAGAAGAAGAAAAGAAAAGAAGTAGAAAAAAGATGAAAAAAGAAAAAGAAGAAAAGAAGTAGAAGAAGAAAGGAAGGAAGAAAAGAAAAGAAGTAGAAAAAAGATGAAAAAAGAAGAAGAAGAAAAGAAGAAGAAGAAGAAGAAAAGAAGAAACAAAAAGAAGTAAAAAAGTAGAAAAAAGATGAAAGAAGAAGAAGAAGAAAGGAAAGAAGAAGAAGAAAAGAAAGAAAGAAGAAGAAGGACCCCCTGACCCCGACACCCGACCCTCGACCCTGACCCGACACCCCGACCCGACACCCGACCCCTGACCCTGACCCCGACATGACACCCGACCCCTGACCCCGACCACGATACCCCGACACGAACCCGACCCGACCCCGACACCCCGAGACCCGACCTGACCCCCAACCCCGACACCACACCCGACACCCGACCACGATACCACACCCGACCCCGACCCCGGCCCCTTACCCGACACCCGACCCGACACGACACCCCGACCCGACCACGGCACCCCGACACCGACCGACACCCGACCCCGACACCTCCGAAAAGGTGTTCTTTGGCCTTCCGAGGCCGGCCAGGGGTCATATATTTGTGAATTATTAGTTAGGACATATATTTTTCGATTTTGTTATGAAAAACATCATATATTATTGTGTTGATCGGGTAGATTTAAATGTCTTGATTGTTTCATCGCTGCGAGGTTTGGTGTTCGGCGACCTCGCCCGTGCGTTTGACGAGCTCGCCCTTCGTTCGTGGGTGAGCACAAATGACATGTCCTCCTCCCCCATTAATTATTTGCTCTGTTCCGGTGTTCGTGCCGATGAAACTTGATAGCTAGCTATATATGTGTCTTGAATCATCAGTATGCGTAACCAATATGTGTCTCCCGTTCGAAAGCGTCGTAGTTATAAATATGCATGCATTTGCATATTTATAACCTTGATTCTTTCGAATTGTCCAACGCTATCCATGGACAGCCCGAGTATGTGTAGATTGGGTTCGTTTTCCCATATGCTTTGCTACGGATCCAACGCATAAATTTTGTCAGTGCCTCCCCTGTTGTTCTCCGGGTACACATCCTCTCTGTTTATTGTAGAGGCGTGTATCGTGAGCAGCGGGAGGTGTCCGAAATTTTATGCGTCGGATCGAGCATAACATGGGAAAATGAACCCAATCTACACATACTCAGTGAGATTAGGAACCTATCATTACCTATTAGAGTGTGGGTTGCATGGACGTAATAAAATTGACAAAGTAGATCAACTGATGAATATATACATGGTGAATTACATATATAATTGTTGTGTGTCCGGTAGCTCTGAAATTCAAGATGAGTGATCGATGCGTGGATGTATACCGGTCACACTGGTGGAGAACAAATGGAGCGCTGAATGGTTCACAAAAACCAAGGGGTTGGTGCAAGCCGCATTGCAAATGGCGGAGGAAAACACGGTGCCCCTGTTTCCGGTGCGGCAATTGGGAAAAAGAGGACAGAGGCTGAAATGGGCAAACACCTGCAGAAGAGTGGTTTTACGCCCGATTATACGGTGTGGACATTTCATGGTGAGTCCGCCTAACGTGACCGAGCTGAGGTGGATTGTCGTCGCACCGAAGCGAGCATGGCACCGTGATGGAAAACATGGTGCAAGACTATGATGATGCTCGGGATTGGACGAGGAGATGGAGGAATCTGCAAAGGCCTTCAATGAAATGTTGGAGTCTTCAAAGCGTCCGCTCCACGAGCACACCGAGCTTTGTCGGTTGGATGCCATCTCACAAGTAATGGCTCTGAAGGCTCGATTCAACTTGAAGCGAAGAATGCTATGACGCAATTATGGCGGTATTTGGGCGCTTTCTACCCAAAGGCCATGTAATGCCTGCAAACCTGTACCAGTCGGCCAAAATCCTCCGTGCACTGAAGATGCCCTATAAGAAGATACATGCCTGTGAGAAAGGATGTGCCTTATTTAGGCTTGACTATGCGGACTTGAACTATTGTCCATTTGCAAGTCTTCCAGGTATATTGTGGTAGACAACGGTATGGGCGAGAAGACACAGAACAAAATCCCCGTTAGTGTTCTTTGGTATATGCCAATCGTACCAAGACTTCAACGTCTTTTCATGGTCGAAGAGACGGCTAGACAGATGACATGGCACAAAACAGGAAAATGAACCGAACTAGATGCAGATGGGAATCTGATGATGGTACACACATCGGATGGTGTTGCGTGGAAAAAGTTTGATGAATTACATGCTGACAAAGCGGCAGATCAAGGCATCCTCGGTAGGCATCAGCCGCGGATGGGTTCGGTGTGTTTGGTATGACGGCATCCCACTACGGTTGTTGGCCCGTATTTGTCTTTCCACTCAATCTCCCCGGACAGATTATGCAAAGAAAGAACATTTTCTGGCGTAGATAATTCGGGGCCCAACTATCCGGGAAAAATATGAATGTGTACATGCAGCCGCTTAAGGACGAATTGCAAGAAGCACAGGATAATGGGTTCAAGACATCGGCGCCTATAGCAAGCGGAACTTCATAATGCGTGTATGCGGTACATGTACTCGACGCATGACTTGCCGGCGTATGCGCTATTCGTTGGCTGGTGTGTGAATGGAAGGTTCCCGTGCCCCACATGCAAGGGAGCTCTTGAGTTTCGTTGGTTTCAGGCCGGTCGCAAGTTTTCTTGCTTCGACATGCATAGACAGTTCCTGGATCCTCGCCATAAGTTCAGGAAAGACAAGAAGAACTTCATCAGAGGTAGAGTTGTCAAAACTCTGCACCACCTGCATTGACAGCCAACAGACCTGGATCAGTTAAACGCCTCTCGAGCGGATCCAGAGCTTCGAGGTACTTCAAGGGGTATAATTCTAAGCACGCTGGACTCACAAAACATGCTTATGGGATCAGCCTTACTTCAAAGACCTCCTTTGCCCACACAACATCGACGTGATGCACTTTGAGAAGAATATCGCCGAGGCACTTTTTGGTACATTGTTCGGCATAGATGGGAAGTCAAAGGATAATACTAAGGCTAGAGTCGATCTGGAGGCGCTATGTGATAGGCCGTTACAAAACATGAAAGAACCGAAAGGAAAACAGAACTGGACGAAGCCAAAGGCATGGTTCAATCTTGGAAGGCCAGCTATGAGGGAAATTATCTTGTGGGTGCAACAGCAGTTGATGTTCCCGATGGGTATCTGATGAATCTAAAGAGGGAGCGAATCTTGATAAATTGAAGATATTTGGTCTCAAGAGTTATGATTGGCACATATGGATTGAGCGGGTAATGCGGTGATGTTGCATGGCTTCATCCACGAGGATGAATGGCTAATCTTGGCGAGAACTCAGCTATTTCTTCCATGTTCTTTGTGCGAAAGAACTATCATTTGGCGTGCTAGAAAAAATGGAAGAGTTGGCGCGGAGTTGATCTCGCAAGTTAGAGAAGATCTTTCCACCGAGCTTCTTTAATCCAATGCAGCATTTGATTTTGCATCTCCGACCGAGGCAAGATTTGGGGGTGTGCAAAATCGTTAGTGCTACCTAACCGAGAGGATGCGAGAAGGCGCCGAGAAAAATGTAAAAATAAACGTAGAATTGAAGCATCGATGGCTGAGGCATTCATCATCGAGAAGGCAGACAAACTTCGTAACAGCACACTACGAAGCCAAAAATCGTCATTTGCATAATCCGAAGCCTCGGTACAATGCTGACGACCCTAAAAAGGGTGGATCCAACCTCAGCCTATTCAAAGGGAATCTCGCACCAGCCAGTGTTTCACATCCAGTATCTTTGGATAACGAAGAATGGCTGACCATTTCGTTGTATATCTTCAACAACCTGATAGAAGTGCGGCCGTACATCGAGTAAGTTCTCGGTACATTGTTTCGCAACTTCTATTTCCTTTGAACTGCTCTTATTCCTGGATATTTCATACAGTCAATATGTCGCCATATTCTCGTATGGAGCGGTGATCCAAAAGGATTCCGTCGAAGAATATGAGCTTCTCGCAAAGCAAGGAGGCGGCTATCCCGGTTTCATCTCTTGGTTCAAACAAACGGTAGTTTCTATTAGACAATTTCATTTCATTCGCTAATTTGTGCGTAATGCAACAATCCTTTCATATTAAACTTGTAGGCTAATTCAGAGTCTATGGACGCCGAATTGAGACAAGTCGCTAATGGTTTTGACTATAAGATCCGTTCATTTGACAAGTACGACATCAACGGGTATCGCTTTCGTACCTATGGCAAAGAGCTATCTATGGCCGACCGAAAGTCTACAAATTGTTGTGTATCTGCTATTGGCGAAGGAGGTACCGAGTATTATGGGAGAGTTCAAGCAATTTATGAACTTCTATTCTATGGTGAAAACCCACCGAATGTCGTAGTCTTCAAATGTTATTGGTTTCAGCCGAAGGAGACTAGAAGGACTCATGAACATGTAGGGCTAGTTGAAATCAACCAAAGCACCCATTTAGATGTTCCTGATGTCTATATTACGGCTCAACAGGCGACCCAAGTATTCTATCTACCATGGGCCTGCCAAACTAATCCAAATCTGAAAGGTTGGGATGTCGTTTATGAAGTGTCGCCACGTGCTAGACATTCTCCCCCAAAGGAAGAGGATTATGAACCTCACATTAACCCAGAAACATATGAAGGAGAATTCTTCCAAGAGACACGTCTTTCCAAAAAGCGTTTCAAGAACCGCTATACTTCACCCCAAAACATTGAAGTAGACAGCGACAGTGAATCCGACATCACCCCAGAGGAGGAACAAGAAGAGATGGAACAAGAAGAGGTTACTACTGCGGATGACCTGTCAATGCTTGACCGATTACGTCAAGGTGTCCTTGCACATGTTGATGCCACTGAACCCTATGAGCCCATCATTGATTATAGTGATGATGATGATTATGCATTTATTGATGATACTGATCAAGATTATTAGTAGTGTCAGGTATTCAATTTTTTTATGTTGTACTTGATGATGATGTTGGAAATATGCCCTAGAGGCAATAATAAATTAGTTATTATTATATTTCCTTGTTCATGATAATCGTTTATTATCCATGCTATAATTGTATTGACAGGAAACTCAGATACATGTGTGGATACATAGACAACACCATGTCCCTAGTAAGCCTCTAGTTGACTAGCTCGTTGATCAATAGATGGTTACGGTTTCCTGACAATGGACATTGGATGTCATTGATAACGGGATCGCATCATTAGGAGAATGATGTGATGGACAAGACCCAATCCTAAGCCTAGCACAAAGATCGTAGTTCATATGCTAAAGCTTTTATAATGTCAAGTATCATTTCCTTAGACCATGAGATTGTGCTGCTCCCGGATACCGTAGGAATGCTTTGGGTGTACCAAAGCGTCCTGGCAACGAATCGGGTGGCTATAAAGGTGCACTACGGTATCTCCGAAAGTGTCATTGGGTTGGCACGAATCGAGATCGGGATTTGTCACTCCGTGACGGAGAGGTATCTCTGGGCCCACTCGGTAGGACATCATCATAATGTGCACAATGTGACCAAGGGGTTGATCACGGGATCTTGTGTTACGGAACGAGTAAAGAGACTTGCCGGTAGCGAGATTGAACAAGGTATCGGCATACCGACGATCGAATCTCGGGCAAGTACAATACCGCTAGACAAAGGGAATTGTATACGGGATCGATTGAGTCCTTGACATCGTGGTTCATCCGATGAGATCATCGTGGAACATGTGGGAGCCAACATGGGTATCCAGATCCGCTATTGGCTATTGACCGGAGAACGTCTCGGTCATATGCGCATGGTTCCCGAACCCGTAGGGTCTACACACTTAAGTGCGATGGCGACGCTTAGGGTTGTAGGGAATAGATATACGTGGTTACCGAATGTTGTTCGGAGTCCCGGATGAGATCCCGGACGTCACGAGGAGTTCCGGAATGGTCTGGAGGTAAAGATTTATATATGGGAAGTCCTATTTTGGCCACCGGAAAATGTTCGAGATTTTTCGGTATTGTACCGGGAAGGTTCTAGAAGGTTCCGGAGTGGGGCCCACCTGCATGGGGGACCCACATGAACGTGGGTAGTGGGGGCAAGGCCCCACACCCCTGGTCAAGGCGCACCAAGATCCCCCTTAGAAGGAATAAGATCATATCCCAAGGGATAAGATCAAGATCCCTAAAAAGGGGGGATAACAATCGGTGGGGAAAGGAAAGGATGGGATTTCTTTCCTCCCACCTTTGCCAACGCCTCAATGGACTTGGAGGGCAAGAAATAATCCCCCTCCACCCCTATATATAGTGGGGAGGCGCATGGGAGCTGCACCCTTGCCTCGGGCGCAGCCCTCCCCTCTCCCAAGTCCTCCTCCTCTCCCGCGGTGCTTGCCGAAGCCCTGCAGGATTGCCACACTCCTCCATCACCACCACACCATCGTGCTGCTGCTGGATGGAGTCTTCCCCAACCTCTCCCTCTCTCCTTGCTGGATCAAGGCAGGGGAGACGTCACCGGGCTGTACGTGTGTCGAACGCGGAGGTGCCGTCCGTTCGGCACTAGGATCTCCGGTGATTTGGATCACGACAATGCACGACTCCTTCAACCCCGTTCTCTTGAAAGCTTCCGCTTAGCGATCTACAAGGTTATGTAGATGCACTCTCCTTCCCCTCGTTGCTAGTTTCTCCATAGATAGATCTTGGTGACACGTAGGAAAATTTTGAATTTCTGCTACGTTCCCCAACAGATGATACACTTAAGTGATATACATATTATTATTCATGTCGGTATTTTTTTATGTTGTACTAATTTTGTTTATTCTTTGTCATGGCAGGTGTTGAAAGATGGTGGGCGCTGGTCGGGAGCGCGCCGAGGCCCCTTCTTCGTCGGCGCGTGGTGTGAGGTCTTTCATTCCACACGCACCTCTCCGCCGAGCGTTGCTCGACAGTATGGCGACACCGCCGGGCCCTTCTTCGTCGACCGCGGTGCCCGGCAGGGGTAAGAAGAAGAGAGGAGGTGGAGCACGTGGTCCCGGGAGAGGAGGTAGGGTGACTGCTACGGCACCTTCCTCGCCGCCACCCCCAGCTGTTTCACCCGAGCACGTGACTGCTATGGTGGACTCGTCCGAGGAGGAGGCTACGGACTCGATCCACGAGCCTCCGGTCCACGGTCTTGCCCACGAGCCTCGGGTCGACGGGCCTTCGCCCACGAGACCTGGAGGAGCACACGTCTGGATGGGGTACTGGCGGATCAGCCTGAGGAGCCGAGTGGCCATCTTGATGATGGCGGGAGCCGTGATATTGAGGAGGAGGGGGGCAACGTCTACGGCGTGGTTGTACCACGGCTCCCGTCCGTGCGGCGACCATGAGTAGAGGTGGTTGATTTTCCACGATGGGGAGAGGTAAGTGCATCTAATCTTTTGTACCTTACGCATTCATGTTTCTTCAAATAACTAATGCGTTGGCCTTGTCATCTTTGCAGGGTTGGGACCACCATGAAAGTGTCCGCCGGCCCAACTTCGTCCTTGGAGTTCTTTGTCGGCAAACTTCCCGGGGTTTGTCATGTTGCCTGGTGAGGGTCGGCTTCTAGAGCTTGGATTGAGTTGGGAGCACTACTTGGCTGCCCCGGCCCGGTGAGATTATCGACGGTGTCTTGTGCAAGACGAGGCGGACGTGGTGATCAGAAAGTTCTGGGTAATTTCTCCTTTACACAATTAAAAATCTTCAACTAGCTAGTTATTAATTGTACTAATCAATATTGTCTCATTTGATTGCAGACATTCTATAGGTGTGAGGAGGGATACGAGGAGGAGGCGGCAGATGTTATCGACAAGGAGTGCAAGCGCCTACTACAGAACTTACGGCATGAGGCTAGGGTGCAGGCTGTTCGAGACTACTACGCCTCGCGTGGTATCAAGAAGCCCAAGCAGGCATGCCGCGAGAAGTTCTTGAGTAAGGAACAGTACATGAAGGTGATTCTTAAGGCCTTGTACTTACTTCCTTCATTTAGTAATTCATAGCCGTAGCACTCAAGTTTCTATTTGCTAACTTAGGCCCCTTCGAGATGGTGTGCGGATTGGATGGATTGTTGGGAGGTGTTGGTCAATGTGTGGTGCTCAAAAGAATGGCGGGCCGCCGACAACGAGGCCAAGGACATACGTGCCCAAATGGAAGGTGTGCCACACCATCAAGGCAGCTCCAACTTATTTCAGTACGGGCGGAACTGGGTATGTGGTTTGCTTCATGATTCATGCAATTCATTCATCATGCTAGCTTTAGCCCTTTAATTACTAATTTACTTTGTTTCTCTCTTTCGTGCACGCTACAATAAGGTGGATAAGGTGCGGAGGTGTACGACTGTATGCCATGGCCCACTTGGCCCTTACAAGAAAGTCAAGGCATTCTCTCGTGGTTCCGACCTCGATGATCCAAAGAACTTCACCAACATCTCCGCCCACGACAAGCTCGTGCAATATAGAGATCGGGGAAGGCGAGGAAAGGGGATGACTTTAACCCGAGCAAGGGTCCCATTGATCTGATCTTCTTGATGATATCTGGTGGAGGGAGGTCCCATGGCTCCATAGCCATGGGAGATGGACTTATCTGTTGTCCTAGCACTCTCCCGGAGATCAAGGCGCGCCAGTCGAGCTCCGCTCCTGAGATAAGGCCTCGTGAATGGCCAGTCCAACTCACCATCAAGGTTAGTTATACGTACTCAGCTATCTTTCTCCATTACATTGTGTGCGCTTCCATCAATGATTACAAATGGTCATGTGAGTGGTGTTGCAGGCTGCTATCTGAGGAGAGAGAGATAGAACGGAGAAACTTCTGGCGGAGGCGGCGGAGAGGCAGCGGGAGTTGGAGGAGAAGACGACAAAGATGTTGGAGGAGGAGAGGGCACGGAATGACATGCAGGCAAGGGCCATGTACGAGCTCCTTGTGGTAAGTTTCTTCTGCAGATTACTTGCTAGTCTTAACATTTGAGTCTCATTACTAACTAGTATTACTGTGTTGTCAAAACCAAATGTGCAGTCTGTGTGCGAGAAGTCCGGTCAGACTGCTCCGCCGATGCCAGTGATTGCTCCTGGGAGCACGGTGAGTTTAATTTGAATGGACATTACTTGCTAGTCTTAACATTTGAGTGTCATAATGCTAACGAGACATTGGAAATGATCTTTGGTGCAGCTTAACTCCAGACACGCATCGCACGATCCTTCTCCTGCTACCGGCACGAGCAAGCCTGCTCCTACACCTCCCTGATCACGGTAAGTTTCTCTAGTGTTTTGCTTAACAAATGCATAAAGACCTAGACTTAGCTTTATTTCCTCCAATATGCTTACCATAATGACCTAGAGTTAGCTTCTTTTCCTCCAAAATGACTTAATAAGCTTACTTGACCTCATAAACCATCCATTTTACCTAAGTTAGCTCTAAAACGATAAGTACATAGCTTACTTATTTCAAAAATTGCATAATGAGCTTAGTTAGCTCATAAACGATCCATTTTACCTAAGTTAGCTCTAAAATGACTCATTTTACCTTAGTTAGCTTACAAATGATCCAGTTTATCCAAGTTAGCTCTAAAATGACCCATTTTACCTAGATTAGCTCCTAAATGATCCATTTTACCTACGTTAGCTTTAAAATGACCCATTTCACCTAGGTTAGCTCCAAAATGACCCATCTTACCTAGGTTAGCTCTAAAATGATGATTTTTACTAAGTTAGCTCATAAACGACCCATTTCAACTTAGTTAGCTCATAAATGATCCATTTCACCTACGTTAGCTCAAATACGATCCATTTCACCTACGTTAGCTCAAAAACAATCCATTTCACCTAAATTAGCTCTTAAATGATCCATTTCACCTAAGTTAGCTCATAAACGATCCATTTCAACTAAGTTAGCTCATAAATGATCAATTTCACCTAAGTTAGCTCAAAAACGATCTAGTTCACCTTAGTTAGCTCATAAACGACCCATTTCAACTTAGTTAGCTCATATATGATCCATTTCACCTAAGGTAGCTCAGAAATGACATATACTTCTTGTTCTTCTTCTAGTCACCTATTTCTAACTTTCTTATTTGTCATTTTGCAGATTTCATTCACTTCACGGAAGCTAGCTTGCTATGATGGAGTGCTTGTTTTTTCTTTCATTCTCTTCAAGTATTCTTCTAGCTTGCTATGATGGAACTTGCTATCTTGATGAAACTTTTCATTGTAATATGTATGGATGGAACAATGTGTATGTGCAACTTGATGGAACTTGCTTATGTATGAACTTGCTTATGTATGAATGGATGGAACACTGTGTATGTGCAACTTGATATGTGATATGTTTGCTGTTAAATAGCCCTGTGAAATATATCTATATATGTCATATATATTTGCTGTGAAAATTGTTGGATTTAAAAAAACAGAAAAAAAGAGCCAATCTACAGGCTCTTTGCCGTCAGCCACCGACGGCAATGGGCTCTTTGCCGTCCGCGACAGACGGCAAAGAAGCCACGTGGCACCCAACTGTGCTTCCTGGGAGGCTGACCAATTTGGTCAGTTTGCCTACAGTGGCTGACGGCAAAGGCTTTGCCGTCCGCGGCAGACGGCAACGAGTAAAAACTTTGCCTACAGCGGCGGACGGCAAAGGCCTGCCGTGTAGTGACGTCCAGCTGACATCATTCGGCGGACGGCAAAGGCAGGTCAAAATTTGCCGTCAGCGGCGGACGGCAAAGGCCTGCCGTTAACCACCTAACGGAGTAACAACGCAATTATTGCCGTCTGCTTTCTTTGTCGTCCGCTGCTGATGGCAAAGGCCCCTTTGCCGTCAGGCGCCCAAAGCAGACGGCAAAGTAGCTCTTTGCCGGACCTTACTTTGCCGGAGCCTTTTGCCGTCCGCCGTTCATGCCTTTGCCGTCTGTCGTGGCAGATGGCAAAGTAGCTGATTCCTGTAGTGGAGGGAGATCATCGAGGGAGTAGGCGTGGGAAATATAATTTTACTCCCATTTCCCTTTTTAGTATACGATGGGAATTAGTTTGGGATGAAGGTCTGCCCAAGAATTGACAGGGTCCCTCATGGGAAGAGATTGGTGGGAATAGGCACCCTCAACTCACATTCTCCTTTCCACTTAAACTCTCATCCCCTCTAAACAACATTGAACTTTTATTCTCCTTACCCCTCAACTCCCATTCCCCATCTTTAACTCCCACGAAACAAACACGATGTTAGGGCCATAGAGCGCGTGGTGGATTTCAGCCTTTGCCAGCGGGAGGGCTCTGTTTTAGAAAATTTTCAAGTTTTGTTACAGTTAGTGTCCTGCTCAAAGAGGTGAGACGGTGATGGCTCTTTGAAGATGGAATAAGGTTCTCACCACCTAGCCCCCGTCTTGGTGGTGCTGCTAGCGTCACGAAGGTCATGTGCAGGTTTCCACCTATGATACAAGTTGTTGGGTTCTACGGTAGGGTGCGTCGACTGCAAATTAAAATTTTCCTATGCGCAGAACAACCAAGAACATGCTACGGGAGATGGATCACAGTTCGTTACCACTAGACGCGCAGTGTCGTGCAGCGGAAGAAGAGTTGGGGCAGCGCATCCGCGTGGATCGTCTCATCCTCGTCCGATCTCCCTCGAGCGGTCGGTCGTCGGTTCCCACGTACAGGTTCGCCGGAGCGGCACAGGTGCACCGCCTCTAACGGTATTCGCGCGTGCAGGAGGAACGTCGTGTGGCGGACTTCTAGGTCCGATCACACAATCGGCGGCGAGTAGAGGTGTCTATTCGCAACACATGCAAAACCTAGTGACAGCACCGAAGCGATCAACCGCATGAGTGTGTCACACCCCACTTTATATAGGCGTCCGTCGCGGGCTCAACACTTGGGCCTCGCACGGACCCTAAAGCCCACAAGTCTACTCGGCCACAATCTGAATACAGCTCGGATCACATCCGACCAGTGTCCTCGGATCCGACCTCGTAGGATCATTCCCTTAAGCGCGCGACCCCTTAGGTTCAAGCCGGCTTGGTATGATTCGGATCACCTCCGAACTGCCTGCAGTTGATAGCGGCCTCTAGCAAGGCATGCCGAACACCAAGCAGACTATGAAGCTGGTTAGGTGAACCTGTACATCATACTTCCATTCCTTTTGCCACACGATATATGTTGTCAGGCTCAAGGCGAGTCTGTCATCCTTGTACTAGCCCGAGCTCTTTCTCGTTCCAGTGATGCCGGCCACTATCCGGATTATCTCATAATCCTTGTCGCATGGCCATGCTTATCCTGGTCGGATCACACGAGGGGCCCAGAGTATATCTCTCCTGATCGGAGGGGAAAATCCCATCTTGCTCGACCATGTCTCACAGCATGGGTCTAGATAAGCCTGAAACCTACCTTTGTAACCACCCAGTCATCGAGTAGCGTTTGGTTGGCCCAAAGCAAGTCCGTCACCATCCCGAGTAAATGCGTCAGCTCAGGTCTTAGGACATAGAACGTATGGTGTACTAGAGACTCACAAATGACATATCGCTGCGTCTCATAGTTGGGTCTGTCCGACTCGGACCTTATCTCGACTCGGATCTGACTACGTCGAATCCGACCAGACCTTTCCAAGTCCATATTATCCGGTTAGCATCCAATGGTCCATGGCTAGTGAGTCGGCTGCGTGTCCACACAGCCCTTTCGACTAAGGACCTTTTAGAACAGTCATTAGACAATGCATAGTCCCACAAACAAGTCAAGTACTTGCTGATACACATGATTGATAATGTCCAAGGACTATCTTTATTCATAAACACATAGGAAATATCATCATACATGATTGCCTCTAGGGCATATCTCCAACAGTCTCCCACTTGCACTAGAGTCAATCAAATAGACATCGAATGCCCATAGCTCTAACATGCCCCTCATGCTTGGGTTGTGGAAGCGGCTTAGTCAGCAATTTGTAACATTTGCATCCGTGTGAATTTTGCATAACTCTACATCACCATTCTTTACGATCTTTCGTATCAGGTGATATTTCCGATCTATGTGTCTGACCCTGTGGTGATTCCTCGGCTCCTTGGCTTGTGCGAGGGCACCTGAATTATCACAATAAAGGTCCAACGGTTTTACCGAGGCTGGGAAAATACCAAGATCATACAGAAAGTTCCGGATCCAAACACCTTCCTTCGCAGGTTCACAAGCCGCAATGTATTCGGCTTCTGTGGTAGAATCGACCACCATATCTTGCTTGGAACCCATCTAGCTCACTGCTCCTCCGTTCATGACGTACACGAATCCAGACTGTGATCGACAATCATCTCTGTCGGTTTGGAAACTAGCGTCGACGTAACCCCTTACGACGAGCTCTTCCTCACCTCCATAAACTAGGAACATCTCTTTAGTCCTTTTCAGGTACTTCAAAATAGTCTTTGCCGTTGCCCAGTGACTCTCACCTGGGTTGGCCTAGTATCTGCTTGTTAGGCTTATTGCAAAAGCAACATCGGGTCTCGTACATATCATGGCATACATGATGGATCCGATTGTCGTGGCATATGGAATCCTACTCATTCTACTTCGCTCATCAGATGTTGAAGGACTCTGAGTCTCGCTTAGCCTTATACCATGTGAGAGTGGCAAGAACCATTTCTTTGCCTCACTCATGTTGAACCGCTTCAACACTTTATCTATTTGCGTGCTCTGGCTTAAGCCGAGCAGCCTCCTCGATCTATCTCTATAGATCTTAATGCCTAAAATGTACATTGCCTCACCAAGGTCCTTCATCGAAAACTTGCCATTCAATGACTCCTTGACCGAGTTCAGCATCGAAACATCATTTCCGATCAGTAGTATGTCATGCACATACAAGATCAAAAACACTATTGAGCTCCCACTTAACTTCTTGTATAAACAAGATTCCTCTTCGCTTTTGATGAAACCGAAACCAGTGACGACCTCATCAAAACGAATGTTCCAGCTCCGAGATGCTTGCCTCAACCCATATATGGATCTCTTGAGCTTGCATACCTTACTAGTGTTAGTCGGATCGACAAAACCCTCGGGCTGTATCATATAAACGTCCTCGGTTAAATTTCCATGAAGGAAAGCCGTCTTGACATCCATCTGCCATATCTCGTAATCGAAATATGCAGCTATAGCTAGTACGATCCTCACCGACTTCAGCATTGCTACCGGCGAGTAAGTCTCGTCGTAGTCGATTCCTTGAACTTGTCCATAACCCTTAGCGACAAGCCAAGCTTTGTGGATCTGAACATTTCCGTCCACATCGGTTTTCTTCTTAAAGACCCATTTGCAACCAATGGCAGTTACGCCAGGTGGCGGATCAACCAAGTCCCAGACTTGATTCTCATCCATGGACTTTAACTCGGATCTCATGGCCTCTAGCCATGCCTCGGAATCTGGGCTCACCATCGCTTCCGCATACGTGGCCGGCTCGTCGCTTTCTAGAAACAATACATCGCGCACTCTGCGCAATCTTTCTGACCTTCGTGGTTCTGGTGCCGCTTCCACTACGGGTTCCCTGACTGACTCCGGTATGATCTCATCACTAGCCGAGCTGTCCCCGTGTGGTCCTCGGATTTCTTCGCGTCGGACCGTCCTCCCACTGGCTTCTCGACTGAGAAACTCTTTCTCAAGGAAAACCCCGTTCCGAGCAACAAACACTTTGTTCTCTTCCCGGTTGTAGAAGCTATATCCCAAGGTTTCCCTCGGATATCCCACGAATATGCACTTATCCGATTTGGATGTAAGCTTCGACATAAGTCGCTTGACAAATGCTTCACAACCCCAAATCTTTAGAAAAGACAAGCGGGAGTCTTCGGTCCACATCTCATGTGGTGTCTTATCTACTGATTTTGATGGTACCTGTTAAGTCACGAAAGCTGCGGTTTCTAGGCGTATCCCTAGAATGACAAGGGTAAATCCGATTTGCTCATCATAGACCAGACCATGTCCAACAAGGTACGATTCCTCCATTCCGACACGTCGTTTCTGCATGGCGTGCCGGAGGTGTGAGCTGAGGTACTATACCTCGGCTTTTCAGATGATCATCAAACTCCTGGCTCATGTATTCACCTCCACGATCAGATCGTAGAAGCTTTATATTCTTGTCGAGCTGATTCTCAACCTCGTTCTGAAACTCTTTGAACTTTTCAAAAGTTTCCGACTTGTGCCTCATCAAATATATATATCCATATCTACTCAAGTCGTCGGTGGAAGTCACGAAGTACTGATAGCCACCTCTGGCAGTTGTGCTCATTGGACCACACACATCACTATGTATAAGCTCTAACGGCTCGGACGCCCTCTCACAACTCTTTGTGAAAGGAGACTTAGTCATCTTGCCGAGCAAGCATGATTCAACATGTCTCGAACGACCCGAAGTCGAACGAAGTTAGGAGCCCATCATCATGGAGCTTCTTCATGCGTTTCAGACTAATGTGTCCAAGCCGGCAATGCCATAAGTATGTCGGATTTATCTCATTAGGCTTATGTCTCTTGACATTCACGTTATAGACCGGTTCCTGTTCCAGATTCAATATAAATAGCCCATCAACAATGGATGCATAGCCGTGGAACATACCATTCAAATAAAACGAACAACCATTGTCCTTTAAATTGAATTCATAACCCTGACTCATCAAACATGAGGCAGAAATAATGTTCCGACTAAGTGCAGGGATGTAATAACAATTATTCAATTCCAAAATAAATCCAGAAGGAAGTTGGAGCCGCATCGTTCCGACCTCCAACGCAGCAACTCTTGCTTTGTTTCCGACCCTGATGTCAATCTCCCCTTGTGCCACACGCCTAGTTCTTACCAGCCCCTACATCGAGTTGCAAATATGAACAACCGATCCGGTATCAAATACCCAAGAGCTACTAGGTATGTCAACAAGGTAAATGTCTATAACATATGCAACAAGTGTGCCTTTGCCTGAAGCAGCATTCCCAGCCTTCTTGCCATGCTCTGCAAGCCACTTGCTTTGGTTCCTCTTCCAGTGACCGGTTTCCTTGCAGTGATAGCAAATGGTCTTTGAGTGCAGTCAGGACTTGATTGCAGCGGTAGAGGTTACCATCTCCGTGCCCTTTGCCTTAGCCTTCTTCTTAGACCAACTCTTCTTGAACTTGGCCGATTTCTGCACCATCAACACTTGATGCGTGCCTTTCTTAATATCCTGCTCTGCCACCTTAAGCATCCATTGTGATGTAGGGCGGAACCCTACGCGGATGATCTTTCACGTTGGAGCGGATCCTACGGGGAATCACGAAGAATACGCGGAAGAACAAGATGGAAAACACGGGGAAAACGAGAGAGAATTCACTCAACCGACAAGAGATCAATCACACAAGTGCTAGATCGATGAACACATAGGGAGATACATGATTCAAGGTCAACAAAGGACGATACGAACGGTAGCCGTTCTTCTCCGTGAGGAGGCCTTGAGGGGTCCACCCTAGAAGGGGTCTTGAATCCGCTTAGGGGATCTTCTCCGTAGAGGTCCCGATCTCCGAGGAGAAGTAGCCAAGTGGATGAGCAAAGGCTCTCACACAAGAATATGAGCTAATCCAATGCTAACCCTAGAAAGAGGAAGGGATGAAGTATATATAGTCTCGGGGCGAAGGGGTACAAGGGACTTGTCCGGATACCTTCTTGTGGAGGAGGCCGGATGTCAGGCGTCGGGCGGATGTCCGGGCCTTCATGGCGCCGGATGTCCGGGCTATTCGGCGGATGTCCGGGCTGGGGTGACCGTTTACGCCGTCGGGTGAGGCGTGATTTCCGGGCTTCAGGCCGGATATCCGGGCTGGGGGCCGGATGTCCGGGCTTGGACGCCGGATGTCCGGGCCCTGTAGGCTTGGCCAGCTTGGCTAAAGTTGAGGTAGATGCTCTAGGGGCTGGATGTCCGGGGCCTGGAAGGTGATCTTGCCTGTCTCCGTTGGTTCTCTTCATCCATGGACTTGGTGGCTTGTCCATCTTCACGTGCATCCTCGGGAGGTTCCCCTTGACACCTAATCATGCATAGCATATCGGACTTAGGTAGTAGCCATGTCTCGAGTGGATCATATGTGATATCAATAAGGAAGGAGGTCACCTCGTTCTCG
Source organism: Aegilops bicornis (assembly GCA_021605145.1). Lineage (NCBI taxonomy): Eukaryota > Viridiplantae > Streptophyta > Magnoliopsida > Poales > Poaceae > Aegilops > Aegilops bicornis. Next base: position 331,607,208 of record CM038675.1, read on the forward strand.
AGAGCTCTAGTTCTAGCTCGTGTCATGGGTCCTCTTGGCTCTTGATGAGGCGGTTTGTGGATGCATGGGGATGATCGTGGGATGCTCCGCATCATATCCCCCCCCCCATGGGAGAGATCCGACAACGGATCAAAACCAACATCTCCAAGGACTCGAGCGAGGTCCTTGACGTTGAAGATGCCGCTCACGTTGTATTTGTCTCGAGGTAGGTCGATCTTGTAAGCGTTGTCGTTGTAGCGTGCTAGCACCTTGAAAGGTCCATCGGCTCGAGGGAGAAGCTTGGACTTGCGTTCTTTGGGGAAGCGGTCCTTGCGAAGGTGTAGCCACACCAGATCACCAATGTTGAAGACGATGGGTTGCTTGTTGGCGTTGAGCTTGTTTGCTTGACATTGTACTTGGCGCTCAATGGTGTGCCTTGTATCTTCGTGCATCTTCTTGATGTAGCTTGCTCGTTCACTTGCATCCATGTTGGTGCGCTCTTGGAGATGAAGTGGTAGAATGTCCAAGGGGGACAACGGGTTGAAACCGTGAAGCGACCTCGAAGGGGGACTTGCGGTAGTTGAATGTCTTGCACGATTGTAGGCGTACTCGGCGATGGGTAGACATGCTTCCCACTCCTTGATGTTCTTCTTGATCAAGACACGAAGTAGAGTGGATAGTGTGCGGTTCGTCACCTCCGTTTGGCCGTCGGTTTGAGGATGGTATGCCGAGGAGAACAAGAGCTTGATTCCGAGCTTGGCACATAGGGTCTTCCAAAAGTAACTCAAGAACTTGACGTCATGATCGGAGACGATTGTCTTTGGTACGCCATGGAGTCGCAAGATTTCCCTACAAAAGAGATTTGCAACATGTGAAGCATCGTCTATCTTGTTGCAAGGAATGAAATGTGACATCTTAGAAAATCTATCCACAACAACAAACACAGAATCCTTGCCATTTTGAGTCCTAGGCAAACCAAGTACAAAATCCATACTAATGTCTTCCCATGGTTGATATGGAATAGGAAGAGGCATGTAAAGACCATGAGATTGAGCTTTAGACTTAGCTTTGCGACATGTATAGCATCGATTGGTGAAGCGTGAGGCGTCATGGAACATCTTGGGCCAAAAGTAGTTGTTGGAGAGCGTGGCGAATGTCTTGTCGCGTCCAAAGTGTCCCATGAGTCCGCCTCCATGAGCCTCTTGCAAAAGGAGCAAACGAAGAGAAGACTCGGGAATGTAAAGTTTGTTAGCTCTCATAAGATAACCATCCTTGATGTAATATTGTTCCCAAGACGTGTCGTCAAACACTTAGCATAAGGAGAAGCAAAAGATGGATCATGCTCATACAAGTCTTTTATATGCTCAAAACCAATAACATTCAACTCAAGTTGAGTGACAAGCATGCATATGCGTGAAAGCGTCGGCAACTACATTTTCTTTACCCTTAATGTACTTGATCACATAAGGAAAAGATTCAATGAATTCACTCCATTTGGCATGACGCTTGTTTAACTTAGTTTGTCCTTTTAAGTACTTAAGCGTTTCATGATCGGTATGGATGACAAACTCATGAGGTCTAAGATAATGTTCCCAAACATGTAGCACACGCACTAAAGCATACAATTCTTTGTCATAGATGGGATAATTAAGTTGAGCACCGGATAGTTTTTCACTAAAATAAGCAATGGCTCGTTTTTCTTGCATCAAAACTCCGCCAATTCGGTACCACTTGCATCACAATGAACCTCAAAAGTTTTGTCAAAATTGGGCAAAGCAAGAATCGGAGCATGAGTAAGCAAAGACTTGAGCTCATCAAAAGCGGTTGATTGCAAAGTTCCCCAAACAAAGGGAGTATTCTTCTTACTCAAGGCATGCAAAGGAGCGGCAATTGTGCTAAAATCTTTCACAAAGCTGACGATAAAAACCATAAGACCAAGAAAACTTAGCACTTGTTGCAAATTGGTTGGTTGGGGCCAAGTTTTAATTTCTTGAATTTTAGATTCATCAACATGGACACCCTTTGAGGATACTACAAAACCCAAGAAAACCACTTTGTCAACTCCAAAAGTGCATTTTTCAAGTTTGCATAAAGACTTTCCTTGCGAAGAGTTTGCAACACAGATTTTACATGATTGATGTGCTCTTTCATGGTTTTGCTAAACACAAGAATATCATCAAAGTAAACCACAACAAAGACTCCAATATAAGGACAAAGCACATGATGCATAAGACGCACAAAAGTACCGGGAGCTTCTGAAAGACCCATAGGCATCACTAACCACTCATATAAACCAAATTTGGTTTTGAAAGCAGTTTTCCATTCATCACCCTCTTGTATGAGGATTTGATAATAGCCACTTTTAAGATCAATTTTTGAGAAAAAATTGGCTCCACTAAGTTCATCAAGCATGTCATCTAAGCGAGGAATGGGATGCCTATATCGAGCAGTAATAGCATTGATAGGTCTACAATCGGAACACAAGCGGAAACTTCCATCGGGCTTAGGCACAAGAATAACCGGACGGCACAAGGGCTTAGGCTTTCACGTACATGGCCGTTGTCGATGAGTTGTTGTACTTGCCGTTGAATCTCCTTGGTTTCTTCGGGATTGACTCGGTATGGAGCTTTGTTCGGTAGAGGCGCTCCGGGGATGAGGTCGATTCGATGCTCAATGCCTCGAAGAGGAGGTAGACCCGGAGGTAGCTCATCGGGGAAAACATCTTGAAATTCCAGCAAAAGAGATTGAAACACCAAAGGTAGCTCGTGAATGGTGTTAGTTTTTGGTTCTCCATCCTTGCACACAAGGACAAAGTGCATCACACTCGATGGGTTCTCACACACTTCTCTCATCTCACTTTTGGTGGCAAATAGAATGAGGTTTTTCTCTCTAGGCGAAGAGTCGCTCAAATTTGGCTTGTGGCTCTCACTCACTTTTGGGTGGATCACTTTCTCACTCTTTTCTCTATGATGTGTGGCTTGCTTGTCGGCTATCACTTGAGTAGGAGACATAGGTCGTAGCACATATTCCTTCCCTTTCATCTTGAAGCTATAGTGATTGGTGCGCCCATTGTGGATGACACCACGGTCGAATTGCCATGGTGGACCTAGAAGTAGGTGGCAAGCGGTCAATGGGACCACATCACATTCAACGTGTCTTCATAAGCACCAATTTTGAAGGAGACTTGGACCGTATGCTCGACTCGTATAGTGCCGAGTCACTTAGCCATTGAACCTTGTAGGGGTGCGGGTGCTTCCTCTTTACCAATTGGAGCTTGGAGCATAGTTCTTCACTTGCCAAGTTGTGGCAACTACCTCCATCGATGATGACCTTGATGGACCGTCCAATTATGTCGGCCTTTGTGTGGAAGATGTGGCATCTTTGGTCGTCTTCTTGTTGATGTTGAAGAGTCAAGACCTTGGAGACAACGAGAGCGGGGCTCGAATCCTCATCACAAAAGACTTGATCATCTTCATCTTCGTTCACTCGCCGGTGCATGGCCACTTGCTCAAGAGCTTACATCTCCTCTTCACTCATGGAGTCATATGTGCCATCGTCGTTGAGGATCATGGTGCGCTTGTTGGTGCATTCGTAAGACTTGTGGCCTCGGCCGCCGCAAGTGAAACACTTGAAGGAGCTTGTCTTGATGGTCTCATCGGTCGGAGTAGAAGATGAAACACGCGGCTTGAGGTTGCTTGTAGTAGGAGGAGGACGACTTGAACTTGCCGAAGTCTTCTTGTAACTTGACTTGTCGTCGTTTCTTGAAGAAAGCTTGGTCGAAGTAGATGTTGGAGTAGTCGTTGAAGCTTGGTTGTTGGAGAAGCCGTAGGTCTTGGATGAGTACTTGGCGTACTTGAAGTCATCTTGCACTTGGCGTTCCGCCTTTGTAGCTTGATGCACGAGCTCAATGAGGGTTGAGTATGGTTGGAAGTCAGCGATCTTCTTGATGGGATGATTGAGTCCATTCAAGAAACGTGCCATAGTTTGCTCATCATCTTCCTTGACATTGGCTCGAATCATGGCTATCTCCATTTCCTTGTAATATTCTTCAACACTCTTTGTTCCTTGCTTGAGTAGTTGGAGTTTCTTGAAGAGGTCGCGGTTGTAGTAGGTTGGCACAAAACGTGCTCGCATGACATCCTTCATTTGAGCCCAAGTGGTGATTGGAGGTTCACCTCTTGCTTTTCGTCGCTCAATGATTTGTTCCCACCATATGAGCACATAGTCTTGGAACTCAAGTGATGCCATAGCGATTTTCTTCGCTTCATCGTAGTTGTGCAACCGGAAGATTTTGTCAACCTTCAATGCCCATGAGAGGTAGTCTTCGGGGTCATTGCTTCCATTGAACTTGGGCCTGGTGAATTTTAGCTTGCCGTAGCATTGCTCTTCATTGTGTTGTTGGCGATGTTGATGACGACGTCCTTGACGTGGATAGTACTCGTCTTCATGTTGCTCTTGGCGCGGAGGAAGACCATGATCAACTTGCTCTTGTTGAACTTGAGGTTGGGGTGGAGCTTGACGAGCTTGTGGAGGGGCTTGAGGAACTTGACGTTGTACATGAGGTTGGTAGTTCCTCTCTAGGATTTCTTCTCGAAGGGCTTCCTCTTGATTGCGCCGTTCGTGATTGCGGTTGGTGAAGGCTCTACTTGATTCTTGAAGGGCACGTTGCGCCTCAAGAGCTTGCGCCTCACGTTGTTGTTGTTGAAGACGTTGAGCCTTGACGTCTTGTTCGTCTTGGTGAAGACGTGCTCGTTCTTCCTCTTGTTGGTGACGAAGACGTTGTCGTTCTTGAGCTTGAGCAAAAGCCTCTTGGTTTGATTGAGGACGAGGAACTTGATCATCAACTTGTTCTTGTGAATGCTTGTCATGTAGCAGGTTGCGAGATGCATGACGTTCTTGACGAGTGGTACGACGAAGAGTGTTCGAAGTAGGTGTACTTGAGTCATAGAAGGTGTCGTCGGAGTGTCGACTCGAGCGGCTCCGTCTTGATGATGAAGAAGTTGAATGATGCCGGTTTCTCATCAAAGCGCGGATCTCGTCCATTCTTGCATCGTTCTCTTGCTTGTGAGCGTCGAACTTGTTGTCGAAGTAGTCTCTTTTTCGTTGCTCGGAGAGTCGCAAGTCGGTGGCGAGGTTGTCGATGCGGTCGCTCATTGCTTGTTGTTCTTGGTGCAACGCTCTTTGTGCACCAAAGAGGTGGCTCTTGGTGACGTATGATGACATGTCGTCGTCTTGCTCGGTGAAGAGTGGGTTGGTAGAGGTACTTGGCCTATCCATCATTCCAAGCAAAATGTGAGTGGTAGAACGGAAAAGAACTTATACCAATGTACCTTTGACCGATGTTGAAGATGAATCAAGTTCACTCAAATGCGGACAATGAAATAGCACTCTTGGTACCGATTCTTGTCGGTTCTCACACCTACACAAATAAAAGCTTATGGTGGAGCTCGGTTAGGATGGTGGCACAAAATTTGATGCAATTGTAAGTGAGACTCAATAATGTTGGAAATGATTCACAAATTTGCAAATGCAACAAGTAGACCAATAGCAAGATATGGTACACGGAAACACACACGCAAATAGATAATATGGGGCTATGCAACCAAGGATGAGCCAAAATGTGGAATTCACCAAGATGCTCTTGTTGCACAACACTAGAGAGACGCTAGCACGATTGCACAATAGGCGGATACGAACTTGTGCACAACCTACTAAGCAAAAATGCAACGACTTCTATCCCAAGTATGCTATATGTATGGTGTTTCGATGTGTTGATCCAAGATGATCAAGTATGACAATCTTAATGTTGTATGATGCTATGGTTCTTGCTCGTAAGCTCTTTGCTTATCTTTCTCTCTTTGCTTAAAAGCTTGATTGGCTATTTCTCTTTTGAGCTCTTTTCTCATGCAAAATTTCACGAACCAAGATAGCAATTGTGTATGCGATGACAACTTTGTGACACACAAGTTGATGCTAAGATATGCACCACTTTGGTATGGTATGTATGCTATGGAGTATGATCACTAATGTGCACAAGTCACGTTGCCGGCAATACTCAATGGCTAGTCTCGATGGGTAAGCAACGCAAAAGATGGGCTACGATGGGTATCAATGCAATTGCAAGTAATGACAAAGGTGTCGACGATGTTACCGTCCTTGGCGAAGATGAGCGGTGGTGATGTTGATGTTGAACCGTACCTAGATAGCCGAAACACAAAAGGATAGGAAACCCCAACTCAAATTCTCAAGGCAAAATTTGGCAACATTGTCGGAATTGGTAGTGGGAAAGGCTATGGTGGTGTTATGCGGAAGTGGTGGAGGTATATGGAAGTGTATGTGAGCACGGGACAAAATTTGGCGAAAGTTAGGCGGTGAACGGGGTGGTGGATGGGGATTGTTGCTACCAGGAGCCGGATTTCCGGGCTGGAAGCCGGATGTCCGGGCTGGACGGGCCGGATGTCCGGGATGCCGGATGTCCCGGCTGTTCGGGCCGGCTGTCCGGGCTCGATGCACACCGTGTGGAGAGGTCAAGTCCGGTCAAAATTTGGGCGATTTTGTGGATGGAAATTGTGGAAATGGTGGGGAATGCTAGATCTACACGCAACACACGAAATCCGCGGATCAAATACAACAAAACTTCATCACACTAACAAATCACAAAAAAAAATTGGGGCTATTTTTGTGGGGAATTTTTGGAATTAGGACAAAAACAACAAAATCAAGCTAGAAAAAGAGGGGTAGGGGCTCCAAAAACGTGATCAACATGGCTCTGATACCATAGATGATGTAGGGCGGAACCCTACGTGGATGATCTTTCACGTTGGAGCGGATCCTACGGTGAATCACGAAGAACACGCGGAAGAACAAGAGGGAAAACACGGGAAAGCGAGAGAATTCACTCAACCGACAAGAGATCAATCACACAAGTGCTAGATTGATGAACACAAAGGGAGATACATGATTCAAGGTCAACAAAGGATGATACAAACGGTAGCCGTTCTTCTCCGTGAGGAGGCCTTGAGGGGGTCCACCCTAGAAGGGGGTCTTGAATCCGCTTAGGGGATCTTCCCCGTAGAGGTCCTAATCTCCGAGGAGAAGTAGCCAAGTGGATGAGCAAAGGCTCTCACACAAGAATATGAGCTAATCCAATGCTAACCCTAGAAAGAGGAAGGGGATGAAGTATATATAGTCTCGGGGCGAAGGGGTACAAGGGACTTGTCCCGGATACAACTTGTGAGCAGGGGAGGCCGGATGTCCGGGCGTCGGGCCGGATGTCCGGGCCTTCGCGAGGCGCCGGATGTCCGGGCTATCCGGCCGGATGTCCGGGCTGGGGTGACCGTTTCTGCCGAATCGGGTGAGGGGCGCCAGATTTCCGGGCTTCAGGCCGGATATCTGGGCTGGGGGCCGAATGTCCGGGCTTGGACGCCGGATGTCCGGGCCCTGTAGGCTTGGCCAGCTTGGCTAAAGTTGAGGTAGATGCTCCAGGGGCCGGATGTTCGGGGTCATGGCCGGATGTCCGGGGCCTGGAAGGTGATCTTGCCCGTCTCCGTTGGTTCTCTTCATCCATGGACTTGGTGGCTTGTCCATCTTCACGTGCATCCTCGGGAGGTTCCCCTTGACACCTAATCATGCATAGCATATCGGACTTAGGTAGTAGCCATGTCTCGAGTGGATCATATGTGATATCAATAAGGAAGGAGGTCACCTCGTTCTCGAGAGCTCTAGTTCTAGCTCGTGTCATGGGTCCTCTTGGCTCTTGATGAGACGGTTGTGGATGCATGGGGATGATCGTGGGATGCTCCACATCACATTGCAATTCAGTGAGCTTCTTATCCATGCCATGCATATGATAGTTTGAGATGAACGTGCCATAGCTGGGCGGAAGAGAACCCAGAACTGCATCAGTAGCCAGCTCGTCCAAGAGCGGGAATCCCAACCTATCCAAAGCTTGCACATATCCGATCATCTTGATCACATGTGGGCTCAGTGGATCACCTTCCTTCAGCTTGCAATCCATCAAGGATCGCCAGACGTTGAACCTTTCGGTCCTAGCACGTATGCGAAACATGCTCTTGAGACTCTAGATCTTATCATAAGCCTAAACATTTTCGAATTTCTATTGCAAATCAGTCTCCATACAAGCCTTAATCAGACAGCTGATATTCGTTGATTCATCAACGAGTTTATGGTAGGCATTCTTAGCTGTGGCACTAGCATTATCGGCATGTTCCTCTGGAAGTGGATCCTCTAGAACATGTTCCTTTTTATCATGCTTGAGAACAATTCTCAGATTTCTATACCATGTGGTAAAGTTTGTTCCATTCAGTTTATCCTTTTCCAGAATTGATTTCAATGCAAAGTTGGGTTGAGCAGGTGGTGCCATTGATCTACAATAGGAAATATGCAATCACTAAGCAATGTGTTTATGTAGAATAATTCTAGCCTTAAACAGAAATACTCCCACTGAAGTCAGCATCCCTCCGCAAACTCTCAGTGATTCAGGATCTGACTAGCACATGCGACTAGTGAGCTTTAGCATCACTGCTAGACAACATGCCTATTCGGTAAGCAACTCCTTGCTAATCGTATCTCTATACGACTCCTGTCGGTCGGGAAGGTATCTCATACCCCGGCCCCAACCTTCTTTGCCACAAGGCGAAAACCGCTTTTGATAGCCTTGTCAAGTTAACTTTGATCAGTGCATGTCCGTGTCCGACATTTAACCCTTCAGTTCAAGGACACCCAGAAGCACCTCAATTTTATGAGCCCACTACTAGACGTACTTGACGTGCGAAGGTGCAACATCGGGGATGGCAATTCGCTTGATATTCATGAGGGATCTTTCTACCATTCTAACATGCATAGAAAACAAGAAGCATAACAATCACAAATAAACATATATTGTGAAATAGTATGGCTCCTTCATGGACGTTCTTCCAGGTCGGCTTCGACTCCGATGACCATCTAGGAACTCCATCTTGTTTGTCACGACGGGACGCCAAGCCACCAACATGATCTCTATTATCTAACTACTACAACTAGTAATAAATTTTACATAGAGTCACAAGTCGACACGCAGGTCGTTATACAATATAATGACAGCACTTTGGCTCCTGTCGGCTGACAAACATGACACGCAGGCCATGTATAATTTACACACATGCATCACATACACATGAGCCATACTATCCACATCAAACCCTGCAAAATAAAGTTATGCATAGAATCGCATTCTACCGGTTAGAGTGATCGTGTACGAAATACAAGGCGCTACGCATACGGAAATCACAAATCACATCTGAACTCCGGTCACGCCGAATTTTCTGATCTAATCGATCTCATCGATCATCGAGTCCGATTCGGATTTACGTTTTACTGTTAACCCCGGTGGCGGATGACCGACCGGTAGGGGTAGGTTGTGCCATGACCTCATCATCCCGATTGACAGAAAACATAGCCTCAATGATCCCCATGTGCAGTTGATCACATCAACCGTGCACATAGCCGATCTCATCAACGACAACAGATCTCATCTGCCGCCTCCACATATCTAATATGCATACTATTTGAATCCAAATCCTATAGCAGAGGCTCTGATACCACTGTTGGGTTCTACGGTAGGGTGCGTCGACTGCAAATTAAAATTTTCCTACGCGCAGAACAACCAAGAACATGCTACGGGAGATGGGTCACAGTTTGTTACCACTAGACGTGCAGTGCCGTGCACCGGAAGAATAGTTGGGGCAGCGCGTCCGCGTGGATCGTCTCCTCCTCGTCCGATATCCCTCGAGCGGCCGGTCGTCGGTTCCCACGTACAGGTTCGCCGGAGCGGCGCAGGTGCATCGCCTCTAACGGTATCCGTGCGTGCAGGAGGAACGTCGTGTGGCGGACTGCTAGGTCCGATCACACAACCGGCGGCGAGTGGAGGTGTCTATTCGCAACACATGCAAACCCTAGTGACAGCGCCGAAGCGATCAACCGCATGAGTGTGCCGCACCCCACTTTATATAGGCGTCCGTCGCGGGCTCAACACTTGGGCCTCATACGGACCCTAAAGCCCACAAGTCTACTCGACCACCATCCGAATACAGCTTGGATCACATCCGACCAGTGTCCTTGGATCCGACCTCTAGGTTCCTTCCCTTAAGTGGGCGACCCCTTAGGTTCAAGCCGGCTTGGTCGTAGTTCAGATCACCTCCGAACAGCATAGTTGGTAGCGGCCTCTAGCAAGGCATGCCGAACACCAAGCAGACTATGAAGCTGGTTAGGCGAACCTGTACATCATACTTCCATTCCTTTTGCCACACGATATATGTTGTTGGGGTCAAGGCGATTCTGTCATCCTTGTACTAGCCCGACCTCTTTCTCGTTCCAGTGATGCCGACCACTATCTGGATTATCTCATAATCCTTGTCGCATGGCCATGCTTATCCTGGTCGGATCACACGAGGGGCCCAGAGTATATCTCTCCTGATCGGAGGGGCAAATCCCATCTTGCTCGACCATGTCTCACAGCATTGGTCTAGACAAGCCCGAAACCTACCTTTGTAACTACCCAGTCACCAAGTAGCGTTTGGTTGGCCCAAAGCAAGTCTGTCACCATCCCGAGTAAATGCGTCATCTCAGGTCTTAGGACATAGAACGTATGTTGTACTAGAGACTCACAGATGACATATCGTTGTGTCTCATAGTTGGGTCTGTCCGACTCGGACCTTATCTTGACTCGAATCCGGCCAGACCTTTCCAAGTCCATATTATCCGGTTAGCATCCAATGCTCCATGGCTAGTGAGACCAAGCCATCGACCGTGTCATATGCTAGTCTAGTCGGTTCTTGGCGTCCACACAGCCCTTTCGACTAAGGACCTTTTAGGACAGTCATCATACAATGCATAGTCCCACAAACAAGTCACGTACTTGCTGATAAACATCATTGATAATGTCCAAGGACTATCTTTATTCATAAACACATAGGAAATATCATCATACATGATTGCCTCTAGGGAATATCTCCAACACAAGTGTCCTACTTGGACATGACTCCATATCCTGTCTACACACCGTACGACACCAAATCCAATTGTAACCTAACTTGTACAATAATATTCGACACAACTCTAACAAACTCCACGTTGGCGAATATTGTGCACCACCTTGGATTCATCCATGCGTCGAACCTCCATGTACATTGGACTTGAGATACGCCATGAGCACCGTTGCAACTCCCAGACTCCACGTGACTCCACCTTCAACTGTAGTCCCTTCTCGTCTTCTTCACAGTCAACACTTGAGCAAAGTTAAGTTCCTCATTACTCTACCTTGTGCTCCCAACTTCCAGAGTATCCGTTCAACACCATCACACACCGATCAATGGCCTGCGTGAAAGTGAACAACTCACATATTGGACGTCACATATAAGAGTTACCTGAACTCAACATCACTTCTCTTTCTTGACTACTTGTCTGAAAATTGAAGGAATTTCATCGTGACCCTGCGTCACCCTGAGTCAAATTCGTAGTTGCCTCATCGTTTTCCCGGATAGTCTCTGGCATGTCCCATGTTTATAGCACTATATGATTTTGTAGGGATAACTTTCTTTGGCCATGTTATTTTGAGAAGACATGATTGCTTTGTTAGTATGCTTGAAGTATTATTATTTTTATGTCAATATGAACTTTTGTCTTGAATTTTTTGGATCTGAATATCCATACCACAATTAAGAAGAATTACATTGAAATTATGCCAAGTAGCACTCCGCATCAAAAATACTTTTTTATCATTTACCTACTCGAGGACGAAAGGTGAATTACGCTTGGGGATGCCTGATACGTCTCCAACGTATCTATAATTTTTTATTGCTCCATGCTATATTATCTACTGTTTTGGACATTATTGGGCTTTATTATCCGCTTTTATATTACTTTTGGGACTAACCTATTAACCGGAGGCCCAGCCCACAATTGTAGTTTTTTGCCTATTTCAGAGTTTCGAAGAAAAGGAATATCAAACGGAGTCCAAACGGAATGAAACCTTCGGGAACGTGATTTTCTCACCGAACAAGATCCAGGAGACTTGGACCCTACGTCAAGCAACCAACAGGGAAGCCACGAGGTAGGGGGCGCGCCCACCCCCCAAGGGCGCGCCCCCCACCCTTGTGGGCCCCCTGTTGCTCCACCGACATACTCCTTCCTCCTATATATACCTACGTACCCCCAAACGATCAGATACGGAGCCAAAAACCTAATCACACCGCCGCAACCTTCTGTACCCACGAGATCCCATCTTGGGGCATGTTCCGGAGCTCCGTCGGAGGGGGCATCCATCATGTAGGGCTTCTACATCATCACCATAGCCTCTCCGATGAAGTGTGAGTAGTTTACCTCAGACCTTCGGGTCCATAGTTAGTAGCTAGATGGCTTCTTCTCTCTTTTGGATCTCAATACAATGTTCTCCCCTCTCTCGTAGAGATCTATTCGATGTAATCTTCTTTTTGTGGTGTGTTTGTTGAGATCGATGAATTGTGGGTTTATGATCAAGTTTATCTATGAACAATATTTGAATCTTCTACGAGTTCTTTTATGTATGATTGGTTATCTTTGCAAGTCTCTTCGAATTATCAGTTTGGTTTGGCCTACTAGATTGATCTTTCTTGCAATGGGAGAAGTGCTTAGCTTTGGGTTCAATCTTGCGGTGTCCTTTCCCAGTGACAGTAGGGCAGCAAGGCACGTATTGTATTGTTGCCATCGAGGATAACAAGATGGGGTTTTTATCATATTGCATGAATTTATCCCTCTACATCATGTCATCTTGCTTAAGGCGTTACTCTGTTTTCATTAACTTAATACTCTAGATGCATCTTTGGATAGCGGTCGATGAGTGGAGTAATAGTAGTAGATGCAGGCAGGAGTCGTATCTACTTGTCTCGGACGTGATGCCTATATACATGATCATACCTAGATATTCTCATAACTATGCTCAATTATGTCAATTGCTCAACGGTAATTCATTCACCCACCGTAAAATACTTATGCTCTTGAGAGAAGCCACTAGTGAAATCTATGGCCCCCGGGTCTATCTTCATCATATTAATCTTCCAACACTTAGTTATTTCCTTTGCTTTTTTACTTATTTCCTTTGCTTTTTTACTTTGCTTTTATTTTACTTTGCATCTTTATCCCAAAAATACCAAAAATATTATCTATCATCTCTATCAGATCTCACTCTCGTAAGTGACCGTGAAGGGATTAACCCCTTATCGCGTTGGTTGCGAGGAGTTATTTGTTTTGTGCAGGTATGAGGGACTCGCGCGTAGCCTCCTACTGGATTGATACCTTAGTTCTCAAAAACTGAGGGAAATACTTACGCTACTTTGCTGCATCATCCTTTCCTCTTCAAGGAAATCCAACGCAGTGCTCAAGAGGTAGCAGGCCCAGCCAAAATTATCCGACTACAACCATGCTCCACCCTGCGTCGTGTTCGCCCGCACATCTCCGTGCATTGCTTGACGCCCTGTGTATGCATGATCCCTGCACGACGCACTCCAGGCTCCCAAACCATCTTCCACAAAACTCATCCATCACATGATACTTCCATCTTATCTCGCCTGACTGCCCGCAATGACTTCAAACATCTCTGTTGTGGCAACAAAATTTTCATCCTCGCCCACCATACAGTCGACCCATGAAAAATAACCAAGCTATAATACTTCCCGTGCATGTGCTGAAGTGCACTTAGCAAAATCGCAAATAAAAAACCGTTGTTTCAAGCCATGCTCCACGTACTGCACTACTTCGAGACACAACACTCGATGCCCCTTTTAATTGCTGCCAAAGCGTCTTTCTGATGGGTTCTTGCCTTGATGAATATTTTTCGGTGATTGATTCCCTCTTTTTTTGACCGCAAGTGATTGATTCCTCCAGCCTCCACGTACGGCCCCTTTTTTTAGTAACAAACCTCGGGAGTGTAACATCCCAAAATTCTAAATTTTGGAATGTTATAATAAATAAATAACTATGGTTGTTGTCTGATTGTTTGACTAATTGATTGAATGGAATTGAGTGGAAATTGAAACTTTTGAAAGTTGAATGAGAGGGAATGAAATGACTTTCCCAAACTTTCCATTTTGCATTTTTTGGATCCCAATTGAACTCAAGTTCATTGCAACACCAAAACCTAGAGTGAAGATGACATGACTTCTTCCATTTTGAAATGAATAGGGTTTTGGAAAAAGAATTGAATTTCATTTGGGAAGTTTTCAAATTCAAAGCTTTATGCAACTCAATGATTTTCATGAGGGAAGATAAAATGACTTCTTCAATTATATGAAATAGGAGTTGGAAGTTATAATGAATCAAGTTGAAAATCATTTGAAGGTGCTTTGGAACCCTCTTTCAAATTTTGAGTTTTGAATTTGAATTTCAAACTTTGGCATGTGGGAAACATTTCAAAAACTATGCACGATAAATACTTGATCAAAAGTATGAGAGGAGCAAACATGACACTCCAAAAATATCGGAGGAAACAATGCCAAAAGTTTTGGATTCAAATCTGAATTTTATTTGAATTTGAAAAAATGGATTTTTATAAAGTTTGGATTTTGCCTTTGGAAAAATGTTCAAATGAAAGGGAATATTCTGATCATTTTGGTATATATATACCCTATATAAAATATTTATAGATATTGTTTTATTTCTGTTTTAGTTTTATTTAAAAAATAAAGGAAAATCCCGGGCGCCCGGCCAGAGCCACCCCAGCCCGGCCACCCCCCCCCTCGGCTGGCCCGGCCACTGAGCCAGGCCAATGAGCCACCGACCGGCCCAGCTCCTCCCCTCCCTCGCCCGGCGCTTCTGCCGGCCACCTTCGCCTCGCCCCCTCTCTCTCTCACCGACCCGTGGGCCCCGCACCCATCCCCAACCCCGCGCCCACCCCACACCGTCGCCGCCGCGGATCGCCGGATCCCGAAGGATCCGGGCTCCCCAACGCCCCCGAACCCCCCCCCCGAAGCGAAGACGACCCCCTGGCTATAAAAGCCGCCGCCCCGCACCCGTTCCCCCTCGCCTCGCCGCAACCCCCTCTCCCTCCCGCCCGTGCTCGCCGGAGCCCGAAGCTCCCTCCGCCGCCAAAGTCGCCGCCGTCGACGCCCTAGCCCTCCCCGACCACCCCCGACCCCACCGAACTCCTCACCGGCCTCCTCAAGCACCCAGCCGCTTCCCGACCTCACTGACGCCCGGAGCCCTCGCCACTCTCGCCGCCGCCGCCACCGTCATGACCGTAAGTCACCGGGAGCCCCTCCGCCGTCCGATCCCCATCTACGGCTAGGATTAGACCTCAAGGGTATGTTTTATTTTAGAAAACCGGCCCGGTTATTCACGGTTCATTTAGTTAGGTTTTTTTATTTTAGCCGGTCCGTTTTAGTTTAACCACTAGGCCCGTTTAGGCTATTTGACGACAGTCGTAGTTTAGGCCCATTAGGCCTTTTTCTTTTTAATTTGATTTTCTGTTTTAGCAGAATAGTTTCTGTTTTCAAAAATTCATATCTTTTATTCTGTTTATTATTTTTAGATGATTCTTTTTTTGTTGGATTGAAAATTTTATGTAGTTTCTGCAAAATATATATTTAGCTATGTTAAAAATAATTAAAAATGCTTTAATATTGTTTTAGCCAGAATAGCAAATCTGCTATAACTTTAGTTAGAAAAATTATTTTTGCATGATTCTTTTTGCCACCACTTTATTTTGACATTGCCAAACCCTAGAAATTAATTTGGGTATTTTAGGATTAATAAATAATTAGTGTTAGACAGAATCCTATTAATCCTAATTAATTAACTAGTTCCTGTTTTCCTAATTAATTAATTAGTAAATCAATTTATTCTTAACTTGTGATTAGTTATTCTAGGTTAGTTTCTGTCATTCTAGTAGATGAACTTTTATTTATAATTAATAAAAGTTTTAAATTATTTTTCTTAATAGAAATTGGATTAGGCCTAAAATGAGTTTTATAATAGCTTTTAATTAATTCTTTTTTGCTCCTAGTTGCTTAGTGAAACCTTTTCTGTTAAGTTAACCTAAAACCATGATTAGGTTATATTAAGAAATTTTTATTATATAAAACTATTTTTGTTATTGTTTGAAGTAGGAAACTTGAGTGGCCTTTCTTTGAGTTTTTCTTTTGGATTTGGTTTTGGTTGTTTTGTTGTGTTATGTTACTTTTGTTATGTTGTGTTATGTGATCCTATTGCTATGTGCTTATTATAGTTATTGTTTGCCTCGGTAGAATTTCCGGAGTGCGAAGATTGCTACTCTGAAACCCTAGTTTTCAAGATCGTCAACTGTGCAAGTTCACTTTGATCATGCTTTCATACCTATGTTTTATTGCATTTAGTGGCATCTTTGCAACCACCCCTCAGTAGTGATATTGAAATTCTTGTAGTTGAGTAGTATGCATGAGGTAGGAACCCATCACCCTGTTACCAAGCCCGGGACGATATTTTATTTTGATGCTACGCTATAGTAGACGGGGTTTGGTATGAGTGTTCGGGAGTGGTGTGAGAAAGGAGGACTCTACGTCAATGACGACAACTCCATGATGGCATCTGCAAGGACTGCATCTTCAAGACCTCAAGACTTCAAGACTCGAGACAAGAATTCAATACACACTCTTTGGGTGAAGGACGGTTGGCGGGCACCTGGAGAAACCCGGTGGTTGGCGGGATGCATGGAGAAGCGCCATGACATCTTGCGGAAAGCTTCACCCAGACTCAAAGAGACGGAAGAATACTTCACGCTTGGAAGCTTACATGCAACCGCAAGTCATTATGGGCTCACGGCTTGGTTGACCTTAGTTGTGACTCTGGCTGGGACGGTACTAGCAGATGTAGAATGACGGTAGGATTGGATGGGTACAGACGGTGGTCGAGGAACTCTTTGGAAGACCATGTTTCGGTCATCTTGTTCTCAAACACCACGAAGTGCGAGAACGTAAAGAGAGGGATCGAATCTTGCGGGTAAAGTGTACAAACCTCTGCAGAGGGTTAAAACCTAATCGATTAGCCGTGTCCCCGATTACGGACAATTTGAGCCTCGGACTTGGATCTATCTCGGAACTCTCAACACCGGATTGATAACTTAATTGTGGGCAACTTATGATGATTTTGGGCTATGAGACATCGGTTGGCGGAACCATGTCATGATAGAACACTCCATAGTACAGACTTCATTTATTCCTTTGATGTAGGTAAAATAAAATCAGCTTTTACGCATAAACAAAACTCGAATCTGAGCCATAAAGCCATATTGCATATAGTATAGTTTTATCATCTGTTTTCTCATATTGTGATCTTGCGGTACATTCAATGTCTTGACCTACACGGCTGCAACGTATCATGTTGCAGATATTTCCTCGACGAGTAAGAGTTACGACATGTGGTTACGGTCTACACTCAACCTGCCGATGGCGTTGATGGGACTCCACACCCGTTTGATTGTTTCCGCTGAGTATTATGAGGTATATATCAGTTTATATTATTTATACATGTGATTGCACTTTGATATATACATTGATGTACTGTGTGTGCCAAAGATATCTTGATCCGAGGATGGCACATAACACGAGGCTTGACTGCGAGGTCGGGTCGCTACAGGGAGCCAACCTGCTCCTGGCATCGTACGTACACACGTAACACAACCCCAGCCTCCGTACGTCCCCGTGCGACTACTGATACGTCTCCGTCGTATCTATAATTTTTGATTGTTCCATGCCAATATTCTACAACTTTTACATACTTTTGGCAACTTTTTATACTAATTTTGGGACTAACATATTGATCCAAAGGCTCAAAGGTCGCCTCGCTTTGTTGCATGTTTTTTTTTTCGTAGAAAATCCATATCAAACGGAGTCCAAACGGGATAAAAACTTAGGGAGATTTTTTTTGGAATATATGTGAATTTGGGGAAGTAGAATCAACGCGAGACGATGCCCGAAGGGCCCACGAGGGTGAGGGGCGTGCCCCAGGGGGTAGGGCTAGCCCTGGGCCCTCATGGCCACTCCGTAAGGCGGTTGGTGCCCTTCTTTTGCCACAAGAAAGCCAATATCCGGATAAAAATCGTGTCAAAATTTCAGCCCAATCGGAGTTACGGATCTCCGGGAATTTAAGAAACGGTGAAAGGGCAAAATCAGGGAGCACAGAAACAGAAGGGAACAAAGAGAGAGATCCAATCTCGGAGGGGCTCCCGCCCCTCCGCCGCCATGGAAGCCTAGGACCAGAGGGGAAACCCTTCTCCCATCTAGGGGAAGGTCAAGGAAGAAGAAGAAGAAGAAGAAGAAGAAGAAGAAGAAGAAGAAGAAGAAGAAGAAGGGGTCTCCCTCCCCCTCTCTCCTAGTGGCGCCGGAACGCCGCCGGGGCCATCATCGCGACAACGATCTACACCAACAACTTCACCACCGTCATCACCAACTCTTCCCCCCTCTATGCAGCGGTGTAACCCCTCTTTTACCCACTGTAATCTCTACTTAAACATGGTGCTCAACGCTATATATTATTTCCCAATTGTCGTGGTTTTGTCACGGCAGATGTCCTAGTGTAAGGACTTAGTGCGAGGCCAACGCATCTATGTGGTAGCTTGAAGGGGTTGAGCGGAATCGAGAGACGCAACACACGAGACGAGGATTTAGACAGCTTTGGGCCCCGGGAAACATCATCCGGTAATAACCCTACATGTTGTTTATGGCTAGGTCTCATTATGATCATGAGGGAGTCACCGTAAGCCGGCTCTCCTAGTTGTGCCTAGCCCTAGAGATTGTTTCTTCTTGCCCGTCACTCTTGGGGTGCCCTGCCCCCTCCTTATATAAGTTGGAGGGGCGGGTTACATATGGAGTCCTAGTAGGACTAGGGCTAGTCTATCTTTTCTTACAAGTTGAATACAAGTCCGGGTCTTGCTTCCGCCAGAAAGGAAATATTCGTCATCCCTTTCCTCTTAAGCCGCCCACCATAACATGAGCCGCCTTACGGGCCTTGGGCCTAGTCTTCTATCTGACCTGCCGTCGGGGTCATCCGTGAGTCGTCAGGCTCGTGAGTCCTCTGACCAGTGAGCCGCCAGACCCGTGAGTCGCCAGTCCTCCGGCGGTTCATTGGTGAAGCGCCAAGTCTGGCCGGGTCATACTTCCGGCCGGGTCATACCGCGGGGTATATCCCCGACATTAGCCCCCAGTTTAATTTGGATTTATCCATGTTAAACTAATCTGCAATATAAACACAAGAACAAATTTGACAGGTTCTGTTTCGGGTTAAATATTCTTTGTAAGCCGACACTTGATCATCCTTAAGTCCTTGTCATCTCCTTCTTGATATGTATCCATAATCTCATAGCAAATCTCTTTAGCAGATATGTTCAAATTTTGCCAATGCAAAAAATCCAGATACTTCCTTTGAAAAATTTGGGTCAACAGGCCAGCTTCAGAGTCAATTTGCTGACATTGGTCTCTTGTTGAGAAATATTGTAAGAGATAATCCACTTGAGTCGGCTTTCAATGCTCTGACTTGACAAAAATATTGGTCTTCAAATATTCAACTTATATTCAGCCGGCTTGAAGATATAAACTTGCCGGTTTATGATTACCGAAATTGCCGGGTTATAAATAGATGATGCCGAGTCATAATTGTCGCCGACGCCGGTTTATGATTTTTGCAGACACCGAGTCAATCTGATTTACTCAAACTAAGAATTTGAAGATATTTCTCCCTTATATCTATATTACCTGTAGCCCCCAAGGGCCGGTTTAATCAGCATGAATAAGCCGGGACTTATCACCATGGCTTTAAATAAAATCCAGTTGTGTAGCCCCCATGAGTCGGCTATAGTCATAGTAGTGTAGTCGGGTCATCCTAGAATTGTCTTCAGCAAAGAGAAATATGCATTAGCCCCCAAGTGTCGGGTCATTATGTAATAATGAGCAGGGACTTTGTAAATATGATGATGTAAATTTGAGCAGTAACGTCTAGCCCCCAAGGGCCGGCTTAGTAAGATAATACTGAGCTGGTACTTTTCATTGAAAATAATATCATATGATGTAACCCCCATCCTGGGGCTTGAACCCACGTCCACAAGGTTAAGAGCTTTGTGCTTTACCAACTGAGCAGTGGATTCTTCAATATAATGGAATAAGGCTTTGTGTATATTGAATTTTAACAGGAGCAATTGGTAGCCCCCAAGGGCTGGCTCATTACAATGGGATGAGTCGGGTCTTCAATAAGGCCAATAAAAATGACTTTGCATTAGCCCCCAAGTGTCATGGTGCATGCTTGCAGCGACATGAGACTTGCATATTTGATGTAACCTCAACTTGAATAATGTAGCCCCCAAGTGTCGGGTCATAAGCCTGCAGCGACTCGGGACTATTTCCTCCATTGTAAAATAAATCATGCCCATTGATAAAGATAATAGCCGTTGTGCTAAAGCGACTTTGAAAACCTCAATCATAATACTGGTTATTGATAATCATAATAGAAATCCAGCCATGTTGGCTATTCAAGATTTGAATAATATAATCCGGTATCAAAACCTCAATTATTCAATATCATCATGAAAATCCAGCCAGTTTTGGCTATTAAAGATTTGAATACCTCATCGGTTGACAAGTAAACCCGAGTTTAAATACTGGCGGCTCTTGGCGATGACGACTTAATGCGCATTCATTGTGGCGGAATTTTTGTAACCCGGTGGCCTATAGCCCTTGAGAAAATCAATAATTGATAACCCTTTTGAGACACCAATTTTAGTGATGAGCTTGGACTGAAGCATTTATATAAGTCATAGTTCTGCAAATCCTGCATGAGTTTAAA
Source organism: Aegilops bicornis (assembly GCA_021605145.1). NCBI lineage: Eukaryota > Viridiplantae > Streptophyta > Magnoliopsida > Poales > Poaceae > Aegilops > Aegilops bicornis. The sequence continues at coordinate 331,628,025 of CM038675.1, forward strand.
CAACATATGCCCTGGTGACTTAACGTCAAGAGCTGTATGGTAACCACCAAATGTAGTCTTACCTCGCACACAAGTAGATCACAAGAACCCTTGGCGGTTTATCGCAGTATGGTCATAATACCTCACATATAACCACTTTGTGATATTGAATTTGTCTTGCCGGTTTACATGACCTGTGCAGTAAGGGTGATAACCCAATCTTTAGAAGCCAATGCTTCCACATAGATGATGATTGTCATAAGCTGGCGACTTATAGTCAAAAGTCAAGCCGGGTTAAGCATAAAACACTTCTATACATTTGAGATATAATGCAAAAAAGGTCTCAAGTCAAACCCAAAATTGTTCACAAAAAAACTTAAAATATTTAAGGCTTCTGATTCGTATACGATCAGAAAACCGTTCCAAAGGGGTTGAGCTAAGATTCGAATACGATAATATAGCCCCTAGTGGCTTTGGTGTTGCCGATCAAGAGGGTACCGACAGCTATGTTCTCTTTGGTTCGAATACGACCTATGTTTGAACAGGAAGCCCCAAATGACCTTGAGAGTTGTTTAACGACGCTGATTCGAATCTGATCCACGTAGGACCCAAAAGAGGTTAAGCTATGATTCGGATATGATCAAGAAGCCCCCTAGTGAGTTTGGCAGTGTGCCGATCAAAAGGGTTTCGACAGCTATGTTCTCTTTGGTTCGAATACGACCTATGTTTGAACAGGAAGCCCCCAAGTGACCATATAAGTTTTGGCATTGCGCCGATCAAGAGGGTACTGATAGCTATGCTCGATGAGCAAGAAGCCCCCAAGTGATCATAATAAGATAAGCCGTAAGGCAGGATACCTATGTTTGAACCGCGCATCATGGCAGCAAGTTCTTTTTGGCAACCTTTAATTTTTCTTAGAACTCGAACTTGCGAGAGATTAATTCTTTTGAACCGGAACTTTAAACCGGATTTGAAAGCTTCAAAAATTTGTGAGGGACAAATTTACCTTGAGCCGGATTTTGAACCGGATTTGAGAGCTTCAAAAATTTGTGAGGGACAAATTTACCTTGGGCCGGATTTTGAACCAGATTTGAGAGCTTCAGTGCTTTATGGGAGAAAGATGTCTCTTGAACCGGATTTTAAACCAAAATCCTTATTTTGAGACAGAAATCTTCTGATGGCCTTTAAATTTTCATCGATCTAGCAGTAATCTCCGGGGCCGGGTTATTTTTCCCTTCAATGACCCGGAGTTCTTGAATTTATTAAAACCGGCTAATTTTGCCGAGTCATACCATTGTAGCCCCGAGTCTCAAGACGACTCGAGGAGTTGGCTTGAGATTCTCCATATTTGACCATAGCAGAAGGTATATATCATTGGCGGTGATAGCGTGATGTGAACCCACAGAAGGTTGAGGTGACTGCGGCGGGTTATAAATGATCCCGTATGAGCCGTGTCAGCAACTTGGCCAATGGCTCCTTCCAACTGGCTGTTTGAAGTTAACCAAACTGTAATGGCGGCGACTTGTGCGCCTGCCCATTGAACCATCCAATGCAGACGGCGGTTGATAATATATGATAATTTTCCTCTAATTTGTTGGAAGAGAAACCGGGCTTCCCAAGTAGTGACTTGCTCATACTCAATAAGCAGCTCATCTAGACAAGTGCGCCCGGTATGTTGATGTAGACCAGGCCGCAAGAAACGGACAGTAAAAACGACCGCGGCTTCAGAGGCGGTACAGACAGATGAGTCGGCCGCGGCATTGTAAACCGGTGTGGACGGGTGAATTAGTCACGTCATATTGATGTAAACCGGTCTGCAGAATGGCGGTTTCCATATATATTCATCGAGCTTGATGTCCTGATAAGATACTAGCACATTTATAATGCTGGCGCGAGTTTATACATCCATGACACAACCATAGCTTTTGCAGTGAATAATTGTCCTGCATAAACAATATTGCAGACCAAGGCAAAGGTAAACTGTTCTTTGACAAAAATAATAGGTGCTAAAAATATTTTTTAGATGGATATCACCTGATGTGTTTAGGCCGAAAACAATCCACCATGAAGTTGATGATCACTAGGTGAAACTGAAATCACTCACTGGTGAATCGGCCGCAGGAGCAGACAGATGAATCGGTCGCGGCGTTGTAAGCCGGTGCAGACGAGCAAATTGTCCTCCTCGTTGTAAGCCGATGCGGACGCGTGAACCGGTCGCGAGGGCGGGCGGGCGAGTCGTCCGTGGCGTTGTAAGGTGATGCGGATGGGCGAGTCGGCCGGCGCGTTGATGTAAACCGGATTTGATACGCGTGTCCGTGAATGACAGAAAAATTGTCCTGTGTAAAAATATTACATGACAGAGTAATTGTTCTTTGACGAGAAACAATAAGTGTTTAATACATAAATATAGACGAATACCACCTGATGTTTGGGCGGACAGTAAAACCACCGCAGCATCAGAAGCGGCTTCGGAGTGATGAGTCGGTCGCGGCCTTGTAAGCCGGCACAGACGAGCCAGTTTTCCTCTGCGTTATAAACCGGTGCGAATGCGAGAGACGGCCACGGAGTTGGAAGCTGGTGTGGGAGTCTGTTGAATAACAACGACCACATGTGCCTATGTTTGCATGCCACCATCTCCGTGGTATAATGTCATTTTGTAATGAATAATTCTCCTCTGTCCCACTGTTGTACTGGTTTTTACGTGTAGCCGCAGCAGTCGTTTTTTTAGCAGCGTTGTCAGCCTCGTGCAGTATATTTTTTTGGAATTGTTTTTGCGCAGCTGTTTAGCTGGCGCTTCTCCGCTTCCGTTCCCCTTATGACAGCCAACACAGATCGCTGGGACTCGTGCTCCAGTTCAATTGGCAGAGTGGTCTTCAAAGCAATCATGCATGCATGCACTTCCTTTCCACGTGAATGCTCCAACGGAAACAGATTTGTACTTTGACCAGTTCAATTGCCTCTTGGTTGACCAAGCGGCAATGACGGAAGCCCGATTTTAACGTCTCAAAACGCAGCCGTTCGGCGAGGATGGCTTGAAGCAGCTTGATACTAGGCGACAAGGCAACCACGGCGGAGACCGGTGCCGGCAACGGCAGAGGCGGCGGCCTTGACGGTGGCTCAGAAGAAGCAAAGCGCGCCGGCGGCTCAGAGAAAGCGGGGGCGCGGGGCGCGACCCAGTCGGGCGCAGTGATTTGCGGAAAAAAACGGAGAGCAAGCCTTCCACCAGAGTGAGTCAACGGATCAGGAAGCTGCAGAGGCGGAGTGGCGGCTCAGGGCGATGTGGCGCATCCGCGGGTGAGGTGAGACGCCGGTGGTAGTGGCTTGTGAGAAGACTTTCGGGCGAGGCGCAGGCCGAGGCCAGCTTGGCGCGGTCGTTGCAGCGAGCGGCTCGCGGCAGAGGCGGAGGCGAGTCAACACAGTTGAGCCCGAGTCCGCGGAGATGTCCGCTTCCGGGTCATAGCTGGATCAATTGGCTCACGTTCGTGTCCTCCTCCAAGTTGCGGTCATCTTTCCTCTTCTTTCTTTTAGCAATTGAAAAACCAAACCAATACTACTAGTAGCTTCACGTACTAGTATTAGTTGCTGACTTGATCAAAGCAATGGTTAAAAAACGAATCTGGACTTTGCTGTACGGATTACTCCTTCCCCAAAATCTGAGTGCTCACGTGGATAGCAAACAACGTTATCTTGATCCCATGTGGGGGGCATCAAGCCCCACCCAGACCCGGTCAAACCTGTTGAAACCGTGGATGGTTTATCTTGTCTGAAGTTTTGGATCACCAAACCCCTAGAAGTCGAAACGGATCCGTTGCTGTAGATGCAATTTTTCTTCACACGTAGTTTCCTTCGATCTAAAAAAACACAGGGCTTGTGGCGACTCGGCGGCGGCGTAACATTGTTGGCTGTCAGACTTCTTGGCGTCTTGCAGTAGCGAACCGATCACAACTCTAATTTCCTGGAATTTTAAATCTCACAGACTATAAACTGGACTGATAACTTGAAGCTGATCCGGCTCCTTCTAAACCAGCTCTTTTTCATCTGGAAATTTGCGAACTTCTCGAAAACCCTAGATGAGATCCTTTCAAGAACTCAACACCACCGTGCGCGAGCCTCACGGTGGGCGCACAATTGTCGTGGTTTTGTCGGGGCAGATGTCCTAGTGTAAGGACTTAGTCGCGAGGCCAACGCATCTATGTGGTAGCTTGAAGCGGTTGAGCGGAATCGAGAGACGCAACACATAAGACGAGGATTTAGACAGCTTCGGACCCCGAGAAACATCATCCATTAATAACCCTACATGCTGTTTATGGCTAGGTCTCATTATGATCATGAGGGAGTCGCCGTAAGCCGGCTCTCCTAGTTGTGTCTAGCCCTAGAGATTGTTTCTTCTTGCCCGTCACTCTTGGGGTGCCCTGCCCCCTCCTTATATAAGTTGGAGGGGCGGGTTACATATGGAGTCCTAGTAGGACTAGGGCTAGTCTATATTTTCTTACAAGTTGAATACAAGTCCGGGTCTTGCTTCCGCGTAAAGAAAATATTCGTCATCCCTTTCCTCTTAAGCCGGCCCACCATAACATGAGCCGGCCTTCTGGGCCTTGGGCCTAATCTTCTATCTGACCCGTCGTCGGGGTCATCCGTGAGTCGTCTGACCAGTGAGCCGCCAGACCCGTGAGTCGCCAGTCCTCCGGCGGGTCATCGGTGAAGCGCCAAGTCCGGCCGGGTCATACCGCGGGGTATATCCCCGACACTAATGATGTATGTCTATCCTTTAATGTTTGAGTAGATCCATTTTGTCCTATGGGTTCATTGATGATCGTGATTAGTTTGAGTTGCATGTTTTATTATTGGTGTTGTCCTATGGTGCTCTCCGTGTCGCGCAAGCATGAGGGATCCCCGTTGTAGGGTTCGCAATATGTTCATGATTTGCTTATGGTGGGTGGCGTGAGTGACAGAAGCACAGACCCGAGTAAGTAGGTTGTTTGCATATGGGAATAAAGAGGACTTGATACTTTAATGCTATGGTTGGCTTTTACCTTGATGATCTTTAGTAGTTGCGGATGCTTGCTAGAGTTCCAATCATAAGTGAATATGATCCAAGAAGAGAAAGTATGTTAGCTTATGCCTCTCCCTTAAATAAAATTGCAATAATGATGACCTGTCTAGTTATCGATTGCCTAGGGACAAATAACTCTCTTGTGACAAAAAGCTCTCTACTAAAACTAACTTAGTTGTTTCTTTATCTAAACAGCCCCTACTTTTTATTTACGCGCTGTTTATTATCTTGCAAACCTATCCAACAACACCTACAAAGTACTTCTAGTTTCATACTTGTTTTAGGTAAAGCGAACGTTAAGCATGCGTAGAGTTGTATCGGTGGTCGATAGAACTTGAGGGAATATTTGTTCTACCTTTAGCTCCTCGTTGGGTTCGACACTCTTACTTATCGAAAGAGGCTACAACTGATCCCCTATACTTGTGGGTTATCAAGACCTTTTTCTGGCGCCGTTGCCGGGGAGCAATAGCGTGGGGTGAATATTCTCGTGTATTCTTGTTTGCTTTATCACTAAGTAGTTTTTATTTTCTATTCTAAGTTGTTCTATATCTTTAGTTATGGATATGGAACACGAAATACCAAAAACAATTAGGTTTACTTGCTACTCATGGAGATGGGGAACCTCCTAAAACCCTCGATGCTCATTATGTGAAAGATAGTATGCACTACTTTAATAATCCTGAGAAAACCCCATTCAATTATGTAATGGGAGAGACGTTGGGTCAACGTGAATACTTTAGGGATTATCGCTTGACTCAAAAAGGGAAACTATTATGGGATCAAATTCACATGTTGCATTGGTATGCTCGGCAACTGTGCTTGAGATATGATACTTGTTGCTCTAGGATGAAGGCTCCACACCTTCCCTTTTCATGCAAATTTAATGATGATAAAACCTTGGCTTCTTATGCTAATGGTATATATGATTACTATGATGTGGAACAAACAGAAGAATTCGTTGCTTTGATGGGTGCTTATGAAATTGAATCTTTGTTTAAAGAGTGTGAAAATCTTGATGATCCTGTTTACAGACCTGAAAAATTTGCTATACTTAAATATTGCTATGAGAATTATGAATTCAATTCCGATATTGATGAATTTATTAAGAGAGTCTCCGCTGTGCAAGAAGAGATTAATATTTTGCAGGAGTCTATGGAAGAAGGAATTGATGAAACTGTGAGCTCATTGTATGAAAAAGATAATGAGGAGAGTGAAGAACAAAAGGAGGAAGAACGGATTGGCTACTCGTGCCTACCTTCTAATAAGAGTAACTCTTCAACTCATACATTATTTAATTTCCCTTCATGCTTACCGAATGATGAATTCCATGATAATTGCTATGATCCCGTTGATTCATTTGAAATATCCTTTTTTGATGAACTTGATGCTTGTTATGCTTGTGGCCATGATGCCAATATGAATTCTGCTTGTGGAAATGAACTTGTTGTAGTTCCTTATATTAAGAATGAAATTGTTGCTATTGCACCCACACATGATAGTCCTATTATCTTTTTGAATTGTCCCAACTACACTATATCGGAGAAGTTTGCTCTTGTTAAGGATTATATTCATGGGTTGCCTTTTACCATTGCACATGATGATTTTGATGAATATAATATGCATGTGCATGTGCTTGCTGCTCCTGCTTGCAATTATTATGAGAGAGGAACTACATCTGCGCCTCTTTATGTTTCCAACACGATAGAATTGCAAGAAACTTGCTTATGCTATGTATTGGCCTTTACTTGATGTGCATGAATTGTTCTTGTATGACATGCCGATGCATAGGAAGAGAGTTAGACTTCGTCATTGCTTGATATATGTTGCTTTGTGCTCACTACTAAATGCCAAATCATCATTAATTAAAATTGGCTTTGATATACCTTGGGATCCGGGCGGATTCGTTACTTGAGCACTTTATGCCTAGCTTAATGGCTTTAAAGAAAGCGCTGCCAGGGAGACAACCCGGTGATTTTAGAGAGTCATTTATTTCTGTTGAGTGCTTTTATAAATTTTAAAAACGAAAAAAATATAGAGGGAAACTTAAAACTTCACAAAAAGAAAAGCGAAAGTGAGAGAGACGAGCATTATGAAAGTGGGGGACGTCCTTGAACTTTGTTCATGCTCACGGAAACTTTGTGAATCTTAATTACAGAATTTTTTCAACAAAAATAATTATCCCCTTGTAAAATCCTTTGTAATATAAAAATAATGTGCCAAGATTTGCCTTTAGGATGTTTAGATTGCTTGTTGGTTTGTGCGGTGCAAAACAGAAACTTTAGCTGCAGTGCGCGATTTTTACATTTTTTACTGGAACGTCAAACGGGTCTGAAACCTTTTGAACTGTCTTTCTATACAAATATTTTATTTTTCCTATTTTTTTCACAATTTTTGGAGTACCATAGGTATGGTTAATGTTCATATTACTACAGACTTTCCTGTTTAAGACAGATTCTGTTTTTGATGCATTGTTTTGCTTGTTTTGATGAAACTATCGATTTCTATCAGTGGATTAAGCCATGGAAAAGTTATATTACAGTAGCTAAAATGCAAAAACAAAATATGAATTGGTTTGCAACAGTACTTAGAGTATTGATTTGCTTTATTATACTAATGGATCTTACCGAACTTTCTGTTGAGTTTTGTGTGGATGAAGTGATCAAAGATCGAGGAGGTCTCGACATGAGGAGAAGGAGGAGAGGCAAGAGCTCAAGCTTGGGGATGCCCAAGGAACACCAAGTAAATATTCAAGGAGACTCAAGAGTCTAAGCTTAGGGATGCCCCGGAAGGCATCCCCTCTTTCTTCAGCAAGTATCAGTATGTTTTCGGTTTCGTTTCGTTCATGTGATATGTGCAAATCTTGGAGCGTCTTTTGCATTTAGTTTTCCCCTTTTTCTTTTATGCACCATGCTGGTATGAGATAGTCCATGGTTGATTTATATAATGCTCATTGCACTTCACTTATATCTTTTGAGTATGGCTTTATAGAATGCTTCATGTGCATCACTTATATCATTTGAAGTTTGGATTGCCTGTTTCCCTACACATAGAAAACCGCCATTTGTAGAATGCTCTTTTGCTTAACTTATATTTGTTAGAGAGTGGGCATATCTTTTATAGAAAGAATTAAACTCTCTTGCTTCACTTATATCTATTTAGAGAGATGACATGAATTGGTCATTCACATGGTTAGTCATAAAATCCCACATAAAACTTGTAGATCACTGAATATGATATGTTTGATACCTTGCAATAGTTTTGCGATATAAATATGATGATATTAGAGTCATGCTAGTGGGTAATTGTGGATTGTAAAAATACTTGTGTTGAAGTCTGTGATTCCCGTAGCATGCACGTATGGTGAATCGTTATGTAACGAAGTCGGAGCATGATTTATTTATTGATTGTCTTCCTTATGAGTGGCGGTCGGGGACGAGAGATGGTCTTTTCCTACCAATATACCCCCCTAGGAGCATGTGTCTAATGCTTTATTTTGATAGCTTCTAGACTTTTGCAATAAGTATGTGAGTTCTTTATGACTAATGTTTAGTCCATGGATTATACGCACTCTCACCCTTCCATCATTGCTAGCCTCTTCGGTACCGTGCATTGCCCTTTCTCACCTCGAGAGTTGGTGCAAACTTCCCGGTGCATCCAAACCCCGTGATATGATACGCTATGTCACACATAAGCCTCCTTATACCTTCCTCAAAACAGCCACCATACCTACCTATCATGGCATTTCCATAGCCATTCCGAGATATATTGCCATGAAACTTCCATCATCATCATATACATGACTTGAGCATTTATTGTCATATTGCTTTGCATGATCGTAAGATAGCTAGCATGATGTTTCATGGCTTGTCCGTTTTTTGATGTCATTGCTACGCTAGATCATTGCACATCCCGGTACACCATTGGAGGCATTAATATAGAGTCATATCTTTGTTCTAGATATCGAGTTGTAATATTGAGTTGTAAGTAAATAAAAGTGTGATGATCATCATTATTAGAACATTGTCCCATGTGAGGTTATCAAAATAAAAGTGCACAAAGAAGCCCTAAAAAAAGAGAGAGGCCAAAGAAGCCTAAAAAAAGAGAAAAAGAAAAGAAAAAAAAGAATGAGAGAAACGAGAGAAGGGACATTGTTATTATCCTTTTACCACACTTGTGCTTCAAGAGTAGCACTATGTTCTTCATATAGAGAGTCTCTTGAGTTATCACTTTCATATACTAGTGGGAATTTTCATTATAGAACTTGGCTTGTATATTCCAACGATGGGCTTCCTCAAATGCCTGAGGTCTTCATGAGCAAGCAAGTTGGATGCACACCCACTTAGTTTTCAGTTTGAGCTTTCATATACTTATAGCTCTAGTGCATCTGTTGCATGGCAATCCCTACTCACTTGCATCGATATCGACTGATGGGCATCTCCATAGCCCATTAATTTGCCTAGTTGATGTGAGACTTTCTCCCTTTTGGTCTTCTCCACACAACCTCCACCATCATATTCTATTCCACCTATAGTGCTATATCCATGGCTCACGCCCATGTATTGCGTGAAAGTTGAAAAGGTTTGAGAACATCAAAAGTATGAAAACAATTGCTTGGCTTGTCATCGGGGTTGTGCATGATTTGAATTTTTTGTGTGGTGAAGATGGAGCATAGCCAGACTATATGATTTTGTAGGGATAACTTTCTTTGGCCATGTTATTTTGAGAAGACATGATTGCTTTATTAGTATGATTGAAGTATTGTTGTCTTGATGTCAAATGATAGACTATTGCTTTGAATCACTCGTGTCTTAATATTCATGCCATGATTAGATTACATGATCACGATTATGCTAGTTAGCATTCCACATCAAAAAAATTCTTTTTTATCGTTTACCTACTTGAGGACGGGCAAGAATTAAGCTTGGGGAGGATGATACGTCTCCGTCGTATCTATAATTTTTTATTGTTCCATGCCAATATTCTACAACTTTTACATACTTTTGGCAACTTTGTATACTATTTTTGGGACTAACATATTGATCCAGTGCCCGGTGCCAGTTCCTGTTGGTTGCATGTTTTTTTGTTTCACAGAAAATCCATATCAAACGGAGTCCAAACGGGATAAAAACTTAAGGATTTTTTTTGGAATATATGTGAATTTTGGGAAGTGGAATCAACGCGAGACGATGCCCGAGGGGCCCACGAGGGTGAGGGGCGCGCCCCAGGGGGTAGGGCGCGCCCTGGGCCCTCGTGGCCACTCCGTAAGGCGGTTGGTGCCCTTCTTTCGCCGCAAGAAAGCCAATATCCGGATAATAACCGTGTCAAAATTTCAACCCAATCGGAGTTACGGATCTCTGGGAATTTAAGAAACGGTGAAAGGGAAAAATCAGGGAGCGCAGAAACAGAAGAAGAAGAAGAAGAAGAAGAAGAAGAAGAAGAAGAGAGAGAGAGAGAGAGAGAGAGAGAGAGAGAGAGAGAGAGAGAGAGAGATCAAATCTCGGAGGGGCTCCTGCCCCTCCGCCGCCATTGAAGATAAGGACCAGAGAGGAAACCCTTCTCCCATCTAGGCGGAAGGTCAAGGAAGAAGAAGAAGAAGAATAAGAATAAGAAGAAGAAGAAGGGGGGGCTCCCCCCTCTCTCACGGTGGCCCTGGAACACCACCAGGGCCATCATCGCGACAACGATCTACACCAACAACTTCACCGCCGTCATCACCAACTCTTCCTCCCTCTATGCAGCGGTGTAACATGCTACCTCTTGAGCACTGCGTTGGTTTTCCGTTGAAGAGGAAAGGGTGATGCAGCAAAGTAGCGTAAGTATTTCCCTCAGTTTTTGAGAACCAAGGTATCAATCCAGTAGCAGGCTACGCGCGAGTCCCTCGCACCTACACAAAACAAATAAATCCTCGCAACCAACAAGATAAGGGGTTGTCAATCCCTACACAGTCACTTACGAGAGTGAGATCTGATAGATATGATAAGATAATATTTTTGGTATTTTTCTGATAAAGATGCAAAGTAAAATAGAAAGCAAAGGAAATAACTAAGTGTTGGAAGAATAATATGATGGAAAATAGACCCGTGGGCCATAGGTTTCACTAGTGGCTTCTCTCAAGAGCATAAGTATTTACGGTGGGTGAACAAATTACTGTTGAGCAATTGACAGAATTGAGCATAGTTATGAGAATATCTAGGTATGATCATGTATATAGGCATCACGTCCAAACAAGTAGACCGACTCCTGCTGCATCTACTACTATTACTCCACACATCGATCGCTATCCAAAGCATGCATCTAGAGTATTAAGTTCATAAGAACGAGTAACGCCTTAAACAAGATGACATGATGTAGAGGGATAAATTCATGCAATATGATAAAAAACCATCTTGTTATCCTCGATGGCAACAATACAATACGTGCCTTGTTGCCCCTCATCACCGGGAAAGGACACTGCAAGATTGAACCCAAAGCTAAGCACTTCTCCCATTGCAAGAAAAACCAATCTAGTAGGCCAAACCAAACTGATAATTCGAAGAGACTGATAAAAGAATTCAGAATATTCAAATATTATTCATATATAAACTTGATCATAAACCCACAATTCATCGGTCTCAACAAACACACTGCAAAAGAAAATTACATCGAATAGATCTCCACGAGAAAGGGGGAGAACATTCTATTGAGATCCAAAAAGAGAGAAAAATCCATCTAGCTAATAACTATGGACCCGAAGGTCTGTGGTAAACTACTCACAAGTCATCAGAGAGGATATGGTGTTGATGTAGAAGCCCTCCATGATCGATGCCCCTTCCGGCGGAGCTCCGGAACAGGCCCCAAGATGGGATCTCGTGGGTATAGAAGGTTGCGGCGGTGGAATTAGGTTTTGGCTCCGTCTCACGATCGTTTGGGGTACGTAGGTATATATAGGAGGAAGGAGTACGTCGATGGAGCAACAGGGGGCCCACGAGGGTGGAGGGCGCGCCTGGGGGGGATAGGCGCGCCCCCTACCTCGTGGCCTCCTGGTTTGTTTCTTGACGTAGGGTCCAAGTCCTCTGGATCATGTTCGTTCCGAAAATCACGTTCCCGAAGGTTTCATTTCATTTGGACTCCGTTTGATATTATTTTTCTGCGAAACTCTGAAATAGGCAAAACACAACAATTCTGGGCTGGGCCTCCGGTTAATAGGTTAGTCCCAAAAGTAATATAGAAGTGAATAATAAAGCCCAATAATGTCCAAAATAGAAGATAATATAGCATGGAGCAATCAAAAATTATAGATACGTTGGAGACGTATCAAGCATCCCCAAGCTTAATTCCTGCTCGTCCTCGAGTAGGTAAATGATAAAAAAGAATTTTTGATGTGGAATGCTACTTGGCATAATTTCAATATAATTCTTCTTATTGTGGCATGAATGTTCAGATTTGATATGATTCAAGATAAAAGTTTAATGTTGACATAAAAACAATAATACTTCAAGCATACTAACTAAGCAATTATGTCTTATCAAAATAACATAGCCAAAGCAAGTTATCCCTACAAAATCATATAGTCTGGCTATGCTCCATTTTCCCCACACAAAATATTAATATCATGTACGACCCCGGTTTTGGCCAAGCAATTGGTTCATAATTTTAATGTGCTTCAGCCTTTTCAACTCTTACGCAATACATGAGCGCAAGCCATGGATATAGCACTATGGTGGAACAAGGTGTAATGGTAGGGGTTATGTGGGAAGACAAAAAAAGGAGAAAGTCTCACATCAACGAGGCTAATCAACGGGCTATGGAGATGCCCATCAATTGATGTTAATGCGAGGAGTAGGGATTGCCATGCAACGGATGCACTAGACCTATAAGTGTTTGAAAGCTCAAAAGGAAACTAAGTGGGTGTACATCCAACTTGCTTGCTCATGAAGACCTCGGGCATTTGAGGAAGCCCATCGTTGGAATATACAAGCCAAGTTCTATAATGAAATTTCCCACTAGTATATGAAAGTGACAAAATGAGAGACTCTCTATTATGAAGATCACGGTGCTACTTTGAAGCACAAGTGTGGTAAAAGGATAGTAACATTGTCCCTTCTCTTTTTTCTCTCATTTTTTATTTGGGCCTTTTCTCTTTTTATATGGCCTCTTTTTCTCCCTTTTTTATTTTAGTCAGGAGTCTCATCCCGACTTGTGGGGAATCATAGTCTCCATCATCCTTTCCTCACTTGGGACAATGCTCTAATAATGATGATCATCACACTTTTATTTACTTACAACTCATGAATTACAACTCAATACTTAGAACAAAATATGACTCTATATGAATGCCTCTGGCGGTGTACCGGGATATGCAATGAATCAAGAGTGACATGTATGAAAGAATTATGAACGGTGGCTTTGCCACAAATACAATGTCAACTACATGATCATGCAAAGCAATATGACAATAATGGAGTATGTCATGATATATGAAAAGGTGGAAAGTTGCATGGAAATATATCTCGGAATGGCTATGGAAATGCCATGATAGGTAGGTATGGTGGATGTTTTGAGGAAGATATAAGGAGGTTTATGTGTGATAGAGCGTATCATATCACGGGGTTTGGATGCACCGGCGAAGTTTGCACCAACTCTCAAGGTGAGAAAGGGCAATGCGCGGTACCGAAGAGGCTAGAAATTGCGGAAAGGTAAGTGTGCGTATAATCCATGGACTCACATTAGTCATAAAGAACTCATATACTTACTGCAAAAATTTATTAGCCCTCGAAGCAAAGTACTACTACGCATGCTCCTAGGGGAAGGGTTGGTATGAGTTAACCATCGCGTGATCCCGACGGCCACACAAAGGAAGACAATCAACAAATACTTCATGCTCCGACTTCGTTACATAACGGTTCATCATACGTGCATGCTACGGTAATCACAAACTCCAACACATGTATTTTTCAATTCCACAATTACGCAACTAGCACAACTATGATATTACCACCTTTATATCTCAAAACAATTATCAAGCATCAAATTTCTCATGATATTAATTAAAGCAAATTGCCATGCTATTTTAAGACTCTCAAAATAATCTAAGTGAAGCATGAGATATCAATAGTTTCTATAAAACAAATCCACCACCGTGCTCTAAAAGGTATAAGTGAAGCACTAGAGCAAAACTATATAGCTCAAAAAATATAAGTGAAGCACATAGAGTATTTTAATAAATTCCAAATAAAGTGTGACTCTCTAAAAATGTGTGTACAGCAAGGATGATTGTGGTAAACTAAAAAGCAAAGACTCAAATCATACAAGACGCTCCAAGCAAAACACATATCATGTGGTGAATAAAAATATAGCTCCAAGTAAAGTTACCGATGGAAGTAGACGAAAGAGGGGATGCCTTCCGGGGCATCCCCAAGCTTTGGCTTTTTGGTGTCCTTAGATTATCTTGGGGGTGCCGTGGGCTTCCCAAAGCTTAGGCTCTTTCCACTCCTTGTTCCATAATCCATCAAATCTTTCACCCAAAACTTGAAAACTTCACAACACAAAACTCAACAGAAAATCTCGTGAGCTCCGTTAGCGAAAGAAAACAAAAGACCACCTCAAGGTACTGTAATGAAATCATTCTTTATTTATATTGGTGTTAAAGCTACTGTATTACAACTTCTCTATGGTTTATAAACTATTTTACTAGCCATAGATTCATCAAAATAAGCAAACAACACACGAAAAATAGAATCTGTCAAAAACAGAATAGTCTGTAGTAATCTGTGACTAACGCAAACTTATGGAACTCAAAAAATTCAGCCAAAATAGGACGACCTAGAAAATTTGTTTATTGATCAGCAGAAATTGGAATCAATATTTTATCACGTTCTGGTGATTTTTAAAAATTATTTTCGTGAACAGAAAGTTTCTGGAATTTTCTGCAAGATCAAATAACTAACATCTAAGAAGATCCTATAGGTTAAACTTGGCACAGACACTAATTAAAACATAAAAACACATCTAACCAGAGGTTAGATCAAATATTTATTCCTAAACAGAAGCAAAAAGCAAAAAAACTAAAAATAAAATCGGGTTGCCTCCCAACAAACGCTATCGTTTAACGCCCCTAGCTAGGCATAAAAGCAAGGATAGATCTAAGTATTGCCATCTTTGGTAGGCAATCCATAAGTGGCTCTCGTAATAGTTTCATATGGTAGTTTTATTTTCTTCCTAGGGAAGTGTTCCACACCTTTCTTTAATGGAAATTGGAATATAATATTCCCTTTCCGTCATATCAATAATTGCACCAATCATTCTAAGGAAAGGTCTACCAAGAATAATAGGACATGAAGGATTGCAATCTATATCAATAACAATAAAATATACGGGCACATAGTTCCTATTTGCAACAATAAGAACATCATTAATTCTTCCCATAGGTTTCTTAATAGTGGAATCCGCAAGGTGCAAATTTAGAGAGCATTCATCAGAATCACAGAAACCTAGCAAATCGCACAAAGTTTTTGGAATCGTGGAAACACTAGCACCCAAATCACACAAAGCATAGCATTCATGATCTTTAATCTTAATTTTAATAGTAGTTTCCCACTCATCATAAAGTTTTGTAGGGATAGAAACTTCCAACTCAAGTTTTTCTTCATAAGATTGCATCAAAGCATCAACGATATGTTAGGTAAAAGCTTTATTTTGACTATAAGCATGAGGAGAATTTAGCACGGATTGCAACAAGGAAATACAATCTATCAAAGAGCAATTATCATAATTAAATTCCTTGAGATCCAAAATAGCGGGTTTATTAACATCTATAGTTTTGATCTCTTCAATCCCACGTTTATCAATTTTAGCATCAAAATCTAAAAACTCCAAATTTTTGGAACGCCTTCTAGGTAAAGGTGGATCATATTCAGTCCGATCATTATCAAGATTCATATTGAAAAACAAAGATTTAATAGGGAACACATCAATAACTTTTAGATCTTCATCTTTGTTTTCATAAAAATTAGAAGAACACGCTTTTATAAAGTAATCTTTCTTAGCACTCATCCTAGCGGTTCTTTCTTTGCACTCATCAATGAAAATTCTCATGGCTGTGAGAGACTCATTGATATCATGCTTAGGAGGAATAGATCTTAGTTTCAGAGAATCAACATCAAGAGAAATTCTATCAACGTTTCTAGCCAATTCATCAACTTTAAGCAAATTTTCTTCAAGCAAGGCATTGAAATTCTTTTGCGAATTCATAAATTCCTTAACACTAGTCTCAAATTCAGAGGGCATCTTATTAAAATTTCCATAATAATTGTTGTAGGGATTACCATAATTATTAGAGGAATTGCTAGGATAAGGCCTGGAATTAAAGTTTCCTCTATACGCGTTGTTACCAAAATTATTCCTACCAACAAAATTCACATCCATAGATTCATTATTATTCTCAATCAAAGTAGACAAAGGCATATCATTGGGATCATAAGAAACACTCTTACTTCCAAATAATTTCATAAGTTCAGCCATCTTTCCACTCAAAACATTAATTTCTTCCATCACATGCACTTTTTTATTAGTAGATCTTTCAGTGTGCCATTGAGAATAATTAACCATAATATTATCTAGGAGTTTAGTAGCTTATCCTAAAGTGATTTCCATAAAAGTGCCTCCCACGGCCGATTCTAAAAGATTTCTAGAAGCAAAATTCAATCCGGCATAATTTTTTTGTATAATCATCCACAAATTCAAACCATGAGTAGGGCAATTACGTATTATTAATTTCATCCTCTCCCAAGCTTGTGCAACATGTTCATGATCAAGTTGCTTAAAATTCATAATATCGTTTCTAAGAGAGATGATCTTAGCAGGAGGAAAATACTTAGAGATGAAAGCATCTTTGCACTTATTCCAAGAATCAATACTATTTTTAGGCAAAGATGAAAACCAAGCTTTAGCATGATATCTAAGCGAAAAAGAAAATAGCTTCAACTTAACAATATCATTGTCAACATCGTTCTTCTTTTGCATATCACACAAATCAACGAAGCTATTTAGATGAGTAGCGGCATCTTCACTAGGAAGGCCGGCGAATTGATCTTTCATGACAAGATTCAACAAGGCAGTATTGATTTTGCACGATTCAGTATTGGTAAGAGGAGCAATCGGAGTGCTAAGGAAATCATTGTTGTTGGTATTGGTAAAGTATCATAATTTGGTATTATCCTGAGCCATCGTGACAAACAAGCAATCCAACACACGAGTAAACGAAAAGCAAGCGAAAAAGAGGAGAACGAAAAAGAAAGGGTGAATAAAATGGGAAGGGTGAAGTGGGGGAGAGGAAAATGAAAGGCAAATGGCAAATAATGTAATACGGGAGATAAGTGTTTTGATGGGTACTTGGTATGTTGACTTTTGCGTAGACCTCCCCGGCAACGGTGCCAGAAATCCTTCTTGCTACCTCTTGAGCACTGCGTTGGTTTTCCGTTGAAGAGGAAAGGGTGATGCAGCAAAGTAGCGTAAGTATTTCCCTCAATTTTTGAGAACCAAGGTATCAATCCAGTAGGAGGCTATGCGCGAGTCCCTCGCACCTACACAAAACAAATAAATCCTCGCAACCAACGCGATAAGGGGTTGTCAATCCCTACACGGCCACTTACGAGAGTGAGATCTGATAGATATGATAAGATAATATTTTTGGTATTTTTCTGATAAAGATGCAAAGTAAAATAAAAGCAAAGGAAATAACTAAGTGTTGGAAGATTAATATGATGGAAAATAGACCCGGGGCCATAGGTTTCACTAGTGGCTTCTCTCAAGAGCATAAGTATTTACGGTGGGTGAACAAATTACTGTTGAGCAATTGATGTAATTGAGCATAGTTATGAGAATATCCAGGTATGATCATGTATATAAGGATCACGTCCAAACAAGTAGGTGACTCCTGCTGCATCTACTACTATTACTCCACACATGGACCGCTATCCAAAGCATGCATCTAGAGTATTAAGTTCATAAGAACAGAGTAACGCCTTAAGCAAGATGACATGATGTAGAGGGATAAATTCATGCAATATGATAAAAAAACCATCTTGTTATCCTCGATGGCAACAATACAATACGTGCCTTGTTGCCCCTTCTGTCACTGGGAAAGGACACCGCAAGATTGAACCCAAAGCTAAGCACTTCTCCCATTGCAAGAAAAACCAATCTAGTAGGCCAAACCAAACTGATAATTCGAAGAGACTTGCAAAGATAACCAATCACACATAAAAGAATTCAGAAGATTCAAATATTGTTCATAGATAAACTTGATCATAGACCCACAATTCATCGATCTCAACAAACACACCGCAAAAGAAGATTACATCGAATAGATCTCAACGAGAGACGGGGAGAACATTGTATTGAGATCCAAAAAGAGAGAAGAAGCCATCTAGCTAATAACTATGGACCCGAAGGTCTGTGGTAAACTACTCACACATCATCAGAGAGGCTATGGTGTTGATGTAGAAGCCCTCCATGATCGATGCCCCTTCCGGCGGAGCTCCGAAACAGGTCCCAAGATGGGATCTCGTGGGTACAGAAGGTTGCGGCGGTGGAATTGGGTTTTTGGCTCCGTCTCTGATCGTTTGGGGGTACACAGTTATATATAGGAGGAAGGAGTACATCGGTGGAGCAACAGGGGGCCCACGAGGGTGGAGGGCGCGCCTAGGGGGGTAGGCGCGCCCCCCTACCTCGTGGCCTCCTGGTTTGTTTCTTGACGTAGGGTCCAAGTCCTCTGGATCATGTTCGTTCCAAAAATCACGTTCCCGAAGGTTTCATTTCGTTTGGACTCCGTTTGATATTCTTTTTCTGCGAAACTCTGAAATAGGCAAAAAACAGCAATTATGGGCTGGGCCTACGGATAATAGGTTAGTCCCAAAAGTAATATAAAAGTGAATAATAAAGCCCAATAATATCCAAAATAGAAGATAATATAGCATGGAGCAATCAAAAATTATAGATACGTTGGAGACATATCATAACCCCTCTTTTACCCGCTGTAATCTCTACTTAAACATAGTGCTCAACGCTATATATTATTTCCCAATGATGTCTGGCTATACTATGATGTTTGAGTAGATCTGTTTTGTCCTATGGGTTCATTGATGATCGTGATTGGTTTGAGTTGCATGTTTTATTATTGGTGCTGTCCTATGGTGCTCTTCGTGTCGCGCAAGCGTGAGGGATCCTCGCTGTAGGGTTCACAATATGTTCATGATTTCCTTATGGTGGGTGGCGTGAGTGACAGAAGCACATACCCGAGTAAGTAGGTTGTTTGCGTATGGGAATAAAGAGGACTTGATACTTTAATGCTATGGTTGGGTTTTACCTTGATGATCTTTAGTAGTTGCGGATGCTTGCTAGAGTTCCAATCGTAAGTGCATATGATCCAAGAAGAGAAAGTATGTTAGCTTATGCCTCTCCCTCAAATAAAATTGCAATAATGATGACCTGTCTAGTTATCGATTGCCTAGGGACAAATAACTCTATTGTGACAAAAAGCTCTCTACTAAAACTAACTTAGTTGTTTCTTTATCTAAACAGCCCCTACTTTTTATTTACGCGCTGTTTATTATCTTGCAAACCTATCCAACAACACCTATAAAGTACTTCTAGTTTCATACTTGTTTTAGGTAAAGCGAACGTTAAGCGTGCGTAGAGTTGTATCGGTGGTCGATATAACTTGAGGGAATATTTGTTCTACTTTTAGCTCCTCGTTGGGTTTGACACTATTACTTATCGAAAGAGGCTACAACTGATCCCCTATACTTGTGGGTTATCAACTACCGGAACAAAGCCAGCTCCAAGCGTTGACCTTGTTGCCTTGCCTCGCGTGCGCCACGACTGTAGGTTGACCACAGGAGCGCCATGCCTTGCCTTGGGTCTTGGAGAAAATTCCTTGTATAACACTATTTTAAATTGTGTTTTCCTATTTGACACTGGAAAACTTTTTTTTCCTTATTTATCAGTTTGTCTAAATTTTATGCCCTTTATGACACTTTCGTTCATTTTAAGCCTTAACGGTGTTAAATGGCATATGTAAAGACATATTTACCCCTCATGGGTACATGACCAAGTAAAATGCATGTGTTTTTTTTGAAAGGACCAGCTGATGGCTGGCATATATTGAATTTAAAGCAGGAAGCAGGCGGGAAAAACATAAGGTGGTGTTTGATCTAGCGATCAAGGAGTAAAACGAAGAAAAGAGAAAAGCAAAAAACTAGCCGGGGCTAGAAACAGCAAGCTGCTTTCTCAGGGAGGATCCCAGAATGGGTGCTCTAGGTGGGTTGCTCCTGCTTGGCGCCATAATTCAAAAGTCCTTGTGATGCTTGCCATTGTTTCGGTCAGGTTTGCAACCTTTTGTCTGAAGGTGCACTCATTTTGCTGCTGCCAAATGTCACCCAACACCAAGATGATCATTGTCTTGACTCCCTTCTTGTGCTCGGGTCTTACTCCGTTAATCATCTCTGCTATGATTTCCACAGCTTTGCTCTTCTGCTGCCAGTTTGAGGGATGCATGGAGTTGCATCCGTGTCCTTGAGCAGTTCTTGTCCAGACTGCTGATGAAAAGGGGCACTGCCAGAAAAGGTGTTGCGAGGTCTCTAGATTTCTGAGACAAAGTTGACAGAAATACTCATTTGGCCATCCTCTTCTCTGGAGATGGTCATTGCACCATAGTCTATTTTTGAGCAGCAGCCAGACCGTAAATTTTAGTCGAGCCGGTGCCCAAACTTGCCAGAGCAGCTTTCTGAAGCTAGTCTTGATCATCCCTTGGAATTGGCAGTTGTATGCCGAGCTGGTGGAGAAGGATCCCGATGTCGTGTGCGCTTCCACTGAATTGTGTCTCGCACTTGGTCGCTTAGGCTTAGGTTCTTCGAGATGAGCCATTTGTTCACGCGGATCACTTCCAGCCATAGCTGCCGCGTGTCTCCGTGAGCTAGATCTGCAACCCAGGTGTCATTGTGGAGTGCCGCATGAACTGTTCTGTTCTTCCTTCTTGAGTGCTTGTGTAGCTCAGGGAATTCAACTTTTAGAGTGCCTGCATCAGTCCAGGAGCTGTCCCAGAAGCTGGCCGTCTTTCCATCACCCAGCGTCACCGTGGTTGAGGCGTTGAAAGATCTCTGTCTCCTTGATCACATGGCAGCTGCATGCCCACCCAGGGCCTGTTGGGTGTGAGCCAAGAGAACCAGAGCCATCTGAGCCTGAGTGCACGGATGAAACGATGCAGGTTGGAGATGCCAAGGCCACCATTGTCGATCGGAGTGCACACCATCGGCCATCTCACTTTGCATTTCCCGCCACTGATCACATCTTCTTGAACCCAGAGAAAACGTCTTCTGATCTTGTCCACCTTAGCTAGTAGTTTCTTCGGCCCCTTCAAGACAGTCAGGGCAAAAGTGGGGAGTGCTGACAGTACACTTCTGACGAGGACTCGCCGCCCTGCAATGGACAAGAATCTTCCTTTCCAGCACGCCAAAAGAGCTTTGAGTCGGTCGAGGATGAATTGCAAATGCACTATGTGTATGTAGCCTGGAGATGTTGATTGGTAGCCTAAGGTATCACAGGGGGAACTAGGCTTGTTGTCCTCCAAAGCCCTGGAGAACCTGTTGCAAGTTAATGTGGTCACATCTGATAGCGGCAACCGAAGATTTCTACAAGTTCACTTTTAGCCCTGACGCTATCCCGAAATTGTGGATGATATCCATCAGGGTGTCGATCTCCTCCTTCACTGGGTTGGCAAAGATGATGGCGTCGTCCGCATAGAGGCCCACGCGCAACGAGAGGTCCCTGCCTGGGAGTGGGTCGAGCTGGCCAAGCTCCATGGCACGTTGAAGGAGCCGATGCAGTGGGTCTATAGCGATGATGAAGAGGAGCGGGGACAGGGGGTTGCCCTGCCTGAGTCCACGGCAGTGCAGAATTACCTTCTTGCTAAATGGCGCGGCGGGGAAAATGCATGTGTGGTCTCTAACGTGGTTGACGATGATCAGAACTGTCCTCAAACTCATAAACTGCCTCAATACGATCCTGAAACTTAAGGGCATGAGCGGCGTACGTACATGCACTCACACTCACGACGCATATGCGGAGGCGCCCTTTTTTGCGGGAGAAAGTGAAATGTAGCGCGACGTGCCGGCCGCGGTCTAAGCTACAAATTTCTGTCCGGTGGGGGCTCTAAAAAACAAATCTAAGTCTCTATTTAGACATGGACACCATAACTAACGGGTGGGCTGGTTCATAGGTGCATCAAGACCAACATATGTGCGAACTAATATGTGGTTGGATGGTTAGAGGAACAGTGGTATCCCCGGTCCACCAGGGTTCATGTCCTGGTGCTCGCATTATTTCTGAATTTATTTCAGGTTTTCCGACGATGCGCTTTTAGTGGGAGGAGACGTTCCCGTCGACGACGAGGCGCCTAGCTGGCTTCGTAAATTTCAAGATGACATGCCGGCTCAGTCTCTCGAAGGTGCTCATAGGGATAGGGTATATATGTGTACGTTCATAGAGGTGAGTGTATGTGCGTATGTATGAGCTCTTGTGTCTGTACTGATGTTCAAAAGAAAAGATCAACATATGTCGATGAATTTTGCTTGGGAATTGGCTCACACACCGCATACACGTAAATTTTTGTTCACATATCATATGAAGGGCAAATAGGTCTTTTCAGGTGTCATTTGACACCTTTAAGGTTTAAAATAGACGAAAGTGTTATAAAGGGCATAAAAATTTAGACACGGTGTTATATAAGGAAGGGAAAACAATTCAGTGTTAAATAAGGCAATAAATTTTAAGACACTATTAAATAAGGAATTCTCTGTGGGTCTTGAGGCCTTGGCTAGCTCAGCGCCTCAGCTGCGCCAGCCCTAGCCGTGCCAGGCCACAGCCCTGCATGGGCCAGCAAGCCGCCGCGCTCGGCTCTTGCCGCACCAGACCCCAGCAGCGGCGCCCAACGCACGCTACGCTAGGGTAGCCACATGCCGCCGCCACCACGATCGACTGCTGCACATGCACGTTGAATCGATCTCGTCCGATCCGCCCAGAGCCCGATTGCTTCCGAACGATTGGCGCTGATGCTTCCGATCTGCCCTGTCGCCACAATCCAGTCCCCTCCGAACTAAACTCAAATGGTAGCTTCTGATCTCACGACAATGCACAGAACTACACCATCGACACTTTCTCTAGATCAACACCACTGCCTTCCGGATCTTGAAACCTTGCTCATGATACCACTTGTTTAAAATTAATCCAAGGCTATCGTTGATTTATCGAGGACCAAGCAATCACACGAGCACGGCACTGAGATTTGTTAACGAGGTTCATCATATGGCTACATCCCCGGAGCCTGACTATGGGCGCTCCTTTCCGTGACACTGTCACAATACCGTACACCGGCCACCCGGACGCCGGCTCCTCCTGCGTACCTGTACTATTATGTGGCATAGATTACGTCGTGTGTCTACCCTCACTATATATGAGAGGCCTAGGATACAAGTGTCGTACTTGGACACGACTCCATATTCCGTCTATACACCATACGGCACCAAGTTCAATTATAACCTAACTTGTACAATAATATTCGACACAACTCTAACAAAATGTTCTCCTGTTCTTGGGTTGGCTTCTATCCTCTCAAATCAATACCCCCCAATTTGAGCCTTTTCGAGGCATCGGCGCATCGACCAAATGTATCATGGAGAGCAGTAAGGACAACGACATGCTACATCTGGGAGAGCGCTCAGGGTCAGGGACAACATTTTGACATACCCTTTGATTCCAACTGACAAAAATAAGAACATGGACCTAGGCTTTCCCTGCAGATTTATGGATACTCTGGATAGCCCAATAATAGTCAATTCATAATACTTGCGAGAACTTTGGATCTCATGTCTTGAGTTGTGAACCATAGAATATTCGGAATATTAGTTCATGCAACAACCAGATAGAGTGAAATTTGGAGAAACTATTGTGCAAATCTCACGGATCCTAAATGAAATGCCAGCATAACATCTGGATGTGAATTTGAGTGTGGCCTCATGTGCTTGTGATTTATTCCTAGATCAATCCGAATTTGCTCTGCTTTTGCCATGGACAAGTGCAAATTTTTCTCTTGATTGATGTGCTTCAACAAGGAAGGTCGTGCTATGCTTGCCACGCACAATCGGAATTTTCCTCTCTTCCTGTATGAATTCCCCAGTCCATAGTACGTCTTCCCAACAAAGGTGACACTAATTAAGGTGCATCTCAAGCGCCCCGGACTCTTCTACTTCACCCCGGGGTTGCAGGGCACTGCGAGTGCGGCGGCCAGAAAGTACCAGATTTTTTATTCAAAAGGACCACCTGACCAGATGAATTGATAAAAGAGACTACTTATGGATCAATTTGACAAAAAAAAAACCCTCAGCGGTGGCGGCAGATGCAGCAGGCGACACGTGGCACCTGCCGCCACGCCAGGAGGCGGCGGGCCCTGCTGCTACGGTAGGAGGCGGCCGGCAGGCGAAAACGAAATCTGCCACAGTGCCCCGAGCCGCGACGGAACGGGCCAGGCCCGGCGGGCCATGCCGCCACTGCATCAGGCGGCCGCAGGTGCCTATGCCGCTCCCCACCCGACAGCTGCTGCAGCTCGCGGGCCGAGGCACAGGCCCGGCCGCCACCAGCGCTGGCGGCCACCCTGCTGCCGACATGAGCACTGTGGCAGACGGCGCTCATTCCCATGATTCAAAAATTGCTGCTACAGGTGAGGTGACAGCACCCAATAGCGTGATTTCCGCGCGGGAATATGGACGCTATGCCTGCTTTTGGTTCTTTCGCCCGGGAATCAGTCCTGCTTTTGCTACTTTTGCCTCATAGGATGCGACAGGCGCTGCGAGAATCGCTCTGGCTATTGCTTGAGCGGATGCGACGGCACTGCGGTAAACAGTCACTCGCTGCGGGAATCCGATGCTGCGGGAACCTGTTGTGCCGACACTACAGGGATCCTAAAATTTCCCGCCTAATTTAAATGCATTCGCTTATTTTCTCGCCATCATTTATCGTCTGAGCCTATAAAAGGAGACACCGTGGCTCTCGTCCAGCCATCCTCGAAATCGCCAGTGCGTAAAGTGTGTAACACATTTTTTCAGTCGGTATGAGTTTGCCTTGCTCGGATAAAAGCATTAGGCCGAGGAAAATGAAGAATGCAAGTTTGCCTCCGGGGGTGGCAGTCCTGCGGTGTTGGTGTGGCGATCTTTGCAAGGTGAAGGAGGTGACAGATTTTTCAGATTGGTTGGGCATGAAGTTTTTCATGTGCGCCAATTATGAGGAAGATCCACCCGTAGCTATTTCAGAGTACGACAAGCCTCCGGTATGCTTTAACCATCACGAATAGATATTGTTGGTATTTTGATTGATTCTTTAATAACATTCTTGTTTCTTGTTGTAGTCTCCTCCGCCTCTGTGCATGTACTATCGTTGGATTGACACGGAGATGCCGGCTTGGGCAGTGACTGAGATTCGTGAAAGAAGTCGCCGTGCGTGGAATAGTTTCTATGCGGAAGAGCGACGCGAGAAGGCGGAAGCTGAGGAGAAAGCAGAGCAAGAGAGAGAGTTAAAAGAATATTATGCGGAGCAACACCATTTTTTTCAGGATTTAGGAAAGAAAAACAGGGAAGAGGCTCGTCGCATGGAGGAGCAGGAACGACAACGAAAGGAGGCTCGTGAGGCGGAGAGGCAGAGAAAGAAAGAAAGGGCTCGTGAGGCCAAGGCAGTAGAAGAAGCTGACGATGGAAAAGGAAAAGATCCACGCTGGACTTAGTAGATTCCTGTGGTAGTATTTGAAATTTCGCAATTGTTTGTATCTTTATTTCTGCAGTTTAATGTAGCTTTATTTCAGTAGTTAAATGTAGCTTTATTTCAATTGTACGATGTATCTTATTTTCAGTTGTACCGTGTCGTAATGGAGAAAAATTTAGTTTTAGAATAAAGTAGTGGCATTTTCTTGCCCTCCACTAATATCGAACATCGTGCAACAACTACAGAATGAAATTAAGATAGAACATAATGCCCTACAAGAAGAGAGTACAAACTAATAATGCAAGTACATCTGAATTAAACGGTAGAACTGGAATACAACTTAAAAACTACATGAAGGCATCATCGTCATCCTCCGTCGACGCAGAACTCTTGCCCTTCGAGGATGCAGAACTCTTACCCTTGGACGATGCAGAAATCTTGCCCTTCGAGGATGCAGTACTCTTGCCCTTAGACGATGCAGAACTCTTGCCCTTTGACGATGCAGAACCCGGAAGCGGCGGCATGAAGATATCATCTTCGTCCTCGCTCTCCTCAGTCCATAAAAATGGATGCTTTTATGCAGTCCTTCTAAAAGTTTCACTCTTTGGCTCCACTACCTTCTTCCACCTTGCATTCAACCTAAGAAGTTCTTTACACACCTCCTCATAGGTCCTTTCAGGCCACCCAGACCTACGTAATTGGTGAGCCAACTCATTCATTATGGTGTCACTACCGGTGAGTTCGTCCCATGGAACTATCCTATTGTCCATCCTGAAGTCGGTAGCTAGCCTTAGAAGAGCGCTGCTCATCCCAGGGTGAAAACTACGATCGAAAGGATAATGGAACATCTCGACTACACTACACTCGAATGCTTATCCACATCCGTCTGAAGGGGGTTTTATAGGTAGAGAGGACAAAATGGCGGGAAAGAACGACTGCGGTATGGCGGGAAAGGGTTGGCGGGAACATATGGCGGGAAACGGGTGGCAGGAAGATATGGCGGGAAGGGGTTGGCAGGAAACGGGTGGCGGGAACATATGGAGGGAAAGCGTTGGCGGGAAAATATTGAGGGGAAAGCGTTGGCAGAGATGATGCAAACACCTTTACGCTCTTTCACGACACCAATCTTCACGCAGCTCAGGAACCACAACCAGCTATCTTTGTTCTCGCTCTCGACCAATGCATATGCAATAGGAAGAAGCTGATTATTTGCATCCCCTGCAATCGCCACCAATAGTGTGCCCTTGTACTTTCTAGTGAGAAAGGTATCATCAACAGATAATACCGGGCGACAGTGCCTGAAGGCTTGTATAGTCTAGGCGAATGCCCAGAATAAGCGGTACAGGATTAGCTCACCCGGGTTCATTGGGTTTGGACGTTCTCTCCGCCAAACTTGAGTCCCCCTATTAGCACTTGCTATTTGATGAAGCATTCTAGGGGCATAAGAATATACCTCCTCATAGGTACCATACAAGTTCTTGAATATATTTTCCTTCACACGCCTAGCCTTGTTGTAGCTAACAGGGAATCCAATTAGATCCCCTGCATCTTTTTGCAGAGCCCTAACACTAATGTTGAGACTTTCCTGCACAATTATTGCATCGTCTGTGCCACATATTTTCTTGTCACATTGCGGTGATCTCGAAAGAGTCCCGCTTTGCTCACAAGTATGCTCCACTGCTTTTGTGATATGCCATGACCGACATACCCGTGCTTCAGTCTAGCGAGAACTCTTCCGCGGCAACCTTCGCGATGTGGATGCATATGACCTTCAACTCTTTTTATCAGATCGCTTCACTCTATCTTTGGCGGTGGATGCCGATTGCATAGCTACCCATTGCCTGGTAAGCAGACTTCTTGTCTGGGAAAACTTGCCCAACCTCCAGGCTCCCCGCTCCTAGGCCAGAAGTAGAGTGAAATTCGTTGGTGATGCTCATATCCTGTAAAAACCCAGGTTGCAGTGCCGCCGCGACCGCCCTTTGAGGAGGAACATCTTCTTCTTCGCTTGACTCCGAAGACGCAGAAGAATGATCATCATCATCTAGCGCCTCCCGCAATCCCTCCACGTGTTCGCTCATGTCAACGGCCGTAGACCAATATCCTGTGTCATACACAGGCTGGCCGCTCGTCGGTTCCGATGGGCCGACGCTAGGGGCTGATGTGATGGCCAACTCGACCTCACCACCCTCGCCATCGCATCCGGCAACATCAGTGACTGAAATGAACTCCACATACACCATCGGCTGACCATACATTAAGTTATTGGGATTGCTTGCAAACCTCATGTACAACCCCCACGACCGATCACCTGTGACCGGCCGCAAACCCCAACGGGCAACTGTCCCATCATTTCCTCCGTCAATGACCAAGGCCTCCATTATCATTTTTCCCCTGCATCCCTGGGCCAAACACCGCTCGGATGCACCTTCTAACTGCTGCGTAACCCACGTTGACCATGTCTCTCACTACAACTGTAGTCGACTCGCACAAGGACACATCCACCCCCAATGGACCGTCGCGTAAGACGTTCCCATAGTACACTACTAAATTTTCCATAGTACCTAACCAACATACATGTTTACATTGCAAATAATTAATAACAGAACATTTAGTAGTAGTACGATGACAATATTTACATATCATACGACTAAAATAATAATCGTATTTTCGTTACAAATATTCGGTTTGTTTCTAGAATCATTTGCTTAGACTTTCCGGGGTTGTTTGGTTAACGGGTATTTAGAGAACTAATTTTTCTCAAACTCGTCTACTAGCGTCACAAACTAAAACTCTGTTTGCTTTTCTCTAACTACCCCTAAAATATCCTAAACTGGTTCTCGTAACATGCAAAAACCGAGCTTTTGAAAAAACGACTATTAGTAAAAGCTAATTTTCTTACAACAGGTTATGACAAAACCGAGGGTAATTACTCGCTATCCAAACAGCCACTAAACATAATAGTACGATAATAACATTTTAATATCATATGAGTAAAACATTTAATTTCTGCCGGCTTTATATATATTTTTTTCATATCATACGATAACAATCATTTATTTACAAATAATAATATTTGCAGGGGCATGCACATTATTCACAACAGTACATTAATATAAAAAATATTAACAAAATTACGGTGTCATTTTATACCTTAGCTTCAATATGGATGTGCTTGCGAATGCAATTAAGAGTCCAAATAGTTTGAATAAATATCCGTCACCAGTACTATATGAACAGAGTCAACCTATTATCATATGAACATCAATATTACACACGGATTTTTCTTTCTGCTATCAAAAGTATGAAAATAGCACTTGCATGTATGTGGTCATCACCTCAAAAGGGACAGCGAAGATGGAAACACAATTTCTTCAATCACGTCATCTCCTCCTTGTTTGCAACTAAGATGAATTATTTTACCTAATTACATACATCATCAAGTACATTAGCACATTATTGTAACATATAAAATTTAGATTATTGCGACATAACAAAGTAGACCTACAGCCTCCTAACTATAGACTTATTAATAAACATACCACATGAAATAACATACCACATGCAATGAACAATTACAGTACAAGTGTTTCTTAATTACCGTATTAAGATTTCTTGCATTTCAATACTAATGGACGCACCTAACATTGATACAACATCTTCAACCTACACTTCTAAAAAATATATTATAAATGCTACATCTGTCGTCTGAAATTTTTTCTAACCTCTAATCACTAACATTGCATAGCTAATGATGAGCTAAAAGACTAACTAATTACCACCTTGCATGCACAAAAAAATCAATTTATTGCAAAGCTCATACCTTGATCTTCAACATCGTACTTCAGTTCGCTAGGCAAATCGTACTCCTGAAGCTCTAAATGACTCCAAATGACTCCTCCAAGTGCTAAAATTATGCCTAAAACAACAGAGAATACACACTTAGGAACTAATCAAACAGAACGAAAACATCATGCATGCGAACGAAACCAACAAAAATGGATAGATCTTACCATAATCTATCTTTTCTTCAACTTCATCATCTTCGAAATCCAATTCTAAATCGGCCAAAATCACGAGTGAAAGTGGCTACCAAGTTTTTCTTTGTTTGTGTATTCTTCTACACTTAGAGAGAGCAGAGAGGCAGAGAAGGCAACCAGAGATATGCGAGAGAGAGAGTGTATGCGCACGGAGCTGCGGATGTACGTTTATAAAGAAGAGGACCACTGTATTGTCGGCAGAACGAGCCAGAACTCACCTACCGCGGCATCGGATTCCAGCATCGCAGTGCCTCATCACACACAGCAACACCAACGCTCTCGAGTGTGCGGCAGGAAAACACGCGTTCAAATCAGCACGCTTGACTGATGTCGCTTCGGCTGGAGCAATAGACGAAAGGGAGAATCACGCATCGCTTTAATCAGTGTCGTCTACGTAGCAATTAGTACTACAAAGTTTAGGCGGGAATCTGATTCAGATCATCGAAACTTGTGGCAGAAAGCAAAACAAGGAACTGTGAAATCAGCGCCCGTGAAAATCTGCGCCGTCAGCACCGGAATCAGCGCCCGTGAAAATCCGCGCCGTCGGGAATCAGCGCTGTCCAACAGGGCGCCGCCTGCTGCAGTGGCGGCCTGGCCCACACGCTGGGCCCGCGAGCAGCACGACCTGTCGGCCCGGGAGCGACAGCGGCGACAGAGGTTGCCTCACCTTGTGGCGGCCGGCCCCACCACTCCTGGCCCGTTCCGTCCCAGCTGCTCCACTGTACGAAGGCCGTTGTGCCCCGCGCAGCCGCCGCCTGCGGTGGCGGTAGGGCCCGCCGCCTCCTGGCGTGGCGGCAGGTGCCACATGTCGCCTGCCGCGCCTGCCGCCACTAGTTAGGGGGTCCTTTTTGACATTTTTATCTGCAGATAGTCCTTTTTGGCAATAGCGTTCGGTAGGGGGTCCTTTTAGACAAAAAATCGAAAGTACCACGCTAGTGCTGGCCGCGCCATGTGCGCCCAGAGCCGATCTCGAATCACCTCCATCGGTGCCAGGTAATTTTTTTGCCCGTTTCTGTTTTCCCCATCCAGACAAGGAAGAACTGTATAGACTTGCCTTAAAGAAAGAAAAAAAAAAAGTAAAAGTGATTTTTCTAAAATCCTCTTAACAATTGGTTTTGCAAAAGCATCGCTGAGGGGACATCTCGATATCACTGTTCAGTTATGAGATGAATCAAGGAATAAGAATTCACCCTGAAGTATGCAAATGGTGAACTCCATAACTCTGTCATGTCAACATAAGAACGCAGATGCCTGCACCTCCAACATGCTGGTATTGTTGAAATAGTACCCATGGAGCTAAGACTACGATCTACAGATATGCAACTGACCGTTATACACACAGTGGATTGTTTCTCCACTTTTTTTCGTCTATTATGAGACCACAGGATTTTTCGTCCGTCTTATTTCTCACTATTTTCGTCCGTCCTGCTCCCGTTCGCTTCCCCTGCTTTGGTTCCCTTGCATAGTAGAGTAAAAAAAAACATTAGTTGGCACGAGTGCGACTCAAACACAAGACCTCCGAAATAGGAGAAACCCGCACTAGCCACTGCACCACACAATCAACTTGTTCCTAATTAGAGAGAGACTATATATATTCAGTGGAAAGATGGAGACCAGAGGCCCATATTTTCTATGGTGGGCCGGCCCATCCAAGCTTTTCTTCACTTTTGAGCTGCCTATACTCAATTCTTTCACGTTTGTTACACATAAAATAATCCCACCTTGTCTAAAAAAACATAAAATAATCCCACCTTGCTCCGTTACATGCAATCAAATCAGTTTATATACTATTGTTCTTTGAAATCAATAAGCCTCGGAAACAAATAAAGAAAGGACCAGGTGTGGCTCTGAGGAGAAAAGAGACCCAAATATATCTTATTGGGCTGTCTATCGAGAGAAATTATGCATGTCCATATTTGGCTTGGAAACCATTTTGATCAAATAACAATAACAGTGTATTTTACGACTTAATCATTTTTTGAAACCATTCTGATGCTTATATTCGGATTCAACCAGTATAGAATAAATAAGTGTGAAAAAGGTGTGAACTACTAAAAACAGGGGAAGACATATTTCTACTATTAATATTGTTATTAGAGAGGTAGATATATCAAACGATGTGAAGTTTTCTTGTTGAAAATGATTTTTTTAAGAATGATTCTTGATACTTTTGACTATTTTCAATTTTTTTGAAGTGGCGAACCTTTTCTGAGGAGATTGAAAGGAAAGGGGGTTTATGTTTAAGCAAGAGGACAAGGGCGAGGTGTACTTCTCGGGCACATGAGGGGGCCGACGCGAAAGGTCTAGAAGCTTCGTCGCCCACCGTGGAGGTATAGTTGGCAACACAGCTAAGCGCCCCCTCCCCTCGACTGCTAGATTCCCCTCTCATCCAACCGCATGTGCAGTGTGCCTCCTTTTCTTGATGATTGGGTGCTAAAATTTATATGATTATATGACCGTACCCTAAGGAGTCATGTGGGAATATGTTCGGACACACTACGATCAGGTGGACACCATGGTCACTGCCGGCGAGGAAGGAACTGAGGGTAAGCTGTGACATAGGCGGGGCACCATGTTGATATAGAGGAAGGAAAGGAGGATAACGAGTCTTGATTATTCGACTACGAGTGTATGATAAGAAAAAATCTCCCGTTGCAACGCACGAGCATGTTTCCTAGTATCTATAAAACATCATGAGAGGACATATCCAAGATATCGGAGACATAAAGAAACAAAGGGACTGTTAATTGGGCACAACATCCTTAGCTTTGCATCTAAGCTATTTATCCTGGATATGATAGAGTCACTGAGGTCAAATGACACGAACGATTTCTAACTAATCATTTTTGTAAGTAACAAAATACTCTTAAAAATATACAATGACACAAGCCAACATAGAAGAGTGACACCTATGTTTGATATATTTTTCTTGGCTTAACCCTGCAAGAAAAATATTATGATCATGCAATAAGATGAGTTTAAGGATCAGGCTCCAAGATCATGAAATAAAGGTAAATGCATGCCCAAAAATGCTTGCATAGATATCAAATACCGAAAAAGGCTCGTGCCCCGCTTTATAGATATCAAATACCACACATCAATATTCCAAAACACAACACTAAAGCCATATATTCTTGAATAGCAAAACTATATATGTTGATGTATCTTTCTATCGTATGACCTAACCTGAATCCGTCCTAACCCTATTTTTTAGCTCAGCAATGATCAATGGGAATTTCAGAACCAACAATGCAAAACCTTCAGTGAGCGCTGCCTCCTTGAAATTTTCCGCCAGTAACAAGAAATCAATGCAATTGCTCTTCAATTGCGGACAATTATATGTTTCGGCGCAAGCTAAAGTAGTTGTAACTGTATCTGCCGATACATTATCCCATAATTTCTTAGCACAAATAATCTTCAAGCGGTCAAGTGCATAGCGATCAGCTGCAATAAGAAGATTCTGAAACATCTCAGTCAGAGAGTCACCGAGCTCAATTTCTGCAGGCAATTCATCGGTGTATAAAAATCGAAGCATAACTTTGAATGTCTTTGGCGTGATGTCGTGTAGTGTGATGGATGTCATTGTAGCCTCAGCCATGGAACCAAAGAGCTCTGCTCTAAACACCGGTGAACGGGCGGCGAGCACCACTCGGTGCGCGGGGAATACCTCACCTTCGACGATGAATGATACATCAGTCCCGTCGTTGCTATCTAGCACGGAGCCGAGATGGGTCCCGATATCTGAAGGTGGCATGGGAATCGAGCCGTCATGTAATACCATGATGGTGCACCCGAATGTGACGTGTCCTTCTGTTACGTAATATTTCTCCAAAGTAGCTCCATGGACGAACTTCCTCCACCCCCACTCGTCACCGTCATCGTCGTCATCATCACCACTGCAATTTTTATCATCACCGTCATTGTTGATTGAAAAGTCATGAACACATGACCTTCTTGTGAATGATTTACATGGTTCGCCATTCCTGTCCATCAGAAAGGCCTCCACGGTGGCTTTGACTCTTCTGGTTTTGCTCATGTGCCTGATGAAGATAGAGAAAAACTCGCTCGTGTTGTCCTTATCGAACCCATGCGGGTAGCAGTCAATCCTCCAACTGTGCCCCCCGGCAGAGAAGACGTCTGAGTGGACGGCCGTGCCCGTGGGAAGCTGTTTGATTTGCTCGTAGTCTACTTTGAGCTGGAGAGCAGCAGAACCCACCATGGTGGTCCGCGTTGGAGTCCATGTCTTAGATCTCTTGCTCACTGAATAATTGTTAAGTAATTTAAATTAGAATTTTTATCATCAAATTGCCAATCCAATACGTAGTACACCAATTCTGAAACTAACAAACAATTCAACAATCGAAATTAAGAAGAGCGCAAGACAAGCACTCACTCAATGGCTTGCTGACCGCCGAGGTGGCGGCGGCAGTCCTGCTGATGGTGGCGATCACTGATCAGGCGCCGCAGGCAGCTCGGCCGACCTGCCGACGTGTGTACGCCTTCTCTCGTGGCCGCCGCCGCTAGTCGCTTCTCTCCCCGCTAGGGTTTTGTCTCGGCTGTGGAGGCCGCCGAATCGTCAAAGACGATCTGGCAGCAAAATAGAGTATTGACGGTTTTCTAATGCTGGCTCATCGCGGGAGCGAGCTGGGCACCCTGATGGGCTGGGCTAGTAGTATTGTTTTTTGCAGCCCAAACGCATGTACGTACTAACCAGAAAACTTCGTGGAGAACACTTTTACTGTGTTTACGTGGCTAATTGAGTGATCCTAAAAAAACGTGGCTAATTAAGGAGCCCCCCTTCAAAAGCCTCCTCATGAGTCACTCAGAGTGGGCTGAGAGCGAAGTCGCCACGAGTCTTGCTTGTGAACGCTTTCTTTGGATTTATTATTATTTTTTCACACGTGTTTTCAGCTTTTTAGATGATTTTTTCGGTTTTTCATCGTTCTTTCTTAGCTTTTTGATAAAAAAAATATCAAAAAACATTTACGCGAAAAAACGCATTTCCTTTATTTTCTTTGCTTTCACGAGAGGTACGGCCATGCCTCTCGAAAACGGAAAAAATAAATGCGTTTTTTTTTTGCTTTTTTTTAGAGAAAAGGCATAGGCCCGACTTTATAAATAAAGCTACAAGGCAGAATCACAGAGCAACACAGCATCAACAGGGACGAAACCACCACAAGTTCACCCAATCACGGGCATGTAACGACGAGCACGAAAGTATGACGGATACATGGCACCCTGCTAAACACGGCACGCAGGCCGGAGAAGGACGAAAGACAAAGCCAGCAACTAAGTCGAAGAAGCTCCAAAACGCGAGGACTAGACACCAAGATCCTGCCCATAAAGAGACGATGCAGAAGCCCAAACTTTAGATATGAGCATATCAAGAGCATCCCGATCCCCTGCCTTAGTCAATAATCTCCACTGCTGCAAGAATATACATGATTTAAATAAATAGTCACCTGGTTTAGTAGGAAAAACATGTTCGACCGTAAATTTGTTCCTAGTAGTTCATAACGACCAGCAAATGGCACCCAGGCCGACCCAGAATACCCTCTTTGTCACACCAGCCAAAGCATTGGCAAGGCCTCTCGAGTCATTAAAGGAGGAGGGATCCCAAGTGACTTGGAGCCACGATCCGACGCAGCTCCAAACAAGTTTAGCAAGCATACAATGAAAGAAAATATGATTCATATCTTCCAAACCACCACAAAGGGCACAAAATTCCGAACCCGGTCCATTCCTCTTACGAATTTGATCAGCAGCGGGAAGACGGCCTCTGAAGGCTTTCCAGAGGAAGACTTTGATTTTCGGAGGCACACGAGAACACCAAATACTAGAAAATCTATTAGTAGGAGCACCACCAATAAGTTTAGAATACAAGGACTTGATCGAGAAGCGACCCGAAGCGGTAAGAGGCCAAACCAGCGAATCCGGAGTCTCCAAGAGCGTGGGGAATAAGGCAGAGAGACTTTGCCAATCTTCCAACTCTTCAGGAGAAAGGGAGTGACGGAAGACCAGGTCCCAATTATTAGTCGACACCTCCGCGATGGAGATATTAAGTATGGTTTTGCTTTCGCAGAGGCACGACCGTGCCCAGGGCCGTCTCCAGAAATTTGAGGCCCCGGTGCGAAATGTAAAATAGGCCCCAATGTTTTTCGAGAAAACTGTAAAACTACATAATTCTTTTAAAATGTAGTTTCTCTTAGTTGTATAACTTCAAATATATATTATCTCATGCATTATTTAACATATAGAAACAATAATGCAAAAAGAGTGTAGTAACAAAATTATATAGTGATCTCATGTTATGTTGAAAAGGATAATCTTTCTATTTTTTCAAATAAAATCTTCAATTATATCTTCATAATTATTTTTCTCCATGGCATTATCTCCAGGTGTTAATGTAGCCAATCTATTGACTCCTTTGAATGAAATATGGTAGCACAAAGTATATAACCCTATTATTTTTGTTAGAACGGAATTATACTAGTATACTACTTTCTCCATTTCTAAATATAAGTCTATAGAAATTCCACTATGGAGCACATATGGATGTATATAGATGCATTTTAAAATGTAGATTCATTTATTATTTTGCTTCGTATGTAGTCCATAGTAAAATATCTATAAAGACTTACATTTAGAAACAGAGGGAGTAGTAGGGATTACATTGGATTTGACATGAAAATAACGATAGTACATATGGTGAACTCGTGGAGACTGGAGACGCACGCACGCCTCGCTGTAACTGGTCTGCCTTGTTTTTTTAGCTGAATTTTCTGCATATAGGCCGGAAGTAGGAGCACAAGTATTTGGCAACTGGGGCCTGCTAGCGAGGGCCCATGAACCCACTCACGCGGTGACGTGCATCCGCCGCTTGCGTCTTTGTTCGATCGGATCGGTCTACCCAGGCAGCGTGCCAGCCAACGTACAAAACTTGATCGGCTTTCCTGATTTTTTCTTCGGTTGGGGCCCCCTGATTTTGGGGCTCTGTGCGATCGCACCGTTAGCACACCTCTCTCGACGGGCCTGTCCGTGCCTCTCGGTAAAAAAAAACATGTTTTCCCTTTTTTCATAAGAGATACGGTTTTTCTTTCGCAAGAGTTACGGATTTGCTTTCGCGGGACGCACGGTTGTGCCTCTCGAAAACGGTAAAAAACATGTTGTACTTTTCCTTCTTCCGCTTGAGGCACGGGTTTGCTTTCGCGAGAGCATGAATTTTTTTCACGAGAGGCACGGTCATGCCTCTCGCGAACTACATTTGGAAATGAAAAAAAATATGCTATCGTTGTGGTTTATTCGTTTGATATTTTTTTATTTGTTGTTTTGTGCAAAAAAAATCATAAAAATTTATCAATATGGGATCTAGTTTTGAAGATCTCGGCGTGAGGAATCCAACGGCGAAAATGATTCAAGATTTGGATACATAGTTTAAGAGATAAATATTTTGAATGAACGGATCTACGAAAAAAAGATAAATTTATAGCGATTTACGTGTCGCTTAAAAAAGGCGTGTTGACCTCTTCTTTTTCGGGGAAAGCGTGTTAAATTAGGAGCCTTTTATCCAACGAACATTAGCTGAGAAGTATGAGAAATACAAATGATTTGCATTACAATTTATGTTTGTCGAGGATGACCGAACATGAAAAATCCAATTCAGTTTTTTTCCTCATAATTTGTCGTGCTTGGTGAACCAATTTGTAGTTGGATGGTTAGATGGACAGTGATATCTATAACCTATCAGGGTTCAAGTCATGGTGCTTGCATTATTTCTGGATTTATTTCAGAATTTTCTGGCGATGCGCTTTCAGTGGGAGGAGACGTTCCCGTCAACGACGAGGCGCCTACAGTGACTTCGTAAATCTCAAGATAATATGCCGGCTCAGTCTCTCAAAGGTGCTCATAGGGTAGGGTGTGCGTATGTGCGTTTATAGGAGTGAATATATGCGCGTATGTATGAACACTTGTGTCTATACTGTGTTCAAAATAATAATTTATCATGCTTGTAAACTAAAATTGTCATCTTTACCACAATAAAATTGCCATCAAACATTCGATTTGTCATACCTCCTAGCAAATGTTTGCTAATTAGCATTTCTATTAAATCGTCTCAGCCAGCATAGATACACTCGGTGCAAACAGAACATGGATCGAAGTTCAATTATATAGTCGCATACATCCAACTAAAAAAAGACCACACTATAAATCTGATGTCAAATTTTACGGAAAAACTAATTCACTAGAAGAGCATGGCATTTTAAACGTTTACCCTGGTCGTTTTAGTCGTAACAAGGTGGCAGTTTTTTCATAACAACATAACATTTTTTAGGATGACGAAAGTTTTGAGCCTTCACCCCAACAAATATCATGTTATTCTAAAGAAATTGTCACCCCACAGCCAACTAAAACTGGCATCAAAACATTAGTAAATGCCACCCCCTCTCAGCGAACAGTTGCCGGATAAGACGGTCCAATTCTTAAACATGGTAAGAGCATCTCTAGCAGACCCCGTAAAATCCCGACCCGCATAAGTTTTTGCAGTTTGCGGAAAAGGGTTATGCGGGCCGGCGCGGGCGAGGTCAGACTCAGACCCCGTAAAACGGACCCGTAAAAAAGGATATTCGATGAATATGCTCTTTTATGGATCGGCTACGCGGGGCCTGCTCTAGCACCGCCGCGTCGACCCGCAAACCGAAGACACCCAATTATCAAATTTGACATCGATTTCGACAAATAAGTTCAAATTCAAACAATAAAACGCAGTTCACGCGCAAATATGAACCAAAAAAAAGTTTACGCGCAAATAAATGATATTCCATTTTTATCATTTATCTACTCGAGGACGAGCAGAAATTAAGCTTGGGGATGCTTGGTACGTCTCCAACGTATCTATAAGTTTTTATTGCTTCATGTTATATTATATTCTGTTTTGGATGATTAATGGGCTTTTTTATACACTTTTATATTATTTTTGGGACTAACCTATTAACTGGAGGCCCAGTCGAAATTGCTGTTTTTTTGCCTCTTTCAGAGTTTCGCAGAAAAAGAATATCAAACGGAGTCCAAACAGAATGAAACCTTCGAGAACGTGATTTTCGGAACAAACGTGATCCAGAGGACTTGAAGTCCACGTCAAAACATCAACCAGGAGAGCACGAGGCAGGGGGCGCGCCCTCCACCCTCGTGGGGCCCATGTTGCTCCACCGACGTACTTCTTCCTCCTATATGTACCTACGCACTTCAAACCAATGAAGCATCCACGAAAACCTAATTCCACCGCCGCAACCTTACGTACTCCGTGAGATCCCATCTTGGGTCCTTTTCCAGTCTCACGGAGGGGGCATTAATCACGGAGGGCTTCTACATCAACACCATAGCCTCTCCGATGACATGTGAGTAGTTTACCTCAGACCTTCGGGTCCATAGTTATTAGCTAGATGGCTTCTTCTCTCTTTTTGGATCTCAACACAAAGTTCTCCATGATTCTCGTGGAGATCTATTCGATGTAATCTTCTTTTGCGGTGTGTTTGTTGAGACCGATGAATTGTGAGTTTATGATCAAGTTTATCTATGAACAATATTTGAATCTTCTCTGAATTCTTTTATGTATGATTGGTTGTCTTTGCAACTCTCTTCGAATTATCAGTTTGGTGAGGTCGTCCATGGTCGTCCATGTCATTGCGGTTCATTGTCATGATCTTGTTCTCTTCGGCAAGCAACTTGGACATGACTTTGTTTTTAGCGGAACGTGCTCTTCTCTCCTCAATGGCCGCTTTGCGCAACCCCTCGTCCTTGAGCAATTGCCATTTTTCTTAATTCTCCCGTGCCTTCTTCTCAGCCAACTCCTTCTTAATCGCCAACGTCTTCGCTAACATCAACTCATTTGATTGCACCATGACATCAATCTTGTCCCGCAAGCTCGACGCTTCGTGCTCTCTTTTCATCTTCTCATTAGTCTTCTTGTCGCCATCGGGTTTGTTCAAGTTTCTTGGGCCATAATCATCCTCATTTTCATCCATATTTGTAAATGAACCTCTCTTCGGTAGGGATTCTTTGTCAATCAACTTCCACTTCTCGCACTCTTTGAGCAAGTCCCAACAATGCTCTAGTTTGAAGAATTTGCCTTCTGAAGCTTCCATGTCTTTGTATCTTTGTTGGGCAATTTTGTCCTACACAATTTGAACAAAGTCAAATGATGCAATCGTTTCATATGATGCAATATGATGTGCACAACTTGGGACGTGAAAATGAACTCACATAGTCGGATTCCACGGTTTCACTTGAAGGTGCATTGCATACTTGTTCCAAGCAAGCTGCCCAACGGCTGCAAATAGGCTTGATCACGTCCCAACGCCCTTGGAGTGACCGAAAGGTGCGTGGAGTCCTATTGGGATACTTTTCCATCATGCGGAAGTATTGATCTTCGAGCCTTTGCCAATACCTCTTGGCGGTTTGAAAAGTACCCGTGCCTGCATCGAGAGACACCGCACTCCATGCCTTGATGAAGATTTGATCTTCCAAGATCGTGTAGTTCTTCGATATCTGGCTTTTTCTTGTTTGTGATTGCTCATACGCCCCTCATCTATCTCCTCTACTTCTTCTTCACCACCGTGATCATCCACGCTGCCCTCCGTTTCATTGTAATCGAATGCGGCAAACAGGGCTTGATCGATGTCAACATCGTTGGTGTCCTCAAGTTCACGAACTCGGCGGTTGCATTGTTTGAACCACCGCTATAGTGAACGACAACAAGTCACGAGCTAGCGCAAATGGCGAAAAGAAAAGAAAATTGAAGGGACCGAAGAGGCATACCTTCTGGCCATTTCGTCAAACACCTCGCTTTGCGGTGGAAGTAGTACCGTTGAGCGGCATCGCTGGGGAACCTCTTTCCGGGGCGAAGGGAGTGGATGAAGGAGCCGACTTCTTTGTAGCTGGAATCTTCTTTCGCTTTACGCCCGAGACCTTGCCGACCTTCTCCGCCGCCGGCCGGGATCACGCAGCGTGATACGTCTCCAACGTATCTATAATTTTTTATTGATCCATGCTATATTATATTCTGTTTTGGATGATTAATGGGCTTTGTTATACACTTTTATATTATTTTTTGGGACTAACCTATTAACCGGAGGCCCGACCCAAATTGCTATTTTTTTTGCCTATTTCAGAGTTTCACAGAAAAAGAATATCAAATGGAGTCCAAACGGAATGAAACCTTCGGGAACGTGATTTTCGGAACAAACGTGATCCAGAGGACTTGGAGTCCACATCAAGACATCAACCAGGAGAGCACGAGGCAGGGGGGCGCTCCTACCCCCCTGGGTGCGCCTTCCACCCTCGTGGGGCCCACGTTGCTCCACCGACGTACTTCTTCCTCCTATATATACCTACGTACCCCCAAACCAACAGAAGCATCCACGAAAACCTAATTCCATCGCCGCAACCTTCTGTACCCGTGAGATCCCATCTTGGGGCCTTTTCCGGCGTCCTGCCGGAGGGGGCATTAATCACGAAGGGCTTCTACATCAACACCATAGCCTCTCCGATGATGTGTGAGTAGTTTACCTCAGACCTTGGGGTCCATAGTTATTAGCTAGATGACTTCTTCTCTCTTTTTGAATCTCAATACAAAGTTCT
This sequence comes from Aegilops bicornis, assembly GCA_021605145.1. NCBI lineage: Eukaryota > Viridiplantae > Streptophyta > Magnoliopsida > Poales > Poaceae > Aegilops > Aegilops bicornis. The sequence goes on from CM038675.1 coordinate 331,669,515, forward strand.
CCATGATTCTCGTGGAGATCTATTCGATGTAATCTTATTTTGCGGTGTGTTCATTGAGACCGATGAATTGTGGGTTTATGATCAAGTTTATCTATGAACAATATTTGAATCTCCTCTGAATTCTTTTATGTATGATTGATTATCTTTGCAAGTCTCTTTGAAATATCAGTTTTGTTTGGTCTACTAGATTAATCTTTCTTGCAATGGGAGAAGTGCTTAACTTTGGGTTCAATCTTGCGGTGTCCTTTCCAAGTGACAGCAGGGGCAGCAAGGCACGTATTGTATTGCTGTCATCGAGGATAACAAGATGGGGTTTATATCATATTGCATGAGTTTATCCCTCTACATCATATCATGTCATCTTACTTAAAATGTTACTCTGTTCTTTTGAACTTAATACTCTAAATGCATGCTGGATAGCGGTCGATGTGTAGAGTAATAGTAGTAGATGCAGCCAGGAGTCGGTCTACTTGTCACGGACGTGATGCCTATATACATGATCATACCTAGATATTCTCATAACTATGCTCAAATCTATCAATTGCTCAACAGTAATTTGTTCACCCATCGTAATACTTATGCTCTTGAGAGAAGCCACTAGTGAAACCTATGCCCCCCGGGTCTATTTTCCATCATATTAATCTTCCATCACTTTGCTATTTTTATTGCCTTTTATTTTACTTTGCATCTCTATTATAAAAATACCAAAAATATTATCTTATCATATCTATCAGATCTCACTTTCGTGAGTGACCGTGAAGGGATTGACAACCCCTTTATCGCGTTGGTTGCGAGGTTTATATTTGTTTGTGTAGGTGCGAGGGACTTGGGCGTGGCCTCCTACTGGATTGATACCTTGGTTTTCGAAAACTGAGGGAAATACTTACGCTACTTTACTGCATCATCCTTTCCTCTTCAAGAGAAAACCAACGCAGTGCTCAAGAGGTAGCACAATGGCGGTGGCGCCCGGAGTGCGGGCCTCCCGCCGGGGGAAGCCGGATTCCCGCCTCGCACGACCACATTGCCTTGCCGCTTGCAGGCAGGCGCAGTGGTGCCCTGGGCGACGGCGGGGCCAACATGGCCGGCGACGAGATCCGCCCGAGGAGATTGAGCGTGCGAGACCTCGACGGTGATGGGGGGCGGTAGGGAGTCATCCATGACGGCGAAGGACTACCGGGAAGATTCACCGGAGCGGAAGGTGGCAGGGGCAATGATGGCGGAGGGTGGGAGGAGCGGGAACGGCCGCGCGAAAATGTCCCTCTCGCCAAATCTCGCTGCGGATAGGGGCCGAGCTCGTGTCGGCCTCCCTCCCCGTGAATCTAGAGGTCTGGGGAGATCTTTTGCCACGCCCTGCAAAAAAATTTACCGGTCGGACACGTTTGCGGTGTCTGATTGGGCGGGATTTTTCGTGCCGACCCGTATTTTGGCGGTTATTTTGCGGGTTGGGGCAGGATGCCGGGTCTACTAGACATGCTCTAAATCATGTTTTTTTATGACAAACTAAGCATCACAAGCTTGTCAATTCCCTTTAACAAGCATGGCAAACCCTGACATGTTCAGTCTTCTTTATCAGGATTTGCCATGCTTGCTAAAGAGAATTGTAATGCTCGCAACACTTAATTCGCTATCGAGAAATGCTTGATTTGCCATGCTTAAAAATTTGATGTTATATTTTTAGCATTTTGAAAGAAAAAAATAGTCACGCACATTTAATTAAACCAAAGTGAATCTACGCATAGATGAAATTGTCATCTACGCTCTATCTATGGATACAAATACAATCGGCACAGACAATTCTACGGTGAGCGTGTCGCGTTTTGTCAAAACAATCACGTGTGGATACCAAGCAGTGATGGCCGGGGAAGGGGCATACCGGTTATTCCGGCAATAATGCAACATGTGTACATGAGTAATTCGACATAGACATGAACACTTGAATCAAAAAATTCAAATACATTGGCATAAATTGAGACATTAAAGTAATAGGATACTGATTCAGCGCGATCCTTCACGCCACTCGATGAACACGGAGTTCTTCAACCACATAATTGTAAACCAGACATGAACACCTGGACCGAAAATTTGACCATGATATGTTTCTAGTTCTTAGCCTGCTTCTTCCTTAGCTCAAAAATAATAGATGGGAACTTCTGAACCAGCCCCACGAAACCATCTGTAAGCACGGCCTCCCTGAAGTTCTTCTCCTCCGCGAAGAAAGCGATGCACTTGTTTTTCAGCTCCGAGCAGCTGTACGTTTCAGCACAACATAAAGTTGCAGCAGCGTTGTCTGCAGTCACACGATCCCACAGCTTTTTGGCGCAAATGAGCTTTAACCTATCCATGGCGTACCTGTCGGCCACGGCAAGCAGGCGCTCGTACATCTCGGTAGCCGAGTCTTCCAGCACGTCATCTCCGGGCAAGGTGTCGGTGTAGATGAACCGCAGAAATACTTTAAACGTCGCACGGTCGATATCTTCCAATGCGACGCGCGACATCATGGACTCCACCATGGAGCCGAAGAGCTCCGCCTTGAAGACCGGCGAGCGGGCAGCGAGCACAGCGCGGTGTGCCGGAAACGTCTCGCCATCGACGACGAAGGAAACATCGGAACCATCGCTGCAGTCGAGGAGGCGTTTAAGATGGTTCCCCACGTCAGAGGACGGCACAGTTATGGAGTCATCGCGCACGACAATAACTCCGTATACAATCGTGACCCAGCCGTTTACCACGTACGAGGTCTCGAGATCGATTCGCTTCGCGAACCGTGCCCACCCCCATCCAGTAAATCCCTCGGGTGGGTAAACCTGCACGCACCGTTTTGCATGGGAAGAAGACGGCTCGCCGTCCTTGTCCACCACGAAGGCCTCGAAGATTGCCTTGACGCCTTTGGACTTGCTCATGAGTTTGAGATAGATCGAGATGTACTCGCCCTTGTCGGTCTCCTTGTAGCCGCGGGGGTAACATTGAATCCTCCAGGGGTGTCCCCCGGCGTAGGCGACCTCGGAGGGGACGATGTCGCCGGGGGCGAGGTTCTTCGTCTCCTCATAGTTTAGTTTGAACGGCACGAAAACACCCAAGTCGAACATGTTGATTGTATGGCAGCGACTAGCTATCCAGTATGTAGAAGACTGTAGGATGCAACTCAAATTGTATTTATTGAAGTCTGTTACAATATATACAGGTGATGTCTTGCGTGACAAGATAACTAACCCTAAAATATCTCTAGGAGTTAACCTAGAGTCAGTTCTTTTCCCCTCATAATTCTCCAGAATATGATAGAAACTGCCCAAAGAATCGTCTGCCCACGGAATGGTCTTTTTTTCTGTAATTCTAGCCTGTGATTGTTGTATGAGTTGTGAACTGAAATGTCTATAATATCCCTAAACTAAAATTATGTGCTGAATTGCATACATCCATCCATCTATCCAACAGCACGAATCATCATTGACAATAGCATCTTCATCTAGCAAAATCATCAATCCATCCATCCATCCATCTAGCAAAATCATCAATCAATTCATCCATCCATCTGACATGGAGCTCTCGGGCGCCTGCACAAGGAGAAGATTTACGGGCATGGAGCTCTCGGGCGACACAGCTTGGAAGATACATAAAGACAGCGCGCGTTATTTAGATTCTGGTCCTCTGGGAGCTATGGAAGCACCGTAACTCAATCGTGTTTAATAGTAAGACCCTGGATGTGCAGCATGTGCTACAAAGAATTCAAGCTGAGAGCGTCGTATGGAAGCAGGCAGGCATCCTTCACGCGGATCTTAACATCCTTCCAGTAGACGTAGAGGTAGAGGGGTGGGTGTACGGTGAGTAATCCGCCCTAGCTAGCAAGGTGGATCGCGTTGTGTAAACGCCATGTAATTATTGTGGACGGGGCTCTTCCCTCTTTCTTCTATCAATATATGATACGCATATTCGTGCGTATTCGAAAAAAAAAATTATCCATCCATCTAGCAAATTTATCCATCAATCCATCCATCTATCAAACATAAATCCATGCATCTATCCAACATAAATCCATCCATCTATCCGACATCAGCATACACCAAGGCCGGATCGGCCCGGCGGCGGCGCGGAGCAGAGGAAGGCCAGAGCGCCGGTGGGAGGCGTCGACGTCCAGAGGCAGACGAGGGCCAGAGGGGCGGCCAGAGAGGGAGGGGCGGCGGGCCGCGACAGGAAGGGGGGCAGACGACAGGAGGCGTCGGCGTCCAGGCCACTGGGGGCGAAGCTGTGAGGTGGGGCCGGCAAGGCCGGATCGGCCCGGCGTCGGCGCGGCTACCTCCTGGAACCCTAGCGCTCAAAGGAGATCGAGCGAGGACCGAGGGGAACGAGCCGTGCTCTCGTTTTTTGCTCTACGGGTTGTGGAGGATGGCCAGCGGCATTTTGGCAGTAAAATGCCACCCAAACAAGGGTATTCTGATAAGTCCAACCGTTTTCTTTTGCGGGATGTCGTAGAATTGCCGAATCACGGTGGGATGGTGCTTTTCGATTGCACTGGTGATTGTGGCGATTCTGAGATCATTCCTCGAGCAACAACGAGTTCTTTTGCAATTGTGATTCTCCCACCAGTAATTCTTCAGAATTGGGTCAAAAGAACTGGCCCCTATACAAGGCTAGAGATGATAGGAGAATCAGTCGGTAATAAATACAGATATGTCACGGTTCAACACCCCCCCTCGCAGTCGAAGCGTCGGCATCGGCGATGCAAAGACTGGAATGGAACTCCTGGAATGGAACTCCTGGAATGCAGCAGTTGGCAACCCCTTGGTCATCATGTCGGCGAGCTGTTGGGTAGTCGGTACGTGAAGAATACGAAGCTGGCCCAACCTGAACCTTCTCGCGCACAAAGTGAAGACCCAGCTCAATGTGTTTGGTGCGCTTGTGCTGCACCGGATTAATTGCGAGGTAGGTGGCTGACACGCTTGATGTACGACGTCGGCAAGGACTGGGCGTTCCTTTGCAACCTTGCACTGCGACGGCACTGCTCATCCGGGATGATGGGCCGCTTGCGCCGGCACCGTTGCACGTCAGGCAGCGGCAGGAGGGGGGAACGTATGTGCTCACGGATTTGCGTAAGCACCTGCTGGAGCATATTCGGTGGGGTAGCCTGATACGTCTCCAACGTATCTATAATTTATGAAGTATTCATGCTATTATATTATCCATCTTGGATGTTTATTAGGCTTTACTATGCACTTTTATATTATTTTTGGGACTAACCTATTAACCTGAGCCCAAAGGCCGCCTCGCTTTTCTCCCTTGTTTCAAGAGCCAAGAAAAGGAATATCAAACGGAGTTGAAACGGAATGAAACCTTCTGGAGAAGTTGTTTTTGGAAAGAAAGCAATCCGGGGGACTTGGAGTCCACGTCAAGGAAGCAACGAGGAAGGCACGAGGCAAGGGGGCGCGCCCACCCCCCTGGGCGTGCCCTCCACCCTCGTGGGCCCCTCGTGGCCCCATGACGTACTTCTTCCTCCTATATATATACCAATATACCCTAAAAACTTCAGGGGACAGAATAGATCGGGAGTTCCGCCGCCGCAAGCCTCTGTAGCCACCAAAAACCAATCGGCACCTGTTCAAGACCACCGGAGGGGGGGATCCTCACCGGTGGCCATCTTCATCATCACGCGCTCTCCATGATGAGGAGGGAGTAGTTCACCCTGGGGCTGAGGGTATGTACCAGAGCTATGTGTTTGATCTCTCTCTCTCTCTCTCTCTCTCTCTCTCTCTCTCGTGTTCTTGATTTGGCACGATCTTGATGTATCGCGAGCTTTGCTATTATAGTTGGATCTTATGTTTCTTCTCCCCCTCTACTCTCTTGTAATGTATTGAGTTTTCCCTTTGAAGTAATCTTATCGGATTGAGTCTTTAATGATTTGAGAACACTTGATGTATGTCTTGCCGTGCGTATCTGTGGTGACAATGGGATATCATGTGATTCACTTGATGTATGTTTTGGTGATCAACTTGCGGGTTCCGCCCATGAACCTATGCATAAGGGTTGGCACACGTTTTCGTCTTGATTCTCCGGTAGAAACTTAGGGGCACTCTTTGATGTTTTATGTGTTGGTTGAATAGATGAATCTGAGATTGTGTGACGCATATCGTATAATCATACCCACGGATAATTGAGGTGACATTGGAGTATCTAGGTGACATTAGGGTTTTGGTTGATTTGTGTCTTAAGGTGTTATTCTAGTACGAACTCTAGGGCTGTTTGTGACACTTATAGGAATAGCCCAACGGATTGATTTGAAAGAATAACTTTGAGGTGCTTTCGCATTCTACCATAATCTCTTCGCTTGTTCTCCGCTATTAGTGCCTTTGGAGTGACTCTTTGTTGCATGTTGAGGGATAGTTATATGATTCAATTATGTTATTATTGTTGAGAGAACTTGCATTAGTGAAAGTATGAACCCTAGGCCTTGTTTCAACGCATTGCAATACTGTTTACGCTCGCTTTTATCATTAGTTACCTTGCTGTTTTTATATTTTCAGATTACAAAAACCTATATCTACCATCCATATTGCACTTGTATCACCATCTCTTCGCCGAACTAGTGCACCTATACAATTTACCATTGTATTGGGTGTGTTGGGGACACAAGAGACTCTTTGTCATTTGGTTGCGTGGCTGTTTGAGAGAGACCTTCTTCATCCTACGCCTCCCACGGATTGATAAACCTTAGGTCATCCACTTGAGGGAAATTTGGTACTGCGCTACAAACCTCTGCACTTGGAGGCCCAACAACGTCTACAAGAAGAAGGTTATGTAGTAGACATCAAGCTCTTTTCCGCACCGTTGCCGGGAGGTGAGTGCTTGAAGGTATATCTTTAGATCTTGCAATCGAATCTTTTAGTTTCTTGTTTTATCACTAGTTTAGTTTATAAAAGAAAACTACAAAAAAATGGAATTGAGTTTGTCTCATACGCTGCATCTTTTTAATATCTTTCGTGAAAATGATGGAAAGGAAAATTGTGCTCAAGTGCTAGAAGAAGAATGCACTAGAATGTTTGGCACTAAAAATTTATATGATGAGCATGATTGCAATGTTGTTAGTATGAATTCCTTGAATATCCATGATGCTAATGATATGCAAAGCCACAAGCTTGGGGAGGCTATCTTTAATGAAGATGATATTTTTTGTCCCCCAAGCTTTGATGAGCAAATTTACTATGATGAAAGCATGCCTCCTATCTATGATGATTATTGTGATGACACGTATGCTATAAAGAATAATGATAACCATGAAACTTGTCATCTAGATCTTAATTTTCAATCATATGATAGTTATTTTGTTGAGTTTGCTCCTGATGACCCACAAGTATAGGGGATCTATCGTAGTCCTTTCGATAAGTAAGAGTGTTGAACCCAACGAGGAGCAGAAGGAAATGATAAGCGGTTTTCAGCAAGGTATTCTCTGCAAGTACTGAAATAAGTGGTAACAGATAGTTTTGTGATAATATAATTTGTAACAAGCAACAAGTAACAAAAGTAAATAAAGTGCAGCAAGGTGGCCCAATCCTTTTTGTAGCAAAGGACAAGCCTGGAAAAACTCTTATATAAGGAAAAGCGCTCCCGAGGATATATGGGAATATCGTCAAGCTAGTTTTCATCACGTTCATATGATTCGCGTTCGGTACTTTGATAATTTGATATGTGGGTGGACCGATGCTTAGGTGCTGTTCTTACTTGAACAAGCATCCCATTTATTATTAACCTCTATTGCAAGCATCCGCAACTACAACAAAAGTATTAAGGTAAACCTAACCATAGCATGAAACATATGGATCCAAATCAGCCCCTTACGAAGCAACGCATAAACTAGGGTTTAAGCTTCTATCACTCTAGCAACCCATCATCTACTTATTACTTCCCAATGCCTTCCTCTAGGCCCAAATAATGGAGAAGTGTTATGTAGTCGACATTCACGTAACATCAGTAGAGGCTAGACAACATACATCTCATCAAAATATCGAACGAATACCAAATTCACATGACTACTAATAGCAAGACTTCTCCCATGTCCTCAGGGACAAACGTAACTACTCACAGAGCATATTCATGTTCATAATCAGAGGGTTATTAATATGCATAAAGGATTTGAACATATGATCTTCCACCAAATAAACCAACTAGCATCAACTACAAGGAGTAATCAACACTACTAGCAACCTACTAGTACCAATCCGGACTTTGATACAAGAATTAGATACAAGAGATGAACTAGGGTTTTGAGATGAGATGGTGCTGGTGAAGATGTTGATGGAGATTGCCCTCTCCCGATGAGAGGAGCATTGGTGATGACGATGGCTATGATTTCCCCCTCCCGGAGGGAAGTATCCCCGGCAGAACAGCTCTGCCGGAGCCCTAGATTGGTTCCACCTCGTGGCGGCGGAGTTTCGTCCCGAAAGGTTGCTTATGATTTTTTTCTCGACGAAAGACCTCATATAGCAGAAGATGGCCATCGGAGAGCCAGCAGGGGGCCCACGAGGTAGGGGGGCGCGCCCCCACCCTCGTGGACAGGTGGGCCCCCCTCTGGTGAACTTCTTCCGCTCAATATTTTTCATTATTTACAAAAATGACTTTCATGGAGTTTCAGGACTTTTGGAGTTGTGCAGAATAGGTCTCTAATATTTGCTCCTTTCCAGCCCAGAATTCTAGTCACGCAAGATTCTCCTCCTTATGTAAACCTTGTAAAATAAGAGAGAATAGGCATAAGTATTGTGACATAACGTGTAATAACAGCCCATAATGCAATAAATATCGATATAAAAGCATGATGCAAAATGGACGTATCAACTTCCCCAAGCTTAGACCTCGCTTGTCCTCAAGCGGAAGCCGATAACGATAAATATGTCCCCATGTTTAGAGGTAGAGGTTTCGATAAAAATAAAATACGGACATGAAGGCATCATGATTTTTCTCATAACAGCAACATATATAGATATTGTCATATGATTTCTTATGCTCAAGTAATAATCTATTCACAATACAAAGGTATGAATCATAAACTTTATTGAGAACCAACAAACTATAATCTCAGTCATTGAAGCAATTGCAATTTATCATAACATCAGAAAGGGTCTATGTCAGACCTTAATAGCAAGTCCACATACTCAACTATCATTTAGTGTTTCATAATTGCTAACACTCATGCGATACTTGTGGTTACAGAGTTTTAATCGGACACAGAGAAAGATAGGGGCTTATAGTTTCGCCTCCCAACCTTTTACCTCAAGGGTAATGTCAACAATAATAACTCATGCTCCCCTACATCCAATTAGATATATCTATCAGGATCTTTCCAACATACTATGCTTGCCAAAGGATAAAATGAAAAAGGGAAAGGTGAAGATCACCATGACTCTTGCATAAGGTAGAAGATAATAATAAAAGATAGGCCCTTCACAGAGGGAAGCAGAGGTTGCCATGCGCTTTTATGGTTGGATGCACAAAATCTTAATGCGGAAGAACTTCACTTTATATTGCCCCTTGTGATATGAAACTTTATTATGCAGTCTGTCGCTTTTATTTCTTCCACATCACAAGATCGTATAAAGCTTATTTCTCCCACACCAATCAATCATACATATTTAGAGAGCATTTTTTATTGCTTTGCACCGATGACAACTTACTTGAAGGATCTTACTCAGTCCATAGGTAGGTATTGTGGACTCTCATGGAAAAACTGGATTTAAGGGTATTTGGAAGCACAAGTAGTATCTCTACTTGGTGCTGAGAATTTGGCTAGCATGAGGGGGAAAGGCAAGCTCAACATGTTGGATGATCCATGGCAACATACTTTATCTCAGATATAAGAAAACATAACTCATTACGTTGTCTTCCTTGTCCAACATCAACTCTTTAGCATGTCATATATTAATGAGTGCTCCCAACCATAAAGGATGTCAATGATAATATATTTATATGTGAAACCTCTCTTTCCTTATTACTTCCTATTAATTGCAATGATGACCAAAGCTATGTTTGCCAACTCCCAACAACTTTTAATCATCATACTCTTTCTATGTGAAGTCATTACTCTCAATAAGATCAATATGAACTCTTTGTTTCTTTGTTTTTTTATTCTTTTTATTCTTTTATTTTATTCACTCAAGATCATAGCAAAATAATCAAGCCCTTGACTCAACACTAATCTTTATTATATATAGCTCACAGACTCGATTACATAGAGAGATCATAAAGTAAAACTCCAAACTAGATCATGCCATAAACTTTATTCTACTAGATCAAGATACTACTAATAGGATCGAACTAAGAAAAACGGTAAAGATAGGAGTGTGATGGTGATACGATACCGGAGCACCTCCCCCAAGGTTGGCAGTTGCCAAGGGGAGTGCCCATACCCATGTGATTATATCTCCTTCTTTGTTGTTGGAGAAGGTGGAGGTGACGATGGATAGTCGCACATCGAGCGTAAGAGGTCCTCCAGCTTGCGGATAATGCCCTTGAGTGCAATGGTATGCTCCTTCAACAAAATATTTTCACGTGTGAGATACTTGTTTTGTATACGAGCTAACTCAATCATCTTGAAAGCTTTGATCTCAGTTGGGGTAAGAAGATTGTGATCAAGTTGAAGGATGTCTTCTGCTGCCGGAGCTTGATCCTCCGTGGCCTTCTTGATCCCTTAATCCTTGTTGATCTCCATGGGTTCTTCCCTCTTCAGCTCTATCTTCATTAGCCAAGCATCGTTGTCACCGTTGTTGGAGGAGGGGGACAACATGATGCCTGGCCTGGACAACCTTGACAGGAGACAGCTCGAAACAAGAACAGAGGATAATTGCGTGATACGGCAGTCAAAAGCTTCGGGAGAATATATAATGAATTTTTACCGACCAAAATACGTATCGTGCAAGAAAACGAAGTCCGGAAGGCACACGAGGTGCCCACGAGGTAGGGGGCGTGCCCAGGGGGGTAGGGCGCGCCCTCCACCCTCGTGGGGCCCTCGTGTCCTTCCCGGACTGCTACTTATTTTTCTATTTTTCTAAATATTCCAAAACGGAGAAATATTGCCTTAAAAACTGTTTTGGAGTCGGTTTACTTACCGTACTACATACATATTCCTTTTCGGAGTCTGAAACGTTCTGGAAAGTGTCCCTTGTGTATTCCCCCAGGGTTACGGTTTCAATAACATTGGTTTCAACATTTATAGGATTACCTGAGATATAATGTTTAATTCTTTGACCGTTCACCACCTTGGGATTTGTACCTTCAAAGTTGTTGATTTTTATGGCACCGGAACGATAGACCTCCTCGATAACGTAAGGGCCTTCCCATTTTGAGAGAAGTTTTCCTGCAAAAAATCTTAAACGAGAGTTGTATAGCAATACATAATCACCTACATTAAACTCACGCTTTTGTATCCTTTTGTCATGCCATCTTTTAACTTTTTCTTTAAACAACTTGGCATTTCATAAGCTTGGGTTCTCCATTCATCAAGTGAGCTAATATCAAATAACCTCTTCTCACCAGCAAGTTTGAAATCATAATTGAGCTCTTTAATAGCCCAATATGCCTTATGTTCTAGTTCAAGAGGTAAGTGACATGCTTTTCCATAAACCATTTTATATGGAGACATACCCATAGGATTTTTATATGCAGTTCTATAGGCCCATAATGCATCATCAAGTTTCTTGGACCAATTCTCTCTAGACCTATTGCCAGTCTTTTGCAAAATTAATTTGAGCTCTCTATTACTCAATTCTACTTGACCACTAGATCATGGGTGATAAGGAGATGCAATTCTATGATTAACATCATATTTAGCAAGCATTTTACTGAAAGCACCATGAATAAAATGTGAACCACCATCAGTCATAAATATCTAGGGACTCCAAACCTTGGAAAAATAACTTCTTTAAGCATTTTAATAGAAGTGTTATGATCAACACTACTAGTTGGAATAGCTTCTACCCACTTAGTAACGTAATCAACAACAACTAAAATATGTGTATATCCATTGGAGGCAGGAAAAGGTCCCATATAACCAAAGCCCCAAACATCAAATGGTTCAATAAAAAGTGAATAATTCATAGGCATTTCTTGATGTTTACTAATATTACCAATTCTTTGGCATTCATCACAAGATAAGACAAACTTACGGGCATCCTTGAAGAGAGTAGGCCAATAAAAACCGGATTGCAATACCTTGTGTGCAGTTCTATCTCCAGCGTGGTGTCCTCCATAAGCTTTGGAGTGGCACTTGCGTAGGATCTGTTCCTGTACATGCTCAGGTACACAACGTATAATAACACCATCTACTCCTTCTTTATAAAGATGTGGGTCATCCCAAAAGTAATGTCTCAAATAATAGAAAAACTTTTTCTTTTGCTGGTATGTGAAACTAGGTGGTATAAATTTGGCAACAATGTAATTAGCATAATCAACATACCAAGGAGTACTACGAGAAGTATTTATGACACTTAATTGCTCATCAGGAAAGCTATCATCAATAGGTAGTGGGTCATCAAGAACATTTTCTAACCTAGACAAGTTGTCTGCAACAGGGTTCTCCGCTCCTTTTCTATCAACAATATGCAAATCAAATTCTTGTAGCAGGAGTACCCATCTAATAAGTCTAGGTTTAGCATCTTTCTTCTCCATAAGATATTTAATAGCAGCATGCTCAGTGTGAATAGTTACTTCAGAATCAACAATGTAAGGTCTGAACTTATCACAAGCAAATACAACTACTAAAAGTTCCTTTTCAGTAGTAGCATAATTTCTTTGAGCATTGTCTAGAGTCTTACTAGCATAATTGTGACGCCCGGGTAATCAAGCTACAGTAACCCTCTAGAAATGGTGCCACGTCACCACGATTACTGCTGCTAATCTGTCGTTAGAACAAAACCGACCCAAAAAATCAAATTCAAAATTAATGATAATAATAAAAGTTTTCAAAAAATTAAAACAAAAATGTTCGGTGGTTGTCAAATATTACAAGGGTAATTATGGTGCAGCAAACACATTTTTATAAAATGGCTAAATGGTTTAAAATGAAATTAAACAGAAAAGAGAATAAATAAAAAGAAAACAGAAAACTAAAACTAGATTAAAAAAGAAAGAGAGAAGGCCCCCATCGGGTTTCGCCCAAAGAGCCGGCCCTTTTCGGCCGCAGGCCCAACCGGCCTCCCCCCACTTCTCCTTATCCCCCCACGAACCTGAAACCCTAACCCCCCACCACGCACTCCCTCCCCCACTCGCTCTCTCCCCCACTCCCCCGATCCAGATCGGGATCGGGGCGATCACGCCCCCGCCCCCGTTGACTCCTCGCCCCTCCTCTCCCTCGCGCGACGCCCGACGGAAGCCGCGGCCGCTCCTCGCGCCGACCGCGCCGCCGACTGGGTCGCCACCTCCCCGCCCCCGGAGGCTGCCGCTCGCCGCCCGAACACCGCTGGGTCCCGTCGCCCTCGGTGCCTAACGCCAGACTTCGCCTGCCCCGCCGCCGTCGCACGTCGCCGGGACGCCGCCGCCTCCACCTCGTTGTTCTACCCCGCCGGCCTGCCTCCCGCTCCGCGGCGTCGTCCCCGTCGACCACCCCGAGCCTCCCCGAGCCCACTGCCCGTGCCCTACTCCTCTGTGAGCTCCCCGTCCTCCTCTCTCTGCCGTGGTCGCGCCCTCTCCTTTCGGCTCCGCCACTGACGTCGCCATGGACAGCCGGACCAACCCAAGCGCTCGCGCCCTCATCATTGTCACAGCGTCTTGCTGCCGCCTCGCCCCTCTCTCCCCCTTCTCCCGGCGCGCCACCTGCGCCCCGCCTCCCTCAGACACGGCACAGCCACGCCGGCGCTGCCCCCAGCGCTCCTCATGCCGCCTCTCCACAGCCACAGGCCGGCGTGCCCCGCTCCGGCCATGACCTCGCTGTGGCTCCACGTGCCGCTGTTCAGGTGGCTCACCAGAGCCCCTCCGCCCTGGCTGCCGGCAAGACAGCGTGCCCGGGTCCAAGCGACCAGTGCAAGAATCGCGCCTGTTCGGCGACAAATCACGCCCAGCCTAAAACCCGTTAAGGCCCCTTGTGCCTATGAGAGGGGGGCCCCACCCCACAAAACGTCTCCAAAAAAAGAGAGGGGATTTAAAATAATAATAATAATAAATAAAAATAAATTTAAATAATTAATTAATTAACTAAATTAATTAAGTTAATTAATCCTAGTCAATTCACTTAATTAATCTGTTAGTTTAATTAAACAGTAGTTTGTTTAGCCTAAACCCTAATTAAGTCTAAACAGTGTATGACAGGTGGGTCCCACTGGACCCACTGGTCAGGTTGACCAGTCAACTCTGTTGACTGCTGCTGTCAGCATGACATCATGCTGATGTCATTAAATCATTTTCGAATTAATTAAATAATTAATTAAATTCCAGAAATTATTAAAATCTTTAGAAAATCATATCTTTTAATCCGTAACTCGGATTAAAATATTTTCAACATGAAAGTTGCTCAGAACGACGAGATGAATCCGGATACGCAGCCCGTTCGTCCGCCACACATCCCTAACATAGCAAACTCGCAACTTTCCCCCTCCGGCTCCTCTGCCCGAGAACGCGGAACCCCGGGGATACTTTCCCGGATGTTTTCCCCCTTCACCGGTATCATCACATACCGCGTTAGGGCACGCCTAGCATCACGCTTTGCTTTGTCATGCATCATCGTGCATCTATTTTCTTAAATATTCATTGTTTCTTCCCCCTCTTCTTCCGCTAGACACCGAGACCGACGCTGCTGCTGCCCAGTTCGACTACGGAGTTGACGACCCCTCTCTCTTGCCAGAGCAACCAGGCAAGCCCCCTTTGATCACCAGATATCGCCTACTCTTCTCTATACTGCTTGCATTAGAGTAGTGTAGCATGTTACTGCTTTCAGTTAATCCTATACTGCTACATAGCCTGTCCTTGCTACTACTGTTGTTACCTTTACCTGCTATCCTACTGCTTAGTATAGGATGCTAGTGTTCCATCAGTGACCCTACACTCTTGTCCGTCTGCCATGCTATACTACTGGGCTGTGATCACTTCGGGAGGTGATCACGGGCATATACTATATACTTTACACTATTACATTACTTGTGATAATTGTTGCTCGGAGATGAAATGAAAGGACAGTGGCTCCATCCCGTAGAGGTGGGCTCGGGTTCCCGACGGCCCCGATCGTTATTTGTATGAGCGACAGGGCAGGTTGAGGCCACCTAGGAGAGAGGTGGGTCTGGCCCTGGTCGGCGTTCACGGATACTTAACACTCTTAACGAGATCTTGGTATTTGATCTGAGTCTGGCCATTTGGTCTATACGCACTAACCAACTACGCGGGAGCGATTATGGGCACTCGACGTCGTGGTATCAGCCGGCACTTCGCGTGACGCCACGAATCGGCGGCTGCTACGCGGATTGGAACGTAGGCCTGCTCTTGTATTAAGGGGCTAGTTACGGTTCGGCCGCCCACACAACGTGCAGGTGTGCTAAGGCGATGGGCCCAGACCCTGGCGCTTAGGTTTAGACCGGCGTCTTGACCTCTCTGTTGTGCCTAGGTGGGGCTGCGACGTGTTGATCTTCCGCGGCCGGGCATGACCTAGAAAAGTGTGTCCGGCCAAATGGGATCAAGCGTGTTGGGTTATGTGGTGCACCCCTGCAGGGAAGTTAATCTATTCGAATAGCCGTGATATTTGGTAACAAGACGACTTGGAGTTGTACCTTGACCTTATGACAACTAGAACTGGATACTTAATAAAACACACCCTTCCAAGTGCCAGATACAACCCGGTGGTCGCTCTCTAACAAGGCATTGAGGAGGGGATCGCCGGGTAGGATTATGCTATGCGATGCTACTTGGAGGACTTCAGACTACTCTCTTCTACATGTTGCAAGACGGAGGCTGCCAGAAGCGTAGTCTTCGACAGGATTAGATATCCCCCTCTTATTCTAGCATTCTGCAGTTCACTCCACTGTGGCCCTTTACACATATATCCATGCATATTTAGTGTAGCTCCTTGCTTGCGAATACTTTGTATGAGTACTCACGGTTGCCTTGTTCCCCCTTTCCCCCTTTCTTTACCCGATTGCTGCAACCAGACGATGGAGCCCAGGAGCCAGACGCCACCGTCGATGATGACTACTACCCCGGAGGTGCCTATTACGTGCAGCCCGGCGACGACTGTGGAGTAGTTAGGAGGATCCTGTGCGGGAGGCATGCGCCTCTTTCGATCTCAGTATCCCAGTTTGTGCTAGCCATCTTATGTCAACTTGTTTAACTTATGTCTGTACTCAGATATTGTTGCTTCCGCTGACTCGTCTATGACCGAGCACTTGTATTCGAGCCCTCGAGGCCCCTGGCTTGTATTATGATGCTTGTATGACTTATTTTATTTTAGAGTTGTGTTGTGATATCTTCCCGTGAGTCCCTGATCTTGATCGTACACGTTTGCGTGCATGATTAGTGTACAATTGAATCGGGGGCGTCACAAGTTGGTATCAGAGCCGATCGCTGTAGGAATCCCCCTTCCACACTCCTTGGCCGAAGTCGAGTCTAGACATTGCAAAAACTTTTACTAACATGGCTGTGTGTCCTACGGGCCCACGTCGCCATCGGGTGGTACTAGGATCTTTTACTCCTCTACCTTTACTCCGGGACTCTGATCTCTCTTCTATTCGGGTTAAATGAATTTTACTAAATCTAACATTAGGATCTCGTTATCACTTTCACCGGAGAGCCTCTTATTACCGATGATAAATGCACGCACGTGAAGACCCTGAAGATACTCTCCGCTATTAACCCGAGAACTTGTGTTCATCGCGTTTGGAATTCCCTTCCACCGTCAACCCTTATGGATAACTACTTGCAGTTGTTATTCTTACATTCATCCCCAGTTGGTCTTGTTATTACAAGATACCCCGAAATTCTCTCTAATGTTCCGAGAATACTTTGTGCCTACTGCCTTGCAGTTCTTTGCCACATGAATACCCCTACGGATAATTTCTCGCCCTTATCGAGTATCCGTTCATCCCCAGTTGTTCATGTGTTTCACAATGGTCTTCGAAATACTATTCGATCCTCCAAAAATCCTTAGTAGCTTATTGCTCGCAATACTTGTCCGCTTGCATTATGGATGCTTTCCTATGTCCGACAATATTCGTTAGTATCCTTAGGCACCGTCATTTTGATCCTATTGATTCAACATGAGTGCGAATGCACGCAATCATCAGTTGATCCTTTTAAATTATCTTTCCGGCTCAGACATCATTTTAAACATGAGCTGGATTTTGACCAATCAAATTGCCATCGATTGTACCCCTAAGGCTAATCAACTTATCCGTCCGTAATCGGAGCATTGCTTCTGATCCCTTGTCTTGGAATTCATAATTCCTTTGCAATTGAGCTTTGGAGTAGTCAGTTGTTTCTATCATCTGATCTCCTTGCATGCTTTCTTCTTCTGGTTGAGTACCGATGCTCACATCAGATCCTTTATGGACCACCGGATCCTTTGTTGAATTTTATCCGACAACGTCCTTCATATTCAATAAGCTTGTGAGCCTTTCCTCGGATACATAATGCCTTTGGTAAATTGTATCCTTTGCTTTCTCAAGCATGCTCTACTATCGAGTTTGTGTTATTTATTCTTGAAATTTGGGGTGTATACTCCTAGCTGCCCCGATGGGTTGAACCTATGCCTTTTA
The DNA here is from genome assembly GCA_021605145.1 of Aegilops bicornis. NCBI lineage: Eukaryota > Viridiplantae > Streptophyta > Magnoliopsida > Poales > Poaceae > Aegilops > Aegilops bicornis. The sequence continues at coordinate 331,687,220 of CM038675.1, forward strand.
GAATCAGTGTGAACCTGAAAACTACTACGGGTCATACTCTACTGGTGTTATGCCAGATAAAATTTCAATACTACAACTAATGTCATTTTCGAAATACGAGAGGTGAATGAAAGGTTATGCGTTGAACAAGTGGGAGTCGACCTTGAACTTTGTGTTCATGCCCATGGACACGATGTAAATCTTATCATGAAAGCTTCTCTTAATTTAACTTTTCCCTAGGTATAAGTTCATCTTATATCTGGAATCTGGCCTTTGCAAGCGTAATTCCAACCATGTCCTCCTTTAAATACCTTTTCTCGTGCAAGTTTCAGTACTTGTCTTCTACAGATCATTTCATGTGTCCACCATCAACTCTGCTCTACTGTCGAGTATTACCCCCCTGGTATCTCGAGATTATCTTGGAACTGCATAACTTCTTATGAGTTCTTCATCAAGTACTACATTCCCACTGATTCCAATTTTTTCACAGGCGCTGAGTTATTAAACACTCAAAGACACAAATAACTGAACCGAGTCCGCACTACGGTTCAACAACTCTTCGGTAAGCTTCTATAAGTACGAGTTTGTACCCGATCACATCATTCCTAGCCTGATCGGCTATATCATTATCATGCTAAATTTTAAACTGTGCTACCGGGTCCTTCTTCTCGGAGCACAAAATTTTGACGGTGAGCTAATCTTACAATCGATCTTCCTCATCATACCGTTTGTACTTGTACCGCAAGCTTGATTTCGAGTTTGTGTCGTACCCATGGTTCCAATGACTTTTGGCTTCATCATTTCCGTTGACTTGATGTCATCGCCGATCAGTTACATCTTCTCGAAACCTCTCGACAAATGTGTCGTGATCATCATCAACATTCTGGGGTCTTCCAAGATATCTATCGAATTCTTGATGAGAAACAACATCCTTTGCACTCGATGGTTTGGGTTATCATCCACAACATTATTGCATTCCCTCCAACACAAAATTTGTTCATGTTTTGTGTTGATCCTTGAGTTCCTTTCTATCCTACTTATGTTATGACTCTACCGCGGAGTATTACCATCTTTGATGTCAAGAATGTTGTGAGGATTGCTCCACCTCTTCAGAATTCTTGCTATAATGATACTTCTCACCATCACCATTCTTTCTTGGTCCTCGTGTTGATTCCAACCGGGGTACTCACAAGTGAACGGTGTTGTTTGGATTCTGTCCTCCTAGCAACCCTCTTAATGGTCGACCGTTCATTCTTAGACTGTTAATTATTGAATCACCATTCCGACATTGGTCGTGCAACCCAACCCATATTTCGGGCGCACCTTTCAACCAATGTTTAATTGTGTATGTCTTCCTCGAGCTTACTTCCTTATATCATTTGATATGACCAATGTTATCTCCTTATCCACATAATTGTGGAGATCCATCTTTGGATACCTAGATGAGTTATCGCTGAGTCCATCAGTCACCTCCTCATCCTCTTCTTGATTTAATGATGAACTCTTGTTTCGGAACTCGCTTCCATAGTTCATTTCCCGAGAATCTTTGATGTCTTCTCGTCAATTTGTGTCGCACCTTTTCTCCTCGAGCGTCGTGAGTTTGAGGTATCCTGACACCAATCAGATCCGAATCTCGGTCAGATATGATGGTTGGAACATATTTCCAAGAGTTATAACAATGGTCTTTATGTGACCCGGTAAGGTGATGTCGTGCCTAGCACACCTGGCCGGAGGCCCTATTGTAATGGTTTCCTTTTCAGTTAGGCTATCCTTTCTTCCATGAGGAAATTGTAAGACTTATTCTATAAGTTCTTCCTGATGGACCCTTTTTGTTTCCAAAGTCTGAACTTTGCTTGAAGACCATGCAATGCTATCTCAAAGCATGTTTGTGGTACTCCGATTTTCAACAAGGACATTTGAAGCCAATGCTAAATGTTTCCTGCTAAATTATCCAAACACCTCTGTATGGGTAATGTCATGAAATTTCTCTCCCCTACCTAAAGAGTTTTCTACATTATATCCTGTCATGGATATCATGCTCGCTTGTCCTTGGGTAGGATATACCCTTGACATATGTGTTTAAACACATTTTCCTTTCCATTGTTCTGTTTAATCTGATAATCTTATTTTCCTTTCCATTGGTTGGTTTAACCTTTCTTGAGGACTATATAATCTAAGCAGTATTATTCTCCTGCTTATGTAAACACCTCGGTGTACCACTCTGTTAGTAAGACCCTGTTTCTACTGTTGATGACATTCCGGTAGCCACCGATGGACGGGAACTTTGCCTATTGGTCCGCCTCGTTCAACGAGCAGGAAAATGGTTCTCTTTGTCCCTCGCCCTTGGTACCAACGTTGTTGCCGACATAACTGACATGGTACTCTCTGACATGCCTTGCTATCATGACCGTGCAAGATGTCACTACTCTTATTAAAAAAACAACCACATGGTGTGCCCATAACCCACAGTTCCACAAGATCAAACCTGACTGCCCTGTACACCCCCTATTCCCAAAGTTATTCCTCACGCGTGGCCTGGTATGTAATTCACGGGCCACCGTCCTAGTGATCTATTCTGGTATCAGACACAATACTTACTCTCGCTACTCTGAACCCCTTTCTCACTCTGGTTCAGACTTCGAGCAACTATCCATCCGCTTGGAACCACTTATTGTACCTTCGTACCTTACTCTTGATGTATTTCATATGTTCAAATTTCGAGAGATAATCTTATACTCATTCATGGGTTAACCCCAGATTGTTTCCCTCAAAAGCATTATGTCGTAGTGAGCTGCCCCTTATCCTTTCGTAAGTACGATGGAGTTCTCGAAGAAAGGATGACGAGTTGATCATGGTGATTTGAAGCAGAGAAATGAAGACATCAACGAAAGGGATCAACCTCTTCGAAAGGACAACCAAGACCGAGAAGACTCGTTAGGTTTCTCGCTACCAGCACCTCCCCCCCTACTCCCCTGCTTAAATCTCGGGACGAGATTTCTTGTAGTGGAGGAGAATTGTGACGCCCGGGTAATCAAGCTACAGTAACCCTCTAGAAATGGTGCCACGTCACCACGATTACTGCTGCTAATCTGTCGTTAGAACAAAACCGGCCCAAAAATTCAAATTCAAAATTAATGATAACAATAAAAGTTTTCAAAAAATTAAAACAAAAATGTTCGGTGGTTGTCAAATATTACAAGGGTAATTATGGTGCAGCAAACACATTTTTATAAAATGGCTAAATGGTTTAAAATGAAATTAAACAGAAAATAGAATAAATAAAAAGAAAACAGAAAACAAAAACTAGATTAAAAAAAAAGAAAAGAGAGAAGGCCCCCACTGGGTTTAGGCCCAGCAGGCCGGCCCTTTTCGGCCGCAGGCCCAACCGGCCTCCCCCCACTTCTCCTTATCCCCCCACGAACCTGAAACCCTAACCCCCACCACGCACTCCCTCCCCCACTCGCTTTCTCCCCCACTCCCCCGATCCAGATCGGGATCGGGGCGATCACGCCCCCGCCCCCGTTGACTCCTCGCCCTCCTCTCCCTCGCGGCCTTGACGGAAGCTTGGCCGCTCCTCGCGCCCAGCCGCGCCGCCCATTGGTCGCCACCTCCCGCCCGAGGCTGCGCTCGCCGCCCGAACACCGACGCTGCCGGTCCTGTCGCCCCTCGGTGCCCAGCGCGCGCCGCCCGGCCCCGCCGCCGTCACACCTCGCCGGGACGCCGCCGCCTCCACCTCGTCGATCTACCCCGCCGGCCTGCCTCCCGCTCCGCGGTGTCGTCCCCGTCGACCACCCCGAGCCTCCCCGAGCCCACTGCCCGTGCCCTACGCCTCCTCTGTGAGCTCCTCTTCCTCCTCTCTCTGCCGTGGTCGCGCCCTCTCCCCGTGCTCGGCTCCGCCACGTGACGTCGCCCGCGGACAGCCGCACCAGCCAACCCAGCGGCGCTCGCGCCCTCACACTGTCGCGCGTCTTGTGTGCCTGCGCCCGCCTCCGCCACCTGCTCCCCACGGCGCTCACCCCTGTGCCCCGCCTCCTCAGACACGGCAGCCACGGCCGACGGCGCCGGCCCCCAGCGCTCCTCCCCGCAGCCGCCTCTCCACAGGCCACGGCCGACGCGCCCCGCTCCGGCCATGACCTCGCCGTGGCTACATCCGTATTGCGTGTGGCTCACCGAGCCCCTTCGCCTGTTGCCAAGCAAGACAGCGCGCCGGGTCCAAGCGACCCGGCAAGAATCACGCTGCTCGGGCGACAAGCGCCGCCTCAAATACTAAAATTGTTAAGGCCCTCGTGTTATGACAGAGGCCCCACCCACGTAACGCTTTCCAAAAAAAGAGGGGATTTGAAAAATATAATAATAATAGTAAGAAATAAAAATAAACTTATATAATTAATTAATTAACTAAATTAATTAAGTTAATTAATCCTAGTCAATTAATCTAATTAATCTATTAGTTTAATTAAACAATAGTTTGTTTAGCCTAAACCCTAATTAAGTCTAAATAGTGTATGGCAGGTGGGTCCCAGTGGACCCACTGGTCAGGTTGACCAGTCAACTCTGTTGACTGCTGCTGTCAGCATGACATCATGCTGATGTCATTAAATCATTTGTGAATTAATTAAATACCAGAAATTATTAAAATCTTTAAAAAATCATATCTTTTAATCCGAAACTCGGATTAAAATATTTTCAACATGAAAGTTGCTCAGAACGACGAGACGAATCCGGATACGTAGCCCGTTCGTCTGCCACACATCCCTAACATAGCAAACTTTCCCCCTCCGGCTCCGGCTCCTCTGCCCGAGAACGCGGAACCCCGGGGATACTTTCCCGGATGTTTTCCCCACTTCACCGGTATCATCACATACCGCGTTAGGGCACGCCTAGCATCACACTTTGCTTTGTCATGCATCGTCATGCATCTGTTTGCTTAAATATTCATTGTTTCTTCCCCCTCTTCTTCCGCTAGACACCAAGACCGACGCTGCTGCTGCCCAGTTCGACTACGGAGTTGACGACCCCTCTCTCTTGCCAGAGCAACCAGGCAAGCCCCCCCTTTGATCACCAGATATCTCCTACTCTTCTCTATACTGCTTGCATTAGAGTAGTGTAGCATGTTACTGCTTTCAGTTAATCCTATACTACTGCATAGTCTGTCCTTGCTACTACTGTTGTTACCTTTACCTGCTATCCTATTGCTTAGTATAGGATGCTATTGTTCCATCAGTGGCCCTACACTCTTGTCCGTCTGCCATGCTATACTACTGGGCTGTGATCACTTCGGGAGGTGATCACGGGCATATACTATATACTTTACACTATTACATTACTCGTGATACTGCTCGGAGATGAAATTTGAAAGGACAGGTGGCTCCATCCCGGTAGAGGTGGGCCTGGGTTCCCGACGGCCCCCGGCTGTTATTTGTGGCGGAGCGACAGGGCATGTTGTGGCCACCTAGGAGAGAGGTGGGCCTGGCCCTGGTCGGCGTTCGCGGATACTTAACACGCTTAACGAGATCTTGGTATTTGATATGAGTCTGGCCATTTGGTCTATACGCACTAACCAACTACGCTGGGAGCAGCTTATGGGCACTTCGACGTCGTGGTATCACCGGCACTTCGTGACGTCGGCCGAGTGGCGCGCTACCGGATTGGAACGTAGGCCTGCTCTTGTATTAAGGGGCTAGTTACGCTTCCGGCCGCCGCATAACGTGCAGGTGTGCTAAGGGCGATGGGCCCAGACCCCTGTGCGCTTAGGTTTAGACCGGCGTGCTGACCTCTCTGTTGTGCCTAGGTGGGGCTGCGATGTGTTGATCTTCCGCGGCCGGGCATGACCCAGAAAAGTGTGTCCGGCCAAATGGGATCAAGCGTGTTGGGTTATGTGGTGCACCCCTGCAGGGAAGTTAATCTATTCGAATAGCCGTGATCTTCGGTAATGTGACGACTTGGAGTTGTACCTTGACCTTATGATAACTAGAACTGGATACTTAATAAAACACACCCTTCCAAGTGCCGATACAACCCGGTGGTCGCTCTCTAATGGGGCATTGAGGAGGGGATCGCGGATATGATTATGCTATGCGATGCTACTTGGAGGACTTGATCTACTCTCTTCTACATGTTGCAAGAGGGAGGCTGCGGAAGCGTAGTCTTTGACAGATTAGATACCCCCTCTTATTACGGCATTTTGCGCTCAAATTAATTGATATGGCCCTTTACACATATATCCATGCATATGTAGTGTAGCTCCTTGCTTGCGAGTACTTTGGATGAGTACTCACGGTTGCCTTGTTCCCCCTTTTCCCCTTTCTTTACCCAATTGCTGCAACCAGATGATGGAGCCCAGGAGCCAGACGCCACCGTCGATGATGACTACTACCCCAGAGGTGCCTACTACGTGCAGCCCGCTGACGACGACCATGAGTAGTTAGGAGGATCCCAGGCAGGAGGCCTGCGCCTCTTTCGATCTGTATCCCAGTTTGTGCTAGCCATCTTATGGCAACTTGTTTAACTTATGTCTGTACTCGGATATTGTTGCTTCCGCTGACTTCGTCTATGATCGAGCACTTGTATTCGAGCCCTCGAGGCCCCTGGCTTGTATTATGATGCTTGTATGACTTATTTTATTTTAGAGTTGTGTTGTGATATCTTCCCGTGAGTCCCTGATCTTGATCGTACACGTTTGCGTGCATGATTAGTGTACGATTGAATCGGGGGCGTCACAATAATGGATAACATTTAATTTCTTATGAACTCTTTGCCCTAGAATAGCACCTACAACATAATCACTAGCATCACACATAATTTCAAAGGGTAAATTCCAATCAGGTGGCTGAACAATAGGTGCAGAGATCAATGCTTTCTTAAGTATTTCAAATGCTTCTACACAATCATCATCAAAGACAAATGGTATATCTTTTTGTAATAAATTAGTCAGAGGCCGAGAAATTTTTGAGAAGTCCACAATTAACCTCCTATAAAAACCGGCGTGACCAAGGAAACTTCTTATACATTTGATGTCCTTGGGACATGGCATCTTTTCAATAGCATCAACCTTGGCTTTATCAACTTCAATACCTCTTTCATAAACTTTATGCCCCAAGAAAATACCTTCATTAACCATAAAGTGGCACTTTTCCCAATTCAAGACAAGGTTAGTTTCTTCACATCTCTGCAAAACTCGATCAAGGTTGCTCAAGCAATCATCAAAAGAAGATCCATAGACGAAAAAAGCGTCCATGAAAACCTCACAAATCTTTTCACAAAAGTCAGAGAATATAGCCATCATGCATCTTTGAAAGGTAGCAGGTCCATTACATAAACCAAAAGGCATACGTCTATAAGCAAAAGTACCAAAAGGGCAAGTAAAAGTGGTCTTTGATTGATCTTTAGCCGACATGGGTATTTGAGAGATACCATAATAACCATCTAGAAAGCAATAGTGTGTATGTTTGCATAATATTTCTAGCATTTGATCGATAAAAGGTAAGGGTAATGATCCTTTTTAGTAGCCTTATTTATTTTACGGAAATCAATCACCATCCTATAACCTGTAATAATTCTTTGTGGAATCAATTCATCTTTATCATTAGGAACAATAGTAACACCTCCCTTCTTAGGGACACAATGGACAGGACTTACCCACTGACTATCAGCAATGGGATAAATTATACACCGCCTCCGTAAGCTTTAATATTTCTTTTCTTACCACTTCTTTCATCTTAGGATTAAGCCTTCGTTGATGATCACAGACTGGTTTGGCATCTTCTTCCAAATTTATTTTATGTTGACATAGAGTGGGACTAATGCCCTTAAGATCATCAAGAGTATATCCAATAGCAGCTCGGTGCTTCTTCAGAGTTTTCAATAATCTCTCTTCTTCATGTTACGAAAGGTTAGCACTAATAATAACAGGATATATCTTATTTTCATCAAGATAAGCATATTTAAGATTATCGAGCAACGGTTTAAGCTCAAACAGGATCACCCTTGGGTGGAGGAGGATCCCCTAGGATTTCAACAGGCAGATTGTGTTTCAGAATGGGTTCCTGCTTAAAGAATACTTCATTTATTTCCCTTCTTTCATTCATAAACATATCATTTTCATGGTCTAGCAAATATTGTTCGAAAGGATCACTATGAGGTACGACAATAGAAGCAAGACCAATAATTTCATCCTTACTAGGTAATTCTTCTTCACGGTGTTGTCTACTAAATTTAGAGAAATTAAACTCATGAGACATATCACCGAAACCAATAGTAACAACATTCTTTTCGCAGTCTATCTTAGCATTAACAGTGTTCAAGAAGGGCCTACCAAATATAATGGGACAAAATCTATCTTGTGGGGAACCAAGAACAAGAAAATCAGCAGGGTATTTAGTTTTCCCACACAAGACTTCAACATATCTAACAATTCCCATTGCTGATATAGTATCTCTATTGGCAAGTTTAATTGTAACATCAATTCCTTCTAACTCAGCAGGTGCAATTTCATTCTTAATTTCTTCTTATAAAGTAAGCGGTATAACACTAGCACTAGCACCCATATCACATAAGCCATGATAACAATGATCTCCTATTTCAACAGAAATAACAGACACGCATACCACAGGTCTATGTTTATCTTTAGCACAAGGTTTGGAAATTCTAGCAGTTTCACCGCAGAAATGAATAACATGCCCATCAATATTATCAGCCAAGAGATCTTTAACAATAGCAATATTAGGTTCAACTTTAACTTGCTCAGGAGGTGTATAAGTTCTAATATTGCTTTTACGAACCTGATTGAAGCTTTAGCATGATCCTTTATCCTAACAGGGAAAGGTGGTTTTTCAACATAAGAAGTAGGAACAATAGGATCATTATAAGTGACAGTCTTTTCTTCAACTTTAGTGGGTGCAGCTACTTCTACTTCTATGGGAGCATGATATTTAAACCACTTCTCCTTGGGGAGATCATGTTGGAAATATGCCCTAGAGGTAATAATAAAATGATTATTATTATATTTTCTTGTTCATGATAATTGTCTATTGTTCATGCTATAATTGTGTTATCCGGAAATCGTAATACATGTGTGAATACATAGACCACAACATGTCCCTAATGAGCCTCTAGTTGACTAGCTCGTTGATCAACAGATAGTCATGGTTTCCTGACTATGGACATTAGATGTCATTGATAACGGGATCACATCATTAGGAGAATGATGTGATGGACAAGACAATCCTAAGCATAGCACAAGATCGTGTAGTTCGTTTGCTAGAGCTTTTCCAATGTCAAGTATCATTTCCTTAGACCATGAGATCGTGTAACTCCCGGATGCCGTAGGAGTGCTTTGGGTGTACCAAGCGTCACAACGTAATCGGGTGACTATAAAGGTATACTACAGGTATCCCCGAAAGTATATGTTGGGTTGACACGGATCGAGACTGGGATTTGTCACTCCGTATGACGGAGAGGTATCTCTGGGCCAACTCGGTAATGCATCATCATAATGAGCTCAATGTGACCAAGTGTTTGGTCACAGGATCATGCATTACGATACGAGTAAAGTGACTTGCCGGTAACGAGATTGAACGAGGTATTGGGATACCGACGATAGAATCTCGGGCAAGTAACGTACCGATTGACAAAGGGAATTGTATACGGGATTACTTGAATCCTCGACATCGTGGTTCATCCGATGAGATCATCGAGGAGCATGTGGGAGCCAACATGGGTATCCATATCCCGCTGTTGGTTATTGACCGGAGAGTCATCTCGGTCATGTCTGCGTGTCTCCCGAACCCGTAGGGTCTACACACTTAAGGTTCGGTGACGCTAGGGTTGTAGAGATATTAGTATGCGGTAACTCGAAAGTTGTTCGGAGTCCCGGATGAGATCCTAGACATCACGAGGAGTTCCGGAATGGTCCGGAGGTAAAGATTTATATATAGGAAGTCCAGTTTCGGCCATCGGGAAAGTTTCGGGGGTAATCGGTATTGTACCGGGACCACCGGAAGGGTCCCGGGGGTCCACCGGGTGGGGCCACCTATCCCGGAGGGCCCCATGGGCTGAAGTGGGAGGGGAACCAGCCCCTGGTGGGCTGGTGTGCCCCCCTTGGGCCTCCCCTGCGCCTAGGGTTGGAAACCCTAGGGGTGGGGGGGGGGGGGGGGCGCCCCACTAGGCTTGGGGGGGAAGCCACCCCCTTGGCCGCCGCCCCACTTGGAGATTGGATCTCCTAGGGCTGGCGCCCCCAGGGCCCCTATATAAAGAGGGGGGAGAGAGGGCAGCCACACCCTTGCTCCTGGCGCCTCCCTCTCCCTCTGTAACACCTCTCCTCCCCGCTTGCGCTTGGTGAAGCCCTGCCGGGATCCCGCTACTTCCACCACCACGCCGTCGTGCTGCTGGATCTCCATCAACCTCTCCCTTCCCCTTGCTGGATCAAGAAGGAGGAGACATCTTCCCCAACCGTACGTGTGTTGAACGCGGAGGTGCCGTCCGTTCGGCACTTGGTCATTGGTGATTTGGATCACGACGAGTACGACTCCATCAACCCCGTTCTCTGGAACGCTTCCGCTCGCGATCTACAAGGGTATGTAGATGCACTCCTCTCTCTCGTTGCTAGATGACTCCATAGATTGATCTTGGTGAAGCGTAGAAATTTTTTATTTTCTGCAACATTCCCCAACAGTGGCATCATGAGCTAGGTCTATGCGTAGTTTCTATGCACGAGTAGAACAGAAGATGTTGTGGGCGTCGATTTTGTCAATTTACTTGTCGTTACTAGTCTTATCTTGATTCGACGGCATTGTGGGATGAAGCAGCCCGGATCGACCTTACACATACGCTTACGTGAGACAGGTTCCACCGACCGACATGCACTAGTTGCATAAGGTGGCTAGCGGGTGTCTGTCTCTCCCACTTTAGTTGGATCGGATTCGATGAAAAGGGTCCTTATGAAGGGTAAATAGAAATTGGCATATCACGTTGTGGTTTTGACGTAGGTAAGAAACGTTCTTGCTAGAACCCTAATGCAGCCACGTAAAAACATGCAACAACAATTAGAGGACGTCTAACTTGTTTTTGCAGCATGTGCCGTGTGATGTGATATGGCCAAAAGATGTGATGAATGATATATGTGATGTATGAGATTGATCATGTTCTTGTAATAGGAATCACGACTTGCATGTCGATGAGTATGACAATCGGCAGGAGCCATAGGAGTTGTCTTAATTTATTTATGACCTGCGTGTCAACATAAACGTCATGTAATTACTTTACTTTATTGCTAAACTGTTAGCCATAGTAGTAGAAGTAATAGATGACGAGACAACTTCATGAAGACACGATGATGGAGATCATGATGATGGAGATCATGATGTCATGCCGGTGATGAAGATGATCATGGCGCCCCGAAGATGGAGATCAAAGGAGCAATATGATATTGGCCATATCATGTCACTATTTGATTGCATGTGATGTTTATCATGTTTTGCTTCTTGTTTGCTTAGTACGACGGTAGTAAATAAGATGATCCCTCATAATAATTTCAAGAAAGTGTTCCCCCTAACTGTGCACCGTTGCGAAAGTTCGTCGTCTCGAAGCACCACGTGATGATCGGGTGTGATAGATTCTAACGTTCACATACAACGGGTGTAAGCTAGATTTACACATGCAAAACACTTAGGTTGACTTGACGAGCCTAGCATGTACAGACATAGCCTCGGAACACAAGAGACCGAAAGGTCGAACATGAGTCATATGGAAGATACGATCAATATGGAGATGTTTTCCGATGATGACTAGTCCGTCTCACGTGATGATCGGACACGGTCTAGTTGATTCGGATCATGTATCACTTAGATGACTAGAGGGATGTCTAATCTGAGTGGGAGTTCATTAAATAATTTGATTAGATGAACTTAATTATCATGAATTTAGTCTAAAACTTTGCAATATGTCTTGTAGATCAAATGGCCCACGCTAATGTCAACCTCAACTTCAACACGTTCCTAGAGAAAACCAAGCTGAAAGATGATGGCAGCAACTATCTCTGATGCGGGTCCGGAACACGAGGATCATCCTCATAGCTGCCAGGAAACAATATGTCCTAGAAGCACCGCTAGGTGAAGCACCCATCCCAGAGAACCAAGACGTTATGAACGCTTGGCAGCAGCGTGCTGATGATTACTCCCTCGTTCAGTGCGGCAAGCTTTACAACTTAGAACCGGGGCTCCAAAATCGTTTTGAGCAACACGAAGCATATGAGATGTTCGAAGAGCTGAAAATGGTTTTCCAAGCTCATGCCCGGGTCGAGAGATATGAAGTCTCTGACAAGTTCTACATTTGTAAGATGGAGGAAAATAGTTTTGTTAGTGAGCACATACTCAAAATGTATGGGTTGCACAACCGCTTGACTCAACTGGGAGTTAATCTCCCAGATGACGCGGTCGTTGACAGAATCCTTCAGTCGCTCCCACCAAGCTACAAGAGCTTTGTGATGAACTTCAATATGCAGGGGATGGAAAAGACCATTCCTGAGGTATATTCAATGCTGAAATCAGCGGAGGTGGAGATCAAAAAGGAACATCAAGTGTTGATGGTGAATAAAACCACTAAGTCCAAGAAAGGCAAGGGTAAGAAGAAGGACGGCAAGGGAGTTGCCGCGCCCGGTAAGCCAGTTGCCGGGAAGAAGCCAAAGAACGGACCCAATCCTGAGACTGAGTGCTTTTATTGCAAGGGAAAGGGACACTAGAAGCGGAACTGCCCCAAATACTTAGCGGACAAGAAGGCCGGCAACACTAAAGGTATATGTGATATACATGTAATTGATGTGTACATTACCAGTACTCGTAGTAGCTCCTGGGTATTTGATACCGGTGCGGTTGCTCATATTTGTAACTCAAAACAGGAGCTGCGGAATAAATGGAGACTGGCGAAGGACGAGGTGACAATGCGCGTCGGGAATGGTTCCAAGGTCGATGTGATTGCCGTCGGCACACTATCTCTACATTTACCTACGGGATTAGTTTTAAACCTCAATAATTGTTATTTAGTGCCAGCTTTGAGCATGAACATTGTATCTGGATCTTGTTTAATGCGAGATGGCTACTCATTTAAATCCGAGAATAATGGTTGTTCTATTTATATGAGAGATATGTTTTATGGTCATGCTCACCGGTGAATGGTTTATTCTTAATGACTCTTGAACGTGATGTTACACATATTCATAGTGTGAATACCAAAAGATGTAAGGTTGATAATGATAATCCCACATACTTGTGGCACTGCCGCCTTGGTCACATAGGTGTCAAACGCATGAAGAAGCTCCATACAGATGGAATTTTGGAGTCTCTTGATTTCGAATCATTTGACATGTGCGAACCATGCCTCATGGGTAAAATGACCAAGACTCTGTTCTCCGGAACAATGGAGCGAGCAACCAACTTATTGGAAATTATACATACTGATGTGTACGGTCCAATGAGCGTTGAGGCTCGCGGTGGCTATCGTTATGTTCTCACTCTCACTGATGACTTAAGTAAATATGGGTATGTCTATTTGATGAAACACAAGTCTGAGACCTTTGAAAAGTTCAAGGAATTTCAGAATGAGGTAGAGAATCAACGTGACCGAAAGATAAAATTCTCACGATCAGATCATGGGGGAGAATATTTATGTCACGAATTTGGTACACACTTAAGGAAATGTGGAATCGTTTCACAACTCATGCCGCCTGGAACACCTCAGCGTAACGGTGTGTCTGAACGTCGTAATCGCACTCTATTGGATATGGTGCGATCTATGATGTCACTCATTGATTTACCGCTATCATTTTGGGGATACGCTCTAGAGACAGCTACATTCACTTTAAATAGGGCACCGTCTAAATCCGTTGAGACGACACAGTATGAATTATGGTTTGGGAAGAAACCTAAGCTGTCGTTTCTAAAAGTTTGGGGATGTGATGCTTATGTCAAGAAGCTACAACCTGAAAAGCTCGAACCCAAGTCGGAAAAATGCGTCTTCATAGGATACCCTAAGGAAACCATTGGGTATACCTTCTACCTCAGATCCGAAGGCAAGATCTTTGTTGCCAAGACGGGTCCTTTCTGGAGAAAGAGTTTCTCTCGAAAGAAGTAAGTGGGAGGAAAGTGGAACTTGATGAAGTATTGCCTCTTGAACCGGAGAGTAGCGCAGCTCAAGAAAATGTTTCTGTGGTGCCTCCACTGACTAGAGAGGAGGTTAATGATGATGATCATGAAACTTCAGATCAAGTTGCTACTGAACTTCGTAGGTCCACAAGGACACGTTCCGCACCAGAGTGGTACGACAACCTTGTCCTGGAAATCATGTTGTTAGACAACGCTGAACCTTCAAACTATGAAGAAGCAATGGCGGGCCCAGATTCCAATAAATGGCTTGAAGCCATGAAATCCGAGATAGGATCCATGTATGAAAACAAAGTATGGACTTTGACAGACTTGCCCGATGATCGGCGAGCGATAGAGAATAAATGGATCTTTAAGAAGAAGATGGACGTGGATGGTAATGTTACCATCTATAAGGCTCGACTTGTCGCTAAGGGTTATCGACAAGTTCAAGGGGTTGACTACGATGAGACCTTCTCACCCGTAGCGAAGCTGAAGTCCGTCCGAATCATGTTAGCAATTGCCGCATACTATGATTATGAGATATGGCAAATGGACGTCAAAAAGGCATTCCTCAACGGCTTTCTTAAGGAAGAATTGTATATGATGCAGCCAGAAGGTTTTGTCGATCCTAAGAATGCTAACAAGGTATGAAAGCTCCAAATACTCCATCTATGGGCTGGTGCAAGCATCTCGGAGTTGGAACATTCGCTTTAATGAAATGATCAAAGCGTTTGGGTTTATGCAGACTTATGGAGAAGCCTGCGTTTACAAGAAATTGAGAGGGAGCTCTGTAGCATTTCTCATATTATATGTGGATGACATACTTTTGATGGGAAATGATATAGAACTTTTGGACAGCATTAAGGCCTATTTGAATAAGTGTTTTTCAATGAAGGACCTTGGAGAAGCTGCTTACATATTAGGCATCAAGATCTATAGAGATAGATCAAGACGCCTCATAGGTCTTTCACAAAGCACATACCTTGATAAGATATTGAAGAAGTTCAATATGGATCAGTCCAAGAAGGGGTTCTTGCCTGTGTTGCAAGGTGTGAAATTGAGCTCAGTTCAATGTCCGACCACGACAGAAGATAGAGAAAAGATGAGCGTCGTCCCCTATGCCTCAGCCATAGGATCTATTATGTATGCCATGATGTGTACCAGACCTGATGTAAACCCTGCCGTAAGTTTGGTAGGAAGGTACCAAAGTAATCCCGGCATGGAACACTGGACAACGGTCAAGAATATCCTGAAGTACCTGAAAAGGACTAAGGACATGTTTCTCGTATATGGAGGTGACGAAGAGCTGTCAGAAGGGTTACGTCGACGCTAGCTTCGACATAGATCTGGATGACTCCAAGTCACAAACCGGATACGTGTTTATTTTGAATGGTGGGGAAGTAAGCTGGTGCAGTTGCAAGCAAAGCGTCGTGGTGGGATCTACATGTGAAGCGGAGTACATGGCAGCCTCGGAGGCAGCGCATGAAGCAATCTGGATGAAGGAGTTCATCACCGACCTAGGAGTCATACCCAATGCGTCGGGGCCGATGACTCTCTTCTGTGACAACACTAGAGCCATTGCCCTTGCCAAGGAGCCCAGGTTTCACAAGAAGACCAGGCACATCAAGCGTCGCTTCAACTCCATTCGTGAAAATGTTCAAGATGGAGACATAGATATTTGTAAAGTGCATATGGATCTAAATTTCGCAGATCCGTTGACTAAACCTCTTCCACGAGCAAAACATGATCAACACCAGAACTCTATGGGTGTTCGATTCATCACAATGTAACTAGATTATTGACTCTAGTGCAAGTGGGAGACTGTTGGAAATATGCCCTAGAGGCAATAATAAAATGATTATTATTATATTTCCTTGTTCATGATAATTGTCTATTGTTCATGCTATAATTGTGTTATCCGGAAATCGTAATACATGTGTGAATACATAGACCACAACATGTCCCTAGTGAGCCTCTAGTTGACTAGCTCGTTGATCAACAGATAGTCATGGTTTCCTGACTATGGACATTAGATGTCATTGATAACGGGATCACATCATTAGGAGAATGATGTGCTGGACAAGACCCAATCCTAAGCATAGCACAAGATCATGTAGTTCGTTTGCTAGAGCTTTTCCAATGTCAAGTATCATTTCCTTAGACCATGAGATCGTGTAACTCCCGGATGCCGTAGGAGTGCTTTGGGTGTACCAAACGTCACAACGTAACTGGGTGACTATAAAGGTATATTACAGGTATCCCCGAAAGTATATGTTGGGTTGACAAGGATCGAGACTGGGATTTGTCACTCCGTATGACGGAGAGGTATCTCTGGGCCCACTCGGTAATGCATCATCATAATGAGCTCAATGTGACCAAGTGTTTGGTCACGGGATCATGCATTACGGTACGAGTAAAGTGATTTGCAGGTAACGATATTGAACAAGGTATTGGGATACCGACGATCGAATCTCGGGCAAGTAACGTACCGATTGACAAAGGGAACTATATACGGGATTACTTGAATCCTCGACATCGTGGTTCATCCGATGAGATCATCGAGGAGCATGTGGGAGCCAACATGGGTATCCAGATCCCGCTGTTGGTTATTGTCCGGAGAGTCGTCTCGGTCATGTCTGCGTGTCTCCCGAACCCGTAGGGTCTACACACTTAAGGTTCGGTGACGCTAGGGTTGTAGAGATATTAGTTTGCGATAACCCGAAAGTTGTTCGGAGTACCATATGAGATCCCGGACGTCATGAGGATTTCCGGAATGGTCCGGAGGTAAAGATTTATATATAGGAAGTCCAGTTTCGGCCATCGGGAAAGTTTCGGGGGTAATCGGTATTGTACTAGGACCACCGGAAGGGTCCCGGGGGTCCACGGGTGAGGATCACCCGCCCCGGGTTGATAATCTGGGTCACATGGCGTTGGTGGTGGCACCTCAGGTTGGAGGGTATAAGTTCACCAAGGTACTCATGGACGGAGGGAGCAGCATGAATATTCTCTATTATGAGACTTTCCGTCGCATGGGGTTGAGAGATAAAAATCTTAAACCGTCGAACACTGTTTTCCATGGCGTGGTGCCTGGTAAGTCGGCATACCTAGTTGGAAAGATAGCTCTAGAAGTCGCTTTTGGGGATGATCATGACTCTAGATCAGAGACCTTGACCTTTGAAGTGGTGAAAATCAAGAGCCCTTATCATGCTCTGTTCGGACGGCCGGCTTATGCTAAGTTCATGGCCAGACCCTGTTATGTTTATCTATAGCTCAATATGCCGGGTCATAAAGGGACCATTACAGTACATGGGAGCAGGAAGATAGCTTTGGAGTGCGAAGAGGGCGATGCAGCATATGCTGAGTCGGTTTGTGCAACAGATGAGTTAAAGTTCTATAAGGACAATGTTGATCCGGCGGATATGACTTCTTTGAAAAAGCCAACTATAGAGCATGATCTGGCCTTGAAGTTTGAATCGGCTGATGAGACTAAGCTAGCTGATTTCGTTCCTGGCGATTCATCCAAGCAGTTCAGCATCAGCGCTAATCTGGATCCGAAATAGGAAAGCATGCTCATCAAGTTCATCCCTGAGAACCGGGACATCTTTGCATGGAAACCTTCTGACATGCCAGGTGTACTGAGGGAACTCGCTGAGCACACTCTCAATATTGATCCTAAGTTTAAACCGGTCAAATAGTTTTTGCGTCATTTCAATGAAGAAAGGTGTAAGGCCATTGGTGAAGAGGTAGCCCGGCTTCTGCTAGCTGGGTTTATTGTTGAAGTGTTTCATCCTGAATGGTTGGCTAACCCAGTGCTGGTACTTAAGAAGAATGGCACTTGGCGCATGTGTGTGGACTACACGGATTTAAACAAGGCTTGTCCAGCTGATCCTTTTGATCTCCCTCGTATTGATCAGATTATTGATGCTACGGCGGGTTGTGAGTGATTGAGTTTTTCGGATGCTTATTCTGGTTATCATCAGATCAAGATGGCAGTTAAGGACCAGGAGAAGACAGCTTTTATCACTCCCTTTGGAGCCTTCTGCTATGTGTCTATGCCTTTTGGGCTCAAGAGTGCTCGGGCGACTTATCAGCGATGTGTACAGAATTGTCTTCATAATCAGATTGGGCGCAATGTTCATGCTTATGTGGATGATATTGTGGTGAAGTCCAGGGAGAAGGAGACATTGATAGATGATTTGAAAGAAACCTTTGATAATCTCCGGGTTTATAAGATGATGCTTAACCCGGCCAAGTGTGTCTTTGGTGTACCGGCAGGCAAGCTCTTGGGCTTTCTGGTGTCTAACAGGGGCATTGAAGCTAACCCGGAGAAGATCAAGGCCATTACTTCCCTGGCTAAACCGGCGTGTATCAATGATGTTCAACGTCTGGCGGGTCATATTGCGGTGCTAAGCCAGTTCATAAGTAGGTTGGGAGAGAAAGCTATTCCTCTGTACCAGATGATGAAAAAGACATATAATTTTGTCTGGAGTGATGCTGCTAATGCAGCGTTTGAGGACTTGAAGAAGCAGTTAGCCGAGCCACCTGTTCTTGCTGCCCCTGTTGATAAGGAGCCATTACTGTTATATGAGGCTGCTAATGCCCGGGCTGTCAGCGTGGCTATTGTGGTGGAGCGAAAGGAGGCAGGCAAGGAATATCCAGTTCAACGGCCGGTTTATTATATCAGCGAGGAGCTTATTGAGTCCAAGCAGAGATACCCACATTGGCAGAAGCTGGTGTATGGATTTTTCATGGCAAGCCGGAAGCTTAAGCAATATTTTCAGGGTCATCCCATCACCATGGTCAGTTCTGCTCCTTTGGGAGATACAATCCAAAACTGGGAAGCAACTGGCCGGGTTCTAAGTGGGCCATTGAGCTTGGACCTCACGGGTTAAAGTATATGCCTCGTACGGCTATCAAGTCTCAAGCACTTGTGGATTTGATCAGTGACTGGACAGAGTTACAAGCACCGGAGGAGAAGCCGGATAACACATATTGGACTATTCACTTTGATGGGTCCAGGCAATTGGAGGGCTCAGGGGCTGGAGTTGTGCTTACTTCCCCTCGAGGTGATAAATTTTGTTATGTTCTCTGTTTAATGTTCCCTTGCACTAACAATGCAGCTGAGTATGAGGCCTTGCTCCACAGTCTTCGGATGGCTAAGGAGATGAACTTAAGACGAGTAAGGTGCTTTGGGGACTCAGACTTGGTGGCTCAACAAGTCTCTGGTACTTGGGATTCCAAGGATCCACTCATGGCGGCTTATCAATGAGAGGTGGGTGTTATTGCTGGTCACTTAAAGGGTTATCAGGTCGAGCATGTCGATCAGCGCAAAAATGAAGCGGCGGACGCTTTAAGCCGGCTGGGTTCTCAACGTAAACCGGTGCCGCCCAATGTTTTTCTTGACGTCTTGCATAACCCGTTGGTCAAGTTACCTACAGAGGAGGATTTGGCTATTCCTGACCTGGAGGCTCAGTTGGTGGCCGCTCTTCATGTTATCCCTGGTTGGAAAGTTCCATATTTGGCATATATGACCCGACGCGAGTTACCTGAGGATGAGACTTTGGCCAGGCAGATAATCCGGTGGTCCAAGTCAATGACTATTATCAATGGGGAGTTACATCATTGCAGTGTCACAGGGGCGTCTCAGCGTTGCGTTTCTCCTGAAGAAGGCTGTGAGATTCTGCGTGATATCCACATGTCAGCATCATAGGTTGGCGCATTTACTCTCTTGTTGTCAGCATCATAGACCGACTGAAAGATCGGTTTCTTCAGCCAATTTGCCCGCCAATGGGCGCATTTCTCTTGTCAAGGCTCTGAGATCATCATTATCAAAATCTGACCCGTCCTCCTTCATGATCGGATAGACGTTTCCCACATCAGCCGGATCAAGATCAGGTATCCACGCTTTGGCTCGAGTTAGTGCGGTCAGAGCACCTTCCCTTGCAGCTGATCTCTTTAGCTCTTCAAACCGGGCAGGCGTCATCGACAACCTCTCTAATGTTTCCTTGATCAAAGTTGGGGGCGGTTTGTTATGGGAAGGTATGCAAATGATCCGTTGTGCACCAGTATATAATTGCTCTATCAGTTTGTAGGAAGCCTTCAGTTTCTGATGCATATCCGAGCCAAGATGAGAAATGTGAGTTCCTGCGTCATAAAACATAAACACATCTGTAAACCGGCAATTTCATAGATACTACATGTTTAAAGCTTATGAAGAGGCTCTTTACCAAAAGCAGCAGAAGTCATGGCATTGATTTGCCGTTTTAAGCCAGTCAGCTCCTCTGCTACCGGATTAAGGGCCGCTTCAGCGTCCTCAGCCCTCTTCAGCAGAGCTGCCTTCTCTGTGTCCCAGTTTGCCCGCTCGCTCTTCAAGCTCTCCTTCAGTTTTTCCATGGCTGCTAAAGCACTGGTCAGCTCCTCCTTGGCCTTGGTAGTTTCTGCTTGTTGAGATTTGATGTTTTCTTGAAGGTCAGCGATTTGGTATTCTTTTTTGCTAAGCTCAGCCTGTAAGAGACATGCAATTTATGAGTTGGCAGTATATCCTGGAAGTCCCAAGCACATAACAAGTTATACACTTGGCACTTGGGGGCTAATGCCTATTGCTTCTTATCAATTTTTTTACAAGTTCCAAGCTCAATACAAGTATTAGTCTTGGCACTTGGGGGCTAATGCGTATTTGCTCAAATTAAAGCTATGGATTTTTTTCTTCCATCAGTCAACTTGATGGTTAATCTGTTTACAAAGGTATTCCACAAGAATTTTGATCCTTACAGCATATAAGTCCCGGTTCATTTTGCAATGATAAACCGACCCTTGGGGGCTACATAGGTGAAATTGAAGAATTATTATTCTAAAGTCCCGGTTTATCTTGGAAAGATAAACCGGCCCTTCGGGGCAATACAGGCAAAATTGAAGTTTTTTTATTGCGTAAGTCCCGGTTCATATTGATATTCTAAACCGGCCCTTGGGGGCTACTGGAGTTGATATCCTAAAACAATCATAAGGAAAGAGTACTTATGCAGAGTAAACAGCAATTACCTCATATCGTTCCTTCATCATGTTCACTAAACCGGCTTCATAATCACGACTTGTGTACAAACGGTTTAAAACCCCAGAATGGATATCTTGGGCGCTGAGATGGGCATAGTTTCCAAGTCTACCTTCCACTTGCCTTTATCAACAGAAGAAAATTCCTCTTTGGCACTATGTTTTGATAGAGCAGTGGGGTTGCCTGGGGCTGTATAGCTAACGCCAGTAACCATAACATCATCAGTATTATCATCAGCATCTTTGGTTGGGCTTGGCGGTTTGTCAGTATGAATCATCGGATCAACTTCTCTGTCTTCAACTGAGACCTCATGATCTTGTGGTGGCGGGTCATCAGGGATGTTATCAGCATTCAGATGAGATGGTTCAGGGGTCCTTTCTGGTTCAGATGGAATGGGGTCATCAGCCGGATTATTCACTTTAGCATTTTTGCTGGCTCTGGCTTTGGCCCTGAAAATAATAAAGTATACATCAGGTCAGTATACAGATCAAGTATAAGATATGAAGGGTCAGTTAATATGCTTACCCAGGAACCATCTTGAGGGGTGGAAGTTGTGTTCCTGTTGACTCGCCAGAGGAAGAATGGGAGGTTTCCTGATAATTTGAATCAGACGGATTAAGAGGATATCGAAAATAACCCGCCTTGAGACAATGTGTGTCAGAAGTATAAGAGACCTCTTGGCGGCGTTTTCGAACCGATGTGTTCGGTGAACTGGAGGAAGTAACCACCTGGCCACTATGCCGGGTTGTGTGGCGAGCTTCGTGTTGCTGTTTCTTCAAAAGAAAGTTTGGATCCAAGTAAGCTACATGGTGTGAAAATCTTAATTTCTGGTTTGCTTGACGGGTTTTCTGCGTTGGCAGAGGATCTGAGCCAGAGGAAAGAATAATTACCTCTACGTCACCAGCATGGCTAGCCACAACATCATCCTGATAATGATTATTGTCAATGAGGTGTATGAAAAAGGAGCCAAGAGAATCAAGTTCTACCTCCGACTCCAGGTTATCAATGTCTTCATCGATGTTCAACTCGGTGGATTCGGCTGTTTTCTTCTTGGTCGGCTTTTTCGTGACCTTTCTCTTGGGGCGAGTTGGTTTGGCCGCTTTATCTTGTGGCTTGTTCTTCCAGAATGGATCATCACCCTGTTAAAGGTTGACAAAGGTTATAAGGGAGTATTCAAAAGATCAGATTAAAACATGAGTGAGGCAATTCTTACAGCTGGCGGTTTATTTTAAACGCAGAAAGGACTAAGCCCTGTTTTACTGCAGTCGGCCACCGGTTCATCCAACATCTTCTTGACAGCTTCAGTAATTTCAGCGTCAGTCAGCTGAATATCAATGTGCCGTTGAGGGTCTTTCACGCCCGCTGTGTACTCACACATTAAGCCGGGACGCCGACTTAAGGGCAGAATGCTCCAAGATACCCAGCAACGAACAAAATCGATGCCTGTTAAACTGTTTGCCACAAAGGCTCTGAGCTTCGAAAGCTGTGGGGCATACTTGGCCCGGTCCTTTGCACTGAGTCTTTGGGGGAGTGGATGTGTACCGTTAAGTCGGTGAGCACGGTAACCCGGCAGCGGGTTCTCGCCAGCTGGAGATGTATCTTGGTAAGAAAACCAAGTTTGATTCCAATCTTTGGGGTGGCTATGATGCTTGGCATGAGGGAAGCTGACGTCTTTTCTTTTTCTAAATTGACACCCGCCAAGTTCAGTATTTGGCCCGTCTGTAAACTCAGTATGGCGTTTTAAGTAGATGAAATCTCTGAACAAATCGACTGTGGGCTCTTCTTGGAGGTAAGCTTCACAAAACACTTGAAAGTTTTAAATATTGGACACAGAGTTAGGTCCAATATCTTGAGGATGAAGCTGTAAGAAATGAAGCACGTCACGGAAAAATCTTGATCCGGGAGGGCTGAACCCTCGACTCAGATGATCAACAAAAACAACCACTTCCCCATCTTTGGGCTCAAGTGGATTTTCTCGACCATGGGCTCTCCAATGGATGACATCCTTTTTTGCTAGAGCGCCAGTTGCAGCCCATCCATTCAGTTCTTCTTCTGTAACCTGGGACGGAACCCAGTTGCAGGCATAAAACAACTTGGCCATTTATTAGAAACCCGAAGGAAAGTTTGTGTTGGTTTAAGATTCATGATCAAACCGCTAAGGGTTAAAAGGCAGAAAGTATTCAAACATGTAATGTGATAAACCGGAGATTGACATTATCAAATTTCAGAAATGAGCAATTGGCGGTTTAAGAGGGGACTAATGGTACATGGCAGGTGATTATTTTCTGAAGATAAACCGCTTACACAGACATTGAAAGTATAGATCTGAAGTAAAAAAAATGACTATGTGGTGAAAAACAGATTTCACAGATTGATATTGCAATTTCAGATCTACCGCGTGTTAGAAAAAGAAAGATATTCAGACCTAAATATTGGTACTTGAGCAATTTATGAAGTTCCAGATTAGGTTTTCTACATAAAAAGAGATGATCTGATGGGAAAAGAAGAACTATGGTTACTACCGAACAAGGAAATATCAACTTAAATCCGTTGTTTATGTTAAAGTGAAGAACATGCAAAGAACATGGCCGAACCTTCATGAGCTCGTGAGAAACCTAATCAGATCTACGGAGAAGAGGAGGAGGAACTTACTGAGGCCGTTGAATGGCGGAGGTGCGCGAGTGGTCTGGTCCGAATAGGTTGATGCAGCGGCCAAGGTCGAGGCAGAGGTGAAGCTTGATGGCGGCGGCTGAGCTCTCGATTACCAGGGCATCGCGAGGAAGGTGAAAAGAAGAAGAGGCATGGGGGGGGGAGTGAAAGGGACCCTAGGCCTTATTTATAAGGCAAATGGATAAGTGGCAAGCGCGGGAATCGAGGAGGTCTAAAAACAGATATGTAGATGTGCACACGCCTCGGTTTTTGGAGATTCATTAAATAAAAGGGTATATATTAAAAGATCTGGGCTCTGTGTAAAAGTTAATGGAAGGTGACGTCACGGCGAATTATCATGATTCCAGAAGATGACATCATGGCGAGTTATAAATTTCGCGAAGGTAATGAAGGAGGGATTTTTTTTCTAAGTGTTGAAGATTGATGTGAACAAGTTCAAATCAACCTGGGGCCTAATGTTGGGGAGATAACTATTGAGTATAAACCGCCCAGGAGGGGCCGGGTTATACTCATAGTAACCTGCCCGTATTGAAGCCCATGAAGACATTGAAGATGCCGCATCATGGAGGGGACTTAATAAGAAGGCCCAAGGCCCAGAGGCGGGTTAGGGTCCATAGATGTAAACCGCCATAGGTGTATGACTTGTATTGTAAGATAGGAAATAGTAGATACCGAGCCGGACATGTTTATGAGCCGGCCGGGATTCTGTAAAACGATCGGGCGTCAACCTGTGTATATAAAGGGATGACCCGGCGGCAGTTTAGGGACAAGAAACAACAGATCGAGAGCCAGGTTTAGCGTATTCGCTCCCTGGTCCTCGAAACCCTAGCAAT
The DNA here is from genome assembly GCA_021605145.1 of Aegilops bicornis. Lineage (NCBI taxonomy): Eukaryota > Viridiplantae > Streptophyta > Magnoliopsida > Poales > Poaceae > Aegilops > Aegilops bicornis. The sequence goes on from CM038675.1 coordinate 331,711,885, forward strand.
ACCACCTCAAACTGGATTAGGCCTTTACCTTCACCGCAAGGGGCCGAACCAGTATAAACTCCTCATGTACTTTGTCCTGTTTAACCCCTTTAAGCTAACTTTGTTGCGATGTCTCCACGGCTAAGTCCTCACACTAGGACATATGACGCAACAATTCCACGACACCCTCCATCTCCATCCCAACTCCAATCTTATCTTGTCGATCTTCGCCTTCTACTATGAGGCGTATGTCGGGGTGATGCCGTCCATGGCACTGCTGCGCTACTTCTTCTTCCTCCGAATCAACGGCGGCCACACATCAGGGTGTGCCAACTTCGTCGCAGCCTTCAAGGCCAACACGACATCGAAGGCCCGAAAGAAGGCCGATGGCCTCAGGAGCAAGTGGGTCATGATGGATGCCAAGTGATCCACCCACGGTTGAAGCTTCCTATAAAGATGCCTCAGTCTGACAAGGGGTGGTCTCGCGCGAAGCTTACTAACGACCGGGCGACGTCGGTGCTGGAGAAGATGACCGTCGACCTGAGGCCAGGCAACGCGAAGGCGGTGAAGCTGACGGGGGCCGTGTGAAGGAAATATGCCCTAGCGGCAATAATAAGGTTATTATTTATTTCCTTATTTCATGATAAATGTTTATTATTCATGCTAAAATTGTATTAACCGGAAACATAGTACATGTGTGAATAAATAGACAAAAAGAGTGTCACTAGTATGCCTCTACTTGACTAGCTCGTTGAATCAAAGATGGTTAAGTTTCCTAGCCATAGACATGAGTTGTCATTTTATTAACGGGATCACATCATTAGGAGAATGATGTGATTGACTTGACCAATTCCGTTAGCTTAGCACTTGATCGTTTAGTATGTTGCTATTGATTTCTTCATGACTTAATGTTTCTATGACTATGCGATTATGCAACTCCCGTTTACCGGAGGAACACCTTGTGTTCTACCAAACGTCACAACGTAACTAGGTGATTACAAAGGTGCTCTACAGGTGTCTCCAAAGGTACTTGTTGGTTGGCGTATTTCGAGATTAGGATTTGTCACTCCGATTGTCGGAGAGGTACCTCTGGGCCCACTCGGTAATGCACATCACTATAAGCCTTGCAAGCATTGTAACTAATGAGTTAGTTGCGGGATGATGTATTACGGAACGAGTAAAGAGAGTTGACGGTAATGAGATTGAACTAGGTATTGAGATACCGACGATTGAATCTCGGGCAAGTAACATACCAATGACAAAGGGAACAACGTATGTTGTTATGCGGTTTGACCGATAAAGATCTTCGTAGAATATGTGGGAGCCAATATGAGCATCCAGGTTCCGCTATTGGTTATTGACCGGAGATGTGTCTCGGTCATGTCTACATAGTTCTCGAACCCATAGGGTCCGCGCGCTTAACGTTCGGTGACGATTTGTATTATGAGTTAAGTGATTTGATGTACCGAAGGTAGTTCGGAGTCCCATATGAGATCGGGGATATGACGAGGAGTCTCGAAATGGTCGAGACGTAAAGATTGATATATTGGACAACTATATTCGGACATCGGAAAGGTTCCGAGTGATTCGGGTATTTTTCGAAGTACCGGAGAGTTACAGGAATACATATTGGGCCTTAATGGGCCATACAGGAAAAGAGAGAAAGGCCTCAAAAGGTGGCCGCACCCCTCCCCATGGTCTGGTCTGAATTGGACTAGGGAGGGGGGCGCCCCCTTCCTTCCTTCTCCTTTTCCCTTCCCTTTTTTCCTATTCCATGTGGGAGGAGGAATCCTACTAGGACTAGGGAGTCCTAGTAGGACTCCACACTTCTGGCGCGCCCTAGGGGCTAGCCGGCCTCCCCTCCTCCATCCTTTATATATAGGGGCAGGGCGCACCTCTAGACACACAAGTTGATCTATTGATCTATTCCAGCCATGTGCGGTGCCTCCCTCCACCATATTCCACCTCGGTCATATCGTAGTGGTGCTTAGGCGAAGCCCTGCATCGGTAGCAACATCATCACCGTCATCACGCCGTCGTGCTGACGGAACTCTCCCGTGAAGATCTGCTGGATCGCAGTTCACGGGACGTCATCGAGCTGAACGTGTGCTGAACTCGGAGGTGCCATACGTTCGGTACTTGGATCGGTCGGATCGTGAAGACGTACGACTACATCAACCACGTTGTTCTAACGCTTCCGCTTTCGGTCTACGAGGGTACGTAGACACACTCTCCCATCTCGTTGCTATGCATCACCATGATCCTCTGTGTGCGTATGAATTTTTTTGAAATTACTACGTTCCCCAACAGTGGCATCCGAGCCTGGTTTTATGCGTAGATGTTATATGCACGAGTAGAACACAGGTGAGTGGTGGGCGATACAAGTCATACTGCTTAACAGCATGTCATACTTTGGTTCGGCGGTATTATTGGATGAAGGGGCCCGGACCGACATTACGCGTACGCTTACGCGAGACTGGTTCAACCGACGTGCTTTGCACACATGTGGCTGGCGGGTGTCAGTTTCTCCAACTTTAGTTGAACCGAGTGTGGCTATGCCCGGTCCTTGAGAAGGTTAAAACAACGTTGACTTATCGGCAACTGGAAGAAGCCTTATGGTTGTCTCTTTATTGCATAAGATGCAAGCACCAAATAATTGCTTTACTTTATCGCTATGCAATAGCAATAGTTGCAAGAGCAATAGTTGGCGAGACGACCATGTGACGACACATTGATATAGATCAAGATGATGGAGATCATGGTGTCATGCCGGTGACGATGGAGATCATGACGATGCTTTGGAGATGGAGATCAAAGGCACAAGATGATGATGGCCATATCATGTCACTTATTATGATTGCATGTGATGTTTATCTTTTATACATCTTATTTTGCTTAGTTCGGCGGTAGCTTTATAAGATGACCCCTTACTAAAATTTCAAGATATAAGTGTTCTCCCTGAGTATGCACCATTGCGAAAGTTCTTCGTGCTGAGACACCACATGATGATCGGGTGCGATAGGCTCTACGTTCAAATATAACGGGTGCAAGACAGTTTTGCACACGCGGAATACTCAGGTTAAACTTGACGAGCCTAGCATATGCAGATATGGCCTCGGAACACTGGAGACCAAAAGGTCGAGCATGAATCATATAGTAGATATGCTCAACATAGTGATGTTCACCATTGAAAACTACTCCATCTCACGTGATGATCGGACATGGTTTAGTTGATATGGATCACGTGATCACATAGATGATTAGCGGGATGTCTATCTAAGTGGGAGTTCTTAAGTAATATGATTAACTGAACTTTAATTTATCATGAACTTAGTCCTGATAGTATTTTGCAAATAATGTTGTAGATCAATAGCTCGCGTTGTTGCTTCCCTATGTTTTATATGTGTTCCTAGAGAAAACTAAGTTGAAAGATGTTAGTAGCAATGATGCGGATTGGATCCGCGATCTAAGGATTATCCTCATTGCTGCACAGAAGAATTATGTCCTTGATGCACCGCTAGGTGACAAACCTATTGCAGGAGCAGATGCAGATGTTATGAACGTTTGGCTAGCTCAATATGATGACTACTTGATATTTTAGTGCACCATGCTTAAACGTCTTAGATTCGGGACTTCAAAGACGTTTTGAATATCATGGACCATATGAGATGTTCCAGGAGTTGAAGTTAATATTTCGAGCAAATACCCGAGTTGAGAGATATGAAGTCTCCAACAAGTTCTATAGCTAAAAGATGGAGGAGAATAGCTCAAGCAGTGAGCAGGTGCTCAGATTGTCTGGGTACTACAATCGCTTGAATCAAGTGGGAGTTAATCTTCCAGATAAGATAATGATTGACAGAATTCTCTAGTCACCATCACCAAGTTAGTAGAACTTCGTGATGAACTATAATATGCAAGGGATGACGAAAATGATTCCCAAGCTTTTCATGATGATGAAATCGACGAAGGTAGAAATCAAGAAAAGTATCAAGTGTTGATGGTTGACAAGACCACTAGTTTCAAGAAAAGGGCAAAGGGAAGAAGGGGAACTTCAAAGAAAAATGGCAAGCAAGTTGCTGCTCAAGTGAAGAAACCCAAGTCTGGACCTAAGCCTGAGACTGAGTGCTTCTACTGCAAAGGGACTGGTCACTAGAAGCGGAACTGCCCCAAGTATTTGGCGGATAAGAAGGATGGCAAAGTGAACAAAGGTATATTTGATATACATGTTATCGATGTGTACTTTACTAGTGTTTATAGCAACCCCTCAGTATTTGATACTAGTTTAGTTACTAAGATTAGTAACTCGAAACGGGAGTTGCAGAATGAATAAAGACTAGTTAAGGGTGAAGTGATGATGTGTGTTGGAAGTGGTTCCAAGATTGATATGATCATCATTGCACACTCCCTATACTTTCGGGACAAGTATTGAAATAAGTGTCATTTGGTGTTTGCGTTGAGCATGAATATGATTTGATCATATTTATTGCAATACAATTATTCATTTAAGTTAGAGAACAATTGTTGTTCTGTTTACATGAATAAAACCTTCTATGGTCATACACACCAACGAAAATGGTTTATTGGATCTCGATCGTAGTAATACACATATTGATAATATTGAAGCCAAAAGATGCAAAGTTAATAAGGATAGTGCACCTTATTTGTGGCACTGCCGTTTAGGTCATATTGGTGTAAAGCGCATGAAGAAACTCCATTCCGATGGACTTTTGGAATCACTTGATTATGAATCACTTGGTACTTGCGAACCATGCCTCATGGGCAAGATGACTAAAACGCCATTCTCCAGAACTATGGAGCGAGCAACAGATTTGTTGGAAATCATACATATAGATGTATGTGGTTCGATGAATGTTGAGGCTCGCGGCGGGTATCATTATTTTCTCACCTTCACAGATGGTTTAAGCAGATATGGGTTATCTACTTAATGAAACATAAGTCTGAAACATTTGAAAAGTTCAAAGAATTTCAGAGTGAAGTTGAAAAACATCGTAACAAGAAAAAAAAGTTTCTACGATCTGATCGTGGAGGAGAATATTTGAGTTACGAGTTTGGTCTTCATTTGAAACAATGCGGAATAGTTCGCAACTCACGCCACCCGGAACACCACAGCGTAATTGTAGCGACCCGACCTCAGACGGTCAAGCCTCTGTGTTGCTGTGCCATCCCTGGATCAGTATGCTGGCACACACAGTACATCAATGTATATATCAAAGTGCAATCACATGTATAATTAACGTAAAACTGATATATACCTCATAATTCACAATGAAACAAATAGTCGGGTGTGGAGTCCCATCAATGCCATCGGCGGGTTGAGTGTAGACCGTAACCTGCATCTGTACTCTTACTCGTCGGAACAAAGTATACGCAACATGATACGTTGCAGCCGTGTAGGTCAGTACATTGAATGTACCGGCGAGATCACAACATCAGAAAACAGATGATAAAACTATACTATATGCAATATGGCTTTGTGGCTCTGTGTCTGAGTTTTGTTTGCGTAAAACCTGATTTATTTTCCCTACATCAAAGGAATAAATGAAGTCTGTACTATGGAGTTTTCTATCATGACATGGTTCCGCCAACCGATGTCTCATAGCCCAAAATCATCATAAGTTGCCCACAATTAAGTTATCAATCCGGTGTTGAGAGTTCTGAGATAGATCCAAGTCGAGGCTCAAATTGTCCGTGAATCGGGACGCGGACTAATCGATTAGGTTTAAACCCTCTACAGAGGTTTTTACACTTTACCCGCAAGATTCGATCCCTCTTTTACGTTCTCGCACTTCAGGTGTTTGAGAACAAGATGACCGAAACATGGTCTTCGAAGAGTTCCTCGACCACCGTCCGGTGCTCATCCAATCCTACCGTAGTTCTACATCTGCTAGCACCGTCCCAGCCAGAGTCACAACTAAGGTCAACCAAGCGAGCCCATAGTGACTTGCGGTTGCACAGGTAAGCTTCCGGGCATGAAGTATTCTTCCGTCTCTTTGAGTGCAGGTGAAGCTTTCCGCAAGATGTCATGGCGCTTCTCCATGCATCCCGGCCATCCACTGGTTTCTCCAGGTGCCGTCAACCATCCTTCATCTAGTAGTGTGTATTGAATTCTTGTCTCGAGTCTTGAAGTCTTGAGGCCTTGAAGATGCAGATCCTTGCAGATGCCATCATGGAGTTGTCGTCATTGACGTAGAGTCCTCCTTCTTCACACCACTCGAGCACTCATACCAACCCGTCTACTATTGCGTAGCATTAAAATAAATAACGTCCGGGCTTGGTAACAGGGTGATGGGTTCCTACCTCATGCATACTACTCAACTACAAGGATTCAATATCACTCTGGAGGGATTATTGCGAAGATGACACTAGATGCAATAAAACACATAGGTATGAAAAACATGGTCAAAGTGAACTTGCACGGTAAGTTGATGAAGATAACAACACTCTCGAATAATGACTCAAGAGAACTATTCGTCACTCCGTTGAAAATCTATATAGTCAAACATAGCATTCATATAAGCAAACATCCTAGCAAACAATTCTAACACTCATAATAAAACCAACAAATAAAAATGCAAATCAAGGGACACCAAATAAAAACAAAGGAAAACTACACAACAAAACTACTAAAGAAAACTCTAAGACATAACACAAAATAGTTTTGTCCTAAGTAAAACTTAACAACAATTAAAACAATAAACTAATAACTTAACAGAAAAAAATAAAATGTAAAACAACTAAGTTAACAGAAAGTATTTTTTTATAAAATTTTATTTGCAAAAAGAAACAAATAAAAAGCTTTTATGAAACACTAACTATGACCTAAACAAGTTTTCATACAAAACTAAATAAAATAATTTTTTAAAATAAAAACAAAATTTTCTTTGGTTTACTAACAGAAACAAAACTAAATTTGTCAAAAGTGACAAAAATAAATAATTTAAAACTAATAAAAACAATAAAGAAAAGACTAAAACAAAGCTATAACTAAAACAGTACTGTTTTGCTAAAAACCTAATTTAAAAGTAAAGTAAAAATAAAGAAGTATATGCTACTGGATAGACAAAACCATATTAAGACAGTAGCAAAAAGAATCAATCAAAAATACTTTGTAAAACTCAAAATATGACCAAATTAGTGATTTGAACAAATTTCATCAAATTCAAATCTAAACTATTCAAATTTGAAACCTAAGTACACAAACAGAAACTTAAGCAAATTTGTGACACAATGCAAAAAGAATCACTCAATTTGGATCTAAAATATAAAAGTTATAAGAAATCTAAAATTGAAACATTTTCTGTTTTTAAAACAGAAACGAAAAATAAAACTAAGGAAAAAAAACTAACGCGCTAACGGGCCTATCTAACGCTCAGGCGACATATAACTAATGCGTGCCCGAGGTTAACAGAAAATAAACCGATCGGGCCGGTCTAACTAAACCAGGAAATAAACCGGATTAAAACCAACTAAAACCGATCTAATCTAAATAAAACCTAACCCTTCGTGATCTAATCTAGGCCGTAGGTTCTAGATCAGACGGTGGAGAATGGCTCACCGTGGTGGGGCGAGCTCCGGCGAGGTCGTCGGCGGCGGTGGCGGCTCGGGGACGACGCAGGCGAGGCCTCCGGTGATCCTAGACGACGGTGAAGACGCCCAGGCGATGCGGAAGACAACGGCGATGACGATGGTGGTCGGCGGTGAGCTCGGGGACGTCAGAGGAGGACGGCGGTGAGGTTGAGGCGGCGGTGGTGTTCGGGCGTCGGCGGATGGGGTGCTCCGGTGGGTTTCGGGCTCGGGCGAGGGCACGGGGAGATGCGGACGAGCGAGGGGAGTCCGGAGGTGGTCTCGGGGGCGGCGAGGGGGTCGGAGTAGCTCGGTGGGGCGGCAATGGCGCGGCGGGGGCACTCGGCTCCGGCGAGCAATGGCGGCGAGCGGAGAGGGTTTCGGGGGTCGGGAAGGGGCGGAACGGGGTGAGGGGAGAGGTATTTATAGGGGCGGGGTCGACTTGGAGGAGGGGGCGAATCGGGGAGATGATCCCGAGATCTCCGGGATTCCGGCGGCGGCGGCGGTGGTTCTGGCGTGGGGAGGAAGAAGAGGAAGATGCGGGTGGAGCGATCGGGCGGTGGGACCCGACGGTCAGTGAGAGAGGGAGAGAGGAGGGCGGGCGGTGCGAAGGGGTTTCGGCGCGGGTGAGCTGCTGGGCCAGCCTGGCGCATAGGTGGGCCGAGGGAGAGCGATAGAGAGAAAGTTATGTGGCCCTTGGTCCGTTGGCTTCGGCTATTTTTTTAATAAAGCACAGACAAGAATACTGAATAAAGGAAAAACAATAATACTTTTATATAGACATATTATATATCAAAATGACCGGAAGAATAAATCCTACAACATGAATATTTTTACATGGTGAAAGAAAATTCACATAAATTCTAATAAATCAAAAAGTGCTACTGATGCAATTAAAATGCAAATAAAATTATATTAAGATACCAAAATTATTTCAAACTAAATTTTCTCCATTTTTATAATGTAGGGAATCATTTTACCCTATTTTCCATATAGTTTAATTTTGGAGAAAAATAATTCGAAATAAACCAAATAACTCCAGATGGTTTTGAAATTGAAATTCAAACCACTTCCAAATCTTTTTTTCATTTTCCTCATTCAAATATATTTCAAATTTGCCCCTGGTTTGGAGTGTCATGTTGCTCCTCCCTTTATTTTTGAAATGGGTCAGAGGAATTTGAAACTATTCAAATGGGAAGGATTCCAAATGGAATTCCAAAAGTGGTTTAACTCCCTACTCTCTTTAATTAAACTTTGGAGAAGTCCTTTCATCTCCTCTCTTGAAAGTCCTTGAGTGGCATCAAGTTTGCATTACTTTCAATTGAGGTTTCAAAACATTTCAAATGGAAACACTTTTGGGAAAGTCCTTTTATTCCCTCTCATTCAACTTTCAAAAAGTTTCAAATTGCACTCAATTTCACTCAATCATTCAGACAACAATCAAACAAACAATCAAAACTATTTATTTAATATAACATTCCAAAATTTATAATTTTGGGATGTTACAAACCTACCACACTTAAAATGAATCTCGTCCTCGAGATTCGAAGAGGCTAGAAAGAAAGGGTTAGGGGTTGGGGGTCTTCTAGCAAATGTTTTGGTCGGAAAGGTCAGGGGTGCTACCACACTTAAAAATAAGGTTACGGTTCCAATAAACTCAGATACTTCCTCTGGAGTGCTGACAATATTGTCTCTTCACATATCTTACAATAGCTCCTTCATTAATGCTCTTCTGTCAGAAGCATAGCGTTTTCCTCAAAATCTTGGGTCGGTTCGTGAAAGTTGAAGTTCGTCCGAGACTGGATCTTCTTAGCTGATAGGTCTGTGTCCATTCTAGACAACTATCGAAATACTCATGGTGGTCTACCATTAATGGTTTCTGCAGAAAAAGGGGCCTTGGCTTCATTCTCACTGTATAATCTACGATTGGCAACAACTACCATGTACATGGGTTTATCATCATACCATTCTAAGGCTTAAGCAAGGCTTCAACGAGCGTCGTCACTTTACTATGGGTTAGTCTCTCAGATTTACCATTCCAAATAGCAAGAGCGAATGATACGAGTAAGTCGGTATGGTGATCAATCCATTCCGCACCCAAATCATTACCCTGTATAAGGTTTAGCGAATCTCGTATTTCTAACACTCGGGCATTCTCACAAGCATTGCAGAATTTCTCTGTATTGAACAGGGATCGGGTAAATCCTTTGGTTACGCAAGCCAAACAAAACATCTATCGTTACTTCACCACTCTCGGGTTTTTGCGTAACCTCCTACGAAGCGTATCTTTGATTGAATCACCGATTCTTCCAAATTTCTTCCTTCATCAAGGTTACATCATTCCTTTTCAAAATCACGGGCCTGTGGGTTATGGCCCACTTCAACACTAGTGCAGCTTTAACTCATCCTTGGAGTAACTCTCTTGTTCCATATTACACCTCCTTTAAATCCAAAGAGTACTCTATTTCTTCATACCATCATATCAAAAGCAAAACTCCAACTTTTTTTTCCTTGAACTACAGTCCGTGGAATATATATTTTCTTATCCATTAGTCTAGTCTTCTTCACGGTACTACCACCCTTAAAATGCACAAATTCTTCCATAGACCATATTTTTCTCATATCCTCGAAAATGGTCAAAACTCTTTGTTCATGGAGTAACAACCCATAAAATTCAACATATGAAATCATCACACCTTAACTTTATTGATTCATGAATTCATTACAATCTCTGAGCACCCATTACATAACTCAACTCATCGAACTCATGAAAATGAAATTGCTTTCTATTAATCTTGTTTCCAATATCAAAATTCCAACTACTCAACTCCAGCTTTCATCTTGTCGGGACATTTAGTAGCATAATGTCCTGCTTCCTTGCAATGAAAACAAATAACTTTCGATAAGTCTTTGGGCTTCTTGGAGATGGTGCCTGCTCCTTGAGTTCCTTGGTTCCTTTCGAGACAATGATTGGCATAATGCCCGACGTCCTTACATTCAAAACAGGTAATATGACTCTTGTCCCTCTTTGCAGAAATTGGGTTGTTACGAGGGTGTCTTTGTTTTCTCTTCACAGGTTTCTTCGCTCGATCAAACCTTCTATTCCTGTGGATCAAACTCTATTTCTTCCGTCGGGAAGTATCCGGATACTCTTTTCTTTTCCTTGGTGCAATCTTGTGAAAAATGTCCTTCTTCTCCACATGAATAGCGGGCATTGGAGTAAAATCTGTTGAGGCCTTCTCCATCGTGGTCTTCAACACATTCCTTCATCACAGGTTCTTTCATAACTTCTCGGAGAGCTTCTTTCATTCCTTCTTCCTGCTCCTGAATAGTTTGTTGCACCATGGGGTAAATGTGACACTGAGTCGGGTAGTGGGTGGTTCCTTCACACAAGAAACAAGTCACCTGACTAGTTGGCCATTCCTCAGCTGGGTGTTTCTCCTCACAATGAGGGCATCCATCCTTGTGTTCCTCCTGGGTGTGTCCTATTTCTCTGCAAATCTTGCAGGCACAAGGTTTTTTCTTCGGGTTATCATAGTGCTTCTGGATAAGATGGGATCTCAACAGAGTCTTCTTGAATTCTTCCCAAGTCTTTGCTCCATTCCATCCCTGTATAGCTTGATGCATCCGCCACCATGTTGCAGCACTTCCTTCAAAGTACTGAAGAACGTAAGATACTTCATTCTTCCTTGAAACCAAATTGCTCCCGAAGTGATTCTCCATGTTCTGAATCCATAGCTCTGCCTCCGGCTGGGTTTTCGGTCAAGAGAATACCGGTCCAACTTCATTCATCATCTAATGGGTCCAAAAGTTTTGGGATGAGATATGAGAGAGGTGGGGAGGGATACACACAATACAAACAATAGTTTTTGAAGAAACGGGTTTTACTTTGTGGCTGTCGGAAAACATCAAACAAATGACAGCTCACAAATCGCCGCATCTAACGTAAGTGTGTAACAGGGGTTTGATCTTCTAAAGGTCAAATAATTCTTCAGATTCTTCAAGTCTTCAGAGTCTTCAACTGTTGTAGCTTCAATTCTTCTAATGCATGGTGAAATCCTATTTACTCTGAAGAGGCCATCAGTTATCCGATATCTTGTCCTTCTTGGAGCGGCTTGATTGATTCTTCGTGTGGTCAAAAGGGAAAAGGGGTATATTCTAACTATTTGAGGTAAGAGGGACTATTTGACAAAATCAGAAAAGGTGAGAAGTAAGGGTATTTTTGAAAACCAAGTTTTAGAGATATCATGTCCGAGGGCTTTCCGATTTCTAGGGTCACGTCCTACAGTCAACATGTGCTCTGATACCATATCTGTAGCGACCCGACCTCAGACGGTCAAGCCTCTATGTTCTTTGTGCCATCCACAGATCGATATCTTTGGCACACCACGGTACATCAATGTATATATCAAAGTGCAATCACATGTATAATTAACGTAAAACTGATATATACCTCATAATTCACAATGAAACAAATAGTCGGGTGTGGAGTCCCATCAGCGCCATCGGCGAGTTGAGTGTGAACCGTAACCTGCCGTACTCTTACTAAATCGGAAGAAAGTATACGCAACATGATACGTTGCAGCCGTGTAGGTCAGTACATTGAATGTACCGGCAAGATCACAACATGAGAAAACAGATGATAAAACTATATTGTATGCAATATGGCTTTGTGGCTCCGTGTCTGAGTTTTGTTTGCATAAAACCTGATTTATTTTCCCTACATCAAAGGAATAAATGAAGTCTGTACTATGGAGTTTTCTATCATGACATGGTTCCGCCAACCGATGTCTCATAGCCCAAAATCATCATAAGTTGCCCACAATTAAGTTATCAATCCGGTGTTGAGAGTTCCGAGATAGATCCAAGTCCAGAGGCTCAAATTGTAAAACCTAATCGATTAGCCGTGTCCCCGATTACGGACAATTTGAGCCTCTGGACTTGGATCTATCTCGGAACTCTCAACACCGGACTGATAACTTAATTGTGGGCAACTTATGATGATTTGGGCTATGAGACATCGAAACCATGTCATGATAGAAAACTCCATAGTACAGACTCCAATTATTCCTTGTTGTAGGGAAAAATAAAACCAGCTTTTATGCAAACAAAACTCAGATACAGAGCCACAAAGCCATACTGCATATAGTATAGTTTATCATCTGTTCTCTCTTATTGTGATCTTGTCGGTACATTCAATGTACTGACCTACACGGCTGCAATGTATCATGTTGCGTATATTTCGACGCAGTAAGAGTTACGATATGTGGTTATGGTCTACACTCAACTCGCCGATGGCGCTGATGGGACTCCACACCATTACTTGTTTCACGAGACTTATGGGAGGTATATATCGTTTTACGTTATTGATACATGTGATTGCACTTTGATATATACATTGATGTACTGTGTAAAGCCAAAGATACGATCTGTGGATGGCATGTATAATACAGAGACTTGACCGTCTGAAGTCGGGTCGCTACAGAGAGACTGAAGGAAATATGCCCTAGAGGCAATAATAAAGTTATTGTTTATTTCCTTATTTCATGATAAATGTTTATTATTCATTCTAGAATTGTATTAACCGGAAACTTAGTACATGTGTGAATACATAGACAAACAGTGTCACTAGTATGCCTCTACTTGACTAGCTCGTTGAATCAAAGATGGTTAAGTTTCCTAGCCATAGACATGAGTTGTCATTTGATTAACGGGATCACATCATTAGGAGAATGATGTGATTGACTTGACCCATTCCGTTAGCTTAGCACTTGATCGTTTAGTATGTTGTTATTGCTTTCTTCATGACTTATACATATTCCTATGACTATGAGATTATGCAACTCCCGTTTACCGGAGGAACACCTTGTGTGCTACCAAACATCAATACATAACTGGGTGATTATAAAGGTGCTCTACAGGTGTCTCCAAAGGTACTTGTTTGGTTGGCGTATTTCGAGATTAGGATTTGTCACTCCGATTGTCGGAGAGGTATCTCTGGGCCCACTCGGTAATGCACATCACTATAAGCCTTGCAAGCATTGTAACTAATGAGTTAGTTGTGGGATGATGTATTACGGAATGAGTAAAGAGACTTGTCGGTAATGAGATTGAACTAGGTATTGAGATACCGACGATCGAATCTCGGGCAAATAACATACCGATGACAAAGGGAACAACGTATGTTGTTATGCGGTTTGACCGATAAAGATCACCGTTGAATATGTGAGAGCCAATATGAGCATCCAGGTTCCTCTATTGGTTATTGACCGGAGATGTGTCTCGGTCATGTCTACATAGTTCTCGAACCCGTAGGGTCCGCACACTTAACATTCGGTGACAATTTGTATTATGAGTTATGTGATTTGATGTACCGAAGGTAGTTCGGAGTCCCAGATGAGATCAGGGACATGACGAGGAGTCTCGAAATGGTCGAGACGTAAAGATCGATATATTGGATGACTACATTCGGACATCGGAAAGGTTCCGAGTGATTCGGGTATTTTTCGGAGTACGGGAGAGTTACGGGAATTCGTATTGGGCCTTAATGGGCCATAGAGGAAAGGAGAGAAAGATCTCAAAAGGTGGCCGCACCCCTCCCCATGGTCTGGTCCGAATTGGACTAGGGAGGGGGGGGGGGGCGCCCCCTTCCTTCCTTCGTCTTTTCCCTTCCCTTTTTCCTATTCCATGTGTGGAGGAGGAATCCTACTAGGACTCCACACTTCTAGCGCGCCCTAGGGGCTGGCCGGCCTCCCCTCCTCCATCCTTTATATACGGGGGCAGGGGCACCTCTAGACACACAAGTTAATCTGTTGATCTATTCTAGCCGTGTGCGGTGTCCCCCTCCACCATATTCCACCTCGGTCATATCGTAGCGGTGCTTAGGAGAAGCCCTGCGTCGGTAGCAACATCATCACCGTAATCACGCCGTCGTGCTGACGGAACTCTCCCGTGAAGCTCTGCTGGATCGAAGTTCGAGGGACGTCATCGAGTTGAACGTGTGTTGAACTCGAGGTGCCGTACGTTCGGTACTTGGATCGGTCGGATCGTGAAGACGTACGACTACATCAACTGCGTTGTGCTAAAGCTTCCGCTTTCGGTCTACGGGGGTATGTAGACACAATCTCCCCTCTTGTTGCTATGCATCACCATGATCCTGTGTGTGCGTAGGATTTTTTTTGAAATTACTACGTTCCCCAACACCATGCTCCTGAGAGAATTCCTGATGCTGCGGGTGGCTCCGCTACAAGTGCGCTCGCGCCCCTTGTGGACGCTTGCGGGCGACGAAGACAAGCTTCGCCTGAGTCCGGAGGCCTTGTCTGACGAAGAGCTAGCTGTGGCTCTCCACCTCTTGGTCGGGGACGACCAAGAGTATCCGCCGAGTGCCCTCGTTCCCTTGTTCCTCTACAAGGACGGGGCGCAGGTAGTGGCTGCCATGCCCACCTTTGACGGGCCTGGCCTGGTGCCACCGGCGCCGGTGGAAGTGTCTTCTGGCGATTCCCGCAGGGAGGAGTGAGGGAGTCCTGGATTAGGGGGTGTCCGGATAGCCGGACTATACCTTCGGCCGGACTCCTGGACTATGAAGATACAAGATTGAAGACTTTGTCTCGTGTCCGGAAGGGATTTTCCTTGGCGTGGAAGGCAAGCTTGGCGATACGGATATGTAGATCTCCTACCATTGTAACCGACTCTGTGTAACCCTAGCCCTCTCTGGTGTCTATATAAACCGGAGGGTTTTAGTCCGTAGGACGAACAACAATCATACCATAGGCTAGCTTCTAGGGTTTAGCCTCCTTGATCTCGTGGTAGATCTACTCTTGTACTACCCATATCATCTATTAATCAAGCAGGAGTAGGGTTTTACCTCCATCGAGAGGGCCCGAACCTGGGTAAAAACATCATGTCCCTTGTCTCCTGTTACCATCCGCCTAGACGCACAGTTCGGGACCCCCTACCCGAGATCCGCCGGTTTTGACACCGACATTGGTGCTTTCATTGGGAGTTCCTCTGTGCCGTCGCCATCAAGAAGGATGCCTCATCCCGTCTTTAAAGACGGCACCGTTGCTGAGGGAGCTTTGGTTGTCGGCCAAACTCTCCGGCTAGGTGGTTTTCTTATGACTACCTGTTCGGCTGCTGCGCCGACAATGACCTCTCGGGTCATCAAAAGCAATCTTCACATCAGCTCGGAACTCGCTGAGTAGTTAGATCCAATGGAGCTCTCTTCCCTAAACGAGCTCTTGGATCGCATCGCCTCCCTGGGAGTCGCTACAGACTACGACCAGATTGGGCCTAAACCCAATCTGAGAGAGATTAACTCTCCCCAGGTCACCCATAACGTTGCAGTGGTAGAGGGACAATGCGGCGGCCCTTCATCTATCTTAAGGCCCATCTCGTTTTCTTGTAGTGCCCTCGTTCCCTTGTTCCTCTGCAAGGACGGGGCGCAGGTCGTGGCTGCCATGCCCACCTTTGACGGGCCTGGCCTGGTGCCACCGGCGCCGGTGGAAGTGTCTTCTGGCGATTCCCGCAGGGAGGAGGAAGAGGAGGAGGACGAGGAGTGCGGCCCGGAGGCGACCCCCGAGGGGATGGGGGAGACCTCCCCCTTGCGCAAGGCCAACATCCTCGGCACCCTGCCTGATGATGACGAGGCCGGCGTCCTCCCGGAGAGAGAGGAGCCGCCCTTGGTTCCGACTAGGGGTAGGTCAGCGTTGATCTCCTAAGATGACGCTCCTTCTCTGGCTCCGCCTGGAGCTGCTTCAGGTCCATCCGCTGCCCCTTCTTCCGCTCTTGGAGCCCGCGCGCCTGTGCCTCAGGCTGGGGCCTCTCCGGCTTCAAGCTTATGAAGCAGAGGGACTATGCCACGGTAGACCAGTAAGTGTTCTTGTCCTGTTTTGTTCTTGCTTCTGCTGCTCATCCTTGATGCTTCCCATTTATGCAATTAGGCCAACGCTCACAGCGAAGAAGAGGAAGGAGAACGAGGTGGTACTGCTCGAGGCCAGATCGCCTCCTGCGGCCGCACCCCCCTCCATGGACAAGGGCAACGACGACACTCGTTCTTCTACGGCCCGATCATCTTCGCGAGGCTTGGGGAGCTTCCTCGGAAGGAGTTAGCCCCGTGGCCCTGCTGGCTTCGGATGTGCCAACGCCTGGCTCGGTAGCCGAGATCCCCAAAACTCAAGAGCCTCCGTCCTCTCAGGTCCTGGTGACGATGTCACTTCCTCCTCCTCTGCCGCGCTGCTATCTCCGGGTCCTTTGGCCTCCCCTGACGTTCTGGAGCGTGCTCTTTCTGCGATGACCCTGCTGCGAGAAGATCTTCAAGGCGCCGACCGTCGCCTAGTGGCCTGGCGCCCGGAGCTGGTCTCTAGCTGGCTTCATTCCAATGTGTCTGGCCGGGCGACGCTGAGCCAGGCTGCAGCGGACTCTGAGAAGGATAAGCAGGCCATCGCCCAAGCTGTGGCCGCTAGCAAGGTGGCGTTGAAGGATGCCGGGGCCTCCCAGGACCGCTGTCGGTTGCTGGAGGCTGAGCTGGAGACCGCGCGAAAGAAGCCCGAGGCCGCAAGGCGGAGGAGGAGAATATGAAGGCCCGGGAGGACGCCGTCAGGGATCGCGACGCCGAGGCTGGAGGCGATTGGCGCAGGCCTTGAGCCAGGCCTTGGCAGTTGGAGGAGCTGGAGCAGAAGCTGAAGGCGGAGAAGGCTGAGCTTGAAGCTAAGGCGAAGGTCTTGTCTGAGGACCGCGAGGCCTTCAAGCTCCTCGAGGAGAGGTCTCTGACGGCGCTGCAGTCGCTCTACGAGAAGGGCTTGGAGGAGCCGCTGGCCGCCAGCAACGAGGGCCCCACCCAACTTCTTCCTTATCTGGTCAATGCGCTTGAGGACGTCATGAGTGGCATTGGCCCCATGGAAGAGGAAGAAGCCCATGTTCTTTCCTCACCCGCGTTGACGCGCGTCTTCAGCCACCTCCATCTTCGCGACCCTGCCACCCGCCTTAACGAGCTGCTAGAGCCTGTGGATGATGAGAATTGCGCGGCCGCTGCCGCAGCCGTGAAGGGTCAGGTGGAGGGCCTGCTGAAGAAGTTTCGCGCCTTCGCTCCCGCGCCCTCGACCGGCGGTGCTACTGATCCTACAGCTCCGGCTGGTGGTACAGGTGAAGGCGTAGCCGTTGAAGAAGAAGCATCCCTTGCAGGCGACGACAACTACGTCCGGGAGTGACGAGATGGCTTGCTGGAGGCTCCTTTCCTGTTTAGTTTCTGCAAAATGGACCATGCCTCGTGGAGGCGTTTAAACTTGCGTTTGGTATTGGGAGAACAATATGTCCTTTAATATTTGCTTTGTGATTTTGTGATTTCCTTCCCATTTGCTTTACGTTCTACGTCGGCAGGGCCCGACCCCGCGCATACCTCGACCGCCGTTGGGTCGTCCAGATCACCATGATGAGACCAAGGAGTGAGGGGCTGTGTGGCCAGTTAGGCTCCTGAGTCGCGATGCTCAGGAGTCCCCCTTGACGCGCAAATAGCTTACAGAAAGGAAATGTAGGAATAGGTCTAGTGTTCTACGTCGGCAGGGCCCGACCCCGTGCATACCTCAACTGCCGTTGGGTCGTCCGGATCACCAGGACGAGGCCAAGGCACGAGGGGCTACGTGGCCAGTTAGGCTCCTGAGTCACGATGCTCAGGAGTCCCATTTGACGCTCAAACGACCTTCATACATTTTCCCTCGCCGAGGCTTGGCTCGGGAGGGGCGCGTGACGACCAGGTCCGAGGGACCTGGCAGGGTGGCGTATGCTTGGGCGTGACCCGAGCGCAACCCCCATGCCCAGCCCCCTCGCGCGACTCTCCCGAGGGGAGGTGTTGCGATGAGGCCAGACCCTGAGCTCAAGGGCTCCCTGAGGTTGATACGACCATGGGGCCGCCCTTAGTTGTTTCTCACCAGCGCGGAGCATAGCGCTTCCGCACTTGCATGGGCATAACTGCTCCTTGGTAGTGTCGACTGCCAGCGCGGAGCATGGTGCTTCCGCTGGTACGTGGGAGGGGACTCCCTACTGCGGAGAGCCCCCGGGGCGTGTACAACTCCGCCCTGACACGTGGCTTGCACGGCAGGGCTAGACGAGGTGTGTCTGGGCACTCGTGAGCCAGCGCGGGACTCGCGAGGCCCTACCTCAAGGCGGGTTGCGCCTGGTCTTGGTTCTTGATGGCTGTAGTGTTCCTGCGAGATGGTTAGGCAACCTGTGCCGAATGAATTTCCTGAGGTTATCGCACGAGAAGGCCAAGCACCAACGACCCCAGGAGTTGACGTGAACGGGGCCAGCCCGCTAGATAGAGCTCAGCCGTTGGATTTATCGACGCTGCAGGGACGGGCCCGAGCACAGACGCCGTACCTAGCCTTCTTATGCGAAGGGTCTTGAAGAAAGATGATTGGCGCACGGCTCCCACGGTGGGTGACAATCAAGCGGTGATAACCATAGACAGATTAAGCATGGAAGGTGAATCAGCTTAGGTAAATGCAAGAACGGTACATGCCACTGGGTTGGACCTGAGTGGCTTGGGGATGATGCAGCCCGAGGGGTGCCCCCAGCAAGGTAATGCTAAAGACGTAAAAGAATACATGCCGCAGGGACGGGCCCATGCGGCCTGGGAATGATGCAGCCCGGGGGCGCTCCCAGCCAAATAAACTTGGAAAATGTCACCTGGTTCCGTTGTCGAGGGGATGTTGGCGCAACTGAAGATGTGTGGTGAAGGGGTTCTTCTCACGAGCCACCCGGTCCCTGAGCCTTGGGAGGATCTAGGGGCCCAGGCGACTCTTTAAGGACCGTCTCCATCTCCGTCAGGACTGCGTGATGCCTGGAATCCTGAGCCCTCAGGATGCTCCGTAGGTTGCGGATGCCACGCTCGGCAGGCTGAATGGCATGCGAACATAGCTGTCAGGTGGGCCCTCGCAACGTCCCACGCGCGAAGGCCAGAAGAGCTCCTGAGATGCGGCCCTGTTGAGCCCTGGGATGTCGACACAGATGCGCAGCCCGCCATCCTCGCCAGGATGGGGGGCCGCGCTAGGTGGGCGACGGTCGCCGCGCATGGCTCTTGCATCCTGCAGCTCCTGAGTGACTTTGGTAATGAACTCCTGAGCACCGGGCACTCCTCGCCCAATGTCCTCTTGAGGGAAACGTGCCGAAAAGCACACCTCCATGTAGTGCCCGAGTGCCTCCCTCGTGATGTTGGCTAGGTCCGAGGCCCTCCAAAAGAGAGCCCCCGAGCCCTGCCCGAGGAGCGCTGTAACACCCCCAGTGTCACGCTACAGTAATCCCCTATTAATGGTGCCATGTCATCACATTACTTTTGCTAATCTTCACTTGATCCAAATCACTTTTCAAATTCAAATTCAATCTAAAGTAAAAAAAATCTTATTTGTCAGACATGAAATCTAAAATGTTAATCTTGTGCCAAATAATCCCATAACTAATATTGGTAGTGAACCAACTTTTTCACAAAGTGTTTAAGTGCACTAAATTAGCTAAAACAGTGCCTATAACATTTGTTTAAATGCTTTTTAATTTGTAAAAATGCTAACCTGTTTTATTTAAGTGCTAAACTAATTGTGGCAGTAGCCTAAATCATGATGATATTTTAGGTGTAAGTTTTATAATTTATTAAACTGTTTTGGTTCTGAAAAGTTTTGGAAAACAGAAAGTTTAAAAGGAAAAGAAAACTGTTAAAGAAAACAAAAGTGAGAGAGAGACAGCAACCCCCACTGGACCTAACCCACCTGGGCCGGCCCACCAAACCCACCCGAGCCAGCCCAGATCATCCCTGCCCGTCCCCTTCCCTGTTCCCCCGACCGGGGCCGGAACAGGGGCATAGCCCCGCCGAACCCACTCGCCGTTGTCGGCGAGGGGATAAGGCCGCCACGAGCGTGCCTTGATCCCTCCCCCACTCCATGCCTCTCTCCCTCTCCACCTCTCATCTCAGATCCCCTTTCCCCCCACGCGCTGCAACTTCTCCTCTCCGCCATGGTCGCCACTGCTGTCACCTCCGCTTGCTTGCCCATGTAGCCACCGGCCCCTCCTCGATGAGCCACCGTTTCAGACGCGCCGTCGACGTCCGCTAATGCGACCCCAACCACCCGCTCGAGCCGAAGCCCGCTATAGCTCCGCCCCGAGCAAGTCATCGTCCTCGGCTCCGACGAGCACCGTCGCCCCGCTTCGCCGCTTCTGCTGCTCCTGAGCATTCACGGGGCCATCATGTGCCCGCTAGGTGAGCCTCCGCGTCGCTCCCTTCCCTCACTTTCACGCTCTAGCGCGCTCCGTTGCCGTCACCGCGGAGGTGAGCTCCACCGCCCGCCATGGCCGCCGCCCGTGTGCCGTACGCGCTTCCGAGCCCCAGCGCAAGCCACTGGCGCGCTCCAGGGCGCACGCAGCACGGAGCCACGGCCCCAACCGCACCCCTAGGCCTCTTCAACCGAGATTCGAACGGGGCCCGAGCACCACCGCCGCTCCCCGTCGCTGGTCCGACCAGCTCCGGCCTCCCCAGCGTCGCCTATTACCACCACTCGACAGGGCGTTGACCCAACAATCAAAAAGGCCCACCCTCGACTCCGTTCATGCCCTTGTCGCCGACTCCATCCTCGCCCAACTCCGGCAACCGTGGACCTCGACGCCGGCGCCGTTTCTTGCTGTCCTAGTCACTGCTGTTTCCGTGGTTGGACGCGCGATGGCATCAGCGTTCGAACGCTACCGGCCATGCCCTTTTTGACGCCCCCTAGCCCTTTCCCGATCCCCTCCCATGCGTGCCGCCGCGGAGTTGGCTCGCTGGAGCTCCCTTCGATGTGGCGCCGACGTGGCCGGCCTAGCCCCACCCCCAGGGTCACTGCCTGGTGGCCCCAAGGGCCTGGGCTGACCAGTTGACCGACTCAACGCATCTGACTAGGCAGCGCCCAGTCGCTGACATAAAGGGCCCGCAACGCCTGCTAATTAATTAATTTGATTAAGTTAATTAGTTTAACCTAATTAGTCATTGACATGTGGGGCCCAACCACTAATTAACTCTGTTTAGCTAAATTAAACTGCTGTTAGCCCCACTGTCTATGACAGGTAGGACCCAGCTGCCAGATTTGACCTGAACAACTGTGGTTGACCTGTTGACCTCATGCTGACACAATAATTCATTTATGTTAATTTAAAATAAATCCAGAAAATGTTTTAAACTTTGAAAATTCATAGAAAATGAACCATAACTCGGACGAAAAAGTTTTATACATGAAAGTTGCTCAGAACGACGAGACGAATCCGAACACGCGGTCCGTTCGTCTGCCACACATCCCAAGCATAGCAATCATGCAACCTTTCCCCTCCGATTCATTTGTCTGACAGACGTCCGGAACCGGGAAAACTTTCCCGGATGTTTCCCCCTTCGCCAGTATCGCATAGCGCTGCGTTAGAACACTTCTAGCCCCGCTTTTTGTCTTTTTATGCATATGTTTGCGTGTATTTACTGTTTCTTCCCCCTCTTCTCTCTGGTAGACCCCGAGACCGATGATGCCACTGTGATCGACTACGTCACCGACGACCCTCCTTCTCGCCTGAGCAACCAGGCAAGCCCCCCTTTGATCGTCCCGATATCGCCCATTCCATTCTCTCATGCTTGCATTGGATTTTGCTACTGTTATTGTTTGCTCCTATTCTGATGCATAGCCTGCTTTTGTAACATGCTCATCGTACCTTACCTGCTTATCCTAAACTGCTTAGTATAGGTTGGTTAATGATCCATCAGTGACCCCCACCTTGTCCTTGTTGCCCTGCTTCATCATTGAAGACCCGATCAACGGGATCGAAGACCAGGCCCCGGCACCGCACATCACTTTCCCTTAGTTGCACTACACGGTTATTATCGAGTGCCGAGGGTGAGACCTCTTCAGCACTTCTGACGTTAACCCTGTAGTGTAGCTATTCGGTCGTGGTCATCGAGGGTGATTCTGCCTTAACCACTTCTGATACGACTCTGTCGTGCAACCCCTCAAGTGTGATCCTCGTAGGTGGTTCCTATTTCGTTCACCTTGATGATTACATCGAGTGGAATTCACCGGGGGTGATTCCTCGGGTTTTCCCCTTGATGTTTGGACACACGGTTACTATGGTTACTATGAATTTACACTGAACCATGTTACTAAAGGCGATTTACGAGGGGTACCAGCGAGCATATTTGCGGGTGATGAGGACTTGGGTTGACCTGGAAGGTGCCCGCGAGATAATTACGAGGCATGGTCGGGCATTCCTAGCACATGCCGCAAGTCCTCGAGACGGGGCAACGGGATCACATCTTTCATGAGTCTCTGCTTGTTACCGCGCATTCCTAATCCACTACGATTTGGATATTTGATCCGAGGGCCTCGGCACGATAGCACTAACCATCACGTGGGCATCGTATGGGCGTTATGCGTCATATGCATAAGCCAAAGCTTAATAGGCGTCGATTGACTAAGCGGCCTTGGCGCGGTTGGACTGGTAAGCACACTGCCTTTTTAAGGAGGTAGCTAGGTGCGCTCACCGCCACGTTCATAGCGTGCAGGAGTTCAGGGAGATGGCCCATGACCCACAGGGGCATAGGTTTAGTCTGGCGTGCTGACCTCTCTATTAAGCCTAGGTCGGGTTGCGGCGTATTGTTTGGCCAAGGTCGGGCATGACCCAGGAAAGTGTGTCCGGCCAGAGTTAATTGAGCGTGGTGGGTAAGTTGGTGCACCCCTGTAGGGAAGAAAATATCTATCGATAGCCTGTCCTCCGGTAACGGACACTTGGAGTTGTATCCCGATCGATACAACTAGAACTGGATACCTAGGATGAGAAATGGATATGAGAAATGGAGATGAGAATTGGATAGTATGGCTCTGGGATTGCTTTCTCGCAGGGAGTCGAGAAAGGATCTCTGGCCGAGGTTGATAACACTACTACTACTTTACTTTATGCTACTATACTCCCTCCTGTTGCTGCAAGATGGTGGTTTCCAGAAGATGCTAGTCTTCTATAGGACTAGGCCTTCTCTCTATTCTGGCATTTCAGCAGCCCAGTCCACATATACAACCTTCCTTTGATAATGTTGCATATGTAGTGTAGATCCTTTCTTGCGAGTACTTTGGATGAGTACTCACGGTTGATTTGCTCCCCCTTTTCCCCCTTTCTTTTTCTTTCCGGTTGATGCAACCAGATGTCGGAGCCAGGGCGGATGCCACCGCCGATGCCTACTACTACGTGGAGGCCGTCGACGACCAGGAGTAGTTAGGAGGTTCCCAGGCAGGAGGCCTTGTCTTTTCGATCGTAGATGCTTTTGTGCTGGCCTTCTTAAGGCAAACTTGTCTAACTTATGTCTGTACTCAGATATTGTTGCTTCCTCTGACTCTTGTGTATTCGAGCCCTCTGGCTTGTAATATAAAGCTTGTATTATATTAATTTATGTCTAGAGTTGTGTTGTGATATCTTGCCGTGAGTCCTTGATCTTGATCATACACATTTGCGTGTATGATTAGTGTACGATTGAATCGAGGGCGTCACAAGTTGGTATCAGAGCCGACTGCCTGTAGGATTCCCCTTTCCAATTCCTTGGCCGAAGTTGAGTCTAGTCACTATGAAAACTTTTACTAACATGGCTGTGTGGCTTACGGGCCAACGTCGCCATATGGGTGGTATTAAGATCTTTTATTCCTCGTCTATACTCTGGGACTCTATTCTCTCTTCTATTCGGGTTAAATAATTTTGCAAACTCTAACTCTAGGTTCTCGTACCCACTTCGTCCCAGAGAGCCCCAACCTTACCGATGATCACTTGCTTCGCCAGAAGGTTCTGCGGATACTCCTCGATGTTTCTCGAGACTCTGTGCACACTGCCTTACAGTTCCTGACCACCGGTAATCCTCGTGAATAACCTCTTTGCCTCTTGTACCTTCATCCCCAGTTGCTCATGTTGTTACAAGATACCCCTAGCACTCTCCGTTGTTCCGAGAATCCTTGCGCCTTCTGCTTTGCAGCTTCTTTTTGCACTAAGGATAATTCACTTAACCGGGATCTGCTCATCCCCAGTTGTTCATATGCTTTTCAAAATACTTGGAAATACTACCCGATCTTCCGAGTATCCTCTTCAAACTATTGCTCTGCAAATACTTGTCTGCTTGCATTATGGATGCTTTCCATATGTGTAGCAATATTCATTAGTATCTTTTGACACCATCATTTTGATCCTATCGATTCAACATGTGTGTGAAAGCACGCAATCATCAGTTGATCCTTCTAAATTATCTTTCCGGCTCAGACATCATTTTGAACATGAGCCGGTTCTCGACTAATCTATTTGTCATTGATTGTACCCCTAGGTCTATTCTACTTATCCATCCTTGATCAGAGCGTCTGCTTCTGATCCTTCGTTTTGGAAATTATAATTCCTTTGTTATGTAAGCATCAAATTATTCAGATGTTCTATAATCCGATGCCTTTGCATTCTTTCTTCCTCTGATCGAGTACCGATACTCACATCAGCTCCATTTTGGACCGGCAGGCCCATTGCTGGGTTATTATCCGATAGTGTCCTTCACATTCAAAATTCTTGTGAGTTATTCCCATGATACATAATGTCTTTGACAATTTGTATCCTCTGCTTTTGTCAACCATGCTCTACCTTCCGAGCTTGTGTTATTTACTCTTGGAGTTTGTGGTATATGTTCCTAAGATGCCCCTATGGGTTGAACCTATGCCATCCCTAATCAATGTGGACTCGAGAGTTTTCACGAGTCATACTCTTTTGGCGTTTTGCCAGATATAATTTCAACACTACGACTTCATCGAAAACAAGAAGTGAATGGAAGGTTATGCATTGAAGAAGTGGGAGTCGACCTTGAACTTTGTGTTCATGCCCATGGACCTGATGTGGAACTTATCATGGAAGCTCCTTGTGATAATAATAATCCCCTTGTGTTAAGTTCATTTTGTATCTATATTCGGTCCTTTGGAACCGTGGTTCCAACCATATTGTTCTTCTTCGATCCCATTTCTCGGACAAGTTAAAGTACTTGTCTTCTGCAGATCTTTTCGCCTGTCAAGCATCTATTCCACTCTACCTTCGAGTATCACCCCTGGTATCACGAGGATATCATGCCTTTGCACTATATCTAATGAACTTTTGATGAAGCACTACCCTTTCCCTGTCATTATCACTTCACGGGTTCTGGGTTGTTTATCAATCGAGAACACCGATAAATGAATCAATTCTGCACTCTGATTCAATGACTCTTAAGTAAATTTCGTTGCTTACGAGTTTAATAATCCTTCAAGTCATTCCTAGCCTGATCGGCTATATCATTATCATGATAAATTTTAACTGTGCTACCTGATCCTTCTTCTCGCAGCACAATTTTCAATGATGAGCTAAGCTTACGTTGAATTTTCCTTGTCATATCATTTCGCCTGGAACAACAAGCTTGGTTTCTAGTTTGCGTTGTACCTGTGGTTCCAATAACTTTTCGCTTCATCATTCCTTTGACTTGATGTCATCACCGATCGATTACATCTTCATGAAATCTCTCGACAATTGTGTTGTGCTCGTCAACATTCTGAGCTCTTCTAGCATATCAATCAACTTCGTGATGAGTACTACCATCCTTGACCCTCGATGATTTGAGTTATTATCGACAACTCCCTTGTCTTCTTTCCAACACATGTTTGATCATGTCTTGGTTATGTCGGATTTCGGGTTCCAGCAGACCCTTGAGGTTCGAACACTGGGGTGCGCACGGAGATCTCTCCCTATCGTTCTACGTCCGATCCTCTCGTGCGAACTAAGATGAAAACGATGAACAACACAAGGGACACGGGGTTTATACTGGTTCGGGCCACCGTTGTGGTATAATACCCTACTCCAGTGTGTGGTGTGGTGGATTGCCTTAGGGGCTGATGATGGACAGTACAAAGGAAGAACTGCCTCGCGAGAGGTGTTCTTCAGCTGGCGCGATGAACTGCTTGGGTGAGTTCGATCGCCTCTCTCTCTCTCTCTCTCTCTCTCTCTATCCTTGCCTCTCGATCAGATGCCTCTACTCTATGGTGGCTAGCTCTATTTATAGAGGCCCTGGGCCTCTCCCCAAA
The DNA here is from genome assembly GCA_021605145.1 of Aegilops bicornis. Lineage (NCBI taxonomy): Eukaryota > Viridiplantae > Streptophyta > Magnoliopsida > Poales > Poaceae > Aegilops > Aegilops bicornis. Next base: position 331,738,551 of record CM038675.1, read on the forward strand.
TAATTGAATGGGAAGGGCGCCAACAATTGGCCATTTTGAAGGGGAACATCTAGTACAGGTTATCCTGACCAAAGGTGGTCTTCGGCTACCAAAAGCTCTGGTGGTGACGCCGTCTTGGGCTCCACGGTGACCTCCGTCCGGCCGTCCGGCTGGTCTTGGTCTCGTTGCACCGGAATTGTAACCTTTGCCTGATACCTTGGCCTGTGCTTGCCTCCGTAGCACCAAAGAGGAAACAAGGACTCTACGCAGGCTGGCGCCCGCCTGGCGCCCGCCTGGCCTTGATCGTCATGGCTTGCGTCACGGGGTCCTCGCGAGGTACCCTTGCATTGATCTCTCTGCCTCCTCGCGAGCCTGCCCGATGAGGCCTCTCCTGAGGAAGCTCTCTGTCATCCGCCCCGCGAGGCTTGGCCCCTCGCGAGGGTCTTGAGATTGTGTTGATGAAGTGGGCCATGCTGGGCCCCACTTGAAACCACGCCTTGGCAGAGCAAGTCTAAGGACCCCGTTCCTAGAACGCCGACAATAGCCCCGGCCCCAAAGGCGCCTGTGGCTTGGCCTATGAAAAGCGAAGGGGCAGCCTTGGCGCCCATGAGCCCCTAACAGCCTGCGGCCTTAGGCGGCGCATGGTGGTTGATTGGGCGTGGGCGCTGCGCTTCCCGCAGCGCGCAACAGCTGCGACTTGACAAGTCCCTGCATGCAGAGATATGGGTCATGATTACCTGTGATCGTGGTGCTCGGCGGTTGGTCTTCTCCAGCTACAAGTACGGGGCTGCGTGAGCTTCGCCTGTTCGCCCCTTTCTGCTTCTCCTCCTCTTCTCCTTGGCCACTCGCCGTTCTCATGGCTCCGAAGAGGTTCTCAGCCGCAGAGAAGGGAAAGGCCTGCCAGGCAGGGCCCGACTTCTCCCCGGCCAAGCACGGCCGGGGTCGTCCTCGCAAGCATCCCGCGGTCCCTGTAGTGGCTTTCCGCGGCCACAGAGGCGGTTCCCTGCGCAGTGGTGAGCGCTCGGTTGCCGAGGGGAGGCATGTCGTGACCGCGCGGCCCCCCCAGGCCGCGCTTTCGCTCGGCGGAGGTGCTGCCGGAGTTCGTTTTGTGGTCGGCGGACCCGACCAACACCTGGCTCCAGCTCCCTTGCTTCTTCGTTGGTGAGCTGCCGGCCAGCGCTCGGTGCGTCTGGCTCCAGGCGGATGGTTGCTGCAGCAGGGCCTTACAGGCTTGTTGGAGGTCTCCCCTTAGAAATGGGGCCACGACTCGCGGTAGCAAACATTTGCCTGCAGCCTTTGAGTCAGCGGTGGACCCTGCACTTCAAGTTCGATGGCGACGCCACCCTCTACGTCATGGTGTTTGGGGAAGATGGTCGCCGCGCTGGGTGCTGCTCCGAAGGTGGTGACCGCGGCCGCCTGCCCAGCCCCGGTACCGACCAGGATGAAGACGGCGCTAGGCGTGCCGGTGGCGGTGCCCGGGGCTTGCCAAGTTTCGGCGACTCTCCCTCAGGCAGCAGCTCCTCTAGTAGTGGCCGCGACCAGCCCCCGCGCCGTCGCGCCCACCTGGGTGAAGGCAACGGGTCCACCCGCCGCCTCGCCCCGGTGAAGCGAGAGGGGGCGTCCGCCTGAGCCCCAGGAGCAGCTCGAGCTTTTGCTGTAGGTTGGTGTAGGGCAGGTCGTGTCCATTTTGTTTCCTTCCTTTCCTGCGTAAGAAGAAGGTAGTACAGGGCCCCATGGGGGCGTGTTAGAACTGTTGCTGTCAATTGTTGTGTTGCTTTTGCCATTTCTGCGCTATGTTTCTGTGATGCGTGCCCATGTGTGGGAGTCATTTGAGCTTGGTGGAGCTTGACGCGGCCCTTGCCTCTCGAGGCTGAGGACTCACCGTGAGCTTCATGCCCTGCAAGGATTAGTTAGAGGGGCAACCTTTGATCCCGGCAGCGGGGGCGATCAGCCTAGGTCCTGCGTTCGTGTCGCGATGCCCGTGAGGCATGGAATGGGAGGGGTACTCCCGCAGAGGACTCAGACAGGAAAGCTCCAGACGATCGGGGCAGAAGATGCTCGGGAGGGCGCCCGCGAACATCCCTCGCGAGACTTATGCGAGAGAAAACGAGGCGAGTAGATGAAAAAGACAGAGAGCCACAAGCCAGGAACGCCAACAACTCCAATAAGACTTCAAACGGGGATAAACACGCCAACTGCAGAAAGCAAATGAAAAAGCCGCGTCCGGCACCTATTCTAGTCTTCGACGTCTTCTCACCAACGCGGAGATAAGTGCTGCCACTAGCATGGGCGGGAGCCCCCGAGGCCCAAGGGCGGCACTCCGGAGACTCCGGGCCGTGTACAGGCCCAATCATTATTACGTGAGAGTGTCACGTGCGGCGAGTGAGGGAGTCCCGGATTAGGGGGTGTCCGGATAGCCGAACTCTCACCGTTGGCCGGACTTTTGGGCTATGAAGATACAAGATTGAAGACTTCGTCCCGTGTCCGGATGGGACTTTCCTTGGCGTGGAAGGCAAGCTTGGCGATACGGATATGTAGATCTCCTACCATTGTAACCGACTCTATGTAACCCTAACCTATCCGGTGTCTATATAAACCGGAGGTTTTTAGTCCGTAGGACAGAACAACAACAATCATACCATAGGCTAGCTTCTAGGGTTTAGCCTCCTTGATCTCGTGGTAGATCTACTCTTGTACTACCCATATCATCAATATTAATCAAGCAGGAGTAGGGTATTACCTCCATCGAGAGGGCCGAACGTGGGTAAAAACATCGTGTCCCTTGTCTCCTGTTACCATCCGCCCTAGACGCACAGTTCGGGACCCCTACCCGAGATCCGCGGTTTTGACACCGACATTGGTGCTTTCATTGAGAGTTCCTGCGTACGTCGCCATCAGGTAGGATGCCTCATCTCGTCTTTAAAGACGATACTATCGCCAAAGGAGCCTTGGCCGCTGGCCAAACTCTTCGGCTAGGTTGTTTTCTTATGACCGCCAGTCCGGCCACCGCGCCGACGATGACCTCTCGAGTCATCGAAACCAATCTCCATGTTAGCTCGGAACTTGCCGAACAGTTAGATCCGATCGAGCTCTCCTCCATAAACGAGCTCTTGGATCGCGCCATCACAGGAGTCGCCACAGACTACGACGGATCGGGCCTAAAACCGATCTGAGAGAGATCAACTCTCCCGGGCTACCCATCATGTTGCTCGATAGAGGAGCAATGCGGCGATTCTTCTTGTATCTTAAGGACTAGCTACGTTCGGATTCCCGATCCCTCTATGCGGATTCCCTTGAGAGGGGCGGATGTCGATCAAGCCACGAACTTAAAGTCGGGCAGCGGGTTGGATTCATTGGATAACACTCAAAATCCAAACTTCCGAAGTTCGGAAACTTCCTGGCCCCTGAGTCTTAAATTGGGCGGGGTTCCGGATCGATTCCACCGCCCACCCAAACATTAGCGATCTATCCCGAATTCGGCAAGAGCCCGCTGAAACGATTACATCATTCTTGGGCGATTCCTCCTGGTTATGAACATGATAAAGGACTGCCGAGAGGAGGACGCAATCCCAATTTTCTGCAATAATTGCACGGACAAGGGAATCCTAAACGCCATAAGTCGTCGCGAAATCACGCGCTTTGCTGACTTAGTGACCATAGTACAAAGAAATCTTGTGCGATGGAAGCGCTGGAAAACCGAAAGTAAATTTTGGGATAATCCGGCCCGAATACATCCCTAGTCCGAAATAAAAGGGTGCATCATTATCAAGCACACAGGTTAAATACCGAAAACCAAAACCTCCTAAAGGGTACGGAACCGTCTTTGGAGGGTTGGCTAAATGGACCCTGCAAAATTCATAGCACGTAGGCGCCACTCCAACTCATAGCCTTGAGCATGTTGGATACTACGGCAGGTGGCCAAAAATGGCGAAGAGCTTCTAGCTTCGAATCCCAGCCCGGCAACACCCGATGCACGGTGTTAGCAGTCTTCAAGACTTTCGCATCAAATAACATGCAACGAACACTCCATAACCTTGCGAAGTATACCAAGTAGCAACAATAAATCCATGGAGGACACGGCTATTACCTTTAATGCCAGTGTGAACCTAAATTCGAACTGCCGGGCACCACCGCATTGGTCCTCGGCCGATAGTGGGCGGCTTTCGCCTTACTAAGGTACTCATGGATGGCGGCAGCGGACTAAACCTCATATATGAGGAAACCCTCCGAAAAATGGAAATAGACTGGAACCGCATTGAGTGAAGCAGCACAACCTTTAGAGGAATAATCCCTAGCCGGGAAGCATGCTGCACAGGAAAAATCACGTTGGACGTAGTGTTATTTCATTGGACAATTACAGGTCCGAGGAGGTCACATTTCAAGTGGCCCCGTTCAACAGCGGATATCATGCTTTATTGGGACGAGAGGCATTCACAATTTTTCAAGCTATACCCCATTATGGGTACATGAAGCTTAAAATGCTCGGACCTAACGGAATCATCACTCTCGCTAGTGATCCGAACATAGCACTCCGCGCCGAAAACAAGACAGCCGCACTTTTAGCCCTCGAGGCACTATCCGAAGCCCTAGCGGCCGAGGAACTCACTGCGATGCGCTCCACGGTGAACAGGGGCGATGTGATACTTGATAAAAGATCCAAGTTCACCTCTTTTAAACCAGCGGACGAAATAGTCAAATTCCAAGTCCACCCAGCGGACCTGCAAAAGACGGCCTAAATTGGGGCACAATTAAACCACGATGTAGGCGCCCAAAGATGTGAGAATTTCTACAAGAAAACTGGGACATCTTTGCACGGCACCCTTCGAGACATGCCGGGAATCCCGCCCGGTGGCCCAGCACAGCCTAAATATCCTAAAAGGATTCAAGCCAGTCAAACAGGCTCTTCGGCGCTTTTCCGAACCCAAGAGACATGCCATGGGAGAGGCGCTAGCCAAACTTTTGGAAGCCGGATTCATCAGAGATATAAATCATCCGGACTGGCTAGCAAACCTGGTGATGGTACCAAAGAAGGATAAATCCTGGCGCCCATGTGTTGATTTTAAAGACCTTAATAAGGCTTGCCCAAAGGATCCCTTCCCCCTCCCTCGAATTGATCAAATTATTGGCCTTCTACAGGACACGACTCATTGTGCTTCCGCGACGCGTACTCCGGCTACCACCAAATCAAGATGGCGGAGCCAGACCAAGCTGTAACAACATTCATCACTCCATACGGCCCGTTCTGCTTCAACACAATGCGCTTTGGGCTCAAAAACGCCGGCGCAACATATCAGCGCATGATTCAGACATGTCTGGCAAACCAGATCGGCAAAACAGTGGAAGCATATGTCGATGACGTGGTCGTCAAAACCAAGCATGTTGAAACTCTAGTAGACGACTTGAGGCTCACATTCGACAATCTTCGAAAATATGACATCAAACTCAATCCGGAAAAATGCGTCTTCGGTGTTCCAGGCGAGAAAGCTCACAGGCTTCATTGTGTCCGTAGAGGAATTGAAGCAAACCCAGCCAAGATCCGAGCTCTGTCACAATTGGATGTTCCAAAGACCTCAAACAAATACAAAAATTATTTGGATGCGTGGCGGCTCTAAGCCGCTATATTTCCCGTTGGGAGAAAAGGCGTTACCCTTTACCGCCTCCTCCGCGCACGAACACTTGAGTGGATGGATGCTGCCACGGCGGACTCGAAGAAATAAAGGCCATTTGGCAACAAATCCGGTCTGGCAGCGTAGCGATAGGCGAACCAATGCTATTATATATCGCTGCAACACATCAAGTTGTCGGCGCGGTGCTCGTTGTCGAGCGAGAAATGGGCGGACACGGTTCCCTATTCAAAAACCGGTTTATTATGTGTCCACAGTCCTAACTCCATGCAAGTCGGTACCCACACTATCAAAATATAGCATACAGCGGTGTTCATAGCATCCGGGCTGCGACACTACTTTCAAGAGTGTTCGATAACGGAAGCCTCCGAAGTACCTCTTAACGACATTATAAACAACGCGACGCGATGGGCCGGATTGCTAAATGGGCCATAGAGCTCCTTCCATTCGACATAACTTACAAGCCACGCATTTAGCTATTAACTCACGGGTTTTGGCCGACTTCGTGGCGAATGGCTGAAGCCGAACTCCCTAAAGATGCACGGCGCATACTCCAATTGGATCATGCACTTTAGCGGCTCCAAAATGTTGGCGGCCTGGGGGCTGGCGTCGTCTGGCGTCCCCAACCGAGACCACAGTCCAATGCGTCCTTGAGATAATGTATACGGACTCCAACAACGCGGCGAATACGAGGCCCATACGCACGGCCTCCGGATGGCGATCTCCATGGGCATTCAACGCCTAGAGGTGCGCGAGGATTCGAACCTCGCAATATCTCAAATAAGCGGGATTTTGATGCCAAAGATCCGAGAATGGCAGCATACCGCAATGCGGTCCTAAAAATGTCGGCCGCAGTTGAAGGGCTCGAATTTCATCATATAGCGGGATAACAAAGGTAGCGGCTATATTAGCGCATCGGTGCAAAAGCGATGCCGTCCCACCCAATATCTTTTTGGAACGGCTGTTCAAGCCATCCGTACTATGGGAAGGGGAGTCCGGCAATAACAATCTGGACCCAACCGCACCGCCCGACGCCGAACACTCTGACACAACCGGAGGCTCTGCCCCCGAGATCACACCCTCTGCCCACGAAATAATGGCGGTTATCGCCCGTGAATGGAACCATTCCTAGCCTACCTAACTAGGTAGGAACTCCCGAAAGATCAAAATGAGGCTCGGTGCATGATCTGACGCTCTAAAGCCTATAAAGTCCATGAGGAGAGCTTTATAAGAAAAGCACTACGGAGTCCTTCAAAGGTGTATCTCCGAAGAGGAAGGGCGAAACCTCTGGCTGAAATTCATGCGGACTGGGTGGACACCACTTGCCGTAGCCCGGGCCCTTGTAGGCAAGGCCTTCCGTCTGAGATTTTATTGGCCGACGGCCCGGCAGAATCTTGTGAGGACTTAGTCCAACGATGCGTCGGTTGCCAGCTTTTGCTAACCAAAGCCACATGCTACTCACACGCCCTTAAAACTATACCCATCACACGGCCGTTTTGCGGTGCAGGGCTTGACATGGTTGGACCCCTTAAGGGAGGAACCCACAAGCAAAAATACCTATTGGTCATGGTGGATAAATTCACCAAATGGATAGAGGCCAAGCCTGTTAAAGCGGCCGAATCCGGACGGCGATAGACTTCATATCAGGGGGTAGTGCACCGTTACGGTGTCCCCCACAGTATCATCACTGATAATGGCACCAACTTCACGGCCGATGAGGTCAAATTATGGTGCAAAAACATGGGCATCAAGCTCGATTACGTCTCAGTCTATCACCCTCAAACCAACGGCCAAGTCGAACGGGCAAATGGTCTAATCATGAGCGGCATTAAACCCAGACTAGTGCGGTCCCTCAAGGAATCTAACACGCACTGGGTTGAGGAGCCTGACTCCGTACTCTGGGGGCTGCGGACCACGCCGAACTGTACTACCGGATTCACACCATTCTTCATGGTGTACGGCGCAGAGGCAGTCTTGCCCAGCGACATAATACATGACTCACCTCGCGTGCGCATGTATGAAGAAAGAGAAGCCGAGCTTGATCGGCAGGACAGTTTGGATGCATTGGAGGAGGAGCGCGACGTGGCAAAATCTCGTTCCGCATTCTATCAACGGAGGCTCGAAGATATCAAAGCGAGGAAATGCGGGCCAAAGCTTATAACGTTGGCGAACTAGTTCTCGCTTTGCCGGACAAGAAAAGGACAAACTTAAGCCCAAATGGGAAGGTCCCTTCATCATCGACCAGGTCCTGACCGGCAGAGCATACCGTCTGCGAAAGCGCGCCGGATAACCGACTCGAGCCGAACCCATGGAACGCAGCCCGTCTCACGAAGATTCTACGCCTAAGTGCCGGACTCCAAGTTCGTCTCCCTCCTCCGTCCACATTTTCTATTATTGCTGTCTTTTATTTCTCTCCTTCCTCCTTCTTCTTCTTGAAGCCTCTAGAGGCTCGTTTGCGCTTTTTTCGCACACACTTGACGCTTGTCCACGCTCATTATACACAGGGGCTTCTTTAACGAAGATTATTTATCACGGGCTTCATGCCCAACACATGCGTTAAACTTCCGCATGTACCTTTTATTCACCATTATATGCATCGATATGACTTAAGTTTTGGCCAAGCTGGGTTGCCTGGCTCTGTGCTTACCCCTCGTTCCGATTGTTCGGCTAGGTGGTAAAGGGAGCACCTCTGCGATTATTCTTGCCGGGTCAGCCGGATGTGTACCTCGAACTGGGTGAAGCGAAAGCTAAGCGTTCTTAAGGCAATATTGATTCGGTGAACTGAAAGATGATTTTTAACTATTTACCCATCTGCCCCCAGATGATTTTCTGCTATTATAGCAGCTTTGGCATGCACTTTAGGGCATGCATCCCAGCGAAAGGAACCCTTAACGGAACTATTCTCCCTGGAAGATGTTTCTTACTACCCATGTAATATAACATAACTAGTTGGGCACTTGTCTGATACAGCAATAATGACCCCTACACGTGGTCTCCATGCATACCCCGGTTCTTATATAACCACGAAGGTATTCGGACACACTCCGGACTATTGGGTCCTGAGGTCGAAGCGAAAAGGTCCGCTATGACAAACGATCTACAATCCGGCTAGAAGACATTTTTTCATGTCACATTTTTACATAGTCAAGTCGACTCATTGTATTCCTCCTCAATGCCATGCAATAGGCTATCTAATTGACAATCTTGCTGGGAATACTTGGCGGCCAATTCTACTTGGCCGTACACTAAGCTTACAGGGATCTCCATCCCATCAGGCCCCACAGGTCCGACCTCGGCCATGTGGTTTGGGTCGACAACCGTGTACCGCATCTTTACCATGGCCCGAGCCTCCCTGGCGCCTTGTGTGAGCCGATATCTTCCATAGTCGGAAGCACCGTAGTGCTCCTTGCAGCCGCTCCGCCAACTCCCCAATGCCTTGAGCGGGAGATAGATAGCCACAAGGCCTGGCGATGCCTTCGTCACCTGCCGGACTCGTTAAATGCGGTAGCCTTGAGTTCGGGAAGAAGATCACCCGAAGAACTGGGCATCTCCTCCTCGGGACGACACTGTGAGCAAACCTACATACATGTTTATGTTAGTCGCCTTCCTCGCCGAACTCTTTTAAAGTTCGCTCAAGCACTCTTGAAAATGCAGCGACGAAGCGCCGATTCTCCTTTAAGAGTCGGACAAGCTGAGCACGAACATCCTTTAGTTCCTCACCCAGCTTGGTGTTGGCATCTTGGAGGTTATTTTTCTCCTGCCGCACCCTCGTAAGCACGTTCTCGCCGGCCTTTAGCTGGCGCAAGAGCTGCTGCTTGTCCGGATCTAGTCCGGCGCCATCTGCAATATTTTTGTCAGATTTACAAACCCACCACACTTCATAAACTATTTATCTTTCAAAGCGTATATTACCAGTGGGGGTCTCTACGGCTCCCCCTGTAGCGGCTAGTGCGGCCTCAAGTTGGGCCTTGCACTCTTCAAGCTCTGAGACGATCGGGTATTCTTTTCTATAAGATCCTGCATAACAAATGATCCTTAAATCAGTTATTCTAACTATTTTAAGTCTCGAGACTCTTGGCATATATAAGCATCAAATTTCCTTACCAGTATGTCCTTTACATACTGCTCCGTAGCTCTAGCTAGACCATCTTGAGCGGACGCAGGTGCGCATCTCGAATCGAAGGCATTCAAGGCCTCACAGGGAGAAACATGCGTCACGAAGAACTGTCCGTGGCCTTTGTGATTCAAGCGCTCTCCACCTCGGAGTTGGTGGCGGACAACCTGTCGGCATCCTCTGTCGGGAGGAGCATCGACGCATGTTCGTGCTCGCCTCAGCCTCCGGACCCGGCTTTGAAGCTGGCGGTGAAGGTTCAATTGGCAACCTCTCCGGACTCGGTCCGGCGGCGCTCTTTTCTGAAAAGAGCACCGGTGTTAATACGCCTTCACGGAATCAATCACAGGGAGTATGGTGACCGCCATACCGTTGTGGCAGAGTTTCGATCCGGACCGCACTTCTTTTCAGCTGAGGCCGCCTTGCCCTTTGTTGGCCAGCCGCTTGGCGGGCTCGGCTTCCTGCCTCGAAGGTACCCCTGCGAAGCACCATTGGTATCTGGTGATAAAAAATAAGCATGGATGGGTCATTATCGGTTTTGGGATCTCGGTCTCGATTACTGTGAGGCTGGAAGTATTCGGGGTGTCGGCCGTAATGGCAACCAAAGCATTGTCGATGCTAAGTTGGTAGAACACCACATCGATCAACTCCACCTTTATATCCGGATCCTCTTGGAGGTCGGATCGAGGACGTTCCGGATCCTCGGGTTGTGGGGGCGGGCTGTGTATCTTCTCCATAGTCCGGCGCAGTTCCTGCGCAAAAACCATGAAATGAGATACTTAACCACGGGAACATGGATCGTACAGGTCACAAAGATGTTTGCTTACCCAGCTTCGAGGATTATTCGAAGAAAACTCCTTCAGTGGATTGACACGGAGGAAATCCTCCTCCTCTCCTTTATACATGGCAGACAAGATCTTCACCAGTTCGGTGACCGATCCCGACCCTTTGCGGCCGTGGCGGGTGGCATCGTCCTCCCCGTTGAAGTCCCACATGGGGTGGCCCCTATATTGGGCGGCTGCACTCCCCTCATGTCTGATTGCCATGACTCCAATCATGGCAATCCGGCATGAGCGATAACCTTATTCGGCTCATCAAATAAAGGACACCCGGTCATTTTCCTCCGGGGCTCCGAGAAGCGCCAGCTTAAGGCGCTTCTTGAGAGGAGCATTGCTGAACTCCGGAAGGCCGATCCGAACAGGATCCGGCAGCGGGGCGTCCTCCATGTAAAACCATTTGAAGGCCAGTCTTGGACGCCTTCTTTGGGGTTCCGGATAGGTATCCGGTCCCGGCGATGCGCCATAGCTCGGCTCCGCCCACTTGATATATTGACCCCTCATGATAACGGGGTACTAGGCAGAATATTCTCTTCCACAGTCCGAAATGAGCCTCGACGTCCAAGAACAGTTCGCAAAGGGCCACGAAGCCCGCGATATGCAAGATGGAGGCGGTAGTAAGTTGGTGCAACTGGAGGCCGTAGAACTCCAGGAGCCCCCGGAGAAACGGATGGATTGGAAATCCGAGTCCTCTTACTAGATAAGAGATGAAGCATACCCGCTCTCCTTTAGAGGGACCGGGGATGCTCTCCGCTTGCTTTCCGCCCTTGTAGGTGGCAAGTCCGGCTCGAACCGGAACCATGAAGGCCGGGGGAAGAAATCCCTTGGCTTGAGTATAACTAGCTTCGCTATGCGGGGTGAGCATCTCTCCCAATTTCGGGATGAGGGCTGGGGCCTTGAGAGGAGGAGCTACGTCATTGTCCATGATGGAATGGGCTTTAGTCAGAGGCGCTCCGATGAAAGCTCGCAAAGGGGGGATGGTGTGACTCAGATCTAGATCCTTGCCCCTTTTATAGGCGGCTCATTTGCGCGGCTAGGGGGTAATTGTAAAAATACGCTGGCTTTTCGCATTCATTCAAACACGTGGAATATGGCCATTATTGGGCGTAGAAGCCAAGGAGAGCAGCATTTATCAGAAGCCGGGCACTATTCGACAAGTATATGGAATTTGGAGAAGAACACGCCTCGCAATGCCGAAGACAATCAACGCGCCGGACTCATCGTCATTGAAGCCTGGTTCGGGAGACTCTTGAGGGAGTCCCGGATTAGGGGTGTCCGGATAGCGAACTCTCACCGTTGGCGGACTCTGGACTATGAAGATACAAGATTGAAGACTTCGTCCCATGTCCGGATGGGACTTTCCTTGGTGTGGAAGGCAAGCTTGGCGATCCGGATATGTAGATCTCCTACCATTGTAACCGACTCTGTGTAACCCTAACCTATCCGGTGTCTATATAAACCGGAGGTTTTTAGTCCGTAGGACGAACAACAATCCTACCATAGGCTAGCTTCTAGGGTTTAGCCTCCTTGATCTCGTGTTAGATCTACTCTTGTCCTACCCATATCATCAATATTAATCAAGCATGAGTAGGGTATTACCTCCATCGAGAGGGCCCGAACCTGGGTAAAAAACATCGTGTCCCTTGTCTCCTGTTACCATCCGCCTAGACGCACAGTTCGGGACCCCCTACCCGAGATCCGCCGGTTTTGACACCGACAGCGAGCTTCACAAGCGTTTGCCTTCTTCACAGGCACTGGGCCTTTCCCAAAATGCGATAGCTTCATAGGCATTTGCCTTCTTCACAGGCACCGGGCCTTTCCCAAAACGCGATAGCTTCACAGGCATTTGCCTTCTTCACAGGCACCGGGCCTTTCCCAAAACGTGATAGCTTCACAGGCATTTGCCTTCTTCACAGGCACCGGGCCTTTCCCGAGCGCTAGGCCTCGCTCAGGGATAAAACCTCCGAAGATGCTGAATGTTCCACGCGTTCTGGATGGGTACCCCCTCCCGAGTCTCCAAGCGCGCGGAGCCAGGCCTGGAAACATGTACAACCTTGAACAGGCCCTCCCACATGGGAGAGAGCTTGTGCAGACCCTCCCTGGAGAGGACCCGTCGGAGCACGAGATCTCCTACCTCAAGGGTCCTGGGGCAGATGTTGCGGCAGTGGTATCGTCGTAGCGCCTGTTGATACCTTGCTGCTCACAGTGCGGCTTCCCGACGGCGTTCTTCCCCCAACACGAGGTCCGTCCCCCGCATGACGTCCTGCTGAGCCTCATTGAATGCCAGGACCCGTGCGGAGCGACGCCTGACCTCGCGAGGGAGAATAGCCTCTGCTTCGTAGACGAGGAAGAACGGGGTTTCGCCAGTTGGCTTGGTTGCTGTCGTGCGGATGGACCACAACACGGACTGGTGTTCGTCGTACCAGCCCCTGCTGCAGGCCTCCAGCTTCTTCTTGAAGGTCCTGGCTTTGAGGCCCCTCAGGACCTCCGCGTTGGCTCGTTCAGCCTGGCCATTGCTCCGGGGGTGTGCTACCGAAGTGTAGCATTTCTGCGTCCCAAGGTTAGCACAATACGTTTTGAAAAGATTACTGGTGAATGGCGAACCGTTGTCAGTGATGATGCGATTAGGCTCCCCAAACCGGCTCACGAGGCCCCTGATGAACTTGACTGCCGATCCTGCCAGGATTGTGCGGACAGCTTCCACCTCGGCCCACTTGGTGAACTTGTCCACAGCGACGTTGAGGTAGCGATAGCCCCCTGGCGCCCGAGGGAACGGGCCCAGAATGTCCAACCCCCAAACTACGAACGGCCAAGAGAGGGGTATGGTCTGCAGACCTCCCGCAGGCTGATGGATCTGTTTAGCGTGAAACTGGCAGGCCTCGCAAGCCTTCACCAGCTCAAAGGCGTCGTTGAGTGCTGTGGGCCAGTAGAACCCGCTGCGGAATGCCTTGCCGACAAGGGTTCGTGACGATGAGTGGTGCCCGCAGTCTCCGCCGTGTATGTCCGTCAGCAGTTCCTTTCCTTGCTCCCTGGAGATGCAGCGCAGGGACACGTCGTTTGGCCGCTTCCTGTAGAGCTTGCCATCCTGGATGCAATAAGCCGTGGCCTGCCGTGCTACACGCTCCGCCTCCTCCTTGTTCTCCGGCAGAATCCCTTGCATCAGGTAGTCCTTGAGCTCCGGGATCCAACATCCCTCCTGAGGCCCCAACGCCAGGATCAGGCGTACTCCTGAGGCCGGTCCGCAGGCCGGAGCTCCCGAGGCAGGCGGCTGAGGAGGCTCCTCCCTTGGTTGCACCGTTCCTGGCAGCGGAGGCACCGCCTAGGGCTTGAAGAGCCGCTCCTCGAAGACGCCAGGTTCCTGCGGCAATCGCCTAGACGCCCTCTTAGCAATGTCGTCAGCCTCCTGATTGGTGCCGCGAGGCACATGCTGCAGCTCCAACCCCCAGTACTGTTTCTCCATCCTGCGGACTTCAGCGAGGTAAGCCTCCATCTGCTCGTCCTTCGGCTCGTATATCTTGTTGGAGAAGTTGATGAGGAGCTGTGAATCTCCCTTGATGGAGAGGCGCTTTACCCCTAAGGCGATTGCAGCCTTCAAGCCTGCTATCAGGCCTTCGTACTCTGCTATGTTGTTGGAGACCTTCTCTCCGTGCTGGAAGCAGAGTTGCACGACATAGTAGAGTTTGTCCTGAGTGGGGGATATGAGCACTGCGCCAGCTCCCGCGCCATGCTGGGAGAATGCCCCATCGAAGTACATGACCCAGCCGTCCGACGCTTCACTTCCTGGGGAGAGTGACCGGTCTTCACCTGCCTCGAGACCCGGCGCTTCTGTCCATTCTGCCATGAAATCTGCAAGAGCGGCTCCCTTGATGACTGTGGTCGTACTGAATTCCACCTGAAATGCTTGCAGTTTGATGTTCCACTCTGCGACCTTTCCAGCTGAGTTGGGGCTCCTGAGTACCCTCTCCAAGGGGTATGCGGAGACGACCTTGATGGGATGGCCCTGGAAGTAGTGTCGCAATTTGTGCGAGGCCACCAATAGCGCGAGGAGGAGCTTTTGAGGCATGGGGTACCGCGCCCTTGCGTCCCACAGCACCGTGCTGACGAAGTATACGGGATGCTCGACGAGATTGAGGGTGCCTGCGCAGCGTGCGTCCTCCAGGGGTCCGTGCGTCTCCTGAGGAGATGGAGCCCCCAGCGCTTGGTCGTCTGGAGAGGCCTCTCCTCCCTCAGGTGTGCTCTCCTGGCGCGGCCGTTCCTCCCCGACTGTCGTTGTGGTCCTCGCGAGGCCCTCCTGGCCTTGCTCTACCTCGGTCTGGGCGGTTGATGTGGCCCTTGCTCGACGCTCTTCCCTGACCGCCACCAAGGCTGCGCTAGCGGAGTAGGGGGTGGCCGCAAGGTAGAGCACCAGGGGCTCCCGAGGGCGTGACGCTACCATCACTGGTGGGCTGGTAAGGTACCTATTGTGATCCTCGAACGCCTTGTCGGCCTCTTCAGTTCATTCGAAGGGGCCCTTCTTCTTCATCAGCTTGAAGAAGGGCAGCGCTCGTTCTCCTAGCTTGGAGATGAAGCGTCCCAACGCAGTCATGCGCCCAGTGAGCTTCTGCATTTCCCTGAGGGTCATTGGCGGGCTCATGTCCTCGACCGCCTTGACCTTCTCCGGGTTGGCCTCGATGCCCCTATGGGACACGAGGAAACCCAGGAGCTTGCCGAAGGGGACTCCGAACACGCACTTCTCCGGGTTGAGTCGTAGATCCACTTCATTGAGGCTCGCAAAGGTTTCCTCCAGGTCCCGAATCAGGGTTTTTGCTTCCCGAGACTTCACCACGATGTCATCGACATAAGCCTCAGCGTTCCTCCCGAGTTGCCGGCCTAAGGCGATGTGCATCAGCCGCTGAAAGGTTGCGCCTGCGTTGCGCAACCCAAATGGCATGCACGTGTAGCAGTATACCCCGCACGGGGTTAGGAAGGCCGTCTTCTCCACGTCTTCCACCGCCATCTTGATCTGATGATAGCCCGAGAAGGCGTCCAGGAAGAACAACAGGTCACATTCTGCGGTGGAGTCGACTATCTGGTCAATGCGGGGGAGCGGAAATGGGTCCTGCGGGCAGGCTTTGTTGAGGTTGGTGAAGTCGACACACATGCGCTCCTTCCCCCCTTCTTTGGCACGACAACAGGATTAGCCAGCCAATCGGGGTAGCGGACCTCACGGATAACCCCTACGGCTTCCAGTTTCCGGGTCTCTTGAACGATGAAAGCCTGTTTCTCAGTGGGCTGCCTCCTTGCCTTCTGCTTCATGGGGCATACGTTGGGGCACACGTTGAGGTGATGCTCGATCACATCTCTCGGGACTCCTGCTAACTGGCTAGGTTCCCACGCGAACACCTTCTTGTTCGCGCGCAGGAATCCGATCAGGGCCTTCTCCTGCTCGGGCTCGAGATTGGCTCCTATGGTGAAGGTGGCACCGGTGGGCCTGTCCTCGTCGACCGGTACTTGCTTGGTTTCCGCCTTGTCCTGGGTGAATAGCTGCTTCTTTTTAGCTGGCGCTTCCCCCTTGGGCTCGAGGGTGTCGGTGCTGGCGGGCTGCGCCGCCGCGGTAGCCCTGAAGGCAAGTCGGAGCACCTGCAGCGCGTCCCTTGTACCCCCG
Source organism: Aegilops bicornis (assembly GCA_021605145.1). NCBI lineage: Eukaryota > Viridiplantae > Streptophyta > Magnoliopsida > Poales > Poaceae > Aegilops > Aegilops bicornis. The sequence continues at coordinate 331,754,745 of CM038675.1, forward strand.
ACACGGTAAGGACGCCGCTGCTCCCGGGCATCTTCATGAGGTACGTCGGGTGAGTCGCCGCCATGAACCGGGCCAAGGCCGGGTAGCCGAGGATGGAGTTGTACGGGAGGCTGATGGGGGCGATGTCGTAGTCGATCAGCTCCGTGCGGAAGTTGTCGTAGGTGCCGAAGGTCACTGGGAGGTGGATCTGCCCCAAGGAGGCGGTGGAGCCGGCTCCGACGCCTGTGAAGGGCCTGCTGGGTTGGAGCCACTCTGGTGGTACTTGCAGGAGGCTGAAGGCCTCCACCGAGAGCACGTTGAGGCCGGCGCCACCATCGATGAGGGTTCTGGTGACGACCACTTGGCAGATGGTGGGGGTGCACAGCATCGGGAGCGCGCCCGAGCCGGAGGGCTTGAAGGGGTGGTCACACGAGTCGAAGGTCAGATCAGCTTCGGGCGCTGCCCAGCCCGGGGGAGCTTCTTGACGCTTGGAGGCTGCGCTGATCGGGCGGGTGAACGGCTTGACATGGTGGCTCGAGGGCGGCGCTTGGGAGCCACCCAGGAGGTCCGCGAAGACGGGCGGCGCTGGCGCGGTGAAACGGGCGAGGAAGAGGCTGCGCAGCTCTTCCCAAGAGGTCACAGAAGCCGTCGGCAGGTGGAAGAGCCACATGCGTGGGACGCTGGTGAGGGCCACGGGTAACCAGTTGGCCATCACCTGATCGTCGCCCCCGGCTCTGAGGACGGCCTCCTCGTACGCCAGCAGGAAAACCAGCGGGTCTACCGCGCCGTTGTAGTGCGGCGGCATCTCGGGCTTGAACTTGTGCGGCCATTGCACCTGCCGGAAGGTGGGGGCCAAGGCCGGAAGCCCCCTGGCCCCCGCGCTGGCGTCCGCTGCCGGGGCCGGCGGCGCGTCTTCCGCCATGGGTGCAGAGCGCGGTGTTGACAGAGAGCGGGTCGTCGGAGGGAAGGATTTCAGGTTCCGGCAAACCCTTGAGGTTCGAACACTGGGGTGCGTGCGGAGATCTCTCCCCTACCGTTCTACGTCCGATCCTCTCGTGCGAACTAAGATGAAAACGATGAACAACACAAGGGACACGGGGTTTATACTGGTTCGGGCCACCGTTGTGGTGTAATACCCTACTCAAGTGTGTGGTGTGGTGGATTGCCTCAGGGGCTGATGATGGACAGTACAAAGGAAGAACTGCCTCGCGCGAGGTGTTCTTGAGCTGGCGCGATGAACTTCTTGGGTGAATTCGATCTCCTCTCTCTCTCTCTCTCTCTCTCTATCCTTGCCTCTCGAGCAGATGCCTCTACTCTGTGGTGGCTAGCTCTATTTATAGAGGCCCTGGGCCTCTCCCCGAATAATTGAGCGGGAAGGGCGCCAACAATTGGCCATTTTGAAGGGGAACATCTAGTACAAGTTATCCTGACCAAAGGTGGTCTTCGGCTGCCAAAAGCTCTGGTGGTGACGCCGTCTTGGGCTCCACGGTGACCTCCGTCCGGCCGTCCGGCTGGTCTTGGTCTCGTTGCACCTGAATGGTAACCTTTGCCTGATACCTTGGCCTGTGCTTGCCTCCTTTGCACCAAAGGGGAAACAAGGACTCTACGCAGGCCGGTGCCCGCCTGGCCTTGATCGTCATGGCTTGCGTCACGGGGTCTTCGCGAGGTACCCTTGCATTGATCTCTCCGCCTCCTCGCGAGCCTGCCTGATGAGGCCGCTCCTGAGGAAGCTCTCTGTCGTCCGCCCCGCGAGGCTTGGCCCCTCGCGAGGGTCTTGAGCTTGTGTTGATGAAGATGGGCCACGCTGGGCCCCCACTTGAGCCACGCCGCAGGCCGCAGGCAGGCAAGTCTGGGGACCCCCGTTCTCAGAACGCCAACAGGTTATACCTTGGACTCCTTGCTATTCCTGCAATTGTTCCTTGAGTATTTCTTGTGATCTTCAACTCCAACCCCTACTTGTAAGACCATGTTAATGATACCTCGAAGCATGACTGAGGTATTCCGAATATCAACAAGAACTTTGGAAGCACATTTTTGAATGTTTCTTGATCTATTATCCAAACACCGTTGTATGTGTAATATCATGATTCTTCCCTCGCCCCCTTTATCTAAATGCTTTTGAACTTGTTGTCTTATCATGGATATCATACTCTGCTTGTCCTTGGGAAGGACATACCCCTGAAATATGCGTTTAAACGCATTTCTTTTCCATTGTCTTGTTTAACCTTTCTTGCGATCTATATGATCTAAGCAAAAAGAATTCCATGCTTATAAAAATGCCTCAAGGTACAATTCGGTCAGTACGACCCTGTTACTAATGTTGATGACATTCTGGTAATCACCGATGGACGAGAACTTTGCCTACTGGTCCGCCTCATTTCAACGAGCAGGAAAATAGTTCTCTTCATCCCTCGCCCTTGGTACCAACGTGGTTGGCAACATAGCTGACAGTATATCATCTGACATGCCTTACTATCGGCCCCCTTTCTAATTTTAACACACATGGTGGGCTCATAACCCACAGTTCCACAGGATCGGAACCTGACTCTCCTGTATATCTTTGATTCTGAAATATTCTTGCAATTGGCTTCGTACCATGTCACGAGCCACCTTTCGAGAGATGATCTATTCCCGATGCTCTGAACCCCTTTATCACACTATGTTCAGGTATCAATTTGTCCATTCACTTGAAACTTCCTATTGTACCTTCTTACTTTGCTCTCGATGTTTATTAAGTTTCAACTCGAGAGATACTTCTGCCTCATTCCCTGAATTGTTCACTACATAATTAACCCTATAAGGGTCAGTTCTCCGAAGTTACTCTTTACTTCCCCACTTAAATCTCGGGACGAGATTTCTTGTAGTGGAGGAGATTTGTAACACCCCTAGTGTCATGCTACAGTAATCTCCTGTTAATGGTGCCATGTCATCACATTACTGTTGCTAACCTGCACTTGATCCAAATCACTTTTCAAATTCAAATCCAACCTAAAGTAAAAAAATCATATTTGTCAGACATGAAATCTAAAATGTTAATCTTGTGCCAAATAATCCCATAACTAATATTGGTAGTGAACCAACTTTTTCACAAAGTGTTTAAGTGCACTAAATTAGCTAAAACAGTGCCTATAACATTTGTTTAAATGCTTTTTAATTTGTAAAAATGCTAACCTGTTTTATTTAAGTGCTAAACTAATTGTGGCAGTAGTCTAAAACATGGTGATATTTTAGGTGTAAGTTTTATAATTTATTAAACTGTTTTGCTTCTGAAAAGTTTAGGAAAACAAAAAGTTTAAAAGGAAAGGAAAACTGTTAGAGAAAACAAAAGTGAGAGAGAGAGAGCAACCCCCTGGACCTAACCCACCTGGGCCGGCCCACCAAACCCACCCGAGCCAGCCCAGATCATCCCTGCCCGTCCCCTTCCTGTCGCCCCGACCGGGGAACAGGCGTAGTCCCGTCGAACCCACTCTCGCCATCGTCGGGCGAGGGATAAAACCACGCCACGCGCCTCGATCCCTCCCCCACTCCACGCCTCTCTCCCTCTTCGCCTCTCCTCTCAGATCCCCTTCCCCCCCCCCCCACACGCTGCTGCTTCTCCTCTCCGCCATGGTCGCCACTGCCGTCGCCTCCGCTTGCTCGCCCACGTAGCCACCGGCCCCTCCTCGACAAGCCACCATGTTCAGACGCTGCCGACGTCCACTCATCGCGGACCCGACCACCCTTTCAACGAAGCCCGCTTGACAAGACCGCCGACCAAGTCATCGTCCTCGGCTCCGACGAGCACCATCGCCCCGCTTTGCCGCTTCTGCTGCTCCTAAGCATTCACGATGCCACCGTGTGCCCGCTAGGTGAGCCTCCGCATCGCTCCCTTCCCTCTCTTTCACGCTCTAGAGCGCTCCGTCGCTGTCCGCGTGGAGGTGAGCTCCGCCGCCCGCCTTGGCCGCCGCCCGCGCGCCGTACGCGCTTCCGAGCCCCAGCGCAAGCCACTGCCGCGCTCCAGGGCGCACGCAACACCGAGCCACGGCCCCAACCGCACCCCTAGGCTGCTCCCAGCGCGATTCGAACGGGGCCCGAGCGCCACCGCCGCTGCCCGTCACTGGTTCGGCCAGCTCCGGCCTCCTCAGCGTCGCCTATTACCACCACTCGACGCGGTGTCAAACCAGCGATCAAAAAGGCCCACCCTCGACTCCGTTCATGCCCCTGTCGCCGACTCCGTCCTCGCCCAACTCCGGCGACCATGGATATCGACGCCGGCGCCATTTCTGGTTGTCCCAGCCACTGTCGTTTCCTTGGTTGGACGGGCGATGACGTCAGCGTTCGAACGCTACCGGCCACGCCCTTTTTGACGCCCCTAGCCTTTTTTGATCCCCTCCCGTGTGCACCGCTGCGGAGTTGGCTCGCCGGAGCTCCCTCCGGCGTGGCGCCGACGTGGCCGGCCTAGCCCCACCCCCAGGGTCACTGCCTGGTGGCCCCAAGGGCCCGGGCTGACCAGTTGACCGAGTCAACGCAGCTGACTGGGCAGCGCCCAGTCACTGACCTAAAGGGCCCGCACCGCCTGCTAATTAATTAATTTGATTAAGTTAATTAGTTTAACCTAATTAGTCATTAACATGTGGGGCCCAACCACTAATTAACTCTGTTTAGCTAAATTAAACTGCTGTTAGCCCCACTGTCTATGACAGGTAGGACCCAGCTGCCAGGTTTGACCTGAACATCTGCGAATGACCTGTTGACCTCATGCTGACACAATAATTCATTTCTGTTAATTTAAAATAATTCTAGAAAATGTTTAAACCTTTGAAAATTCATAGAAAATTAACCATAACTTGGATGAAAAAGTTTTATACATGAAAGTTTCTCAGAACGACGAGACGAATCCAATCACGCGTCCGTTCGTCTGCCACACATCCCTAGCATAGCAATCATGCAACCTTTCCCCTCCGGTTCATCTGTCTGACAGACGTCCGGAACCGGGAAAACTTTCTCGGATGTTTTCCCCTTCGCCAGTATCGCCTAGCGCTACATTAGAACACTTCTAGCCCCGCATTTTGTCTTGTTATGCATATGTTTGCGTGTATTTACTGTTTCTCCCCCCTCTTCTCTCCGGTAGACCCCGAGACCGATGATGCCACTGTGATCCACTATGTCACCGACGACCCTCCTTCTCGCCTGAGCAACCAGGTAAGCCCCCCCTTTGATCATCCCGATATCGCCCATTCCATTCTCTCATGCTTGCATTAGATTTCGATACTGTTATTGTTTGCTCCTATTCTAATGCATAGCCTGCTTTTGTAACATGCACATTGTACCTTACCTGCTTATCCTAAACTGCTTAGTATAGGTCGGTTAGTGATCCATCAGTGAGCCCCACCTTGTCCTTGTTGCCCTTGCTTCATCATTGAAGACCCGATCAACGGGATCGAAGACCAGGCCCGACACGCACATCACTTTCCCCTTGGTTGCTCGACACTACGGTTATTATCGAGTGAGGGTGAGACCTTCAAAGACTTCTGATGTTAACCCTGTAGTGTAGCTATTCGACCATGGTCATCGAGGGTGATTCCGCCTTAACCACTTCCGATATGACTCTGTCGTGCAACCCCTCAAGTGTGAACCTCGGGGGTGGTTCCTCTTACGTTCACCTTGATGATTACATCGAGTGGAATTCACCGGGGGTGATTCCTCGGGTTTTCCCCTTGATGCTTGGACACACGGTTACTATGGTTACTATGACTTTACACTGAACCATGTTACTAAAGACGAGTCGGCCCTGAGGGGTACCCGCGCGAGCATATTTGCGGGTGATGAGGAGTCGGGTTGACCTGGAGGGTGCCCGCGAGATAATTACGAGGCGTGGCCGGACATTCCTAGCCCTTGGCGCAAGTCCTCGAGATGGGGCAACGGGGTCACATCTTTTGCGAGTCTCTGCTTGTTACCGCGCGTTCCCAATCCACTACGATTTGGATATTTGATCCGAGGGGCCTCTGGCCAGATAGCACTAACCATCACGTGGGCATAGTGTGGGTGTTCTGCGTCGTATGCATCAGCCCAAGCTTAATAGACGTTAGCGACTGAGCGGCGCACGCCGGGTTGGACTTGTAAGCACCTGCCTTTTTAAGGAGGTAGCTAGGTCTGCTCACCGGCCACGTTTGCAACATGCAGGAGTTCCCGGGGAGATGGCCCATGACCCCTGGGGGCATAGGTTTAGTCCGGCGTGCTGACCTCTCTATTAAGCCTAGGTCGGGTTGTGGCGTATTGTTTGGCCGAGGCTAGGCATGACCCAGGAAAGTGTGTCCGTCCGAAGTTAATTGAGCATGGTGGGTAAGTTGGTGCACCCCTGCAGGAAAGAAAACATCTATCGATATCCTTTCCTGCGGTAACGGACACTTTGAGTTGTATCCCGATAGATACAACTAGAACTGGATACCTGAGATGAGAAATGGATATGAGAAATGGAGATGTGAACTGGATAGTATGGTTCTGGGATTGCTTTCTCGCAGGGAGTCGAGAAAGGATCTCTGGCTGAGGTTGATAACACTACTACTACTTTACTTTACGCTACTCTACTCCCTCGTGTTGCTGCAAGATGGTGGTTTCCAGAAGATGCTAGTCTTCGATAGGACTAGGCCTTCTCTCTATTCTGGCATTTCTGCAGCCCAGTCCACATATACAACCTTCCTTTGATAATGTTTGCGAGTGCTTTGGATGAGTACTCACGGTTGCTTTGCTCCCCCTTTTCCCCCTTTCTTCTTCTTTCCGGTTGATGCAACTAGATGTCGGAGCCCAGGAGCCAGATGCCACCACCGATGCCTACTACTACGTGGAGGCCGTCGACGACCAGGAGTAGTTAGGAGGTTCCCAGGCAGGAGGCCTTGCCTTTTCGATCGTAGATGCTTTTGTGCTGGCCTTCTGAAGGCAAAATTGTCTAACTTATGTCTGTACTCAGATATTGTTGCTTCCGCTGACTCTTGTGTATTCGAGCTTATGTATTCGAGCCCTCGAGGCCTCTGGCTTGTAATATAAAGCTTGTATTATTTTAATTTGTGTCTAGAATTGTGTTGTGATATCTTCCCGTGAGTCCTTGATCTTGATCGTACACATTTGCGTGTATGATTAGTGTACGGTTGAATCGAGGGCGTCACAAGGGCACCGGGCGCGCCTTCCTATGCGAGGGAGGGAGGCACCCAAGGCACGGGCGCCGATCCCGATATTGCACCGCCAGAGGCACCGCTTCCCTAAGGCCCTGTGCGGAGTAGCTGCTTCTTCTTCTTGGGGACGACCTCAGGAGGGTACTGTGCTGCATCGTTGTCGGGGTCTTCGATCGCTGCGGCTTGGAAAGCACGCTCGAGGGAACACACCGCATCTCTTTCTTCGCAGGGGACAGTGATAATCCCACTGTTTCCTGGCATCTTGAGGACATTGTAGCCATGGTGGGTCACGGCCATGAACTTGGCCAGGGCCGAATACCCGATGATGGCATTGTACGACAGACGGATGTGAGCAACGTCGAAGTCGATGAGCTCGGTGTGGTAGTTGTCACGCTGTCCGAAGGTGACAGGGAGGCGGACCTGCCCTATAGGGGTGGTGGAGCTGTCGGTCACTCCTGAGAAGGGCTTGGTAGGCTGAAGCTGGTCGTACGACACTTGGAGGCTGTCGAACGTCTCGACGGACAGGATGTTAAGCCCTGCGCTGCCGTCGATGAGGGTCTTGGTGACTTGAACATTGCTGATGATGGGTGAGCAGAGCATCGAGAGGGCGCCAGCGGCGGCCGCGCACTTGAGCTGGTCTGCTGAGCTGAAAGTGATGGCGCACTTGGACCACCTGAGCGGGCGCGTGGCCTCGAGCCTGGGAAGGGCTGCGTTCACCTCGCGAGCAAACTGCTTGAAGATGCGATGAGAAGCAGGGGCCTGAGCTCCGCCCAAGATGCAGGTGATAGCACGAGGTTCCTAGAAGCCCCCAGCCCCCTCGTCCTGATGGTGGTCATCGTTCCTTCTTGGCGGCAGCGGCAGCGGAGGAAGACCAGCATTGCCTTGAGGGCAACCCTCGCGAGGCTGAACCCTCCATGCGCCCTCACGAGGCTGATCCTGCCAGCGGTCCTCGCAAGGCTGGTCGTGCCACTCCTGACGAGGGTCGTGGTCGTCCCAGCGTCCTCCGCCTTGCCCTCCTCCTCGGCCGTAGCCCCGGTCGTTGCGCTCGGGGCATCGACCGAAGCGTCCATCTCGAATGGCCCTGAGCTCCTAACAGTCATTGGTGTTGTGGTTGTGTACGTTGTGGAAGGTGCAGAATGGCCGGCTGCTCTTGGACGGCTCGGGGTGGTCCCGGCCGCGCTTCGTGTCTAGCTCCGCCACGAGCATGGCTACTCCCTTTCGCTTCACGCCCTTGGCCTTGGCTTTCTTCTCCTCCGGGTCGGCAGCCGGGAGCTCGAGGAGGGAAAGGCGCCCCTCCTCAGCTCTTGCGCACTTGGTCGCCAGGTTGAACAGCTCCAAAGCCGTGAAAGCTCCTCGTGGATGGCGAGCTCATCCTTCATCTTGACGTTGCGGACGCCATCGGAAAATGCCGAAATGATGGCCTTGTCTGTGACCTTGGGGATCTTGAGGCGAACGTTGTTGAAGCGCTGGATGTACTTCTGCAGGGTCTCCCCTGGCTGCTGCCTGACGCGGCATAGGTCACACACGGCCGGAGGGCGGTCACGGGTGCCCTGGAAGTTGGCGACGAAGCGGTCACGCATCTCATCCCAGGAGGAGATCGAGCCCGGTGCAGGTTCAGGAGCCACGAGCAAGCGCCATCCTTGAGAGCCATGGGGAACCAGTTCGCCATGACATTCTCATCGCCATTGGCCGCCTTGATGCTTAGCTCGTAGAGCTACAAGAACTCTGTGGGGTCGGGGGTGCCATCGTAGCAAGGAGGCAGGTATGGCTTGAACTTCCCCGGCCAGGCAACGCTACGCAGCTCAGGAGTGAAGGCGCGGTAGCCTGCTGTGGCCACCGGGGCCCGTCGTGGAGGCGGAGCTTGATCTTGGTGTCCCCACGCCGCCACGACAAGTGGCACGTGGCCCTGTCACGGCAAGCGATCCTGACATGGCGGTGCTGGGAGCGGTGGACCGTTTTCTTGCGGTCGGGGAACTTTTTGGCAGCTTCCTTCTTCTCGCGCGGGCGCCTGACGAGAGGGTCGTGCCGGGGAGCTGCGCGCCTTGGCGCCAGAGCGCCGTCTTGGTGCAGAGGTCGTGGAGGCGCCCCGTGAGCCACATTTCCCCATAGCTGGCGGAGGGCGAGGCAGCGAGAGGGACGGCGCGGGGGAGCCCCCTGCAGCGCTGACGATCTCGGTGATGCGGTCCAGCCAATCCTCGTAGAGGTCGTCGACTGGGCGGTAGCGCAGGAGCTCGCGTGCTATGAGCAGCACGGCCTGCGCGTCCGTGGGAGCGCGACGAGCGTGAGACGATGACCCGACTCGGGTTTGTGACGGAGTGGCGGTGCGGCCGTCCCGCCGCATAGAGGGGTGCAACAAGGATGCTTGCTGCTTGTTTCTTGCTGGGCCGGTGATGACGTTGGCGGCGGGTGACGGGGAACGACGGGGAGGCCCGCCGACAAGAGCTGTCTGAGCGACACGGGTGGCGAGGGCGGCCCGGCGCTCAGCGAGGGCGCGACGAGCGTCCGCCATGGATGCGGCGAAACGACGAGATGCGGATTGGTGGGAGGAAGGCTTCGGCGCACCCCTACCTGGCACGCCAAATGTTGGATTTCGGGTTCCGGCAAAACCCTTGAGGTTCAAATACTGGGGTGCGCACGAAGATCTCTCCCTCCCTTGATCGCTCTCGCCAAATTGCAACGCCTAGCTCGACGAACCCGAAGAACGAGAGACACAAGAGTTTATACTAGTTCGGGCCATCGTTGTGGTGTAATACCCTGCTCCAGTGTGTGTGGTGGATTGCCTCTTGGGCTGAGGATGAACAGTTACATGGGAAACCCAGCTTCCTGAGGAGAGGTGCTCTTGTGCTTGGTGAACTTGTGTGGTTAAGGGAGATCTCAATCATTCGTCCTCCTCTATGGTGGTGGCTAGTCCTATTTATAGAGGCCCTGGTCCTCTCCACAAATATTGAGCGGGAAGAGATCCAATAACAGCCAAATTCAAAGGCAAACAACTAGTACAAGTTATCCTGACTAAAGGTGGTCTTCGCCTGCCAAAGGCTCTGGTGGTGACGCCGTCCTGGGCTCCACGGTGACCTCCGTCCTGTCGTCCTGCTGGTCTTGGTCTCATTGCACTGATATGGAAACCTTTGCCTGATGCCTCGGCACTCCTTGCCTGTGCTTGCCACTTTAGCACCAAAGAGGAAACGAGGAAACTGTGCGCGCTGGCGGCCGCCTGGCTCCAGTCGTCATGGCTTGCATTATAGGAACCTAGTGAGGTATCCCTTGCCTTGATCCCTCCGTCCCTCGTGAGCCAACATAGTGAGGACACCCCGAGGAGGTCTTGTGTCATCCGCCTCGCGAGGCTTGGCCCCTCTCGAGGGTCTTGAGTGTTTGCTAGTGAAGATGGGCCATACAGTGGCTCTTTGGTGGAGCCGCAGCTTGGTGGAGCATGGCGAGCAAATCTGGGGACCCCCGTTCCCAGGACGCCGACGGTTAGCCATGGCAACAAAGACTTCATCTTGCCAGAGGAACCCCTCGAGCAAGAGCGCTTCAAGCGACAGCTAATCGCCACTGCGAGGAGCCTAAAGAAGAAACAACAACAGCTTTAAGCCGAACAGGATACGCTCAACGACAGATGGACACAGGTCCTAGCCGCCAAGGAGTACGGCCTCGAGCACCCAACAAAGAGTTGTCCGAAGCGTTGACTACTGCCGCAATTCGACGACGAGGACCTTGAGCCAATACCGTCAAGATATAATCACGCTGACGAACCAAACCGACCACCACGTGGACGAGACAAAGCGTCTGCTTATACTGAACACCAGCCTGCGCCACCTCGCTGTGGAGGCAAAGAGGTAGCAGCTCCGGGCTACACATACGACTTACACCAGGACCTGTACAATAGAGCCGGCCAGGCTAGATCAATCTATGGATCAAGGGGGCATGCTCCAACGCGAGTGATGCGTCTCCGTCGTATCTATAATTTTTGATTGTTCCATGCCAATATTATTCAACTTTCATATACTTTTGGCATCTTTTTATAATATTTTTGGGACTAACATATTGATCCAGTGCCCAGTGCAGTTCGTCTGCATTGCATGTTTTCGGTTTTGCGGAATATCCATATGGCAGGAGTCCAAACGGAATAAAAACGGACGGAGCTTATTTTTGGAATATTTGGAAAATCTAGGAGAAAGATCAACACGAAATGGTGTCCGAGGTGGCCACGAGGCAGGGGCCCATGCCCTCCCCAGGAAGGCGCGCCCCCCACCCTCGTGGGCCATGCGTAAGGCGGTTGATGCCCTTCTTCAGCCGCAAGAAAGCTATTTTTGGTAAAAAAATCACGGCGAAGGTTTCAGTCCAATCGAGTTACTGGATCTCCATATATATACTGAAAGCGGTGAAAGGGCACCAGAAGAGAAGGCAGAAACAGAGAGAGACAGAGAGATAGATCCAATCTCGGAGGGGCTCTCGCCCCTCCCACGTCATGGAGTCCAAGGACCAGAGGGGAAACCCTTCTCCCATGTAGGGAGGAGGTCAAGGAAGAAGAAGACGAAGGGGTCCCCTCTCCCCTTCTCTTCCGGTGGCGCCGGAACACCGTAGTGGCCATCATCATCACAGCAATCTTCACCAACAACTTCACCACCATCTGTCGGATTTCGGGTTCCGGCAGACCCTTAACGTTCAAATTCTGGGGTGCACGCGGAGATCTTTCCCCTACCGACTCGCGCTTCTATGGCTCGCATGAAATCTAGGCCGAAAAGAAGAACACACAAGGGACACAAGGTTTATACTGGTTCGGGCCACCGATGTGGTGTAATACCGTACTCCAGTTTGTGGTGTGGTGGATTGCCTCAGGGGCTGATGATGAACAATACAGGGGAAGAATGGCCTCACGAGAGGTGTTCTTGAGCTGGTGCGGTGTGTTCTACTTGGTCTGGATCTCTCTCTCTCTCTCTACCTTGTTCTGCCTCGTCGTCCGTTGTTCTCCTCCTTGTTGTTCTATGGTGGCTAGCCCTATTTATAGAGACCATGGTCCTCTTCCCCAAATAATGAGCGGGAAGGGCGCCAACAATTGGCCATTTTGAAGAGGAACATCTAGTACAAGTTATCCTGACAAAAGGTGGTCTTCGGCTGCCAAAAGCACTGGTGATGACGCCGTCTTGGGCTCCACGGTGGCCTCCGTCCTGCCGCTCTGCTGGTCTTGGTCTTGTAGCACCGGAATGGTAACCTTTGCTCGATGCCTTGGCCTGTGCTTGCTCCCTTTGCACCGAAGGGGAAACAAGGACCTTCTTGTGAGCCGGGCGCCCACCAGTCTCGATCGTCATGGCTTGTGTCACGGGCTCCTCGCGAGGTGCCCCTGCCTTGATCTCTCCGCCTCCTCGCGAGCCTGCCTGATGAGGCTGCTCCTGTGGAAGCTTCTTGTTGTCCGCCCCGCAAGGCTTGGCCCCTTGCGAGGTTCTTGAGCTTGAGCTGATGAAGCTGGGCCGCACTGGCCCCCACTCGACCCACGCCGCAGGCCGCAGGCAGGCAAGTCTGGGGACCCCCATTCCCAGAACGCCAACGGTAGCCCCCGGGCCCAAGGCGCGCCCGGGCTTGGCTTAGCAGAGAAGCGAAGGGGCATGCGCGAAGCACCGCGGGCCCCAATAGCCTGCGGCCTTGAGTGCTGCGTGGCGATTGATTGGTCGTGGGTGTCTGCGCTTCCCCACGACGCCTTGTTACGCGCCCGGCTAAGCGGACCCATAGTTGCACACATTTGTTCCCCTTCCCGCTGATCGCTCGCCTCCCACCTTTCCTTTTTCTTCGAGCTCCAACCTCCGCCGCCAATCTGGCTCAAGCTCCTCCCTTCTTCCATTGCCATGGCGCCAACAAAGAAGGGAAAGGGAAAGAAGCACGCGCCTTCGCCCCGCTCACCTCCGGTGGCGGCTTCGGCCGTTGATGGGTCGATCATACTCAATCTAGAAGCCTTGAACAAGGTCCGCTGTGCCCTTGCCACTATCTTCAATGAGTGCGGCAGGACCACAATCTGGCCTGTTCCCCATGCCTCCCTTGATAGGATCGTCACAGAGGTCCGATTCTTCGCTGATGCCCTATGGGCGGGTCTGGTTCCCCCCTTTTCCACTTTCTTCAATGAGGTGCTCTCCGATTATCAGATCTGCATGATGCACCTCGGGCCTGAGTCCATTACCCTTCTGGGTGTCTTTGCTTTTGTTTGCAAGGCCATGATAGGCATTCGTCCTTCCGTTGCCCTGCTGCGCCACTTCTTTTCTTTCGCTGGCGACCCCACTGCTTTCGAGTGCGTGGCTTTTTGCCGTGCAGAGGCGGCCATTTCAGGGATCGACTTGACCTTCCCTCCTCCCGAGGCCGAGTTGAGAGCAGCGGGCATATGTGGACGTCGGAGTGCCCAACCCTCTGCTCTCGCACCCGACCTCGCCTGCTGTTCCCCGCTCGGGCTGGGACCATGAGATGCTCGCGAGCCCCCGGCTCGCCTTCATCTGGCGCCGCTTCCAGAGTTTGAGGGCGCTCAATGTGACAGCACCCAAGGTGGTGAAAGAGTTACTCCAATGTCGCATCGCTCCTCTCCAGCGCCACTCTTGCGGGATGTGGGACTTTGCGGGGCACAGAGACAGCATGCGACTTCAGGAGGAGGACTTGGCGCCTGAAGTACTGCGGACAGTGCTCAGGGTCTTGACTGGCGACCCTTCCCCAGGCAGCCTTCGGCGTGATGGTGCCCTTTTGTATCTTTGCTCTGGCGGGGCCGATTTTGTGAGGCAGATGCCCAGCTTCGACGAGTGGGGGCTGCGCCCAGCTGGCTTCACGGGGCCCCGCGAGAACACAACCGCCGTGGTTGCTCCCCATGTCGCCCATAGTGATCCCTCCTCAGGCGATAGAGCAGGGAGACAAGAACCGGCTGGAGCTGAGGCGACTGATGTCGAGGTGCCGACGCCGCGAGAAGGCCCGAAGGCGGCGTCTCCCGAGGCCCGCCTGAGCGGCGGCAAGTAGCGCGGAGTTGCGGCCTACGACCCTTGAGGCCGGGGCTCCCGAGGCCCCGGCCGTTCCTCGCGAGGCGACGCCTGACGGTGTCCCCCAGGCCAACTCCTTTGGTGCTGATCATCTTGACGCTTCTTCCGCGCCCCAGGCTGACCCCTGCGTCGTGCGCTTAGGTCGGTTCCGCATAGACTTCGAGGCCCTCCGCAAGAGGAAGGAGGCCTTGAGTGGCGATGACCGCCCTTGCCGCTTGCTGAAGCGCAGGAAGTACTTCGCCATGGATGAGTAAGTCCTCTTCTTTCTCTGCTCATTTACTTTACTATCCCTGTGGCTGATTGTGGCCTTTCAGGCCCCGTCCTGCCAAATTCGCCGAGTCGGCCCGGGAGCCAGCCCCCAAAGCTTCGCCTTCTCCGCTGGCTCCGGGCTGAAGCTCGGCGACACCCCCGCCAGCTGGACCGTCGGTGGAGTGGTCCGTTCCACTGGGTACCTCGGCTGCTACCATCTGTCCTTTCTTCATGAGTCCTCCTGGGGCACATCCGGCTTGCCCCGCGTTCCTCCTCTGATCATAGATGGTGAATGGTTGAAGTCTTTCTTCAGCTCCTCATTCGTGGGTGGACCAACGCCAGGCTGGATTCCCAGAGGGGTCCATCCGGCGATGGCTAGGGCGCCAGCCCCCAGCCCCGCGCCGGGAGGGGGCATGCCGCCTCGGGGCCCTTCACATACTCCGGTGGAAGAGGGTGATGCAGAAGACGTGCTCAGGCGTGCTCCGGAGTGTCGCGCCCTTCGCCAAGAGTTAAATCCGAGGGCAGCGGACAGTGTGAGCCGGATCGAGGCAGAGCTTGGCGGGCGAGGACGCTACCGAGGCCGAAGGTTTGCGCCTTGCTGAGGAGAGGCGCAAACTGAAGGTAGCCGTCGCCCTCGCGCGTCACCAACATGAACTTGACAACGCGAAGGCTAAAGCATTGCTGGTGGCTTCGCGGGAGGCATACTCCCAGGTCGTCGAGGAGGCTCGGGAAGCAGACCGTCGGCAAAGAGATGCGGAGGAGCGCGCATGGGAGCTCCAAGCCTGGAGCAACTCCCTAGAGCGGCAAGTGGAACAGCGCCAGGCGGCCCTTGAGTCGCTGAAGGGGGCTTCCGTCGACCGGGTGGAGCTTCTGAAGCACGAGGAGGCGCTGACACTGGAGGCCGCCGAGCGCAACCTTGACCTTGAGCGGTTGGAGACGAGGGAGCGCCTGGTGGCTCAGGCGGAGGATGACGTTGCTGCGCGCGAAGCCCGGGCCCAGGAAGAGGTCTACCGCCGCGTGGCGGAAGCTCGCTCGGCCTTCGAGCATGAATACGAAGCGAGTTTGGGGCTGATCAGGGTCGAGGCTGAGGGCAGGACCGCGGCCCTCAGGGCCAAACTGGCTGAAGTGACGCGGTGTGCGGACTCCTCCGCAGCCGCCCTTGGCGCAGCACAGGCGGAGTTGTCCTCTTCCCGGGCCGAGCTGCTTCTTCTCCAACAGAGGGTTGATGACGCCGAGGCCATCGCGCAGCGGAACGAGGACGAGATCCGTCAGCGGCGGGTTATGGAGCATGAGCATGCTCCCATGCTTCGAACGCTCAGGGAAAGGGCCAACTCAGCTTTGGGCAACATTTGCGAGGCTGCCGCTAAGGAGCCGCATGAGGCCCGCTATGCCGGCAACCTTCAGTTTTTCACCGACGTGGTGACGCTTCTAGAGAACTGGTCCGAGAGGTCCCGTTGAATTGTTGAAGAGACGAGCCGAGCCTTGCTCGGGCGCGCCTTCTCCCTTGTCTTCAGCTATCTACAAGGCAGGGACCCCCACTTCGACTTCGACGCTGCCATCGCACCCGTGCCCATAGCCGTCCGGGGCGACCTGGCGCAATGGGTGGAGGACAACGTGGACGCTCTCATTAGGGCCTTTGCTTCTGATGATGACGGCGTGATCGTGGCCGCCAATGAAGGCGGAGTTGTGGACGAGCCTAGCGCTGACGGAGATGCTGGCGGTGGCGGCGACGATGTCAGCGACGCCAGTGACGCTTCCGGGGGTGCCCTAGAAGACGCGGTGAGTGATATGTCCGACTGACCGTATGTCACTGCTGTTTACCCTGCACGTAGAAGGTTCAGGCTCGGCCGTGAAGAATGTAAGAGCATTTTGGGAGGGGAGGCCCCTCATGTAAAGGTTTGCGATCAGTACCCTGATAAACATAATGTTGCGTGTGAGCTTAGACGCTAGCCCGGTGATGGGTCAGCTGACTTGTTTATCTTTCGACCCCGACGAGTCCCGAGCGGGCCTGCGGGGGCCGCCACGCCTTGGGTGTCTTCTGATTAACTTGTTGATCCTGCGATGAGAACCTCCGGAGAGGGTGTGGTGACAGCGGTCCCGGCTGTAGACGTGCCTGGCCCGGCCCGGCTCGCGTGGGGGGGGGGGGCAGCCGACGCTAACTTTGAACACAAAGCCGAAACCAGAACACGAGAGATTGCTCGAACGAGACTAAACACCCCTTCCCCAAACGCACGCAAGTCTCGAACTCAAATCCAACTTAAATCCAAACCGAAGAACTTTGTCAACAAGGAAGAACCAAAAAGCAAAAGGCCGCGTCCGGCACCTAGTCTAGTCTTCGACGTCTTCTCACTGGTAGGAGCTAAGTGCTGCCATTGGGCGTGGCGGGGAGCCCCGAGGCCCAAGGGCGGCTCTCCGAGACTCCGGGCGTGTACAGCCCCACTCATTATTACGTGAGAGTGTCACGGGCGGCGAGCTTCACAGGCACTGGGCCTTCTTCACAGGTACTGGCCTTGCTTCATATCGCCAGACGAGGGCCCCGCCTTGTGCCTCACTCTACCGCCATTGACGGCGGCCGGAAACCAAGGACGACGCCAATGGGGTAGAGCGGTTGCCAGCAGTTCCTCCGACGACCACGGGTCCTCTGCCGGGGGCAGGCCCTAGGGCACCTCCCCGACAGAGGGCCTACCTCCTGAGAGCGCCTTGCTCCAACCGCCGCGGTGGCGAACCCGGATCTCGGCCCCTCTCCTGCAGCCCCCTTCGCCCTCCTCCTGAGGGATAGGAGACTGCAGCGTTGGGGCAGCCATCTGCTGCGGCGACCTGTATCTCCTGCGCCCATGGTTAATGTCGGGTTTCGGGTTCCGGCAGACCCTCTAGGTTCGAACTCTGGGGTGCGCGCGGAGATCTCACCTCCTACCTACCTGCACCTGGTCGCCTTGCTAGGATCTAAACTACCAAAAGAACAACACAAGAGACACAAGGTTTATACTGGTTCAGGCCACCATTGTGGTGTTAACACCCTGCTCCAGTGTGTGTTGTGGTGGATTGCCTCTTGGTCTGATGATGAACAACACAAGGAAGAACAGCCTCGCGAGGGTCTGTTCTTGGCCGGTGCGATGAACTGCTAGGGGGAGTTCAGTCGCTCTCTCTCTCTCTGCTGATTCAAGATGCCTCTACCCTGCGATGGCTAGTCCTATTTATAGGCAAAGGCCCTGGGCCTCTTCCCAAATATTGAGCGGGAAGGGCGCCAACAATTGGCCATTTTGAAGGGGAACATCTAGTACACTAATCCTGACTAAAGTTGTTCCTCGCCTGTCAAAGGCTCTGGTGGTGACGCTGGCTTGGGATCCACGATGACTTCCTTCCTGCTGTTGCGACGGTCTTGGTCTTGTTGCACCGAAACGGATGCCTTTGCTTGATACTCTTGCCTGCGCTTGCCCCCTTTGCACAAAAGAGGAAATGAGGACACTGCAGATTTGGCTGGGCGCCTCACCGGGCGACTTGGTCGTCATGGCTTGCGTCATGGGCACCTCGTGAGGTACCCCACCTTGATCTCTCCGCCTCCTCGCGAGCCAGCCTGAAGAAGCCGTGCCTGAGGAAGCTTCCTGTCGTCCGCCCCGCGAGGCTTGGCCCCTCACGAGGGTCTTGAGCTCATGCTGATGAAGATGGGTCGTGCTGGGCCACCCCTTGAGCCACGCCGCAAGCCGCAGGCAGGCAAGTCTGGGTACCCCCGTTCCCAGAAGCCGACAAGAGCCCGGGCCCAAAGCGCGCTGGACTTGGCTGGCGAGAGAAGCGAAGGGGGCAAGTCTGAGCGCCTTGTGACCCTAACAGCCTGCGGCCTTGGGCGCCGCGTGGTGGTTGATTCGACGTGGGCGCCTTAGCAACTGCGCGAATCGAGAAAGGAGCGGCATCTGTCTAGGCTTTGCTTCCCTTGCCTCCTCCGGTCATTGCCCAGATCCCCTTTCTTGCGCCTTTCTTTCCTGCCTCCGAAATCTCATATCTACTCCGACCGCGTGCCCTAGCAAGACATGGCGCCTCGCCAGACCCCGGTCGGAGCTTGGTACTCACCTGCCTTGGACTCGCCAAACGTGTCGGAGAAGGGCCTTGCCCGGGCGCGCCGGATGGTGGCGGCGCAAGGCGATGATGGGGAAGCGGTGCTCAGGACTGGCTCCGCCCTTCGCGAGGGCCAAGGAAGCACCTTCTATCCACTCTTCGTGAGCGCCATTGCTGCCGATCTGGTGCCTCCCTTTTCTGAGTTCTTCTTTTCTGTCCTCCGCCATTACAAACTGCAAGCTCTGCACCTCCACCCCAACTCCTTTCTTCTTCTAGCGATCTACGCATACTATTGTGTGGCTCATGTCGGGGTGCAGCCCTCAGTGGCCTTGCTGCGCCACTACTTCTTCCTCCGGACCTCTCGCGGTCCCATCTCCGCGTGCGCGAGCTTTGTCGCGTATGGTAGTTCCAACGCCATCCTCGGCTGATTCTGACCACGGAGCAGCCCACGACCTCCGACGATTGGTCTCGCGCTGAATTCATGGATCCCTGCGCGAAGCCGGTGCTGGAGAAGATGAACGCGGATCTGTGGCCGGGCAACATGGCGACGGCGAAGTTGACCGGGGCGTCGCTCTGGAGGGAGTTCCTGGAGCACCAGGTGGCCCCGCTTCGTCAGTACTCGCTTCCGCTGTGGAGGCCCCGGCCGAGCCCCGCAGTCTTGGCCGACGAAGATCTGGCCGCGGTCCTCCAATCCTTGGTCGGGGGAGACATGGCGAGGCTGGAGGGCGCTCCTGTACCCCTGTTTCTTCTAGATGATTGGGAGCAGACGCTGAACTCCATGCCCGTCTTCAATGCGGACGGGCCCGTGCCCGCGGAGGTTCCCGAGGACCCGGCGGCCCTGGCGACGGTGAATATGTCCTCTGGCGACTCCAGCGAAGAGGAGGAAGAAGAAGAGCGGGAAGAGGGGTCTGACTCCGAGGCGACCGACGGGGAGTCGAGAGCGCCCCTCCCCCGGCGTAGGTCCCGCGCTCTCCGCCTCTTGCCGAGCGACGACGAGGATGGCAATGAGCGGGGCGGCGAGAGCTTGCCCCCGATCCCGAAGAAGGACAGGACTGGGCTGGTCCCCCGCGGGTCTGCCCCGGCTCCGAGGCGATCCACAGACGTGCCTTCTGCTCCTGGGCCTCTTGAGGCTGATCCCTGCAGCCGGCTCTCGGGCTTCAAGTATGGTCGTAGGTTGCTCGAGCTCGTGAGCGGTGACTAGTAAGTGCTTGATTCTTGTTTCATTCCTTGCTTTGTCGCTGAGGCTTGATATCTGTATCTCTTGGCTAAATTTTGGCGCCTCTGATGTGAAGAAGTGAAGGGAGCTCCCGAGGCTTTGTGCAGGGCAGCGCCTCCGCCCATGAAAGAAGGTGACGGCAAGACACGGGCCTCTCTGCCCGGTCATCCTCACTTGAGGCTTGGCGGAGCTAGGCAGGAGGCGAGCTCAGCCCCCATGACCCAAGCGACTCTGAGGTATCCTTGCACGATGCCACCGCCCTTAGCTTGTTGGGGAGGCATGAAGGTCCTGCCTTAGGGTGTTGTGGTTACGCTGCCATCCTCTCCTCCTACTCCACCAAGCTTCTTTGTCTCTCGATTCCTCCCACTATCACCGGATCGTCTTTGCTGCTGAATTGGACCGGCTGCGGCAAGATCTTCTGGGTGCCGACCCTCGCTTGGAGGCCGGGCGCTTGGAGCTGGCCTCCGGCTGGGTTCGCTCTGACGCTTTGATTCGAGCGGTGCTGGTTCAGGCCTCGACGGCTTGCGACAAGGAGAAGTAGGCCGTCCTTGGGGCGTGAGCTGCTTTCATGACGCCGCTTTGGGGGAGGTAGGCGATGTCCGAGGTCCTTGCAAAAGTATTTGGAGAGCGAGCTGCAGGGGCCTCTTGGGACCAGCTTAGCAAGGAGGCCCGCATTCGCCAAGAAGGAGGAAGACATGAAGGTTCGAGGCGGCCGTCAAGGACTGGGATGCCAAGCTTAACAAGTGTCATGACCGCTGGGTCGTTGGAGGCGGGAGTTGGAGGCGAAGAAGGTCGAGAATGACAAGGCGCGTGGTCCTCGCCGAGGCTGCGAGGCCTTAGCGGAGATGGAGGTGAAGGCTTGCACCTTCTTTGAGGTCGCTTTCTGACGGCGGCCTGGAAAGCCAGCTGGCGGCGCCAGGAGGGCAGCCCTGCCAAGCTTCTTCCCTTCTGATCCGCGCTCTTGAAGATGACACCCTTGGCCTTGGCCCCACGGGCCGAGGCCGAGGCGCGTGTCTGTCTTTCCAGCGCTGACGGCCCCACCACGTCTACCTTCGCGATCCAGACGTCGACCTCGACAGCCTGCTGGAGCCATCAAGCGGCGAGCTTGCCACTGCCGCTGCTGAGCCTGTGAAGGGTCATGCGGAGGCTCTGCTGGCGAAGTTCCGGGCCTTTAGCACCAAGCCGAATTGAGGCGCTGCCGGTCCTGAGGCTTCACGAGGCGAACCCACTCAGCGCGGCTCCGTTGTCGACAAGTGACTCCTTTGTGGCTCCTGTTCTGCTTTCAGCTCCTGCAACATGCATCGTGCCTCGGGGAGGCGTTTAAACTTGCGTTTGGTGTCGTGATAACAGTTATGGACTGTAATATTTGCTTTTAAATTCCTTGAGATTTGCGCTTTTCCTTCCTACTTGCTTATGTTCTACGCCGGCAGAGCCCGGCCCCGCGCATACCTCAGCCGCCGTTAGCCCCGACCGGAAACTAGGACGGGACCAAGGAGTGAGGGGCTACGTGACAAGTTAGGCTCCTGAGTCGCGATGCTCAGGAGTCCCCCTTGGCGCACGAATAGCAAGTAGGGAGGTGAGATGTGTGGGCGAATTTACCATTCTACGTCTGCAGAGCCCGGCCCCGCGCATACCTCAACCGCCGTTAGCCTTTGGGAACTAAGGAGTGAGGGGCTACGTGACTAGTTAGGCTCCTGAGTCGCGATGCTCAGGAGTCCCCCTTGACGTTCAAAGCGGCGCCATTACCTTGGCTCCGCTCGGGGGAGGACATCTGACGACGAACCAGGCCCGAGGGGCCTGGCCGGGTGGCGTCGCGTCTGGGCGTGACCAGGCGTAGCCCGTGCCGACCCCTCACACGGCACTCCCGAGGGAGGCGTTGCGATGAGGCCGGACATTGAGCTCTGGGCTCCACGAGGTTGATGCGGCCGAGGCCACCCTCGATTATTTATCACCAGTAGTGAGCATAAGCGCTTCCGCGTAATGTACAGGCATAGCCGCTCCTCGGCAGTGTCGTTAGCCAGCACGGAGCATGGTGTTTCCACTGGTGCGTGGGAGGGGCTCCCCTCTGGGAGGAGCCCCCGGGGCGTGTACAGCCCCGCCCTGACACGTGGCTGGCATGGTAGGGCCTGGCGAGGTGTATCTGGGCACCCGTGAGCCAGCACGGGACTCAGGGGGCCCTACCTCAAGGCGGGTTGCGCCTGGCACTGGGCCTCAACTTGTGATGTGTTCCTGCAAATTTGGTTAGATGTCGGCGCTCGTCCTCGGGTCGACCCTCGGCGGAGTCTCGGCCGTCGTGATATTCTGTGTCGCGATGCCGTGGACAAGGCGAAGGGTGAGGGCTGGAGAGCGGTGGGAGCCCATGAGTCGCGATGCTCAGGTACCACCCCTTTAACGTGCAAGCGGCCGACATGAAGGAAGAAGGGGTGCCATGGACAGGCATCAAATAACAATCATGATGGGTCGAACGCATGACCCGAAATAAACGCAAGAAGGGTACATGCCGCTGGGCCTGGCCCGAGCGACTTAGGGATGATGCAGCCCAAGGGGCACCCCCAACAAAGTAAGCTAGAACATGAAGTAAAAGGGATACACGCCGCAGGGACGGACCCGTGCGGCCTGGGAATGATGCAGCCCTGGGGGCACTCCCAGCTGGAAATGAAACTTGAAGGATGTCACCTGATAACGTTGAAGACGAAGGGATGCTGAAGTAGCGGACGTCGTGGGCTGCGGAAGCCGATCTTCAAGAGCCCCGGGCCGGGAGCCTCGGGAGGCTCCGGAGGTGCTGGTGGCTCCTCGCGGACCGTCTCCATCTCCGCCAGGACTGCGGAACGCCTGGCCTCTTGAGCCTCCAGGATGCTCCCCATGAGGCGCTGGCACGTGGCGGCCGCGTTCGGCACCCCGTAGGGCATGCGAACGTGGCTGTGGGGTGGATCTTCACAGGGCCCCGCGCGTGAGGGCCAGAAGCGGCGCCCTGAGGCGCCTCGGGCTTGAGGCCTGGGTATGTCGATGCAGACGCCAGCAGCCCACCATCCCTCGCCTAGATGGGGAGCTACTGGCGGAGTAGCGGCGGCTGTCACTCATGACTCTTGACTCCTGCAGCTCCTGAATGATCTGGCTGACGAACTCCTAAGGGTTTGGCCCTCCTTGCCTCGCTCCTTCCTGAGGGAAACATGATTTGAAGCACGCCTCCAAGTGGTGCCGTAGAGCCTCCCTCGTGACCTTAGCAAGGTCGGTGGCCCTCCAGGAGAGAGCCCCCGAGCTTGCTCGAGGAGGGCGCCGGGCGTGCCTTCCTATGCGATAGAAGGAGGTGCCCCCTGAACAGGCGCGGACCCTGAGGGGCCTGCCTCCTGAGGGGTCGGGCCTGGCGATGTCTTCTTCTTCTTGGGAGTGGTCTCGGGGAGCCTCCCGCTCCTGCGATCTGGGTCTTCAAGTGACGCGGCTTGAAAATCTCTCTCCAGGGAGCACACTGCGTCTCTTTCTTCACAAGGCACCGTGATGACTCCGCCGCTTCCTGGCATCTTGAGGACGTTGTAGCCGTGATGAGTCACGGCCATGAACTTGGCCAGAGCTGGGTGCAGGGATGGCATTGTATGGCAGGCGAATGTGGGCGACATCGAAGTCGATGAGCTCGGTGCGGTAGTTGTCGCGCGCCCCGAAGGTTACGGGGAGGCGGACCTGCCCAATCGGAACAGTGGAGCCGTCGGTGACCCCGGAGAAAGGCTTGATTGCCTGAAGCTGATTGTATGGCACTTGGAGATTGTTGAATGTCTCTACGGACTGGACATTAAGCCCTGATCCGCCATCGATGAGGGTCCTGGTGACTTGCACGTTGCTGATGATTGGGGAACAAAGCATCGGGAGGACTCCGGCTGTGGCCGCGCACTTGAGCTGATCCGCTGAGCTGAACATGACGGCGCGTGGCCTCGACCTTGGGGAGGACTGCATTCACTTCGCACGCGAAGTGCTTGAAGATGCGTTGAGAGGCTGGGGCTTGAGCTCCGCCCAGGATGCAAGCGATCGCGCAGCTCTGGAAGCCCCAGCCCCTCGTCTGATGATGGTCCTCATTTCTCCTTGGCTACGGCGGCGGAGAGGAGGGAGGCTCATGCGTTTCCTTGCGGGTGATCCTCGCGAGGCTGATCCTGACCTCCCTCGCGAGGCTGATCCTACCAGCCGATCCTCGCGAGGTCAGTCACGCCACCCTTGGCGAGGGCCACAGTCTTCCCGGCGTCTGCGTTTCTTCCTCCTCCTCGGCCGTAGCCTCGATCGTTGCGGTGAGGCGTCGACCGATCCTCCTTCTCGCACGGCTCGGAGCTCTTGACATTCATTGGTGTTGTGGGTGTGGAGGTCGTGGTACACACGATGCAGCTGCCCTTGGAAGACTCGGGTTGATCTACGCCTCGCTTGGTGTGCGGTTACGCATGGCACGGCAGCCCCCTTGCACTTCACGTCCTTGGCCTTGGGCTTCTTCTCTTCTGGGTCTGCGGCTGGCAGCTCGAGGAGGGAAAGGCGTCCTTCCTCAGCCCTGGCACACTTGGTCGCCAAGTTGAACAGCTCCAAGGAAGTGCACAGATCTTCATGCATCGCCAGCTCCTTCATCTTGACGTCGCGCACACCGTCGGAGAAGGCTGAGATGATGGCCTCCTCGGTCACCTTCGGAATCTTGAGGCGTGCGTTGTTGAAGCGCTGGATGTACTTCTGCAGGGTCTCCCCTGGCTACTTGATGCGGTGCATGTCGCTCACGGCAGGAGGCCGGTCGCGAGTGCCTTGGAAGTTGGCGATGAAGCGGGTGCGCATCTCGTCCCAGGAGGAGATCGTGCCGGAGCCGAGTTCGGGGAGCAGTGCGGGTTCCGTCCTTGAGCGCCATGGGAAACCAGTTCGCCATGACCTTCTCTTTCCCGTTGGCGGCTTCGATGCCCAGCTCGTAGAGCTGAAGGAACTCCGCAGGATCGGCCGTGCCGTCGTAGCGAGGAGGCAGGTCTGGCTTGAACTTGCCGGGCCAAGTGGCTGCTGCGCCTTCGGTGGTGAAGGCGCTGCAGCCTGCTTTGTAGCCACGGGAGGCCTTTGGTGACGAAGATCCTGGTCTTGCGGGTCAACATGCGCCGCTGCGGGAGCAGCGGGGTATTCAACATCTTTGGAAGCGAGGCGTGGTCGTGACGAGCCGGTGCGAGGAGCACTCGGGCAGCTTCTTGGGGGCGAGGGACCTCTTGACAGCTCTCTCTTGCTGCTTGGCGCCCGGACGGAGTGGGTTCCGCCCAGGCCACGCGCCTTTGGGGCCAAAGCGCCTTCTTGAGGGAAGGCGGCTGAGGCGCCTGAGCTTCGTCGCCAGCGCGATGCATGGCGCGGTGCAGCGAGAAGGACCGACGGGGAGCCCCTGCGGCGCGGACGAAGCTTCGGCGGCGCAGTCGAGCCACTCGCCAGAGACGCTGCCGACAGGCGGTATCGAGAGCTCGTTTGCCGCGATGAGCGCAGCTCGAGCCTCCATGGGTGCGCGGATCACGCGAGACGAAGAACCCGCCGGGTCGAGCGAAGGAGTAGCGGTACGGCCGTCTCGCCTCACGGACGGATGCTGGGACGATGCTTGCTGCTCGTTCCCCGCCGGGCCGGTGGCGGCATTGACGGCAGGCGACGGGGAACGGCGGGGGCGGCCGCCGACGGGGGCCGTCTAGGCGACACGGGAAGCGAGAGCGACTCGGCGCACGGCGCGGGCCCGACGAGCGTCTCACATAGATGCGATGGTCGGCGAAGAATAGGGCGACGGAAGATGAATTCCGGCGCACCCCTACCTGGCGCGCCAAATGTCGGATTTCGGGTTCCGGCAGACCCTCAAGGTTCGAACTCTGGGGTGCGCGCGGAGATCTCGCCTCCTACCTACCTGCACCTTGTCGCCTCGCTAGGATCTAAACTACCAAAAGAACAACACAAGAGACACAAGGTTTATACTGGTTCAGGCCACCATTGTGGTGTAACACCCTGCTCCAGTGTGTGGTGTGGTGGATTGCCTCTTGGGCTGATGATGAACAACACAAGGAAGAACAGCCTCATGAGGGTCTGTTCTTGGCCGGTGCGATGAACTGCTAGAGGGAGTTCAGTCGCACTTTCTCTCTCTGCTGATTCAAGATGCCTCTACCCTGTGGGTGGCTAGTCCTATTTATAGGCAAAGGCCCTGGGCCTCTTCCCAAATATTGAGCGGGAAGGGCAGCAACAATTGGCCATTTTGAAGGGGAACATCTAGTACACTAATCCTGACTAAAGTTGGTCCTCGCCTGTCAAAGGCTCTGGTGGTGACGCCGGCTTGGGCTCCATGATGACTTCCTTCCTGCTGTTCCAACGGTCTTGGTCTTGTTGCACCGAAGCGGATGCCTTTGCTTGATACTCTTGCCTGCGCTTGCCCCCTTTGCACCAAAGAGGAAATGAGGACACTGCGCGGGCTGGCGCCCGCCTGGCGCCCTTGGTCGTCATGGCTTGCGTCATGGGCACCTCGTGAGGTACCCCACCTTGATCTCTCCGCCTCCTCGCGAGCCAGCATGACGAGGCCATGCCTGAGGAAGCTTCCTGACGTCCGCCCCGCGAGGCTTAGCCCCTCGCGAGGGTCTTGAGCTCGTGCTGATGAAGATGGGCCGTGCTGGGCCACCCCTTGAGCCACGCCGCAGGCCGCAGGCAGGCAAGTCTGGGTACCCCCGTTCCCAGAACGCCGAAGTTAGCATAAGCTTGCTCCTAAGGGATGAGTGGTACCCGATAGTTGCTGCCGCCGGTGCTGTTGTCGAGGCTCTCTTGGGGTTCGTGAAAGAGCTCAGCTTCTGGCGCCTCCTCGCCCCAACCTGGCCCGAGGAATGAGCCATGATCTTCTTCCAGTGCGCACCACTGATCCACCATGCGGGGCACATAAGCTTCGGGGGCCACTGCCTCGTGGGCCTCGGCGTAGCGCCCGCATGCCATCTGATCTAGCTTGGAGCGTCGTCTTGGGGGTGATGGCGCGGCGGTCCGCCGAAGCCGAAGGCCGCGGCGTGCACCCCTTCGCTGGCCTGAGATGGGGCCGGCGCGACTTGTCACCCGGTGTCACGCCCAAGATGCGACCCTATCCTAAAGGAACTCGATGGTCCCACCAAGGATAGAAGCGCATCTTGAAGACGCTTTTGCAAGGTGGATATCATTACATCAACATTACATAATAGATGGGGATACATACATAAGGCACAAATGCCACAAGAATACAACAACATCATATACAAGATCAACATCCGACTACGGATGAAACATAAACGAAACTCAAACAATATCCACCACGCTAGCCCAGGCTGCCGACTGGAACCTATCCCGATCGAAGAAGAAGCGGAAGAAGAACTCCAAAACAAGCAAACATCGCTCTCGCGTCATGATCATCGCAAAACCTGTACACTGGCAATCGGTGGTGTAGTAACTGTGAGCCACGAGGACTCAGCAATCCCATTACCATGGGTATCAAGACTAGCAAAGCTTAAAGGGAAAGGAAGGGGTAAAGTGGTGAGGTTGCAGCAGCGGCTAAGCATATATGGTGGCTAACATACGCAAATGAGAGCGAGAAGAGTAACAAAGGAACGGTCGTCAACTAGTTATGATCAAGAAGTGATCCTGAACTCCTACTTCCGTCAGACATAACCCAGAAACCGTGTTCTCCTCTCGATCAACCCCGAAAAGAGACACTCATGGTTACGCACACGGTTGGTGTATTTTAGAAGAGTTTGCTTCAAGTTTACTACAACCGGATATTAACAAATTCCCATCTGCCACATAACAAGACACGGCTCTCGAAAGTTTATACCCTGCAGGGGTGTCCCAACTTAGCCCATGATAAGCTCTCGAGATCAACGAAGGATATTCCTTCTCCCCAGGAAGACCCGATCAGTCTCGGAATCCCGGCTACAAGACATTTCGACAGCAATTAAACAAGACCAGCAAAGCCGCCCGGATGTGCCGACAAATCCTAATAGGAGCTGCACATATCTCGGTCTCAGGGCACACCGGATGAGCAAGACGTCGGGTTGGCATAGACCACG
This sequence comes from Aegilops bicornis, assembly GCA_021605145.1. Classification (NCBI taxonomy): domain Eukaryota; kingdom Viridiplantae; phylum Streptophyta; class Magnoliopsida; order Poales; family Poaceae; genus Aegilops; species Aegilops bicornis. The sequence continues at coordinate 331,782,421 of CM038675.1, forward strand.
ATTGCCCAGGCGCCGGACATCGCCGGTTTGGACCAGCACTCGAAGGAGAAGCGGCCGGGGGCTAAAATAAAGATGACCCTCGGGCTCCGGAAAACCCAAGGGAAATAAAAGGGCATAGATGAGGCAAATGGTAAGACCAATGTTAGGCCTTGCTGGAGGAGTCTTATTCAAAGCGAACTGTCAAGGGGGTCCCATAAATCACCCGACCGCGTTAGGGACGCAAAATCCAGGAACATAATACCGATATGACGGAAACTAGGGCGACAAGAGTGGAACAAAACACCAGGCATAGGGCCGAGCCTTCCACCCTTTACCAAGATATAGATGCATTAATTAAATAAGATATATTGTGATATCCCAACAAGTAAACATGTTCCAACAAGGAACAACATCTCCATGTTCCAACAAGGAACAAACTTCATCTTCACCTGCAACTAGCAACGCTATAAGAGGGGCTGAGCAAAGCGGTAACATAGCCAAACAACGGTTTGCATAGGAAGGGTGCAAAAGGTTAGAGGCTGACATGGCAATTTGGGAGGCTTGAGCAGCAAGTGATAGGTAACGCAGCATAGCGATAAAACGAAGATCCTAGCATAGCAATGATAGTAGTGAGATCCAGGGTAGCGGTCATCTTGCCTGAAATCCCGCAAGGAAGAAGAACGAGTCCATGAAGAAGATGAAGCCATGAAGCCGAACCAAGCGTAGACGAACGAATCCTCACGATCGCAACAAAACAGGAACTAACAAGAAGAAGCACACAACATAGTAAACACACCACACATGAACAAGACATGATGCACAAACAAACATGATGCATGACAAGACTACATGAAGCTACTCATGGCAAAAGATGGTGCATACAAGACCAACACATCAAGGCAAGTTTAAATGAGGCCGGAAACAACATAGAACAATTCCGGTAAGTCCTCATATGCAAATTTCGAAATTGGTCCAGATCTGAATAAATCTTATGTTCAAGTTGTTAAACAGAAAGTTAAGAGGCACCACAATGATCTACACGAAAAGTTTCATATAAAGTTCATTAGATTCGGAGCTACGGTCTAGAAGATATGAGCAAAACAAGTTAAGCATGGCATTGATGCAAAATGCATACAAACATCAAGAAAACACCCCAAAACATGGATGCAACACGATAATAAGAAACTACATGCAAAATCAAGCAAGTTTCATATAGAGCACACTTAAAACGGAGCAACGGTTCAACACATACACATGAAACAAGTTAAAGCAACAATCTGTCCAAAACAGCAACTAGGCATATTGCAAGCATCAAAACAACAAGCTACAACATCTTAACATGAGAAAAAAAGGCATGGGCATGATGCACAGGTAACGTATAACAAAACATGAACACTGAGCTATCTCCAGAAATCACTAGAACATGCTCAAAATGACGATTGCAAATAATAACAGTTCAGACTTTGCAGAAATAACATCAGGTTGCAATGTTTAGAGCTATCAAACAACATGTTACAGGAACTTATCAAGTCAAACTAAAGCACGGCATGAATCTACTAAATGCATAGAACAAAAGTCCTTTAGTGACCATGAGCCAAAAAGGATCAGAAAATATGATGGCACCCATGTAAACATGGCAAGTTATATTACAGATTCATACATGGCAGGAACAACAATAAGTCGGCATGTTGGTGAGCTTGAACCACTCACCACAGAGCATTACATGGCATGGCAAGGCAACCAATAGTAAGAATACATGGCATAGAAGCTATACATGCAAGAACAACATCATAGCATACACGGATCAACTACAACAACCTTGGCAAAATTGAATAACATGTAAACAACCTGCCAGGAAACATTTTATAGCAAAAGTAGAGCTCGGTTGACTCAAGCTATGGCACTCCATAATTGCAAAAAAGGGCATGGATGGATAGAGCAAGACATGTATAACAAAACATCCTTATTAAAGTATCTCAAAATATGCATGGATCTCTCTGTAACATCAAGTTTACATAGCAACAAAATATAACAGAATCTGTCAGGAAAACAGCAACAACAAGTACCCTACTTAACAAGCTTGATGCACTCACTACACAACTCACAAAAATACACGGCAAGCACCCCTGGAAATATGGCATGGCATATTACAAAACACATGTAGGACTCAAGTTCATAGGATGCACACATCAATCATGGAAAAAATGACAATTGCATGTTCTGATAAGAAAATGAAACTAACATCACATAGCCCTCTTCTAACAGCATTTAGGGCATCAAGATGAGCTCAAATGAAAATGACGCAATGGGATGAAATGATGTACTCATCGAGGCGAACAATTTGAAATATTATACGCACGAAACGGAGCAATATGCAGAGAGTTATAGCATGATCAAAATGAGCATATAATGTGCAAAATTTACAGGACTTGGCAGATTTTCGAAGGAGGGGGGGAAAGTCAACCATGGCGCGGATTTCAAAGCAGCACGGATCTCGCCGGAGACGACGGGGACGGCGGCCGGAGTGAGGAGGAGGGGTCGCCGGAGGAGAATCGCCCGGATCCGGGCGCTGGGTCCCGGATCTGGCCGGAGAGGGGCCAAGACCGGGGCGGCACAGGCGGCCGAGGCGGATCCGGCCGGGGCGGATCTCCAGCGGCGGTGGCCATGGAGGCGAGGCCGGCGACGAGGAGGCCCGGGCGGCGGTGATGAGACGCCCGGCGGCGGGAGGCGCCAGCGGGCCGATGGGAGGCGGCGCAGGCCCGGGCGGCTGGCGCGGGGAGCCGGCGGAGGCGAGGGCGGGCGGAGCCGGGCGGCTGGCAAGCGGCGGGCCGGATGGGTCGGAGGGCTCAAGGCCAGCCGAAAGCAGCTGGGCGGGCGGCGGGCAGGTCGGACACGTCCGGGCGCGACGCGACGAAACCGGGCGGCGCGGAGGAGATTTTAGGGTTTCGGGACCCGGATTTGGACGGGAGGCAAATTTATAGGTAGAGAGAGCTAGGAGAGTCCAAATGAGGTGCGGTTTGCCACCTTGATCGTGATCGAACGGCGGAGAGCATGGAGGGGAGTTTGGTGGGTTTTGGGCCATTTTGGAAGGGGTGTTGGGCTGCACACAAAAGAGGCTTTTGCGGTTACCCGGTTAACCGTTGGAGTATCAAACGACCTTCAAATGGAACGAAACTTGACAGGCGGTCTACCGGTGCTATACCAAGGCCGCTTGACAAACCTCGGGCCATTCCGACAAAGTTTAATACCCGCACACGAAAAGAGGTAAAAAGGGGCGCCGGGAGACATAGGAGTGCCGGATTGCAAAACGGACAACGGGGAAAATGCTCGGATGCATGAGACGAACACGTATGCAAAATGAGATGCACATGATGACATGATATGAAATGCAGATGATGACATGGCAAAATGCAACACACAAGCACATGACATGGCAACAACAGCGAATAACTGGCAAACACCTGGCGCATCGAATCCGGGGCGTTACACCCGGTGCCGACGGAGGTGTTGGCGCTGGACAGGCCTTGGAGTCCGCTTGAAGTTGCGTGAGCATTTATAATGCCGCCACGCGGCCCGCCCTGGATCTAGGGTGGCAGCTGGACGCAGAAAGGAGGTGCTCCTGAGGCGGCGGCTAACAGGAGCTCGGCTACTCTCTCCAACAACACGTCGCGGCCGCCCTCCAGCAGCCGGCACCGTAGCAGCTCTCGGGCCACCGTGAGCGCGGCCCTGGAGTTTGCCTGTTCCCGTCGGGTGTACGGCGCTGTGGCCGCGGCGTGGTTTGAGGCCCTTGCTGCGGCCCGCACCTGCCGTGGTGTGAGGGCAGGCGGCGTCTGGCCGCGTCGCCCGCGCCCCGCAGCGCCCTGCGGAGCGCGGGCTGCCTGAGGCGCAAGGTTGAGGTCGCCCTGAGCCGGCGACACGGCGTGGGCGGGCCACGCCGCCCAGTGGTCGGCGTTGGAAGCCGGGTCGCTTGACATCTGAACGGCGAGGCGGCGGAACGCGACACGGAGGAAGAAGGATTCCGGCGCACCCACGTGTCAGTGGTTAGTTAACTAACTAAACAGAGTTAGTTAGTGTTAGGTTAAGCACTAATCTAGGTTAATTAGCACTAAACTAACCTAACTAATAATTAACAAGGGTGGCCCACACGTCAGTGACCCAGGGGGTCAAACTGGGCCCACCCAGTCAACGGTCAGCGGGGTCAAACCCACCGGCGTCGAGTCGCCGGCGAGGCCGAGATGACGGAGAGCGTCGGAAACGCTGCTCCGGCCACGGTTTGATGCGCGGGTGGGTGCTACGAGTAGCTGGCGATGTGGCGCATCCAATGGTGGCGGTGTTTGGTGCTGGGGTGGCCGGGAACAACGACGGCAACATGGCCGGCGGACCCGAGCTCGCGGCTCCGGTGGAATCGGCGGCTACGGGGCAGAAATGAGATCGGGAAGGAAGGGGAAAGACGGAGAAGCTCACAGCGAGTTGAACGGAGGCCTCGGCGTGCTCGGGGAGGGGCTGGTGACGACGGGAGGTCGTCGGCGATCTCGGTGGCCCGAGGAGGAAGAAGGCGTCGGGGACGGTGCTCCGGGGCTCTTCCCGTCGCGTGGCTCGGGGAAGACGGCGTATGGGTCCACGCAAGCTTGAGGTCACGCGTCGGAGAGGCACGAGGAAGGCTCAGTGGTGCGGCAGGCAGCGGCAGCAGCGACGGTGCTCTCAAAAGGCCCGAGAGGAGAGCCAGGGAGGGAGAGAAGCTCGGGGAGAGAGTGGAGGGGTTCCAGGGGGGTAGGGGTGGTGCCGCAAAGGCGCTTCGAGGCGTCGCGCTGGTGCGGGCGACGGCAGGCAGGCAGGGTGTTGGCGTGGCGAGCGCGGCGGCATCGTGGTGTCCCTCCTATGCCCTCTTGGCGGTAGGTGATGACCGGCACAGAGCCGGATGGGCAGACCAGCCAGGTAAGTGGCCTCTGGCCTTTCTCTCTCTCTCTTTATAAATTGTTTTCTATTTTCTAATTTTCTGCAACTGTTGGGCTTTATTAAAAATACTATAACGTATCCAGAAATCCTGAAAATAATTGTGGGCTCTGTTGGGATTATTCCTAACATCCCTCACTTAAGTTCAGAATTAATTGAGCACTTAAAATAATATATAGCATTTAAATGCCCAATTGCAAATAGAATATGATTTAATTCAGAGCACAAATATTTCCTGCAAAAATGTAAACCATTTTTGGTAGATGCTTCCACCTCAAACCAGAAATGTTGAACATTTTCAGAGGGCATTTTGAGTTTAATGAAAAAGATTTTATTTTGACCCTAGTTGAATTGACTTGGTGCTAGGGTTTAAGCATCCCCATTTCAAGATTAATTAAAATTGGAAAAGATGCATGGATGCAATGCCACTAATTACAAGAAGATTTCTAGGGCTGTGACAACTCACCCCCACTAAACAAGAATCTCGTCCCGAGATTCAAGACGTGAGGTAAGAAGACAGAGGGACACAAGCTAACATAATCTTCACGATCCAGATGACTTTCTCGAGGATGTTGATTCATTGCATCACCTTTATCTCGACGTCTTGCTTTGAGAACTACATCCAACATGACAACGAGTAGAGAGGGAGAATTTTAGAAGAATCAATCTTCCCGAGGTTCGAGCAACTTAGGATCATCTTAATGATCACATGATCAACTCACGGAATGGGACATAGAAACATTTATGGAGCTGAGAGGCAAAACATGCATTAGAAGGGACAGAATAAACAATTTGACGAGGTGACAAGGTAGCGAGGAAAAATTGCCATGACCCATAACGGGGCACCTCAGAGAAGGTGACTCATAGAATTATTCCTTAAATGGCAAAAAGAATTACTTTTGATACAAAGATCATTGAAAATCTTCATACCAGCCCAGGGCAATTTGCAATCTATTACTCGAAGGACCTCGGAGGAATGGCATATTCTGACTAGAATTGATGATGTGGACTACCTTGTTGAAGACAAAGCAATGGATGATTTTTGCTTATCATCGGAGATGGATGGGACCCATGACAAGTCCACTTTTGAAGATGATCCTGGACAACAACTACTGAGAAGGACAGCCCATGGGAAATTGGCACGATGGGGTGCAAGCTGGGAACAAAATGCAAATGTTGGGAATGTTCCTACCATCATATCTGCCTGAGATTCAGATCTGGTTAGAGACAGGATACTTCAGACTCAGCATGTCTGGAAAGAAAGTTTGCAACACAGATCGACGAGATGACGTTGCCAGATTCTCGGGGAAATGAACTACGATAGCAAGCTCCAAAACATGAGCTGGTTCTGCTATACACATGTGAACATGCTGTCCTAGACAAGCATGACCACCTACTAGTCTTATAATAAAACACTACCGCGTTCAGGTTGGGAACCATCATCGAGGATAACGAAGTCCTAACATAAGTCATGACTAGTTGTTATGAAGGAACTCCTTCTCTGAACAAATCAATCAGTGGCTTGGTGTGCTAGGGATACATATGGAGTGGAGGTAATTAATCTACCAAACCATAGAATACTTCGCACATATGCATGACTGATTTGGGATGATTCCAAGGGAAAAAAAACAAACCTTTCTCGTACTCACGGCGGCAACTTGCACCAATGCACATGAATTCGAGGAAGTCACTTCTTCCATCCAAGCATAAGCTTCATGAACGGAGCACGAAGGCATTGCTTATGAAATTTTCAACACTAGGTTGATGTTCAACATGAATCATGGGGGAGACAAAATGCTGCTGATGGGTTCAACAACAACTCATTGGAATTTCCAAATCACTGGAATTCCACCATCATGTGAACACGGTGATATAATGGTGTATGCCCGAGGGGCAACCGCGAGTAAGACAACATTACGAATATCGTTGGTTTTGATTTGACTTGACGATGGCCCATACTCAAGTCAAAGTTTGGTTAAGATGGTAGATCCATTAATTGATCACGAGGACCAATCGATGAAGAAATCATCTTTCTACAACAAACACACAACACAAGATATCCCTTTGGAAATGAACTAAGTTAGACAAGCTTTTATCTTCCAACTCTCCAAGTTGTTGTTTAGCTTAACCTACTAGCTCAGGGTATCCAACACAGATTCTTGGAGAAAGGGTGGTTTACAAGAAAACCAACTTCATCACGAACTCAACATAGCGGTCAAGTGACAACCTGGTGATACTTCCGAGAAGATTTTCAGAATATCATGAACCACCGATATATTACTAAGCCCGAGAACAATCTTGCTTTTCAAGGCAAGACGATATGATCAAAGAGCAAGGGATTTATATAATCCTAACTCATTGATCGAAGAGTGCACCAGAATAAGGACTAGGTAGCACGATCAATCTTAGGATGATGATTTAATAACCAACATGCTAGGAATGAGAATATTGTCCATTAACTACCAAGCAATGAGGTTGCTAGGAGTATCGATTTCACACATCACAGTTCACTTGTCGGCATTCCGGTTACAACAACACGGGACCGAGGAATGAATAATGATAGCGAGAAGTATCACTACGTCAAGAATTCATGAGAAATGGTGCAATTCTCATGACAATCCTGACATAAATGGGGTAATACTCTAGGGTAGAACAGAGCAAAAGCTGGATTGGCATTTGATTTGCGGATTACAACTGCTTTGACCCAATCTTGGATATGGATGAGGCACTTTAGTTTGTTTCTCCTAGTCATTCCAGAATAGAATGGCTTGACGGTCCACAAGAATAATAGGCATCGATGAACGGATGCACACATACTCTTGATTATCAATTGATAGATGGAGGCCAGAAAACAACTAAAGAGAACAACTCAAAGGAACATATAATTTTCTGAGTTGTGGATGCATAGATTAGTATGTCGAGCGAAGCTCAACATTTCTTCCGGATAACCCATGCGAAAAGGTAGAACTGGCAGAGTCGCAATATAGAATGGAGTACTCCTCAAGAGTACTCTGATTGTGGTATTTTGGTTCAAAGAACTTATGCCTTAAGTAGTTCATGGTATTCGGAAGAAGGATATACCACGGACCTCGAGGACTATCACAAAGTTACTAATATCCTAAAGGAACTAGCAAATACTATCAACATGAGGTATGTAGGGTGAATCTCGGGTTCAAAACCCAGCAGTAGAATACCTACTACTAAATGGCATCATGAAATGCTTTCAAGAATGATGGCCAGAATCATCACACGGGGAACACAAAACATGGCTAGATTACTAGGTGACTCCCTAAAACACCTAGGTTCATAATAATAGCTCCAACATATATGACGAGGCAGCGGAGTACCTCAACACACTAATTTGTGTGATTAATATGGACCAGATGAACATTAGAAACGGGGAGAAGGAATTTGCAGATGCATCAGACTATTTAGAAATCTGGGATGACTCGGACAGCATAACGGCTGTAAATGCTCAAAATGATTTGAGACATCCTGCAAAATAGTGGCATGACCACTCAACGTCACAATATCAAGGTTCTGAGACCAGCTATGAACATACGGAAGTAGTAAAAACTGAGCGAGATTTGAAACTATCAATTCTATAAGTCTATGGATTAGTAACACGTCATCCTGATAGATAGATGAGAAGGCCTAGATCTTAATCCCCGTAGAAGAGAAGAGGATGACTCAGATCAGAAGGCCATGAGGTATAAGGAGTAAAAAGTGCCTTACGTTCCCTTCCACAATCAATTCCCTTACATAACTAAAACATTTCTAGACACAACTTCGATCGGTTTGGCTTGGTAATCCTCTGAGCAGTCGGGCTCGATACCAAAGCTGTCGGGACCCGATTCCAAGTCACATCGATCTAGCCGGTAACACCTCATATCACTTTGCAGCCTCACGCACGGTATTCCCACGGTGTCGCCTTACCATGGCCCGGGACCGTTTGCGCCTTTTGGCTCACGTATATGATAGTGTCGCTAGCATCCATATGACAGAGAACCGAGCCGACATGGCTAGTCGTGAACCCAAAGCGGCACTAACCCATGGGGACAGGCATACATGAATCAACTTCGAGCATGTCGGTCGGCGTGTGAATCCGGGCTGTAGCCTGGCTATCAGGACTCGGGAACCCGGCGATCACTTGAGCTAGGCGAGGGCTCCGGATGTCACCAGCGTGACATTTCCTGAAGGGACAGAACCACGAGGAGCAAGTGAAACACATGCCGCCGGTCAAGTGTCCTGAGCAGTAGTCTTTGGGCTAGCAGGACTCGGTGAACCGGGCCAGAAGCGGACTACTATGGCTCAAGGGAGCACCAGACTACATTTCCCCATAAGAGAGGCTGCCAAGGATAAACAACTAGATTGTCGGATCCCACACATACCAAGCATTTCAAACATACACACAATATGCTCGATATGTGTAAATATAACATGGCATCACAACATAACTCTATGACTCAAGTATTTATTCATTAGGCTCTGAGGAGCGAGATATTACAAACATGGGTCTCATGACCCAACATACAGAGCATACAAGTCAAGGCACAAGCGGAAGCTTAACATGTCTGAGTACAGACAACTATAAATGGAAAAGGCTGAGAAGCCTGACTATCTACCAGATCATGCCAAGGGCACAAGATCGTAGCTGAGGTATCAAGCTAAACGTCGAAGTCCACGCGGAACTACTAGCGAGACTGAAGTCTCTCTGCAAAACATAAAATAAGCAAACGTGAGTACAAATGTACTCAGCAAGACTTACATCAGAACTAACTACATATGCATCATTATCAACAAAGGGGTGGTGGGGTTTAACTGCAGCAAGCCCGCTTTGAGTCGGTGGCTATCCTAAACTACGACTGCAAGTAACTCTTTTGAGGTGGCGCACATGAGTCCACATATTCACCATATCAATACACCACTATGGATCCGCTCCCGTCTCCCTACGAGAACGCCATCCATAGCACTCACGCTTATCTTGCGCATTTTAGAGTATCCACTTTCACTTGTCTATGAACTGTTATAGGCACCCAGAAGTCCTTTACCGCGGACACGGCTATTCGAATAGATCATATTAACCTGCAGGGTGTACTTCTTACACGCTCTCGCCACTTACGACCATGTACATGTCATGTATCTCGGCAACCTTCAAGCGGAAGCTTTGGCGAGGGTGTCGGCCATGGCCTACCTAAACACTCAAGTCTCTAGTCGGGTTTATCGCATATTCAGGTTCCATCCATGAGAGTCCGCCGAGGTTTCCACATCTGACCCCGAACGATGTGTGCAGGGTTCCCGAGACACCAAGCAGGCGCTCGGTACACAGACCACGGTGTATCTACCGTATCATAGCCCACCCTAGGGTCAGCGCCACATACGGCCTCCAACACATATCCTACAAACACCAGAAACTAGTTGCAACTCCTGGACAGAGAACAAGGGTGGTTAAGAAGCCAAGAGTCAATTAAGGATCCCAATGTGTGGTAGTAACTGTTCATGGATCACAAACACAGAACTCAGTTCCTGAGGACGGTTTCAATGAGACAATCCACCATGTACTCCTACATGGCCTCTCACCGCTACCTTTACCAAATAGTGTTCACACACTTAGCTCACACACAGTAGGACATGTTCACACACCTCCGATTCATCCCCGATGAATCAGACCTTACTCAACTCTAAGAAGTAGCAGTCATGACAAACAAGCATGTATGAGTAGGCACAACAGGGCTCAAACAACTCCTACTCATGCTAGTGGGTTTCATCTATTCTTTGTGGAATGACAGGTCATCACGAGAGGATAAAGGGGTTCAGCTACCGCAGCAAGTAACAGATGAATCGTTGTTGTCCAAATGCAGTAAAAGAGAGCAGGAGCGAGAGAGTGGTATTGTATCGGAATGAACAAGGGGGTTTTGCTTGCATGGCACTTCTGAAGATAATATAGTTCTTCATCGGTGTCATCGAACTCATCGTCAAATCACGTCTATCGAAAGGGAACAACCACCAGCAACAGAGAAAGAAACACAATCAATGCAATGCACAATATGATGCATGATCATGACATGGCAGATCTTTGTGATTTGAGCTAATGCAACAGAAGGTCATTTTGATTGAAGTGGAATTCAAAACTAGATCAAATTCCAACTCCAAACCTCTTATCAAATTTTTCCTAATCATGTTTCATCCTAAACAGCAAGGTTAAGTTGTTTAAACATGCATTGAACCAGTGCAGATGGATAGATTAGATTTTTCTGATCATTTTCCATATATAATTTATTTCATTCTGAGCTATGGTTGAATTTATATGAATTTTAGAAGTTTTGGCTAATTTCTGGAATTTCCTGTAAAATAATAAACCCAGAAAAGGATTTACTGCGTCAGCATGACGTCACTGTGATGTCAGCAGTCAACTGGGTCGGCCAGGTCAAACCTGAACTACGGGACCCACGTGTCAGTGGTTAGTTAACTAACTAAACAGAGTTAGTTAGTGTTAGGTTAAGCACTAATCTAGGTTAATTAGCGCTAAACTAACCTAACTAATAATTAACAAGGGTGGCCCACACGCCGCTGACCAGGGGTCAAACCGGCCCACCCAAATAACGGTCGTGAGGTCAAACCCACCGGTGCCGAGTCGCCGAGGCCGAGACGACGGAGAAACGTCGGAAGCTGCTCCGGCCCGCGGTTTGGCCTTGCAGGTGGGTGCTACGGTAGGCATGGCGATGTGGCGCATCCAACGGTGGCGGTGTTTGGTGCTGGGGTGGCCGGGAACAACGGCGGCGACATGGCCGGCGGAGCCGAGCTCGCGGTTCCGGTGGAATCGGCGGCTACGGGGCAGGAATGAGTTCAGGAAGGAAGGGGAAAGACGCATAAGCTCACAAATGAAGTTGATCGGAGGCCTCGGCGTGCTCGGGGCGGGGCTGGTGACGACGGGAGGTCGTCGGCGATCTCGGTGGCCCGAGGAGGAAGAAGGCGTCGGGGACGGTGCTCCGGGGCTCTTCCCGTCGCGTGGCTCGGGGAAGACGGCGTATGGGTCCACGTCGGAGCTTGAGGTCACGTCGGAGAGGCACGAGGAAGGCTCAGGGCACGACAGCGGCGAGCGGCAGCGACGGTGGCTCTCGGGTGCGTGCGAGAGGAGAGCCAGGGAGGGAGAGAAGCTCGGGAGAGAGTGGAGGGGTTCTGTGGGGGTCGGGCGGTGCCGCAGAGGCGCTTGAGGCGCCCTGGCGCCGGGCGACGGCAAAGTGGTGGTGGTGGTGGCGTGGCGCGCTGGGCGCATCGCGGTGTCCCTCCTCTGCCTACTGGCAGAGGTAGGTGATGACTGGCACATGCCAGATGGGTCGGGCCAGCCAGGTAAGTGGCCTCTGGCCTTTCTCTCTCTCTCTTTCTAAATTGTTTTCTGTTTTCTAATTTTCAGCAACTGTTGGGCTTTATTAAAAGTACTATAACGTTTCCAGAAATCCTGAACATAATTGTGGGCTCTGTTGGGATTATTCCTAACAGCCCTCACTTAAGTTCAGAATTAATTGAGCACTTAAAATAATATATAGCATTTAAATGCCCAATTGCAAATAGCATATGATTTAATTCAGAGCCCAAATATGTCCTGCAAAAATGTAAACCATTTTTGGTAGATGCTTCCACCTCAAACCAGAAATGTTGAACATTTTCAGAGGGCATTTTGATTTTAATGAAAAAGATTTTATTTTGACCCTAGTTGAATTCACTTGGTGCTAGGGTTTAAGCATCCCCATTTCAAGATTAATTAAAATTGGAAAAGATGCATGGATGCAATGCCACTAATTACAAGAAGATTTCTAGGGCTGTGACAAGCCCTCAACCACTTTCTCATATCCACATAAACCAAAAGTCAAACTCGGCCCCATCGATTTGATCTATCCGGTGCCACCGAGTTCATTTGACATACCCATAGCCAGAAACCCTAATCAGTTCCATCTCGCTGATAGGGATCTCAGTCTCACCGAGATAGGATTTCAAACTCTCTGTTTCCCTTCGTAATGTTCTGGTCTAACCAAGACGAGCGATCAGTCCCACCGAGTTCGTAATGCAAACTCTCTGTTTCCTTCTCATAATGTTTCGGTCTCACTGAAATGAGCGATCGGTCCCAAATTGTGTGACTTCACCAATACCAATAATAATGATTTCCTTAGCACTCCGATTGCTCCTCTTGCCAATACTGAATCTTGTGAAATCAATACCGCTTTGTTGAATCTTGTTATGAAAGATCAATTCGCCGGCCTTCCTAGTGAAGATGCCGCTACTAATCTGAATAGCTTAGTTGATTTATGTGATATGAAAAAGAAAAAAGATGTCGATAATGATGTCGTTAAATTGAAGCTATTTCCTTTTTCGCTTAGAGATCGTGCTAAAGCTGGGTTTTCGTCTTTGCCTAAAAATAATATTGATTCTTGGAACAAGTGCAAAGATGCTTTTATCTCTAAGTATTTTCCTCCTGCTAAAATCATCTCTCTTAGAAACGACATTATGAATTTTAAGCAACTTGATCATGAACATATCGCACAAGCTTGGGAGAGAATGAAATTAATGATACGCAATTGCCCTACTCATGGTTTGAATTAGTGGATGATTATACAAAAAAATTATGCCGGATTGAATTTTGCTTCTAGAAATCTTTTAGATTTGGCCGCGGGAGGCCCTTTTATGGAAATCCCTTTAGGAGATGCTACTAAACTCCTAGATAATATTATGGTTAATTATTCTCAATGGCACACGGAAAGATCTTCTAATAAAAAGTGCATGCGATAGAAGAAATCAATGTTTTGAGTGGAAAGATGGATGAACTTATGAAATTATTTGCTACTAAGAGTGTTTCTTCTAATCCTAATGATATGCCTTTCTCTACTTTGATTGAGAATAATAATGAATCTATGGATGTGAATTTTGTTGGTAGGAATAATTTTGGTAACAACGTGTATAGAGGGAATTTTAATCTTAGGACTTATCCTAGTAATCCTTCTAATAATTATGGAAATTCCTACAACAACTCTTATGGAAATTATAATAAGATGCCCTCTGAATTTGAGAATAGTGTTAAAGAGTTTATGAATTCACAAAAGAATTTTACTGCTTTGCTTGAGGAGAAATTGCTTAAAGTTGATGATTTGTCTAGGAACGTTGATAGAATTTCTCTTGAGGTTGATTCTTTAAAGCATAGATCTACTCCTCCTAAGCATGATATCAATGAGTCTCTCAAAGCCATGAGAATTTCCATTGATGAGTGCAAGGAAAGAACCGCTAGGATGCGTGCTTCCAAAGATGCCTTTATTAAAGCGTGTTCTTCCAATTCCTATGAAAATCAAGATGAAGATCTAAAAGTTATTGATGTGTCTCCCATCAAATCTTTGTTTTGCAATATGAATCTTGATGAAACTGAATATGATCTTCCTTTACCTAGAAGGCGTTCTAAAAATTCGGAGTATTTAGATCTTTATGAGGAAATTGATGAAAGTGGGATTGAAAGAAATAAAAATCTAGATGTTGCTAAACCCAGTATATTGGATTTCAAGGAATTTAACTATGAAAGTTGCTCTTTGATTGATTGTATTTCCTGATTGCAACCCGTGCTAGATTCTCCTCATGCTTATAGTCAAAAGAAAGCCTTCACCGAACATATTGTTGATGCCTTGATGCAATCTTATGAAGAAAAACTTGAGTTGAAAGTTTCTATCCCTATAAAACTCTTTGATGAGTGGGAACCAACTATAAAAATTAAAATTAAAGATCATGAGTTTTATGCTTTGTGTGATTTGGGTGCTAGTGTCTCCACTATCCCCAAAACTTTGTGTGATTTGCTAGATTTCCGCGATCTTGATGATTGCTCTTTAAACTTACATCTCGCGGATTCTACTATTAAGAAAACTATGGGAAGGATTAATGATGTTCTTATTGTTGCTAATAGGAATTATGTGCCCGTAGATTTCATTGTTCTTGATATAGATTGCAATCCTTCTTACCCTATTATTCTTGGTAGATCTTTCCTTAGAATGGTTGGCGTGATTATTGATATGAAGGAAGGGAATATTAGATTCCAATTTCCATTAAAGAAGGGCATGGAACACTTTCCAAGAAATAAAATAAAATTGCCATATGAAACTATCATGAGAGCCACTTATGGATTGCCTTCCAAAGATGGCAATACCTAGATCTATCGTCGCTTTTATGCCTAGCTAGGGGCGTAAAACGATAGCGCTTGTTGGGAGGCAACCCAATTTTTATTTTTAGTTTTTTGTGTTTTTCTTCTGTTAGGGAATAAATAACCCATCTACCTTCTGTTTGGATGTGGTTTTGTGTTTTAATTAGTGTTTGTGCCAAGCTAGACCTATTGGATCTTCTTGGATGATAGTTATTTGATCTTGCTGTAATTTCCAGAAACTTTATGTTCAGTGCCCGAATTATTAAAAATCATCAGAACGTGATAAAGTATTGATTCCAATTGCTGCTGATCAATAAACAATTTGTCTAGGTCTTCTAAATTTGGTACAGGTTTTTGGGTTCCAGAAGTTTGCGTTAGTTACATATTACTACAGACTGTTCTGTTTTTGACAGATTCTGTTTTTCGTGTGTTGTTTGCTTATTTTGATGAACCTATGGTTAGTAAAATAGTTTATAATCCATATAGAAGTTGGAATACAGTAGGTTTAACACCAATATAAATAAAGAATGAGTTCATTACAGTACCTTGAAGTGGTCTTTTGTTTTCTTTCTCTAACGGAGCTCACGAGAGATTTCTATTGAGTTTTGTGTTGTGAAGTTTTCAAGTTTTGGGTGAATTCTTTTGATGAATTATGGAACAAGGAGTGGCAAGAGCCTAAGCTTGGGGGTGCCATGGCACCCCAAGATAATCCAAGGACACCAAAAAGTCAAAGCTTGGGGATGCCGGAAGGCATCCCTCTTTAAATCCACTTCCATCGGTAATTTACTTGGAGCTTTATTTTTATTCACCAACATGATATGTGTTTTGCTTGGAGCGTCTTGTATTATTTGTGTCTTTGTTTTTTAGTATGCCACAATCATTTTTTCTGTACACACCTTTTGAGAGAGCCATGCATGAATTGAAATTTGATAGAATACTCTATCTGCCTCACTTATATCTTTTGAGCTATGAAGTTTTGCTCTATGTGCTTCACTTATATCTTTTGAGCGTTATAATTTTGCTCTATGTGCTTCACTTAGATCTTTTAGAGCACGGTGATGGTTTGTTTTAAAGAAACTATTGATCTCTCATGCTTCACTAAAATTATTTTGAGAGTCTTAATAGCATGGTAATTTGCTTAATAATAACATGCTTGGTATTCACGATTTGTGAAACTTTCTTTTGAGTGCGTTGAATACTAAGAAAAGTTGGATGCTTGATAATCGTTTTGAGATATGGAGGTAGTAATATTAAATTCATGCTAGTAGAGTAATTGTGAATTTGTGAAGTTCTTGAGTTAAAGTTTGCAAGTCCCGTAGCATGCACATATGGTAAACGTTATGTAACAAATTTGAAACATGAGGTGTTATTTGATTGTCCTCCTTATGATTGGCGGTCGGGGACGAGCGATGGTCTTTTCCTACCAATCTATCCCCCTAGGAGCATGCGCGTAATACTTTGGTTTTTGATGGCTTGTAGATTTTTGCAATAAGTATATGGTTCTTTATGACTAATGTTGAGTCCATGGATTATACGCACTCTCACCCTTCCATCATTGCTAGCCTCTTGATGCAGTGCATTGCCCTTTCTCACATTGAGAGTTGGTGCAAACTTCGCCGGTGCATCCAAACCCCGTGATATGATATGCTCTTTCACACATAAACCTCCTTATATCTTTCTCAAAACAGCCACAATACCTACCTATTATGTCATTTCCACAGCCATTCCGAGATATATTGCCATGCAACTTTCCACCATCCAGTTTATCATGACACATTCATCATTGTCATATTGCTAGCATGATCATGTAGTTGACATAGTATTTGTGGCAAAGCCACCGTTCATAATTCCTTCATACTTGTCACTCTTTATTCATTGCATATCCCGGTACACCGCCGGAGGCATTCATATAGAGTCATACTTTGTTCTAGTATCGAGTTGTAATCATTGAGTTGTAAATAAATAGAAG
The DNA here is from genome assembly GCA_021605145.1 of Aegilops bicornis. Taxonomy (NCBI): domain Eukaryota; kingdom Viridiplantae; phylum Streptophyta; class Magnoliopsida; order Poales; family Poaceae; genus Aegilops; species Aegilops bicornis. The sequence continues at coordinate 331,799,493 of CM038675.1, forward strand.
TGTGATGATCATCATTCAATAGAGCATTGTCCCCCCCCCCCCCCCGCCCCCGCCCCCCAAAAAAAGGGAAAGGCCAAAGAAAAAAAGAAGGCCAAAAAAAAGAAAATAAATAAAAAGGGGCAATGCTATTATCCTTTTTTTCACATTTGTGCTTCAAAGTAGCACCATGATATAGCGAGTCTCATATATTGTGCTTCAAAGTAGCACCATGTTCTTCATATAGAGAGTCTCATATGTTGTCACTTTCATATACTAGTGGGCATTTTTCGTTATAGAACTTGGCTTGTATATTCCAACGACGGGCCTCCTCAAGTGCCCTAGGTCTTCGTGAGCAAGCAAGTTGGATGCACACCCACTTAGCTTCTTTTTTTGAGCTTTCATATATTTATAACTATAGTGCATCCATTGCATGGCAATCCCTACTCCTTGCATTAACATCAATCGATGGGCATCTCCATAGCCCATTGATTAGCCTCGTTGATGTGAGACTTTCGCCTTTTTTGTCTTCTCCACATAACCCCATCATTATATTCTATTCCACCCATCGTGCTATATCCATGGCTCACGCTCATGTATTGTGTGAAAGTTTATGAGTTTGAAATTATTAAGGTATGAAACAATTGCTTGGCTTGTCATCGGGGTTGTGCATGATGAGAGCATTCTTGTGTGACGAAAATGGAGCATGACTAAACTATATGATTTTGTAGGGATGAACTTTCTTTGGCCATGTTACTTTGAGAAAACATAATTGCTTTGTTGGTTTGCTTGAAGTATTATTATTCTTTATGTCAATATGAACTTTTGTCTTGAATCTTCCTAATCTGAATATTCATACCACAATTAAGAAATTTTGCATTGAAATTATGCCAAGTAGCACTCTACATCAAAAATTCTCTTTTTATCATTTACCTACTCGAGGACGAGCAGGAATTAAGCTTGGGGATGCCTGATACGTCTCCAACGTATCTATAATTTTTGATTGATCCATGCTATATTATCTACTGTTTTGGACTATACTGGGCTTTATTTTCCACTTTTATATTATTTTTGGGACTAACCTATTAACCAGAGGCCCAGCCCAGAATTGTTGTTTTTATGCCTATTTCAGTGTTTCGAAGAAACGGAATATCAAACAGAGTCCAAACAGAAAAATCCTTTTTGGAACGTGATTTTCTCACCGGATAAGACCCAGGAGAGTTGGACCCTACGCCAAGGCATCGGAGAGGCGGTCACGAGGGTGGGGGGCGCGCCCCCCCAGGACGCGTCCCCCTGCCTCGTGGGCCTCTCAAAGCTCCACCGACGTACTTCTTCCTCCTATATATATCCACGTACCCCCAAACAATCAGACCAGGAGCCAAAACCTAATTCCACCGCCGCAACTTTCTGTATCCACGAGATCCCATCTTGGGGCCTGTTCCGGAGCTCTGCCGAAGAGGGCCGTCATCACGGAGGGCTTCTACATCATCATAGCCTCTCCGATGAATTGTGACTAGTTTACCTCAGACCTTCGGGTCTATAGTTATTAGCTAGATGGCTTCTTCTCTCTTTTTGGATCTCAATACAATGTTCTCCCCCTCTCTTGTGGAGATCTATTCGATGTAATCTTCTTCTTTTTGCGGTGTGTTTGTTGAGAGCGATGAATTGTGGGTTTATGATCAAGTCTATCTATGAACAATATTTGAATCTTCTCTGAATTCTTTTATGTATGATTGGTTATCTTTGCAAGTCTCTTCGAATTATCCGTTTGGTTTGGCCGACTAGATTGGTAGTTCTTGCCATGGGAGAAGTACTTAGCTTTGGGTTCGATCTTGCGGTGTCCTTTCCCAGTGACAGAAGGGGCAGCAAGGCACTTATTGTATCGTTGCCATCAAGGATAACAAGATGGGGTTTATTTCATATTGCATGAATTTATCTCTCTACATCATGTCACCTTGCTTAAAGCGTTACTCTGTTTCTAACTTAATACTCTAGATGCATGCTGGATAGCGATCGATGAGTGGAGTAATAGTAGTAGATGCAGAATCGTTTCGATCTACTTGTCACGGACGTGATGCCTATATACATGATCATGCCTAGATATTCTCATAACTATGCTCAAATTTGTCAATTGCTCAACAGTAATTTGTTCACCCACCGTAGAATACTTATGCTCTTGAGAGAAGCTACTAGTGAAACCTATGGCCCCCGGGTCTATTCTCATCATATCAATCTCCATCACTTTAATCTTGCTTTGCTTTTTTACTTTGCCTTTTACTTTTTACTTTGCATCTTCATACCAAAAATACCAAAAATATTATCTATCAGATCTCACTTTCGTAAGTGACCATGAAGGGATTGACAACCCCTAATCACGTTGGTTGCGTTGAGCTCTTTGTGTTGTGTAGGTACGAGGGACTTGATACCTTGGTTCTCAAAAACTGAGGGAAATACTTACGCTACTCTCCTGCATCATCCTCTCCTCTTCAGGGAAAACCAACGCAAGATCAAGAGGTAGCACACCACCTTTAAAGGAGTGATACCCAGCATAGAGGCCCGTTGCACGGGTTCATTAACATTAGAAGTAGTCTTTGGTTCACTAGATAACTTAGGAAGTGAAGACTTGATCTTCGACATTGTCCCCTTCCGCAGTGGTTATCAAGCACTGCTCGGACGCACTGCCTTCATCCGCTTCAATGCAGTTCCGCACTATGCTTACTTAAAGCTCAAGATGCCCGGACCGCGCGGCGTTATCATAGTCAATGAAAATATGGTGCGCTCCCTTTGTACTGAGGAGCATACCGTGGCCCTCGCAGCCAAGGTACAGAGCGGCCTCATCAAGCAGAACACTTCAGCGGCCATCAAGCCCCCGTACACTGTTAAACGAGTCTGGCCTACTTTGCAGAATGACAACTCGGTGAATCCAGAGCTGGGCTAGCAGTTCCACCTCCGTCGATCGCCCCATCTAACTGCGGCATATGTACCACGTGTGCATAACTACGCACTTAAAATACCTTGGGCAACGACGGAGGCACACTGCAGATATGGTCTATAGTGCGGCTTGACCCTATTTTGACCTCAACTTCTTTTTTTTCCTCGTATTACAGGTTCGTTAAAACCTAATCACCTTACGGTCGTACAAGGGCTCTTTCCCAGGCCCCTTTTATATATAAACGATCATCGATTTCTCCTCTCAAAGGATCTTGCACCAAGGCGACAGCGGCGCAGACGTGCGGTAGGGTGTCAAGGGGATCTTCAAGAATACCTTTTTCTTTTTGGCCATGTATACAGCTTCTCCTTGTTTACAAATTCTCGGCATGTAAAATAGCCTTGATGTTTAGGCATTATCTGTAATAACACGTTTTGACGTATCAAACAGATTATAATGGAAACGGTTTTTTTTGGCTGCCAACCCCTGTTCGGTGTTGGTTTATTTCATAATCTGTATTTCCTCTTCGCTTCAGATTGCCATATATACATTGGTACGGCTTAAATGCCGGGGGCTCTATTCGGCCACGTATATTTTCAAAAGTCCGAACACTTCTAGAGTATGCTTCGGCGTCCCGAATATTGCATTATGCGCATCAGCTCCGAATCATATCTTTGAACAATAGTTGGGTTGCCCGGTGAAAGTGCAACAAATCCCTTGGCGGTTTAGGTAATTCTTAACAACATATAGCTCATTGAACTAATATTCTTTCAAGATAATCATTTTAGAAAGTTCAATGATTGGCATGGCATGGACTAGAGATGTGGACCCCTCAAAATGCAAAGGACTCATATTGGCTCAAGCTCAAGACTCTAAATTTTCATTTTAGTGACCCAAGATCACATTGAGTCCATAGGAAAAGCCAATACTATTAAAAGGGGATGAGGTGTTGCTTAATGGCTTGCTTGCTCAAAATGCTTAGTGATATGCTCCAAAAGCCCTCAACCACTTTCTCATATCCACATATGCCGCAAACCAAAAGTCAAACTCGGCCCCATCGATTTGATCTATCCGGCGCCACCGAGTTCATTTGACATAGCCATAGACAGAAACCCTAATCAGTTCCGTCTCGCTGATAGGGATCTCAGTCTCACCGAGATAGGATTTCAAACTCTTTGTTTCCCTTCGTAATGTTCTGGTATAATCGAGACGAGCGATCGGTCCCACCGAGTTCGTAATGCAAACTCTCTGTTTCCTTTTCATAATGTTTCGGTCTCACTGAAATGAGCGATCGGTCCCATCGACTTTGCCTGATCAACTCTCTGTTTGCCTAATACAGAAATCGGTCCCACCGAGTTCATGTGATCGGTCTCACCGAGATTATGTTATGCCCTAACCGTAATGAAATCGTTCCCACCGAGTTGATCATATCGGTCCCATCAAAAATCCTAACGTTCACATTTTGAACTAAATCGGTCTGACCGAGTTTCAGTATTCGGTCTTACCGAGTTTGGTAAATTGTGTGTAACTGTTAGATTTTGCATGGAGGCTATATATACCCCTCCACCCTTCCTCCATTCGTGGTGAGAGCCATCAGAACATGCCTACACTTCCAACATTCATTTTCTGAGAGAGAACCACCTACTCATGTGTTGAGACCAAGATATTCCAATCCAACCACAAGAATCTTGATCTCTAGCCTTCCCCAAGTTGCTTTCCGCTCAAATCATCTTTCCACCAAATCCAAATCTATGAGAGAGAGTTGAGTGTTGGGGATACTATCATTTGAAGCACAAGAGCAAGGAGTTCATCATCAACACACCATCTATTAACTTTTGGAGAGTGTTGTCTCCTAGATTGGTTAGGTGTCACTTGGGAGCCTCCGTCAAGATTGTGGAGTTGACCAAGGAGTTTGTAAGGGCAAGGAGATTGCCTACTTTGTGAAGATCTACCCAAGTGAGGCAAGTCCTTCGTGGGCAATGGCCATGGTTGGATAGACAAGGTTGCTTCTTCATGGACCCTTCGTGGGTGGAGCCCTCCATGGAATCGCGCAGCCGTTACCCTTCGTGGGTTGAAGTCTCCATCAACGTGGATGTATGATTGCACCACATATCGGAAGCACGCCAAAAATCTCCGTGTCTACATTGTGTTTGCTCCCTCCAAACTCCTCCCCTTTACCTTCATATGCAATGATTTACATTCCGCTGCTATACTCTTAGATTTGCATGTGTAGGTTGATTGCTTGACTTGTGATAAGTTGCTTAAATCTGCCAAGACTTCAAATTGGGAGAAGGCTAGATTTTTATTTGGTCAAGTAGTCTAATCACCCCCCCCCTCTAGACATACTTTCGATCCTACAAGTGGTATCAGAACTTTGGTCTCCCTTGTCCTTGATTTCCATAGCTTTGGTGATCATAGCCTTGGTTTCACAACCTAGGAGAGTATGGCGCCTAGCGAGGGAAATTACCACCGTAGAGGTCCTTACTTTGATGGTACTAATTTTGCTAGTTGGAAGCATAAGATGAAAATGCATATTCTTGGACATAACCCCGCCGTTTGGGCTATTGTGCGTATTGGCTTGCAAAGTGAATTCTTCGATGGGAGAGAACCGAATCATGAAGCAACCGCGGAAGAGTTGAAGATGTTGCAAAACAATGCTCAAGCTTGCATATTCCCTTCAACAGATTGTGCCCCGAAGAATTCAACAAAATAAGTCGTCTTGATAATGCAAAGGAAATTTGGGATACTTTGATTGATATGCACGAAGGTACCGACTCCGTCAAGGAATCCAAATTGGATGTGCTTCAAAGTCAGCTTGACAAGTTCAAAATGAAGGATGGTGAAGGTGTCGCTGAAACGTACTCTAGGCTTGCTCTCATCACAAATGAGATTGCCGGCTTAAGAAGTGAAGAGATGGCCGACAGATTCATCATCAAGAAGATCCTAAGAGCCTTGGATGGAAAATATGATACCGTGTGCACACTGATCCAAATGATGCCCAATTACAAAGATCTCAAGCCAACGGAAGTCATTGGAAGAATTGTTGCTCATGAGATATCACTCAAGGATAAAGAAGAGCTTCACAACAAGCATAGTAGTGCTTACAAAGCATTATGTGATGCTCCTACATCATCAAGTGAGAAACAAACATTCAATGAAGAATTGAGCCTAATTGTTAAAAACTTCAACAAGTTCTACAAGAGTAGAAGCAAAGAAAGAAGTTCCAAGTCAAGGCCCTACAATGACAAAAGGTCTTCTAGTCGTGAGTGTACTTGCTACAATTGGGGAAGACCCGGACACTACTCCAATGAGTGTATGGCTCCCTACAAAATAAGAGAATACTCACCTAAAAGTATAAGTAGAAGAGAAGATTCATCTCCAAGAGAGAGAAGGAGTAGAGATGATCGTTATGAATGAAGAACCTCTCACAGAAGCAAGAATTCGGAGAGGAAGGACAAGTCATCAAGGAGCTACACAAAATGAAGACATCAAGCTCATGTTGGTGAATGAGTATCTAGCTCCGACTCCGACCATCACTCCAAGAGAAGTTATCACTCCGACTCAGGATATACTCAAGATGAAGGTGTTGCCGGTCTAGCACTTGCGTCAACCAACTCCTATGACATATTTGAATCACCAAATGAAGGAATTGGAAGATGCTTCATGGCCATAGGCCCAAAGGTATCACATCCCGAGTATGTTGATTTCAGTAGTGATGAAGATGATTTGCTAGGTGATGCTGATTTACTTGTTGACAACTCTAGTGATGAAAACTATGATGAACTTCCTATTAATCATGCTAATCAAGATAAAGCGAATGACGATGATAAGAAGGAGATTGAGCATCTAACTAAAGAACTGAACACTCTTAAGTTAGCTCATAAAACTACCTTAGAAGATCATCGAGAACTTTTAAGGACTCATGAGAAGCTACGCTTTGAAAAGCTCAACCTAGAGCAAGAGCATGGGTTCTTAAAAGCAATAAATGATGATCTTAGTAAGAAAAGTTATTCTTACATTGCCAAGTGCTTACTCTTGTCTACTTACATGCCACAAGTAAAATCTAGCAACAAGAGTAAGAAAGATTCTTCATCTAGTAGTAACAATAATCATGCTAAATCCAATGTTGTTGCTTCTAGTAGTTCTCTTGATTCCACTAACGATTCTCTTAGCCAAGTTACACTTGAGCAAGAAAATAGCTTATTGAAGGCAATTATAGAGAAAGGTGTTTACAAGAGCCTTGCTAGGAGTAACTAATTTGAGTAAATTGTATGCAAGCAAGGAAGGCACCCGAAGAATCAAGGTGTTGGTTTTTAACGAAAGTTCAATGCCAATGGAGTTGAGTGGGAACAAGATCAATACCCCAAGACGAAGTTTGTTCCTCAACAAGAGAAGTATGATCCTACTTCCTTCAAAGGAACACAAGCTCAAGATGATCTTCCACCACAAGACCACAAGCAAAAAGGCAAGGACAAGCTTCAAGAAGAGATTAATGCATTTGAAGGAGCTCCCATGGCCTTGGTCAAGTGGGTTCCCAAGACTACATCAAGTTCTACTTCATCAAGTACGACTACAACTCCAAGGATTCCCATCAAGTTGATGTGGATCCCGAAGAAGAAGAACTAGAGAGTTCTTGAGGGTGACTCCGCCAACATACTTCACTCATATCATTTTGGAAAGAACAAGTGCAAACAACTTCCACATCTTGCATTAGTTAAAGGAGTCACAAACCCTCTTGTTGGTAAGACAAGGGACAAGGTAACCTAATTCTTTCATGGACATCATCTTGTGTGAACTTCACTCTATGTCTATGGATATCATTGTTTGTTCCTTGTGGGACTAACCCATGTAGGTATTGAAAGTGCAACTCAATCCAATGGATTGCTCCAAATGATCTACATCAACCTTGAGCATCCACATCTTCAACATCTACATGAAGTCATCATCGACAAAACCCAAGGTTAGTTCATCCCTCTTAAGGGGGATATCACATCTAGGGGGAGCTTTACTCTAATAATTAAGCTAAAGCAACTCTAATGGTGTGAACACAACAATGGTTTATGTAAAAGTGGTAACCCCACTTGTGCTTAAACGATGAGTATGACCTATGATCAAATGTTCTCATTTGACTCCTAAGTCAATATACTCATATATAGATGACCTAGTCATCGCCAATTTTTTGATAGATGCTAGAGTGTGTGTGCATGCTTTGCCACATATTTCCTTTGCCATTTTATTGTGAGAGCATGTTGATTGCATATTTTTTTCATTCAAGGACATCCATTTGTTGCTTTGATTGTTTGGCTCTTCTTCTTTTGCCAAATGGATGGACAAGAATGCCTAAGAACTTCCTCTAGCTATCTATGCTTTTTTCGTCTCAAACTCTATTCATGCTACATCACAAAGTCTGATCAAGTCAGATTCGAACCCTCTGGGTGAGGAGCACTCGAAGTCACCGATTCGTCATAGACTTAAACTTCCTAAAGTTCTTTGTGTATTTCGGTATGACCGATTCATCCCTTTCGGTCAAACTGAGTTTATTGAGTTGATCTAGGTTTTCAATCTCGGTGCAACCGATTAGAACCGTTCGGTCACACCGAGTTGTAGTAATCGCTTGCGATTCTGCATCTCGGTGCCACCGAGTTCTTCCACTCGGTCACACCGACAGGGTCAGGATATATATACTGACAGGTCAAATTTTGGAAATTTCTCTGAAACCCTTTTGCCCGCGCGTATCCTGCTCTGCCGGCTCGGGTCTCCGGATCATATCCTCATCGCCAGTGACCTCCTTCCGCTGGTCTCCGCTGCTGTCAACGGAAATCTTCACTACCGTTGCCGCCATAGCAAGCTCATCGCTGAGTTAGGGTATGAGTTCGATCCTTTGTGCAATATTTACCCCTGATTCTTAGCACAAAGTCGATGCCTTGATTCTTGCCACGTATGAGATTATCCTATCTCGCAAAAACTTCCTTTAGATCAGTTTTGATTCGAAAATTTAGGATTATGTTTCCGCCGAACTCATCTCGGACAAACCGAGTTGTAGAAATTGGTCTCACCGATTTGGCTCAGGCCATTGCACTTGTATCTTTCGGTCTGACCGAAACTTGCAAATCAGGGTGACCGAGTTCAACTCTCAGTGAAACCATAGCAATCTCGGACTCACCGAACTGTGTCTCGGTCTGACCGATCCCACTAGTTCAGATTCCAATATTGCTTCGGTGGCACCGAGTTTAACAAATCTGTAGCTCCGAATGCTTTCTCTGGAAAACTAAAACTAAGTTTTTGACTCAATTGTTTTGCAAAATCTCTGCACTTTGTGATGCTCAATCCACTCTATCTCATTTATATCTATTCACATGGTCACCTTTCAGTTTGCAATGTCAGAAATGTCTGATCAGAGTGATAGCCAGTGCAAGTCAGAGGAGCAAGTTAATCTGAGTGAGGGCACTAGTCCCTCTGGCAGATATGATGAAGGCAGCAGAAGTACTCCTAGCAACCTGCCTAAGGCTGCTACTAGGCAGAGGAGAAAGAGAAATTCGGATTCAGAGGATGAAGATTATGTTGCTGCTGAGGAGGAGGTCAGCTCCAAGAAGAAAGTTGTCAAGAAGGAATTTGGCATAGCTGCTTCAACAAAGCCTGGTCTGGAAAACAAGGCTCCTGCAAAGAGAGTGCCCATGTCCAAAGCCAGAGCCTCAACACAGGAAACCATTGAGTGCACTCTTGAACCAAAGGAGGCTGGTGAGGGCAAGAAGAGAAAGGAAAGGGTCAAGAATATCATGGCCAAAGTAATTGGCAGATCCTCTATGATGAGAGACCCAGATGAGGCTGAGGAAGAAGACGAAGAAGAGGATGTTGTACCAGCACCTAAAGCTCAAAAGCTGATGGGGAATGCCATCAAGTCTGGGGCTGCTCCTTCAAAGCCCAAGACTGACCCCAAAGCTACTGCTCCAGCCCCCAAGTCTGCACCAAAGAGAAGCACAAGAAACATACCAGCTGTTGAGAAAAACAAGGCCCCAGTGCCTGAAATAGAAGAAGAAGATGATGAAGCCCAAGTGATCAGAAAGTTAAAGCCAAAGATTCCTGATCTTGATGACAATCATCCAATGGCTGAAAACATGAAGATAAGGAAGGATGCAGGTCTCAGATTGTGGAGACAATCAGACCCTTATGCTGTGAGGAGAAGGACTGATGTGGACTATAGATTTCACACCAAGGAGCAGCAGGATTTCATGAGACAATTCTGTTGGATAAGAAGCCCATTGTCTATGACATGAAGTGGGTAGATTGGAAGTACATCGACAACAATGAAGACCACTTCCCAGGAATGCATGAAAGCTTAAGATTAAATGGAGTAGACACCTTTGTGGGTCAGAAATTGACCAAGTGGAATGATGAGATCATTATGCAACTCTATTCTATAGCTCATTTCTATCCTGATGGAAGGATTGTTTGGATGTCTGAAGGTACAAGGTACCAGTCAACTGTTGCTGAGCGGGCCAAGCTAATCAATGCCCCTGTAGAGCTTGAGGATGACATAGATTTCTATGCCAAGCGTAAGACAGATCACAACTCCATGGCCCTCATGTACAAGGAGATACCTGACAAGGCCTTGGAGACACATAAGCTAGGCTCTGTATATTATTTGTTGTCTGGACTGGCTACTATAAACACCATTATGAGGCACAACTTGTTGCCCAAATCAAGAGATCTGTCGGATTTCGAGTTCCGGCGAAACCCTTGAGGTTCAAACACTAGGGTGCGCACGAAGATCTCCCCCCACCAAATCACGCCCTCAGCCTCACCGCGATCTCAAGGCCTAGCTCGACGAACCCGCAACACAAGAGACACAAGATTTATACTAGTTCGGGCCACTGTTGTGGTGTAATACCCTACTCCAGTGTGGTGTGGTGGATTGCCTCTTGGGCCGAGGATGAATAGTACAAGGGGAAGAACAACCTCCTGAGGAGAAGTGTTCTTGTGATTGGTGTGTTTGTGTGGTTAAGGGAGAGCTCGATGATTCGTCTGCTCTCTATGGTGGTGGCTAGCCCTATTTATAGAGGCCCTAGTCCTCTCCCCAAATATTGAGCGGGAAGGGAGCAACCAACAGCCAATTTGAAGGGGGACAGCTCGTACAAGCTATCCTGACTAAAGGTGGTCTTCGCCTGCCAAAGGCTCTGGTGGTGATGCCGTCTTGGGCTCCACGGTGACATCCGTCCTACTGGCCTTGGTCTTGTTGCACCGATATGGAAACCTTTGCCTGATGCCTCGGTATTCCTCGCCTGCGCTTGCCTCCTTAGCACCTAAGAGGAAATGAGGACACTGTGCGCGCTGGCACCCGCCTAGCCTTGGTCGTCATGGCTTACGTCACTGGAACCTCGCGAGGTTCGCCTTGCCTTGATCTCTCCGGCCCTCGCGAGCCAGCCTGGTGAGGCTGCCCCCGAGGAGGTCTTGTGTCGTCCCCCTCGTGAGGCTTGGCCCCTCGCGAGGGTCTTGAGTGTTTGTTGGTGAAGACGGGCCGTACTGGGCCGCGAGTGGAGCCACGCCGAGGGCCGCAGGAAGGCAAGTTTGGGGACCCCCGTTCCTAGAATGCCGACAGTAGCCTCCGGGCCCAAGGCGCGCTCGGACTTGGCTTCGAGGCGAAGCCAAAGGACAAGTGCGGAGCGCCGCGAGCCCCAACAGCCTGCGGCCTTGGTCGACACATGGCGGTTGATTGGACGTGGGCGGCCCTGCTTCCCCACGCGGCATTGAAATCCGCCTGGCTAGGCGGCCACAACATCCTACACAGTTATTTCCCCATTGCTGGCAACACACTCCCCAATCTCTTCACTTCCTCGTACTTCTGCTTCCTCTTCCAATCCGACTCGAGCACAGTCTTCTCTATCGCCATGGCGCCGAACCGGACGGAGAAAGGGAAGAAGCCCCTGTCCTCAGCCAGCCCACCTTCGGTCATCGAGCCCGCCGTCAGCCGATCGCGGGCGCTCAACCAGGAAGCCATGGATAAAGTCCGCCCTGCGCTCGCTACCAGCTTCAACGAGTGGGGAGGGATGGTGGCCTAGCCCGCGTCCCGAGCCACCATCGATAGGACGGCCACCAAGGTCCAGTTCTTCATCGACGCCTTGTGGGCTGGCCTGGTTCCTCCCTTCCTCGCCTTCTTCGATGTCGTGCTTTCCCATTACCAGATCCATATGCTGCACCTTGATCCCCAATCTGTCGCCCTTCTCGCCGCCTTCGCCTTCGTCTGCGAGGCCATGGTGGGCATTGCTCCTTCTGTGGCCCTCTTGCGCCATTTCTTCTCGCTGCACCTGACCAACCCCCGGCAGTGCTCGGGGTGCCTGAGCTTCCAGGCCGTGGCGGCGACAGCCGGCTCGGGGATTGACTTTGATCTCCCGCCGTCTACGAGCGAGTTTCGGATGCGGTGGGTGTATGTTGATGTCGGAGTACTCAGCCCCCTGCTCTCTCCTCCGTCGTCACCAGCCATCCCCAGCTCTGGCTGGGGTCACGAGGAGCTTGTGAGTTCCTGTCTCTCTTTCGTCTGGCTCCGGTTGAGGAGGCTGAAGGATCTTGGTGTGACCGCTCCCAAGGTGATGAAGGAGTTCCTCCGACGCTGCATCACCCCACTGTAGCACCATTCCCAACCGATGTGGGCCCTGACCGGCAACCAGGATCGCATGAGGCTTCAGGAATCGGGGCTTCCGGCCGAGGCACGAAGAACGGTGCTCGAAGTCTTGGCCGGTGACCCCTCACCTGGTGATTTGCCGCAGGAGGGTTGCTGCTTGTACAGCTACTTGAACAGAGTGGAGTTCACGGGGCAGATGCCCTCCTTCGATGAATGGGGGCTGCGTCCAGTCGGCCTTGTGGGGCCTCATGAGAATCCCGTTACCGTGGTTCCTCTCCTTGTTGCTGGCACTGAGCTTGCCCCAAGAGTGGACGCAGGGAGGCAAGCACCGCTGGAGGCCGGAGGCGCGGGTGCCGAAAGTGTCGATGCTGCCTGAAGCTCCTAAGGCGTCATCCTCGGGGACCCACGATTCTCATCCTGGGGCGGCAGCTGAGGGGGCGACGCAGTCCGCTGCTCCTGAGGCCGAAGCTCCTGAGGCCTCGGCAGGTCGTCCAGAGGTCGAGCCCGATAGCTCTACCCTGCCTTGTGCTCCTGAGGTCATCTCCTTGGGTGCTTCACCAGTCGTGCACCGTGCTAGTCGCCACGTACAACACCTGGGCCGGTTCCGCGTGGACTTCGTGGCGCTCTTTAAGAGGAAGGGGTCTCCAAGCTGCAGCAGTGGCACCGTCCAGCCGCTGAAACACAGGAAGTACATCGCCATAGATGAGTAAGTACCTTATCTTTGTAATTCCTTGAGTGCCGCTTCCCTTCCTAACGGTGGCTCTTCAGGATCCCTTCCGCCAAGGCCGTGGAGTCTTCTGAGGAGAAACCTCCTCTGGCCTCTACTCCCCAGCTAGCCTTGAGCGACCCAAACCCGCACGCCGCCCCTAGCGAGGGGTCGGATGGAGAAGCGAGCCTGCCTGCAATGTGCCTCGAGCCCGTGCCCTTGCCATCTCTCCTTTGTGGACTTGCTTGGAGTGCGGCCGGCGTGCCAAGGGCTCCTCCTCTGGTCGTTGACGGCGGCAGGATGGCTTCGATCCTTGGCTCCTCTTCAAGCGGCGGGTCTACGCCTACCCGGCCCCTCTCGGGGCCCGGCCAGTGACCGAGGGGGCGCCAACCCCCAGCCCCCTGCTGAGAGGGGACGAGCCGCTTCGGACTCCGTCAGCAACTCCCGTGGCAGAGGGCGGAATCTGCCACGCGCTTAAGTTTGCGAACGATTGAAGCGTTGTCCACCATGAGCTTTTCCGGGAGGCGATGGGCGCGATGAACCGGCTCGGTGGGGAACTCGCGGATGTAGACGCGCGCCTCGAGGCCGAGGGTCTTCGGTTGATGGAGGAGAGACATAAGCTGAAGGTGGCCATCAACCTCGCGCGCCACTAGCACGAGCTTGACAATGCGAAGGCCGAGGCGTTTCTTGCAACCTCGCGCGAGGCCTGCTCCCGAGCCTTGGAAGAAGCCCGAGAAGCCGTCCACCGCCGCTAGATCGCAGAGAAACGCGCGTGGGAGCTCCAGGCCTGGAGCGCCTCCTTGGAGCGGTAGGTGGAGGCTCGCCAAGCCGCCCTTGCGTCGATGAGAGGGATGCCTGCCGAGGAGGAAGAGATCCTGAAGCGCGAGGAAGCGCTGGCGCTGGAAGCCTTGGAGCGCAGCCTCGAGTTTGAGCGGTTGGAGACGAGGGAGCGCCAAGTTGCTGTAGCGGAGGATGCCATCGGCGCGCGCGAGGCTCAGGCCCAGGAGGATGTCAATCGCCGTGTGGCCGAGGCTTGCACGGATCTTGTGGGCAGGTACGACTTGAAGCTGAAGCTCGTAGAGGCCGAGGCTGCAAGCAGGACTGCTGCCCTCAAGTCTAGGCTGACGAAGGCGGAACGGCACGACGAGGCCGCTGCAGCCGCCCTGGTCTCGGCGCAGGCTGAGCTAGCCTCTGACCACGCCAAGCTGCTTCCTCTTCAGCAGTGGGTCGCCAACGCCGAGTCCTTCACGTAGCAGAGCAGGGAGGAAGTGCTTCAATGGCGGACGCTGGAGAGCGTGCACGCCCCCATGCTCCAAGACCTCAGGATCAGGGCCAACACGGCGCTGGGCTACATCTGCGACGAAAATGCCCCTCATCCCCATGCGAACGATTACGCTAGTCACCTTCGCTTCTTCACCGACGTGGTGACGCGTCTGGAGAACCGATCCGAGAGGGCTCGCCAGGTTGTTGAAGAGAGAATTCGCGGCTTGCTCGGGCGTGCGTTCTCCCGCGTCTTCATCCACCTTCACAACACTTACCCTGACTTTGATTTTGACACCGCCATTGCTCCCGTACCCGAGGCTATCCGGGGTGACCTGGCGCGATGGGTGGAAGACAATGTGGACGCGCTGGTTAGGGCCTTCACTTATGATGACGATGCGGTGGTGGTCGCGGCGGATGAAGGCGATGTGGTCGACGACAGCGAGGGCGGCGTCGGTGACGGAGACGGGGACGCCAGCGATGGCGATAGCGACGCCAGTGATGCATCTGAAGGCGACCCGGGGGACGCCATGAGCGACATGTCCGACTGAACCCATGCTCCCCTGTTGTTTATCCTGCATGAAGAACTCGGGCACGGCCTTGGAGGTTGTAAGAGCATTTTGGGAGGGGAAGCCCCCCATGTAAACAGATTGCTGTCTCTATTCCTTAGGCCAAGCTGGATATATGTCTTCATGAACCCGTGAATCATGCGACGAGTTCGTTGTCGTAATTTACCTTAGCCAGAACAAGTCCCGAACTGGCTCGTGAGGTCGCGAGTTTCTGAGGAGCCTGCCGATCCGTCCGAGGGGGCCTCGCGAGAAGTAAGCGCCGGTCATGGCAGGGCATGCGTGCAGCGTTCGCGTGCTATGCCCAGCCCCCGCTCGCGAGGGGCTCGCGAGGAGGCAGCAGGCGCAAACTCTGAATTAAGGCAGGAACCAGATCGCAAGAAATCGCATAACCGAGAAAAGGCACTTCAAGGCACAAGACACCAATGAAAATTCAGCTTCAACTTAAATCCAAACCAAGAAAGCAAGGCTACAGAAAAGAGGTTAAAAGCAAATGGCTGCGTCCGGCGCCTAGTGCTGCCACTTGGACGTGGGAGGGAGCCCCTGAGGCCCGAGGGCGGCACTCCTGACACTCTGGGACGTGTACAGCCCCACTCATTATTACGTGAGAGTGTCACGAGTGGAGACCTTGACAGGCGCGGGCCTTACTTAATATCGTTAGACGAGGGCCCCGCCTTGCGCCGCCCTCGACCACCGTTGGGGGCGTCCGGAAATCAGGACGTCGCCAAGGGACAAAGGGGACGCCAGTGGTGCCCTCGGCGACCACGGGTCCTCTGCTGGGGGAAGGCTCTCCAGCGCCTCCCCGGCAGAGGGCCTACCTCCGGAGGACACCTTGATCGGTGCGGCGCGGGGAGGGGCCTTGCTCCCGACCCCTCTCCTGTAGCCCCCAGTGCGCTCCTCCTGGCGGGAGGGAGGCCGTCGAGCTAGGGCCGCCATCCGCTGATGTAACCTGATCCTCCTGCGACCCATGGTTAGCGTAAGCTTGCTCCTGAGAGACTAGTGGTACCCTGTGGCTCTTGTTGTCGGCGTGGTTGGTGAGGCTCCCGAGAGGCTCTTGGAAGGTCTCAGCTTCTAGTGCCTCCTCTTCCCAGCCCGGCTCGAGGAAGGAGCTGGGGTCGTCTTCCATCGCGTACTCCTGGTCCATCATGCGGGGCACGTAGGCCTCCGAGGCCGACGCCTCGAAGACCTTGCCATAGTGCCCCACGCTCCATGTTGCCCGGCCGAACGCACCGCCCTGAGGATGGTAGGGTGGCATCCCGCCGGGGCCGTAGGTGGCAATGCTCGTACGTGCGCTCATTGGAGGTGGCGCGGGCGCGATTGGGCGTCCGGTGCCGATGGTCACGCCGGTGTCGATGAAGCCCAGGGGTGCGCCCGGGCGCACGGGCACGACGAGGCCCGCCATGCGATCCGGTCGTGACCTGAGGTGTGAGAAGGGAGAAGAAGGGCGGTGCTCCCGAGGCCGCAGCATCTAGGAGCTCGGCGACGCGCTCCAGCAACGCATCCCAGCCACTCTCCATTAACCGGCATCACAGCAGTTCCCGAGCCACCGTGAGCGTGGCCCTCATGTTTTCTTGTTCCCGTCGGGTGTGCGGCACCATGGCCGCGGCGTGGCTTGAGGCCCTTGCGGCTGAGGGAGTCGTGGATTAGGGGGTCCTCGGACAGCCGGACTGTTGGGCTATGAAGATACAAGATTGAAGACTTTGTCCCGTGTCCGGATAGGACTCTCCTTGGCGTGGAAGGCAAGCTTGGCAATGCGGATATGTAGATCTCCTCCCTTATAACCGACTCTGTGTAACCCTAGCCCCCTCCGGTGTCTATATAAACTGCGGGCTTAGTCCGTAGGACAACAACAATCATACCATAGGCTAGCTTCTAGGGTTTAGCCTCTACGATCTCGTGGTAGATCAACTCTTGTAATACTCATATCATCAAGATCAATCAAGCAGGAAGTAGGGTGTTACCTCCATCGAGAGGGCCCAACCTGGGTAAACATTGTGTCCCCCGCCTCCTGTTACCATCCGCCTTAGACGCACAGTTTGGGACCCCCTACCCGAGATCCGCCGGTTTTGACACCGACATTGGTGCTTTCATTGAGAGTTCCACTGTGCCGTCACCTTAAGGCTTGACGGCTCCTTCAATCATCGGCAACGACGCGATCCAGGGTGAGGTTTTCCTCCCCGGACAGATCTTCGTATTCGGCGGCTTCGTACTGCTGGCCAACTCGCTTGGCCATCTGGAGCAGATCGATAGCTACGCCCCTGGCCATCAGGTCAGGTTTGGAAACTTGAACTATACTGTCGACATCCGCGGAGACTTGATCTTCGACGGATACGAGCCCATGTCAGGTGCGCCGCATGATCACGACGAGCATGATTTAGCTCTACCATCGGACAGTGTTTGGGAGATCACAGCTGCAACTACTCCGGCCCTCAATCCGGAACAAATTGCGCCATCTGAGGACGGGTGGATGGACCCTGTCGCGGAGGCCGCACACTTAGTGGCAATAGAGGCAAATACTGACTTCACCTCCTACGAGACCCGTGTTACCGAACTGATGGATTTGTCCCCGGCCACGGACTCCGAGCCGCTTTGCACCCGTGCCCATCAAATCTGATGGGGCACCGATCATGGAGTTTACCTCCGGGGATATCTTTCAGCACTCGCCTTTTGGCGACGTACTAAACTCGTTGAAGTCTCTCTCCCTGTCAGGAGACCCTTGGACGAACTATGTCTGGCTAGAATGGGATGCGGAAGATGAAGAAATTCGCGCCCCACCCACCACCCACTTAGTAGCCATTGTCGACGATTTAACCGACATGCTCGACTTCGGCTCCGAAGACATCGACGGTATGGACGACGATGCAGGAGAGGAACAAGAACCACCGCCCATAGGGTGCTAGACTACCACCTCATCGTATGACATATACATGGTGGACACCCCCAAAGAAGGGGATGGCGATAAGACAATGGAGGATAATCCCTCCAAGAAGCAACCCAAGCACCGACGTCAGCGGCGCTGCTCTAGGTCTCGCCATAGCAAAAGCAGCGATAGCGGCACAAGGGACAATAATGCTCCGGATAGTGCCAAAGACGACGATAATCCCCTCCAGCCAGACCTCGAGCGGGAGGATGAACAAGCTAGCCCTCCGAAACAGCCAGCAAACGGAGAATCAGAGGATGATAATTACATGCCTCTCTCCGAAGACGAAGTGAGCCTCGGTGACGAAGAATTTATCGTGCCTGAGGATCCCGTCGAGCAGGAGCACTTCAAGCGCCGGCTTATAGCCACAGCAAACAGCCTGAAGAAAAAGCAACAACAACTTCGACCTGATCAAGATCTGCTAGCGGATAGATGGGCTGAAGTCCTGGCAACCGAGGAATACGAACTCGAGCGCCCAACCAAGAGTTACCCAAAGAGCAGGTTGCTACCTCAACTCGAGGAGGAAGCATTGAAACCTACATCACTAGCATATGATGCGGCTGATCAGCCACCTCGTGGCCGAGACAGAGAGGCATTTTAGCCCGAAGTCCAGCCCGCACCCCGCCGCCATTCAAACAAAAATACCAAGGCCCGGGGCAACACGAGGGACCTGCGAGACGTATTGGAAAACAAGGAAAAACATGCAAGATCGATCTATAGATCACGGTGGTGCGCACCAACATGGGACGATGACCGTCACACCGGATACACTAAAAGCAAATCCGGCCGGGCCGAATACAGTAGACAAGACTCATATGAACTGCATCGTGATATAGCCCGACACAGAGGCACCGCATACCCCCTATGCTTCACTGATGAAGTAATGATCACGAATTCCCAGAGGGTTTTAAACCCGTAAACATTGAATCATATGATGGTACAATAGATCCCGCGGTATGGATCGAGGATTTCCTCCTCCACATCCACATGGCTCGCGGTGATGATCTACATGCCATCAAGTACCTCCCTATAAAACTCAAAGGACCAGCTCGACATTGACTGAATAGCTTGCCAGCAGACTCCATTGGCAGTTGGGAGGATATGGAAGATGCATTCCTTGACAACTTCCAGGGCACTTACATGTGACCACCGGATGCTGATGACTTGAGCCATATAACTCAGCAGCCGGGGGAATCGGCCAGTCAATTCTGGACCCGGTTCCTAACTAAGAAAAACCAAATTGTCGACTGTCCAGATGCAGAGGCCTTAGCGGCATTTAAGCACAACATCCGTGACGAGTGGCCCGCCCAGCACCTCGGCCAGGAGAAGCCGAAGTCTATGGCAGCCCTCACAACGCTCATGACCCACTTTTGCGCGGGCGAAGACAGCTGGCTGGCTCGCAGCAACAACACATCAAGAAGTCATGGCACTTCAGATACAAAGGATACTAACGGCAGACCACGTCGTAACAGACACAAGCACCGCAACAACGGCGACAACGCCGAAGACACAACAGTCAATGCCGGATTCAGCGGCTCTAAATCTGGTCAGCGGAAGAAGCCGTTCAAAAGAAGCAGTCCGGGCCCGTCCAGTTTGGACCGCATACTCGATCACTCGTGTCAAATTCACGGCACCCCTGATAAGCCAGCCAATCACACCAACAGAGATGCTGGGTGTTCAAGCAGGTCGGCAAGTTGAATGCCAAAAACATGGACAAGGGGCTGCATAGCGACGACGAGGAGGAGCCTCGGCCGCCGAACACAGGAGGACAGATGAGGTTCCCTCCACAAGTGGAAACGGTGAACATGATATACTCAACCCACATTCCCAAGAGGGAACGGAAGCGTGCACTAAGGGACGTGTATGCGATGGAGCCAGTCGCCCCAAAGTTCAACCGATGGTCCTCTTGTCCGATCACCTTCGATCACAGGGACCACCCCACTAGTATCCATCATGGAGGATCTGCCGCATTGGTCCTTGACCCCATCATCGACGGATTTCACCTCACCCGAGTCCTTATGGACGGCGGCAGCAGCCTGAACCTGCTCTATCAAGATACAGTGTGCAAAATGGGTATAGACCCCTCGAGGATCAAACCCACTAAAACCACCTTTAAAGGTGTCATCCCAGGTGTAGATGCCCATTGCACGGGCTTAATCACACTAGAAGTGGTCTTCGGATCTCCGGACAACTTCCGAAGCGAGGAGTTAATCTTCGATATCGTCCCGTTCCGCAGCGGCTATCACGCACTGCTCGGGCGAACCGCGTTTACCAGATTCAATGCAGTACCGCATTATGCATACCTCAAGCTCAAAATGCCAGGACCTCGAGGAGTTATAACAGTCAATGGAAACACAGAACGCTCGCTCCACACGGAGGAGCACACTGCAGCCCTTGCAGCTGAGGCACAAAGCAGCCTTTTAAGGCAAACCGCCAATTTGGTGATAAAGCCCCCGGATACCTCAAGCGAGTCCGGAGTAACCTGCAACAGGATCGCCTGGCACGTTCAGAGCTTGCCTAGCAATTCAGCCCCCATCCTAGTCCCAATCAAGCGACGAAATTTGTGTCGTGCGTACATAATTACGCACTAAAAATACCATGGGCATAGGTGGGGGCACGACCATGGCACGTCCCACAATGCGTCTCAACCGCCTCAGGGGATGTATATCTTTATCATTTTTTCTCTTCCAGGACCTTACTCTCTGGAAGTCTCTCTTCGGCAGTCTGATTGCTGGACACATTACGGGAAGGAAAAACCAAGGAGGCAAGAAGCTAAGACGTACAAGGGAATCCCTAGGTGGTCTCTAATAACGATCGAAGTACCCATTTTAAATACCCATACGCAACTTGCCCTTGGATAGGACATGTCAAATAGTCCTATTTTTTGCTTATTGCACTACTTGTGTCAGTACGCTTCGACGTATTATTTAAATAATAATGCATAGCATTAGTCTATTATTGGATTACCCTTCCCTTTTTTCCTTGTCTGTTTACGACAAATTGCACCCGTACATTCTGGTACGACCAGTATGGCAGGGGCTTCAGTATACCCCATAATACGGCGTGAGAAGTCCGAACACTTTCGACAGTGCGTCACCCCAAACTTAGAGCATTATATGCATCAGCTCCGAATCATGTCTTGGGTCAATAGTTGAGTTTGCCCGGCTCCCATGTTTTGGTACCTTACGTTCCGCAATATCGGCTAAGGTAGCGCTGGGAGAACTACTGCGATTGTTGAAGGAAATATGCCCTAGAGGCAATAATAAAGTTATTATTTATTTCCTTATTTCATGATAAATGTTTATTATTCATGCTAGAATTGTATTAACCGGAAACATAATACATGTGTGAATACATAGACAAACAGAGTGTCACTAGTATGCCTCTACTTGACTAGCTCGTTAATCGAAGATGGTTATATTTCCTAACCATAGACATGAGTTGTCATTTGATTAACGGGATCACATCATTAGGAGAATGATCTGATTGACATGACCCATTCCGTTAGCCTAGCACTTGATCGTTTAGTATGTTGCTATTGCTTTCTTCATGACTTATACATGTTCCTATAACTATGAGATTATGCAACTCCGTTTACGGAGGAACACTTTGGGTACTACCAAACGTCACACGAATCTGGGTGATTATAAAGGAGTATTACAGGTGTCTCCAAAGGTACTTGTTGGGTTGGCGTATTTCGAGATTAGGTTTTGTCACTCCGATTGCTCGGAGAGGTATCTCTGGGCCTTCTCGGTAATACACATCACATAAGCCTTGCAAGCATTGCAACTAATGAGTTAGTTGTGAGATGATGTATTACGGAACGAGTAAAGAGACTTGCCGTAGCGAGATTGAACTAGGTATTGGATACCGACGATCGAATCTCGGGCAAGTAACATACCGATGACAAAAGGAACAACGTATGTTGTTATGCGGTCTGACCGATAAAGATCTTCGTAGAATATGTAGGAACCAATATGGGCATCCAGGTCCCGCTATTGGTTATTGACCGGAGATGTGTCTCAGTCATGTCTACATTGTTCTCGAACCGTAGGGTCCGCACGCTTAAGGTTTCAATGACGGTTATTATGAGTTTATGTATTTTGATGTACCGAAGGAGTTTGGAGTCCCGGATGAGATCGGGGACATGACGAGGAGTCTCGAAATGGTCGAGACGTAAAGATCGATATATTGGACGACTATATTCGGAGTTCGGAAAGGTTCTGAGTGATTCGGGTATTTTTCGGAGTACCGGGTAGTTACGGGAGAAGTAATGGGCCTTGATGGGCTTTAGTGGGAAGAGAAAAAAAGCTGCTGCGCCCTCCCTCTAGTCCGGGTGGACTAGGGAAAGGGGCCGCCACCTTCCTACTCCTCCACTTCCTTCTCCCTTCCTCCCCCTACATGGAAGGATTCCTAGTTGGACTAGGAAAGGGAATCCTACTCCCGGTGGGAGTAGGACTCCCCTGGCGCGCCAAACATAGGGCCGGCCTCCTCCCTCCCTTGCTCCTTTATATCACGGGGCAGGGGCACCCCATAGACACACAAGTTGATCCTTGAGATCGTTCCTTAGCCGTGTGCGGTGCCCCCTCCACCATATTCCACCTCGGTCATATTGTAGCGGTGCTTAGGCGAAGCCTGCGGCAGTGAAACATCAAGATCGTCCACCACGCCTGCCGTCGTCTTGTGGAACTCCCCTCCCGGAGCTTTGCTGGATCGAAGCCCGTGGAGCGCCATCGAGCTGAGCGTGTGCCAAGAACTTCGAGGCGCCCGAATGCTGGCGCTGTGATCGGTTGGATCGTGAGGAGAACGTCGACTACTTCCTCTACGTCATCATCGACTCGGAGGTGCCGAATGCTTGGCGCTGGGATCGGCAGGATCGCGAGGAGAAAGTACGACTACTTCCTCTACGTTGTGATCGCTTCCGCTTACGGTCTACGAGGGTACGTAGACAACACTCTCCCCTCTCGTTGCTATGCCATCACCATGGTCTTGCGTGATCGTAGGAAATTTTTTGAAATTACTACGTTCCCCAACAGTGGCATCCGAGCCTGGTTTTATGCGTAGATGTCATATGCACGAGTAGAACACAAGTGAGTTGTGGACGATACAAGTCATCGCCTACCGGCATGTCATACTTTGGTTCAGCGGTATTGTTGGATGAGACGATCCGGACCAACCTTACGCGTGACGCTTACGCGAGACCGGTTCCCTCGGCGTGCTTTGCACATAGATGGCTTGCGGAAGACTGTCTCTCCAACTTTAGTTGAACCGAGTGTGGCTACGCCCGGTCCTTGAGAAGGTTAAAGCGAGTCGATTTGACAAACTATCGTTGTGGTTTTGATGCGTAGGTAAGAACGGTTCTTGCTCAGCCCGTAGCAGCCACGTAAAACTTGCAACAACAAAGTAGAGGACGTCTAACTTGTTTTTGCAGGGCATGTTGTGATGTGATATGGTCAAGGCGTGATGCTATATTTTATTGTATGAGATGATCATGTTTTGTAACCGAGTTATCGGCAATGGCGAGAGCCATATGGTTGTCGCTTTATTGTATGCAATGCAATCGCGATGTAATGCTTTACTTTATTACTAAGCGGTAGTGATAGTCGTGGAAGCATAAGATTGGCGAGGCGACAACGATGCTACGATGGAGATCAAGGTGTCGCGCCCGGTGACGATGGTGATCATGACGGTGCTTCGAAGATGGAGATCACAAGCACGAGATGATGATGGCCATATCATATCACTTATATTGATTGCATGTGATGTTTATCCTTTATGCATCTTATTTTGCTTGATTGACGGTAGCATTATAAGATGATCTCTCACTAATTATCAAGAAGTGTTCTCCACAGTATGCACCGCTATGCGAAAGTTCTTCGTCTTTGAGACACCACGTGATGATCGGGTGTGATAGGCTCTACGTTCAAATACAACGGGTGCAAAACAGTTGCACACGCGGAATACTCAGGTTATACTTGACGAGCTATGCATATAAGATATGACCTCGGAACACGGAGACCGAAGGTCGAGCGTGAATCATATAGTAGATATGATCAACATAGTGATGTTCACCATTGAAACTACTCCATCTCACGTGATGATCGGACATGGTTTAGTTGATTTGGATCACGTAATCACTTAGATGACTAGAGAGATGTCTGTCTAAGTGGGAGTTTTTAATATGATTAATTAAACTTAAATTTATCATGAACTTAGTCCTGGTAGTATTTTGCAAATTATGTTGTAGATCAATAGCTCGCGTTGTTGCTTCCCTATGTTTTTATATGTGTTCCTAGAGAAAATTGTATTGAAAAATGTTAGTAGCAATGATGCAGATTGGATCCGTGATCTGAGGTTTATCCTCATTGCTGCCTGAAGAATTATGTCCTTAATGCACCGCTAGGTGACGGACCTATTGCAGGAGCAAATGCGGGCGTTATGAGCGTTTGGCTAGCTCAATATGATGACTACTTGATAGTTTAGTGCACCATACTTAACGGTTTAGAATCGGGACTTCAAAGGCGTTTTGAGCGTCATGGACCATATGAGATGTTCCAGGAATTGAAGTTAATATTTCAAGCAAATACCGAGTTGAGAGATATGAAGTCTCCAACAAGTTCTATAGCTAAAAGATGGAAGAGAATCGCTCAACTAGTGAGCATGTTCTCAGATTGTGCAGGTACTTCAATCGCTTGAATCAAGTGGGAGTTAATCTTCCGGATAAGATAGTGATTGACAGAATTCTCTAGTCACCATCACTAAGTTACTAGAACTTCGTGATGAACTATAGTATGCAAGGGATGGCGAAAAGCGATTCCCGAGCTCTTCGTGATGAAATCGGCGAAGATAGAAATCAAGAAAGAGCATCAAGTGTTGATGATTGACAAAGACCACTAGTCTCAAGGAAAGGGCAAAGGGAAGAAGGGAACTTCAAGAAGAACGGCAAGCAAGTTGCTGCTCGAGTGAAGAAGCCCAAGTCTGGACCTAAGCCTGAGACTAAGTGCTTTTGCTGCAATGGAACTGGTCACTAGAAGCGGAACTACCCCAAGTATTTGGCGGATAAGAAAGGATGGCAAAGTGAACAAAGATATATTTGATATACAGATTATTGATGTGTATTTTACTAGTGTTCGTAGCAACCCCTCGGTATTTGATCTTTGGTTCGGTTGCTAAGAGTAGTAACTTGAAACGGAGTTGCAGAATAAGCAGAAACTAGTTGAAGGGGAAGTAACGATGAGTGTTGGAAGTAGTTCCAAGATTGATATGATCATCATCGCACACTCCCTATACTTTCGAGATTAGTGTGGAACCTAAATAAGTGTTATTTGGTGTTGAGCATAAATATGATTTGATCATGTTTATTGCAATACGGTTATTCATTTAAGTAAGAGAATAAATTGTTGTTACATTTACATGAATAAAACCTTATATGGTTACACACCCAATGAAAATGGTTCATTGGATCTCGATCATAGTGATACACATATTCATAATATTGAAACCAAAAGATGCAAAGTTAATAATGATAGTGCAACTTATTTGTGGCCTTGCCGTTTAGGTCATATTGGTGTAAAGCGCATGAAGAAAACTCCATCTTTGATGGACTTTTGGAATCACTTGATTATGAATCATTTGATGCTTGCGAACCGTGCCTTTTGGGCAAGATGACTAAAACTCCGTTCTCCGGAACAATGGAACAAGCTAATGACTTATTGGAAATAATACATACCGATGTATACAATTCAATGAGTGTTGATGTCGTGGCAAGTATCATTATTTTCTAACCTTCACAGATGATTTGAGCAGATATGCGTATATCTTCTTGATGAAACATAAGTCTGAAATAGTTGAAAAGTTCAAAGAATTTCAGAGTGAAGTAGAAAATCATCGTAACAAGAAAATAAAGTTTCTGCGATCTGATCGTGGAGATGAATATTTGAGATTCTGAGTTTGGTCTTCAATTAAAACAAAGTGGAATAGTTTCACAGCTCACGCCACTGGAACACCACAACGTTATGGTGTGTCCGAACGTCGTAACCGTACTTTATTTTGATATGGTACGATCAATGATATCTCTTACCGATTTACCAATATCGTTTTGGGGTTATGCATTAGATACAGCTTCATTAAAGTTTAATTGGGCACCATCTAAATCCGTTGAGGCGACACCATATGAACTATGGTTTAACGGTAAACCTAAGCTGTCGTTTCTTAAAAGTTTGGAGTTTTGATACTTATGTGAAAAAGTTTTCACCGATAAGCTCGAACCCAAATCGGAGAAGTGCGTCTTCATAGAATACCCAAAGGTAACTATTGGGTACACCTTCTATCACAGATCCGAAGGCAAGTTTTTCGTTGCTAAGATGGATCCTTTCTAGAGAAGAAGTTTCTCTCGAAAGAAGTGAGTGGGAGGAAAGTAGAACTTGATGAGGTAATTGTACCTTCTCCCTTATTGGAAAGTAGTTCATCACAGAAATCAGTTCCGTGATTCCTACACCAATAAGTGAGGAAGTTAATGATGATGATCATGAAGCTTGAGATCAAGTTGCTACCAAACCTCGTAGGTCTTCGAGCAAAATCCGCACTGCAGTGGTATGGTTATCGTGTTACGGAAGTCATGTTACTAGACCATGATGAACCTACGGACTATGAGGAAGCGATGATGAGCCCAGATTCATGAAATGGCTTGAGGCCATGAAATCTGAGATAGGATCCATGTATGAGAAACAAAGTATGGACTTTGATTGACTTGCTCTATGATCAGCAAGCCATGTTAAATAAATGGATCTTCAAGAGGAAGACGGACAACGATAGTAGTGTTACTATCTACAAAGCTCGACTTGTTGCAAAAGGTTTTCGACAAGTTCAAGGGGTTGACTACGATGAGACTTTCTCACCCGTAGCGATGCTTAAGTCTGTCCGAATCATGTTAGCAATTGCCACATTTTATGAAATCTGGCAAATGGATGTCAAAAGCAACATTCTTTAATGGATTTATTAAAGAAGAGTTGTATATGATGCAACCAGAAGGTTTTGTCAATCCTAAAGGAGCTAACAAAATGTGCAAACTCCATCGATCCATCTATGGACTGGTGCAAGCATCTCGGAGTTGGAATATACGCTTTGATAAGATTGATCAAAGCATATGGTTTTATCTGAGACTTTTGGAGAAGCCTGTATTTACAAGAAAGTGAGTGGGAGCACTCTGACATTTACGATAAGTATATGTGAATGACATATTGTTAATCGGAAATAATGTAGAATTATTCTGCAAAGCATAAAGGAGTATTTGAAAGGAGTTTTTCAAAGAAGGATCTCGGTGAAGCTGCTTACATATTGAGCATCAAGATCGATAGAGATAGATCGAGACGCTCGATAAGTTTTTCATTGAATACATACCTTGTCAAGATTTTGAAGTAGTTCAAAATGGAACAGTCAAAGGAAAGTTCTTGCCTGTGTTGCAAAACGTATGAAATTGAGTAAGACTCAAATCCCGACCACGGCAGAAAATAGAAAAGAGAATGAAAGTCATTTCCTATGCCTCAGTCATAGGTTCTATGAAGTATGCTATGCTATGTACCAGACCTATTGTATACCTTGCTCTGAATTTGGCAAGGGAGTACAATAGTGATCTAGGAGTAGATCCTTTGGACATTGGTCAAGAACATCCTTAGTAAGGACTAAGGAAATATTTCTCGATTATGGAGGTGATAAAAGAGCCCGTCGTAAAGAGTTACATCGATGCAAGCTTTTTACACAGATCCGAGATGACTCTAAGACTCAATCTGGATACATATTGAAAGTGGGAGCAATTAGCTAGAGTAGCTCCGTGCGAGCATTGTAGACATAGAGTATTTGCAAAATACATACGGCTCTGAATGTGACAGACCGTTGACTAAGCTTCTCTCACGAGCAAAACATGATCATACCTTAGTACTCTTTGGGTGTTAATCACATAGCGATGTGAACTAGATTATTGACTCTAGTAAACCC
Organism: Aegilops bicornis; assembly: GCA_021605145.1. NCBI lineage: Eukaryota > Viridiplantae > Streptophyta > Magnoliopsida > Poales > Poaceae > Aegilops > Aegilops bicornis. The sequence continues at coordinate 331,827,459 of CM038675.1, forward strand.
TTTGGGTGTTGGTCACATGACGATGTGAACTATGTGTGTTAATCACATACGGATGTGAATATTAGTGTTGAATCACATGATGATGTGAACTAGATTATTGACTCTAGTGCAAGTGGGAGGCTGAAGGAAATATGCCCTAGAGGCAATAATAAAGTTATTATTTATTTCCTTATTTCATGATAAATGTTTATTATTCATGCTAGAATTGTATTAACGGAAACATAATACATGTGTGAATACATAGACAAGCAGTGTCACTAGTATGCCTCTACTTGACTAGCTCGTTAATCGAAGATGGTTATATTTCCTAACCATAGACATGAGTTGTCATTTGATTAACGGGATCACATCATTAGGAGAATGATCTGATTGACATGACCCATTCCGTTAGCCTAGCACTTGATCGTTTAGTATGTTGCTATTGCTTTCTTCATGACTTATACATGTTCCTATAACTATGAGATTATGCAACTCCCGTTTACGGAGGAACACTTTGGGTACTACCAAAGCGTCACAACGTAATCGGGTGATTATAAAGGAGTATTACAGGTGTCTCCAAAGGTACTTGTTGGGTTGGCGTATTTCGAGATTAGGTTTTGTCACTCCGATTGTCGGAGAGGTATCTCTGGGCCTTCTCGGTAATACACATCACATAAGCCTTGCAAGCATTGCAACTAATGAGTTAGTTGTGAGATGATGTATTACGGAACGAGTAAAGAGACTTGCCGGTAACGAGATTGAACTAGGTATTGGATACCGACGATCGAATCTCGGGCAAGTAACATACCGATGACAAAAGGAACAACGTATGTTGTTATGCGGTCTCGACCGATAAAGATCTTCGTAGAATATGTAGGAACCAATATGGGCATCCAGGTCCCGCTATTGGTTATTGACCGGAGATGTGTCTGAGTCATGTCTACATTGTTCTCGAACCGTAGGGTCCGCACGCTTAAGGTTTCAATAGCGGTTATTATGAGTTTATGTATTTTGATGTACCGAAGGAGTTCGGAGTCCCGGATGAGATCGGGGACATGACGAGGAGTCTCGAAATGGTCGAGACGTAAAGATCGATATATTGGACGACTATATTCGGAGTTCGGAAAGGTTCCGAGTGATTCGGGTATTTTGAGTACCGGGTAGTTACGGGAGAAGTAATGGGCCTTGATGGGCTTTAGTGGGAAGAGAAAAGGCTGCTGCGCCCCCTCCCTCTAGTCCGAATTGGACTAGGGAAAAGGGGCCGCCACCTTCCTACTCCTCCACTTCCTTCTCCTTCCTCCCCTACATGGAAGGATTCCTAGTTGGACTAGGAAAGGGGAATCCTACTCCCGGTGGGAGTAGGACTCCCCTTGGCGCCACACAGAGGGCCGGACTCCTCCCTCCCTTGCTCCTTTATATCCGGGGGCAGGGGGCACCCCATAGACACACAAGTTGATCCTTGAGATCGTTCCTTAGCCGTGTGCGGTGCCCCCCTCCACCATATTCCACCTCGGTCATATTGTAGCGGTGCTTAGGCGAAGCCCTGCGACGGTGAAACATCAAGATCGTCACCACGCCGTCGTGCTGACGGAACTCCCCTCCCCGGAGCTTTGCTGGATCGAAGCCCGTGGAGCGTCATCGAGCTGAACGTGTGCCAAGAACTCGGAGGCGCCGGAGTAACGGCGCTGTGATCGGTTGGATCGTGAGGAGAACGTACGACTACTTCCTCTACGTCATCATCGACTCGGAGGTGCCGGAGTAACGGGCGCTGGGATCGGCAGGATCGCGAGGAGAAAGTACGACTACTTCCTCTACGTTGTGATCGCTTCCGCTTATGGTCTACGAGGGTACGTAGACAACACTCTCCCCTCTCGTTGCTATGCCATCACCATGGTCTTGCGTGATCGTAGGAAAATTTTTGAAATTACTACGTTCCCCAACAATTGTGTCCCGGTTCTTCCGGACGAGCACCTCAGTAGAGAAAGCCGAAAACTGACTGTCATGATAAGGCGAGAGCTGGTCGCTGTTCGAGAGGTCTCAAGTCCTTAAAGACTTTTTCCGCTTCGGGCGAGGAGTCGGCCTTGCCCGACTTAGGCGTATATAGCGCCCCAAATTCGGCCTTCCAAATACTAGGGGCTTCGCCAAATTTTAAAATTGTAGACTTCTATGGCTAAGTGAGAGTGATAAAGCCTTATAGTCCGATTGCCTGGTTCGTTGTCTTTGAACACCTCCCTCGAAGGACCCAAAATTGGGGTAAAGAGTGCTCAGGTTTATCCCTAACACCCCGATTACTAGTTACATGGGGGCGAAGCCGACGACTGGCTAACTCTCAGATTTTATAAACGGCCGCACAGAAGGTAATATTTTAAATTCACAAGCGTTGCATAGCGCAAATGAACTCGTTTCATATTACAGGATCACATAAGTACATTCATTCGAATATTACATCCTTAGTACATTCCTCTGCCACAAGGCGAGAATCCTTCAGGACACTGTTATAATACATTTTGGGGTGGCGATGCTCCTTGCCTTCCGGCGGCCCCTCCTTCACCTGCTTCTCAGCGTCCAGCTTCACCCAGTGCACCTTTGCCCGGGCAAAAGCCCTGCACGCACCCTCGATGCAGACGGACCACTTTATGACTTCAAGCCATGGGCAGGCATTCACAAGCCGCCTCACCAGGCCGAAGTAGCTACCAGGCAGGGGATCGCCATGCCACATCCGGACTATAAGACCCTTCATGGCCTGTTCGGCTGCCTTGTGGAGCTCAAGCAGTTGCTTCAGCTGGTCGCTCAATGGCATGGGGTGTTCGGTCCCAGTATACTGAGACCAGAACAACTTCTCCGTCGAGCTCCCCTCCTCGGCCCGGTAGAACTCCATGACATCGACACCTTCTTGAGGTAGATCTGCGACAGCTCTTGGAGAGCTCCGAACTCAGGTAAGTAAAAGGAAATTTTCTTTCACATGCTTGCTTTGCATAATGAATGCCTTACCCGCCGCTATCTTCTTAACCGCCTCAATTTCCTGGAGGGCCTTTTGGGCTTCGGCCTTGGCGTGTTGTGTGCTTTCGAGGGCCTTCACAAGCTCGTACCCTTGCGTCTTAGAGTCACGCTGCAAGGACTCATGCTTTTGGACGAGGGCCTGGAGCTCATGCTGCACCTCGCCTACTCGGGCCTCTTGTTTCTCTCGCTCGATGCGGTCCTTGGCCGCCTTGCCCTCGGCCTCGGACAACGCCTTCTTCAGGGTCGCCACTTCGGTAGTGGCCCATAGAAAAATTCGTGACGATCCTATGATCTAAGCAACCACCCTTGTTTTTTCTTATCAATATACAGACGGGGTATAACTTACCTTTGTTCTCTTCGAGCTGCCTTTTGGCAAGGTCGAGCTCTTCCTTGGACCGCTCAAGGTCCCGCTTCAGTGCGGCAACCTCCGCAGTACATGCGGCAGCGGCTAGCAGTGAAGCCTGCATATGCACATAGACATATTTCGATTAGACTCCTACGATTATTATTTATTCCTCTATTCGGCTTTTCTTCACGAACGCCAAACAGAGCATCAGGGGCTAGTGTCTATGCGGTAACATTCTCTTATAATCTGGTTACTTACCTCAAAGCCTGTTAGGAGGCTGGTGCAGGCTTTAGTCAGTCCGCTCTTGGCGGACTGAACCTTCTTGACCACCGCACTCATGATAGTGTGGTGCTCGTCGTCGATGGAAGCGCCGCGAAGCGCTTCCAGCAAGTTGTCCGATGCCTCTGGATGGACAGAGGCCATCGGCACAGGTGGCTTGCCCCTCTTAGCGAGGGGTTGCCTGACAGAGTCCGGAACCACTGGAGGTTCCAGCGTAGTATTCGGCTGGGGGCCGAATTTTCTGCCCCCATCATTAGAGCCCATGGGAGTCTTTCTCACCTTGCGCCCAGCATCCGAAAGGTCGCCTTGAGGCGCCTCCAGGACTACCTCCCCTCGGCTCGCTGCCCTTTGAGACAACACTTCGACGTTGTCCGTAGGGCGAGGCGAGGAGGCGGTCGGAAGTGAATCACTGTTCAGATCCGACGGGTCGAAAGAACAATCCGATGAAGATATGTTGATATGGGCTCGGGACGGACTGCATAATCATGTTCGGCGTGATGAGAAGCAGTTCAATAAAACATACCAAGAGTTATTATGGTATCCAGATACTTACGACTTCGCCAGGGGCTTGTCCCTGGGCAACCACTCCTCTTCGCTGAAGGCGACGGTGGTGGAGTTGTCCGGAAGGAGGTTCTTCCTTTCTTGAACCCTTCGGCTGCCTCGGACGGGGCGGCCTTCCTTTTCTTGTCTCCCCGGCTGGGGGGGGGGGGAGAACTTTCCTCTTCCTCCTCCTCATTTTCGCGTGAGGAGCGCGCCTCAGTGCCTTCGGACGATGAGTCCGATATAACCTTGCGCCGGAGACCCTTCCTGGTCCCCTTGGCCTTCTTCTTGGCCTTCTTCTCCGGCACCTCATAAGGTGCCGGAACCAGCATCTCCCTTAGGAGAGCATCTGCTGGATCTTCGGGTAGGGGATCCGGACAATCGATCCGCTCCGTTGTTGCTACCCAGTCCTATTAAACGGCGTGGTGGCTTAGATCCGGCGGGTTGTTATACTGGGGAAATGAACATCTTATAAGATATAAAAGACTTAACGGATTCGCAGGGCGCTTTGCGCTGAGTCCGCGGTCCTCGGTAAGGGGAGGTGGTACCTCGGCGCCCTTGAACAGCACCTTCCAGACGTCCTTGTGAGTCGTGTCAAAGAGCTCTCGCAGCGTCTGGTGCTCGGCCGGGTCGAACTACCACAAGGTGAATGCCCGTCTTTGACATGGGAGGATTCGGCCGAAGAGCATGACTTGGACCACATTGACGAGCTTGATTTTCTTGCTCATCATGTTTTGATGCATGTCTGGAGTCCGGTCAGCTTTACCGGGGAACCCCAGGACATGCCCTTCTCTTTCCAGGAGGTGAGCCGCATGGGGATTCCGGATCGAAATTTGGGGGCCTCCACCCAGTTGGTGTCGCGCGGCTCGGTGATGTAGAACCACCCTGATTGCCAGCCCTTTATGGTCTCCACATAGGAGCCTTCGAGCCAGGTGACGTTGGGCATTTTGCCCACCATGGCGCCTCCGCACTCCGCTTGCTGGCCGACCACCACCTTCGGTTTAACATTGAAGGTCTTCAGCCACAGGCCGAAATGTGGCTTGATGTGGAGGAAGGCCTCGCACACGATGAAAAACACCGAGATGTTGAGGATGAAATTTGGGGCCAGATCGTGAAATTCCAGCCCGTAGTAGAACTTGAGCCCGTGGACAAACGGGTGGAGGGGAAATCCTAGTACGCGGACGAAGTGGGTAAGGAAAACCAAGCTCTCATGGGGTTCTGGAGTAGGGATGACCTGCCCCGCATCTGGCAGCTGGTGCGTGATATCCGCGGCCAGGTATCCCGCTCCCCGCAGGTTTGTGATGCTCTCCTCCGTAACGGAGGAGACCATCCACTTGCCTCCCGCCCCGAACATGCTTGGAGTGGTTTGAAGAGAAAAACGCGAACTTGGGCGCTGGAGCTCGAGTGTGCAAGAATGGATGAGCGAGGAGGAAGATGGCATGGGTGAAAAGGGTGAATCCTTGTCCCTTTATAAGGGCGGAAGAAGCTATGCGCCTCCCCACCTACCTGGTAAAATCGCTTATTCCCCAAGCGCCGTAATTGATGGCGCGGTTGGGTTACCCACACTCGTATTGATGAGAATCCCATGATAAGGGGACGCGATCTCTGCTTCGACAGGACGTGCCAAGGAAACCGCCTCATAATATGTGCAGTGGCTGGTTGTGAAAAAACAGTTCGAATAATGACCGGGCCGTGGTGTGATGTCATGCTGCAAAATGCGTCAGCAGATTAGATTTGTGGAAATATTATTCTCTCTACGCTGGTATGTGGAATGTTTTTTGCAGAGCCGGACACTATCTTTGTGTTCAAAATCTTCTATGGACTATTTGGAGGAGGAACCCGCCTTGCAATGTCGAAGACAATCTGCACGCCGGACTCATCGTCATTGAAGCCTGGTTCAGGGGCTACTGAGGGAGTCATGGATTAGGGGGTCCTCGTACAGCCGGACTATATCCCTTGGCCGGACTGTTGGACTATGAAGATACAAGATTGAAGACTTCGTCCCGTGTTCGGATAGGACTCTCCTTGGCGTGGAAGGCAAGCTTGGAAATACGGATATGTAGATCTCCTCCCTTGTAACCGACTCTGTGTAACCCTAGCCCCCTCCGGTGTCTATATAAACCGGAGGGTTTAGTCCATAGGACAACAACAATCATACCATAGGCTAGCTTATAGGGTTTAGCCTCTACGATCTCGTGGTAGATCAACTCTTGTAATACTCATATCATCATGACCAATCAAGTAGGAAGTAGGGTATTACCTCCATCGAGAGGGTCCGAACCTGGGTAAACATTGTGTCCCCCGCCTCCTGCTACCATCCGCCTTAGACGCACAGTTCGGGACCCCCTACCCGAGATCCGCCGGTTTTGACACCGACAGCGGCTGCCCGCGCTCGTCGTGGAGTAAGGGTGGACGGCGTGTGACCACGCCGTCCGTGCTCCGCAGCGTTTTGTGGTGCGCGCGCTGCCTGGGGCGCGGGGTTGGGGTCTTCTTGGGCAGACGGGGCAGCCCGGCTGACCAAGCTCCCCAGCGGTCGGCGTTGGTCCTCGGGTCACCGGACATCGGAGCCGCGGAGTGTCGCTGGATCAACTGGCAGAAGGAAAGCTCCGGCGCACCCCTACCTGGCGCGACAAATGTTGGATTTCAGGTTCCGGCCAAACCCTAGAGGTTTGAACTCTGGGGTGCGCATGAAGATCTCCCCGCACCAAATGACGCCCCCAGCCTCACCGTGATCTCAAGGCCTAGCTCGATGAACCCACAACACAAGAGACACGAGATTTATACTGGTTCAGGCCATCGTTGTGGTGTAATACCGTACTCTAGTTGGTGTGGTGGATTGCCTCTTGGGCTAAGGATGAATAGTACAAGGGGAAGAACAGCCTCCTGAGGAGAGGTGTTCTTGTGTTTGGTGTGTTTGTGTGGTTGAGGGAGAGCTCTATGATTCGTCTACTCTCTATGGTGGTGGCTAGCCCTATTTATAGAGGCCCTAGTCCTATCCCCAAATATTGAGTGGGAAGGGAGCCAACAATGGCCAATTTGAAGGGGGACAACTAGTACAAGCTATCCTGACTAAAGGTGGTCTTCGCCTGCCAAAGGCTCTGGTGGTGACGCCGTCTTGGGCTCCACCGTGACCTCCGTCCCGCCGTCCTGCTGGCCTTGGTCTTGTTGCACCGATATGGAAACCTTTGCCTGATGCCTTGGTACTCCTTGCCTGCGCTTGCCTCCTTAGCACCTAAGAGGAAACAAGGACACTGTGCGCGCTGGCGCCCGCCTGGCCTTGGTCGTCATGGCTTACGTCACTGGAACCTTGCGAGGTTCGCCTTGCCTTGATGTCTCCGCCCCTCGCGAGCCAGCCTGGTGAGGCTGCCCCCGAGGAGGTCTTGTGTCGTTCGCCTCATGAGGCTTGGCCCCTCGCGAGGGTCTTTAGTGTTTGTTGGAGAAGACGGGCCGTACTAGGCCGCAAATGGAGCCACGCCGATGGCCGCAGGCAGTCATGTTTGGGGACCCCGTCCCCAGAACGCCGACAATATCACAGGATGATCAGAGGCCACTCCATCAATTGCTTCAGTTGTTTGATGTGCCCCAGAAGTTTAAGTTGATGAGTTTGATTTTTGAAACAATCAAGAGGGCAGCTGCAGACCAGAAAAGATCATGTGGGTATGATCCACACATCCAGATGCTCATCAACTCCAAGATGGGCACAAGCACATACTTGTTGGATTAAGAACACCTTCCCTTGAGGCCTGACTTTGAGGACAACATAGTTGTCATGAATGCTGAAGATCCTATATCAGTAGAGGCTCAAGAGAAGAGGGAGAAAGCAAAAGCTGAGAAGGCTGCCAAGATGAAAAGTGTTGAAGAGGCTTCACATGTTTTCCTCAAGTAAAAACAAGATCAACTTGGATATCTTATTCAATCCACTTTGAGGATTGAGAAAGGATAGGCCACCCTGACTCAGAATCAAGAGAGTCTTGAAAGGATCACTGAGACACAATTCTATGATCTAGACTTCAAGGTCACTGAGATGCAAACAGCTGTTGAGCAGCTCCAGGAAGAAGTTGAAGAGAGGAAAGGGAAAGCTACCACTAAAGTTTTTCAGAGAGTGCCCAGGGCACAGAGATCTACAGCCGTGCCAGTGACACACACGAGAGCTACTACTTCTGCACCTGCAGCAATAGCTTCAATTGTTCCTCCGGTTGGAACTCCACCAGCTCCAACAACCTCAACAGATGCATTTATCCTAGGAGGCCTCTCCACGCCACCTCCTGAAGATCAAGCCTAGATAGCCGCATAGCACTATGCCTTTTCAAGCTTTTTGGTACTTGTTGCCAAAGGGGGGGAAAGTGTATAGATCATAGGCTGAGAGAGAGAGAGATAGAGAGAGATTAGCTTATTTTTGCTATCTCTTTTGCTACTTGTTTGCTACTTATTTGTTTACTTGCTTGGATGATACTTTATATGTGTGTGAGATACTTGTATGGTCATGTGTTTGATCATATCATACGTTAATGCTTGTGCTTGGATGTTGTTATTATCTATTTCTCTTGTATGATCATTCACATCTTGCCTTGGTGATGAGTGCATATTTCATATTCTATCATTTTGAGCGCTCCACCAAGATGTATGTGACATAGAAGAGTAACCCATGATCCTAATTGATTGTGCATTTGCATTCAAAAGCAAAATTTAAATAATGCACAAATTTAGGAGGAGATCTTGCTAATCACATACTTCTCAAAGCGATGATCTATTTCATTCTTATATTGTCATTTGTCGAAGCTTTGATCTATATGTTGTTATCAATTACCAAAAAAGGGGAGATTGAAAGTGCAACTAATCCCTGGGTGGTTTTGGTAATTCTTAACAACATCTAGCTCATTGAACTAATATTCTTTCAAGATAATCATTTCAGAAAGTTCAATGATTGGAATGGCATGGACTAGAGATGTGGACCCCTCAAAATGCAAAGGACACATATTGGCTCAAGCTCAAGACTCTACATTTTCATTTTAGTGATCCAAGATCACATTGAGTCCATAGGAAAAGCCAGTACTATTAAAGGGGATGAGATGTTGCTTAATGGCTTTCTTGCTCAAAATGCTTAGTGATATGCTCCAAAAGCCGTCAACCACTTTCTCATATCCACATATGTCCCAAACCAAAAGTCAAACTCGGCCCCGCCGATTTGATCTATCCGGTGCCATCGAGTTCATTTGACATAGCCATAGCCAGAAACCCTAATCAGTTCGATCTCACCGATAGGATCCCGGTCTCACCGAGATGGGATTGCAAACTCTCTGTTTCCCTTCGTAAGGTTTCGGTCTAACCGAGATGAGCAATCGGTCCCACCGAGTTCGCAATGCAAACTCTCTGTTTCCTTTTCGTAACGTTTCGGTCTCACTGAAATGAGCGATCGGTCCCACAAAGTTTGCCTGACCAACTCTCTATTTGCATATTACAGAAATCGGTCTCACCGAGTTCATGTGATCAGTCTCACCAAGATTACATTATGCCCTAACCCAAATGATATCGGTCCCACCGAGTTGATCATATCGGTCCCACCGAGAATCCTAACGTTCACATTTTGAACTAAAGCGGTCTGACCGAGTTTCAGTATTCATTCTTTTCGAGTTTGGTAAATTGTGTGGAACGGTTAGATTTTGTGTGGAGGCTATATATACCCCTCCACCCTTCCTCCATTCATGGTGAGAGCCATCAGAATGTGCCTACACTTCCAGCATTCATTTTCTGAGGGAGAACCACCTACACATGTGTTGAGACCAAGATATTCCAATCCAACCACAAGAATCTTGATCTCTAGCCTTCCCCAAGTTGTTTTCCACTCAAATCATCTTTCCACCAAATCCAAATCCGTGAGAGAGAGTTGAGTGTTGGGGAGACTATCATTTGAAGCACAAGAGCAAGGAGTTCATCATCAACACACCATCTATTACCTTTTGGAGAGTGGTGTCTCCTAGATTGGTTTGGTGTCACTTGGGAGCCTCTGTCAAGATTGTGGAGTTGAACCAAGGAGTTTGTAAGGGCAAGGAGATCGCCTACTTCGCGAAGATCTACCCAAGTGAGGCATGTCCTTCGTGGCCGATGGCTATGGTGGGATAGACAAGGTTGCTTCTTCGTGGACCCTTCATTGGCGGAGCCCTCCATGGACTCGCGAAGCCGTTACCCTTCGTGGGTTGAAGTCTCCATCAACGTGGATGTATGATAGCACCACCTATCGGAACCATGCCAAAAATCTCCGTGTCTACATTGCGTTTGCTCCCTCCAAACTCCCCCCTTACCTTCATATGCAATGTTTACATTCCGCTGCTATAATCTTAGATTTGAATGTGTAGGTTGATTGCTTGACTTGTGATAAGTTGCTAAAATCTACCAAGACTTAAAATTGGGAAAAGGCTAGATTTTTATTTGGTCAAGTAGTCTAATCACACCCCTCTAGACATACTTTCGATCCTAGACCCGGCTCCTGTGATTACCTCCTTACCTTCCGCTCGTTCGGCTAAGGTAGTAAAGGGAGAACTACTGCGATTGTGTTTCTGGTTCGTCCGGTCAAACACCTCAGTAGAGAAAGCCGAAAACTAACGGTCATGATATAGCGAGGGTGGTCGGCGATTCGGTGTCTTGCTATAAATCTTCCGCGATTTACTCTGTATTATACGAAGGACTGGCCTTCTCCCAGTCATGCATCTAAGGCATCCCAGTTAGGATGGCCGCATACGCACGAGGGGCTAATACTTCGCCCCACGGTCAAACTCCTATGGCTAAGTGAAAGTAATAAGCCGCATAGTATGATTGACTGGTTCGCTGCGCAGACACCTCCTTTATGAACCAAGACGTTGGGTCAAGTGTGATCGCGCCCTATCCTGAACACCCCGGTAGCATCTACGTGGGGGCTAAAGCCGACGAATCGCAAACTTTCATAATTAAAAACGGCCGCAAAGGAGGAGAATAATTTCAGATAAAAGCATAAATATATTACAAGCCTTGGTTCATAACAAAAAGTCTGGATAAACATAATACATTCACTCAAACATGATCTCCTTTGAGCATTGGCCCTCTACTATTCGGGCACCCGCCAGGACGTCGTCAAAGTACCGCTCCGGCTTGTGGTGGTCCTTGCCTTTAGGTGGGCCTTCAGTTGCCACGATGGTGGCCTTCATCTTTGCCTAGTGCATGTTGACACGGGCAAAGGCCATCCGTGCACCCTCTATGCACGCCGAGCGCTTCACAACTTCAACCCAGGGAAACGCATCGACGAGTCGCCTCACCAAGCCGAAGTAGCTGCTCGGAATGGGTTCGGCTGGCCAAAGCCGGAATATGATGTCCTTCATGGCCAAGCCGGACATCCTATGCAGCTCCGCCAGTTGCTTCATCTAGTTGTTCAACAACACCGGGTGTTCCGGCGCCAGGAACTGTGACCAGAAGAGCTTCTCTGTTGAGCTCCCCTCCTGGGCTTGAAAGAACTGCTCGGCGTCGGCGGCACTTCTCGGAAGATCCGCAAAGGCGTCTGGATAACTCCATAGTGGAGTGAGCAAGGCATATCTCTGACCCCCAAATATACTCTACAAGAGAAAGGGCTTACCAGCCGCTATCTGTGCGGCCTGCCGAATCTCCTCCCGAGCACTACGGGACTCAGTCCGCGCCTCTTTGGCCTCTTGGAGGGCTTTGGCAAGATCGGCTGCTTGGGTTGTACTCTTCTCCTCCAAAGTCTCGCACTTGCCGATGGCGTACTTCAGTTCTTGCTCCACCTTGGCCACCCTCTCCTCGTGCTGGCGACGGGCGACCTGTTTGGTCTTTAGTTCCGCAGCCGCTTTATCAGCGACCGCTTTATTTGCCCTCGGCTCCTCCCCGGCCTGTGCAAGGGCACTCTTGAGGGTCCCGACCTCGGGTGCGCTACCTGCATTCATACACACAGCGGTACATAAGTCACACTCTGAGCTTGCATATCACCTCAGATGTATGATCAAGCTCTTTTAAAAGTACACACATACCTTGCGCCTCATCGAACCGCTTGGTAATGCAGTCGATCTCATCATCAGCTAGCTTCAGCTTCTGATTGAGTTCGGAAACTTCAGCGGCCTGGGTGGTCGCCGCCAACAGGGAAGCCTGTTATCCAATAGAAAAGTACGTCACCTCTTCGGAATCCTACGTGATCCTCTGGTTGGCCTTTTTCAAATATCGAACACAGTCTCAGGGGCTAGTATCTATATACAGGTGTATTTCTTTTATATGAAAAGCTTCTAAGAGTATTACATCGCATACCTCGAAGCCTGTTACCAGGCTGGTGAAGGCTTCGTCAAGCCCGCTCTTGGCAGACTGAACCTTCTCAACCACCACACCCATCAGGGTGCGGTGCTCCTCCACGATGGCAACATGTTGTAGTGCTTCCACCACAGTATTCGGCGCCTCCGGATTAATGGAGGTCGCTGTCGGAGCTCGCGCACCCCCTCCTTCAAAGGGGGTTGCTCACTTAATTCCGGAGCCATATGGGTCTCCATAATTGTCGGTGTACTGGGAACCAGGGTACCCAGACTTGCCTGTCTGCGACCCACGTCACGTTCCTGGTACGGCCCGGTAAGGCCCAGCTGATCGACCAGCTGCTCAAGACCCTCGCAAGGGGCCCATCCCTGGTGAGGAGAACGACCAAGACCTCCTCAGGGGGCGGCCTCACCTAGGCTGCTCCAGAGGGGCGACCAAGACGTCTCCGAAGAGTGGCCTCAGCTTGGCTGCTTCAGGAGGGCGGAGATCTCAAGGCAAGGGCTACCTCAGTAGGAGGCAGTGACGCAAGCCATAACGAACCGTGCCAGCGGGCGCCAGCGCGCGCCAGCGGGCACTGTTTCCATGTCGGTGCAAAGGAGACCGCACAGGCGCAGGTTCCCGAGGGGCGAGACAAAGGTTTCCTGAAAGCACAAGTGCTCCCTAGGTGGTTTTGGTAATTAATGTCAACGTATGTCTTGTTGGACTAACACCTTTATCTAGTATGTTTCAGATAAGTTCAACAATGGAGTGACATGGACTAAAGGATGTGGGAACTCCTTCAAGATGCTAAGGACAAAGGATTGGCTAAAGCTTGAAGCCCAAGACTCTTCATTTTACATTTCAGTGATCCAAGATCACATTGAGTCTATAGGAAAAGCCAATACTATCAAGGACGGATGAGGTGTTGCTTAATGAGCCTCTTGCTTCATGTGCTTAGTGATATGCTCCAAATACCCTCAGCTACTTTCCCACTTCCACACAAATGTCCTAAAACCTAAAGTCAAACTCGACCCCACTGATTCTTCCTATCCGGCGTCACCGAGTTTTGATGTTTTAGCCACTGCCACAATCCCTAGGCAAATCGGTCCTACCGATAGGGATCTCGGTCTCACCGAGATGGGATTGTAATCTCTCTGTGTATGTCCACTATCAAAATCGGTCTCACCGAGTTTGAGAATCGGTACTACCAAGATTACAATGCAAACTTTCTGGTTAACTTATTACCAAAATCGGTCCCACCGAGTTTGAGTAATCAGTCCAACCGAGTTTGCACGACCAACTCTCCGGTTAGCTAATTACCTAAATCGGTCTCACCGAAGTTTGTGTAAACGGTCTCACCGAGATTACGTTATGCCCTAACCCTAATCATATCGGGTCCTACCGAGATGCAAGTCGATCCCACCGAAAATCCTAACGGTCACTAGGTTTGCTAAAATCGGTCTGACCGAGTTTGTTGATTCGGTCCCACCAAGATTGGTAAATTGTGTGTAACGGTTAGATTTTGTGTGGAGGCTATATATACCCCTCCACCTCCTCTTCATTCATGGAGAGAGCCATCAGACTAAACCTACACTTCTAGTATCCTATTTACGAGAGAGAACTACCTACTCATGTGTTGAGACCAAGATATTCCATTCCTACCATATGAATCTTGATCTCTAGCCTTCCCCAAGTTGCTTTCCACTCAAATCCTCTTTCCACCAGATCCAAATCCTATGAGAGAGAGTTGAGTGTTGGGGAGACTATCATTTGAAGCACAAGAGCAAGGAGTTCATCATCAACACACCATTTGTTACTTCTTGGAGAGTGGTGTCTCCTAGATTGGCTAGGTGTCACTTGGGAGCCTCCAGCAAGATTGTGGAGTTGAACCAAGGAGTTTGTAAGGGAAAGGAGATCGCCTACTTCGTGAAGATCTACCGCTAGTGAGGCAAGTCCTTCGTGGGCGGCCATGGTGGGATAGACAAGGTTGCTACTTCATGGACCCTTCGTGGGTGGAGCCCTCCGTGGACTCTCATAGAACCGTTACCCTTCGTGGGTTGAAGTCTCCACCAACGGGAAATGCGATAGCACCACCTATCGGAACCACGCCAAAAACATTCGTGTCTCCAATTGCGTTTGATTTCTCCAAACCCTTCCCTTTACTTTCTTGCAAGTTGCATGCTTTACTTTCCGCTGCTCATATACTCATTGCATGCTTGCTTGTTATGTATTGAAAAAGTTAAACTTGTGCCTAAACTCCACTTGAACTTTAATAAGGTTAAAAACTGCAACTTTGGTACTTAATGTCTAATCCCCCCCCTCTAGACACCTCTTCTCAAGATCCTACAAGTGGTATCAGAGCACTGGTCTCCATTGCCTTGGTTTAATCACCATTGGAGGAAGATGGATGAGTCTACTTCGGGGAGTCTTAGTCATAGAGCGCCTATTCTTGATGGAGAGTATTTTCATGAGTGGAAAAATGAGATGCTTGTAATTTTCAATCAATATCATTTGAACAAGTACATTGCTAGCCCTTGTGCTACTCATGTTGATCCTATGCATCCTACCCTTGATGAATCTATTGACATGACTAGGAATCTTAGAACTGTTAATCTTATCACTAGAGGCTTGCCTAGAAACTTGATTAGAATCTTCCCTACTTTTGAGTGTGCCTACACTATATGGAAATTTCTTGAGGAACGCTTTCCAAATTATTCCTTGAAAAATCTAGATGAAATTCTCTACAAGTCTATTGCTTTGAGTAAAATGAATACTGGTGATCCTATGTTTGGTGATCGTCTATTTGAACTTACCGGCCTTATGCGTGCCAAAGGAGATGTTGGAATTATTAGTGATATTATTTCTGAAGCTATAAGAATTCATAAGCAAGATCATTGTCAAATTCACTCTAACGAATTACCCTCTCTAGGATTTGATCCACCACATGACGATGTTGAACATGGATACTATGATGAGGATGATGATACTGACTTCGATCTTGATGATGCAATGAGACATTTTGGCCTTATGGCAAATCTTCGGGGATATGTGTCAGAAGGAAAGGAATGGGTTCTTGATAGTGGATGTACCGATCACATGACCGGAGATAAAGACATGTTTCGTGAGCTTGCTGAAAATGATGGTCCTCGAAAGTTTGTCACTTTCGGTGACAACTCAAAGGGTAAGGTGGTTGGCCTCGGTAAGGTGGCCATCTCACTTGATAGCTCCATTCAAAATGTCATGCTCGTTGAATCTCTTGGCTACAACTTACTTTCGATTATCTAGACTTGCTGATTTCGGTTTCAATGTCTTATTTACTGAAATTGATTGCCAAGTGTTTCGTCGAGACAATCATAAAATGGTCTTTACCGGTGTGCGTACAGGTGATCTATACATTGTTGATTTCACTAAAAAGGCTCAACCTAAAACTTGCTTCATTGCTAAATCCTCAAAAGGTTGGTTATGGCATAGACGATTAGGTCACGTTGGCATGAGAAACCTTGACAAGCTTATTAAAGGGAATCATATCCTTGGAGTTAACGATGTCATATTTGATAAGGATAGACTTTGCTGTGCTTGTCAAGCAGGTAAACAGGTTGGAGGAAGGCATCCCGTGAAGAACATCATGACCACAAAGAGGCCACTCGAGCTACTTCACATGGATCTCATTGGTCCCAACTCCTACAAGAGTCTCGGTGGAAATTCTTTTGGTCTAGTTATATTTGATGATTTTTCAAGATTTACGTGGGTGTTCTTTCTCGATGATAAATCGAAGGTCCAAAAGATCTTCAAAAACTTCGCTAGGAAGGCCCAAAATCAATTTGAAGTGAAGATCAAGAAGGTTCGCAGCGACAACGGAACGGAGTTCAAGAACGCAAATGTGGACACCTTTCTTGACGAAGAAGGGATTTCCCACGAGTTCTCGGCTACGTACACACCTAAAAAAAATGGAGTTGTTGAGAGGAAGAACCAGACGCTCATCGAAATGGCGAGAACGATGCTTGATGAGTACAAGACCTTTGAAGCACTTTTAGGCGAAGCGGTTGAGACGACTTGTCATGCAACAAATCGCTTGTATCTTCACAAGCTACTCGGCAAGAAGACGTCTGAGCTCCTCACGATAACAAACACCAAGTTGGATACTTTCGAGTATTCGGCTCAAAGTGCTACATTCTTGATAAGCATCGCCGTTCTAAATTTGCTCCTAAGTCTCATGAAGGTTTCCTACTAGGTTATGGCTCAAACTCTCACACTTACTGTGTCTACAACAATTTCACCCGAAAGGTTGAAGAGACGGTAGATGTGAAGTTTGATGAATCTAACGGCTCGCAAATAGAGCAATTGAAAATTGATGTAGGAGATAAAGACCCTTCGGAAGCAATCCAAGACTTGTCTATTGGCAAGGTCCGTCCAACGGAGGTGAAGGAAAGTACCTCGTCTATTCAAGTGGAAGCTTCTACTTCACGACAAGGTGAACCAAGAGTTGATACGGAAGCATCCACAAGTGGGACACACCAAGATGAAGAAAACAAGGAAGTGCATCAAGATGAACGTCAACGACCTCCTTCTCCAGCACGACAAGAGAACGACAACGCTAACAATGAAGAAGGCCAGGAAGAAGAACAAGATGAAGAAGATGTTCAACGAAGACCCAAGAAAAAGCTTTCACGAGTTCGAGCAAGAATTGCTAAAGACCATCCCGTCGAGCAAATCTACAATGACATTCAAACCGGGAGAATCACTCGCTCTAAAACTCGTTTAACTAACTTTTTTGAAAACTATTCTTTCATCTCTAAAATTGAACCTATGAAGGTTGAATAAGCATTGGAAGATCTACATTGGATAAATGCTATGCATGAAGAGCTACACAACTTTGAGAGGAATCAAGTTTGGACATTAGTTGAGAAGCCCGACAACAACCACGA
Source organism: Aegilops bicornis (assembly GCA_021605145.1). Classification (NCBI taxonomy): domain Eukaryota; kingdom Viridiplantae; phylum Streptophyta; class Magnoliopsida; order Poales; family Poaceae; genus Aegilops; species Aegilops bicornis. The sequence continues at coordinate 331,844,784 of CM038675.1, forward strand.
CATCATCGGTACCAAATGGGTGTTTCGCAACAAGCAAGATGAAGATGGATAAGTAGTTCGCAACAAAGCACGTCTCGTCGCCCAAGGCTACACACAAGTCGAAGGTATGGAATATGGTGAGACTTATGCTCCCGTTGCTAGACTTGAGTCCATTCGCATCTTACTTGCCTATGCTAATCATCATGATATCACCTTGTACCAAATGGACATTAAAAGTGCTTTTCTAAATGGTGAAATAGAGGAGGAAGTCTATGTTAAGCAACCTCCCGGCTTTGTCAATCCTAAGAAACCCAATCATGTTTACAAACTTCACAAATCTCTTTATGGTCTTAAACAAGCTCCTAAAGCATGGTATAAATGCTTGACCAAGTTTCTTCTTGAAAGAGGCTTTGAAATTGGGAAAATTGATTCCACACTTTTTACTAAAAGGGTTAATGGAGAATTATTTATATGCCAAATTTATGCTGATGATATCATATTTGGATCAACTAACCCTCATTTTAGTGAAAAGTTTGGGAAGCTAATGTCTGAGAAGTTTGAGATGTCAATGATGAGTGAACTCAAATTCTTTCTTGGGTTGCAAATCAAGCAAACTAAGGAAGGTACATTTGTCTCTCAAACGAAGTACACTAAGGACTTATTCAAGAAGTTCAATATGCAAGAATGCAAAGGTATGTCTACACCCATGCCTACTAGTGGACATCTTGACTTAACCAAAGATGATGAACGGTTGATCAAAAGGTTTATCGCTCTATGATTGGTTCATTGTTATATCTATGTGCTTCACGTCCCGATATTATGCTAAGTGTGTGCATGTGTGCACGATATCAAGCCGCTCCTAAAGAATGTCATCTTAAGGTCGTGAAAAGGATAGTGAGATACTTAATCCATACACCAGATTTTGGCATTTGGTATCCTAGGAGGGCCTCTTTCGATCTTGTTGGCTACTCCGACTCGGACTATGCCGGCGACAAGGTTGATAGAAAGTCCACTTCGGGTACTTGTCAATTTCTTGGTAGATCTCTTGTGTCTTGGTCCTCCAAGAAACAATACTCGGTATCCTTATCCCTTCTTAGAAAGCGGAATACATTGCCGCTGGTTCATGTTGTGCTCAATTACATTGGATGACCCAAACTCTTAACGATTATGGGATATATGTGAAACATGTTCCATTGCTTTGTGACAATGAAAGTGCTATCAAAATTGGACATAATCCCGTACAACATTCTCGAACTAAGCATATTGAAGTTTGTCATCATTTCATTCGAGATCATGTTGCTAAGGGTGACATTGATCTTAAGCATGTTCGCACTGAAAAGCAATTAGCAGATATATTCACTAAACCTCTTGATGAGAAAGTGTTTTGCAGGTTAAGAGGAGAATTGAACATCATTGATGCTTCAAACTTGGAGTAGAAACTCCATTGGGTACATGCAAGACATGAGCTTATGCCTAATCCTTGATATCTCACCTATAATGGAAATCTTATGTCTTGGATATATTTGTATCTTGCATGTTATCTAACCCATGTAGGTACTTGGTTGAATCAACTTCCATGAGGTTGTAACCTACTCATATCTTGAGCAATCTCTACATCACCAAGTCTCTACACAAGGTGGTTGAAGCCAAGGAAGCACAAAACCATTTAAACATATCCTTTGACATATTTTATGTTGAGCTTCATGATTGTCATTGTTGGATACACAAGTGCTCTTCCTTGCACGAACTAACCCATGTAGGTAGATGGACTCAAATTCCAAGTGGTGCTCCCGACTCTTGATGAGCTACATCAACCTTGAGCAACCCACACAAGTTCAACTACATGGACAACACCACCGACCAAGGTATGTTATTCCATCTTAGAGAAGCTTTACTCCAAGTCATGAGTTAAAGCAACTCGACAAGATGTGAATACATCAAGATGCTTAAACAAAAAATGGCAACCCCATTTTGAGCTTAAACGATGAGTATGACCTATGATCAAGTGATCTCACTTGACTACTAAGTCAATATACTCTAACATAGGTGAGTTTGTCGCCGACCATCTCTAGATGAAGTTCTCTTGTGTTCTTTTCTGAGTTTTTGCATTTGACTCATGCATATGTGTTTCCCCTTTCAAAAAAAACTTCATCTAGATTTCTTTCTGTTTGCTCTGCATTCTCTGCATTCCAATTCATTGCAAATCTTTCAGTAAATTCCTTGCAAATCTTTGTGAGATCTTATTAGTAAAGTGAGCTGAGGTGACAAGTGTTTTCTCTGTGATGAACTCGGTTACACCGATGTGTTATTTTTGGTCCAACCGAAAACTTTCGGTACCACCAAGCATACCACTCGGTACCACCGATTTCACAACAGGAAAAACAGTTTGACACTTATTCTGTGTCTCTTTTGATCCAGCTCCACTCAATGAATCTTGTCCTCTACAAGCATCACATTTTTATCATTGCTTTAGGTTGTGACTCAAGGATCAAACACATTCACGACAAATTCCAGCGGGGGAGAGAGAGCTAATTTTTTTTTTCTTTTCAAGCCCTTCTTGGAAATTGATGTTAAAGGGGGAGAGAGAGATCACATCAAAGCTTATCACTTAGAGAGATCACATCAGAGAAGGAGAGAGAGAGATCCTTCAAGGGGAGAGAGATCTCCAGGGGGAGAGAATACTAGATAAAAAGTATTTCTCAAGGATCCCAGATGCTTGGTGTTCAAGAGGAGAGATGCCACATGTCTTCTTGAGGGGAAAGACATGTTCATAAGTGCTTATCTGCATCAGCTTGCATTAGCTCTGTTCATTTATATCTTTCAGCTCTGATTTCATGTTCCCTACCTTCTCCGAGTATCCCATACTAGATTCAGGGGCAGCAAGACATCTAAGGTAAAGAAATCAACTAAATTCATTGCATATCTTTATTCTAGGGGACATGTCAAATCCAATGTAGTACTTAGTACTCACTCTCTACATGTCTTCCCAGTCTTGGTATTCTTGCGGTTTCTTTTGTTTGCTCTGGCTAGTAGGTGCATCTGTGTTATCTAACCTTGTTTACGCAGGTTCATTCCATCCTAAGCCAACTCAAGACTACAAGGTAAGTATATGCATCACAATCATGTGTATGAGGAATTCCTGCTGATGTACATACTGTTTGCAAAAAGGACTCATGGGCATGCAGGTATTTTCTTTAATATTCTTTGCTCTGATGCATATGGCCAAGATACATGTAACACATTGCCTACTCTATCATGGTTATGATATCACATGCTTCTACATTCCATATTCACATGATTGCATACATGTAGGGGGAGCCTATGCCTGTTACATGTCTTTCCAAAGCTTTACTTGCTATTCTTTATATCTTTATCTAAAGCTTTGATGTATGTTGTCATCAATTACCAAAAAGGGGGAGATTGAAAGAACAAGTGCTCCCTAGGTGGTTTTGGTAATTAATGTCAACATATCTCTTGTTGGACTAACACCTTTATCTAGTATGTTTCAGATAAGTTCAACAATGGAGTGGCATGGACTAAAGGATGTGGGAACTCCTTCAAGATGCTAAGGACAAAGGATTGGCTAAAGCTTCAAGCTCAAGACTCTTCATTTTACATTTCAGTGATCCAAGATCACGTTGAGTCTATAGGAAAAGCCAATACTATCAAGGAGGGATGAGGTGTTGCTTAATGAGCCTCTTGCTCCATGTGCTTAGTGATATGCTCCAAATACCCTCAGCTACTTTCCCAATTCCACACAAATGTCCTAAAACCTAAAGTCAAAATTGGCCCCACTGATTCTTCCTATCCGGTGTCACCGAGTTTTGATGTCTTAGCCACTGCCACAAACCCTAGGCAAATCGGTCCTACCGATTGGGATCTCGGTCTCACCGAGATGGGATTGTAATCTCTCTGTGTATGTCCACTATCAAAATCGGTCTCACCGAGTTTGAGAATCGGTACTACCGAGATTACAATGCAAACTTTCTGGTTAACTTATTACCAAAATCGGTCCCACCGAGTTTGAGTAATCGGTCTAACCGAGTTTGCCTGACCAACTCTCTGGTTAGCTAATTACCAAAATCGGTGTCACCGAGTTTGTGTAAACGGTCTCACCGAGATTACGTTATGCCCTAACCCTAATCATATCGGTCCTACCGAGATGCAAGTCAGTCCCACCGAAAATCCTAACGGTCACTAGGTTTGCTAAAATCGGTCTGACCGAGTTTGTTGATTCGGTCCCACCAAGATTGGTAAATTGTGTGTAACGGTTAGATTTTGTGTGGAGGCTATATATACCCCTCCACCTCCTCTTCATTCATGGAGAGAGCCATCAGACTAAACCTACACTTCTAGTATCCTATTTCTGAGAGAGAACTACCTACTCATGTGTTGAGACCAAGATATTCCATTCCTACCATATGAATCTTGATCTCTAGCCTTCCCCAAGTTGCTTTCCACTCAAATCCTCTTTCCACCAGATCCAAATCCTATGAGAGAGAGTTGAGTGTTGGTGAGACTATCATTTGAAGCACAAGAGCAAGGAGTTCATCATCAACACACCATTTGTTACTTCTTGGAGAGTGGTGTCTCCTAGATTGGCTAGGTGTCACTTGGGAGCCTCAGAGCAAGATTGTGGAGTTGAACCAAGGAGTTTGTAAGGGCAAGGAGATCGCCTACTTCGTGAAGATCTACCACTAGTGAGGCAAGTCCTTCGTGGGCGACGGCCATGGTGGGATAGACAAGGTTGCTATCCCTTCGTGGGTGGAGCCCTCCGTGGACTCGCGCAACCGTTACCCTACGTGGGTTGAAGTCTCCATAGACGTGGAAGTACGATAGCACCACCTATCGGAACCACGCCAAAAACATCCGTGTCTCCAATTGCGTTTGATTTCTCCAAACCATTCCCTTTACTTTCTTCCAAGTTGCATGCTTTACTTTCCGCTGCTCATATACTCATTGCATGCTTGCTTGTTATGTATTGAAAAAGTTAAACTTGTGCCTAAACTCCACTTAAACTTTAATAAGGTTAAAAACTGCAACTTTGGTACTTAGTGTCTAATCCCCCCCTAGACACATCTTCTCAAGATCCTACATTTCCCCTTTGGTGCAACAAGACCGAAGACCGCAAGGCCGGCAGGAAGGATGTCATCGCCGAGCCCACCACCGCGTCACCGCCTGCCCTCTTTGCTGGCGAAGACCACCTTTTGTCACGATATGAGCGTCCTTGTGTTCCCGCTCAAATGGCCGTTGTGGGATTACCTTCCTGCCTAAACATGTCGGGGGAAGAGGACCCTGGCCGTCTATATAAGTAGCTAGGGTTCCTAGCATTGTGGGAGGATCGACTAGCCCGTTGGGACTTAGCATAGAAAGGGAGAAAGAACACCCGCCTCCTCATCCTTCTTGATCTCGCCTCCTGAGCTCGGGAAACCACTGTACTTGTTCATACTCGTGCCCTCGCGAGGCCAATCCACTAAAGCAGGAAGTAGGGTTTTACACCGCAAGGTGGCCTGAACCTGGGTAAACTCTTGTGTGTTCTACTTGTTTGCCTGCTTGCTTGCATTCCGTTCCCACCACCAGGAGAAGAGCGAGGCGCTAGGTAGACGGGTAGTAGGAGAGATCTTCGTCACGCCCATGTGTTCGAATCTTAAGGGTTTTGCGGAGCCCGAAATCCGGCATTTGGCGCGCCAGGTAGGGGGCGTGTCGAAATATCGCTTCTCCGACGACCTCGCTCCGCTCTTCCCCGTCGACCTCGTTTCACCGCCATGGTGGACACTCGGTGAGCACGCGCTGCCCGCCGCGCCGCCAACGTCGCTCAGACGGCGCCCGCGGGTAACGGCACACCACTCTGCCCCAACTCGCTGGTCACCAACGCGGCCACTGACCCAGCCGTCCACGAGCAGCAAGACTCGTCGCTGCCGCTGTCCGTGCGGCACGAAGGCTGCACGGCGAACCCGTCACCTACGCCGGCCACGGCGTCGTCCTCGCTGGTCCGCCGCGGGCCGGTCTACCAGCAGCCTGCGCTACTGATGGCGCGGGAGCTCCTACGCTACCGTCCGGCGGACGACCTCTACGACGAGTGGCTCCACCGCATCACCGAGCTCGTCAACGCCGCTGGGGAGGCGCCCGCGCCGACCCATTCCTCTCGCCCTCCGTCGCTCATGGCGGGGAACGAAGACCACGAGGCTCCGCCCCCACCTCCACCGCGCGCCCGGCTCAGCGGTATGAGCTCCACGGCCTTGAACAACCCAGAGGCCCATGTGACGAGGAGAGCTGCCAGGTGGTCCCGCACCCCCAGGCAGAAGCGTGTGTGCTCCCCGCTCAACAGCACCAGAAACGCGCCCCACAGGAGGTGGTGGCGCCCGCACCCCAAGATTCAGCACCGCAGGCGCAGGGGGCGCCAGCAATCATGAGCGTGGCTGGATGCCGCGCCCTAGCTCCTGAGCTACGGCGCCTCGTCTGGCCCGGCAAGTTCAAGCCGGATCTGCCTCCGCGTTACGACGGCACCGCCGACCCGGCGGAGTTCCTCCAGCTCTACGAGCTCAGCATCGAGGCGGCGAACGGCACCGAGCAGGTCATGGCGAATTGGTTCCCCATGGCCCTCAAGGACGGTGCGCGCTCCTGGCTCCTGAACCTTCCTCCAGGATCCATCTCTTCTTGGGGGGAGCTTCGCGAGTGCTTCATCGCCAACTTCCAAGTTACCCGCGACCGAGCTCCAGCGGCCGCAGACCTACGTCGTGTAAAACAGCAGCCTGGGGAGACCCTGCAGAAGTACATCCAACGCTTCAACACCGTGCGCCTCAAGATCCCCAGGGTCTCCGACGAGGCCATCATCTCGGTGTTCTCCAACGGTGTCCACGACGTTAGGATGAAGGAGGAGCTTGCCATCCACGAGGACCTGTGCACGGCCCTCAAGATGTTTAATCTCGTGGCAAAGTGCGCCAGGGTAGAGGAAGGACGCCTCTCCCTCCTAAACTGCCTGAGGCGGAAGCCGACGACAAGAAGACCAAGGCCAAGGAAGCAAAGCGCAAGGGACCTGCCGTGCTGGCTGTGGAGCCAGAAGTGAAGCGCGGCTGCGGCTACAACGACCCTCCAAGAGACAACCGTCCGTACTGCGTCTTCCACGATGTCCATAGCCATAACACCAACGACTGCCAAGAGCTCAGGGCGATGCGCGGCGGGCGCGTCGGGCAGCGCCCTGAGCGCGACAACCGTGGCTACGGCCGCGGAGGAGGCCGTGGCGGAGGACGCTGGGACGGCAGGAACTCGCGCCAAGGATGGCGTGATCAGCCTCGTGAAGACCGCTGGCAGGAGCAGCCTCGTGACGCCCCCTGGCGTGACCAGCCTCGTGAGGGTCGCCCTCAGGGCAACGCGGGCCTGCCTCCGCTGCCACCACCGCCAAGAAGGAACGACGACGACCGCCAGGGAGACGAAGCGGGGGGCTTCCAGGAGCCACGCGGGGTCGCGTGCATCCTGGGAGGAGCCCACGCTCCGGCTTCTCACCGCATCTTCAAACAGTTCGCTCGTGAGGTGAACGCGGCGCTCCCCAGGCCTGACGCCGCGCGCAACCTCAGGTGGGCCAAGCAGATCATCGCCTTCGACCCCAAGGATCAGCTCAGGTGCACCGCCGCGCCAGGCACTCTCCCGATGCTCTGCACCCCGACCATCAGTAACGTCCGCGTGACCAAGACCCTCATCGACGGTGGGGCAGGGCTCAATGACCTCTCCGTCCAGATCTTCGAGACTCTTCAAGTACCCTACGATCAGCTGCACCCGACCAAGCCATTTTACGGAGTCACAGATGGCTCCAACCTCCTGATGGAGCAGGTCCGCCTCCTCGTCACCTTCGGTGACCGCGACAACTACCACAACGAGCTCATCGACTTTGACGTCGCCAACATCAACCTCCCGTACAACGCCATCCTAGGGTATCCAGCCCTCTCCAAGTTTATGGCGGCGACCCATCACGGCTACAACGTCCTCAAGATGCCTGGAAGTGGCGGAGTCATCGTGATCGCCTGCGACAAGAAGGAAGCAGTACGTTCTCTAGAGCGTGCCTACCAGACTGCGGCGATCGAGAGCTCTGACGGAGACGGAGCCGTCTTCGCCCTGACGACCGCCCCCAAGAAGAAGAAGCAACTGCCAAACTCTCAGGCCTCGGGGGCTCCCGACGGCACCACCTCAAGCTCCGCGCCTGCTGACAAGGCGCCCTCCGCCCTCGCACAGGGAGGCGCGCCCGGCGCCCCTCTCACGACGGGCTCGGGGGCTCCCCTCAGGGGGGTCCCGGACCTGGTCGTGAGGAAGGTGCCCGGGCACCATTCGCGAGCTCGCCCCGCCGTGCATCGTCCTGAGCCCAGTGTGAGCCTCATAATGCTGGGGGCTCAGGACCCCATCGACCAAGGTACCGAGGAACCTTACCCACCTACTCAAGACCCAAGCAACCAGTTTCGCGTCTGCATCGACATCCCGAGCCTCAACAGGGCTGCCACCCAGGGCCTCTTCCAGCCGATGGCGGTCGGTTGGAGGAGGGCCTTCCCCTCTGGCCTCCGCAACGAGGCCGCCACATACCAACACTTCGTACAACAGGCCGTGGGGGCTCAGGAGGCTCAGCGGCAGGCGGTCCTGATGGAGCAGGACCAGGACCCCCGCGACCGCTGAGGGCCTCCTGAGCCCCTGGGCCTTGGGAGCTCGGCTCTCCTCAGGAGCAACCCGCATGGCTCGCGTCTCCAGCTACCCCAACTCCTCTTCAGCGGCAAGTACAGGTGATGTCTCAGGTATTTCATCGAGGGCGCCCCTCGGGCTGCATCATCCTCGAGCTGTAGGGGGCTTACCCCCACAGTCGTCTCTTTTTTTGCGCATGAATCAGAACTGGTTGCTTCCTTTCGCATTATCTATATGGTTGGCATCCTCACCGCCACTAAGGCCATGAGCCCTTGTGAGCCCGTCTGCGACCGCCCCATGATTAAGGACTGGCACGGCGTCTATGCTCGGGTCTGTCCCTGCAGCGTCGCTAAACCCAAGGGCTAAGCTCTATCTCGCGAGCCATTCCCATGATGTCACCTCCCGTGGTCCTTGGTGCCTTGTTCTCACATGGGCTAATCGTTGGTGGGTAAGTAGGGGCCCGTGGCAGGTGCCTCGCTTCCGCGGGAACCGCGCGCCGGTTGTTTATCCTTTGGACTATAACATGAGAAGACTAGGCACGGCGTCTGTGCTCGGGTCCGTCCCTGCAGCGTCGATAAATCCAGCGGCCGAGCTCTCTCTTACGGGCCGGTCCCGCTAACGTCACCTCCTGGGGTCGTTGGTGTCGTGGCCTTCCCATGCAATGCCCTCTGGAGATGCATTCGGCGCAGGTCCAGGCAACCCATCTCTTTTCACATTTTGCAGAAGAAGACTTAGGCGCAACCCGCCTCAGGCGCAACCCGCCTCAGGGTAGGGTCTCATGAGTGATGCGTAAGCTCGTGAGAACTTCCTCAGAGTCGTTCAGCTTGTCTTGAAGAGGGCCCACATACACCCTGGCTGTCCCGCCGTGCAAGCCACGTGTCCGGACAGGCTGTACACGCCCGGGAGTCTCCCCTCCCACGATCCAGTGGAAGTGCTCAGCTCCGCGCTGGCAAGACCGAGGAGCGGTTGTGCCCACGAACCAGTGGAAGCACCAAGCTCCATGCTGGCCGATACGACCGAGGAGCGGTTATGCCCACACTCCGCGCAAGTGTGGTAGCTCTATGCTCCGCGCTAGTTATAAACAACTGAGGGCGGCCCCCAGCGGTCGCACCAACCTCAGGGAGCTTTTCAGCTCACGACGCTCACAGCTTCTCCTTGGAAGGGTATCGCGAGGGGGGCTAGGCACGGGGGCTATGCTCAGGTCACGCCTGGCAGACGCCACCCTACCAGGTGCCTAGACACCTGGCTTTCTCGCGCCCCCACCCTAGGCGAAGGCTCGTGAACAAGGTATGGTGCTCGTTCTCCCTCATGAGAGCCATTCGTACGTCAAGGGGGACCCCTGGGCATCGCGACCCAGGGGCCTCACTAGTCACGTAGCCCCTCACTCCTTGGGCCCGGTGCTCAACGGCGGTCGAGGTATGCGCGGGGCTGGGCCCTGCCAACACAGAGCATAAGCGGTCGCTTGAGGCGTTAATGGGGACCTCAGGCATCGCGACCCAGGGGCCTCACTAGTCACGTAGCCCCTCATTCCTTGAGCCTGCCCTGGTGACCCGGAGGGCTCAATGGCAATCGAGGTATGCGCGGGGCTGGGCCCTGCCGACGCAGAGCACTTAAACAAACATGAATGGAAGCAAGCACGGAAATCGTAGAATTCAAAGCCTAGCTATTACAATAAGATCAAGTTCATCAAATTCAAACAAGTCTCACGCCTCCCCGAGGCACTCGCATTCTCCTCAGCAGGAACAGGTCAGGCATCGCCAGACGCGCCGGCATCAGCTTCTGCCTCTTCAGACGCATCAGCAGCAGCCGGAAGGAACGCCTCCACCAGCTCTTTGACCTTCTCCGCCACACACTCAGCAGCAGCGCCGTCCAGGCTCGCGACCAGCGGCTGGGATAGCGTGGACAGGTCGAAGCTGGGGTCACGAAGGAAGAAATGGCCACACACCTGCGCCAAGGTAGAGGTAAGAAGCGATCGGCCCTCAGTATCAGCTAACTGACCGATTGCAGATGCCACGTCGCCCAGGGCCTTCACGAGTGCAGCTAGGAGCCCGGTGGCGCCATCCTCCGGGGTGGCCAGCGGCTCTTCGAACCCCTCCCCATAGGCGATCCGCAGCAGCCTGCGGGCCTCAAGCTCGAAGGCGGCGAGGGCCTCACGACCCACCGTCGCCGCCTTCTCCCAGGCTGCGAGGGCGTCCTCCCTGGCCTTCGGCTCGTCCTCGCGCTTGGCTTGGGACGCCTTGGCTTCCTCGGCCTCTGTCTTCAGCTTCTCCCGGGCTCGCACTGCAGTCGTGAGCTGCTCCTCCTGCAACCGCGATGTCTCGGCCTTCTCGCCCTGGAGCTCCTCCTCCAACCTCTCAAGGTCCAGGGCGTGCTTCACGCTCTCCTCACGGAGGGTCTTAAGTTTGTCTTCCGCCTCCTGACGACGCTTCTCGGAGGACGCTGCCTGGGCTTCCGCGGTCTCCCGCGCCCGTGCAGCCGAGGCAGCCTCCTCCCGACCCTCGGCAATGGCCGCCGAAGCCTGACTCCAGGCAGCCTGCACGGACTCTTCCGCTTGCAGCCACCCCGAGAGTAGGCCCAAGTGGGCGTCCATCGCACGATCATCTCCGTCCCGAAAGACAACGCGGAGCTGGATCAGCGCAGCGCAGGCCGCCTCCAGGGCCTCGAGACCAGACCTCACCTGCTGACGAGGAGGCACCACCATGACCGCCTGCTCGGCTGAGGGCTTGGGGGCTCCCGGTCCCTTCGCTGGCACGGCGGGAGTAGGGGTCGCCTGGCCCTCGCGAGGAGCTACAACGGAGTTCACTGGATGCGTCGCCACCACGCGTCCAACAGTTTGTCTGGCTGAGGCGTGTGGCACCACGGCGGCAGCGCCAGCAGCAGCAGGAGGGGCGGGACTTCGAGAAGTGGCCCCTCCCTTCATCTTCTTCAGCACGCCGCCAATGCTACTGCATCAAGAAACGCGCGTCAGAAGCGCAACGGGCAATAGAACAACGGAAGAACCTGCACTTACACGTCAGAGGCCTGGCGCGCCCTCCTCTTTGCCAATAGATCGGCAGCGGCTTCCTTCGCAGGGGCACGCTGCTGGCCCGAACGTTGGCAAGACGCAAGGCCAAAGATTTGGGCACAACAGTGGCCGCTGGCCTTGCCGGGGTAGAGCTCCGCCCGGGAGTCGCTGTGTCGCCCCCTCCGGATGAAGAGCGTCCAGATCGACGCGGGGTGACGGCCTTGGGCTGCCCAGTGGCTCCAGCCCTCGGAGGCAGCTCCTCAACGGATTCCACGGAGGAGGCGTCATCAAGATTTAGGTCCAGGTCCCCGAGGGCCTTCTCAGAGTCTTCCTCCTCCTCCTCGCTCTCCTCTTCGCCACCAGAAGACACATCAACCGTGGCTGGAGCAGGAGTGGCCACCTCGACATAGCTCGACACGCCCTTCAGTTGCTCGGCCTTGTCAGGACGGCGGTACAACGGCAGGTGGGCCACCGAAAGGTCCGCGGGCATCGTCTCCAGAAGGATGATTGAGGTGAAGTCCAGATCAGAAGAGGGAAGCACCCCCGAGCATAGTCGGAGCTTGTCGTCATCCCCCATCAGATCCCACATGGGACACGAGTGCGCCTGGAGTGGCGCCAGGCGCTGCCTCAGGAACTCCTTCATGATCTGTCCCCCCTCGAGCCCCGAGGCCATATCGGCCTCAATCCTCGCCAAAACGGGCCCGGCCTCGGGATCAGTAATCTTCACATGGCTCCAGCAGGCGCGCTTCCGCGGACGGGCGGTAGGCAGCGCCAGCAGCGGGTGCATACGCTGAGCATCCAGTTAAACCCATCTTTTCCGATGGGTGTCTATCTTCTTCCCAGCCTTCATCAACCAGCAGCCCTTGCGCTAGAAGACAAAGGAGATGCACGCCGAGCATGGGCCCTCCTCGTACAGCCGGACAGCGAAGAGGTGGCGGAAGAGGGCGATAGTCGGCCTCACCCCCACGAACGCCTCGCAGTAGAAGGCGAATAGCGTCAAGATGAGGAGGGAGGGAGGCTGGATATGAAGGGCGTGCACCTGGTAGTGGTCCAAGAAGGCGTAGAAGAATTCAGAGAAGGGCGGCACAAGCCCAACGGAGATGACGTGGAGGAAGAAGGGGTAGCAGGTCGCCTTCAGGGCCGGCACAGTAGCCGACTCGACCAAGATCTTCGTCGGGCCATGCTCTTTATGCTTCCTTGACAGGAAGGACTGGACTTGCGCGTAGTCCCCCTCCGTGGCGACAGAAGACTCCTCGAGCTCCGCCACAGGAGAGGAACCAGACCCAGACGCCTGCACGGCGCCCTTGCCCTTCTTCGCCATTGCCAAAGGCGTCGGGGAAGACAAGGGATTCGAGAAGATTGGAGGCGGAGGAGAAGGGGATCTGAGCAAGAAGGAAGGGGAGCAATAACCCCTGTGCGGCGAAGACAGTCTCTTTTGTCAAGTCACACGGTTACCAAGGTTGCGTAGGGAGTGGAGTCACCATGTCCCATCCAACCGTCACGCGCCAGCCTGGCCCGCAGTCTTTGGGGCCCGCGGCGCTTCGTTCTCGGCTAGGCTTCGCCCAGAAGCCAACTCTGCGCGTGCCTTGGGCCCGGGGGCTACTGTCGGCATACTGGGAACAAGGGTACCCAGACTTGCCTGTCTGCGGCCCACGTCGTGTTCCTGGTACGGCCCGGTAAGGCCAGCTGATCGACCAGCTGCTCAAGACCCTCGCGAGGGGGCCAGCCCTGGCGAGGAGAACGACCAAGACCTCCTCAGGGGGCGGCCTCACCTAGGCTGCTCCGGAGGGGCGACCAAGACCTCTCCCAAGAGTGGCCTCAGCTAGGCTGCTTCGGGAGGGCGGAGATCTCAAGGCAAGGGCTACCTCAGGAGGAGGCAGTGACGCAAGCCATGATTTAACTGCAAGCCGGTGGGCCGGCAAGACGCCAAGCACAGCCTGATTTCCATATCGGTGCAAAGGAGACTGCACAGGCGCAGGTTCCCGAGGGGTAAGACAAAGGTTTCCCCTTTGGTGCAACAAGACCAAAGACCGCAAGGACGGCAGGAAGGATGTCATCGCCGAGCCCACCATCGCGTCACCGCCTGCCCTCTTTGCAGGCGAAGACCACCTTTTGTCAGGATAGGAGCGTCCTTGTGTTCCCACTCAAATGGCCGTTGTGGGATTCCCTTCCCGCATAAACATTTTGGGAGAAGAGGACCCTGGCCGTCTATATAAGTAGCTAGGGTTCCTAGCATACAGGGAGGATCGACCAGCCCGCTCGGACATAGCATAGAAAGGGAGCAAGAACATCTGCCTCCTCATCCTTCTTGAGCTCGCCTCCTGAGCTCGGGAAACCACTGTACTTGTTCATACTCGTGCCCTCGCGAGGCCAATCCACTAAAGCAGGAAGTAGGGTTTTACACCGCAAGGTGGCCTGAACCTGGGTAAACTCTTGTGTGTTCTACTTGTTTGCCTGCTTGCTTGCATTCCGTTCCCACCACCAGGAGAAGAGCGAGGCGCTAGGTAGACGCGTAGTGGGAGAGATCTTCGTCATGCCCCTGTGTTTGAATCTTAAGGGTTTTGCGGACCCCGAAATCCGACAAGAATAATGTTCAGCTGGGGGCCGGATTGGACAGGGCCCCCGTCGTCGGACGCCATGGGGGTTGCACCCCCCATGTTTTCAGCAGCCGAGGCATCACCCTCGGGCGCTGTCTCGGTAGACTTACTCACCCCTCTGCGGCTTCGAGTGGCCCTTCGGGACAACACCTCACTGTCATCCGCGATGGTTGGCGGAGAGGCTTGCGGAGGCATTTCGCTCTCTTGCATCTCTGGTGCCATAGAACTCCCATCAGATAGCGATGGGTTGGGGAGGTCGCGAGCAGGGCTAAAATACACACAATGTAATATGTTATATTAAAAATATGGAAGGCCGAATACTTGTAATGAATCCTTTGGTACTTACGATTCGGCCAGGGGCTTTGCCCTGGGAAGCCTCTTGGGGATGGGTTCGGCCTCTGAATCCAAACCATCCGAGAGGGTCACTTTCCCCCTCTTGGATGCCCCTCCTCCGGGTCTGTGGAGGCTGCCCTTTTCTTCTTCCTTCCCTTGAGAGGGGAGTCACTTTCCGCCTCCTCCTCCTCTTCGTCTTCATCTCCCTTGTGGGAGGAGGGGACTTCGGTATCTCCGGACACTATGTCTGAAGTACCCTTACGGCGGAGGCCGCCCTTGGCCTCCTTACTCTTCTTCTTGGCCTTCTTCTTCTGCGCCTGATAAGGCACCGGGACCAGCATCTTTGTTAGCAGGGGAGTGGTTGGATCTTCAGGCAATGGAGCCAGACACTTGATCCACTTCGCCTTCGCTATCCATCCCTGAATGAGGGACCGAAAACTCATTATGCCCAATAACTTATGGACTGAATGTATGTTCGAGAATAACACACTTACCGGTGTGGCCGGGTTCTCACTGTCGAGGCCCATGTATTCGGTCTTCTTCGGCCACGCTTTTTGGGCCTTGAAGAGCGGCTTCTAGATATCTTCGTGCGTTGTGCCGAAGAAGTGCTTCAGGGTCCGTGGATCTTCCGGATTGAACTCCCACATGTGGGAGGGCCGGAGTTGGCATGGAAGGATTCGGCGGAAGAGCATCACCTGAATCATGTTTGTGAGACTGGTTTTCTTGCTTATCATGTTTGTGATGCGCTTCTATAGCATCAAGCACTTCCTTTGTGGATCCCTGTCGGTGTCAAAACCGGCGGATCTTGGGTAGGGGGTCCAGAACTGTGCGTCTAGGCGGATGGTAATAGGAGACAAGGGACACGATGTTTTTACCCAGGTTCGGGCCCTCTCGATGGAGGTAAAACCCTACTCCTGCTTGATTAATATTGATGATATGGGTAGTACAAGAGTGGATCTACCACGAGATCAAAGAGGCTAAACCCTAGAAGCTAGCCTATGGTATGATTGTTGTTCGTCCTACGGACTAAAATCCTCCGGTTTATATAGACACCGGATAGGGTTAGGGTTACATACAGTCGGTTACAATGGTAGAAGATCTACATATCCGAATCGCCAAGCTTGCCTTCCACGCCAAGGAAAGTCCCATCCGGACACGGGACGAAGTCTTCAATCTTGTATCTTCATAGTCCAGGAGTCCGGCCAATGGTGATAGTTCGGCTATCCGGACACCCCCTAATCCAGGACTCCCTCGGTAGCCCCCGAACCAGGCTTCAATGACGATGAGTCCGGCGCGTAGTTTGTCTTCGGCATTGCGAGGCGGGTTCTTCTCAAATTCCATATAATTGTCGAATAGTGTCCGGCTTCTAATAAATGTTGTGCTCCTTGGCTTCCATGCCCAATAATGGCCATCTTCCACGTGTTTTAATGAATGCGAAAAGCTAGGGTATCACTTATCCCCCTAGCTGCGCAAATGAGCTGTCTATAAAAGAGACGAGGATCTACATACACCATCCCCCCTCTGCGAGCTTTCATCGGAGCACCTCTGACAAAAATCCATTCCATCATGGACAGTCGACGTGGCTCCTCCTCTCATGCTCCCAGTCCTCAGCCTGGAAATTGGGAGAGATGCACAGTCCCGCATAGCGAGCTAGTGATACTCCAAACCAAGGGATTTCTTCCCCCGGTCTTCATTGTTCCGGTTCGAGCCGGACTCGCCACCTATAAGGGTGGAAAGCAAGCGGAGAGTGTCCCCAATCCCTCCAAAGGAGAGCGGGTATGCTTTATCTCTTATCTAGTAAGAGGACTCGGATTTCCAATTCATCCGTTTCTCCGGGGGCTTTTGGAGTTCTACGGCCTCGAGTTGCACCACCTTACGCGTGCCTCCATTTTGCACATCACGGCCTTCGTGGCCCTTTGCGAACTGTTCCTGCGCATCGAGGCTCATTTTGCGCTGTGGAAGAGATTATTCTGCCTTGTACCCCGTTCTCATGAGGGGTCATTATATCAAGTGGGCGGAGCCGAGCTGTGGCGCATCGCCGGGATCGGATATCTATCCGGAACCCCGAAGAAGGCGTCCGAAGACTGGCCTTCGGAATGGTTTTATATAGAAGACGTCCCGCTGCCGGATCCTGTTCGGATCGGTCTCCCGGAGTTCAGCAATGCTCCTTTGAAGAAACGCCTGAGTTGGCGCCCGCGGAGCCCCCAGAGGGAAGACGATAGGGACGTCCTTTACCTGATGAGCCGAATAAGATTGTTGGCTCATTCCAGACTGACCATGATCGGTGTCATGGCCACATGTATTATGCGGGGGGTGCAGCCGCTCCAGTATAGGGGCCACCCCATGTGGGATTTCAACGGGGAGGACGATGCCACCCGTCATGGCCGTAAGGGGCCGGGATCGGTCGCCGATCTGGTGAAGATCTTGTCCGTCATGTACAATGGAGAAGAGGAAGATTTTCTCTGCGTCAGTCCATTGAACGGATTTTCTATGAACAATCCTCGAAGCTGGGTAAGCGGACATTTCTTTTTGCACACCCGATCCGTATTCCCATAGTTAGGTATCTCATTTTGTGATTTTGACGCAGGAATTGCGCAAGGCCGTAAAAGACATAAATAGCCTGCCTCCGCAACCCGAGGAACTGGAAAGGCTCCTCGATCCGGCCTCCTAAGAGGATCCGGACATATTGGTGGAGCTGATTGATGGGGTATTTCACCAATTGATCATCGATAATGCCTTGGTTGCCATTACGGCCGATTACCCCGGAATACTTCCAACCTCACAGGTAACTGAGACCGAGGTCCCAATACTCTGATAATGACCCATCCGTGCTTATTTTTTATCACCGTATACCAATGGTGTTTCGCAGAGGGTGCCTTCGAGGCAGGAGGCCGAGCCAGCGGCTAGCCAACAAGGCAGACGGCCTTGCAGTGCTAAAAAGAAGTGCGGTCCGGATCGAAACGCCGTCGCGAACGGTATGGCGCGTCACCATATTCCTGTGACTGATTCCTGGAAGGCATACTAATGCTGGTGCTCTTTTCAGGAAAAAGAGCGCTCGCCGGACTGTGTCTGGAGAGGTTGCCAATCGAGCCTCCGCCAGCCAGGCTCCAAAGCCGGGTCTAGAAGCGGAGGCGAGCACGAGGCGTGCGTCAGACGCTCCTCCGACAGAGGATGCCCACAGATTATCCGCCACGAACACCGAGGTGGAGAGCGCCATGAATCACAGGCGCCACCGGACAGTTCTTCGTGATGCATGTTTCTCCCAAGAGGCATTGATTGCCTTCAATTCAGGAGATGCGCACCTCCGTGCCGCTCAAGATGGTCTAGCCAGAGCCACGGAGCAGTATGTAAAGGACATACGGGTGAGGAAATTTGACGGTTATATATGCCAGTAGCCCCCGAGACTTAAAATAGTTAGAATAACCGATTTAAGGATCATTTGTTATGCAGGATCTTACAAAAAAGAATACCCGACTGTCCCAGGAGCTTGAAGAATGAAAGGCCCAACTTGAGGCCGCACTAGCCGCTACAGGGGCAGCCAAAAGATAAGTAGTTTGTGAAGTGCGGAGTGTGTGTAAATCTGACAATAATATTGCAGATGGCGCCGGACTAGATCCGGACAAGCAACAGCTCTTGCGCCGGTTGAAGGCCGGCGAGAATGTGCTTTCAAGGGTGAGGCAAGAGAAAAATAATCTCCAGGATGCCAACACCCAGCTGGGTGAGGAACTAAAGGATGTTCGTGCCCAGCTGTCGGACTCTGTGAAGGAGAATCGACGACTTCGTCGTGGCATTTATAGTAAGTGCTTGAGCAAACTTTGAAAAAGAGTTCGGCGAGGAAGTCAACTAACAGAGTTATGTCTGTAGGTATGCTCACGGGTCGTCCTGCAGAGGAAATGCCTGGTTTTACGGGTGACCTTCTTCCCGAGCTATTGCAATTGCATGAATGAGTTCGGCAGGCGATGAAAGGCGTTGCCTAGGCCTTGTGGCCATCTATCTCCCTGCCCGAAGGCCTTGGAGAGCTTGCAGAGAAGCTTCAGGGAGCACGGCGGCGCTTCTGACTATGGAAGATATCGGCCTGTCATCAAGGCGCCAGGGAGGCCTGGCCCATGGTGAAGACGCGGTACACGAAGGCGGACCCAAACCACATGGCCGAGGTTGGACCTGTGGGGCTCGACGGGAAGGAGATCCCTGTGAGCTTAGTGTACGGCCAAGTAGAGTTGGCATAAAGTATTCCCAACAGGACTGTAAACTAGATAGCCTATTAGATGGCATTGAAGAGGAATACAATCAGTCAATTTGACTATGTAATTTAAAATGACATGTAGAATGCCTTCTAGCCGGATTGTAGATCGTTTGTCGTAGCGGACCTTTTCGCTTCAACCTCGAGACCCAATAGTCCGGAGTGTGTCCGAATACCCTAGCGGTTATGTAAAAACCGGGGCATGCATGGAGACCAAAGCGTAGGGTCATGAGTGCTTTATCAGACAAGTGCCCAACTAGTTATGTTATATTACATGGTTAGTAAGAAACATCTTCCAGGGACTCCGGTAGGGGTTCCTTTCCCTGGGAGGCATCCCCTAAAGTGCATGTCCAGACTGCGAAAAAAGTAGAAAAGCGTCTGGGGGCAGATAAATGAAAAAAAAATAAAAAATCGTCTTTTAGTTCACCGACCGAATATTCCCTTAAGAACGCTAGCTTTCGGCTGCACCCAGTCTGAGGTACACCACCTAGCCGAACAATCGGGAACGTAGGGGTAAGCACAGGAGCCAGGCAACCCAGCTTGGCCAAAACTTAAGTCATATCGATGCATATAATGGTGAATAAAAGGTACATGCGGAAGTATGACACATGTGTTGGGCATAAAGCTCGTATAAATAAGCTTCTGTTAAAGAAGCCCCCAGGTATAATGAGCGCGGATAGCGCATCAAGTGTGTGCGAACAATGCGCGAACGAGCTTTTAACGGCTTCGGAAAAAGGGAGGGAGAAGGAGAGAAATAAAATGACAGCTTAAGGTATAAAATATAGACGGAGGAAGGAGACGAACTCAGAATCCGGCGCTAGGCGTAGAATCTTCGAAGACGGGCTGCATTCCATGGGTTCGGCTCGAGTCGGTTATCCGATGCGTTTCGCAGACGGTACGCTCTGCCGGTCAGGACTTGGTCGATGATGAAGGGACCCTCCCATTTGGTCTTGAGTTTGTCCTTTTTCTTGTCCGATAGGCGTAGAACTAGTTCACCAACATTGTAAGCTTTGGCCCGTACTTCCCTGCTTTGATATCTTCGAGCCTGCTATTGATAGAATGCGAAACGAGCTTTTGCCACGTCACGCTCCTCCTCCAAGGCGTCCAAGCTGTCCTGCCGATCGAGCTTGGCTTCTCTTTCTTCGTACATGCGCACACGAGGTGAGTCATGAATTATGTCGCAGGGCAAAACTGCCTCTGCGCCGTATACCATAAAAATGGTGTGAATCCGGTAGTGCGATTCGGCATGGTCCGCAGCCCCCAGAGTACGGAGTCAAGCTCCTCTACCCAGTGCGTGTTAGATTCCTTGAGGGACCGCACTAGTCTATGTTTAATGCCGCTCATGATTAGACCGTTTGCTCGCTCGACTTGACCGTTAGTTTGGGGGTGATAGACTAAAGCGTAGTCGAGCTTGATGCCCATGTTTTTGCACCAGAGTTTGACCTCGTCAGCCGTTGTCGGATTTCGGGTTCCGGCAGACCCTTGAGATTCGAACACTGGGGTGCGCGCAGAAGTCTTCCCTCTACCTACCTGCACCCCGCCGCCTCGCTAAGATCTAAGCTACGAAAGGAACAGCACAAGAGACACAAGGTTTATACTAGTTCGGGCCACCATTGTGGTATAATACCCTACTCTAGTTTGTGGTGTGGTGGATTGCCTCTTGGGCTGATGGTGATGAACAATACAAGGGAGAACAGCCTCGCGAGGGTCTGTTCTTGGCCGGTGCGATGAACTACTAGGGGGAGTTCCGTCGCCTTCTCTCTCTCTCTCTCTATCTTTCTCTGTCCAAGGTGCATCCAGCTACTGATCAGATGTCCCTACTATGGTGGCTAGCTCTACTTATATAGGCAGAGGCCCTGGGCCTCTTCCCAAATATTGAGCGGGAAGGGTGCCAACAATTGGCCATTTTGAAGGGGAACATCTAGTACACTTATCCTGACTAAAGTTGGTCCTCGCCTGTCAAAGGCTCTGGGGGTGACGCCGGCTTGGGCTCCACAATGACTTCATTCCTGCCGTTGGACTGGTCTTGGTCTTGTTGCACCGAAATGGGCGCCTTTGCTTGATGCTCTACTGCGCTTGCTCCCTTTGCACCAAAGAGGAAAGGAGGACACTACGCTGGCTGGCGCCTGCGTCTGGGCGCCTCTTGGTCGCCATGGCTTGCATCATGGGCACCTCGTGAGGTACCCGCCTTGATCTCTCGCCTCCCCGAGCCACCGACGAGGCCGTTCGAGGAAGCTCCCTGTCGTCCGCCCCGCGAGGCTTGGCCCCTCGCGAGGGTCTTTAGCTCGTGTTGATGAAGATGGGCCATGTTGGCCCCCCCCTTTGAGCCACGCTGCAGGCCGCAGGCAAGCAAGTCTAGGGACCCCCGTTGCCAGAACGCCGACAGTAGCCCCCGGGCCCTAGGTGCGCCCGGACTTGGCTGGCGAAGTCACGAAGGGGCAAGTCTGGCGCCGTGGGCCCTAACAGCCTGCGGCCTTGGGCGCCGCGTGGCGGTTGATTGGATGTGGGCGGCACTGTTGCCCCACGCCTCCTTATTTCGTGTCGTGCTAGGCGGACTCGTAGCCGCACACAGCCGCTCCCCTTTTTGCTGCTCGGCCGTCCCCCACTCTTCCTCCCCTCGAACTCCAGCTTCTGCTCCCAATCCAATCTCGAACCTTCCTCCCCCCCCTTCCGTTGCCATGGCTCCACGAAGAAGGGAAGAGGGAAGAAACCCATGCCTCCGCCCCGCTCGCCGTCGTCGGCGGCCCCGCCGTCGATCGGTCAATCATACTCAATCGAGAGGGCCTGGGCAAGGTCAGCTCGGCTTTGGCCACCATCTTCAACGAATGCAGGCAGACGACGGCCTGGCCCGCGTCCCACTTCGCCATCGGCAGGATAATCACTGAGGTCCAGTATTTTGCCGACGCCCTGTGGGCGGGGCTGGTTCCCCGCTTCTCTGATTTATTCAATGCTGTGCTCTCCCACTATCAGATTCATATGATGCACTTGGGTCCGGAATCCATCACTCTTCTTGCAGTCTTTGCCTTTGTTTGCGAGGCGATGATGGGCATCCTTCCCTCAGTTACCTTGCTGCGCCACTTCTTCTCTCTGCGCCTTGTTGACCCCACCCAATGTTCGGGGTATGTGAGCTTCATTGCTGCATCTGAAACAGCGGCTTCAGGGATTGACTTCACCCTTCCTCCGCCCGCGCCTGGGTTCCGCGAGCGGTGGCTGTACGTGGACATGGGGGTGCCCAGCCCCCTGCTATCGGAGCCAACATCACCCGCTGTCCCCAATTCAGGTTGGGGCCAGGAGACGCTCACGAGCCCCCGGCTCGCCTTCGTCTGGCGTCGCGTCGCGTTCCTAAGGGTCCTCGATGTGACGGCGCCCAAGGTGGTGAAGGAGTTCCTGTTATGCCGCATTGCCCCTCTCCAGCGCCATTCCCGCCAGATGTGGGCCTTCAGCGGGCGTGAAGACCGCATGAGGCTCCCGGTGGAGGACTTGACGCCCGAAGAGCTGAGGAAGGTGCTCTTGGTCTTGACTGGGGACCCCACCCCTGGCAGCATCCGGCAAGGGGGGGCTTTGCTGTACTTTTGCTCAAGCAGGGGTGACTTTGTGAAGCAGATGCCCAGCTTCGACGAATGGGGGTTGCGCCCTGCAGGCCTCATGGGGTCTCGCGAGAACTTGGTGGTGGTGACTGCCCTTCCAGTCGGCCATGGCGGCTCTTCCTCGAGTGGCGGAGCAGGGAGGCCTGAGCAGCCCCGGAGACCGAGGGGGCCTCCGCAGGGGTGACGGTGCCAGGCGGCGCTCTTGAGGGAGCAGCTTCTGAGGCCCAGGCTGCCGCGGCTGGGGGTGGCGAGCAGCTGCTCGTAGCGCCTGCGGCTGAGGCCCCTGGGGCCCCAGTTACTCTTCTTGGTGTGGTGCCAGGCGGCGTGCATCAGGTAGACGCACCCGATGCGGGTCGTCTCGACGCTCCTTCCTCGTCGCAGGTTGACCCCTGCGCTCAACTCTTGGGTCGCTTCCGCGTGGAGTTTGAGGCTCTCCGGAAGAGAAGGGAATCCCTGGGCGACGATTACCCTTGTCGCCCGCTGAAGCGCAGGAAGTACTTCGCCACCGATGAGTAAGCTTTCCCCTTTTCTGGCTCCTGATTCTTCTGTTGCTTTTACTGATCGTTGCTCCGCAGGGCCCTTCTCGCCGAGCTCACGGAGATGGTTGACAAGCCATCCCCCTGGGCTCCGCCCTCTCCGCCGTCTTCGAGTACTCCGAGCAGCATAGCCCTGGTGGTGAGGCCAGCCGGAGAGACGAGCCATCCTGAGGCGCGTCGCGTTCCTGCGCGCCTCGCGACCGTCCTTCGCGAGCCTTCTCGTGGCATAGCCAGCCTGCCGTGGGTTTCTCGTCTGGTCGTCGACCATGATTGGCTGAGGCATTCCCTGCGCTCTTCTTTGGGGGATGGGTTGGCTCCTGGCCGGGCTTCTGGCGAGGCGTGCCCGGCTGTGGCGAGGGCGCCAGCCCCCAGCCCCCTGCCCGGAGGGGGAGTGCTGATTCGTGGACCTCGGCACTCACCTGGGGCGGATGATGGTGTGGAGGACGTACTTGAGCGCGCCCGGGAGCGTCGCGCTCTTCGCCAAGGGTTTCTTCGGAGGGCGGCTGATGCGGTGAGCCTGCTTGGTGAAGAGCTTGCCGATGAAGACGCGCGCCTCGAGGCCGAGGGCCTGCGCCTGGCCGCGGAGAGGCGCGAGCTGAAGGCGGCCGTCGCCCTCGCGTGCCATCAGTGTGATCTTGATGATGAGGAGGCCAAGGCGTCGCTGGCGGCCTCTCGGGAGGTCCGTTCTTGGGCCGTTGAAGAGGCTCGGGAAGCTGACCGGCGGTGAGAGGTGGCGGAGGAGCGGGCGCGGGAACTCCTGGCCCGATGCCGCTCACTGGAGGAGCAGGTGGAGCTGCATGAGACGGCCCTTGCGTCGATGAGGGTGGCCTCAGGCGACCCAGCAGAGCTCCAGAAGCGGGAGGGGGCGCTGACGCTGGAAGCCGCCCTGGGCCTCTTCCCAAATATTGAGCGGGAAGAGCGCCAACAATTGGCCATTTTGAAGGGGAACATGTAGTACACTTATCCTGACTAAAGTTGGTCCTCGCCTGTCAAAGGCTCTGGGGGTGACGCCGGCTTGGGCTCCACAATGACTTCATTCCTGCCGTTGGACTTGTCTTGGTCTTGTTGCACCGAAATGGGCGCCTTTGCTTGATGCTCTCACCTGCGCTTGCTCCCTTTGCACCAAAGAGGAAAGGAGGACACTGCGCAGGCTGGCGCCCGTCTGGCTCCCTTGGTCGTCATGGCTTGCGTCATTGGCACCTCGTGAGGTACCCCGCCATGATCTCTCCGCCTCCTCGCAAGCCAGCCTGACGAGGCCGTGCCTTAGGAAGCTCCCTGTCGTCCGCCCCGCGAGGCTTGGCCCCTCGCGAGGGTCTTGAGCTCGTGTTGATGAAGATGGGCCGTGTTGTGCCCCCCTTTGAGCCACGCTGCAGGCTGCAGGCAGGCAAGTCTGGGGACCCCCATTCCCAGAACGCCGACAGCCGTGAAGTTCGTGCCGTTATCAGTGATGATGCTATGGGGGACGCCGTAACGGTGTACTACCCCTGATATGAAGTCTATCACCGGTCCGGATTCGGCCGTCTTCTGAGCTTGGCCTCTATCCATTTGGTGAATTAATCCACCATGACCAATAGGTATTTTTGCTTGTGGGTTCCTCCTTTAAGGGTCCAACCATGTCAAGCCCCTGCACCGCTAAGGGCCAGGTGATGGGTATAGTTTTGAGGGCGGTGGGTGGCATGTGGCTTTGATTAGCAAAGAGCTAGAAATCGACGAATCGTTGGACTAAGTCCTGAGCATCTGCCCGGGCCGTCGGCCAATAAAATCCTGTACGGAAGGCCTTGCCTACAAGGGCCCGGGCTGCGGCATGGTGCCCATCGAGTCCGGCATGAATTTCAGCCAGGAGATTCCGCCCTTCCTCTTCGGAGATACACCTTTGAAGGACTCCGGTTGTGCTTTTCTTATAAAGCTCTCCCTCATGGACTTTATAGGCTTTAGACCGCCGCACTATGCAGCGGGCCTCGTTTTGGTCCTCGGGAAGTTCCTGCCTAGTTAGGTAGGCTAGGAATGGTTCTGTCTACGGGGCGATGACTGCCAATATTGCGTGGGCTGACGGTGTTATTTCGTTGGCGGGACCACCAACTATGTCAGAATGTTTGGTGTGGGGCAGTGTGGTTGGGTCCGGGTTGTTATTTCCGGACTCTCCCTCCCATAGTACGGATGGCCTGAAAAGCCTCTCTAGGAAGATGTTGGGGGGACAGCATCGTGCTTTGTGCCAATGCGTGCCAACACGTCTGCTGCCTGGTTGTTATCCCGGGCTATATGGTGAAATTCGAACCCCTCAAACCGAGCTGACATTTTTAGGACGGCATAGCGATAAGCTGCCATTTTCGGATCCTTGGCATCAAAGTCCCCATTTATTTGGGATATCGCGAGGTTCGAATCGCGCACCTCTAGGCGTTGAATGCCCATGGAGACTGCCATCCGGAGACCATGTAGAAGGGCCTCGTATTTGGCTGCGTTGTTGGAGTCCGTGTACATTATTTGAAGTACGTATTGGACTGTATCTCCGGTTGGGGACTTTAGAACGACGCCAGCCCCCAGGCCGGCCAACATTTTGGAGCTGTCGAAGTGCATGATCCAGTTGGAATATGCGTCGTACTCTTTAGGAAGTTCGGCTTCAGTCCATTCGGCGATGAAGTCAGACAAAACTTGCGACTTAATAGCTCGCCGTGGCTTGCAGGTTATGTCGAACGGAAGGAGATCAATGGCCCATTTAGCAATCCGGCCCGTTGCGTCGCGGTTGTTTATAATGTCATTAAGAGGTACTTCGGAGGCTACTGTTATCGAACACTCTTGGAAGTAGTGTCGCAGCTTCCGGGATGCCATGAACACCGCGTATGCTATCTTTTGATAATGCGGGTACCTTGATTTGCACGGAGTTAGGACAGTGGACACGTAGTAAACTAGTTTTTGGAGAGGGAGCTTGTGTCCGTCCGTTTCTCGTTCGACAACGAGCACCGCGCTTACAACTTGATGGGTTGCTGCGATGTATAATAGCATTGGTTCGCCCATGTTGGGCGCGGCCAGGACCGGATTTGTTGCCAATATGGCTTTGATTTCTTCGAGTCCGGCCGTGGCAGCATCCGTCCACTCGAAATGTATGGTGCGCCGGAGGAGGCGATAAAGGGGTAATGCCTTCTCTCCTAAGCGGGAGATAAAGAGGCTTAGAGCCACCACGCATCCCGTCAATTTTTGTATTTGTTTGAGGTCTTTGGGGATATCCAATTGTGACAGAGCTCGGATCTTGGCTGGGTTTGCTTCAATTCCTCTACCGGATATAATGAAGCCCAAGAGCTTTCCGGCTGATGCGCCAAAACGCATTTTTCCGGGTTGAGCTTGATGTCATATGTTCGGAGATTATCGAATGTGAGCCTCAAGTCGTCGACTAGGGTTTCGACATGCTTGGATTTGTGACCACATCGTCTACGTATGCCTCCTTGTTTTGCTGATCTGGTTTGCGGACATATACGAATCATGCTTGATATGTTGCGCGGCGTTTTTGAGCCCAAAGGGCATTGTGTTGAAGCGAGAATGGGCCGTATGGAGTGATGAATGCCGTTGCGGCTTGATGCAGCTCTGCCATCTTAATTTGCTGGTAGCCGGAGTATGCGTCGAGGAAACACAATGAATCGTGTCCTGCGGTAGCGTCGATAATTTGATCGATGCGGGGGAGGGGGAAGGGATCCTTTGGGCAAGCCTTGTTAAGGTCCTTAAAATCGACACATAGGTGCCACGATTTGTCCTTCTTTGGTACCATTACCAGGTTTGCTAGCCAGTCTGGATGTTTAATATCTCTGATGAATCCGGCCTCCAATAGTTTAGCTAGCTCCTCTCCCATGCCCTGTCTCTTGGGTTCGGAGAAACGCCGAAGAGCTTGTTTGACTGGCTTGAATCCTTTTAGGATATTTAGGCTGTGCTCTGCAAGTTGGCGTGGGATTCCTGGCATGTCCGAAGGGTGCCAGGAAAAAATGTCCCAATTTTCGCGTAGGAATTCTCGTAGTGCGGCGTCCCCATCAGGGTTTAATTGTGCCCCGATGGAAGCCGTTTTTGTAGGGTCCATTGGATGGACTTGGAATTTGACTATTTCGTCTGCCGGTTTAAAAGAGGTGGACTTGGACCTCTTATCGAGTATCACATCGTCCCTGTCCACCATGGAGCGCGGTGCAGTGAGTTCCTCTGCAGCTAGGGCTTCGGATAGTGTCTTAAGGGCAAGTGCGGCTGTTTTATTTTCGGCGCAGAGCGCTATGTCCGGGTCACTAGCGAGAGTGATAATTCCGTTGGGTCCGGGCATTTTGAGCTTCATGTACCCGTAATGGGGTATAGCTTGAAAATTTGTGAATGCCTCTCGCCCTAATAGAGCGTGGTATCCGCTGAGCAGGGCCACTTGGAATGTGACCTCCTCGGACCTATAATTGTCCGACATGCGAACACCACATCTAGTGTGATCTTTCCTGTCTGACATGCTTCCCGGTGGGATTATTCCTCTAAAGGTTGTGCTGCTTTGCTCAATGCGGCTCTAGTCTATTTCCATTTTTCGAAGGGTTTCCTCATAGATGAGGTTTAATCCGCTGCCGCCGTCCATGAGTACCTTGGTAAGGCGAAAGATGTCCACTATTGGACTGAGGACCAATGCGGCTGGTGCTCGGGCTGTTCGGAATTTAGGTTCGTCACTGGCGTTAAAGTTAATGGCCGTGTCACTCCATGGATTTATTGTTGCTATCTGGTAGACTTCGGCAAGGCTGCGGAGTGTTTGTTTCCGCATATTGTTTGATGCGAAAGTCTCGAAGACTGTTAATACCGTACTGGTATTGATGGGCTGCTGCTCTGGAGCTAAAAGCTCTTCGCCACTTTTGGCCACCTGCCGTAGTATCCAACATGCTCTAAGGCTATGAGTTGGAGTGGCGCCCTACATGCTATGAATTTTGCGAGGTCCATTGAGCCATCCCTCGGTATGGTTCCATGCCCTTTGGGGGGTTTTTGCTTTTTGGTATGTAACCCAGGTGCCTGGTGATAATGCACCCTTTTATTTCGGACTAGGGTCGTATTCGGGGCCGGACTATCCCAAAATTTGATTTCGATTTTCCCGGCGCTCTCCATCGCGCTGTACTTTCGTACTATGGACGCCAAGTCAGTGAATCATGTAATTTCACGACGACTTATGGCGTTTAGGATTCCCTTGTCCGTGCAATTATTGCAGAAGAATGAAATTGCGTCCTCCTCGCGGCAATCCTTTATCCTGTCCATAACCAGGAGGAATCTGGCCCAGTAATGATGTACTGTTTCACCAGGCTCTTGCCGGATTTGGGATAGATCGCTTATGTTTGTGTGGGCGGGTGGAATTAAATTCCGAACCCCGTCCGATCTAAGATTCAGGGGCCAAGAAGTTTCCGAACTTGGAAGCTTGGGTTGTTGGAGGTTGTCCAATGAATCTAGCACATTGCACGACTTTAAGTTCAGGGCTTGAGTGGTGTCCTCCCCTCCGCGGGAATCCGGCATGGAGGGGTCAGGAATCCGGACATAGCTGGTCCTTAAGGTAGGATAAGAGTCGCCGTATTGTTCCTCTACCACAGCAACATGGTGGGTAACCTGGGGAGAGTTGATCTCTCTCAGGTCGGTTTTAGGCCCAATCTGATCGTGATGCATGTGGCGACTCAGGCGGCGATGCGATCCAAGAGCTCGTTCAAGGAAGAGAGCTCCATCGGATCTAACTGCTCGGCAAGTTCCGAGTTAACGTGAAGATTGCTTTCGATGACCCGAGAAGTAATCGTCGGCGCGGCGGCCGACCAGGCGGTCATAAGAAAACCGCCTAGCCAGAGAGTTTGACCGGTGGCCAAAGCTCCTTTAGCAACGGTGTCGTCTTTAAAGACGGGATGAGGCATCCTTCGGCGTGACGGCACAGAGGAACTCTCAATGAAAGCACCAATGTAGGTGTCAAAACCGGCGGATCTCGGGTAGGAGGTCCCGAACTGTGCGTCTAGGCGGATGGTAACAGGGGACAAGGGACACGATGTTTTTACCCAGGTTCGGGCCCTCTTGATGGAGGTAAAACCCTACTCCTGCTTGATTAATATTGATGATATGGGTAGTACAAGAGTGGATCTACCACGAGATCAAAGAGGCTAAACCCTAGAAGCTAGCCTATGGTATGATTGTTGTTCGATCTCTACGGACTAAAACCCTCCGGTTTATCTGAGACACGGATAGGGTTAGGGTTACACAGAGTCAGTTACAATGGTAGGAGATCTACATATCCGTATCGCAAAGCTTGCCTTCCACGCCAAGGAAAGTCCCATCCGGACACGGGACGAAGTCTTCAATCTGGTATCTTCATAGTCCAGGAGTCCGGCCAATGGTGATAGTTCGGCTATCCGGACACCCCCTAATCCAGGACTCCCACAATCCCCAATCTAGACCCTTGTTGGTCCATGACGCGAAACACATACGGGGCCAGGATCTGAACTCAGGAGTGGCCGCCCACCTGGCGCCGCGGGGTTCGGTGATGTAGAACCACTCCTGTTGCCACACCTTGACGGTCTCCACAAAGGCCCCTTTAGGCCAAGTGGTGTTGGGGAGCTTGCTCACCATGGCGCCGCCGCAGTCCGCATGCTGCCCGGCGACCACCTTCGGCTTCACATTGAAGACTTTTAGCCATAGGCCGAAGTGTGGGGGGATGCGGAGTAGCACCTCACACACGACGACAAACGCCGAGATGTGTAGGAAAGAGTTTGGGGCTAGATCATGGACATCTAGCTAGTAGTAGAACATGAGGCCGCGGACAAAGGGGTGGAGGGGAAACCCTAGCCCGCGGAGGAAGTGAGGGATGAACACAACCCTTTCACCGGGCTCCGGGGTGGGGATGACTTGCTCCTTGGCAGGGAGCCTATGTGCGATGTCCGTAGACAGGTATCCCGCCTCCCGGAGCTCTTGACGTCATTCTCTGTGACGAAGGAGGCCTCCCATTTGCCCTTTGAACCAGATCCGGACATGGATGGAGAGGTTGGTGGCGGTGGAAAAGATTGAAGCTTGGGTGCTGGAGCATGAGGATGGGAAAACAGGAGAAGGAAGAAGGTGTGGGGAGAAAAGAGGGATCTTTATCCACTTATATAGGCAATGAATATCAAGTGCCCCCACCCCCTCAAGCCTTAGAACTCTCCTGTTCCCAAGGGGTCGTGCGAATGGCACAGTTGGATTACCCAAACCCGTATTGATGAGGATCCCGTGATAAGCGGACACGATCTCTGTTTTGAAAGGACATGTCAATAGAGGTTGTGCCTCGAAACGCGAAGCGGGACGTGAAAAAACGGTTCGAAATAGTAAAGGTGCCCGACGTGACATTTCATCGAAAAGTTGTCAGTTGACCGTCATTATCTTGATTAAATATTTTGCCTGCGTGGTTGAGGGTTGTGACTGTCATGCAGAGCCGGATATAGTTCTTTTGTTCAGAAGATTGCTTTGAATTATTCGGGAGGAGGAAGCCGCCTTGCAATGCCGAAGACAATCTGCATGCCGAACATATCATCATTGAAGACTAGTTCAGGAGCTAGTGAGGGAGTCCTGGATTAGGGGGTCCTCGGGTGTCCGGGCTGTGTGATATGGGCCGGACTGATGGGTCGTTAAGATACAAGGTAGAAGACCTTCCCCCGTGTCCGGATAGGACTCTCCTATGCGTGGATGGCAAGATTGGTGTCCGGATATGTAATTACCTTCTTCTGCAAGCCGACTCTGTACAACCCTAGGCCCCTCCGTGTGTATATAAACCGAAGGGTATAGTCCGTAGAGGCTATAAGAATTCATATAGGCTAGACATCTAGGGTTTAGCTATTACGATCAAGAGGTAGATCGACTCTTGTAACCCCTACACTCATCAAATACAATCAAGCAGGACATAGGGTTTTGCCTCCATCAAGAGGGCCCGAACCTGGGTAAAACATCGTGTTCCCTGTGTCCCTTGTTACCTTCAATCCTCAGACGCATAGTTCAGGACCCCCTACCCTAGATCGGCCGATTTTGACACCGACACCTCTTCCCAAGAAAACTCAAGCTAATGCTTCTCAAGTTGACAAATCAAGTGAGAAGAAAGTGAAAAGTTGACGTTGCTACCTATGTCGTGAGAAAGGTCACCTCGCTTCTTCATGAACTAGAGGTAACACTAGAAGAAAAATGACACTTCTGCGATGATACGTGTTTGTCACAGTAGGTCACGTTTTCTGTCATGCATGTACATCCATGACAAATTTATGACAGAATCAAGATAGTCATACATGTGCTGTCATAGAAGTGTTCCATGACATTACCAAAATTATCATCACAGAAGTGTTCACTTCCATGGCGATAAATGACGCGTCATGTAAGTGTTTCGTCAAGGGTGACCGACACGTGGCATCCACCGTAACAGAACATTGTTAAGCTATCGGGTTTGGTTTTGGATCTGATAACCCCGTTAACAGCCCGGACCAATGGGGATTTCCACGTGTAAAATACTCATTGGCTGGAGGAAACACGTGTTTGCTCACCGTTGGGACAGGTGTTACTCATCCAATGGGCGATATGCGCCTATAATACGTTGACACGTGGACTGGCCCAAAAGTGGCCCATAAAGATTAAATGGGACGGCCCAACTAAAGGCCCACAAAATTTAGCAGGCCATAATGGGCCGGCCCAACAAATGGCTCACAAAATTTAGCGAGCCATAATGGGCTGGCCTAACAAATGGCCCACAAGATTTAGCGGGCCATAATGGGCCGGCCCAGCTAAAGGCCCACAAGATTTTGCAGACCATAATGGGCCGGCCCAGCTAAAGGTCCAACATTCTCAATTAAGGCCCGTAAGGCTAGTGTCTAATCGGCCCGTCAACGGTCTGTCCTAAACTTGTCATCATCGCGGCCCATGTTCACATCTGGCCCATTAACAGTCCGCTAAGAATTTGGGCCGAATTACGGCCCGGTGTGTTTCCGGCCTGTTAAAGTTCCTTCTTCATTTGGGCCCATTTATAAGCCATTGAAACTTTTGGCCCATAGACGACCATGAAGGATATTGGTCATATTCGGCCATGTCTGACATTTGGCCTGTTAGAGGCCCGCTACAGATTTGGGCCACTTTCAGCCTGTTGTGACTTTCGGCTTGTTAACATCGGACGAAATCTATGGGCCATATCTGTCCCAATGCCACATTGGGCCTACTAACGACCCATATAATGTAGCGACCCGACCCGAATGGATCAAGTCTCTGTGCTTAAGTGTCATCCCTGGATCGGTATGCTGACACACACAGTACTCGAAGGAATTATAACAGAGGTAAATCACATGTATAAAGTAACGTAAATACTATTACCTCAATCCAAATATAGCGGAAGCAACAAGGTTGTGGATTCCCACAACACCAACGGCAAAGTCGAGTGTAGAAATTGTAACACTAACGTATCACTTACTCGTCGTAAATGCGAAAAGTGCGCAACATGAAAAGTTGCAGCCGAATCTGGTCGACACATGGAATATGCTGGCAATGTAACACATAAAGAGTAATGAAAGAATAAGCCTATACTACATGCATATATGGCTGGTGGAAAAGCTCTATGGTTAAAAGGTTTTTGCGAAAAGCCAATTTTTC
Source organism: Aegilops bicornis (assembly GCA_021605145.1). Taxonomy (NCBI): domain Eukaryota; kingdom Viridiplantae; phylum Streptophyta; class Magnoliopsida; order Poales; family Poaceae; genus Aegilops; species Aegilops bicornis. Next base: position 331,877,327 of record CM038675.1, read on the forward strand.
CCTACTACAAAGGAATAAATTTATTTAACTATTATGGTGGTTGTTAAACATTGAGAATGGTTGACAGCATCCTCAATCCCAATTAAAAGTACTCATTAAACCCAAACAAATTATATTAAGTAACGTGATGAGATCAACAGGATAATCCAAGTACTAGATACTCAAGATGTCCATAACCGGGGACACGGCTAACCACGATTAGTTTATACACTCTGCAGAGGTTTGCGCACTTTTCCCCACAAGACTCGATCGCCTCCGTTGGATTTCTCGCACTACATGATGTTTGAGAAACGGATGACCGAGGCATAGTCTTTTGGAAGCGCTAGCACATTACATAGGGTAGACCGGTACACCTACTTTCCCCTACATCTGCTAGTCTACCCGTAAGAGTTCGCACAACTTAATCAACTACGCCAGAGCCCATAATGGCTTGTGGCTGCACACAGAAGTTTCTAGTTTGAAAAATCTCATGATCCCTTTGAGCCTGGGTGGCGGACCGTAGGATGATCACACGGTATATCCCCGGGATCTCCTAGGACAACACTGGTATATCCCTAGGTGTCCGGGCAAGTCCACTGGTATATCCCCAGGGTGCCCCTAGCAATCCACCCAAATGTGTATTTAAGTTGCCACCTTAAATAAACCATTAAATAACAATCTCACATTTGTCATGGATTTCACTCATACCCAAACCACATCTACAAGCATATCATAGCAATATAAGCAACGCGTAGAAATAACTACCAGGGGTTTGATAGTAACAGGGCAATAGGTTCCTACCTCAGCAACTACTTTCCCAAACCCACAATTTAATTAGATCCTAATCAATGCAATGTTTGAGGATAGATCTAATGCATAAAAACTGGGTAGTAGAAAAGGTATGGTCAAAGTGTTACTTGCCTGCAATGTTGATGAAGATGATTCGCACTCAAAACCCTTGATAGTTCTACTCGTCACACTCAGGTCAATCTATCGTAATCAAGCAATAGTAGCCACACATAAGCAATCACTCAAAACATTGGTCTGAACGAAGAAAACGATTCGGAAAACCTCAAAACCAAGAAAATAACTCTTGCAACATAAAACAATTTCTAACAGTACCAAAATTATGTGAATTTGGCCTTATCAGAAATTTTAGGTCAAGAGCTTCGCTTTGCAAAAAGAATCAACTAAATCGGAGTTACGAAACTCAAGTTATGATCAAACGAAGTTCAAATTCAAATCTGATCACATTCAAACTTTAAACTTTCAAAAACATGTTTGAGTGAGATTACTTGATAGAGGAGATCGTAACGAAGAAGTGGGCGTTGGTTTCGTTGGATTCCGACTAACGAGCAAAAAGTTATGGCCGTTTGAAGATTAGGGACTAATCTGTAAAAGAAATATTCACGGATGGGTCCCTGACCGAAATTAACAGGAAAAAAAGGCTAAAATGCGAACGTTCGTAAACGAATGCTAACGAATGAACCGTTCGCTGAGAAGACCTAACCAGCGAACGTTCATAACTTAAAGAAAAACGGTTAAAAAAACAACTAAACCTAATCTCAGCCCTAGATCTAGGATCGGACGGACGGGACGGAGCGGCGGCTTACCGCGGCGGTTGACGGCGCCGGCGGTGAGGAAGACGGCGGCGGCGGCTTCGGTGTTGAACGGGGAAGCTGCCCTGGTAGTCGGCGGCGGGTAAGTGGCTGGGAGGTGCGGCGCGACGAGGAGGAGGTTGGCGGCGGCGGTGGCTCCCATGAACGGAGCGGGCGGCGGCGATCGGATCTTCTTGGGCGGCGAATAGATGCGGCGCAAGGGCGGCGGCGAAGAGAGAGAAGAGAGAGGGGGCCCGGCTATTTATGGAGGAGGGCGGCGCGGGAGGCGTGCGGGAGGGGGCAGAGGAGGCCGGGGCGGGCACGGCGAGCATGGCGGTGCGGCGGCGGACTCGGGAGGAGTCACCGTCGGGAACGACAGCGAGGCGATCTGAGCTGGGCCTGGCTCGCCAAGGGGCCGCCCGATTCTGGGGAGAAGGAAGTTTTTTTTAAACAACAAAAATAAAATAAAAGCAAACCAAAAATAAAATAGAACCTAGGCATATTATATATCAAAATTTTCAGAAAAAAATTTCCTACAAGATGAACATTATTCTAGAGTCAAATAAAATCTACACAAATTCAGATAATTCAAACAGTGCTCCTGCTCTACAAAAATCCAATAAAAATCATTTTAAAAATACCAAAATTAATTCAAATTTATTTCTCTCCATTTTTCTGATGTAGGGAATCATGTTACCCTATTTTCCATATAATTTTATTTTTGGAGAAAAATAATTTGAATAAAACCCAAATAACTCCAAATTGAAAATAATTTCTAAAAGAACTTCGAATTTAATTCTTTGAAACTCCCAACTCATATTCCATATGTCTTGAAGAAGTCATTTTATCTTCACTCGTGAAAATCATTGAGTTGCATAAAGTTCCTGGGTTGGAAATATTTTCCAAATGAAATTCAAATATTTTCAACACCCCTTGTCATTTAAATAAATGGAACAAGTCATGTCATCTTCTCTCCAGGGTTTTGTGGTGAAAAGAATTTGAATTCATGAAGATCAGAAAAAAAAGAAAATGAAAGTTTGGGAAAGTCCTTTTATTCCCTCTCATTTAACTTTCAAAAAGTTTCAAAATTCACCTACTTTCAGTCAATCAATCAAACAGTCAATCAAAACTATCTGTTTGTTTATAACATTCCAAAAATTAGAATTTTGGGATTTTACAAACTACCACCCTTAAAAGGAATATCGTCCTCGAGATTCGGAGAGGCTAGCAAGAAATAGGTTAGGTTTGGGGTCTTCAAAAAAAATCCATCTATCGTCTCCGGGGGTCTCGGGTGCTACCACCCTTAGAAGCATGGTTACGGTTCCATCAAAACTCATATACTCCATCCTTATTACTGACAATGTCGGTCTTCTCAAATCCTCTGGATAATTACTTCTCTGGGCTCTTTGGGCAGTGGCATAACCTTTTCCTCAATTCTTTTGTCCTTTCATCTTGGTAAGGTTATCCCGAAACTGGGTCCTCTTAGCTGACGGGTCTGGTGCCAATTCTAAACAACTATCGATATCTCATGGTGGTCATCAATTTATGGTTTCTCCTGCAGGAAATGGGTCTGGGTTGATTCCTCACCGTATATCCTACGATTGGCAACAACTGTCGTGTACAAGGGAAAATACTTACACCATTCTAAGGTTCAAACAAGGTTTTGATCGTCATCTCTCTACTATAGGTAGGTCACTCAGATTTACATCCCATATAGCAAAGCGAATAATAAGAGTAAGTCGGTATGGTGATCAATCCATCCCGCACCCAAATCATTACCTTGTACATGGTTTAGAGAATCTCGCATTCTAACACTCAGTCATCCTCACAAGCATTGCAGAATTTCTCTTGTCGACGAACCAAGTTCGGATAAATCCATTGATTCTGCAAGCCAAACAAAACATCTATCGTTCCTTAACAACTCTCGGGTTTTGCGTAAACTCCTATAGAATCGTCGGTTGATAAAGGCATATCCTCTTCCAGGGTTTTTCCTTCAGCAAGAATGTGCTTGCTTCTTAGCAAGTCCTGGGGCCTGTGGGTTATGGCCCATATCATCACTTAAAATCCTTGACCTCATCATCACAGGTAACTGATCGTTACTACAACATTCAACTTCCAGCTTCCTAGTATTCTTAAATCGATCCAATTGTATTGTCTTCCTTTCTTCTATTTGTACCAAACTGAGACGTGATTACTCAGACTCATCATGGAATTTCCATTGATCCATATTTCCAACATCATACCTCCTTTATATCCAATAGTAATTCATCTCTTCATCCTCGTGGGATATACCACATACCGAGATAAAAACATATACTTATGAAGTCCATACTCCACTTCATGGAACATCATTATCCTTTCCAGGGTCAAACGTCCTTACAGGGAAATATTGGCCATCTCTGCATGGCACTTCTTCATCTGGGAGATGTGAAACACATCATGAACTCCTGACAGTCCTTCGGTTGACTCCAATTTGTTGGCCACTTCTCCCATACGCTCCAAAACTCGGTATGGTCCTACAATTCTCGGGGCTAACTTTCCTTTAACTCCAAATCGTTTAAATCCTCGCAGAGGGGACACACGAAGACATGCTCTGTCTCCAATTTCATAGACTACCTCCTTGCGTTTTTGAGTCTGCATAACTCTTCTCGCACTGGGTGACCTTCCTTGACCTATCTCGAATCAACTTAACATTCTCTTGACTCCTTGATCACATTTGGTACAAACAACCGACGGTCTCCAACTTCATCCCACATCAATGGTGTCCGCTCCTTCTCCCATACAAAGCTTCAAAGGGCCATCTTCAAACCGGCTGAGTAGCTTGTTGTTGTATGAGAACTCCGCGTAAGGTAGAATATCATCACTACTAGATCCATAATCTTGCGCACAAGCTCTCAACATGTCCTCCAGAATCTGATTTACTCTCTCAGTCTGTCCATCTGTCTGCGGATGAAAGGCTGTACTGAACTCTAGCCTAGTACCCAAAGTCTGGTGCAACTAATTCCAAAACTTTGTGGTAAACTGTGTTCCTCTACGATGGTCCTCGGAACTCCATGCAGACATACTATCCTGGTCAACTATATCTTGGCCAACTTCGCACTTGTATAAGTGGTATTCACTGGGATAAAGTGAGCCACTTTGGTCAAGCGAATCAACTACTACCTAGATAGAATCATGTCTCGTTCGGGTTCTGGGAAATCCGGTAATGAAATCCATGCCAAGCTTATCCCACTTCCATTCGGGTATCGGCATAGGCTGCAATAATCCTGCTGGCTTCTGATGTTTTGCTTTTACTCTCTGACATAAATCACATACGGCTACATACTCGGCAATATCCTTCTTCATACCAGTCCACCAGAAACGATCCTTCAAATCCAAATACATCTTGGTGTTTCCGGGGTGAATCGAGTATGGTGAGTCATGAGCCTCCTGAAGTATTAACTTCCTGATCTTTGCATTATTGGGCACATATACACTATCCTCAAACCATAAGGTGTCGTTCTCATCCTTACGAAAACCTTTGGACTTTCCTTTGCTCATCCTCTCTTTTATCTCAGCAATCTCTTTGTCATACTTCTGAGCTTCACAGATCTTTCCCAGCAATGTAGACTGAACTTCCATTGCTGCAACAAAACCTTTGGGAACAATCTCCAATCGAAGTTCCCTAAAAATCCTCGGCTAACTCCTTTGGTAACCCTCCGATTATGAGGGTATTCGTCCTTGTTTTCTTTATGGTTGTGTCCTATTTCTCCACAAAGCTTGTATGCACAAGGTTTCTTCATATCCTTTCCATAAGACCTCAATTTCTGGGACACTAGCCAAGACTTTAACAAAGTCCACTTAAATTATTTCCAAGTGGTTATTCCTTGCCATCCATTGATGGTTTGGTACATCCTCCACCAGGTAGCAAAACCTCTTTCAAAGCACTGAAGGGCATGCTGAGTCATATCCTTTCTGACTATAGGGTTATTCTCCATGTGATCCTCCATGTTCTGAATCCATTGGTCCATCTCCATTTGACTCATCGGTCCAGAAAATATAAGCTCATCTCCATTCATCCTCTATTGGGTCCATGGGTTTGGCGTGGGATAAGAGAGATAGACAGGGAGGGATACACACAATGCAAACAATTGTTTTGAAAAGACAGATTTTATTGTGGCTGTCGGAAAAACAACATCAAACAAATGATAGCTCACAATCGTCGTATCTAACATAGGTATATAACTGGGTTGGGTCTTCCAAAGGTCTATAGATCTCAACGCCATCAAACTCTTCAAGTCTTGGTCATGTCTCCGATGGCTCCTTCTGATCTTGCTGGTCCTTCTCAAGTTCTTATGCCAAATCATCTCTGTTGACGCGAAGTCTCTCGCGACGTCCTTTAATATTTCTGGAGTTACTTCCAACTTCTGGGTTTCATCAACCTCGACATGAACCATGATCATACTGTCCTTCAGTCCTGACGAATCTTTGATGTCTCAAGGTTTGGCTCCTCTAGCTTGGCTACTTTCAGCTTCTGGGTCCTGTGTTCTTCACGAAACGCTTCCTTGTCAAATACGGCTTCCTGCAGATCCATCCTAAACTTCTTGATGTAATACTCCAGTTCCTGGTGATGCAACAGCTATGTTAAAACTGCATCCTTCACGACAGATGCTCCTTGACCTTCTACCATCCAATTCTTCCATGCATCTGCACGCTTATCTACGCATGGTGACAATAGCATAGGCGGGCAATAACACCATGGTTAGCCATGTCTATGCCCATGTTACTGCCATGAGCTTTCATTCCATAATTGATATCTCCTGTCTTAGGGTTTTCTTGACAAAAACTTTGAGTTCCTAACTCTCCATGTTCCGGTCTTACTCCAATACACCTTGATCCCGGGTATTGACAACTTCCATAGTCTCTCAAGTTCCATAAGTGTAGCCTTCCTTGGTCATAAAAATCTGGGAATTCTTCAGAGCCTTCAAATTCTCCTAGTCTTCGGAGTCTTCATCCATCGTAGTTTCCATTATAATAATGCACGGTAAAAATCCTCTTTATTCCAAAGTAGTCTTAGTTGTCCGATATCTTGTACTCCTTGGAGTGGTCTCATCGGTCGAATCTTCGAGTGGTCAAAAGGGAAAAGGGGTATGGTCTCACTAAAAGGGAATATTTGAATAAGCTCAGAAGAGAAGAGAGACAACAGATCTTTTTTGAAAAAGAAGTTGTAGAGAAAAATCTTTCCTATGGGCTTGTCAGTTTCTAGGGTCACGTCCTACAGTCAAGTCTCTGTGCATAAGTGTCATCCCTGGAACGGTATGCTAACACACACAGTACTCGAAGGATTTATAACAGAGGTAAATCACATGTATAAAGTAACGTAAATACTATTACCTCAATCCAAATATAGCGGAAGCAACAAGGTTGTGGATTCCCATCAACACCAACGGCAAAGTCGAGTGTAGAAATCGTAACCCTAACGTATCACTCACTGTAAATGCGAAAAAGTCTGCAACATGAAAAGTTGCAGCCGAATATGGGTTGACACATAGAATATCTTGGCAATGTAACACATAGAGAGTAATGAAAGAATAAGCCTATACTACATGCATATATGGCTGGTGGAAAAGCTCTATGGTTAAAAGGTTTTTCTTGAAAAGCCAATTTTTCCCTACTACAAAGGAATAAATTTATTTAACTATCATGGTGGTTGTTAAACATTGAGAATGGTTGACAACATCCTCAATCCCAATTAAAAGTACTCATTAAACCCAAACGAATTATATTAAGTAACGTGATGAGATCAACAGGATAATCCAAGTACTAGATACTCAAGATGTCCATAATCGGGGACACGGCTAACCATGATTAGTTTATACACTCTGCAGAGGTTTGCGCACTTTTCCCCACAAGACTCGATCGCCTCCGTTGGATTTCTCGCACTACATGATGTTTGAGAAGCAGGATGACCGAGACATAGTCTTTTCGGGCGCTAGCACATTACATAGGGTAGACCGGTACACCTACTTTCCCCTACATCTGCTAGTCTACCCGTAAGAGTTCGCACAACTTAATCAACTATGCCAGAGCCCATAATGGCTTGTGGCTGCACACGGAAGTTTCTAGTTTGAAAAATCTCATGATCCCTTTGAGCCTGGGTGGCGGACCGTAGGATGATCACACGGTATATCCCCGGGATCTCCTAGGACAACACTGGTATATCCCTGGGTGTCCGGGCAAGTCCACTGGTATATCCCCAGGGTGCCCCTAGCAATCCACCCAGATGTGTGTTTAAGTTGCCGCCTTAAATAAACCATTAAATAACAATCTCACATCTGTCATGGATTTCACTCATACCCAAACCACATCTACGAGCATAGCATAGCAATATAAGCAACGCGTAGAAGTAACTCCCATGGGTTTGATAGTAACAGGGAAATAGGTTCCTACCTCAGCAACTACTTTCCCAAACCCACAGTTTAATTAGATCCTAATGAATGCAATGTTTGAGGATAGATCTAATGCATAAAAACTGGGTAGTAGAAAAGGTATGATCAAAGTGTTACTTGCCTGCAATGTTGATGAAGATGATTCGCACTCAAAACCCTTGATATTTCACTCGTCACACTCCGGTCAATCTATCGTAATCATGCAATAGTAGTCACACATAAGCAATCACTCAAAACATCGGTCTGAACGAAGAAAACGATTCGGAAAACCTCAAAACCAAGCAAATAACTCTTGCAACATAAAACAATTTCTAACAGTACCAAAATTATGTAAATATGGCCTTATCAGAAAGTTTAGGTCAAGAGCTTCGCTTTGCAAAAAGAATCAACTAAATCGGAGTTACGAAACTCAAGTTATGATCAAACGAAGTTCAAAATCAAATCTGATCTAATTCAAATTTTAAACTTTCAAAAACATGTTTGAGTGGGATTACTTGATAGAGGAGATCGTAACGAAGAAGTGGGCGTTGGTTTCGTTGGATTCCGACTAACGAGCAAAAAGTTATGGCCGTTTGAAGATTAGGGACTAATCTGTAAAAGAAATATTCACGGATGGGTCCCTGACCGAAATTAACAGGAAAAAAAGGCTAAAATGCGAACGTTCGTTAACGAACGCTAACGAATGAACCGTTCGCTGAGAAGACCTAACCAGCGAATGTTCATAACTTAAAGAAAAATGGTTAAAAAACAACTAAACCTAATCTCAGCCCTAGATCTAGGATCGGACGGACGGGACGGAGCGGCGGCTTACCGCGGCGGTTGACGGCGCCGGCGGTGAGGAAGACGACGGCGGCGGCTTCGGTGTTGAACGGGGAAGCGGCCCTGGTGGTCGGCGTCAGCGAAAGTGGCTGAGGAGGTCTTGGCGACGAGGGAGGAGGTTGGCGGCGGGCGGTGGCTCCATGATTTAAACGGAGCGGGGCGGTGGCGGCTGGATCTTGCCGGCGGCGGCGAGATGCGGCGCAAGGGCGGCGGCGAAGAGAGAGAAGAGAGAGGGGCGGCTATTTATGGAGGAGGGCGGCGCGGGAGGCGTGCAGGAGGGGGCAGAGGAGGCCGGGGCGGGCACGGCGAGCATGGCGGTGCGGCGGCGGACTCGGGAGGAGTCCCCGTCGAGAACGATGGGTGAGGCGGCGCGGAGCTGGGCCTTGGCCTGGCTTTGGCTGGGCCGGCCCAGTTCGGGGAGAAGGAAGTTTTTTTTTAACAACGAAAATAAAATAAAAGCAAACCAAAAATAAAATAGAACCTTGGCATATTATATATCAAAATTTTCAGAAAAAAACTTCCTACAAGATGAACATTATTCTAGAGTCAAATAAAATCTACACAAATTCAGATAATTCAAACAGTGCTCCTGCTCTACAAAAATCCAATAAAAATCATTTTAAAAATACCAAAAGTAATTCAAATTTATTTCTCTCCATTTTTCTGATGTAGGGAATCATGTTACCCTATTTTCCATATAATTTTATTTTTGGAGAAAAATAATTTGAATAAAACCCAAATAACTCCAAATTGAAAATAATTTCCAAAAGAACTTTGAATTTAATTCTTTGAAACTCCCAACTCATATTCCATATGTTTTGAAGAAGTCATTTTATCTTCACTCGTGAAAATCATTGAGTTGCATAAAGTTCCTGGGTTGGAACTATTTTCCAAATGAAATTCAAATATTTTCAACACCCCTTGTCATTTAAATAAATGGAAGAAGTCATGTCATCTTCTCTCCAGGGTTTTGTGGTGAAAAGAATTTCAATTCATGAAGATCAGAAAAAAAAGAAAATGAAAGTTTGGGAAAGTCCTTTTATTTCCTCTCATTTAACTTTCAAAAAGTTTCAAAATTCACTCACTTTCAGTCAATCAATCAAAACTATCTATTTGTTTATAACATTCCAAAATTTAGAATTTTGGGATGTTACATATAAAGATAACACTAATCAAGCCCGACCGAACTTCCGTCCTGTTAAAGGCCCATGTAGTAGGTCGGCGCATTTACGTCCCGTCTGAATTTCGGCCTGTGGGCGATCCGCATTGTAAATGGGCCACCATTTGGGCCTGCTGAGACCAATGGGTTATTTGGCACAATCAGGGCCCAATCTACCTTTAGTCCTATTAAAGGCCCATGTTTTTTTATGGGCTCGAGATATTTACACATGTAAACGGCCTATTATTACCGAGGGCCAAAATTATATTTAGGCCTGTTTGTCGGATCTCTGGTTCCGGCAAAACCCTCAAGGTTCGAACACTGGGTGCGCACGAAGATTTCCCCCTACCAAGTCGCGCCCTTAACCTCGCGCCGATCTCTAACGCTATCTTGACGAACTCACAACACAAGAGACACAAGATTTATACTGGTTCGGGCCACCGTTGCGGTGTAATACCCTACTCCAGTGTGGTGTGGTGGATTGCCTCTCGGGCTGAGGATGAACAATACAAGGGGAAGAAGAGCCTCCTGAGGTGAGGTGTTCTTGTGCTTGGTGGATGTCTGGATGATCTGAATAAGCTCAGGCTCAGTTCAGGCCCCGATGCCTACTACTATGGTGGCTAGTCCTATTTATAGAGGCCCTGGTTTTCTTCCCAGATATTGAGCGGGAAGGGAGCCAACAACGGCCAATTTGAAAGGGGACAACTAGTACAAGCTATCCTGACAAAAGCAGTCTTCGCCTGCAAAAGGCTCTAGCGGTGACGCTGCCTTGGGTTCCATGGTGACCTCCGTCTTGCCGTCCTGCTGGTCTTTGTCTCGTTGCACCGATGTGGAAACCTTTGCTTGATGCCTAGGTACTCCTTGCCTGTGCTTGCCTCCTTAGCACCAAAGAGGAAACAAGGACACTGTGCGCGCTGGCGCCCGCCTGGTATCGATCGTCATGGCTCACATCACTGGAACCTCGCGAGGTTTGCCTTGCCTTGATCTCTCCGCCCCTCGCGAGCCAGCCTGGTGAGGCCACTCCCGAGGAGGTCTTGCGCTGCCCGCCTCGCGAGGCTTGACCCCTCGCGAGGGTCTAGGATGCTTGTTGGTGAAGATGGGCTGTACGGGCCTGCTCTCAGAGCCACACCGTGGGCCGCAGGCAGGCAAGCCTGGGGACCCCCATTCCGAGAACGCCGACAGTAGCCCCCGGGCCCAAGGCACACTCGGGCTTGGCTTCAAGGCGAAGCCAAAGGGCAAGTGCGGAGTGCCACGGGCCCCAATAGCCTGCGGCCTTGGTTGACGCGTGGCGGTTGATTGGACGTGGGTGTCTCCGCTTCCCCATGCTGCCTCGGCAATAGCCCGACTTGACAAGTCACTTCCGCATGCAAGGAAAAACCATCATTACATGTGATCGTGGGTGGCGCTGGTTGGCCTTCTCCTGCTATAAATGGGGAGGGGGCAGGGCCCCCGTCGCCCATCTCTTCCCTTTCCGCCTACTTCTCCCTCTCTGCTCCATTGTTAGTAGTGACTCCAATGGCGCCGCCGAGGAGGTTCTCTACCACGGAGAAGGGGAAGGCCCCTCGCGAGGGGCCTGGCTCTCCGGCGCCCAAGCGTGGACGCGGCCGTCCCCGCAAGCACAACGCGAACCCCGCCGCGGCCCCCCGTGGCCGTGGTGGCGCCGCTGCGTGTGGGAGGGGTCGCTCCGGTCGTGGCAGCCCTGTCGATGAAGGGAGACGTGTCGTGGTTGCTCTGCCTCCCCGGCCATGCTTCCACTCGGTAGAGGTGCTGCCAGAGTTCGTCGTCTGGTAGGAAAACCCGGCCGGAAATTGCTTCAGCTCCCGCGCTTCTTCGCCAACAAGCTGCCGGCCTCGGGTCCACGTGGGCTCTGGCTGCAGGCGGACGGCTGCTGCAGCAGGGCTTCCTGGATCGCGGTCGAGGTCTCCATCGCGGGCAACATAGCTCTGGCCCGCGGCAGGCAGACGTTCGCCCGCGCGCGTGGCCTGGGCAGACGGTGCACCCTCCATTTCAAGTATGACGGTGATGCGACCCTCTACGTGAGGTTGTTTCGGGAAGATGGTCGCCGTGCCGGTGCTGCCCCGAGGTCAACGACGGCGAGGAGGTGCTCGGCCTTGGCGATGGTCGTGACGAGGATGAGGGCGAACCCGCTGTCGGTGTCAAAACTGGAGGATCCCGGGTAGGGGGTCCCGAACTGTGCGTCTAGGCGGATGGTAACAGGAGACAAGGGACACGATGTTTTTACCCAGGTTCGGGCCCTCTCGATGGAGGTAATACCCTACTCCTACTTGATTAATATTGATGATATGGGTAGTACAAGAGTAGATCTACCACGAGATCAAGGAGGCTAAACCCTAGAAGCTAGCCTATGGTATGATTGTTGTTCGTCCCACGGACTAAAACCCTCCGGGTTATATAAACACCGGATAGGTTAGGGTTACACAGAGTTGGTTACAATGGTAGGAGATCTACATATCCGTATCGCCAAGCTTGCCTTCCACGCCAAGGAAAGTCCCATCCGGACACGGGACGAAGTCTTCAATCTTGTATCTTTATAGTCTTGGAGTCCGGCCGTGACGATAGTACGGCTATCCGGACACCCCCTAGTCCGGGACTCCCTCAGTAGCCCCTGAACCAGGCTTCAATGAAGATGAGTCCGGCGCGCATATTGTCTTCGGCATTGCAAGGCGGGTTCCTCCTCCGAATACTTCATAGAAGGTTTTGAACACCAGGATAGTGTCCGGCTATGGAAAACAAGTTCCACAAACCACCATAGAGAGAATAACTTTTGCACAAATCTGCTGACGTATTCCGCGGCGTGACATCACACCACGGTCATGCCTTTATATGAATCGTTTTTTACTGTTCCACCTCAGCGCGTTTAGCGAGGCGGTTTCCTTGGCACGTCTTATCAAAGCATAGATCGTGCCCCCTTATTCCGGGATTCTCATCAATACAGACGTGGGTAACCCATCCGCGCCATTGATTACGGTGCTTGGGAAATAAGCGAGTTTTACCTGGCTGGTGGGGGACGCATAGCTTCGTCCGTCCTTATAAGGGGATAAAGATCCACCCTTTCACCTACGCCTTCTTCCTCCTTTGCTTATCCATTTCCGCGCACTCGAGCTCCAGCGCCCAAGTCCGCACATCCCACCTCAACCTTCTCCAACCATGTCAGGAGCGGGAGGCAGGTGGATGGCCTCCTCCGTCATGGAGGGGCACATAACAAGACTGCGGGAGGCCGGATACTTGTCCGGTGATATCGCGCACAGGCTGCCCGATGCGGGGCAGCTTATTCCAACCCCCGGGCCCCATGAGAGGGCGGTGTTTCTCCCCCACTTCCTCCGCGTACTAGGTTTACCACTTCACCCATTTGTCCGGGGGCTCATGTTCTACTACGGCCTGGACTTCCACGACCTGGCCCTGAATTTCATCCTCAACATCTCGGCGTTTATCGCCGTGTGCGAAACCTTCCTCGCATCCAGCCCCACTTCGCTTATGGCTGAAGATCTTCAACGTCCGGCCAAAAGGTAGTGGGCGGCCGTCAAGCAGTGTGGAGGCGCCATGGTTGGCAAGATGGCCAAAGTCCCATGGCTCGAGGCGCCTTCGTGGAGACAATAAAGGGGTGGCAATCGGGTGGTTCTACATCACCGAGCCACGCGACCCGAATGGGTGGCGGCCCCAATTTAGATCTGGCTTCCCCACACGGCTCTCGTCATGGAAAGAGACGGGCCCGACGTGGGGAATTCGGAAGAGCTATCCGGACTCCAAACATGCGTCCAAAACCTAATGGACAAGAATCTCGGGCTTGTCGGCGTAATCCGTGTGATGCTCATCCGCGGATTCTCCCATGCCAACAACGGGCCTTCAATTTGTGGGAGTTCGATCCGCACAAAGACACGAACCTTGAGCCGTCTCTTCGACACTACGTATGAAGACGCCTGGAAGGTGCTGTTCAAGGGCACCAAAGCCCCAGCATCCGCTAACAAACATCGCAGATACAGCTCGTGGCGTCAAGCCGGCGAGGTAAGTTATTTTACCCTTTATGGGACTCTTTTTTTTCATAGATTGACTCTAGGTGGGATCTAAAAACTCCCTAATCTTTGACAGGACTGGCTGGAGACATCCGGACAGATTAACTATCCGGCTCCTTTGCCGGAAGACCCGGAGGATGCCCGATTGACGGAGCTGCTGGCTCCGGCGCCCCATGTGGTGCCGGAGAAGAAGGCCAAGAAGGAGGCCACGGGAACTCGAAGGAGCTCCCGACGCCTTGAGTCTTGTCGATTCGATGTAGAATTTTCTCCGAGGACGAGGAGGAAGAAGAAGAAACTCCTCCCGGTGAAGAGGAGAAGAAAAGGAAGGCCGCCTAACCGGGAGGTCGGAGGGTCCAAGAAGGGAAGAACCCTTCCTCCGGACTTCTCCACCAACGTCGACGACGACGAGGAGGATTGGCCTACAAGGGCCAAGCCCCTGGCGAGATCGTAAGTGTCCGGATACCCATGGCTTTTTTATTATTGCCGAGTGTTCTCTAATGTCGAACAACCGTGCAGCCAGCCCGAGGGCGAGTTCGCCGATTGATCGAGCGGGTCCCTGGGCTCGTCGGAAATGGAGAGTACTTCGCTTCCGACCGCCTCCTCGCCTCACGCTGCGGACGATGCCGCGGTGGGGCCCCAACGGGGGCTTGGTCAAGAGGAGGTAGCGCAGGAGGTGCCACAAGGCAACCTCCCGGACACTAGGCGCGCGGGGGGCAAGACCCCCAGGGGCTCTAAGCCCGACCCCCGTCCGGACTCCATGCCAGAACCATCAGCGGTTCCGAAGTCCGGTCAGTGGATCCTTCACAAGAAGGGTAAGACGCCGGTGTCCTCCATCCAACCGGAGGCACCGGATAGCTTACTGGAGGTGCTTAACAACGCCTCCATCGAGGAGGAGCACCGCACTGTTATGAGTGCGGTGATCCGGACGATTCGATCTGCCAAGCGGGCTGACCGAAGCTCGTACCGACCTTCTAACAGGCTTTGAGGTAAGTTTAGAATATGTAAAAATATTACCGCATAGACAGTAGCCCCTGATGCTTAGTTCGGCGTTCGGAAAGAAAAGTCGGACTAAGGATCTAAAAAGATATACACAGGAGTCTAACATAAGTATGTCAATATGGGTATGCAGGCTACTGTCTTGACCTCTGTCGCACTGACTGCGGAGGTCAATGCATTGAAGCAGAACCTCGAGCGGTCCGAGAACAAGCTTGGCCAAGCCAAGAAGCAGCTCGAGGACAAGGAAGGTAAGTAGTACCTTATTAAAGAAATACCTTATAAAAAGGTTTCGGTTGCAAAAAATAACAGGAATAACATGGGTACTGCAGGGGCCACGAACGAGGTGGCGACCCTGAAGGAAGCGGTGTCTGTGGCCGAAAACAAAGCGGCTGCGGAACGCACCGAGCGAGAGAAGGGGGAGGCGCAGCTGGCCAAGGTACGGCAAGAGCTCCAAGCTCTCGTGAAAAAACACGAGGGTTTGGAGCGTGACTCGAAGACTCGAGAGTCCGAGCTCGCCTCGGCTCTTGAGAGTGCCAAAGCTGCTAAGGCCGAGGCCCAAAAAGCCCTCCAAGAAATTGAGTCGTTAAAGAAGATAGCGGCGGGTAAGGCTTTCTTTATGCAAAGCAAGCATGTGAAAGTGAATTACCTATTACTTACCCGGATTCGGAGCTCTCCAGGAGCATTCGCAGATTTGCCCCGAAGTGTGTCTGATGCTGCCGCATTCTACCGCGCCAAGGAGGGGAGCTCGACGGAGAAGGTGTTACGGTCTCAAGATTATACGAGGCGGACATCCAGTGCCCTGAGCGACCAGCTGAAGCAGCTGGTCGAGCTCCACAAGGTCGCCGAACAGGCCATGAAGGGCCTTGTAGCACGTGTGGCCATTGGAAGCCACACTGGGAGCTACTTCGGCTTGGTGCAGCGGTGGTGGACGTCATCCGCACGGATTGAAGTCATCAAGCGCTCCGTCTGCATTGAAGGTGTCCGTCGGGCCCTTGCCCGTGCTAAAGTGCACTGGGGCAAGATGGATGCGGAGAAGCTTGTGACGGACGGGCCACCGAAGGGCAAGGAGCATCGTACGCCCGAGATGTACTACGAGGGCCTCCTGAAGGGTGCCCGCCGAATAGCGGATGAGTGCTCCAGAGATGTAATTTTTGAATAGACTCGCATTTGTTATCTTGTACGCTGAAAACTTGTTCATATGCGCTAAGCAACGCTTGTTAATTTAAAATATTACCTTACATGCGATGCGTTTATCAAATTTGAGAGATGGCAAGTCGTTGGCTTCAGCCCCCATGCCACGAGTGCTGAGGTGTTCGGGATAAACTTGAGCACTCTTGTTCCCATTCTTGGGTCCATCTAGGCAGGCGCTCAACACAACGAATAAGGCAACCGGACTTATAATGCTTGAACACTCTCACTTAGCCATAGAATTCTATAATTTTAAATTTCGTGAAGCCCCTAGTATTCGGAAGACCGAGTTCGGGCGCTATCCACGCCTTTGGCCGGACAATTCCGGTTCCTCGCTCTAAGCGGCATAAGTCTTTAGGGACCCGAATAAACCTCTCGAACAGCGACCGGCTCTCGCCCTATCATGACGGTCAGTTTTAGCTTTCTCCACTGGGGTGCTCGACCCAGCTCAGCTGGGGCATAATCACAGTGGTTCTCCCGGTGCTACCTTAGCCGATATAGCGGAACGTAAGGTACCAAAACACGGGAGCCGGGCAAACCCAACTATTGACCCAAGACATGATTCGGAGCCAATTCATATAATGCTATAAGTTCGGGGTGCCGCACTTGTGAAAGTGTTCGGACTTATCACACCATAATTTTGGGATACTCAAGCCCCTGGTGTATTGGCCGTACCAAAGTGTACGGGTGCAACATGTCATGAAACGAACATATATATGGATAAATAAAAGAGTGCAATAATAGGCAAAAGGTATGTATTGTTTATTCAACAAGGTACGGCAATGAAAGCAGAACGATACAAATAGTGCGATAAGCAAGGGATGGGACTATCTAGCATGTCCCCCTCCAGGGGTAAGCTGCGGGATGGTATGTAAAACAGGTATAATGCTCGTAATAGAGACCACCTGAACACTCGACGTGGCTTTCTGCTTCCCTGGCTGTTGCATCGTGAGTTCGGCGATTCAAGTGCCGGACAGGACTTCTCAAAGACGGAGTCCTGAAAGTAAGAAAAAGGAAGAAAAAAGGAAAAAAGAAAAAGAAATGACACAATCGGGAGCCCATGGTGCGGTCGAGCCGCATTCTTGGCGTGCCGTGGTCTTGCCCCTCCCCATATGCCCATGGTATCTCCAGAGCGTAATTATGTACACATAATACTAGCTTCGCAATTTCGTGAGGGCGGGGGTTGGGGCCGGATTGCTACGCGTGCTTGAATCGTGCCAGGTGGTCTTGTTGCAGGTTACTCCGGGCGAGCTTGGCGGTGTCCGGACGCTTAGTGGCCGGAATCGAGAATTGCCGTGAGAGGCTGCTTTGCACCTCCACCGCGAGGGCCGCCGTGTGATCCTCCGTTCGGAGAGAGCGTTCGGTGTTTCCATTGACCGTGATTACTCCTCGAGGGCCTGGCATCTTGAGCTTGAGGTATGCGTAGTGCGGCACCGCATTGAACTTTGCAAATGCGGTTCGTCCGAAAGCGATGCATGATAGCCGCTGCGGAATGGGATGATGTCGAAGATTAACTCTTCGCCGGAAGTTATCCGGGATCTGAAGACCACTTGAGTGTAACTGAGCCCGCATAACTGGCCTCTACACCCGGTATGACGCCTTTAAAGGTCGTCTTTGTAGGTTTAATCCTTGAGGGTCTATGCCCATTTTGCGCCTTTGTATCCCGATAAAGCAGGTTCAGTTCGCCGCCAAATCCATCAGGACTCTGGTTAGGTGAAATCCGTCAATAATTGGGTCAAGAACCAATGCGGCAAAACCACCGTGACGAATGCTAGTGGGGTGGTCCCTTCGATTGAAGGTGATCGGGCAGGAAGACCATGGGTTGAACTTTGGGGCGACTGGCTCCATCGCATATACGTCCCTTAGTGCACGCTTTCACTCCCTTTTGGGTATGTGGGTTGCGTATATCATGTCCACCGTCCGCACTTGTGTGGGAAAACCCTTCTGTCCTCTATTGTTCGGCGGCCGGGGCTCTTCCTCGTCATCGCTATGCAGCCCCTTGTTATTGAGTTCGGCACTTAACTTGCCAGCTTGCTTGAACACCCAACAATCCCTGTTGGTGTGATTGGTTGGTTTTTCGGAGGTGCCATGTATCTGGCACAAGCGATCGAGTATTCGGTCCAAGTTGGACGGGCCCTGGGTATTTCTTTTGAATGGCTTCTTCCGCTGACTGGGTTTAGAGCCTCTGAATCCGGCATTGACGGCCGTATCTTCAGCATTGTCGCCGTTAATGCGGCGCTTGTTCTTGTTGCGACGCGACCTGCCATTGCTGTCCTTGGTATCCGAACTATCAGGGTGTTTGGCCAAGTTATTGCTTCGAGCTAGCCAGCTGTCCTCTCCCGCACAAAAGCGAGTCATGAGGGTTGTGAGGGCTGCCATAGATTTCGGCTTTTCCTGTCCTAGGTGCCGGGCAAGCCACTCGTCGCGGATGTTATGTTTGAAGGTTGCAAGGGCCTCTGCATCCGGACAGTCAACGATTTGATTTTTCTTGGTGAGGAACCGTGTCCAGAATTGTCTGGCCGATTCTTCTAGCTGCTGAATTATGTGGCTAAGGTCATCGGCGTCTGGTGGTCGCACATATGTGCCCTGGAAGTTATCAAGGAATGCGGCTTCCAGGTCCTCCCAACAACCAATTGATTCTGGCCGGCAAGTTGTTGAGCCAATGCCGAGCTGGTCCTTTAAGCTTGAGTGGGGGTATTTGATGGCATGTAGATCATCACCGCGGGCCATGTGGATGTGGAGGAGATAGTCCTCGATCCGCACCGCAGGATCTGTGGTACCATCGTGCGATTCGATGTTTACGGGTTTGAAGCCCTCGGGATTTGATGATCCATTACTTCATCCGTGAAGCATAGTGGGTGTCTTGGCGCCTACTGTATTGGGCTATATCACGACGTAGCTCATATGAGCTTTATCTATCGTGTTCGCCTGCCCGGTTTCTTTGTATCCGCGCGACGGTAATCATCCCGCGTCGTTACGCCCACGCCGATCCGTAGATCGATCTTGTGTGTTTTGCCTTATCCTCCAATATATCTCGCAAGTCCGCGCGTTTTCCGTGCCTTGGTACTTTTTGAGCGGGCCGGGTGTGGCTTGAGCGGAGGGCCGAGAGGCTTCTGTCATGCCACGGGTGGCCGGGTCTGCCATGTCGTCTGTTGGTGACTTGGGTGCTTCCTCCTCTAGTCGAGGCAATGGCCTGTGTTTGGGGTAGCTTTTGGAGGGCGCTCGAGTTCAGATTTTCGGCTGCAAGGACTTCAGTCCATCTGTCAGCTAGCAGGTCTTGATCAGCTCTAAGTTGTTGCTGCTTTTTCTTGAGGCTGCTTGCCGTGGCTATAAGCCTGCGTTTGAAACGCTCCTGTTTGGCGGGATCCTCAGGCACGAAAAATTCGTCGTCGTCGAGGCTTGCCTCATCTTCGGAGGGAGGCGCATAATTAGCGTCCTCGACCTCTCTTTCTGTCGCACTATCGTGCGGACTTGCTTCTCCCTCCTCCTGCGCTGAGTCCTGCTGGAGGGGTTCTTCGCACCTTGTCCGGGTGTTATTATCTCCGTGCGGAATCACCGCTTTTATTGTTGCGGGATTTAGAGCGGCGCCACCGACGCCGGGCGCTTCGGTTGTTTCTTGGAGGGGTCATCCTCCGTTGTTCCATCGTCGTTCCCATCTTTTGGGATGTCCACCATGTATATGTCATATGACGAGGTGGCCTTCCAGTGCCCTGTAGGCGCTGGGTCTTGGTTGTCTCCGGCGTCGTCGTCCATGCCGTCGACATCTTCGGAGTCGAAGTCGAGCATGTCGGTTGAATCATCGACAGTGGCTACAAAGTGGGTGGTGGGTGGGCGTTGAATTTCGTCGTCCGTATCCCAACCTTCCTGTCTGATCCGCCAGGGCTCTCCGGATAAAGAGAGAGACTTTAGCAAATTCAGAATGTCGCCAAAGGGCGAGTGCTGAAAGATGTCCGCGGTAGTGAACTCCATAACGGGCGCCCAATCGGATTCGATTGGCAGGGGCGCGGAGGGTTCGGAGTCCGGAGAGGAGTTCGGCACCCTGGAGTCGAGGTCTTCGCAAAGGACAGGGATGGAGTTCGGCTCAATCGCC
Source organism: Aegilops bicornis (assembly GCA_021605145.1). Lineage (NCBI taxonomy): Eukaryota > Viridiplantae > Streptophyta > Magnoliopsida > Poales > Poaceae > Aegilops > Aegilops bicornis. The sequence goes on from CM038675.1 coordinate 331,897,615, forward strand.
GTAGAGATTGTAGCCCCCGAGGCGGTGTCCAACCACTCGTCCTCGATCGGGGAATCCGCCCGGATTAAGGGTCGGAGCGGATCTTTGGTGCGGCCTCGTGGCACTTTCGGCTGCAGAGCTAGATCATGCCCATCGAGACAACTGCGGCATGCTGGTTGCGGCTCGAATCCGTCGAAGATCAAGTCTCCGCGGATATCGGCCGTATAGTTCAAACTTCCAAACCTGACCTGATGGCTGGGGCGAAGCTTCGATCTGCTCCAGATGGCTGCTTAATTGGCCCGCAGCAGCAAAGCCGCCCGAACACGAAGATCTGTCCGGGAGAAAAGTCTCACCTGGACCGCGTCAATGTTGATGATCAAGGAGCCATCGGGCCTATCGGTGGCGACACGGAGGAACTCTCAATGAAAGCACCAATGTCGGTGTCAAAACCGCGGATCTCGGGTAGGGGGTCCCGAACTTGCGTCTAGGCGGATGGTAACAGGAGACAAGGGACACGATGTTTTTACCCAGGTTCGGGCCCTCTCGATGGAGGTAATACCCTACTCCTGCTTGATTAATATTGATGATATGGGTAGTACAAGAGTAGATCTACCACGAGATCAAGGAGGCTAAACCCTAGAAGCTAGCCTATGGTATGATTGTTGTTCGCCCCACGGACTAAAACCCTCCGGTTTATATAAACACCGGATAGGTTAGGATTACACAGAGTCGGTTACAATGGTAGGAGATCTACATATCCGTATCGCCAAGCTTGCCTTCCACGCCAAGGAAAGTCCCATCCGGACACGGGACAGAGTCTTCAATCTTGTATCTTCATAGTCTTGGAGTCCGGCCGTGACGATAGTCCGGCTATCCGGACACCCCCTAGTCCGGGACTCCCTCACCCGCCCTTGGTGCCGACCGCGTCTCGTCCAGCTACGGCGGCTCTTCCCCCGGCGACAGCTCCAACAGTGGTGGCTACGACTAGCCACCATGCTGCCGTACCCGCTTCGAAGGCGGCAACGGGTCGTCTCGTCGCCGCGCCTCCATGAAGCGCGAGGAGGGGTCTGGCTGAGCTCAGGATGGCGCCAAGAGCCCGCCCCCGTGGACCGCTGTAGGGGCAGGCGCCACTTTTATTTTGTTCTTCCTTTCCTTCCTGTATCAAGAAAGAAACCAGTATGGGCCCCGGAGGGGCGTGCATCGAACTATGATTTTTCAATCATTATGCTATATTTATCGTTCTTGTGTTGTCTCGTTGTTTTGTGTAGAGATAACTTAGCTTGAAATGTTTGGGGTAGTCTCCTCTTCACGAGGCACTTGCTTCCTGGTGCTTGTCAAGACCTCCTTGACCTGGTGGGCGCTTAGGAACTGCAAAAAAATCGTTAGGAGGCTCGCTAGGAGGCCTATCGTTCACCCGAGACTTGGTCACAGGCGTCGCTTGCCTTGACGCAGCACTTCATATCGCGGTACCCGAGGGGCACGGATTAGGAGAGGTGCGCCAGCTTGTGGGCTCGAACGAGGGTGCCTCGCGAAAAGCAGATGAAAGGCAGAAGGAGGAAAAGTGCTCACGAGGGAAAAGTGCTCATGAAGGCACCTGTCCAGCCCCCTCGCGAGGTATGCGCGAGAGAGTACATGCGAAACTTGGAGGCGAAAACAGAGGCAGAAGGCAATGAAAACAAATCAGGAAAGAATGCCAGAAGCAAACTTCAATTAAAAGAGGGCGAGCCAACTACGGAAAGCAAATGAAAACCCGTGTCCGGCACCTAGTCTAGTCTTCATGTCTTCTCACCAGCGCGGAGCTAAGTGCTGCCACTAGGACGTGGGAGGGAGCCCCCGAGGCCCGAGGACGGCACTCCTGAGACTCCGGGGCATGTACAGCCCCACTCATTATTACGTGAGAGTGTCACGAGCGGAGAACTTCACAGGCACTGGGCCTTCTTCACAGGCGCTGGGCCTTTCTTCATGGGTAGAACTTCTGGAGGTGCTGGATGTTCCAGGCGTTTTGGATGGTTACCCCGTCCTGTGTCTCCAGGCGCGCGGCGCTAGGCCTGGAGACATGGACGACCTTGAATGGGCCCTCCCACATGGGTGAGAGCTTATGCAGCCCTTCCCTGGAGAGCACCCGCCTCAGGACGAGGTCGCCCACCTCGAGCGTCCTGGAGCGGACGCTGCAATAGTGGTACCGCCGCAGCGCCTGTTGGTATCTTGCCGCCCGCAGTGCAGCTTCACAGCGGCGTTCCTCCCCCAGCACGAGATCCATCCCCCGCGTGGCGTCCTGCTGCATCTCATCGAATGCCAGGACCCGTGCGGAGCGATGCGTGACCTCATGAGGGAGAACCGCTTCTGCCCCGTAGACGAGGAAGAATGGGGTCTCGCCCGTTGGCTTGGTGGCGGTGGTGCAGATGGACCACAGCACGGACTGGAGCTCGCCGTGCCAGCCCCTGCCGCAGGCTTCAAGCTTCTTCTTGAAGGTCCTAGTCTTGAGGCCTCTCAGGACCTCCGCATTGGCGCGCTCGGCTTGGCCATTGCTCCGGGGGTGCGCCACCGAAGCATAGCAGACCTGCGTTCCAAGGTTAGCACAGTACGTTTTAAAGAGATTACTGGTGAACTATGAGCCATTATCGGTGATGATGCGGTTGGGGACCCCAAAACGGCTCACGAGGCCCTTGATGAACTTGACCGCGGAGCCAGCTGGGATGGTGCGGACGGCTTCCACCTCCGCCCACTTGGTGAACTTGTCGATGGCAACGTAGGGGTATCGGTAGCCCCCAGGCGCTCGAGGGAACGGGCCCAAGATGTCCAGTCCCTAGGCTGTGAACGGCCACGAGAGTGGAATGGTCTGGAGGCCCTGAGCTGGCTGATGGATTTTCTTGGTGTGGAATTGGCTGGCCTCGCAGGACTTCACCAGCTCGGCTCCATCACTGAGCGCCGTAGGCCAGAAGAATCTGCTACGGAATGCCTTGTCGACGAGGGTTCATGATGACGAGTGGTGCCCGCAGTCCCCACCGTGTATGTCGGCTAGCAGCTCCTTCCCCTGTTCCCTGGAGGTGCAACATAGTGAAACGTCATTTGGCCGCTTCCTGTATAACTCACTGTCCCTGATGCAGTATGATGTGGCCTGCCGGGCCACGCGCTGCGCGTCCTCCTCCTGCTCCGGCAGTGTCCCTTGCATCAGGTATTCCTTGAATTCCTTGGTCCAGCATCCCTCCTGGGGCTCAAGCGCCAAGAGTAGACGCGCTCCCGAAGTCGGGCCACAGGCTGGGGCTCCCATGGCAGGTGGTTGTGGGAGCTCCCCCCGAGGCTGCACTGTCCTCGAAAGCGGCGGTTGATACGTCTCCAACGTATCTATAATTTTTTATTGCTCCATGCTATATTATCTACTATTTTGGACTATATTGGGCTTTATTTTCCACTTTTATATTATTTTTGGGACTAACCTATTAACCGGAGGCCCTGCCCAGAATTGCTATTTTTTTTGCCTATTTCAGTGTTTCAAAGAAACGGAATATCAAACGGAGTCCAAACGGAATGAAACCTTCGGGAACGTGATTTTCTCACCGAATATGACCCAGGAGACTTGGACCCTACGCCAAGGAAGCTTCAAGGTGGGCACGAGGTAGGGGGCGCGCCCTACACCCCCAGGCGCGCCCCCACCCTCGTGGGCCCACCGAAGCTCCACCGACGTACTTCTTCCTCCTATATATACCTACGTACCCCCAAACGATCAGATACGGAGCCAAAAACCTAATTCCACCGCCGCAACTTTCTGTATCCACGAGATCCCATCTTGGGGCCTGTTAGGAGCTCACGGAGAGGGCCGTCATCACGGAGGGCTTCTACATCATCATAGCCTCTCACGATGAAGTGTGAGTAGTTTACCTCGGACCTTCGGGTCCATAGTTATTAGCTAGATGGCTTCTTCTCTCTTTTTGGATCTCAATACAATGTTCACCCCCTCTCTTGTGGAGATCTATTCGATGTAATCTTGTTTTTGTGGTGTGTTTGTTGAGACTGATGAATTGTGGGTTTATGCTCAAGTCTATCTATGAATAATATTTGAATCTTCTCTGAATTCTTTTATGTATGATTGGTTATCTTTGCAAGTCTCTTCAAATTATCCGTTTGGTTTGGCCAACTAGATTGGTAGTTCTTGCCATGGGAGAAGTGCTTAGCTTTGAGTTCGATCTTGCGGTGTCCTTTCGATGGATGAAGGCGGCAAGCCACGTATTGTATCGTTGCCATCGAGGATAACAAGATGGGGTTTATTTCATATTGCAAAAATTTATCTCTCTACATCATGTCATCTTGCTTAAGGCGTTACTCTGTTTTTAACTTAATACTCTAGATGCATGCTGGATAGCGGTCGATGAGTGGAGTAATAGTAGTAGATGCAGAATCGTTTTGGTCTACTTGTCTCGGACGTGATGCCTATATACATGATCATACCTGGATATTCTCATAACTATGCTCAATTTTTTCAATTGCTCAACAGTAATTTGTTCACCCACCGTAGAATACTTATGCTCTTGAGAGAAGCCGCTAGTGAAACCTATGGCCCCCGGGTCTATTCTCATCATATCAATCTCCATCACTTTTATCTTGCTTTGCTTTTTACTTTGCCTTTTACTTTTCACTTTGCATCTCTATATCAAAAATACCAAAAATATTATCTATCATCTCTATCAGATCTCACTCTCGTAAGTGACCGTGAAGGATTGACAACCCCTAATCGCGTTGGTTGCGAGGAGCTATTGTTTTTGTGTAGGTATGAGGGACTTGAGCGTGGTCTCCTACTGGATTGATACCTTGGTTCTCAAAAACTGGGGGAAATACTTACGCTACTCTGCTGCATCATCCTCTCCTCTTCGAGGAAATCCAACGCAAGCTCAAGAGGTAGCAAGAAGAATTTCTGGCGCCGTTGCCCGGTAGTCTGCACAAAAGTCAACATACCAAGTACCCATCACAATCCCTATCTCCCGCATTACATTAGTTGCCATTTGCCTCTCGTTTTCCTCTCCCCCACTTCACCCTTGCCGTTTTATTCGCCCTCTCTTTTCCGTTCGCCTTTATGTCTTTCTTGGCTCGTTTTCTCACTTGGCTGAAATAGTTGAGTATTTATTGCTAAACTGAGAAGCTAATATCTATGGATCCTCATCCTCTTGCCAATCTTTTTAAGAGATCCAATTATTATGAACCAATTCCTAGTGATTTGGATGCACTAGATTATCTTTATAAGGTTTTGCCTGAATTCTGTAAATCTAAAAAGTGTGATGAAGTGCTTTATGAAGTGATTCACGATAGATCTTTGAATAAAAAGCATGATTGCAATGATTTTATTATAAATTCTATTGATGTAAATTATGCTAATATGCAAAACCCTAAGCTTGGGGATGCTAGTTTTGTTATGTCTACTCCTTGTTGCAATGATCATGATTGGGGTGATTCTTCTTATGATCTTGAAAGTTTATTTAAGCCCCATGATGAATATGAGATTGATAATATTGTTTGCAATAATATTGAAAGTGGGTTCGGAAGAGTGTCAACTTTAGATCCCACATATTTGGAGAATGTTCAATCTTATGAAGTTTTTGATAAAAGTGGGCTTGGAGAAATCATGACTTTAGTTAATGATAATCCCACTATTTCGGAAGAGTGTCAACTTTGCATACATGTGGATCGTGTTAAGTATATGTTTTGTGATAGCTATATTGTATAATTTGCTTATGATCCTACATGTAATTATTATGAGAGAGGAAAATATGGTTATAGAAATTTTCATATTGCTAAATTACCTCTCGTCATGTTTAGATTGCTATTGTTTCATTCTTCTTACTTGCATATGCTCGATCTTGCTTGTCTATCTAATTTGTTTTCCTATAAGATGCCTATGCATAGGAAGTATGTTAGACTTAGATGTGTTTGTCATGTTTTTCATGATGCTCTCTTTGCGCTTCAATTCTTATCTTTTATGTGAGCATCATTAGAATTATCAATGTCTAGCTAAAAGGGCTTTAAAGAAAAGCGCTTGTTGGGAGATAACCCAATATATTTCCTTTCTGTAGTTGAATAAATAACCCATCTACATTCTGTTTGGATGTGGTTTTGTGTTTTAATTAGTGTTTGTGCCAAGTTAGACCTATTGGATCTTGGATGATAGTTATTTGATGTTGCTGTAATTTCCAGAAACTTTGCGCTCAGTGCCCGAATTATTAAAAATCATCAGAACGTGATTAAATACTGATTCCAATTGCTTATGATCAATAAACAAATTGTCTAGGTCGTCTAATTTTGGTAGGATTTTTTGGGTTCCAGAAGTTTGCGTTAGTTACAGTTTACTACAGACTGTTCTGTTTTTGACAGATTCTGTTTTTCGTGTGTTGTTTGCTTATTTTGATGAATCTATGGCTAGTAAAATAGTTTATAATCCATAGATAAGTTGGAATACAGTAGGTTTAACACCAATAAAAATAAATAATGAGTTCATTACAGTAATTTGAAGCGGTCTTTTGTTTTCTTTCTCTAACGGAGCTCACGAGATTTCTATTGAGCTTTGTGTTGTGAAGTTTTCAAGCTTTGGGTGAATTCTTTTGATGGATTATGGAACAAGGAGTGGGAAGATATTAAGCTTGGGGATGCCCATGGCACCCCCAAGATAATCCAAGGACACCAAAAAGTCAAAGCTTGGGGATGCCCCGGAAGGCATCCCCTCTTTCGTCTACTTCAATCGGTAATTTACTTGGAGCTATATTTTTATTCACCAACATGATATGTGTTTTGCTTGGAGCGTCTTGTATTATTTGTGTCTTTGTTTTTTAAGTGTTCCACAATCATCCTTGCTGTACAAACCTTTTGAGAGAGCCATACATAAATTGGAATTTGATAGAATACTCTATGTGCTTCATTTATATCTTTTGAGCTATGTAGTTTTGCTCTATGTGCTTCACTTATATTTTTTTAGCGTTATAATTTTGCACTATGTGCTTCACTTAGATCTTTTAGAGCATGGTGGTGGTTTGTTTTGAAGAAACTATTGATCTCTCATGCTTCACTTAGATTATTTTGAGTCTTAATAGCATGGTAATTTGCTTAATAATAATATGCTTGGTATTCAAGATTTGTGAAACTTTCTTTTGAGTGCGTTGAATACTAAGAAAAGATTGAGGCTTGATAATTGTTTTGAGATATAAAGATGGTGATATTTGAGTCATGCTAGTTGAGTAGTTGTGAATTTGATAAATTCTTGTGTTAAAGTTTGTGATTCCCGTAGCATGCACGTATGGTGAACCGTTATGTGATGAAGTCGGAGCATGATTTATTTATTGATTGTCTTCCTTATGAGTGGCGGTCGGGGACGAGCGATGGTATTTTCCTACCACTATCCCCCTAGGAGCATGCGTGTAATACTTTGCTTTGAAAACTTCTAGATTTTTGCAATAAGTATATGAGTTCTTTATGACTAATGTTGAGTCCATGGATTATACGCACTTTTTCCCATCCTTCCACCATTGCTAGCCTCTCTAATACCGCGCACTTTTAAGCGGTATCATACACCCACCATATCCTTCCTCAAAACAGCCACCATACCTACCTATCATGGCATTTCCATAGCCATTCCGAGATATATTGCCATGCAACTTTCCACCGTTCCGTTTACTATGACACGCTCCATCATTGTCATATTGCTAGCATGATCGTGTAGTTGACATCGTATTTGTGGCAAAGCCGCCGTTCATAATTCTTTCATACATGTCACTCTTGATTCATTGCATATCCCGGTACACCGCCGGAGGCATTCGTATAGAGTCATAATTGTTCTAAGTATCGAGTTGTAATTGTTGAGTTGTAAGAAAAATAAAAGTGTGATGATCATCAATTTTTAGAGCATTGTCCCAAGTGAGGAAAGAATGATGGAGACTATGATTCCCCCATAAGTCGGGATGAGACTCCGGACGAAAAAAAACAGGCCATAAAAAAAGAGAAAAGGCCCGAATAAAAAAAGAAAAAAATGAGAGAAAAAGAGAGAAGGGACAATGTTACTATCCTTTTACCACACTTGTGCTTCAAAGTAGCACCATGATCTTCATGATAGAGAGTCTCTCATTTTGTCACTTTCATAAACTAGTGGGAATTTTTCATTATAGAACTTGGCTTGTATATTCCAATGATGGGCTTCCTCAAAATTTCCCTAGGTCTTCGTGAGCAAGCGAGTTGGATGCACACCCACTTAGTTTCTTTTGATGAGCTTTCATATACTTATAGCTCTAGTGCATCCGTTGCATGGCAATCCCTACTCACTCACATTGATATATATTAATGGGCATCTCCATAGCCCGTTGATACGCCTAGTTGATGTGAGACTATCTTCCCCTCTTTTTTGTCTTCTCCACAACCACCACTCTATTCCACACATAAGTGCTATATCCATGGCTCACGCTCATGTATTGCGTGAAGATCGAGAAAGTTTTGAAAATGTTAAAGTATGAAACAATTGCTTGGCTTGTCATCGGGGTTGTGCATGATTTAAATACTTTGTGTGGTGAAGATAGAGCATAGCCAGACTATATGATTTTGTAGGGATAACTTTCTTTGGCCATGTTATTTTGAGAAGACATAATTGCTTTGTTAGTATGCTTGAAGTATTATTATTTTTATGTCAATATGAACTTTTGTATTGAATCTTTCTAATATGAATATTCATACCACAGTTAAGAAGATTTGCATTGAAATTATGCCAAGTAGCACTCCGCATCAAAAGTTCTCTTTTTATCATTTACCTACTCGTGGACGAGCAGGAATTAAGCTTGGGGATGCGTCGACACGTCTCCAATGTATCTATAATTTTTGATTGCTCCATGCTACTTTTTCTACTGTTTTGGACTATATTGGGCTTTATTTTCCACTTTTATATTATTTTTGGGACTAACCTATTAACCGGAGGCCCAGCCCAGAATTGAAGTTTTTTGCCTATTTTAGTGTTTCGAAGAAACGGAATATCAAACGGAGTCCAAATGGAATGAAACCTTCGGGAATGTGATTTTCTCACCGAATATGACCCAGGAGACTTGGACCCTACGCCAAGGAAGCTTCGAGGTGGGCATGAGGTAGGGGGCGCGCCCTACACCCCCAGGCGCGTCCCCACCCTCGTGGGCCCATCGAAGCTCCACCGACGTACTTCTTCCTCCTATATATACCTACGTACCCCCAAACGATCAGATACGGAGCCAAAAACCTAATTCCACTGCTGCAACTTTCTGTATCCACGAGATCCCATCTTTGGGCCTGTTTCGGAGCTCCGCCGGAGAGGGCCGTCATCACGGAGGGCTTCTACATCATCATAGCCTCTCCGATGAAGTGTGAGTAGTTTACCTCAGACCTTCGGGTCCATAGTTATTAGCTAGATGGCTTCTTCTCTCTTTTTGGATCTCAATACAATGTTCTCCCACTCTCTTGTGGAGATCTATTCGATGTAATCTTCTTTTTGCGGTGTGTTTGTTGAGATCGATGAATTGTGGGTTAATGATCAAGTCTATATACGAATAATATTTGAATTTTCTCTTAATTATTTTATGTATGATTGGTTATCTTTGCAAGTCTCTTCGAATTATCCGTTTGGTTTGGCCAACTAGATTGGTAGTTCTTGCCATGGGAGAAGTGCTTAGCTTTGGGTTCGATCTTGCGGTGTTCTTTCCCAGTGACAGAAGGGGAAGAAAGGCACGTATTGTATCGTTGCCATCGAGGATAACAAGATGGGGTTTATTTCATATTGCATGAATTTATCTCTCTACATCATGTCATCTTGCTTAAGGCGTTAGTCTGTTTTTAACTTAATACTCTAGATGCATCTTTGGATAGCGGTCGATGAGTGGAGTAATAGTAGTAGAATCTTGAGAATCGTTTGGACTACTTGTCTTGGACATGATGCCTATATACATGATCATACCTGGATATTCTCATAACTATGCTCAATTACATCAATTGCTCAACAGTAATTTGTTCACCCACCGTAGAATACTTATGCTCTTGAGAGAAGCCACTAGTGAAACCTATGGCCCCGGGGTCTATTCTCATCATATCAATCTCCATCACTTTTATCTTGCTTTGCTTTTTTACTTCGCCTTTTACTTTTCACTTTGCATCTCTATATCAAAAATGCCAAAAATATTATCTATCATCTCTATCAGATCTCACTCTCCTAAGTGACAGTGAAGGGATTGACAACCCCTAATCGTGTTGGTTGCGAGGAGCTATTGTTTTTGTGTAGGTACGAGGGAGTTGAGCGTGGTCTCTTACTGGATTGATACCTTGGTTCTCAAAAACTGAGGGAAATACTTACGCTACTCTATTGCATCATCCTCTCCTCTCCGGGGAAATCCAACGCAAGCTCAAGAGGTAGCAGCGGTGCTGCTGATGGCTTGAAGAGCCGCTCCTCGAAGACGCTAGGCTCTTGGGGCTGTCGCTTGGATGCCCTTCTAGCGATGTCGTCAGCTTCCTTGTTGGTGCCATGAGGCATGTGCTGCAACTCCAGGCCCAAGAACTGCTTCTCCATCCTGCGCACCTCCGTGAGGTATGCCTCCATGTGTTCGTCCTTCGTCTCGTATACCTTCCTAGAGAAGTTGACGAGGAGCTGTGAATCGCCCCTGATGGTGAGACGCTTCACCCCCAGGGCCGCCGTAGCCTTCAGGCCGGCTGTAAGACCTTCGTACTCTGTAATGTTGTTGGAGACCTTCTCGACCTGCTAGAAGCAGAGCTGCACGACATAGTAGAGCTTGTCCTGAGTGGGCGAGATGAGCACTTCTCTAGCCCCCGCTCCCTGCCGCGTGAAGGCACCATCAAAGTACATGACCCAGCAGTCGAGCGCCTCACTTCTCGGCGAGAGAGACCGATCCATGCTGGGGTGTCCGTCCATTATGCCACGAAATCGACGAGCGCGGCTCCCTTGGTGACCCTAGTGGTGTTGAACTCCAACTGGAACGCCTGTTGCTCGATGTTCCACTCGGCAACCCTCTCGGCAGAGTTGGGGCTCCTGAGTACCCTCTCCAATGGGTAGGTCGAGACGACCTTGATGGGATGACCTTGGAAGTAGTGTCGCAGCTTGCGCGAGGCCACCAAGAGCGCTAGTAGGAGCTTCTGAGGCATGGGGTATCATGCTCTTGCACCCCTCAACACCGTGCTGATGAATTACACCGGGTGCTCGATGAGGGCTGGTGCGCTGATGAGACTTGCGCCTTCCGGAAGCTGGGGTGCCTCCTGAGGTGGTGCAGCCCCCAATGCCTGATAGCTTGTTGAGGTCCCTGTGGGCTCGGGGGCATCGCCCTCCTGAGCTTGGTCTTCTGCTGCCGCAGTCGCGGCCTTGGCGGCGCCCTCCTGGTCCTGTGCCGTCCCTGCTGGGGGCGTAGCTCGGCGTGGTGCGCCCTTGGCTTGGCGTTCCTCCTGAACCGCTACTAGAGCCGCGCTGGCGGAGTAGGGAGTGGCGGCAAGGTAAAGCACTAGGGGCTCAAGAGGTCGTGGCGCCACCATCACTGGAGGGCTGGTCAGGTATCTCTTGAGGTCTTGAAACGCTTGGTCGGCCTCCGGGGTCCACTCGAATGGGCCCTTCTTCTTCATCAGCTTGAAGAAGGGTAGGGCGCGCTCTCCCAGCTTGGAAATGAAGCGTCCCAACGTAGTCACCCGTCCAGCAAGCTTCTCCATTCCTAGAGGGTTTTCGGTGGACTCATGTCTTCAATGGCCTTGACCTTCTCCGGGTTAGCCTCAATCCCCCTGTGGGACACAAGGAAGCCCAGCAGCTTGCCGGAAGGGACGCCAAACACACACTTCTCCGAGTTGAGTCGCAAGTCTACCTGGCGGAGGCTTTCAAAGGTCTCCTTCAGGTCTTGGATCAAGGTCTTAGCCTCCCGAGACTTCACCATGATGTCATCGACGTAGCTTCGGCGTTTCTTCCGCGCTGCCGACCCAAGGCGATGTGCATGAGTCGTTGGAAGGTCGCGCCAGCATTGCGCAGTCCGAACGACATGCAAGTGTAGCAGTGCACCCCACACGGGGTCAGGAAGGCCGTCTTCTCTACATCTTCTACCGCCATCTTGATTTGGTGATATCCTGAGAATGCATCAAGGAAGCACAGCAAGTCGCACTCAGCGGTGGAGTCGATGATCTGGTCGATGCATGGGAGCGAGAACGGATCTTGGGGCAGGCCTTGTTGAGGTTGGTGAAGTCGACGCACATTCGCTCCTTCCCGCCCTTCTTGGTCACAACGACGGGGTTCACCAGCCACTCGGGGTACCGAACCTCGCGAATGACCCCCGCAGCCTCCAACTTGCGGGTCTCTTGGACGATGAAAGCTTGCTTCTCCGTGGACTGTCACCTTGCCCTCTGCTTTACCGGGCGTACATTGGGGCACACCTTCAAGTGGTGCTCTATCACTCCTCTTGGGACCCCTACCAGCTAATCGGGCTCCCAAGCGAACACTTTCTTGTTTGCACGCAGGAACTTCACCAGCGCCTCCTCCTGATCAGGCTCGAGATTGGCGCCTATGGTAAAGGTTGCCCCCGAGGATCCGTCCTCCTCGACTGGCACTTGCTTGGTTTCCGCCTTGTGTTAAGTGAAAAACTTCTTCTTCTTCGTTGGTGTGGCCCCCTTGGTCTGGGAGGTGTCAGCGTCAGCGGGATGCGCTGTTGCAGTGGTCTTGAGGGCAAGCTTGAGCGTCGTCAAGGCTTCCTTGGTGTCCCCAACTAACATGAGGACACCCTTGCTCCCGGGCATCTTCATGAGGTCATAGGCCGGATGGGTCGCTGCCATGAACTGAGCCAGGGCCGGGTACCCGAGGATGGCGTTGTACGGGAGGCCGATGCGGGCAATGTCGAAGTCGACGAGCTCGGTGCGGTAGTTGTCGCACGTGCCGAAGGTCACGGGGAGGCGGATCCGCCCCAGGGAGTGGGTGGAGCCTCCACCAACCCTTGAGAAGGGCTTGCTAAGGCGGAGCCGCTTGGGCGGTACGTGGAGAAGGATGAAGGCCTTGACGGAGATCATGTTGAGGCCGGCGCCACCGTTGGTGAGGGTCTTGGTGACGGACAAGTTGCAGATGGTGGGCGTGCAAAGCATTGGGAGCATGCCTGAGCCGACGGTGGAGACGGGATGGTCCCCTGAGTCGAAGGTGAGGGCGGCCTCGGGCGGAGCCCCCCAGCCCGGCGGAGCCCCCGGGCGCTTGATGGTGGCACCGATTTGGCGAAGGAACGACTTGACGTGACGATCCGAGGGTGGTGCTTGCGAGCCGCCGAGGAGGGCCGCAATCGCGTGATGCACCGGGGTCGCGTAGCGCGCAGCGAAGAGTCCATGCAACTCCTCCCAAGATGCCACCATGGATCCGGGGAGGTTGAGCAGCCAGGCGCGCGGTGCGCCAGCGAGGGTCATGGGAAGGCAGTTGGCCATGACCTTGTCGTCGTCCCAGCTTTAAGGATGGCCTCCTCATACGCCATCAGGAAAGCCGACGGGTCTGCCGCGCTGTCGTAGCGCAGCGGCATCTCTGGTTTGAACTTGGGTGGCCACTTCACCCGCCGCAAGGCGGGAGCAAGGGCTCGGAGCCACCAGGCGTTGCCATGGGCGTCCGTAGATCCGGTCGGAAGAGCGGCAGCGGTCATGGGGAATGGGCGCGAGGGTGGCGGAGCGTGAACCAACGGAAGGAAACTCCGGCGCACCCCTACCCGGCGCGCCAAATGTCGGATCTCGGGTGCCGGCAAAACCCTCAAGGTTCGAACACTGGGGTGCGCACGAAGATCTCCCCCTACCAAGTCATGCCCTTAACCTCGCTCTGATCTCTAAGGCTAGCTCAACGAACTCGCAACACAAGAGACACAAGATTTATACTGGTTCGGGCCACCGTTGCGTTGTAATACCCTACTACAGTGTGGTGTGGAGGATTGCCTCTTGGGCTGAGGATGAACAATACATGGGGAAGAACAGCCTCCTGAGGTGAGGTGTTCTTGTGCTTGGTGGATCTGTGGATGATATGAATCAGCTCAGGCTCAGTTCAGGCCCGGTTCCTTCTACTGTGGTGGCTAGTCCTATTTATAGAGGCCCTGGTCCTCTCCCCAAATATTGAGTAGGAAGGGAGCCAACAACGGCCAATTTGAAAGGGGACAGCTAGTACAAGCCATCCTGACAAAAGCAGTCTTCGCCTGCAAAAGGCTCTGGCGGTGATGCCGCCTTGGGCTCCACGGTGACCTCCATCTTGTCGTCCTGCTGGTCTTGGTCTCGTTGCATCGATGTGGAAACCTTTGCTTGATGCCTCGGTACTCCTCGCCTGCGCTTGCCTCCTTAGCACCAAAGAGGAAGCAAGGACACTGTGCGCGCTGGCGCCCGCCTGGTCTCGATCGTCATGGCTCACGTCACTGGAACCTCGCGAGGTTTGCCTTGCCTTGATCTCTCCGCCCCACGCGAGCTAGCCTGGTGAGGCCGCTCCCGAGGAGGTCTTGCGCCGCCCGCCTTGCGAGGATTGGCCCCTCGCGAGGGTCTTGGATGCTTGTTGGTGAAGATGGGCCTTACGGGCCCGCTCGCACAGGCAAGCCGTGGGCCGCAGGCAGGCAAGCCTGGGGACCCCCGTTCCCAGAACGCCGACACTGTTAAAGGCCCACTATGGGCACAGGCCTACCTAAAAAATATGAAAGCTTACACTGATTTAGGCCCAGATATTTTTAGTGGGCTACATGCAAATTTCGTCCCAGAATCGTTTTTAGCCCAATTGGAATGGGCCCGGCGAATGTTGGCATGTTGGGCTCCTATGAAGCTTTCGGCCGAATACATTACTAAGATAAACCTATACTATACAAAAATAGCTTCGTAATTACTGCATCCTTTGGCAGCATCATAAATGCTGTATCACAACAAAATAAATTCCAACCATACAACAAAAGTCCTGTTGGCACAAAGTTTACAGTCCTTGCAGATAAAAGCACCATCAGATGTATAGAAGCACAGATCATTTGACCTGAGTGCTTATGTTTCAGGCTGTAGAATCTGATGGAGCAGCACGATCTTCCCCTTTTTCCGCCATTGCTCTTGAACAACGAAGCAAATGTCTGATAGTCTGGTTTCAAAACCATTCATATCTTCATGACATTTGTCAACCACTATTTTTGTTTCTAACACAACATCCATTAGGGATTGGACTTGTGTTTGGAGCACAGATATATCACTCAGTCTAGCCGGAAGATTTAGTTCAGTAGGCGATTTGGATGAGGTTACCTTGACAACCAACCCAAAATTACGCAGGAAGGTGCTTTATGCACTGTTGGTGGAGAGATACTGACGCCTTAACTATGACAAGAGGTGACATTGTGCCTGTGGTAGCCTCATCACCTTCAGGTGGTTGTGGTTGTTCAATCATTTGTTCCATAGCTTGCTAAAAGTTTGAACTTGTAGATTAGTGTACCAGATAAGTTACTAATGAGACAAAAACAAACAAAGTAGGTTTCATGTTTATACGTAACTTATTTTGGTGAACTACTATAATGCATTAGCATGTATTGTAGTGCCAACTACATAATAAAATCACTTTCGAAACATATGTCCATGTAGCATGCCTATTGTATTGTCTGTTTCCTCACATTCGTTGACATCTAAGGATAAAGAGACATGGTTTAATGTAGGATAAAGAGACACCAGTCATATCCTGGGCAAACAGATATAAAACAAACACGCAATTCTATCATTGTGTGCGCACGTGAACATCACAACTAGATTACAGATCAAGACCAAAAGAATATCCTTCATCTCTTTTAAATCATGTAAGGTGAAATGATACGTTAAGACAACTGTGTATAAATGTGAACAGAGTAACTGACATTGGCTGCAAACCAAGCAGTTAAATGAACACACCATAGTACCAATCAGTTCAAAGGCAGGAGGAGTAAGGACTTACAACAGCGGCCTGAACTGGTGTGCTCGTGCCCTTCATCTTGCTAGTGTGGCAATCCTTGAAGATTTGCACTGCATTCGGTTCAGGTTCTTTTTGGTCCGCACAGGTTTTCCTCTGTGTTTGGATCAAGTCAATATAGATACGATAATATGGCACAGAAAAAACAAGGAAGTAGCAGCTATTTACAAGAGCCTCGCTGTGTGCAATATAGCTACGAGATCCTGTTGTCTGTTGGAATTTCACTTTAGAATGGTTGGTATTGTTCTTCAAGCAGTTAGCCTATAAGAAGATACACTTGTAAGGCACATACATAAATACAAGTTCAATATGTGGTCTGATCAAATACATATACCTTACCTAATACTTTGGATCAGACCAGTGTTTAACAAGGGCTCTCCAGTCTTCATCTGTAATATATTCCACTGGAGATGTTTGGGCGATTTCATTGTTAGCCTTGCCTTCAAAGTGAGATTTTCTAAGGTGGTACCGATCTTGTCATGAGCAGACTGAAAAACATGAGTGCATGCTTGTTTAGTTGCATCATCTTTCGGATCCAACTTGAACCTCATCTGTTGAAAAAAGAATGTGAGCCTTATTAGGAGGAAGCTAGAAAGTATGGCACAGAGCAAGACAATATTACAAATTGCGATGAATCACATTACTTACGCATAAATGGTCAAGGAAGGTGTTAAACTTGGTATTGTCTTTCTCATTCCTGTACTGGATCCATGTTGGGAGGATACGTGCATGACACCTAACGGCAATGGCTGCCTCTGATACTAACTTGGCTGACTCTGTAGCATCACGTGGCCTTTTTAAACCTGCCTCAAAATGGATCTCCATTCTTCCTCCTTTAGATTTTGTTAATCTGTCAAGCATTATCCCTGATGTCTATTTCCGCTTGAGCCGTGGTGCTAGTTCAACAACGATTATGGAAAGTGTTAGTGCGCATCAAACTGTGAGAGTACATGTAAAGGAGCATGCAACTGCAACTTGACTCGGTCAGGTACCGTCTTAGTGTTGATGCTCATGAGGTTCATCTGATCTTGCCAAGTCCTGTTGTGTCAGCAGTGCTTCGAAAGTAGTGCTAGGTGTGAATGCAGCTTGGGAACTGGCCAGTTCTGGAGCAAACGAACGAGTAACTCATTGAGATGCTGGTACAGTTGAAGCGGCTGCTGCAGCTGGTGAAGCAGGTGATACTATGTTTGTAGATTTAGCCGGTGTACTTGGACCTTCTACTGCACTATAAGTACCAGCAAAATCTCGAGGGCAGATCCTTTTCCGTTTCACCCGACGAGTAACACCATTCCCTACTATATTCTTTTCCTTGCTCTTTTTTGACTTTTCCATGTCAAGGCATACCCACAACACAAAAGAATAAAATCGCTCTTCAGAACTCATTGATGCATGATACAGACAAGCAATACTTTGATGTAAGACAACCGTATGAGGATGAAATATGTAAAAAAAAACAGGACGGCGTGACATATTGACAGCCACGATGTGTAAACTAAGCAGAAGGATTTTCAAGAAAATAGAAGTAATGCAAGCTAGACACCATATGAAAGATGCAACCAATATCACTCTGCCTAGTTAAAAGTGTCTTGTCATAAGTGGCATTTCGAAAAATTAGAAGCAGTACAACGTAGAAATCAATGCAAGATGCAACCACTATCAAACTGCCATGTTAAAAGCGTCCAATCATGAGTGACTGATGCAGGATACACAACAGCAGTACTTTGATGTAAGAACATGGTATGATTGATAGATGCAGTGTATTCTAGACACAGAAAGGCATGTCATATGCACATGTATAACATATAAACTCAGCAGGTGCAATTTAATCAGAATAGAAGAAATCCAGGCTAGACAACATATGCAACATGAAACCAATTATCACACTGTCAACTTAGAGCAAGCACCTGCAATGGTGGAGTACGGGAGATGAACTCATCATGTAGACTTGGGACTTCAAATTCATTAGCAGTGGTAGTGGCAAATCTAGAGAGTCTCTGTTTGCGTTGGTCCGGAGGACCACCAACATCCCCTAACTTACTCTTTTCCTTCCTATTTTCTGATATTGCCTTATGAAGTCAAAACCAAAAGAAGATGAATAAAATTAGCTCTGCATAACTGGTTGATGCATGATACAGATGAACACTACTTTGATGTAAGGCAAGCGCAGGATAGGAGGATGGAATATATACAAAAAGAAGACAAGCATATTCAGACGTATGATAGGAGGAGGGAATATGTATGAAAAACAGTAAGCAGAAGGCATTTCAACAAAATTAGAAGAAATGAAAGCTAGGCACCATATGAACATGCAACCAATATCACTCTATCAGGTAAAAAGTGTCTCGTCGTAAGTGCCATTTCAAGAAATTAGAAGCAGTATAAGCTAGAAGACAATGCAAGATGCAATCTACATCACACTTCCAAGTTAAATGTGTCTTATGGGTAAGTGATCGTTGCAGGTATAAGTTGTAAGCTACGCAGATGCAATTCAACAAAATCAGAAGCAATACAAACTAGACATCATATGGAACACGCAACCACATATAACAGTTCCAAGTTAGAGCAAGCACCTGGGATGGTGGAGTAGGGGAGATGTGCTCATCATCTACATGTATGTTCTAGAAACAGGAACAGGTGTCATATTCACAAGCATTATGTGTAAAGTAAGTAGATGCAATTCAACAAAGTTAGAAGCAATACAAGCTAGACATCATACGCAACATGCAACCACATATAATAGTGCCAAGTTAGAGAAAGCACATGTGATGGTGGAGTAGGGGAGATGTGCTCATCATCTACACGACTCGTTATTTGTCCAGCCTTGTGTTGTCTTGCTAATCATGTTGGTAGGATGGCGGAGTAGAATCTGTAGAGACCCTCTGTT
Source organism: Aegilops bicornis (assembly GCA_021605145.1). Classification (NCBI taxonomy): domain Eukaryota; kingdom Viridiplantae; phylum Streptophyta; class Magnoliopsida; order Poales; family Poaceae; genus Aegilops; species Aegilops bicornis. The sequence goes on from CM038675.1 coordinate 331,916,403, forward strand.
CGAGTTGCTCCGAAGGACCACTATCATCCACTGCCGGACTAATTTCCTTCAGTTGTATCGATTTTGCATTGTGAAGTCAAACCGATAAGAAAAAGGAATAAAATTCGCTCTTCAGAACTCATTCATGCATGATACTGATGAACACTACTCAGATGAAAGGCAAACACATGATACGAGGATGGAATATGTACGAAAAACGGGACGGCGTGACATATTCACACCTATGATGTGGTAACTAAGTAGAAGGCATTTCAATAAATTAGAAGCACTAGAAGCTAGACACCATATGAAAGGTGCAACCAATATCACTCTGCCAAGTTCAAATTGTCTGGCGTTTCAACAAATTAGAAGCAGTACATGCTACAAATCATATGCAAGACACAACCAATATCACAGTGGCGTCTTAAAGGTGCCTTATCATAAGTGACTGATGCGGGATATGCAAGAACAGTAGTCTGATGTAAGAACATGGTGTGATCAGATATAGTATCTTCTAGAAACAGGAACATGTGTCATATTCATAGGCATTATGTGTAAAGTAAGCAGATGCAATTCAACAAAGTTAGAAGCAATACAAGCTAGACATCATACGCAACATGCAACCACAGATAATAGTGCCAAGTTAGAGCAAGCACCTGTGATGGTGGAGTAGGGGAGATGTGCTCATCATCTACACAGCTACGTTGACTGTCTAGCCTTGCGTTGTCTTGAGAATCTTGTTGGGAATATGGCGGAGTAGAATCTGTAGAGACCCTCCGTTTCAGTTGCTCGGAAGGACCACCACCATCCAATGCCTTACCAATTTCCTTCCGCTTTATTGATTTTGCATTGTGAGGTCAAACTAACAAGAAAAAGGAATAAAATTTGCTCTTTAGAACTCATTCATGCATGATACTAACGAAAACTACTCTGATGAAAGGCAAAGTCATGATACGAGGATGGAATATGTATGAAAAACTGGACGGCTTGACATATTCACACCTATGATGTGGTAACTAAGCAGAAGGCACTTCGACAAATTAGAAGCACCGCAAGCTAGACACTATATGGAAGGTGCAATCAATATCACTCTGCCAAGTTAAAACTGTCTCGTCATAGGTGGCGTTCATCAAACTAGAAGCACTACATGCTAGAAATCATATTCAAGACGCAAACCAATATCACACTGCCAACTTAAAGGTGTCCCATCATATGTGACTGACGCAGGATACACAAGAAGAGTAGTTTCATGTAAGAAAATGGTGCGCTAGACATATATAGTATGTACCAAAAACAGGAAAGCGTGTCATATTTACACGTATCATGTGTAAGCTAAGCAGATGCAGTTTACACTAATTAGGAGCAATACAAGCTAAACACCATATGCAACACCTTGGATGGCGGAGTAGGGGAGCGGAGACTTGGAACTTGTAATGCACTAGCAGTACTACAAGGAGAATCTGTACAGATGCTCTGTTTACGTTGCTACAGAGGACCACCATCATCGCCTTTCTTACTCTTTTCCTTCCTCTTTTTTGATTTTTCCTTGTCAAGTCAAACCCACAAGAAAAAGGAATAAAATTTGCTCTTCAGAACTCATTGATGCATGATACTGACGAGCACTACTTTCATGTAAGATAGTCGCATGATGGGATGATGGAATATGTATGAAAAATAGGACGGCATGACATATTGACATGTATGATGTATAAAGTGTAAACTAAGCACAAGGTGTTTGAACTAGTTAGAAGCAATGCAAGCTATAAACCATATGAAAGATGAAACCAATATCACTCTGCCAAATTAAAAGGGTGGCCTAACAAATGTATTTGACCAATTAGAAGCAATACATCGCAACATGCTAGAAATAATATGCAATATGCAACGAATAAAGGTGTCTCATCGTAAGTGATTGATGCAAGATACAGAAGAGAGGTAGTTTCATGTAAGAACATGGTTAACACATAGATGTAGTGTGTACCAAAAATAGGAAGGCATGTCATATTCACTGGTATAATGTGTAAACTAAGCAGATGCAATTTACCCTAATTAGAAGCATTACAAGCTAGACACCCTATGCAACATGCAACCACATATCCTGCTTTGCAAAGTTAGAGCAAGCACCTGCGATGGTGGTGTAGGGGAAGTGCGGTCTTCAAGTACAGAGCTACGTTCAATATCTTCAACTAGGCTTGCTGTTTCTTGAGAATCATGTGGAGAGGATGAAACTGCACTCTTTATGAGAGTAGTGCGTCTCATACTAACCCACGAGCGTGACTGTCTCATCATAAGCGATAGATGCAGGATCGACAAGAACAGTAGTTTCATGTAAGAACATGGTGTGATAGGTAGATGTAGTATGTACCAAAAACAGGAAGGCATGTCATATTCACATGTATAATGTGTAAGCTAAGGATATGCAATTTAACAAATTAGGAGCAATACAGGCTAGGCACCAAATGCAACATGCAACCAGATATCCTGCTTGCCATGTTAGAGCAAGCACCTGGGGTTGTGGAGTAGGGGAGATGAGATTTGGAACTTGCACCGCGGTAGGAGTAGCAGGAGAATCTGCAGAGATCATCTGTTTCGGTTGCTCCAGAGGACCACCATCATTCCGTGCCTTCATCCTTTTAGATTTTGCCTTGTCAAGTAAACACACAAGAAAAGGGAATGAAATTCGCACTTCCAAGTTCGTTGATGCATGATCTTGTGAACACAACTTTTATGTATGGCAACCACATTGTAGGAGGATGGAATATATACGAAAAACACTAAGCAGAAGGCATTTCAACAAATTGGAAGCAATGCAATCTAGACACCATATGAAAGATCCAACCAAAATCACTCTACCAAGTTAGATGTGTCTCATTATAAGTGGCACTTCAACAAATTAGAGGCAATACATGTTTGAAATGATATGCAAGATGCAACCAATATTACATTATCAACTTGAAGGTGTCTCGTCAGAAGTGATTGATGAGGGATACACAAGAAAAGTAGTTTGATTAAGAACATGGTTAATAAAAAGACGTAATATGTACCAAAAACAAGAATGCATGTCATATTCACAGGTATAATGTGTTAACTAAGCATATGCAATTTACCCTAATTAGAAGCATTACAAGGTAGACACCATATGCAACATGCAACCACATATCACACTTACAAGTAAGAGCAAGCACCTGCGATGGTGGTGTGGAGGAATTGCGGTCATCAACTAGAGAGCTACGTTGACTATCTTCATTTAGCCTTGCTGTTTCTTGAGAATCATGTGGGGAGGATGACACTGCACTCTTTAAAGGAGTAGCGCGTCTCACAGTAACCCACTCGGGTGACTGTCTCGTCATAAGTGATTGATGAGGGATACAAAAGAGCATTAGTTTTATGTACGAACATGGTTAACATACATATGTAGTATGTATCAGAAACAGGAAGGCATGTCATTATCAAAGGTATAATGTGTAAAGTAAGATGATGCAATTTAACCAAATTGGAAGCAATACAAGCTAGACACCATAAGCAACATGCAACCACATTTGTGTGTGAAGTTAAAGCAAGCACACAGGATGGTTGTGTGTGGCAATTGAGATCATCAAGCTGCAGAGCTACGTTCTTGTCTCCATCTGCTGGCACTGCACCCTTTAGAGCTGAGAGCGGTTAGTGCTTATCTCCGAATTACCTTTGGGCGACTTACATCTTTTCTTTTTTGTATTCATCAACACTGCGTCAGAGTCTGAAATACCCATGCATAAAAAAACAATAGTGTGGGTATGGGTGAAGTGTGTGCACAAGTAGTACAGTGGAAAGGTAGCAGATAGCAGGTCGGTGAGAAATAAATGATGGGAGACATATGATAGCTATACAACATGCATGGCACACGAAATTACTAGATTCTAGGATTTTGAAATATGAGCACAGGGATGGCTGGGAAATGTAGATGCTCCTCCAGCACACCATAAGGTGTGGTCCTATGAAAATAACAGTCAACTGAAAACAAATAGGCCAGTCCATTTTTTCTGCACCGTCCGATGTACAAAGAACGGGCAGATCGCCTTCATTTACCTAAAGCCAGTCAGTGTTATGATCTTCCTCGAAACACCAGCGACCACTGGCCCAGTCCCCTGCCTCCGCCCTCCCCTCGACCTCACCGCACCACTGTGCTTGTCACCACCCCGGCCATCCCTTCAAGCCCCGCCGACCTCCAGATCGGGCGCAAGCAGCTCCTGTGCCCCACACCCCTATGATAGACACCGATGTACGCTTCCCCGTGAGCAGGTGGACTAGGTGCTCCGCGCGCCTAAGCGGGTGCTTCTTCTTTTAATTGCGATTCGACTGACCCTGAATTGAAATCCAGGAGGGCTACTGACCTCTAGCAAAGGTGAAATAGTAAATGGGAGGAAACCTTGTGCATTTAGTATCACAAAGAAGATGTAGTACGAAGCGCTCAACTAGTTTCTTTCGTGGGATGAATATGATGTGAGCACAGACCTAAGATTTGCATGAATAAGGGAAGAGGAGTACCTCTTTCTGCTGGCAGTGCTATGTCCTCCTTCTGTTTTTCCAACGATCTTCTTATGGTTCGCTGGAAACAAGAAGTTGTGGAGGATGGTGGGGCCTTGGATGAACCCATGGCCAAGTTGTTGAGTGTGGTGCGGTGGCCTTCTGTCGGCGGCGGGGAACCAGATCCGAGGCGGTGAACGACGGCGTAGTGGGAACAGCTCCGGTGCTGTGGACGGTTGCGACAGTGGAGCGTCACCGGTGAGGCACAGGACGGCGTGGTCGAAGTGGTTCTGGTACGGCGCACGTCGGCATAGGCATCGTGGAGGCAGCTCTGCCTCGGCTTTAGCTGCTAAGTCCTTGAGGGTGTTGTGGTCTCGGTTGCGTTGGACGACGACGTCGGGGTACCGGCTCCGGCATAACGGAGGAGGGCGGCGGTGGATTGGGCGCGATGGGGTGGAGGACGGAGGAGGCTGGGGTTTCACGGCTGGTGGAGAGGGTGTTTTGGCGCCCACAAAGTATGAACGGGGAAACGGAGGGAGGGGGAACTAAGGGTGAACAATGTTTCGGTTTGAGACGCGCTTGTTTGAAATTTGGGGAAAGTTACAAACTTTGCCCCCATCTAAAATTTCGGACATATTGCGGGTTGGGGGTAGGACAGTAATCTCAGGTGTCCCAAATGGTGGGCCGGATAGATTTTGGCCGAGTGCATGGGTGTTTACGCGCCCACGGCGTATGAATGCTTCTAGGGTACACGTGCCAGAGTCAGGATAGTAATTTCCTACCACCAAACATTAGTCTCGCGCGGTTTCGGGTGACCAGAGGCTTATTTGGCACTTAGTTCAATATTTGGGAGCAGAAGCATTAACGTTTTCGGTTCTCTTGAATTGAACTTTCAGGATTTGTCAAACTTGACAAATCTTAACTCTTGAAAGTCCTAAAACTACGATTATTTTCGAATGGATGGGGTACATTTGAATATACATTGTACACGAGTATATATTAAAAAATACGCAACTTACCTCAGTTCATGCATGGTTCCAGATATAATCTCCTTGGTTGCAAAAAAATATTTAGACATGCATATGAATATATAGCATGTTCAAACACACAACAAAGATTGATGCCCCCTTTTAGATCTGATTTACAAATGCCATTATCTCGGGTTCAAATAGATGAATGCACTTCCTATGAATTTGAATCTTCGAAACCCCCTTTATGTTGAATTCAACATGTATTCTATTTTGTAGCTAGCAATTTGGAATGTATCCATGTAAGTGAGAAATGTATAAAGTGCTTCACACTAACAACATGGAGTGCACTAATAATGTTTATATATGAATTGCAAAAGCATTGCATTGCCTGTATTTCAAACCGCTCTCACTCTATGGATCGATAATATGAAATAAGCACATGCACATGTTAGAATTCAATAGAGTATGGGTGTCTGATAGAAATACGCAAATTGCAAAATTCATGATCTCATCCAAACATAATAATGCCATTTATATTTTAATTTAATGTGTAGAACCGCCTTTTACACGTAGATGCACTATGCCTCGGCCCGTTCTCACAAACATGCTATATATCTCTCTATCTAACGCATAAGTGCACACACTTTATATACATCGGCATTTCTCTTTCACACATGCTCACAATCTCTCCCGGCGTGTCGGGGTGTCTCACGCACACACTCTCTCTGTATTTCACTCTCTCTTTCTGACTACTATGTACCACTCTTTTCACTAATCTCAGTTGGAAAACACTATTTCTCTCACATGCATATATACACACGCACGGTCTCTACTAGCCCTCTATACGCACATATATGTGCCTACGTGTCTCCCGCACGCACATTATCTTTAGGCTTCTCTAGCACACATCCCCCCATAGATACACCTCTCTCTTAGTAGTTGGCAGATATGATTCCATCAGATCATTTGGTGGGATATACCTGACTGTTAGGCTGGATGGTAATACGAGGCAAGGTTTTACCCAAGTTCGGACCCTTGCAGTTGAGGAAAAAGCCTACTCCTGGTACTGTATATTAGTGATAGGGGTGTGTACAAAGTACATGTGAATACCAGGCATTGTGCGTGTGTGGATACTATCGACGAACTAGCCCCTAGGCTTCTATAACATAGTCGGGGCCTAGGGTTACAAATCATATATAGTCGGCATATAACCAGTGGGAATAGAGTCCTCCACGACTCTGGTAGCTTTGTGTTGTACGTCGAGTCCTCCACATAGGTCTTCGTATAATGCGTCTCGGTCCAACCTATGTGGCGCAGGATGGAACCGACCCATGAGTCCTCATGTTGACCCACCACAACTAGAAATGATGTGCCCACCACACCACACATGCAATCGGCCACTAATACATGAAAGTTAATTGCATGCTGCATCCAAAAATATTTGTTCTGCATCGTGAATGTTTATATTTTCTCCTAAAATATTAGTCACGGGAAAGAGAAACGAAGGGCATATCTCTCCTTGTCTCCACTGGACACCCCCTCTTTCTACACCACTTTCACGTACGCACACAAACTATCTCTCGGCCCTCTAAAAGTATGCATGGCCATGACACATTCACGCGTGATGGTCATTGTATTTCAAGCGAAAGCACTATACAGTCGGTGGACTTCAGAATATGCACATTACAGTCACCGTATATATTCTCGTGGTGATCATACGGTATCTAGCTCACGATACGTCTCCGTATTTTTTTTATGACATTGACAGACATTGTATTTTGATGCGTGCTCCATATTTTGTTGACGACACTTACGGTCATTGTATTTGAAGCGAAAGCACAATATGGTCACTGGACTTCAGAATAAGCTCATCACGGTCAGCACATACATTTTGTGCTGCTAACCAACCTGTGGTTGGATGGTTAGGAGGACAGTGGTTTCTCGAGCCCACCAGGGTTAAAGTCCTGGTGCTCGCATTTATTCTGGGTTAGTTTCAGTATTTTTTCAGCGATATGCGTTCAGTGGGAGGAGAGATTCCACTCGACTATGAGGCACCTATGGTGACTTCGTAAAAATCTCAAGATCATATGCTGGCTCACTCTCTCGAAGGTGCTCATAGGGGTAGGGTCTGCGTGTGTGCGCTTATAGCGGTGAGTGCTTGCGTGTATATATGAGCGCTTGTGTCTGTACCGTGTTAAAAAAATACATGTCGTGATTATACGGTCACTAGCTCACCCGTACAACTCCGTATTTTGTTGATAACACAATCAATTGACCAGTCAAACGTTCCACGTGGCGCAACTAGTGTTGCACCATCGGGGCGCGTAATGTGGGGCCCACACATCGGTAGTATATGAAAGAAATAAAATGGTAGTTTGAGTACATCTTTGTATTAATAAAATACATTTTAGGGTGATCATACGGTCCTTTGGCTCACCATACTGACTCCGTAATTTGTTGATGACACGATCAATTGAGTAGTCAAGCGGTCCACATTCAGCGGCGCACATTACCATAGGGCCCACCGTCGGTAGCGTATATGAAGGACAGAAATGGTAATAAATTAGTGGTCGGTGGAGATTCGAAGTCGTGAGACCTCTGGTTGGCAGTCGCCGGCGGTGGGGGTGCGGTGATTTGGCGGTGGCGTGGGGATCGCCGGAGAAAAAGCTTCGGCGGGGGCCTAGAGGGATGGCCAGGGCGGCGGCGGATCGGCGGTGGGGAGTGGTTTCGGGGCGGGCGGGGCGGCGTGGCTGCACGGGCTGGCCACGGGCGGCGGCGGACAGCGGTTCGGCCGGCGGTGGCTGGCGGCTTAGGGGGTGGAGGTTGAAGATAAACTGCAGGCCCTTGATTTCGTATCCAACGGCTGGAAAATCTACTGACCAAAGATGAAAAAGTCAGTCGACTGACATGTAGCCTCACCCCGCACGCAACACTCGCACGAACACACGCACGCATGCAGGCGTGCAACACTGACACATACACATAACGAACACACGCATGCATGCAGGCGTGTAACACTGACACATACACATGCACTCACGAACACACACACGTACGCACACATGCATGCAACACTGAAATGTACACATGCACACACGCAACACTCGCACGCCTGCATGCACACCGGCGACGCCGCACACGACGCAAGACACACGCTCAACCTATACGTGCATGCACCCTTTGTTAAGGACATGGATTGTTACGGGTATTAACCAATCTTATCTTCTTTTGCAAGGTTTGATCAATCTTGTCTGTGATAAGCAGAACATTGATGTTTGCAGCGGTCTTTTTGTATCACAACATATCAAAAGGGTTATCAACGTATATATGAATTTTTTTAAATTCTCTTACATTATATAGTAGGCTTATCTAGATGAAATAGATGACGTCACACTCAATGAACAATCATCGGTTTATGAAATGCCTGCTTCTGACCGCCCTGGCCCACCAAAAGTTCCTCTGTCGTGCGCTGCCTGTGTTAGGTCACTGACATGCAGGCCATGTACCCAAAGAGCCCACACGTCAGTGGAAGAACGGCGCATTGTCTTACGTCAGAGTCGAGGGTGCCACTTGATGCACACCCGGCTGAACACACCTCCTTGCCGCATTCAAACGCCTCCATGAAACCCGTGTGGAAGCCGAGAAACCCACTTTGGACACACGTCCGTTCATGACTGGGTCGGCATTAAACGCAATGCCGCCGAGCTCCTCCCATCCGCCGTCTATTTAATCTCCTATTTAAACGAGGCCAAACGCCGGCCAATAATCGCACCCCTCCGCCGCTCCCCTATCTCCTCCTCCACCTTTTGTCCACTCTTACAATGGCTTACGAAGAGTAGTTATCCCGCATCCAAGCCGGCTGGGTGGCCCGCTGAGCCCGCCGGATACGAGCTATGCAGCTTGCTGATCCACCTCCCTCCCCTCGCCCGATGGAGCCAGTTGCCGCCTCAAGCCGGCGCGTGGTTTAGCAACTCGCCGCTCCAGGCCAGCTCGTCGAGGAGCGGCGCACGGGCGTCATCGTTGCCGTCCACGCCGCCGCCTCGTACCGCGCCTCCTGTGTCTGCGACCGCGCCTCCCGTTTTTGTGGCCGAGACTCCCATGCCGGCGGCGGCGCCATGCAAGCAGAGACAGAAGCCGGGTGCACAGAGAGCGACGAGTCGGTGGCCAGCGCCTCCGTTTCCGCCGCCATCATCGAGGAGAAGTAGAACACGGGAGGCCGCCGCCGCTTGGGTCCCATGAAGGCCACCGCGGAGGCGACGCCGGGGTACACAGCAGGTGTCTTGCCGGATCGTTTTGCTGCGAGGACCTTCGTCGACCCCGCATGGGCTCCACGGAAGAGGAGAAGCCCCCCTCCACCATCATCTTTGGCTTCGGCAGTGGGGAAGCGAGCCTTCCTTTGCGCTGAAGCATATACCTCCGGGGCTCCCGGTAGTCCGGTTATCGTGTTGACGGACATGAGGAACACAAATGGATCGGCGGGCGACCATTTAGGCCAGGTATTATATACCTGTGCTTTCCAGAGCTAGCACCGCTTAGTTGATTTGAATGTAATGAAATACGTCATGTTTGTATGAAAATCCGGTATTTTATATGAATTCCGTCATTGTTTATGAGAAATATCGCCGTGTTTGCATGAATTCCGTCCGGTTGGTTGAGTTCTTTGTCGAATGTGTGCAGCTGCGGTTGGATGGCGTAATATCTTGGTCGCCGGTCGGTCTGCGGCGGCTCGAGGCGTGGTGGGACAAAAAAAGCACAGCTCGTGCGAGCTCGTCTCCAACGTGCGCTGGAGGATGCATGAGCACCCGAGCCATTCCTCGTTCATCGGTGGCAAAGGCACCGGTGGACAAAAGGGTCGCCAATATTTTAGCTACCCCGGGCAAAATCCAAACAGCCCCTCCCAGCAGATTCAAATCCCTCGTTCACTGTGAAATTTTGCCATGTGTTGTTTTCATGGACTAGCAAGATGCCCGTGCATTGCAGGGAACCTCAAGATGCGTTTTTTTACAAAACACCTGTTGTAATTAACCCATGCAGGAGTAATCCCATGTGTAGAAACTAATGATATCTCGACAATTTTATCGGAAAAATGGTATCTCGAGAATTTCATCGAAAAAATGATATCTCTACTCCTATAAAAACTCAGTTGGTGATGATGGTGTGCCTGCCATCCGTCATTTCTGACCATTAGATCTACATCTAATGGATGCGAGGTAAGTTGTGGCATTTTTGCAACAATAGCCCACTTCTCTGCTCCAATTTGAAGAAAACCCCTTATTATCTTGAAAGCAACCACATCCCTCCCTCACCTCATCAAAACAACCTGAGAAATATATTTTGAGTGAAACGTAATATATTTTTAGTGGTATATATGTATATCAAAACAATAGTGTTTTCTTTCAAGTTTGTGAACAAGTACTTTTCTACTTTGGATCCGTTGCAACGCACGGGCACATTGCTAGTCTCGAGAAAGATGAGAGATAAGGTGAGGAGGAGTGGGGCGTGGCGGTGGTGGTGGTCGGACTGAGGCGGAGGCATGGGGATGGGCGGCGCATTATGTCTAGGTTTGTATCTCTCACACACACACCCACGTAGGTGGGGGCGTGCACGAAGAGAAGAGGTGCACGCAGGCGCACGTACTCCGTCTCTTTCCCAACCACACCAGCGCGGGTACATGGTGGAGCTCATTTCTGTCTGAAAAAGGCAGCCCACGTGGTAATTTGACACGTGTACTGGTTGTCCACTTGATGGAGGATCGTTTACCATGGGTGAACAAACAAATTGCGACTTGACGCGTTATGTTAAAAAAGAGGCAAACCATGTGGGGCCTACCTTAGAGGAAAGGTTCAATACACTCGAGATGCTCTGTACGTATTACTTTTGATGTGTCCTGTCAACTCGCAGAATGAGGAGAAGCTTGCTTACTACGCTGTCTCCCCCGCCCACGGGCGCGGTGACTCGCAGGACGAGGTGAAGCTTGTTTACTACTACTCATTGTATATTGGTTCATTGGTCCCCATTGTATATCGTGTCTAATTTTGACTATAGATTGAACTAACAAAACGTTCGTGCATGTTACCAAAAATTATATCATTGACAACTATGTTGAAATACGAATCCAACGATATAATTTTTGTTGACATGCATTAACATTTTGTTAGTTAAATATTTGGTAAAAATTTGGCACGAACTACAAAGGTGACCTATAAACTAGGACGTAGGTAGTAGTACTAAGCCTTACGCCCGCTCCCTCGCCCACGCGCGCGGTGGCTCGTAGGACGAGGAGAAAATTTTACTACTCCCTCCGTTAACTCCTCGTCCCTACCTTGGTTAGAGAGATTATCATATTGTTTGGAATATACGTCCTTTAGTAGTACTCCCTCCTTTCTATTTTATGGCTCAATTTCCTTGGAGTTGTATATAGGAGTAGTACTACTACAGCAATTTCCTTGGAGTCCAGGGTGCAGCAAGCTACCCTAGGCTATGTTACTACTCCCTCCTTTCCAGTTTATGGATCAATTTCAAAATCTCTCGAACCAAGGTAGATGGTGAGTGGTGGAATTAATTTCGTAGTTTGCACAAGTAATGTACGCTCGCTTTTCTGAAGAAGTTATGTTTACCGAGGCATTAATTAGAACGAATGCATGCATGACCACTAAATTTCCATGAACTTCTACATGCATTGGTGAGTTTTCTCTTGACAATGCTTGCATCGGGTGATTTAACGCACCTCGAAATCCAACATGTGATGGTACTACTACTACTAGTAGAATAGAGGCTTATACAACGGAAAAACGAATTTTTTTAGACGAGCCGTATAAACCGGAAAGGAGGGAGTAGTAAGTAGTATACTACCTCCATAGTGGGTACGTACTCCGTAAAATCAGATTTTCCCAAAATTAAGTCGCTCAACCTTTATTTTCTTGTTTCCCTTCACCTCGTTGCCTCGAGCAGACTATGCCAAACTTCGCTTTTGCTGTCGGCGGGAAAAAGACCCGCCCTCGCCTTTTTTTAGTCCAGGTTTGTACCGATGGATCACGCGAAGCAGCAAAAACCAAGCCGTGTCTTGTACTCCTCCGTCGATGCTCGCTTTCATGAATTATGTACTTCCTCTCACCGACATGTGGGACATATAGCAACCGGGTCGACGTGTCATGCACCAACTAACAGTGCAGAGCAGCAGGGGGACGCACCCCAGTCGTACCGCCCAGTAGTAGTAATGAGCAATGAGATGTCAAATCACAATGCCGCACCTTCCCAGACGGACGAACCAACCATTATTTCACACTTCGCTTCGCCATCATCTCCTTCAAGAAAACCACGTAGTATTGCTTCTGCCATTGTTCTGCCTCAAGAGGGACACGTGCATCGCCTTGGTACATCATGACACGTGGGACCGCATGATAGGCCATGCTCCCCCGCCCATCGGTCGGTAAAATCACATCATTTTTACTACTTCCTTCGTATCGGTTTATAGGGCATGCACGTCGTTCTAGGTTGAGAATTTAACTGGCTATATATGTGATGAACAGTACTCCCTCCGTCTAGGTGAATAAGTCATCTTAGGTTGTGCACTGTGACCAAGAAGGAGGAGAAAATGAGAGAACTTAATGTTTATTTGCTAATTAATAGCATTGTATGCAATGAACTAACCACCGCATGTCGTGTTTCGTAGTCTCGAGTCATTGAAAACATGCATACCCCATATATCTTATTGGTTGATATGTCAAGAAACAAGAAACAAGGTGGGAGTTAATGCACCGCGCCTAAGTGTTTTGGGATTATTTGGTTTTCGTAAGGTGACTTATACACCTAGATAGAGGAAGTATATGTTTAGAAACTATATCCGCTTAAGAATTGAATGATATACTTTTTGTGACATAGTAACTCATATTTAGTTAGTCAAATGGATGACCGAGAACTACGTGAGCGCCCTATAAACCGAGAAGGAGAGGGTAGTACAGTACGTATCTTTTTAGATCAATAAGTCAGGATTCACCGAGGAGAAAAACCAAGTGGTAGGCTGCTCCTGTCGTGTTGGCATAGCAACTCAAGCAAGGTCAGTCCGCACACGAAATGGTGACACACTTAACAGGACCCCTTTGGCCGACATGTGGCTCATCCACCGTCTTGTTCCACGTGCGATGCATCAAATTACAGTTTGGAGCAGCGGTTGGACTTGGAGGCACCCCGGTCGTAGCGCCGCAGTAGTAGTAAATGAGCAATGAGGGGTCAAATCACAAAGCCCCGCCTTTCCCGCATTAAGCTGGACAGACGAAGCAACCATCATTTCACTCTAGGGAGCAAGAGCATAAAGAAAAGAGAAAACAATGATGCGTGCGACAGCTACCTAAGGCACCCTAGGGTAGGGGCCTCCACTACAAATCGTTTTTTTAAAGCGCCTCCACTACAAATCTGCTTCTCCCTAGTCCTATTGAAGAAAACCGATGATGCATGCGGCGGTAGGGTTTGTAGGAGTACTATGGCATGCGGGGCCACGTCGTAGTAAACGGGAGAGGGATTGAGTTCAAGTCGACGCCTTAATATGTCTGGGCCGCTTGGTTTTACGGGAACGAGGAAGCATTTTGGGTTCGGGGACCCGGTGGAGATATCATTACAAAAAATTGTGGGCGTGGGTTCAATAGGAAGGCAATGATGCATGGGCCCTGCATTTTGATATACCTGATTCGTGAAATTTGCTACTCTACTCAAAACTAGTAAGGTACATGCATTGAACGCATGAGATTTGGAAACCAAATTATGAATAAATACACACTATAGCATGTAAAGCTTTGAGTCATATATGCATGATGTAGATGTTTGTTTAGTTCTTATAGTTAATCTCATCCAAAATCAATTAATTTTATAAAAAGGTTAAGATTCATGGGATTGTGCATTGTAAAGCATAAAGTAAAAAAATGGTAATTCATTTAGAAAAAAAAGTTTGGGCAATTATGATACGGAAGATTCTAGAACAAAGGAGAAGTGCTTGTGTTTTGGGAAAGCATGCACGGCCCACATCTCTTATTGGTTGATATGTCACGAAACAAGAAACGAGGAGGGAGTTAATGTACCGTACCAAAGTGTTTTGGGATTATTTGGTTTTCGAAAGATGACTTACACACCTAGACAGAGGGAGTACAAAGAGAAAAAATGAATTGCAGTTAAAAGAATGGCATTCCTAACAAAAATGTGAATTTGAACTACATATGTGTGCACGTGACCAACACATACATTGTCAATGCATAATTTAATGCAAGAAATAACTTATGAGTAACATGCACGAATTGATGATGTGGTGCTTGCATGCATAGAGTAGAAAAAACAATGTGATTTATGACTTGCATGCATGACGTTGTCGGCGTTAAGGAGCAGGGGTACCAGAACTTGCACACTGCGGCTGCTTGGCGTGGCTCAAGGGTGGCCAGACGGCCCATCTTCATCGAGAACAAGCTCAAGACCCTCGCAAGGGGCCAAGCCTCGCGAGGCGGGGCAGCAGGAAGCTTCCTCGAGCACGGCCTCGTCGGGCTGGCTCGCAAGGAGGCGGAGAGATCAAAGCGGGGTACCTCACGAGGTGCCCATGGCGCAAGCCATGGCTTGACGAAGAGGCGCTAGGCGGGCGCCAGCCAGCGCGATGTCCTCATTTCCTCTTTGGTGCAAAGGAGGCAAAAGCGCGAAGTATCAAGCAAAGGCATCCATTTGATTGCAACAAGACCAAGACCGTCATAGCGGCAGGAAGGAGGTCATGGTGGAGCCCAAGCGGCGTCACCACGAGCCTTTGACGAGGACCAACTTTAGTCAGGATAAGTTTACTAGATGTTCCCCTTCAAAATGGCCAACTGTTGGCGCCGTTCCCGCTCGATATTTGGGAAGAGGCCCAGGGCCTTCGCCTATAAATAGGACTAGCTACACACAGAGCTGAAGGCATCTTGAATCTAGAGAGAGAGAGAGAGGGGGCGGTGAACTCCCCCTAGCAGTTCATCGCACCGGCCAAGAACAGACCCTCGCAAGGCTGTTCTTCCTTGTATTGTTCTTCATCAGCCCCTGAGGCAATCCACCACGCCACACACTGGAGAAGGGTGTTACACCACAATGGTGGCCCGAACCAGTATATATAAACCTTGTGTCTATTGTGTTGTCCCTTTGGTAGTTTAGATCCTAGCGAGGCGACGAGGTGCAGGTAGGTAGGAGGCGAGATCTCCGTGCGCACCCCAGAGTTCGAACCTAGAGGGTCTGCCGGAACCCGAAATCCAGCATTTAGCGCGCCAGGTAGGGGTGCGCCGGGATTCGTCTTCCACCGCCCTGTTCTTCGCCGACCATTGCATCCATGTCAGACGCTCGTCGGGCCCGCACCGAGCGCCGAGCCGCTCTCGCTACCCGCGTCGCCCAGACGGCACCCGTCGGCGGCCACCCCCGCCGTTCCCGTCGCTTTGCCGTCCGCGCCGCTATCGCTCGGCCCAGCGAAACGAGCAGCAAGCATCCTCCGGCATCCGTCACGTGAGGCAAGGCAGCCATACCGCTACTCCTTCACTCGCCCGGTGGTTCTTCGTCTCGCGCTCCAGCGCGCCATGAAACTCGAGCTGCGCCCATCGCGACAAGCGAGCTCCTGCTCTACCGCCCTATCGGCGGCGTCTCTGAAGAGTGGCTCGACCGCGTCGCCGAGCTCGTCCAGCGCCCGAAGGCTCCCCAGCGCCCGTCCTTCTCGCTGCACCGCGCCCGCCTGCAGCGGCGATGAAGCTCGAGGCGCCTCAGCCACCTCCCCCTCAAGAAGGCGCCTTGGCCCCAAGGAGCGTGGCCCCTGGGCGGAACCCACTCCGTCCGGCGCCAGCACAACAAGAGTAGAGCTGTCAAGAGGTCCCTCGCCCCCAAGATGCTGCCCGAGTGCTCCCTGCACCGGCTCGTCACGACCACGCTCCTGCTCCAGCACGCCAAGACCCCGCGCTGCTCCCAGCGGTAGCGCATGGGGACCCACAAGACCAGGCTCTTCGTCGCCAAAGGCCCCCCGTGGCCACGGCAGGCTGCCGCGCCTTCACCTCTTGAGGCTGCCAGTGGCGCGTGGCCAGCAAGTTCAAACCAGACCTGCCTCCTTGCTTTCTGACAGCACGGCCGACCCTGCGAGAGTTCCTTCAGCTCTGAGCTGGGCATCAGCTTGCCGGCGGGGCCGAGAAGGTCATGGCGAACTGGTTTCCCATGCCACTCAAGGACGGGGCCCGCACCTGGCTCCTGAACCTGGCTCCTGGCACGATCTCCTGGGACGAGATGCGCACCCGCTTCATCGCCAACTTGCAAGGTACTCGTGACCGGCCTCCTGCCGTGAGCGACATGCACCGCATCAAGCAGCAGCCAGGGGAGACCTGCGAGAAGTACATCCAGCGCTTCAACAACGCATGCGCCTCAAGATTCCCAAGGTGACCGAGGAGGCCATCATCTCGGCCTTCTCCGGCGGTGTCGCGTGGCGTCAAGATGAAGGAGGAGCTGGCGATGCATGAAGATCTGTGCACATCCTTGGAGCTGTTCAAGTTGGCGACCAAGTGCGCCCGAAGCGGAAGGACGCCTTTCCCTCCTCGAGTTGCCAGCCGCAGACCCAGAAGAGAAGAAGCCCAAGGCCAAAGACGTGAAGCGCAAGGGGGCTGCCGTGCTCGCGGCAGAACCAGACACCAAGCGATGCAGAGATCAGCCCGAGTCTTCCAAGGGCAGCCGGTACTGTGTGTACCACGACCTCCACACCCACAACACCAACGAATGTCAAGAGCTCCGAGCCGTGTGAGAAGGGAGAATTGGTCGACGCCCCGATCGCAATGATCGAGTCTACGACCGAGAAGGAGGAAGAAATGCAGGACGCTGGGAAGACCGTGGCCCTCGCCAAGGGTGGCGTGACCGACCTCGCGAGGATCGCTGGCAGGATCAGCCTCGCGAGGCTGGAGGATCAACCTCGCGAGGATCGCCCGCAAAGCATGAGCCTCCCTCCTCTGCCGCGCAGCCAAGGAGAAATGAGGACCATCATCGGGGCGAGGGGCTGGGGGCTTCCGAGGAGCCGCACGCGATCGCTTGCATCTGGGCGGAGCTCAAGCCCCGACCTCTCAACGCATCTTCAAGCGGTTCGCCCATGAAGTGAATGTAGTCCTCCCCAAGCTCGAGGCCACGCCCTCTCGGTGGTCGGCGTGCGCCATGACATTCAGCTCGATGGATCAGCTCAAGTCGCGGCCTGGCCGAGTCCTCCCGATGCTTTGTTCCCCAATCATCGACAGCGTGCAAGTCACGGGACCCTCATCGATGGCGGAGCAGAGCTCAATGTCTGTCGTAGAGACATTCAACAATCTCCAAGTGCCTTACAATCAGCTTCAGCCAACCAAGCCTTTCTCTAGAGTCACCGATGGCTCCACAGTTCCGATTGGGCAGGTCCACCTCCCCGTCACCTTCGGGGTGTGCGACAACTACCGCACCGAGCTCATCGACTTTGATGTTGCCCACATTCGCCTGCCATACAATGCCATCCTCGGGTACCCAGCTCTGGCCAAGTTCATGGCCGTGACTCATCATGGCTACAACGTCCTCAAGATGCCAGGAAGCGGCGGAGTCATCACGGTGCCTTGTGAAGAAAGAGGCGAGTGTGCTCCTGGAGCGAGCCTTTCAAGCCGCATCACACGAAGACCCAGATCGCAGGAGGCGGAGGCTCCCGAGACCGCTCCCAAGAAGAAGAAGACATCGCCAGGCCCGACCCCTCGAGGCAGGCCCCTCGGTCGCGCCTGTTAGGGGCACCTCCTTCATCGCATAGGAAGGCGCGCCCGGCGCCCTCCTCAAGCAAGGCTCGGGGCTCTCTCCTGGAGGGCCACCGACCTTGCTAAGGTCACGAGGGAGGCGCTTGGGCACCACTTGGAGGCGTGTTTCAGAGCATGTTTCCCTCAGGAAGGAGCGAGGCAAGGAGGGCAAAACCCTCAGGCGTTCGTCAGCTAGATCATTCAGGAGCTGCATGACTCAAGAGTCATGAGTGGCAGCCGCCGCTTACCCGCTGTAGCTCCCCATCCAGGCGAGGATGGTGGGCTGCGCGTCTGCATCGACATACCAGGGCTCAACCGAGCCGCCTCTCGAGGCGCTTGGCCCCTCATGCGAGGCGCTGCGAAGGTCCACCCAGCTACGTTCGCATGCCCCTACGGCGTGCAAGCAACGCGCCGCCACGCGCCAGCGCCTCATGGGGAGCATCCTGGAGGCTCAAGAGGCCAGGTGTTCCGCAGTCCTGGCAGAGATGGAGATGGTCTGCGAGGAGCCACCAACGCCTCCGGAGCCTCCCGAGGCTCCTGGGCCTGGGGGCTCGTGAAGGTCGGCTTCCGCAGCCCACGACGTCCGCTACTTCAGCATCCCTTCGTCTTCAACGCTATCAGGTGACATCCTTCAAGTTTCATTTCCAGCTAGGAGCGCCCCCCAGGGCTGCATCATTCCCAGGCCGCGTGGGTCTGTCCCTGCGGCGTGTATCCCTTTTACTTCATGTTCCTAGCTTACCTTGTTGGGGGCGCCCCTCGGGCTGCATCATCCCCAAGTCGCTTGGGCCAGACCCAGCGGCATGTACACCTCTTGTGTTTATTTTGGGTCATGCGTTCGACCCATCATGATTGTTATTTGATGCCTGTCCGTGGCACCCCTTCTTCCTTCATGTCGGCCGCTTGCACGTTAAAGGGGGGGTACCTGAGCATCGCAACTCATGGGCTCCTACTGGCTTTCCAGCCCTCACCCTCTGGCCTTGTCCACGACATCGCGACACAGCATACCGGTTGACGGTGAGACCTGCTTTCGAGGCGAGACCCGAGGGCGTGAAGCATCGTCATCTAACCAAATTTGCGAGGAACACATCACAAGTTAAGGCCAGTGCGGGCGCAACCCGCCTTGGTAGGGCCCGTGAGTCCCGGCTGGCTCACGGGTGCCAGATACACCTCGTCGGGCCCCTACCGTGCCAGCCACGTGTCGAGGCGGGGCTGTACGCCGGGGGCTCCTCCGGAGGGGAGCCCCTCCACGCCTGATGGAAGCACCATGCTCCTTGTTGGCTGGCGACATTGCCGAGGAGCGGCTATGCCCGTACACATCTGAGCGCCATGCTCCGCTGGTGATAAACAAGCGAGGGTGGCCTGGCGCATCAACCTCGAGGAGCCCGAGCTCAATGTGCGGCCTCATCGATCGCCTCCCCTCGGGAGTGCCGCGTGAGGGGCTGGGCATGGGGATGCGCTGGGTCACGCCCAGACGCCGCGCCACCCAGCCAGGCCCCTCGGGCCTGGTTCGTCGACGTCCCTCCCGGCGGAGCCAAGGTCTGAAAGGCCATTTCAGCGTCAGGGGACTCCTAAGCATCACGACTCGGGAGCCTAACTGGTCACGTAGCCCCTCACTCCTTAGTTCCGAAAGGCTAACGGCGGTTGAGGTATCTTGTGGGGCGGGCTCTGCCCAGATGTAGAATGGTAAATTCACCCATACATCTCACCTCCCTACTTGTTGTTCATGCACCAAGGGGACTCTGAGCATCGCGACTCAGGGAGCCTAATTTGTCACGTAGCCCCTCACTCCTTGGTCCGTCCTGGTTTCCGGTCGGGGCTAGCTTGGCTGAGCTATCTTGTGAGGCCGGGATCTGCCGGCGTAGAACATAAGCAAGTAGGAAGGAAAAGCGCAAATCTCAAGGAATTTAAAAGCAAATATTACAGTCCATAAATGTTTTCTACAACGCCAAAGCATAAGTTTAAACGCCTCCCGAGGCATGATGCATGTTGCGGAGCTGAAAGCAGAACATGAGCCACAAAGGAGTCACTTGTTGGCGGTGGAGCTGTCTTTGGGCGGGTTCGCCTCGTGAAGCCTCGGGACTGGCGGCGCCTCGCTCGGCTTAGTCTTGAAGGCCGGAACCGCCCGTGAGCCTCCGCTCGACCCTTCATGGCCTCAGCAGCGGGAGCAGCAAGCTCGCCGCTCACGGGCTCCAGCAGGCTGTCGAGGTCGACGTCGGGATCGCGAAAGTAGATGTGGGTAAGGACGCGCGTCAGCGCTGCAGAAGACAGGACACGCACCTCGGCCTCAGCTGTAGGGCCAAGGCCAAGGGTGACATCTTCAAGGGCGCGGATCAGGAAGGGAAGCAGCTTGGCAGGGCCGTCCTCGGCGCCGGCCAGCGAGCTTTCCAGGCCGCTGTCGTAAAGCGACCTCAGCAACGTTCGAGCCTTCACCTCCACCTCCGCAAAGGCCACACGGTCCTCGGCGAGGACCCGCGCCTTGCCGTCCAGCTCGACCTTCTTCGCCTCCAATTCCTGCTCCAGCGCACCCAGGCGGTCACGGCGCTTGTCAAGCTTGGCACTCCGGTCCTTGACGGCCGCCTTGCGAGCCTTCATGTCTTCCTCCTTCTCTTGGCGAACGCGGGCCTCCTTGGCAAGCTGGTCACGCAGGCCCTGCAGCTCGCTCTCCAGCGCCTTGCAGCAACCTCGGACATCAGCTACCTCCCCCAAGGCAGCGTCGCGAGCAGCCTTCGCCCCAAGGACGGCCTGTTTCTCCTCGTCGCAAGCCGTCGCGGCCTAAACCAGCGCCACCCAAATCGAAGCGTCAGAGCGAACCCAGCCGGAGGCCAGCTCCAAGCGCCCGGCCACCAAGCGAGGGTCGGGGCCCAGAAGATCTTCCCGCAGCCGGTCCAGTTCAGCAGTAGCACGATCTAGGACAGTGGAAGGAGTCGGAGAGACAGCAGTTGGGGGAGTAGGAGGAGAGGACGGCAGCATAACCACAGCATCCTGAGGAGGGACCTTCTGTGCCCCAACAGCTGCGGTGGTGGCATTAGGCAAGGATACCTCAGGAGTCGCTTGGGCCATGGGGGCTGAGCTCGCCCCAGCTAGCTCCGCTAAGCCTCGCGAGGATGACCAGGCAGGAGAGGCCCGTGTCTTGTCATCACCTTATTTCGCGGGCGGAGGCGCTGCCCCAGACAAAGCCTCGGGAGCTCCCTTCAGCTTCTTCGCCGCAGGCGCCAGCCTAGCCAAGGGATACAGATGTCAAGCCTCAGCGACAAAGCAAGGAATAAAACAAGAATCAAGCACTTCTTGGTCGCCAGCTCGCGGGCTCGAGCAACCTCCGGCCATACTTGAAGCCCGAGAGCTGGGCTGCGGGGATCAGCCTCAAGAGGCCGGGAGGCGGGAGGCACGTCTGCGGATCGCCTCAGAGCCGGGCAAACCAGCTGGGGGACCAGCCCGATCATGTCCTTCTTGGGATCGAGGCAAGCTCGCCCGCCCGCTCGCCATCGCCATCCTCGTCCTCGCTCGGCAAGAGGCGGAGAGCGCGGGACCTGTGCCGGGGGAGGGGCGCTCTCGACTCCCCGTCGGTCGCCTTGGAGTGAGGCCACCCTTCCCGCTCCTCTTCTTCCTCCTCTCCGCTGGAGTCGCCGGAGGACACGTTCACCGTCGCCAGGGCCGCCGGGTCCTCAGGAACCTCCACGGGCACGGGCCCATCCCCATTGAAGACGGGCATGGAGTCCACTGCCTACTCCCAATCATCTCGAAGGAACAGGGGTACAGGAGCGCCCTCCAGCCTCGCCACGTCTCCCCCGACCAAAGATTGGAGGACCGCGGCCAGATCTTCATCGGCCAAGACTGCGGGGCTCGGGCAGGGCCTCCACAACGGAAGCGAGTACTGACGAAGCGGGGCCACTTGGTGCTCCAGGAACTCCCTCAGTAGCGACTCCCCGGTCAGCTTCGCCGTCGCCATGTTGCCCGGCCACATATCCGCGTTCATCGTCTCCAGCACCGGCTTCACGCGGGGATCCACGAGTTCCGCGCGAGACCAATCGTCGGAGGTCGTGGGCTGCTCCGTGGGCAGAATCAGCCAAGGATGGATGCGCCCAGCGTCTACCATGACCCACTTGCTCCTGAAACCCTCAATCCTCTTCCCGGGCTTCGAGATGGCGTTGAAGCTGCCATACGCGACAAAGCTCGCGCACGCGGAGATGGGCCCGCGGGAGGTCCGGAGGTAGAAGTAGTGGCGTAGCAAGGCCACTGAGGGCTGCACCCCGACATGAGCCTCACAATAGTAGGCGAAGATCGCCAGAAGAAGAACAGAGTTGGGGTGGAGGTGCAGAGATTGCAGTTTGTAATGGCGGAGGACAGAAAAGAAGAACTTCGAAAGGGAGGCACCAGACCGGCAGCAATGGCGCTCACGAAGAGCGGATAGAAGGTGCTTCCTTGGCCCTCGGGAAGGGCGGAGCCAGCCCTGAGCACCGCTGCCCCATCATTGCCTTGCGCCGCCACCATCCGGCACGCCCGGGCAAGGCCCTTCTCTGACACGTTCGGCGAGTCCAAGGCGGGTGAGTACCAAGCTCCGGTAGTGCAGCGAGGCACCATGTCTTTCTAGGGCACGCGGTCAAAGTAGATCTGGAGATTTCGGAGGCAGGAAGGAAAGCGCAAGAAAGGGGATCTGGGCAATGACCGGAGGAGGCAAGGGAAGCAAAGCCTAGACAGATGTCGCTCCTTTGTCGATTCACGCAGTAACTAAGGCGCCCACGTCCAATCAACCGCCACACGGCGCCCAAGGCCGTAGGTTGTTAGGGCTCATGGCGCCGACTTGACCGCCGGCTTCGCTTCGCCGCCAAGTCGAGGCACGCCTTGGGCCGGGGACTACTTGTCGGCGTTACGGGAGCAGGGGGTACCAGACTTGCACACGCCTGCGGCCTGCGGCGTGGCTCAAGGGGTGACCCAGCATGGCCCATCTTCATCAGAACAAGCTCAAGACCCTCACGAGGGGCCAAGCCTCGCGGGGCGGATGATAGGAAGCTTCCTCAAGCATGGCCTCGTCAGGCTGGCTCGCGAGGAGGCGGAGAGATCAAGGAGGGGTACCTCACGAGGTGCCCATGACGCAAGCCATGACGACCAAGGGCGCCAGGCGGGCGCAAGGCAGGCGCCAGCCCGCGCAGTGTCCTCATTTCCTCTTTGGTGCAAAGGAGGCAAGCGCAGGTGAGAGTACCAAGCATAGGCATCCGTTTCGGTGCAACAAGACCAAGACCGTCGCAACGGCAGGAAGGAGGTCATCGTGGAGCCCAAGCCGGCGTCACCACCAGAGCCTTTGACAGGCGAGGACCAACTTTAGTCAGGATAAGTTTACTAGATGTTCCCCTTCAAAATGGCCAACTGTTGGCGCCGTTCCCGCTCGATATTTGGGAAGAGGCCCAAGGCCTTCGCCTATAAATAGGACTAGCCACACACAGAGCTGAAGGCATCTTGAATCTAGAGAGAGAGAGGGAGTGACTGAACTCCCCCTAGCAGTTCATCGCACCGGCCAAGAACAGACCCTCGCGAGGCTGTTCTTCCTTGTATTATTCTTCATCAGCCCCTGAGGCAATCCACCACGCCACACACTGGAGTAGGGTGTTACACCACAATGGTGGCCCGAACCAGTATAAACCTTGTGTCTCTGCTCGGCCAAGTCCAGGCGCGCCTTGGGCCCGGGGGCTACTGTCGGCGTTCGGGCAGGGGTACCAGACTTTCACACTGCGGCTGCGGCGTGGCTCAAGGGTGGCCCAGCATGGCCCATCTTCATCAGAACAAGCTCAAGACCCTCGCGAGGACCAAGCCTCATGAGGCGGGGCGACAGAAGCTTCCTCGGGCACGGCCTCGTCGGTGGCTCGCGAGGAGGCCGAGAGATCAAGGCGGGGTACCTCACGAGGTGCCCATGATGCAAGCCATGACGACCAAGAGGCGCCCGGTGAGCGCCAGCCGTCTTGATGTCCTCATTTCCTCTTTGGTGCAAAGGAGGTAAGCGCAGGCGAGAGTATCAAGCAAAGGCATCCGTTTCGGTGCAACAAGACCAAGACCGTCGCGATGGCAGGAAGGAGGTCATCGTGGAGCCCAAGCCGGCGTCACCACCAGAGCCTTTGACAGGCGTTTTTTTTTTTTAGTCAGGATAAGTGTACTAGATGTTCCCCTTCAAAATGGCCAACTGTTGGCGCCCTTCCCGCTCGATATTTGGGAAGAGGCCCAGGGACTTCGCCTATAACTAGGACTAGCCACACACAGAGCTGAAGGCATCTTGAATCTAGAGAGAGAGAGAGAGGGAGGGAGTGACTGAACTCCCCCTATCAGTTCATCGCACCGGCCAAGAACAGACCCTCGCGAGGCTGTTCTTCCTTGTATTGTTCTTCATCAGCCTCGAGGCAATCCACCACGCCACACCTTTGGAGTAGGGTGTTACACCACAATGGTGGCCTGAACCAGTATAAACCTTGTGTCTCTTGTGTTGTCCCTTTGGTAGTTTAGATCCTAGCGAGGCGACGAGGTGCAGGTAGGTAGGGGGCAAGATCTCCGTGCGCACCCCAGAGTTCGAACCTAGAGGGTCTGCCAGAACCCGAAATCCGACAGACGTGTTCTTGTGCCATAGTTGCATGTCTAGGAAAAAAGCTACTAGTGGGTTGTACTAGCTATTTAGGAATAGAAGATGTATACATGGAAGTTGTAGGGAAAGAGATGACATGTATCTCAATTCCCATCAGTAGGGATTGGAAAAGAGATGTCATTTGGTTCACATCATAGGAACATCTCTATTGAATCTACAGATGACATGTATCTCAATTCCTATTAGGAGGGATTAGAAAAGAGATGTCATTTGGTTCACATCATAGGAACTTTTCTATTGAATATACGCTAATGTTTATTTTCCTTTGAAATTATGGTAGTATAGGAATCCATTCATATGAACCAAGTGGCTCTAAAGCTATAAAAATGATATCATGTTTATTTCCTTTGAAATGTGGAGTATATGAATCTATTCCTATGAACCAATTGGCTCTAAAGGAAAAAAATCCTATAAAAATCATATCATATAGAGTTCCTATGATATTCCTCCACATCAAAGGATGGTTGAAATTTCTGCAGGTGATACGGCGGTCTTTCTTTGTAGACTCCTCCTCCATCTTTATAGTTACCTCTCGAAGATGAATGAAATGATATATACTGGGTATTCTATATGTGCACTTTGGTACGCGAAAACTCGGTAAAAGTTTGCGAGGTTCGAATTTTCAATAGAGCTATATGGACTGCATTCTAGAACGGAGGGAGGAGCATACGACACTTGCTAACACTCACGTGGAAGAATTGTGTGTAGGAGGAGTGGCTGCTCTGTTAAATGACATGGCAAAACTGACACTGTCGGATGCTGATCTAACAGTTCTTACAGTGTTCGTCAGGAAATGGCTTGTGGCAAACGTTTGTCGGATAATGATTTACGGACACATGCATTGCATTGATACGTGTCCCCTCTCTCTCACGCACACACGCACCCTCACGAGTCACGACTCTCCCGAGTCCTCTCGCACCCTTCCACCTATCTGCAGGTAGACGTCACACACATATGTTCTCTTCACACCCTACCCTCAGAACTTCTAAAAAACAAAAGACGTCGTGCACCTTTTATTTTAGCTCACATGTCACACACTTATACTATTACTCTTGTGGCGAACGTTCTTTGGGCATAGTATATTGTACTCTCACGAAAAGAAGCGGTGCACGCACGCACTAGTTCTCTCACACCCACTCGTGGGTACACGTAGGAGCGCATTTTTTTAAGCTGGTACAACAAAATCACTCCACTATATATATAAGCAGGAGCCTTAGCACTTGCTTTACTAGGGTTCCTCTCTTTCACTCTCTCATGCTCTCCAGATCTAAGCAAGACATAGGTGGCCACTCTCTCTCTCTCTCTCTCTCTCTCTCTCTCTCTCTCTGCTCATGGCTGGTCACAAATCCGGCCGGACCACCTCGACCGGGGCAGGGGTGTAGGTGCATCGTTTACGTTGTCGTTGGCGGTGAGGGAGGAGACCAACGGCTGCCCGCACGTCCCGATCGGCGGCCGCGCCGGCTCGGGAGGGCCTCCGACCCCTTCTTCCTCCCTGCGGTATTGTGGCCAAGATGCGGCCTCCCGACTCCGTCTTTGCCACATGCCGACGACCCTCAGGTATATATTCCTTCGAAACCTGCCTTGCTCTACTGCCCCAGCTCCCCACGTGGCTGCGTGTGGATCTTTTTCTACTTCCGTCGGTTGTTCCAAAGCCACCTAGACTTTTACTATTATTAGCGGTAAAGCTAGTTCATACAGTCGAATCTAAGAGTTGGTTCAAACAGGGAAGAAACTGGGAAAGCTATAGCATGAATCTAGGACTTGGTTCTAAGAGAAAACGGGGGAAAGTAGTAGATACTGGCTACCCAACCGGTCTATTGGTTGAAAAGGCGAAGAAAGCATGGTGGATGGCGAAGGGTGGGGGAAGTGGACCTGTCTCTTGGTTGAATAAGGAAAGAAAGTGAGGGGTGTTGGGGGACAACGCAAATGAGAATGAACAGGTCTAGATTTCCTATGTTCACATAGGAAAATGTCGCCGAGGAGATAAAAAAATGGGACAGATGCAGACATGCTGCCTGACTATTTGCCGCTCTCGGCAACCACATCTGCCTCACCACTTTATGCCCCTGCTATCCCTACGCCCATATCGCTACCATTAATGTAAAATCACATGAAGCATTAAGCAATGCCACCTAATGTCACTATAAGTAATGGTCTAGTGTCGTCGATAAATTGAAGCAATGCCACCACCATTTTATGAAGTGCTTCTGTCTTGCTTTATTTCCCATGAATTGTGTTTTGCGATTACACTTAAATCTCACACCGCTAACATTGCTTCATCCTGTGGAACTGCACAAATTTGATTGCACATTCTTGACCATGTGCTACTCTCATGACAGTAATACTAATGCTATTGTTCTGCATGTTAATCTAGTGGCAGTGTTGATGTGATGTGATGCTACTTACTTAATGGCACTTTCATACTATCAATCTAGTGCCAATTATAACACAATAGATGTTCTTGTTAATCATACGTCACTGCAAATATCTGTCACTGTTTAAATAACCGTATTTCGTATTTGTGCAAACAGGGATGTTTGTCTCCATATCGTTTCTATCTGTGCAATCAAAAGTACACACCTCAGTTTTAGTACAACTGCACAAAATAAGATGGCTATTCCTAGCTGTCGTTCTCTAACCACCAGTGTTCCAGGTATTCCTACATTGGTTCTAACTAGGTAGAGTGACCAACGCCATCTAAAAGAAGCTGATTCATACGTTTTATGTCCTGATTGCAGTGCAGGGACGAGCGAAAACAACTGCATCCTAGTCTGGAATGCACTTTCTTCCAGTTCATCCATGGACCGAGGACTAGCTGGCATGGCTGCACGGAGGTTTTTGGGACAGGTGTGCTTATTTCTGCAAATAGCGGTGCTTAAATTTAGTGGAATGCACAAGAATTTCAGCTGGTCAGTACACTACATGGTTCAGTTCAGCAATCCAGCTGAGAACACAATTATAATTGGTTATTCTGGAATGAGAGAACCTAACCCTGGATGGTGGCAACAAGAAAAACCAGAGTGAACTCCAGGAAATTTAAGTCTGCCGGGAGGCCCTTTTCTCACAGAAGCCTTGCTTGTTTTTTCCTGATTTGTAAACCTTCTCACAACTTTGTCTTTTGTTGTGAACTAGTATATGTTTGTTATGTTCTATGAATAATTGAGATGTATAAAATTGCTTAACTTATGCTTTTCAAGTTTTTTTATGAAGCCGAGTTTAATGTGAGTGTACCACATGAACGCTGGAGCGTGTGAATGTTTGGAATTTACATTGTGGCCTCAGCTAACTGCATGAACCACTGTAACAAGATACGTAGTTGCTTATCTGTCAGACAACAGATTATTGATTGTTAGCTGGTCGATAGCCTAGTGTTGAAGCGAGCTAAGCCAATGTGTTGTGTTTTGCACAACTGCTTACAAGTGGGGTAGCACCAATAGTGTTTACAAGTACTGATGTATACGTCGGCGCACATTTCTCGAACGAGTACTCTAGTTCATCAAACACACACTGCTCGTATGATAAACCGTGACAACTTATGTCTTACCATGCCATATTCATGAAAAAACTAGTGAGGACGCATCTGTTTCAGCAAAAATTACGATGGTTCTCACATGATTCACGGGCACACAAAAGTAGCAGCAGTTCCCATAGACGGATTCCAACAGAGTACTAGCCCTAGAGGGCTTGATAATAGGCAAGGTTCGGATAAGTAGAGACAATCCAAACTAGTATTAAACACTAGCTGGGGCAACTATTTCATGCCTTGATCTAATTTGGGCTGGACACAAGACGGACCTTGCCATGAACATCATCGAGGATGTCCGCCAGCAACTCAATCATGTGAACCTTCATGAAGATAACCTTGTGGCCTTGCCACTCATAAACATGTTTGTGGAGGCATGCCACGTCATCTTCCTGCGTAAGCTTGACAAGAACAGTATGCCTCACAAACGAAGGAGTAGCTTTGAACTTCTTGTGCTTCAGTACACC
Organism: Aegilops bicornis; assembly: GCA_021605145.1. Lineage (NCBI taxonomy): Eukaryota > Viridiplantae > Streptophyta > Magnoliopsida > Poales > Poaceae > Aegilops > Aegilops bicornis. Next base: position 331,945,223 of record CM038675.1, read on the forward strand.
CTGGACAACACGCCTGACAACACTGAGGCTGGAATACAACTCGACATCGGTATAAGCGCAAATGCCATCCAGGATCCAACAGCCTAACAACTCTGTTTTCCCAGCGTGTATATTCAGGTCATCCGCCTCATAGCGAGTGACATGTACAACCACACAATCCTTTTCTGCATCAAGGCTCTAATTGAAACAGAAACAAATTCGGAATTACTTCCCAATATAAGAAACACAAGTTATTTAAACCACTATGCATAGCATGGTATCGAAGCTAATAAAATTTTGCATTATCCATCACCACATACTTAGATGAAAAACCACAATCGAGATCGGAAAAGAAGAAAATCACCTTGGGCAGCTCAGCGGGGGGAGGGGGACACATCCTCGAAGGGGGAAAACTGCTCCTGCAGTGCCAAGGGGGCTATAACCTCAAACGGGGCATTGACCATCTCAGTAGTGGTTGTGAGCGTATCTGGGGTCGGCTCGGTGGCTGCCTCCATCTTCTTGGAGCTCTCTATCTCGTGGGGATCAGCCTCCCACGTATGCTCCAATATCGGCTGATCTTTGCCTGGTTCTCCTTGGTCCATCATGAAACTGACAAATACTAGGTGACCACTGAAATAAAAACACAATCGCAATGACAATGAAACAAAAGAGAGTGAGAATCGGTTACTACTTTGCAAAAGTTCTTTTTTTTCTAAACGAAAATATACCAATATCACGGATCCGCTTACCTTCCCTTTGTCGGGAGAGAAGAACGATGGCGGAATCAGTGTTGGCTTTCTTGAAAGGCGTTGAGGAGAAGGGGATTCAGCGAAGAGTGAAATGATGGTTGCTTCGTCCGTCAAACTTAGACTGCGTGGAGGTGGGGTTTTGTGATCTGACGGCTCGTTCTTGTCGGCGCTTCTGACCGGGGTGACTCTCCGCTTTGCATACTACCTTCTAATTTGGTGGATGGCATTTGGGCCCGTGCGCGGCATGGCCTTCATGTCGTTGAACAAAAGTAAAACGGCATTCAGTAGAGGGAGGCGTTTCGATGATCGGAGGAGCCAGAAGTGCTAGTGTATCCACTTAACTAGTAGTAATTGTTTTTCTGGTAGCTGTAGAGTGTCTCCACTGTACTAGTAGTAATTGTTTCTCTGGGCCCAAGACAAAACATCCCATCCACCCTCGTAAATAATAAAATCAATTCAAAAGCCCATATATTTACTTAATGAGAGGCGCTACCCACACCCAGCACACCCAGCTCTTCTTCCTCCTCACTCCCACCCACCTCACGTCAGCTCGCTCCACTCGTACCCCCAAATTCCTCGCCTCACTCCTACAGAAAACCCCAGCTCCCCTTCTTCCTCACTACTACAGAAAAACCTCAGCTCCCCTTCTTCTTCACTATTACTACAACTAGGCTCGTCATTCGTTACTCTGCTCAAATCCGTGAGCGCGACGCGACAACCTCGAGGAAAATGGAGTCGGCTGACCCCAGCGCCAAGAAGATGAGGCTCCCGCCAGCGGCGACGCCTGTTGTAGATCCCGCACCCGGCAGCGCGGGGAGAAGCGGCGACCCCGCCCCCACCGGATCCTAGGAACCCGTAGAATCTCGGGTGGACCGCATCAGCGATTTCCCGGACGTCATCCTTGGGAAGATCATCTCGCTTCTCCCCACCAAGATTGCTGCCGAACCCAAGTCCTCTCAATTTGGTGGCGCCCTCTATGGTAGCGTCGTGCCTTAATCTCGTCGTCGACTATCTCTCTTAAATGATTTTGAAATCCCCATAGCCATCATCTCCTCCCACCAGGGCTCCGTTCAAAGCCTCTGCATCCCATCATGCTACCTGAGCAAGCATACCATGCCTTGCACGGTGGACGCCTGGCTGAAATCCCCTGAATTCACAGAACTACAACAGCTTGAGTTCTACTATTCTCCTGGAAATCACCTACCAGATACCGAATGCCATCTACATGTGCCCTCAGCACCGATGTCCATCTCGCAGTTTTCCTCTCTCTCCACACCGCCACCTTTGCGCTGTGCTACCTACCAGACAATATAGTACTAAACCTTCGACTCCCATTTCTCAAGAAACTTTCACTTGTGCGGGTTTGTATATCGGAGGCCTGATTGCACAGCATCATCCACTCCAGTTGCCCTGCCCTTGAGTGCTTGGTGCTTGTTTTCACAGTTAGAATCGGTTGTCTCCAAATAAAGTCGCCTAACCTTGTAAGAATTGGAATTTCTATTGACAGAAGGTATCTCATCATCCAAGATGCCCCTTCACTTCAAAGGTTGATCCTTGATTCTAGTTATTCACTGTCGCAAATAATCATTCTCTCTGCGCCTAAACTGGAGACCTTGGGTGTAATATATGATCTTTGTGCTCATTTCATGATGGTGTTTAGCTCCACAGTTTTTCAGGTACTTTATATTATCATCTACACTTGTAACCATAAGCTGCATAATTTCTGTGCATAAGTTATATATCATCTCGGAGTACACATTTTGTACTAATATGATGTTCTATTCTCAATGAAGAGTTTCTCCATGGATAGCATATCAATGGTGCTGGATTCTGTCAAGATCTTATATATCCAAATGAATAGTTTTGATCTGAACAAGATTATTGGCTTGCTGCAATGCTTTCCATGTCTGGAGAAGTTGTATATAAAGGTGATAATTTCACGCACATTGGAAGCCCGCATATAGTGTACTAGAACTAACCGTTCAGCTGTTGCTCTTTCCACACTCTTTTTTTAGACCTTCACTGTTTTCAACCTTCATGTCTATTTAGGCAATAGGACGGGGTAAGAAAGTTATAACCAATCGGTGGATTCGTAAGCACCGGGATTTTCTCACTTCTCATGACATTCGATTGAAGAAAATAACGCTAGAACGATATGTAGCCAACCATGCAAACACTAGATTTGTCACATTCTTCCTGCTGAATGCGAGGTTACTATTGTCCATCAAGCTTAAGTTTATCAATGACATGGTTTTGATGGATGGGTATGTCGAAGAGCAAAAAAGGAGTTTGTGGGCAAAAGAGCTTCTGAACATGCCGGGCTTCTATTTACAACATATTGTGGTCATAATCCAGTAAATTTTATGACCCAGGATGTTCATTCTATGGACCTGACCGATCCATTTGACTGTGACTGCCGAAAACAGTGCTGGAATTAGATGTTGTTGCCCTTTTCAACATGGGTTTGGTCTAAACCTGATGAACAATTAACCCTCGTGCTTTTGTATAGTTTGTAAGCTGGAGTTAGATGCTCTTGCCCTTTTCAACTCGGTTGTGACTGTCATATTTTCTTTGGAACAAGACAAATGGCTTGCCATTCGTTTAATTTAGAGTGAAATATTGTAACAAACCCCAACCAAGGGAAATAACATCACTATCGTCGGTTGCTTGAGCTCACTATGCATTACAGAAGCCAAGTGATTAGCCCCCACCAGCACCCACAAACTTATTTCGAACTAGCACACCAAATGGGCTGTAAAATTTTCATAGGAAAGGTTGCATGACTGTGACAGATTTGGATTCTGACATTTGGGACCCATGAGGAAATAGCCTATCCAAGGTGGTTTCGACTTACTAGCTAGTCAACAAACGTTTCTGCTGGCCAGCCGTTGGATTGACATCCAACATCTGTTGTGTATCTTCTATCTCTGGCCTTCTTCCTCCAGCCGCCCAAAACAAACCACCCGTCGACTCCGCTTTGCTCCGCCTCCCATGGCTGGCTGCGCCCGCCGCCTCTACCGTGCCCTCCAACATTGGCAGTCCCTCCTCTATTCCCCACACGTCCTGTTATTCTCCTGACGTGACGTCAACACGCACCCGCACCCGAACCAGTCAACCCTCGTACTCTCCTCCGCCTGCGACTGGACCGGCGCATCTTCCACGTCTCCTGTTCATTCCGAGGCCTCGCCGTCGTCCTCGGACTTGGTTTGCTCATCGTGCGCGGTGCGCCGCCCTCTTGCGTTGTCAATGCCGTCAACAACCGAGAGGAACAAGGATATGACTGTATGTGGAGAGTTTGATAGTAGGGACCCACCAACATCATGGCAATACGCAAGCAAGTGCTTCGTTATTACAAGCCCCAAAAAATGGTTCCTCCTAATGGTTGGACATCTGGGGCTCACGCCATTGTCAACGTAGTCAATAAACGAGAGAATTACATAACGAGCGGCTGACACCAGGGACCCAGCAGGGCGCGCAGTTGTTATTTACTTTTCTTAGGAACAAGCAGTTGTTATTTATACTAGTTTTATCGACAGATCAGGGTAACAACGGGGATGTGTAGGGGCTGTGGGCCGTCTAGCCAGGGTTTTGTTTATGTTTACCACATGATACGTCTCCGTCGTATCTACTTTTCCAAACACTTTTTCCCTTGTTTTGGACTCTAACTTGCATGATTTGAATGGAACTAACTCGGACTGATGTTGTTTTCAGCAGAATTGCCATGGTGTTATTTATGTGCAGAAACAAAAGTTCTCGGAATGACCTGAAACTCCACGGAACTTATTTTTGGAAAATATTAAAAATACTTGCGAAAGAATCAAGGCCAGGGGGCCCAGATCCTTGCCATGAGGGTGGGGGCGCGCCTGCACCCCTGGGCGCGCGCCCCTGCCTCGTGGGCCCCCTAGAGCTCCACCGACCTCAACTCCAACTCCATATATTCGTGTTCGGGGAGAAAAAAAATCAGAGAGAAAGATTCATCGCGTTTTACGATACGGAGCCGCCGCCAAGCCCTATACTCTCTCCGGAGGGCTGATCTCGAGTTCGCTCGGGCTCCAAGAGGGGAATCCGTCGCCATCGTCATCATCAACCATCCTCCCTCACCAATGTCCTGATGCTCCCCGCCATGCGTGAGTAATTCCATCAGAGGCTTGCTGGACGGTGATGGGTTGGATTAGATTTATCATGTAATCGAGTTAGTTTTGTTAGGGTTTGATCCCTAGTATCCACTATGTTACGAGATTGATGTTGCTATGACTACGCTATGCTTAATGCTTGTCACTAGGGCCCGAGTGCCATGATTTCAGATCTGAACCTATTATGTTTTCATGAATATATGTGAGTTCTTGATCCTATCTTGCAAGTCTATAGTCACCTACTATGTGTTATGATCCGCAACCCCGAAGTGACAATAATCGGGACCACTCCCGGTGATGACCATAGTTTGAGGAGTTCATGTATTCACTATGTGTTAATGCTTTGGTCCGGTACTCTATTAAAAGGAGGCCTTAATATCCCTTATTTTCCGCTAGGACCCCGCTACCACGGGAGGGTAGGAAAAAAGATGTCATGCAAGTTCTTTTCCATAAGCACAAATGACTATATTCAGAATACATGCCTACATTACATTGATGAATTGGAGCTAGTTCTGTGCCACCCTATGTTATGATTGTTACATGATGAACCACATCCGGCATAATTCTCCATCACCGATCCAATGCCTACGAGCTTTTCACATATTGTTCTCCGCTCATTTACCTTTCCGTTGCTACTGTTACAATCACTATAAAACCCAAAAATATTACTTTTGTTATCGTTACGTTACTTCCATACTACTTTGCTACTAAATACTTTGCTGTAGATATTAAGTTATCCAGGTGTGGTTGAATTGACAACTCAATTGCTAATACTTGAGAATATTCATTGGCTCCCCTTGTGTCGAATCAATAAATTTGGGTTGAATACTCTACCCTCGAAACTGTTGCGATACCCTATACTTATGGGTTATCACCACATCATGAGCCTAGTTGTGTTTTCTTCTTGCTGAAAATGGCTAGCCCAGTTCTATTTTTTAAAGAAATACCCAAATGAGGCCTACTTGCTTTATCAGGCCTGCTGGGCTGCAAATCTTTCAAGATGAGGAGAGAGTTTCATTCGGTTTGCGTAGAAATGGGCTGTACATTTTTAAAACACATCAAACCGGGAATTAGTTTCATTTTTTAATTACAAGATTTTAAATTCCATTGATTTTTATGCCTGGACAATTATTTGGATTTTATATTTATATAATTTTTTTTCAAAATAGTTTGAATGTGACTCGATATTTCAGGATTAAAAACAGTTGACCGCATCGAAATATGCAAAATTTCGTATAATTTTTATTCATGGCCACAATATGGGGTGTAATGCTAACAAAAAGAAGATGGGCTCCAAATTCTTTTTAAGAATTGGCAAATGGGCGATAAATTATTAGAAATAATGGCAAATGGGCTATATGTTGTTTTCCACAGATTTGAGGCTGACTTGTGCGCCTACTACAGGTTGACGCGTATGCTTTCCTAAAAAAATAAGGTTGATGCACACGCAACGCCGTGTCAACCTAGTCACAACACGAGAGCAGTGACTCTCGGATGTCCATCCAACGGCTGTTGTCCGTGGGTACGATCAGCCTCCCCGACATCTCTAGATGTCGGGGAGGCTGATCGTACCCACAGACACCTATGGGGCCGGCGGAGCGGGCCCCTTGTGGTTCGGAGGGGGGCGGAGGTCGCACGAAGAGCGGATCGAGGCGATGCACACGAGCGGTTTACCCGCCGGAGCTCTCCGGAGAGATAAAACTCCTACTGCTGCTTGTTTGATCTATTCTCCTCTTGCTAGGGAGCAATGCGGGCTACAAAACCTAGCGCGAGTGTGTCTAGTCTCGAGTGGGTCGAACCTTGCGGAAGATGTGAACCGAATCGAACCGAACCCTATCTACGTTGCACTCGGGCCTCCTTTTATATGCTCAAGGGGTCTCCGACAGGTGGCAACATAGGCGGGGGTACGAATGTAAAAACAGGGGTTGGTACACCTACTTGAACAAAGGTACGATGCAAAATACCTAACTTTCGACGGCAAGGGACAAAAGCAATAAATGCCTGTCGTTGTTGCCCAAACAGTGTAACAGAGACCGTCAGGTGCGCCTCCACTCGCCACGATGGCAAGCCTGTCAGCGCCGCTCATCGCTGCTCTCGGGTGGCTGCACAGCCGCTCGACACGCGCCCATGGAACGGTCCCATGGCGACACATCGCTGGGTGAGCTGGAGCGGAAACGGAGAGAAGTTGCATGCCGCGGCAAGCACCTTGCCGCGGCCGAATCCTTGTCGCGCTCGGGGACTTGTCGCGCCCCGAGCCTTCCCGGCAAGCTCCTCTTGCCGGGGCCTTGTCTTCTGCGTGCACAGGCGGCTTTCCGACCAGCTCCTCTTGTCGGGACCTTGTCTGTGCCTAGAGAGGCCTTCCCGACAAGCTCCTCTTGTCGGGGTCTTCTCTTCAGAATGGCGGCGGAGGGTCTTGGTGGACGCCCGGCGAGGCTTGCCGCGGGGACGCTGCGACTGCCCGTGCACAAGTTCGGGGTACTAAGGTACCCCTACTTTAGTGCACCGACAGGAGCCCCCGGGTCTGGGCCATACACGGTGCCGAGCCGCTGGGCCAGCCCAAAACAGGCACGGCACGCGGCCTGGGTCCAAACCAAACCCACTCCAGATCCGGCCGCGGCCCCCAGTGAACGGCATGCGTCAATTGCGGCGTCGTGGGGGAAGTAGGCGGCGTGCGGGGTCGCTCCACCCGTCGCCTCCGTTCTGCATCCCCGCCACGTGGTTCCCATGCCCTTGGGGTCACGGACGGTGGAGGTGGGAAACTGGGCCGTTATGAGCAGAGGCAGCAGGTCGGCCCCGATTCCCTGCTCTCCCTATGCCCTGATTTGTCGAGCGGGGCGGTTGAGCCCCCACCTCGCTTCCTTAAAAAGAGCGGAAGGGGAGCGCAGAAGGCCGCACTCTCCCACCTCCTCCTTTGCTCAGTTTCTGATCCCTTTTTTCTCATTCGCCATGGAGAAAAGGGACCTTGGTTCTTCGTCGGTGGCGGCGAGGGTCGCCGTTAGACAGCGCTCCCCTCCCAACCCCACGCCCGGGGCGACAGGGCCAGCCCCAAGAGGAAGAGGGAGGGGGCGAGGTCGTGGACGAGGTCGAGGCGCTCGGGGGAGAGGCGGACGGGGCGGCGTGCCGTCTCCGCCTCCGCCGGCGGTTCCCCTCTCTGCGGCAGTCCATACCGGGGACGACCCTTGTGAGTTCTTCGTCAGGCTGCGCCGGGCGCCTTGTCGCCGCCTCCGGCTTCCAGCTCCGTTTGCGAGCGCGATGGAGTCGGATCCGCCCGAGACACTGAGATTGCACATGAGAGGTCAGGAATCAGCGGCATGCGAGTCCGTGTTGTATTCCCAGCCCCTAATGTGATGTATCTCGATCGTGGGTGGAAGACGTTCACCGCATCCACAGCGAGGCGGGGTTTACCCTCCATTTTAAGTTAATGGAGGGTTATCTCCTCTCCGTCAAGGTCTTCGGGATCTTGGTACTCGGGCGAAGTGCTGCGTGGATAGCTCCTCCGACGGCGAAGATTCCCCCTCGAGCGAGAGTGACGAGGAGGAGGCAGCGGCAACGAGGTTGGCGGGCCCGATTAGTTGTCAGGCGCCGCTTTGTGCGTCACCGGCAACCCCATCATCCGCGTCGCCGGCTCCCTGAACTCCTCGGGGTCGTCTCCTTGGGCGACTGGCGTAGGGAGGCTGTGGAAGGGGAAGAGGGATGGCGACAAGGCCGTCAAGTCGGTCACGAGGCGTAGTGCCCTCGACAGCGTCTTGACGTCCTGCCGCCCGTCTTGAGCCCCGCTTCCGGCGCTGCCATCTCCGTCAAGCCCTCGGGGAGCTCCCGGGATGTTCTCTTGGTGCCTTCTGGCATCCGTAGCTCGTCTAGGCGTTTCTTTTGCCCTTCTCGCTGCCTTGACCTACCTCCTGAAAAGAGGGACAGGAAAGGGATTACGGGCATCTTATCTTTTTAGTTTGTAAGCCTTCGGGCCTTATCTGCATTTAAAGCTTGTAATCCTCTCTTTCATGTTTTTCATTCCCCACGGATTGTATCCGAGTAGAATGTTTATAATGAAAGAGGGACGCTTGAAAAAGGACGAAGGGCCTATCTGATATCTCAGCCCCCGGCAACTCTGGCTTGCCGCAGCTCCCGGTAGCTCTAGCTTGTCGCAGCCCCCGGCAACTCTGGTTTGCCGCAGCCCCCGACAACTCTGGCTTGCCGCAGCCCCCAGCAACTCTGGCTTGGCGGGGCTTGGGTACCAGCGCGCCCTTCTTCTCCTCTTCGCTGTTATTTCAGTTCTGAGAACGATTCAGCCAGTGCCGCGATAAGTTATTTTTGTAACATAACTTTATTCTGGGCAACATCTGCTACGTTACTTCCTTTATTCGACTCTTGGCTTTGTATGTTATTACCCTACGCTTTTCAGGGAAACTTGCCGGTGCAGGCACCCTTGCCGCGAGCGCCGAGTGCGGAACTTCAGCAGCTTCTTTGGCAAGGGTCGCTACCGACAAGTAACCTTGTCGCGGACTAGCCGCAGCTCACTTAAGTTGTTGAGCGGACTCGAAACAAAGTAAGGGCGCGACCAGTCACGATTTGGTTCCTCCGCGCACGGGTTTTTCATACAAAGCGCGGTCGTTCAAGGAAGATAACTTTAAGAAATTTATTACTGATCTGAATCGATCGATGCAACGTTATTTCCTCTACTTGATTCCTTCCTTTGTACGTTATTGCCCTACGCTTAGTGGAAACTTGCCGGTGCAGGCACCCTTGCCGCGAGCGCCGAGTGCGGAACTTCAGCAGCCTGCTGGCGGGGTCGCTACCGACAAGCAACCTTGTCGCGGACTAGCCGCAGCTCACTTAAGTTGTTGAGCGGACTCGAAACAAAGTAAGGGCGCGACCAGTCACGATTCGGTTCCTCTGCGCACAGGTTTTCCATACAAAGTACTATCGTTCGAGGAAGATAACAAAAATTTAAAAATCGATTGCTCAAACTTTGGCAACTTAGCTTTTCTGTTTCTTGCTTCCCGATGAGGTGAAATTTCCTCGAGCGTTGCCTGGTCCATAGTATTATCTCCTCCTCCCCCCTGGTTAACTTGTGCGCGAGGGAGCCTTCCTTTCTTAGAGAGAAGAAAAAGAAGAGGAAATAACGTTGTGGAGCCTAGCGGCTCGATTCTGCTTACCGGGTGTGGTTGCTGCACAAAGTGTTAGCCAAAGCATGCAATAAACTGATGAAAGCATGAACTTGACAAGTCATGCGCAACACATGGGCTTTACTGATGCACGGGGTCTGCGCCCGGCTTTGTTCAAAGGATCACATGCAACAGCGGCAAGACTTGTACAAAAGGTGGTTGCGAACGGGTTCCGCAACCGCTACTTTATGGGTAAAACTTACGAAGATGCTCAATGTTCCAGGAGTTGCTCACCGAATGCCATCTTCGGTCTCAAAGGCGGACAGTGCCAGGCCTAGTGACTCGTTTCACCCGATAAGGGCCTTCCCACTTCGGCGTCAACGTGTTTGAATTCTTGGCGGACTGAACAGCGCCAAGAACAAGGTCGCCTTCCTCGAGACTTCGGCATTAACCCTGCGGCCATGGTAGCGACGCAGGCCTGCTGCGAAGCGGCTCGCCACAATGGCCTGAAGACGATCTTCCTCGAGGAGCGGTAGCGTCATCTTGTCGCAGCTGCTCTTGCTCAAGCTCATCATAAGCGAGTACTCGAGGCGATCCGTATACGAAGTTCCGTGGGGAGAACTGCCTCTGCTCCATAGACTAGAGCAAAGGGTGCACGGCGATGGCTCGATTTGGCGTCGTCTGATCGACCAAAGAACCACCGCAGCTCCTCGATCCAGTTTCTTCCGCACTTGTGCAGCCTATCGAAAGTTCTGGTCTTGAGCCCGCAGACTTCAAAGATTTGCCCTCTCGCTTGACTGTTGCTTCTCGGGTGAGCAACGAAAGCGGAACCTTGGCGCCAAGGTCTTGGACGTCTTGCATGAAGGTGCGACTCAGAATTGTGTGTCGTTGTCGGTGATGATCCTGTTAGGGATTCGAAGCGGCAAACAATCGACCAAGAACTTGATCGCCGATCGTGCTGTCACCTTCCTCACTGCTTCCACTTCCGCCACTTTGTGAACTTGTCGATGGCGACGTACAAGTACTCAAAGCCCCGACAGCTTCGGGGAAGGGGCCGAGGATGTCGAGCCCCGGACGAAAATGGCCAGGATAAAGGGATCGCCCGGAGAGCGTGAGCAGGCTGGTGTATCTGTTTGGAATGGAACGGCATGCTTCACACTTGGTTACTTGTGCGATTGCATCACGGAGGGCTGTCGGCCAGAAGAAACCTTGCCGAAAGCTTTGCCGGCAAGTGCTCTTCTTGCGCCAATGTGGTGACCACATATGCCTCCATGTATCTCTCGCCAACAGCTTCATCCATCTTCCCGGCAATACACTTCAATTTCACACCGTTGAGTCTTCTTACATGCGGTATGCTATCGACAAACCGGGTACATACTTGACTGCCAGCTACTCTTTCCGCTTCTTCTGCTTCTTGAGAAGTTCTCTGTCTGAAGGAAATGGACAATCTGCTGCGCCCATGTTGGAGCTTGCGGCTCGACAACAAGGACTAAAGGCACATCTGCTGCTGCGGGAACATCAGCTTCTACGGCAAGAGCCTGTGGCTCTGCCGGACCTAGATGCTCCCCGACAAGCTTACCGGAGCAAGACTTGTCGGAAGCGTTTTCTTCAACGAAACAAACCCTGGGGTCTGTCGGAGCATACTGCTCCTCAGCACTGTTGGTGTTGATCTTGGGGACCTTTGCAACGACGGCTTCGGGAAGCTCTATCGGAAAGTAGTCACCAGAGGCCAACTTCCTCTTCTTGCTCTGTCCAGTCGATGGTGTTACGGTTGGTTGAGTCAGCTTGAGCACAAAGATCCCTGGTTCCACAGGTAGCTTGAGTGCGGCGCACTTTGACAGACCATCAGCAATATCATTCTGAGCTCTTGGAACATGTTCCATTTGCAGGCCGTCAAAGTGTTCTTCTAGCTTCCTCACTTCATCAACGTAGGCTTCCATCAACGGACTCTGGTAATCTTTGTTGACTTGGCGGACGACGAGTTGTGAGTCACCCCTGACAATAAGCTTCTTGATCCCAAGGTCCACTATGATCCTGAGACCGACAAGCAAACCTTCATACTCCGCAGTATTGTTTGTCGCTTGCTCCTTGGGAAAGTGCATCTGGACGACGTACTTGAGGTGCTCTCCGGTGGGTGCGATAAGCAAGACGCCGCACCGGGCGCTTTGCAGCGAGAAGGCACCATCAAAGTACATCAGCCACTCTTGTCGGGCTTCTTTGACGGGAATGCTCGTCTCCGGAATCTCTTCATCTGGCGTTGGCGTCCATTCTGCTATGAATTCTGCCAAGGCTCTGCTTTGGATAGTCGATGTGCTTTCAAACTTGAGACCAAAGCTCGACAGCTCCAGGGCCCACTCGACAATCCTGCCTGTCGCTTCTGGATTCTGCAGTATCCTTTTCAGCGGAAAGCGAGTGACAACTGTGATCTCATGTGCTTGGAAGTAATGGCGCAGCTTTCTCGAGGCCATGAGGAGGACGAAAAGAAATTTTTGCACACCAGAGTACCTTGACCTAGCCCCTGCGAAGGGGCCGACAAGTTAGACTGGGCGCTGCACCATCCTTTCTCGCATCTGCTCACGTGTAATGCGGACTCATCCTTGTCGGGACGAGCTTGTCGTGAAGCCCCCGCTTGTCGCTGGATGTGTTTGCCGTGGTTCTTTGGCTCATCATCCGCCTCCCTCTCCGCCACTAACGCAGCACTAACCACTTGATTGGTTGCTGCTATATACAGCAGCAACTTCTCTTGTGGCCTAGGCGCGACAAGTGTTGGAGTGGAGGACAGGTATCTTTTCAAGTCTGCGGCGCAGCCTCCGCTTCGGAGTCCATTTCTTGGACCTGCCTTTTTCAAAATCTTGAAAAATGGCGGCGGCGCTCAGCAGAACCTAGAAATAAACCTGCTTGAGGGCAGCCACGCAACCGCAAGTCTTCGTGACATCCTTGACGTGCTTTGGTGCTTCAATCTGCTCGACGGCCTTGATCTTGTCGGGATTAGCTTCAATTCCTCGCTGAGACACGAAGAACCGAGAAGCTTGCCGGAAGGGACTCCAAACACGCACTTCTCGGGGTTGAGCTTGAGGTTGATCTTGCGGAGATTTGCAAAGGTCTCATCCAAATCTTGAACCAAAGTTGCTTTGTCCTTGCTCTTGACCACTATGTCATCCATGTAGGCTACTACATTTCTGTGCATTTGCGGCTCAAAAGCGTCATGGACTACCCTTGCAAATGTTGAACCAGCATTCTTCAAACCGAAAGGCATCCGTATGAAGCAGTATGTGCCACATGGTGTGATGAATGCGGTCTTCTCCTCATCTTCTTCAGCCATGAAGATCTGATGGTATCCTGAGTAGGCATCAAGAAACGAAAGCAAATCACATCCGGCCGTGGAGTCAACAATCTGGTCAATGTGCGGCAAGGGAAATGGATCTTTGGGACAAGATTTATTAACATCCCTGAAGTCAATACAAAGTCTCCATTTCCCATTTGCCTTGCACGACTACGTGATTGGCGAACCACGTGGGATGGAGCACCTCCTCGACAAGGCCTGCTGCTTCCAGTTTCTTGATCTCTTCGGCTATGAATTCTTGGCGCCCACCGCTTGCTTTTCGACTTTTTTGCTTGACGGGCCACGCATGAGGACAAGCGGCCAGGCGGTGCTCAATCACTTTCACAGGAACACCGGGATATCGACGGTTGCCATGCAAACACGTCGACATTCGCCCGCAGGGAAAGCAACAAGCGCGCCTTCCTATTTGGGGTCGAGAGAGAGCGCGATGGTGAAGGTACCACCAGCGCCGTCCTCCTCGGCGGGTACCTTCTTGGTCTTGGCGAGCCACCATCTTCTTGCACTTGTCGGTGGAGCTCGATGGTGCGTCCTCGACGATAGCGCAGCACTCAAGAGGTGCGCTTCCGGAGTGAGCATCAGATCCCTTGCCGGACTTGGACTTGGTCTTCTTCCCCGGGAGCTTCGGCAAGTGTTGGGCGATGCATCGCGGCTGCTGCGTCGGTAGATCTTGTCGGCACAGATAAGGGCATCCTTCTTGTCGCCATGGACAGAGATGACGCTTATCGAGCCCGGCATCTTGAGTAGGTTGTAGGCGTAGTGAGAGGCTGCCATGAACTTGGCGAGTGCTGGGCGGCCAAGTATCCCATTGTAAGGCAATGGGAAATCGGCAACGTCAAAAGTAACCCTCTCAGTTCTGAAGTTCAGCTCGCTGCCAAATGTGACCGGCAACGTAATCTTCCCCTTCGGCTTGCTCCTTCCCGGATTGATTCCTTGGAAGGTTCCGGTCTCTTCGAGCTTCATTGTCAGGGATTTGAAGCTTCGGAGCACCGCGAAGGAGATCAGATTCAAGCCGGCCCGCCGTCAACTAACATTTTGTGACCTTGAGGTTGCGGATGGTTGGAGAGACCAACATCGGCAAGCACCCGACATGATTATGCGATCGTGGTGGTCCTCAATATCAAAATGATAGGCGTCTTCGGACCACTGTCAGAGGCTTGCGTGACTCTACGGATGGTTCCGCTGCATTGACCTCCCGCATCCATTGCTTGAGTTGGCGGTGGGAGGTATGCAAGGAAGCACCTCCGTCAACGCAGAACCTCTGTGGCTTTCTCAAACTCCTGCTCATCGGCGTCGTGCGTCCTCCATATCTTCGTCGTCATCATCATCTTCATCCTTGTCACGGCCGGGAGGTCGATCTCCTTGTCGCTGCTTGACTTTGCCGCGGGCGCCCTCCCGGACGGACGCTTCTTGCTCCCCAGCACCTTCTGGGCCTTCTCCTTGTCGCGCCGCTTCGTACTCAGCTCTCTGTTGCCCGACAAGCTGCTCGACTTTCTTGCAGCTCACGGAGGTCGTGGCCCTTGGTGCGGTGGATCTTGCAATACTTGCTTGTCGGAGCTGTCACCTTGTCGTGGCCGCCACCGGCCGGTGGTTGGCGTCGTGACAACCTCCTTCTTTGGAGCCACCAGCGTTGGCGTTCTTGTCGCCGCCTCCGTTGCCGGACTGCTCGACAGCTAGCACTTCTCTGGCTTTCTTCTTCCTGTTGCCTCGCCGTTGGTCCTTCCTTGCCGGGGCGGTGTCATCCTTGTCGATCCTCTTACGCATTCTCTCACAGGAGTCTCCTCCTTCCTCGGTAGCGCAAGACACTTGTCGGCCAAGGCGTACAGCTTCGGCCGACGTCCTTGACTTTGCACATCGCCATCTCCTCCCTCATCCTGCGGTTCCGCACATTCTCGATGAAATGCGCTGATCACCGCGGCAGGTGGACGTGCAGGATGTTGTAGTGCTGCAATTTGAATCTCCGAATGAACTTGCGCAGGACTCTCCTTCCTTACGGGCGAGCAAGTGAAGGTCGCCTTCTTGGCCATGAGGTTTGTGGCCACCGTGAAGGCGCCAACAAATTGATGGCACAGATCTGCCAGAGGATATGGAGCTGTCCGGCAAGTGCATGAGCCAAGATGTGACGTTGGGCTTGAGCACGGCGGGAAGTAGTTGGCGAGGATCTTGTCGTCCCTGCCCCCCGCAGCCTGCACCGCGATGGTGTAGATGCTTTGAGGAACTCCGACGGGTGCGCCCTGCCATCATACTTCTCCGCAGACGCTTTGGTGTGAAGTTTTTACGGCTGGGCCATTGGACTTGCCGCAGCTCACGAGTGAACGCAGGGCAACCTACCACAGACGGCAAGTCGCTGGTCCTCCGTGGCGTGCATGTCAACAGAAGGCCCAGCGGCGCTTGTCGGATCGACGTCGTGCTTCTCTTGGCGCTCGATGCGAGTTCGGCGTCCTCTTGTTGTCGCTCATGGAGAACTTGGCGCTGATCGCGGCGGGTTCGCGGATCCGACGACGCAGTGGAGTCGCTGTCGAGGTGGATCCGGTGAGTCGGCGATCTTGGCCTTCTTGGCGGAGAGTGCACGGTGGTTGCACCTCCGACAGTCTCATCACCACCGGCTCGTGCCTTGTCGTCTTGTCGCGGCAACGATGGCGTTGGTTGCCGCGGAGCGTCGCCATTGGCAAAGCCGATGAGGCTCTGGATAGTGGCCCTCCACTCGTCGACCTTGTCGGCCGTTGGAGGGTAGTCGAGGAGCAGTTGAGCTCTCGCCAGAGCTTCTGCTGGAGTAGTAGGCGGCATTGGAGAACGGTGCGAGGAGCGGGACACGCTCGGACTTCTAACTATGTTAGAAGGAGCAGCGCCCCGTCCGGGCGACCGTATCTCACTAGTGCCAGCATGTTGGCGCGCATGCTGGTCTTGAGGGTCTCGATCCAACGAACGTATGGCGTTGTGAACGCCATGACGTTGTTGGTCTCGCGTCTCCTGAGATGGACGCGGGGGATGCGCGGACGCCGAGGTTTGCGGTGCCTTGTCCTTGGACTTGGCAACGTCGCGAGCACCTTCGTCGGCGCCTGTTCCTCCATAGCGTCTGCACCACCACCCGTTCGCTGCGGTGAGGGTGGGTACGACGCGGACGGCTCCGCTGCCGCGAAGCCTTCTTCTTCGGTGGCATGTTGAGGAAGATGTTGATGACGCCGCCGCGTGAACGCCGGATCGGATTCACACGGCCTCGACGCTTCTACCGGGCGCGCCAGAGATGTCGGGAGGCTGATCGTACCCACGGACACCTATGGGGCGGCGGAGGGGCCCTTGTGGTTCGGAGGGGGCGGAGGTCGACGAAGAGCGGATCGAGGCGATGCACACGGCGGTTTACCCAACCGAGCTCTCCGGAGAGATAAAACTCCTACTGCTGCTTGTTTGATCTATTCTCTTCTTGCTAGGGAGCAATGCGGGCTACAAAACCTAGCGCGAGTGTGTCTAGTCTCGAGTGGGTCGAACCTTGCGGAAGATTCGAACCGAATCAAACCGAACCCTTTCTACGTTGCACTCGGGCCTCCTTTTATATGCTCAAGGGGTCTCCGATAGGTGGCAACATAGGCGGGGGTACGAATGTAAAAACAGGGGTTGGAACACCTACTTGAACAGTGTACAGTGCAAAATACCTAACTCTGACGGCAAGGGACAAAAGCAATAAATGCCTGTCGTTGTCGCCCAAACGATTCTGAGACCGTCAGTGCGCCTCCGCCGCCACGATGGCAAGCCTGTCGGCGCCGCTCATCGTTGTTTCACGGTGGCTGCACTGGCCGCTTCGACACGCCCATGGAACGGTCCCATGGCGACACGTCGCTGGGTGGGCTGGAGCGGACACGGAGAGAAGGTGCATGCCGCGGCACGCGCCTTGCCGCGGCCGAATCCTTGTCGCGCTCGGGGACTTGTCGCGCCCCGAGCCTTCCCGGCAAGCTCCTCTTGCCGGGCCTTGTCTTCTGCGTGCACAGGGCGGCTTTCCCGACAAGCTCCTCTTGTCGGGACCTTGTCGTGCCTAGAGGCCTTCCCGACAAGCTCCTCTTGTCGGGTCTTGTCTTCGTAATGGCGGCGGAGGGTCTTGGTGGACGCCTTGGCGAGGCTTGCATGGGACGGGCCATCGCCCGTGCCCAAGTTCGGGGTACTAAGGTACCCCTACTTTAATGCACCGACAGCTGTCGTGCTTCTTCAATCTCTACTCTTCCTGCTCCAGCCGCTCAAACAAGCGCCGGCGGGACTGCCTGCTCCCTCCTCCCGCGGCCGGCTATGCTGCTGCGCAGGCCTCACCGCCCCATCGTTCTCCCATTGCTGGCCTAGCCATCCCTCTACTCACCCACACCTGCTGTTATTCTCCGACGACGGCAGACGAGCTAGTAAACCCTCGCACTCCCCTGCGCGTGGGAAACAACTACCGAGTTTTCCCTGGCTCTGTGTCGTCTCCTTCCTAGGCCTCGCCGTTGTCCACCGCCCTGGTGCTCTCGACGCGGCGTGGTTAGCGAACGACATGCATCGGAAGTGGACTGTACGTGGAGAGGCTGATAGCTGGGTCCATGGCCGCACGCAAGGAAATGCCTCCTTATTACGCGCAAAATAATGATTCCTCCACCTGACAGTTGGGACCCACCGGAAGGGCCTCTGTATTTCGTGAAAAAACGTTCCCCCGCTGACAGGTCGGACCCATCAGCTATATCTTCACATGCAAGGAAGTGCCTCATTATTACACAAAAAAAATGAATACCCCCCTGCTAGCTGGGACCCACCATAGTGGGAGGCTGACTTGTGGGCCTACTAAGATGACGGGGACGGAGGGCTTTGTCAACTTAGTCAATATGAACGATTCTCCATGCAAAAAAAACAATATGAACAATTCTAGCTCCAGTGACCGTACGATGTCCATCCAACGACCGTAGTGCTTCTTCAACCTCTGATCTTCTTGCTTCAGCCACCCAAACAAGCGTCGGCCGTGCCGCCTGCTCCTGCCTCCCGTGTCCGGCTGTGCTGCCACCGCTGGCCATGCCATCCCTCTATACTCACCCACACCTCCTATTATTCTCCGGCGACGGCAGCCTCACACCGCAGCCGAAGCAGTGAACCCACGTACTCCCCTCCGCGTGGGCATCCACTGCCGCGTCTTCCCTGGCTCCGCGTCGTCCCCTTCCTAGGCCTCACCGTCGTCCACCGCCCAGGTGCTCTCGGCGCGGCGTGGTCAATGTGGTCAACGAAAGACTTCCGTTGGAAGAGTACTGTACGTGGAGAGGCTGACAGCTGGGTCCACAGCCGCAGCAAGGAAGTGCCTCCTTATTAGGCGCAAAATAATTATTACTCCACCTGACAGCAGGGACCCACCGGAGGGGCCACCGTATTTCACGAAAAAAAGCGTTTCCCCCTAACTGCTGGGACAAATCAGCTACATCTTTGCACGCAAGGAAGTGCGTCCATATTATAGGCAAAAAAATGATTCGCCCCCCTGACTGTTGGGACCCACCAGCTACATCTTCGCACTCAAGGAAGTGTCTGACAGTTGGGACCCACCTGGTCGAAGCGTGCGTAGCTTTGTCATTCTGGTCGCGAATGTGTACGTACATACTGGTCGATGTAGAGGCGTGCACGTACCATGTACGCGTACATACAACGGCTAGGGTGCAAGAAAGAAAATACGGCCACGTACGTGATACGTCTCCGTCGTATCTACTTTTCAAAACACTTTTGCCCTTGTTTTGGGCTCTAACTTGCATGATTTGAATGGAACTAACCCGGACTGACGCTGTTTTCAGCAGAATTGCAATGGTGATATTTATGTGCAGAAACAAAAGTTCTCGGTATGACCTGAAACTCCACGGAACGTCTATTTGGAAATAATAAAAATCATTGCAAAGATGAAGACCAGGGGCCCACACCTATCCACGAGGGTGGGGGCGCGCCCTCAGGGCGCGCCCCCACTACCTCGTGGGCCCCTGAGCTCCTCCGACGCCAACTCCAACTCTATATATTTGCTTTCGGGAGAAAAAATCAAGGAGAAGAAATCATCGCGTTTTACGGTACGGAGCCGCCGCCAAGCCCTAAAACCTCTCGGGAGGGCTGATCTGGAGTCCGTTCGGGGCTCCGGAGAGGGGGATTTGTCGCTGTTGTCATCATCAACCATCCTTCATCACCAATTTCATGATGCTCACCGCCGTGCGTGAGTAATTCCATCGTAGGCTTGCTGGACGGTGATGGGTTGGATGAGATCTATCATGTAATCGAGTTAGTTTTGTTAGGGTTTAATCCCTAGTATCCACTATGTTCTGAGATTGATGTTGCTATGACTTTGCTATGCTTAATGCTTGTCACTAGGGCCCGAGTGCCATGATTTCAGATCTGAACCTATTATGTTTTCATGAATATATGTGAGTTCTTGATCCTATCTTGCAAGTCTATAGTCACCTACTATGTGTTATGATCCGCAACCTCAAGTGACAATAATCGGGACCACTCCCGGTGATGACCATAGTTTGAGGAGTTCATGTATTCACTATGTGCTAATGCTTTGTTCCAGTACTCTATTAAAAGGAGGCCTTAATATCCCTTAGTTTCCTTTAGGACCCCGCTGCTACGGGAGGGTAGGACAAAAGATGTCATGCAAGTTCTTTTCCATAAGCACGTATGATTATATTCGGAATACATGCCTACATTACATTGATGAATTGGAGCTAGTTCTGTGTCACCCTATGTTATGACTGTTACATGATGAACGACATTCGGCATAATTCTCCATCACCGATCCAATGCCTACGAGCTTTTCCTATATTGGATTTCGCTTATTTACCTTCCCATTGTCACTGTTACAATCACTACAAAACACCAAAAATATTACTTTTTCTTCTGTTACTTTTGTTACCGTTACCACTACTATCATATTACTTTGCTACTAAATACTTTGCTGCATATACCAAGTTATCCAGGTGTGGTTGAATTGACAACTCAGCTGCTAATACTTGAGAATATTCTTTGGCTCCCCTTGTGTCGAATCAATAAATTTGGGTTGAATACTCTACCCTCGAAAGTCATTGCGATCCCCTACACTTGTGGGTTATCAAGACTAATTTCTGGCGCCGTTGCCGGGGAGCATAGCTCTATTCTTTGAGTCACTTGGGATTTATATCTGCTGGTCACTATGAAGAACTTGAAAGACGCTAAGACAACAATTTATCCCTCAACTATGAGGGGAGGTAAGGAACTACCATCTAGCTCTGCACTTGATTCACCTTCTGTTTTGAGTAAGCTTGCGACACCTAAACCTGCTTCTGCTATTCATTCTGATATGTCGCATGTTATTGATGATGCCACTTCTGCTATGCATGATACTTATGATGAGACTACTTCTATGCTTGATACTACTGTGCCACTTCGTGAATTTCTCGATGAACAAATTGCTAGAGCTAGAGAGAAAGAAATTATTGAAACTGATTGTATTGATGAAATTGATGATGATGACTTTCCTGTTATTCCTAAGGGTTATATTTTTGATAAAGAAGCTTCTGCAGCTATTTTAGCTTGCAAAGATAGATCTGAGCTTAAGAGGCTATTAGTTAAATGGAATCAGCAATCTCTTAATGATATAATGAGTCCTGGCCCTGCTTTTGCTACTTCACCTATTTGTGTTGCCGATAAGGATTATGAATTCTCTGTTGATCCTGATATAATTACTTTGGTTGAATCTGATCCTTTTCATGGCTATGAATCTGAAACCGTTGTGGCACATCTTACTAAATTAAATGATATAGCCACCCTGTTCACTAATGATGAGAGATCACGCTACTTTTATATCCTTAAAATATTTCCGTTCTCATTAAAGGGTGATGCTAAGATATGGTTTAATTCTCTCGATCCTGGTTGTGTGTGTAGTCCCCTGTGATATGATTTATTACTTCTCGCTAAATATTTCCCTGCTCATAAGAAACAAGCTGCCTTGAGGGAAATATACAACTTTGTGCAAATTGAAGAAGAGAGTCTCCCACAAGCTTGGGGAGGCTTCTCAAGTTACTTAATGCTTTGCCTGATCATCCTCTTAAGAAAAATGAAATACTTGATATCTTTTATAATGGACTAACCAATGCTTCCAGAGATTACCTGGATAGTTGTGCTGGTTCTATTTTCAGGGAAAGAACACCAGATGAAGCTGAAATTCTATTGAATAATATGTTGACAAATGAAAATAATTGGACACTTCACAGGCAATTTCTTGAGCCAATTCTTGAGCTTATTCCTAAACCAACTCCGAAGAAGAGAGGTGTTCTATTTCTCGGTCCTAAAGATATGCAAGAGGCAAAGAAATCTATGAAAGAAAAAGGTATTAAAGCTGAAGATGTCAAGAATTTACCTCCTATTGAAGAAATACATGGTATTAATTTACCGCCTGTTGAAGAAACATATGATCTTAACCCATTACCTATTGAAGAACCTCGAGGTCTTGATAACCCAACACAGGTAGTAAAGGTAAATTCTCTCTATAGATATGATAGAGCTGAAATCCCTCCTACTAAAATTGCTAGCCATTGCTTGGATGAGTTTGATAACTTTATGGTTAAGCAAGAAGATTTCAATGCTTATTTTGGTAGACAATTAAAACAAAATACTTATATGATTAAACACTTGGGTGACTATATGGCTAATGTTAAAGGTGAACTTAGACTCGTTAGCAAACATGCTTCTATGGTTACCACTCAAGTAGAACAAGTACTTAAAGCTCAAAATGATTTTCTCAGTGAGATGAATAGTAAGAAAGACGATTATGTTGTTAGAGTGGCTACTAGAACTGGTAGAATGACTCAGGAACCTTTGTATCCTGAAGGCCACCCTAAGAGAATTGAGCAAGATTCTCAGAGAAATAATATTGATGCACCTAGTCCTTCTAAAAAGAAGAAAAAGAAAAATGATAGGACTTTGCAAACTTCTAGTGAACCTATTGCTGAACCACCTGAGAATCCAAATGATATCTCTATTTCTGATGTTGAAACACAATCTGGTAATGAACATGAACCTAGTGAAAATGCAAATGATGATGTTCATGATGATGCTCAACATAGTAATAATAATGATGTAGAAACTGAACCTGATGTTGATCTTGATAACCCACAATCAAAGAATCAACGTTATGATAAGAGAGACTTTGTTGCTAGGAAACATGGTAAAGAAAAAGAACCATGGGTTCAGAAACCCATGCCTTTTCCTCCCAAACTATCCAAGAAAAGGATGATGAGGATTTTGAGCGCTTCTTTGAAATGATTAGACCTATCTTTTTGCGTATGCGATTAACTGATATGCTCAAAATGAATCCTTATGCTAAGTATATGAAAGACATTGTTACAAATAAAAGAAAGATACCTGAAGCTGAAATTTCCACCATGCTTGCTAATTATACTTTTAAGGGTGGAATACCTAAGAAACTTGGAGATCCAGGAGTACCTACTATACCATGCTCCATTAAAAGGAACTATGTTAAAACTGCTTTATGTGATCTTGGAGCCGGTGTTAGTGTTATGCCTCTCTCTTTATATCGTAGACTTGACTTGAATAAGTTGACACCTACTGAAATATATTTGTAAATGGCTGATAAATCAACTGCTATACCTGTCGGTATTTGTGAGGATGTGCCTGTTGTGGTTGGAAACGTTACTATTTTAACGGACTTTGTTGTTCTTGATATTCCTGAGGACGATAGTATGTCTATTATTATCGGAAGACCTTTTTTGAATATTGCAAGGGCTGTTATTGATTGTGACAAAGGCAATATCACTTTTCATGTTAATGGCAATGAGCATACGGTACACTTCCCGAGGAAACAACCTCAAGTTCATAGTATCAACTCTATTGGAAAAATTCCATCGATTATATTTGGAGGTTTTGAATTTCCTCTTCCTACTGTCAAAAAGAAATATGATATTCTTATTATTGGGGATGTGCGTATCCCCGCTGAGGTAACATAGTGATATTCGAAATTTCTCCGGTTCCATGTTATTCGGAATGAGTTTGTTAACAAGACCTGATCAACCTTGTTAGTGGATTCCTTTTGATGAGCATGAGATGGATGAAACTAGAAGGCACAACCTTCTGTACCCTCTTTATACTTTCTGTTATTTAGTTGAAATAAAGTTAAAAAAATAGTATTTATCTGTCTATTTTCTGTTTTATCCGTGCAATATAAAAATACCCCGAAAATAAAAGTTCTCCAAATGCCCTGAAAATGAAATATGATTTTTTTCTAGAATATTTGAGGATTTTTGGAACTGAGAACACAGTAGGGGGGTCAACCACCTGGCCACGAGGGTGGAGGGCGCGCCCTACCCCCTGTATGCGCCTCGCCTCGTGGGCCCACGGTGGCCCTCCTCCACTTATTCCTGCACCCATCCATTCCTTCTTCCTCCCACAAACACCAATATCCAGCTCAAGCACGAGTTCTAGCTCACTTTGCTGTGATTTTTGATCTCCTTGCTCAAAGCACCTCTCACAAAACTGCTTGGGGAGATTGTTCCTTGCTATGTGACTCCTCCATTGGTCTAATTAGCTTTTGTTCTAGTGCTTTATTCATTGCAAATTTGTGCTGCCTAGGCAACCATGTTCTTGAGCTTGCATATCAAATTTATATGGTTCCAAGTAGTTCTAATGCTTGATATAGTCTCTAGGCACTTGTAGAAGTAGTTGCTATCAACTTTATTGAAGTTGGTTCACTTTTTTTGAAGTTACTAAAAATTTCAGAATATTTCAGAAAATAATGAAGAGATTTTTGAGGGGCTCATCGAGCCGAAGCTCAAAGGAAAAGCAAAATGAAGAAGCACAGAGGCCCAAATATAATTTATGTCAAGATCATGGAGGTCCGGCCATGTGAATGGCCTTCCGATGATTTCTTGAGGCAAGCCGGGATTTATGAAGATTTCTATTCTTTGGCTGAGAATGCAGGCCTCACCGACTTCCTCCACGACCAACGTCATCAGTATCTCTTACTCACTAATACTTTTGTGCAAAATTTCTACTATTTTCCTAAGGAAACACCTCCTTTAGTAGAGTTTCATTTATATGATGTTGTTCAGAAGATGCCACTAGATGAATTTTGCAAGGTTTGCAAAATACCCTTCGAGGGTACTTTAGATGAACCACATCGCAAAGATGTGGACGGGTTTATTGACACCATTACTATGGGGGAAACCAGGAAGGTTTCCGATGCAAGAATCACTAGCATACATTTTCCTGCTTTACGCTACTTTGCTATATTTGCTAGTCGTTGCTTAATTGGTCACAGAAACTGTGGAAACCTTAGTGTCCCTGATATTATCATTCTGCACCATGGCTTATATTCCGATAACACTGTTAGAATGGGCGGTATCGTTGCTAAACGGTTAAGTCTGAACCGTACTAAGGGCCCCATCTTTGGAGGTATTTATGCTTCACCCCTAGCTACACATTTTAACATACCTATTAGGCTCTATGAGAAAGAAGAAAAATTGTTTCCTAGTGCTTATTTAGATTATAAGAGTATGCTAGCGCATGACTTTATTGTTAAGAATAGGGAAGGGGAGCTTAAATACAAATTGTTCTTTCATAAACATCATCCTGAGACTATTACCTTGACTGCTCCTTCCTTGTTTAATTTATCTGAAGGTCCGTATCTCATTCCAAGGGCGGCCGTTCAAGCCTACCGGAACCCTGCACCAGCCCCGGAGCAGGAACCACAATTTGAGCCTCCACGACAGTATGATTATTTTTGGGATCCGAGACGCATCGCCACCAATGGCGGTGAGTCCTCTTCATCGCAAGATCGACCCGGCTACACCTACGGGTATCTGCCAGGACATCCTTGGCAATAAACCAACTTAGGCCAAAAGCCTAAGCTTGGGGGAGTATATATTGCTCACCGACATTACATTTATGTTTACACACACTCATTGCTAGATGTCGGTGCTCATACTCTTTCACTGTAATATCCATGCTAGTTTATTTTCTTTTTCTTGCTTTCTTCTTTTGTGTTTTTTAAACCTTAAGAAAAACAAAAAAAATAGTAGTAACTTTTAGTTAGTTTACTTTCTTGCTGTAGTAGTAATAATTAAAAAGAAAACCCAAAAATATTTCCTGTTCTTCTTTTGCTTGTTGGGAGCTTTCTCGTGTAAATAGTTTTATCTTTTCTTTTCTTTGGGGGTCGATAGGAGAAGACCATGATTAAATTGTTGAAGTGGCTCTTATATGCATTATTGTTAATTTAACCAAGAGCCATATTGCCTTGTCTTCTCCTGTTTATTGAATGCTCGCAGGTTCCATCTTAGTCCAATGCACGTGCACTCTTATTATTATTCGCATCGTTCGGTCATGCAAGTGAAAGGCAGTTATGATGATATATGATGGACTGGCTGAGATGAGAAAAGCTGGTATGAACTCGACCTCTCTTGTTTTTGTAAATATGATGAGTTCATCGTTCCTGATTCAGCCTATTATGAATAAACATGTTTACAATGACAATTAGAGATCATAATTGCTTATGCCATGCTTGATTAGCTATGAGTTATAATGGTTTACCTTGCTTGCCAACATGCTATTAAAATGGTTGTGATGTGGTATGATGGGGTGGTATCCTCCTTTGAATGATTTAAGTGACTCGACTTGGCACATGTTCACACATGTAGTTGAAACAAATCAACATAGCCTTCACGATATTTATGTTCATGGTGGATTATATCCTACTCATGCTTGCATCCAATGTTTATTAATTATAATGCATGTTCATGACTGTTGTCGCTCTCTAGTTGGTCCCTTCCCAGTCTTTTGCTAGCCTTCACTTGTACTAAGCAGGAATACTGCTTGTGCATCCAATCCCTTAAACCCCAAAGTTATTCCAGATGAGTCCACTATACCTTCCTCTATGCGGTATTTACCTGCCGTTCCAAGTAAATTTGTATGTGCCAAACTCTAAACCTTCAAATAAACATTCTGTTTTGTATGCTCGAATAGATCATGTATCAACTAGGGCTGCCCTTATCTTCCATGTTAGGCAGGTTATTCTCAAGAGGAGTGGACTCCGCTCCTCATTCATGAGAAAATGGCTGGTGTCCAGGATGCCCAGTCCCATGCTTTATGCAAATTAAATCAAAATAATTGCAAACAAAACTCCCCCTGGGACTGTTGCTAGTTGGAGACACTCATTGTTTCGAGCAAGTCATGGATTGATGCTTGTTGGTGGAGGGGGAGTATAAACTTTACCATTCTGTTTGGGAACCGCCTATAATGTGTGTAGCATGGAAGATATCGCCATATCTTAGTTGTTATGTTGACAATGAAAGTATGCCGCTCAAAATATTATTTATCTCTGTTTCAAAACCGAGCTTTGGCACCTATACAAATCCCTACTTCCCTCTGCGAAGGGCCTATCTATTTAATTTTATGTTGAGCCATCACCCTCTTATAAAAAGCACTAGCTGGAGAGCACAGCTGTCATTTGCATTCATTACTATTAATTCATATTGGGTATGACTATGATTGGATCTCTTTTACCATGTATTACAATGTCTAGTCAGTCCTTGATCTTTAAAGGTGCTCTGCATTTATGTTTTGCGGTCTCAGAAAGGGCTAGCAAGATACCATCCTATTATATCATATTATGATTGTTTTGAGAAAGTGTTGTCATCCGAGATTTATTATTATCGCTCGCTAGTTGATCATGCTATTGATATGAGTAAACATGAGACCTGAGTTATTGCAAATGTGGTTAGTCATAATCTTTGCTGAAAACTTGAATGCTGGCTTTCCATATTTACAACAACAAGAGCAAACAGAGTTTGTAAAAGTTTTCTTTATCACTTTCAGTTTGTCAACTGAATTGCTTGAGGACAAGCAAAGGTTTAAGCTCGGGGGAGTTGATACCTCTCCGTCGTATCTACTTTTTCAAACACTTTTGCCCTTGTTTTGGACTCTAACTTGCATGATTTGAATGGAGCTAACCCGGACCGACGCTGTTTTCAGCAGAATTGCAATGGTGTTATTTATGTGCGGAAACAGAAGTTCTCGGAATGACCTGAAACTCCACGGAACGTCTATTTGTAAATAATAAAAAATCGTTGCAAAAGATGAACACCATGGGGCCCACACCCTGTCCACGAGGGTGGGGGACCCCTACCTCGTGGGCCCCCTGGAGCTCCTCCGACGCCAACTCCAACTCTATATATTTGCTTTCAGGGAGAAAAAAATCAAGGAGAAGAAATCATCACGTTTTACGATACAGAGCCGCCGCCAAGCCCTAAAACCTCTCGGGAGGGCTAATCCGAGTCCGCTCGGGCCCGGAGAGGGGATTCGTCGTCGTCATCATCAACCATCCTCCATCACCAATTTCATGATGCTCACCGCGGCGTGAGTAATTCCATCATAGGCTTGCTTGACGGTGATGGGTTGGATGAGATCTATCATGTAATCGAGTTAGTTTTGTTAGGGTTTGGTCCCTAGTATCCACTATGTTCTGAGATTGATGTTGCTATGACTTTGCTATGCTTAATGCTTGTCACTAGGGCCTGAGTGCCATGATTTCAGATCTGAACCTATTATGTTTTCATGAGTATATGTGAGTTCTTGATCCTATCTTGCAAGTCTATAGTCACCTACTATGTGTTATGATCCGGCAACCCTGAAGTGACAATAATCGGGACCACTCCCAGTGATGACCATAGTTTGAAGAGTTCATGTATTCACTATGTGCTAATGCTTTGTTCTGGTACTCTATTAAAAGGAGGCCTTAATATCCCTTAGTTTCTGTTAGGACCCCGCTGCCACGGGAGGGTAGGACAAAAGATGTCATGCAAGTTCTTTTCCATAAGCACGTATGACTATATTCAGAATACATGCCTACATTACATTGATGAATTGGAGCTAGTTTTGTGTCACCCTATGTTATGACTGTTACATGATGAACCGCATCCGGCATAATTCTCCATCACCGATCCAATGCCTACGAGCTTTTCCTATATTGGATTTCGCTTATTTACCTTCCCGTTGTTACTGTTACAATCACTACAAAACACCAAAAATATTACTTTTGCTTCCGTTACTTTTGGTACCGTTACCACTACTATCATATTACTTTGCTACTAAATACTTTGCTGCAGATACCAAGTTATCCAGGTGTGGTTGAATTGACAACTCAGCTGCTAATACTTGAGAATATTCTTTGGCTCCCCTTGTGTCGAATCAATAAATTTGGGTTTAATATTCTACCCTCGAAAGCTGTTGCGATCCCCTACACTTGTGGGTTATCAGTATGTACATACGGGCAGGGTCTCGAACGCCTACTCGCGCATACGTACGGCCAGGGCTCATGTACATGGTTGTGTCGGAATGGAGAAACGGTGTCTTCGTCGTGTTCATGGGGAGCCAACCGGCTGGGTCGGAACGAAATGCGTCGTCGTGTTCATCGGGAGCCAACTGGCTTGGATGGAACAGCTGATGGAAACGAGGCCTGGCATACCGCAGAACGGAGGAAACGGCCTTGTGTTCGACCGGCCACAGTGGAAACGGGATCCTGTTCATTGGGAGGGTCCGGCGTCTGTAAAAGCGGAGGAAACGGACCTCCTACGGTCGAAACGGGGTCCTGTTGATCGGGAGGGGTGTGGCGTACCGCAAAACGGAGGAAACGGACTTGTGTTGGAGCGCTACGGTTGAAACGGGGGTCCTGTTCATCGGGAGGGGTGTGGCGTACCGCAAAATGGGACTCCACGGGATACTGTTCATCTCCACCGTCGACCTCCTCCAGCCTCCACGGGCTACTTTTCATCCACCGTTGACCTCCTCCAGCCTCCACTTGCGACTGTTCATCCACGAGCTCCTGTTCATCCAACCTCCACCGCGCGCTCCTCCATCAGCTATTGTTCAACCAGCCCTCTCCACGGGGGTCATGTTCAACCACCCCTACACGGGCTACTGTTCATCCAGCCCTCCACCGGCTACTGTTCAACCAGCCCTCCACGGGGTCCTGTTCATCCATCCCTCCCCGGGGTCCTGCTCATCCACCGGCTCGATCGATCGGGGTACTGTTCATCCAGCAGCAACGGCCTCTACTACCACAGGGTCCTGTTCATCCAAACCCCCTCAACAACGCTCACTGTTCATCCAGGGAAGGAGGCAACAAGTTGTTCGACCGCTTCAGCTTAGAAGCGAGCGGCGAATCACTCGGGTTCAGTTAACAGCAAGGGATCGATCGATCGCTCGGGTTGAGTAACGCGTAGCCTGCAGTGCAATCGCTCGGGTTCAGTTAGAGCCCAACGCCTTGCTCGGGTTCAGTTAGAGCCCAACACCTCACTCGGGTTCAGTTAGAGCCCAACACCTCGCACACACGCACGTACGTACGAGAGAAACGCGCATCGCTCGGCCCCCGACCAGCCACCGTAACTGGGAACTCCCCGATATTTTCCTCGCCCTCGCTTCTACCATGGTTTTTTCCGTCATGGACGGCCCAAAGAATGTCATGCAGCTGCGTCTCCGGCCCTCCCAGGACGAAAAGCCCATTTACTGTCATGATTTTTTGTCATAGAAGTAGGACCCCACCACATCTATGATGATACCGGGTTTCGTCACAATTATCGTCATAGAAGTGTCATAAGTATGGCAGAATTTTTTTCGTTCGACCCAAAATGTCACGGATGTGTCTTTTTTTGTAGTGTAACTTATCCAACCCAATTAGTATTGATGATATCTATTCTCTTGGGAAGGATAAGGTTGGAAATGTGTTTGCCAAGTTTGTTGGTACTCAAAGTGGTTTCAAGCAAAGAACCATTTGGGTTGCCAAGCCTATTGTGACTAACCTCTTAGGACCCAACTTGGTTGGGGACCAACAAGCTCAAACTTGATCTATAGGTGTCTTCGTAGGGCATTGGATACTTGGCTACATTATCAAGAATTAAGGGGATTTTCATCACTCATATTGTCTCAAGCCAAGTCATTCGGATTATCAAGTTTCTATCTTATATCCAGTGTTCCTCCTTGCGATAACTCGTGCTTAAATTGTTTACATTGGAAGTTACTTGCCCCTTTGCATATTTTG
This sequence comes from Aegilops bicornis, assembly GCA_021605145.1. NCBI lineage: Eukaryota > Viridiplantae > Streptophyta > Magnoliopsida > Poales > Poaceae > Aegilops > Aegilops bicornis. The sequence continues at coordinate 331,975,582 of CM038675.1, forward strand.
GTTTTGTTCCCTGCATGTGTTTGTATATGTTGTGTCTCCAAATTGCTTATCTTGAGTAATCAAGTATGTGTGTGGTGATTTGCACATCATGTACATGTGTGTCGTACATTGAGCCTTTGCGCATCTTGTTTGTATCTTAGTTGGCTCTTGTGAGAGATTAATGGAATATCCCATTGTGGGGGAGTGACGTGCTTTGTGCACCTCACAATCCTATAAATGTGTGTGATGAGGAATACCATCTAGTATTGATATTACAAGATTATCTAGTTGCTATGTGGTATGTCTTCTCATGAGAAATTAAAATTCTAAATAATCCAATAATTATCTCTTGTTGGATCCTCTTATTGCCTCTTGTTAAGTTTTTATTGGTATCACATTATGGAGGAGTAATATGCTATGTGCATATTACAAGCCTAGGAAATGTGTACATTTGTGATATTGTCACCTAGAATTTATATTGTAAATTATCTTGTTCCTAGGTGGCATGTTAGCTCTACAAGTTGCAATTTGCTTGTGTTTGGTGTGAAGATGATGTTGGATATCCTTGCTATCTACCAACGGGAATTATTTCCAAATACTTCTTGTCTTTTGACAATTGGTACTCACTTATGTGTGGTAGAAATTATTGATCATCTTTACATTGGCCTTTACTTTTATTTGCCTTATCTGTTGCCTAGGATTGTGTAGTCCCATTGTATTCCATACCACTTATGGATCTTGTTATTTCCTTGAGCTTGTCTAGTGTTTGTATAGATATAGTGGAAGTGGTGATCCCATCTTGTGCTTTTTGTATTCAAATGCAAATTCTCTATAATGCACAATGCTTGGGGGAGCTATATTTTTCTTAGAACACTCACCTTGTGATCCTTATCAAGTGTGTGTTGGTGGAATTCAAACCATTTCTTTTTGGTACTTTGTGCCACCATGAAACTTTGTAGAGCACTTGGTTTTTTTGGAACCATTCTCTCTTTTGGGAGTTTGACATCTTTCTTTTTGAATGTATCAATGGATATCTCATTCCTTGATGTATCTTTCAGTTGACATCCTCCAAGTGGTTGATTTATTCATTTGGTATATTTTCTTCACTTGGTATTTCTTTGTCAATCGATATCGGTTCTTGAAAGTCGTGAGCGTGCATATTAACTTCATGTAGTCTCTTTGGCATGCTTTCTTTCTTTGACCCAATATGTAGGGGAAACTCCACCAAGTCTCAAATTGGATGAGATGTGCATGAAATTCATTTTCATATCTATATGCACATATTTATGTGGAGTTTTTCCTATGTACTGTTGGTTCCCTAACTCTTTGTTCCCAATGAGTTTGGGTACCATTTTGTTTGTGTTGTTGTTCTAGGAACAATTGGAGATACATTGGATGCTCGGCTCACTCACAAGGAAGGTGGTGTCACCATATGCTTATTGGAGTCAAAAGCTAGGATGTTCAATGAACTACTATCTAATACCTTCAATTGGTATCTTCTGCATCCTTCCAATGCTATCTCGGTAACAAGTATCTATTCATGCTTTCCTCTCTTGCATTCAACCTTGTGTAGGTTGCATCTTGGCATGATATTCACTTCATATCTTGTGATACTTGTTTCCTTTCTCAAAACATCCCAACGATGATCTCTTGTTGCTAGCTATGATGTCTTTGATGGATGTGTGGTTGGACTTCATTTATATACAATAAGACCATATCTAACCAAGTGTTATGCTTTCAAGCAAATATCTTATTGGTATATTTATGAATTCCTTGTGTATATTCTTTCCTTTTTGTAACTATTTCGTGTGTACATCCTTCTTTGTGGATTGATATCATCATGATCTTCATCTACCTAGAATCTTATACACTTGAGAGAAGTTGCATATCCCTTTCTTTCACGTCCACCATTTCTTTCTCATGTTATTTCTTTCATGGCTCCGTAAAAGTGTGTGTGCCTTGAGTGCAGGTCATATCTTGTTGCATCTTGTGCACTCTTGTGTGGTGAAGATCATTTTCCTCATGCTTGTCTTGACGAGGCTTTCTGCCATCTTAATTGGTATCCCTTGTCTTGATGAGGCTTTCACTGTCTATCTTCGCCATGGGTTGTCACAAGCTTGGTTGTTATTTCGCTTTTTAGTAAGCTTGTGTATCCATTTGCTTGTTGTGTGTGTGGGAAGGACATGTCTTGCACCTTGTGTCTCATTTATCCAAGACTATGTTGATGCTTAATGCTCATACTTATATTAGTCTTCTCAAGTGCTTTGCCATGACTCACACACGTCTTTTTGGTTGAGCCTATTCTTAAGTTGCCTCTTTTACATGTTGCTTAACCATGTGTTTGTTGCAAGTGCTAGGCTTTGTTTCCTATATGCTCACTTGCACTTGTCGTAAGTTTCTATTGATTTTGGGGGAGCTATGATCCTATTTTGTGCACTTTGTATCCAAATACAAAAATTCTTATGTGTGCACAAATAATGGGGAGCTTATCTAGTTTCTTTAGAACACTCCTTTGCTCATATCGTAATTTCCCTTATTCATGTGGCTCATAGGATCTTTGGTCTAGTTGTGTGGCACCCCGGCTCAGAGCTATCGGTTTACCTTGCATTGTCAACCCAGAGATCATGTCTTCTGGCAACACACAACATCTTGGTACAGAAATCTCCGCTTTATTGAAACTAGCGGAAGCATAGAGTGACATTACATCAAGTTGCGAGGCCAAGCGGCACACTCAGTGCGGCTGAACAATATGTACATTATTTAGTGATCACAAAGGGGCCTCGAGAACGACATCTACACGGCAGCGGAACAACGACGTAGCAGGACTCCATAGCACAGGGACACCGATGTGGACACGGTCTAGACACGGAAGCACTCCAATCCAGTTAGACTTTCCTGAAATCTGGCATAACACACCAGGTCAGTACATTGAATGTACTTGCTAGCTCAGAGCACACAGAACCATAATGGCAAACAATATCATGACATTTAATCAAGTTAAATGCAAACAACATCATGCTACACATGAAGTGAAACCAAACTTGTGCATCGAGTCACTCGGACTCTCTTACCAACAGGTTGCCTCGCAACCAAACAGTGCTCTTTGCTCTTGACGAAGCACAAACGGAACCACACTAGTTCAACTGGTTACCTCGTAACCAACTGTGATCAATCTCGGATCACAAGTGATACCACAACAGTCAGTCTCACTGACATCCTCATAATCCAACCAGTGCAATGCAAATTACTTAGTCTGCAAGATTTATTATTACAAGTTGATCCATGGTGTGACTTACTTATGAACTGGGCCCTTATCCGCGGGCGCGGCTATTGATAAATTAATACACTCTGCAGAGGTAGCGCACTTTACCCACACCACGGAACCCATGGCCTTGCACTCCCATTTGGGTGGACCAACGGCATTCCGACAGAACTCTCCCATTGCCATGACACTCTTACGGCCACTCCGACCAACTCCCCACTGGGATTAGTCCTGGGTGACCTAGCCTACCAAAGGCAAAACTACCACCGTCGTGGCAAAATAAACAGTCCCAAACGGGGACACGATACCATAACAACAAAAGGTCCACAAGGTTATGTCTGCTTAACAGGCAAGGGTAACGCATGCCCATAACCTTCCCTTGTTGGAGGCACCGACAAAAGGCATGACAACGGACGACTAACGGCCTCCCCATAAAGGCAAATGTGGTTGCACTTGTCAGCCCGATTCAATGGCACCATGACCCGGCCAACTTTATGTTCAAGTTCAATTATCATCAGGTTTAACTTGAAATAAAAGGCTCGAGTCAATATATGTCATGCTTATGCAACCATATATCATGCATCACATATCACTTAGAAACGACAGATCAACTTCATTCAAAGTTCTACTTGCACAAACTTATCTTTCAACATTTCTGGTCCTTTCTTAATTGTTATTTATACTCATCACTTTAGTTGGCGTTAATCAAATAAAATTTATCTTAGCATATATATAGGAAAAATAAGACCGATAATCGTAGCACCATAGTCGTGACGAATTTACTTAGATCAACTACTCAAGTTACATCTCACTAGCTCAAGCATTCCCTTTTGTTAACTAAGCATTTTGATCACGACAAAGTAAATAACCCAAGCATTATTTATTTTAATACTATATGCAATGAAAATTATAATAATTCAAGTAGAAAATCATGAATATTGCAAAGACACCATGATAATGTTGTTGTGGCTTGCCTTAGTGCAGAGGAGCTTCACACTCCTCCTGGATGCCTTCAAGACAAGCTTCACCTTCTGAAAATAAATCAAATGACAAAAAGAAAATATCAAGAACACTTCTGAAAATTACCAGAAATTCTAGACAGCAAGGAAAAATCCCATCTTGGGCGTGCTGCTAGGATTTTCCAGTAAGAACAGAATGCAAAAAAGCAAGTCATTTGGACTTGTAGAATAAGAGTTATAGCTGGTCAAATTTGAACTAAATTTGAATTAAAAAGAAAATCCAGGGGGGTGATGTCGAAGGCGTAAACCGCCTGGGCGCCACCACTCATACCGCTTCGGCTGCGGCCTGAGTGGCTGACAGCGAGCCCCAGCGGTCAGGTCGGAGGGGCAAAGAGAAACAGAGCACGGCGAGGCTCTGCCAGAGCTCACGCAGGCGAGGAGGGCTCCTTGGCCAGATCCAAAGGGATAGGATTGGAGAGGAGATCGAGACGCACCTGCCCGTACCCGTAGCGTGGCTAGGAGTGGCCGGACGACATCGGAACGGAGCTGTCCAGCGGCGGCGCTCGTCGAAGTTGGCGATCCCAGCGAGGTAGTGCCGGTCCAGCAGCTCCAATGGCACCAGCACGCACCAGAGAACCACCACGGATACGCTGGAGAAGTTGGTGGAGCTCGAGCTGCTGTGGAGAGGGAGGGGCAGAGGACGGGGATTGCTAGTGAGCTCGGGACGAGGACAGCGGCCAGAGGCCTGCCCGGCCTGGCTGCGGCTTCCTACGGGGTCGTGGAGATGTGCTGAGTGTGTGTGTGGAGAGAACCGAGCTCGGGAGGGGGCTATATATAGGCGATGCCGAGGCAGGGATCAAGAGCTCGCCGGAGCTCTCTGGAGGGTTGCCCGGCGATGAATGGCGTCAGTGAGAGAGGAGGAAGACGCCGGAGATCACGCGGAGGCTGTAGACAAGCAGCGACGAGCACAGGAGCGCGGTACGCGACGAGCATAGGGGCATGGGCGCACTGTTGCCTTGGCCGCGCCGTGCCCGTGCTCGCGGCGGCGAGCGCCAGGGTGTTGTTATGGAGGTGCAAACGAAGATGGGGAGCGGTTTGGCAAGGTGCGGCGGTCGGGGCAGTGAGAACGCGCGCAACAGAGGCACTGGTGCACCGCAGAGCGCGTCGACCGCATGCCAAACACCTTGGACTCGCGTGGTCACCGCGTGAACTTTGGCATCAGGCTGATCTAAGCGCAAACACTATGTCTGGCAGCTAGTCCTTAATGGTTTTGGTCATTTTGCATGGTTGGCTGGATCACAGGTGAACTGTGGGAGTGGCTTTCTTCCTGGCAAGTTTCTAGATAGAAACTTTGTGAGCTTCACTGAGAAAGATTTACTGAGAATTAAAGGCTGAGCTTTGGGGTTTAGTAATCTCTTAGGAGGGTAATCAAGCTCAGAAAAGATCAGCCCCAAAAGATCAAGCAAAAATATACTTGTTGTACAACCGGTCATTTGGTCCAGAACAGAAATGATTTTCTTTAGCAAAAATATTCCAAAAAGTTATGCAATATTTTTGCTCAGGAAGGTGCCCTAGGGTTCAAAGAATATTTGTGAATTTTCTCAGATTTTTGTGGGCAAAGAAAATGGGGGTTGCTTTGGAGCATACTTCTCGGAAGTGATTTTTAGGGAAGAAAATGAATATTTTTATTTTATGAAAAATATTCTTTGGGCTTTTTTGGAGTTTTCAGAGAAGGAAAAGTGAATTAGATGTGGATGGCTCACTTGGGTGAAAATCAAGGGTAGGCCCAAGTGTTCAAGTCCATATGAATTGATTCAAAACTCCAAATCCAAAGCAAATGCAAATGAAAGTGTGGAAAAGGAGAGAAGGCAAATCCAGGCTGTCACAAACCTCCCCCACTTAAGATGAATCTTGTCCTCGAGATTCGGTTGCTTGGGAAAACAATACTGGGTAGGTTGTCCTTAAAAATTCCTCTCTTTCCCAGGTTGCTTCTTCTTCGATGTGATGCTCCCACTGGACCTTGTAAAATTTGATCGTTTTGCTGCGTGTGACCCTTTCCGCCTCATCCAAAATTCTAAATGGTCTCTCCTCATAGGTCAAATCTTTGGCAAGCTCAATTTCTGACATATCAGTCCTCTTCTTGGGTGGTGAAATACACCTTCTCAGCTGTGATACGTGGAACACGTTGTGTACTTCTGACAATTCTGGTGGCAATTCCAACTGATAGGCAACTGTGCCAACTCGTGTCATGACCGGGAACGGACCAATATACCTTGGTGCTAATTTGCCTCGGGTCTGAAATCTCTTGACTCCTTTCATGGGTGTGACTCGGAGATACACGTGTTCACCGGGTTCAAAACTGACTTGCCAATGTTTGGCATCATAATAACTCTTCTGTCGTGACTTAGCTAGTTGTAGTCTATCTCAAATTTCCTTGACTTGTTTCTCTGCCTCCAATATCATATCAGTCCGAAGAAACGGCTATCTCCGGTTTGTGAACAATTTAATGGAGTGTGGCACTTACGGCCGATAAAGCTTCAAAGGGTGACATTTTCAGACTGGTTTGAAAACTGTTGTTGTATGAGAATTTCACATATGGAAGACAATCTTCCCATTTGGGTCCATGGGCTAAAGCACATGCTCGAAGCATATCTTCAAGGATTTGATTTACCCAATCAGTCTGATCGTCTGTTTGTTGATGATAGGCGGTGCTATATTTGAGAGCGGTCCCCAAAGCTTGATGGAGTCGGGACCAGAATGCAGATGTAAACAATAAACCTCGGTCCGAAGTGATTGTTTTTTGCACTCTATGCAAACTGACAATCCGGGATACATATAATTGTGCAAGCTGATCAGCGTGAAAGGTGGTGCGGATGGGAATAAAGTGAGCCACTTTAGTCAGCGTGTCCACTATGACCCATATAGCATCATTGCCTCGGTGAGTCCGGGGTAGACCGGTGATAAAGTCCATACAGACATCGTCCCATTTCCACTGCGAGACGGGTAGAGGTTGGAGAAGTCCGGTGGGTTTTTGGTGTTCCGCCTTTACTTTGTTGCAGATGTCCCAACAAGAGACAAAATATGCGATGTACCTTTTCATTCCATCCCACCAAAATATCGGTCGAAGGTCTTCATACATTTTAGTACCGCCTGGGTGTATTGAATATGAGGACTCGTGTGCTTTTGCCAAAAAAATCCTCAAATCTGCTTGCTCAGGTATGCATATCCTTCCTCGGAACCTGAGTGTACCCATTGCGCCCCTTGAGAAATCCTAAGTCTTGCCTTCGTGCAGGTTTTTGATATATACTTGCAGAATCTTGTCTTCAGCCTGTGCTATGCGAATCTCCTCTTTTAGAGTGGGAGTTACTTCCAAAATATTTTCATGGTCGGCATTTACAATTACCAAGTTGAGCTGAGCGATCTCTTGCTGGAGTTCTGGAGGTAAAGACTCCATCATGGCATTTAAGTTGGCAGGCTTTATGATCGAGGGCATCAAAGAATCACGTTGGCTTTTCCCGGATGGTAATTTATTTCCAAATCATAGTCTTTGACCAACTCGAGCCATCTTCACTGTCAAAGGTTTAAGTCTGGCTAGGTTAATACATATTTGAGACTCTTGTGGTCGGTAAATATTTGACATCTCTTTCCAATGAGGTAATGTCTCCAAATCATTAGAGAGTGCACAACAGCGGCTAGTTCCAAATCATGTGTAGGATAGTTTCCTTGATGAGGTCGTAGCTGGCGGGATGCGTAAGCTACCACCTTGTCGTCTTGCATAAGTACACACCCAATGCCATGTGTGGATGCGTCGCAATACACATCAAAGCCGCGGTAAATGTCTGGGGAGTCAGCACTGGTGCTGATGTCAATCTGGTTTTTAGCTCGTTAAAGCTCTGCTCGCAATCCTCAGTCCATTCAAACGTGTTGTGTTTCTTGAGGAGTTTTGTCGTTGGCTTGGCAATTTTGGAGAATCCTTCGATGAACCGACGGTAGTATCCGGCTAATCCAAGAAAACTCCGGATTTGGGATATTGTCGTGGGTGCTTCCCAATCAAGCACATCTTTTACTTTGCTAGGATCCACTGTGATACCTTCTTGTTGAAAGAATATGCCCCAAAAACCTGACTTGTTTGAGCCAAAACTCACACTTGCTGAATTTTGCATAAAGGTGATGGTCACGGAGTCTCTGTAAGACTGCTCGGAGGTGTTCTACGTGTTCTTCATTACTCTTGGAGTATATGAGAATATCATCGATGAAAACCACCACAAATTTATCCAAGAATTCCATGAATACCTTATTCATCATATGCATGAAAAAGGCGGGGGAATTTGTGAGACCGAAGGACATCACTGTATATTCATAGAGACCGTAACGGGTAGTGAAAGCGGTCTTAGGAATATCTTCCTTCTTGATTTTTAGTTGATGATACCCGGTCCTTAAATCAACCTTGGAAAATACTTTTGCACCACTGAGCTGATCGAACAAGTCATCAATCCTTGGTAGCAGGTATTTGTTCGTGATTGTGACATCATTCAACTGATGGTAGTCAACACATATTCTGAGACCACCGTCTTTCTTGTCTACAAATATTGCAGGTCATCCCCATGGTGATGAGCTTGGGCGGATATAACCTTTCTGTAGCATCTCATCAAGCTATTTCTTTAACTCCACTAATTCTGACGAAGGCATTCGATAATACTTCTTGTATAGCGGTGCGGTTCCAGGTACAAGATCAATTGCAAACTCAAGCTCTCGGTCTGGTGGCATGCCTGGCAATTCTTCGGGGAATACATCGGGAAACTCACTGACCACAGGAATTAATCCCAACTCGTCTGCCACAGCGGTGAAGACCATTTCTTTCTTGGGTATACTTCTGCGGGCATATAATTTTGTAGTCTATCCTTCCTGACTTGTCAAGGTGACTTCTTGGGTAGCATAGTTTATGCATACTTGATACTGAGTCAACCAGTTCATTCCCAAAATAACATCCAACTTGGCAGACTCGATTACTACTAAAGTGGTTGGACAGCGGACCCCCTTAATATCAATTTCCAAATTCCGACAGACCAAATTGCTCTTGAGCACAGATCCCGTGGACTGAACCAGCATACTTTTTCCCAAAAGCAAGCAAGGAAATTTGTTTTGGGCAATGAAACTTCGAGAAACAAAAGAGTGGGAAGCCCCATAGTCAAATAGAATTATTGCAGGTATGCTATTAACAGGAAACATACCAATGACGACTTCGGGGTTTTCCTGAGCCTCGTCTGTTGAGAGGTGATGAACTTGCCCTTGGACGATCTGCTAGGTTTGATATGGCCCCATGTGATTGACTTGCGGCTGGAACGGGGCATTTGACTTCTTGGGACACTGCCTGACATAATGTCCGGTCTGTCCACAATTAAAACAGGTGTTGTTGCGCTGAAGCTCCTCGTGTAATGGAATGGTCACGACATTCTTGACTTGAGTAGTGGTCTTATTCACATTTTGCTGCCAATTGGGTTCGTACTCCACTTGAGTCTGCTGCCAAGTACGAGCCTTCTGTATGGGATGTCCGTCCTTCGGCTCAAATTTACGCTTGTGGTCATTGTTTGCGGGTCGGTTGTCTTGCACAGGCTTGTACTCTCTTTCTGCGATGAGGGCTTTGTTTACTAGAGACTGAAAATCTGGAAAATCGAGCATGCAGAGAGCACTCCTGAGGTGTTGATTTAATCCTCCAAGGAACATGTCGACCTTCCTTTCTTCCGTGGACAAATCATAAAGGGAATAACGGGTCAGATGGTTGAACTTGTGCAAATATTCACTTACTGACAGACTGCCTTGAGTGAGACCAAGAAATTGGCGTTGCTTGACCTTCATGATACCAGCTGGAATATGATACTTAAGAAATTGGTCCTTGAAATGTGTCCACGTAATTTCTTCTCCCGCAGGCCACAGAGCTTTAGCATCATCCCACCATATAGCAGCGGCTCCTTCAAGATAGTGGGTAGCGAACGGAACCTTGTCAGCTTCTTCAGTGTGAGCGATTTCGAGTTTCTTCTCAATGGTTCGTAACCAATCGTCTACTTCCAAAGGGTCAACCACTTGACTGAAACTAGGAGGCTTAGTCCTTTGAAAATCTGACAGCTTGGAATGATGGCCATTTTGATTCCCATTCTGACCAACCATATCTTGCACATTTTTAACAGCTCAATCAAACCATTGTTCCTTCTTTCCTCAAACATGCGCATAAGTTGTTCAGTAGAAGGTGGATTTGGCAGTGAAGGGGGTGGATGCGGATACGGCTCGGGGGAGTGTCCTGCCTGTCTTGTTGAGTGACGAACAGGGACATCCTCACAAGCCTGTGTGCTGCTACCTCCTCACGTCATCCTACTGTTTATTTTTTCCAATAAGAGAAACCACGCTGAGAAGCATCCAAACGTGGGAAGAAAAAGACAGTGACAAAGCCGAAAGCGCGAAACAAAAAAAACCAAGAAACACGGCGTTCGAATAAAAAGTTCCAACATAATAGACTCATACATGAAAGATAAACATCATGACTGGTGTGACTACTTGCATACATGCAACAATACATCATGGCCCATACAACTACATCCGTACATGACTACTGCGGATACTCAGACGCTCTAAGACTCTGCCGGTGCTGCTAGATCCTCTCCTGAGTCAAACCCAGATCTTGAACTGAAGACGCCAACCGAGACCTCCGAGTTAAAGGTAACACAACAACGCTGCCTCGAGGGCTATCCCTCAGGGGTAGGCGCGGGATGAGAAGGGATCATGGGAGTTGCGGGAGTAGCAAGAAGAGACGCCCACTCAGCAGGAGCACTATGTGGGTTCACTGTCAAGGTGCCCGAGCTACTCGGTGGAGTAACCGGAGAAATAGGCAAGCTAGAATTGGGCACAATATAAGGAGTAAATCCCATAGAGGGTGGAGTAGGGTAGGATCTAGCGGCGGCTAAAGCACAACGAGCACGATTCAGCTCTTGAGCCAACTAGTGAATCAGAAGATAACTAGCAGCGATATATCGAGAAAGGTGGCTAGTGTCACTATCAGACGCCGGATCAACGGAATGAAAGCGAACACGACTGTCATCGTGCAAAGATAGGTAGAAGCGAAAACCTGGCTGGTTCTGCATCTGAGCCTCTGTATAGCATAACTCAACAAGAATCTCGAATGCAGCATATTGGACGGCCTGAGCGGCGGTGGATGCATAACCGCTCCAAGAGGTACGAGTGTAAGAGCCTGTTGACGAACTGGTGCACAGGGTAACCACGGCGTGATACTCATACAAGGAGTCAGCTAGATGCTCCCGGTACACCCGATATGTTGGGTCGTCACCGTGAGGGTACAGTCAACGCCACCCGCTATGAAGAAGATGCGGAGAGTGTACGGCATCAGCTGCAAATGACACGGATATGGCACCGGAGGCATCTACACTCACAACCATTAGTGGGTTAGAAATAAAAATATAACGAGTGCATGCAAAGCAACAATCAGCTATAAACACTACTGGCACTCAACATTTACTCTAACTAGCGTCCAGCTAACACGTCGGTAGTCTAGCATGTCCTCACGGTCGGTAGCAGCTCGATACCAAGCGTTGTGGCACCCCGGCTCAGAGCGACCGGTTTACCTTGCATTGCCAACCCAGAGATCATGTCTTCTGGCAACACACAACATCTTGGTACAGAAATCACCGCTTTATTGAAACTAGCAGAAGCATAGAGTGACATTACATCAAGTTGCAAGGCCAAGTGGCACACTCGGTGCGGTTGAACAATATGTACATTATTTAGTGAACATAAAGGGGCCTCGAGAAAGACATCTACGCGGCAGCGGAACAACGACCTAGCGGGACTCCATAGCACAGGGACACCGATGTGGACACGGTCTAGACACAGCAGCACTCCGATCCAGTTAGACTTTCCTGAAATCTGGCATAACACGCCAGGTCAGTACATTGAATGTACTTGCAAGCTCACAGCAAATAGAACCATAATGGCAAACAATATCATGATATTTAATCAAGTTAAATGCAAACAATCATGCTACTCATGAAGTGAAACCAAACTTGTGCATCGACTCACTCGGACTCTCTTACCAACAACTTGCCTCGCAACCAAACAGTGCACACGACGAAGCACGAACGGAACCACACTGGTTCAACTAGTTACCTCGTAACCATTTGTGATCAATCTCGGATCACAAGTGATACCACAACATCAGTCTCACTGACATCCTCATAATCCAACCAGTGCAATGCAAATTACTTAGTCTGCAAGATTTATTATTACAAGATGATCCATGGTGTGACTTACTTACGAACTGGGCCCTTATCCGCGAGCGTGGCTATCGATAGATTAATACACTCTACTAAGGCATCGCACTTTACCCACACCACGGAACCCATGGTCTCCCACTCCCATTCGGGTGGACCAACAGCATTGCAACAGAACTCTCCCATTGCCATGACACTCTTACGACCACTCCGACCAACTCCCCACTGGGATTAGACCTGGGTGACCCAGCCTACCAAAGGCAAAACTACCACCGTCGTGGCAAAATAAACAGTCCCAAACGGGGACACGATACCATAACAATAACAGGTCCACAAGGTTATGTCTTCCTACCGGGCCAGGGTAACGCATGCCCATAACCTTCCCTTGTTGGAGGCACCGACAAAAGGCATGACAACGGATGACTAACGGCCTCCCCATAAAGGCAAATGTGGTTGTACTTGTTAGCCCGATTCAGTGGCACCATGACCCGACCAACTTTATGTTCAAGTTCAATTATCATCAGGTTTAAGTTGAAATATAAGACTTGAGTCAATATGTGCCATGCTTATGCAACCATATATCATGCATCACATATCACTTAGAAACGACAGATCAACTTCATTCAAAGTTCTACTTGGACAAACTTATCTATCAACATTTCTGGTCCTTTCTTACTTGTTATTTATACTCATCACTTTAGTTGGCATTAATCAAATAAAATTTATCTTAGCATATATATAGGAAAAATAAGACCGATAATCGTATCACCATAGTCATGAAAATTTTACTTAGATCAACTACTCAAGTTACATCTCACTAGCTCAAGCATTCCCTTCTGTTAACTAAGCATTTTGATCATGACAAAGTAAATAACCCAAGCATTATTTATTTTAATACTATATGCAATGAAAATCATAATAATTCAAGTAGAAAGTCATGAATATTGCAAAGACACCATGATAAAGTTTTTGTGGCTTGCCCTAGTGCAGAGGAGCTTCACACTCCTCCTGGATGCCTTCAAGACAAGCTTCACCTTCTGAAAATAAATCAAATGACAAAAATAAAATATCAAGAACACTTCTGAATATTACCAGAAATTCTAGACAGCAACGAAAAATCCCATCTTGGGTGTGCTGCCAGGAATTTCTAGTAAGAATAGAATGCAAAAAGAAACAACTCATTTGGACTTGTAGAATAAGAGTTATAGCCGGTCAAACTTCGGGTCAAATTTGAACTAAATTTGAATTAAAAAGAAAAACCAGGGGGTGATGTCGAAGGCGTAAACCGCCTGGGCGCCACCACTCATACTGCTTCGGCCGCGGCCTAAGTGGCTAACAGCGGGCCCCAGCGGTCAAGTCGGAGGGGGAGAGAAACAGAGCACGGTGAGGCTCCACCGGAGCTCACGCCGGCGAGGAGGGCTCCTTGGCGAGATCCAAAGGGATAGGATTGGAGAGGAGATCGAGACGCACATACCCGTACCCGTAGCATGGCTAGGGGTGGTCGGATGGGGTCGGAACGGAGCTCTCCAGCGGTGGCAGTGGGTGGGGCTCGTCGGAGTTGGGGATTCAGCGGCAGGGCGGTCCGGCAGCTCAACGGCACCAAAGACGCACTGCAGAGAACCACCACGGATATGCCGGAGAAGTTGGTGGAGCTCGAGCTGCTCTGGAGAGGGAGGGGGCATAGGACTGGGATCGCCGGCGAGCTCGGGACGGGGACGGCGGCCAGAGGCCTGCCCGGCCGGGCTGCGGCTTCCTACGGGGTCGTGGAGATGTGCTGAGTGTGTGTGTGTGGAGAGAACCGAGCTCGGGAGGGGGCTATATATAGGTGAGGCCGAGGCGGGATCAAGAGCTCTCCAGAGCTCTCTGGAGGGTCGCCCGGCGATGAATGGCATCAGTGATAGAGGGGGAAGACGCCGGAGATCACGCAGAGGCTGTAGACGAGCCGCGATGAGCACAGGAGCGTGGTACGCGACGAGCACAGGGGCACGGGCGCAATATTGCCTTAGCCGAGATGTACCTGTGCTCGCTGCGCTGAGCTCCGGCATCGGCGAGCACCAGGGTGGAGTTATGCAGGTGCAAACGAAGATGGGGGCACAGTTTGGCAAGGTGTGGCGGCTGGGGCAGCGAGCAGATGCGCAACAGAGGCGCTGGCGCACCGCAGAGTGCGTCGACCGCATGCCAAACACCTTGGGCTCGCGTGGTCACCGCGTGAAATTTGGCATCAGGCTGGGCTAAGCGCAAACACTATGTCTGGCAGCTAGTCCTTAGTGGTTTTGGTCTGGTTGGCTAGATCATAGGTGAACTGTGGGAGTGGCTTTCTTCGAGGCAAGTTTCTGGACAGAAACTTGTGAGCTTCACTGAGAAAGATTTAGTGAGAATTAAAGGCTGAGCTTTGGGGTTTAGTAATCTCTTAGAGGGTAATCAAGCTCAGAAAAGATCAGCCCAAAAGATCAAGCAAAAATATACTTGTTGTACAAACTGGTCATTTGGTCCGTAATGTAAATGATTTTCTATAGCAAAAAATATTACAAAAAGTTATGCAATTTTTTTGATCAGGAAGGTGCCCTAGGGTTCAAAGAATATTTGGGAATTTTCTCAGATTTTTGTGGGCAAAGAAAATGGGGGTTGCTTTGGAGCATACTTCTCTGAAGTGATTTTCAGGGAAGAAAATGAATATTTTTCTTTTATGAAAAATATTCTTTGGGCTTCTGTTGGAGTTTTTCAAAGAAGGAAAAGTGAATTCGAGGTGGATGGGTCACTTGGGTGAAAATCAAGGGTAGGTCCAAGTGTTCAAGTCCATATGAATTGATTCAAAACTCCAAATCAAAAGCAAATGCGAATGAAAGTCCGGAAAAAGAGAGAAGGCAAATCCAGGCTGTCACAAGTTGGTTCAATTGATATCGTTTGATTGCTTGCTTCAATTGGTATCTTTTGATTGCTTGATTGCTTGTGTCTCTCTTTGTTATGTCTTTGTGGCATACCATTCTTTAGCAATCTTTGTGCCTCAATATAGTTTGTGTTTCTCCAAGTATTTACCTTTGGATATGTGTATTGTATTCCACTCTCTTGTTGAGAAATATACAATTTATGGAGGACCATAATTTAAGCTTTTCGCCCATTTTGGCAATCAATGCCAATGGGGGAGAAGTTTCAGAGAGTTTTGTGGGGAAGTTACGAGAGTTATTTCTTCTTTGCTTTGTTTTTGTCTCCTTAGCATTTGCATCTCATACGCATGCATTATTGGTTGTTGCATTGCATGGTGATGCATAAGTCCTTATATAAACTCTCTTGAAAGTGATTGTTGTCAATTACCAAAATGGGGAGATTGAAAGGACATGCGGTGCCCCAATATGTGGTTTTGGTAATTGATGACATTCTCTATGGACTAATGGTTGCATTGAGTTATATTTGAAGGATTTGTCCATAGGATTTTCTTGAAGTCCATGTGTTGGTTTCAAGGAGTTTATGAGTTGACCAAGGTGCTATTAAGGAATTATCCAAAGATTGGTCATGTGAGTGTTGAGCTTATTGCAAGCATGTCTTGAAGAAGAAGATTGTGTGATCATTCATGTGTACCTTCAAGACATCATCCAAATGAAGATAGTTGGAAAGATTCAAGGTTGATCAATACTAAGTCAAGAGTTGATCAACACACAAAGCGTACAAGATGTAACGAGGGATCAAGTGATCCCATGGTATGGTAAGCATTGTCCATTACACTTTGTGTACTAACCCATGGTATTCGTGAGAGTTCTTTGTGGGGTTAGGTTGCGGTGTGCACGTTCAAGTGATGCATCACGAAGAGATCAAGTGCTTGAATATTGCCATCCATTGTGTTGAAAATGGACTTGTGAAGATGTGTCGAAGAGTGGCTCACCCATAGTGGAGTATGGGGGAGCAATCTACTAGTCTTCTCCGAGCCAACGCAATCAAGAAAGGTGGTCCTACTTGAGGAAGTCAAGATCATCTACATCTAGCTCAAGTAGACTTTGTGCTAGGCAAAGGTTTGGCCTTGATAGGTTCTTTATTTTACCAGTATCATGGTAGTAGTTTGGAGACCGGGTCATAGGATCAGTTGTCGTACTATCAAGGGGGGCTCTCAAGTGAGTAGCTTGATCGTATCGTTCGTAGAGAGCTCAAACCATAGCATGCTTGCATCATCTTTCCTGGTTCTTGTTTGGTTTTCTCCTTGTGAGATTTGGTTCTTATGGTCATCTTCTAGACAAGCTCTAGTTCATCAAAAACGGAGTTCACATGCTTCTTCTATTGCGTTTTCGATGTTGGAGGTTTTACCGGTCTTATTCGAGGAAGGGTTCTCACCATTTTCTTATGGGCCTTTTTCTAATTTCCTTATTATTGTTATTTCTATCAAGATTGTGTTAGCCCTTTTCCCTAGCTTTCGAACAAACTTGGTTTCGTTGAATTCGGAGTCCGTTTGCAGAAGTTGAGTCAGTTTTGGTGTCCTTAAAAAGGCTGCAGCGGTACTACCGCTCATGGGAGCGATACTACCGCCTGGAGGGGATGTAATTCTTTACTACCACTCTTGGGAGCGGTACTACCTCTTGGAGCGGATGTAATTTTTTTACTACCGCTCCAGAGCGGTACTACCGCGGCTACTACTATGGGCACTTTCGCTCCGGACCAAAAACTCGTCTTAAGTCCAGCAGTGGTAGGCACGGATGTATTCTTTTTAGTACCGCTCGCAAGCAGTAGTACCGCTACCCTTAGCGGTAGTACTGTGAGGACAAGCGGTAGTACCGTGAGGACGAGCGGTAGTATCTCTCCGGCGGTTCTACCGGCCTTTTGCCTCCTCGCTATTGTTTTTCAAAGGGCTTCCACTGCCCTAGCGGTAGTACCGCTCCCATGAGCGGAAGTACCGCTCTGTGCGGGCTATGAGCATAACGGTTGGATTTTTCCCCACATATAAAAGGAGGTCTTCTTCCCCAATGAATATAATCCTTTAAGCTCGTGTTCTTCCCCCATTGTTGACCTTCTTCGAGCTTGCTATCTGTCAATCCCTCCATGGATTCTTGCTAGTTTTGGGGGGGGGTGGAGGGAGAGCGGATCTAGATCTATGTTTCCACCAATCACTTTCTCCTCTAAGTGAGGGGAACCCCTTGGATCTAGATCTTGGAGTTCTTCGTGTTCTCTTCTTGTTCTTCCTCTCATTTTCCTCCCTAGCATTAGTTGCTTTGGTGGGATTTGGGAGAGAGGGACTCGGGCACTCTGTGTGCCCTTGCCATTGCATTTGGTGCACCGGTTTGAGTTCTCCACGGTGATATGTGGAAGTTACAAGTTGAGAAGCTTATTACTCTTAGGTGCTTGGTACCCTTGAGCTTGTTCCTCTTGGGTGCTTGGGCGCCCTAGACGGTTGGTGGTGTTCGGAGCTCAATCATTGTGGTGTAAAGCTCCAGCCAAGCGCCGGGGTCTCCAATTAGGTCGTTCATATCACCCCGACCAATTTGACGGGTTTCGGTGACCGCCCCCAAGGGTTGCCAAAGTATACGGGTTCAGTGACCGCCCCCAAGGGTTGCCATTTGTACAGTTTCGGTGAACGCCTTCAAGGGCCCCTTAGTGGAATCACGACATCTTGCATTGTGCGAGGGCGTGAGGAGATTACGGTGGCCCTAGTGGCTTCTTGGGGAGCATTGTTCCTCCACACCACTCCAAACGGAGATTAGCATCCGCAAGGGTGTGAACTTCGGGATACATCGTCATCTCCGCATGCCTCGGTTATCTCTTACCCGAGCCCTTTACTTATGCACTTTACTTTTTGATAGCCATATAGTTTCTTGTCATATATCTTGCTATCACCTAGTAGTTTATCTTGCTTAACATAAGTTGTTGGTTCATATAGGTGAGCCTAGTTGTTGTAGGTTTTGTGCTTGACAAATTAACCGCTAGGTTTATTCCGCATTTGTACAAGCCTAAACCATAATTATTTTAAAGCGCCTATTCACCCCCTCCCCTCTAGGCAACATCCACGATCTTTCAATTGGTATCAGAGCCTCGTCTCTCTTTGTTAGGCGTAACCGCCTAGAGAGTAAAGATGTCGACTAGGGGATTAGGATTCTCTGACACTCTTAGTTTCGATGGCACAAATTTTGATGTTTGGGTAATCCGCATGCTTAATCTCTTTAGGGTCATGGACCCAAATTGACAGCGAATTGTAGATATGGGTTTTTCTCCTCCAAAGGATCCCCAAAGATTATCTTTAGAGGATGAGAAAAACTCTTATATCAATGCTCAAGCTTCTAATGTGCTTTTCGACGCTTTGATCAATATAGTTATATTTCAACTCATGCCGTTCGGGGATGCTCATGAGTTGTGGACAAAGCTTCAAGATAAATATGGTGTGTCCAAGATTTGTGGGGATGATTGTTCTCCCTCCACCTCCGGCCGTGTTGCCTTCTCAACTTCTTCTACTTCACCTACATGTGGATTGCCACAAGGTAATGTTATGGTGAGTAGTGTTGGTCATTGCAATGATGATAGTGCGCTTATCGTTGATGACTCTTCATCACTATCTTGTTGCAATTGTCGGATTTCGGGTTCCGGCAGACCCTTAAGGTTCGAACACTGGGGTGCGCGCGGAGATCCAACCCTCCACCGTCTCGCACCTCGCCGAATCGCTGGGACCTAAACTACTGAACGGGACAGCACAAGAGACACGAGATTTATACTGGTTCAGGCCACCATTGTGGTGTAATAGCCTACTCCAGGTGTGGTGTGGTGGATTGCCTCTCGGGCTGATGAGGAACAATACAAGGAAGAACAGCCTCGCGAGGATCTGTTCTTGGCGGGTGCGATGAACTGCTAGGTGGTGTTCAGTCGCTCTAGCTACTGGTTCCTTGATGAGGATTCGGATCTCGGATCGTCTCTCCAAGATGCCCTGGCTCTGAGTGTGGCTACTCCTATTTATAGGCGAAGGCCCTGGGCCTCTTCCCAAATATTGAGCGGGAAGGGCGCCAACAATTGGCCATTTTGAAGGGGAACAACGGGTACACTTATCCTGACTAAAGTTGGTCCTCGCCTGCCAAAGGCTCTGGTGATGACGCCTGCTTGGGCTCCACGATGACTCCCTTCCAGCCGTTGGGCTGGTCTTGGTCTTGTTGCACCGAAATGGATGCCTTTGCTTGATGCCCTTGCCTGCGCTTGCTCCCTTTGCACCAAAGAGGAAAGGAGGACGCTACGCGGGCTGGCGCCCGACTGGCCCCCTCGGTCGTCATGGCTTGCATCATGGGCACCTCGCGAGGTACCCTGCTTTGAACTCTCCGCCTCCTCATGAGCCAGCCTGACGAGGCCGTGCCTGAGGAAGCTCCTTGTCGTCCGCCCCGCGAGGCTTGGCCGCTCACGAGGGTCTTGAGCTTGTGTTGATGAAGATGGGCCATCTTGGGCCTCCTTTGAGCCACGCCGCAGCCGCAGTGAGCAAGTCTGGGACCCCGTTCCCGGAACGCCGACAGTAGCCCGGGCCTGGCGCGCCCGAACTTGGCCGAGCAGAGGCGAAAGGGCAAGTGCGAAGCGTCGCGGGCCCTAACAGCCTGCGGCCTTGGGCGCCGCGTGGCGGTTGATTGGACGTGGGCGGCACTGTTCCCCCACGCCTCCTCATTTCGTGCCTTGCTAGGCGGACACGCTGCTGTACACATCCGTTCCCCTCTCTGCTGCTCGTGCGCCCCTGTCCTTCCCCCTCTCGAACTCCAGCTTCCATTTTCAATCCAATCTCGAATCTTCCCCCCTTTCAATTGCCATGGCTCCGACGAAGAAGGGAAAGGGAAGAAACATGTGCCTCCGCCTCGCTCGCCGCCTTGGCGGCCTCCGCCCGTCGACCGCCGATCATACTCAATCTAGAGGGCTAGGGCAAGGTTAGTTCGGCTCGCCACCACCTTCAATGAATGCGGAGGGCGATGGCCTGGCCCGTCCCACTTCTCCATTGACAGGATAGTCACCGAGGTCCGGTATTTCTTGGTCGACGCCTGTGGGCGGGGCTAGTTCCCCCCTTTTCTTATTTCTTCAATGCCGTGCTTTCCCACTATCAGATCCACATGATGCATCTGGGTCCTGAGTCCATCACTCTCCTCTCGGTCTTCGCCTTCGTTTGTGAACAAATGATGGGCATCCTTCCTTCGGTCGCCTTGCTACGCCACTTCTTCTCTCTGCGCCTTGTCGACCCCACCCAATGCTCGGCGTGCGTGAGCTTCGTCGCCGCGCCCGAGACAGCGGCCTCAGGGATTGACTTCAGCCTCCCTCCGCCCGCGGCTGAGTTCCGCGAGAGGTGGTTGTACGTGGATGTGGGGGTGCCCAGCCCCCTGCTATCGGAGCCAACCTCGCCTGTTGTCCCCAATTCAGGTTGGGGCCAGGAGACGCTTTCAAGCCCTCGGCTCATCTTTGTCTTGCACCGCTTCGCGTTTCTGAGGTCGCTTGCTATGACAGCGCCCAAGGTGGTGAAGGAGTTCCTGATGTGCCGCGTTGCTCCTCTCCAACGCCATTCCCACTGGATGTGGGCCTTCAGCGGGCCTGGTGATCGTATGAGGCTCCAGGAAGAAGATCTGACGCCTGAAGCACTGAGGAAAGTGCTCCTGGTCTGTTGGCAACCCCAACCCGGTGGCATCCGGCATGGAGGGGCCTTGCTGTACCTCTGCCCGAGCAGGGGTGATTTTGTGAACCAGATGCCTATCTTCGATGAATGGGGGCCGCGCCCCGCTGGTCTCCAGGGGCCTCGCGAGAATTCAGTGATGGTGACAGCCCTTCCAGTCGGCCAAGGCGGCTCCTCCTCAAGTGGCGGAGCGGGGAGGCACGAGCCGCCAGAGGCCGAAGGGACCCCCGCTGGGGTGACAGCGCCGGGCGACGCTCATGAGGGAGCATCTCCCGAGGCCCGCGCCGCCGTGGCTGAGGGCGGCAGGCAGCTGCCCGCAGCGCCTACGGCTGAGGCTCCCGAGGCCCCAGCCGCTTCTCTCGGTGAGGCGACCAACAGTGTGCGCCAGGTGGACGCCCCTGGCGCAGGTCGCCTTGATGCTTCTCCCTCGTCACAGGCTGACCCCTGCGCTCAAATCTTGGTTCGCTTCCGCGTGGACTTCGAGGCCCTCTGGAAGAGAAGGGAGGCCCTGGGCGATGATTACCCTTGTCGCCTGCTGAAGCGCAGGAAGTACTTCGCCACTGATGAGTAAGCCTCCTCCTTCTCCAGCTCCTGATCCTCCTGCTGCTTGTACTGATCCTTGCCCTGCAGGCCCCTTCCTGTCGAGCTCACGGAGACGGGTGAGGAGCCGTCCCCCCGGCTTCGCCCCCTCCCCCGTCCTTGAGTGCACCGAGCAGTGGAGCCCTTGTGGTGAGGGCGATCAGGGGGGCGAACCGCCCCGAGGCGCGTCGAGGTCCTGCGCACCTCGCGACCCTTCTTCGCGACCCTTCTCGTGGCATAGCTAGCCTGTCGTGAGCTTCTCGCCTGGTAGTGGATGGCGATTGGATGAGGCGCTTCCTGCGCCCCTCGTCTGGGGGTGGGCTGGCTCCAGGCCGGGCTTCTGGCGCGGCGTGCCCGGCCGTCGCGAGGGTGCCAGCCCCCAGCCCCCTGCTTGGAGGGGGAGTGCATATTCGTGGCTCCCGGCGCCCGCCTGGGGCGGTTGATGGTGTGGAGGACGTGCACGAGCGCGCCCGGGAGCGCCGCGCCCTTCGCCAAGGGTTTCTTCAAAGGGCGGCTGACGCGGTGAGCCTTCTCGGTGAAGCGCTCGCTGACGAAGACGCGCGCCTTGAGGCCGAGGGCCTGCGCCTGGCTGCAGAGAGGCGTGAGCTGGAGGGCGCTGTCGCCCTTGCGTGCCACCAGCGCGATCTTGATGATGAAGAGGCCAAGGCGTCGCTGGTAGCCTCTCGGGTGGCCAGTTCTCGGGCCGTCGAGGAGGCCCGGGAAGCTAACAGGCGGCGAGAGGCAGCGGAGGAGCGGGCACGGGAACTCCTAGCCTGGTGTCACTCACTGGAGGAGCAAGTGGAGCTGCGTGAGGCAGCCCTCGTGTCGATGAAGGTGGCCTCCAGCGACCCGGCGGAGCTCCAGAAGCGTGAGGAGGCGTTGACGCTCGAAGCCGCCGAACGCGCGCGCGAGTACGAGCGTTTGGAGACGAGGGAGCGCTTGGTGACGCAGACGGAGGATGATGTCGCCGCACGGGAGGCCCGTGTCCTGGAGGAGGTCGGGCGTCGGGTGGCGACGACGCGCTTGAACCTCGAGCGCGAGTTCGAGGAGAGGCTGGAGTTGATCAGGGCCGAGGCCGAAGGCAGGACTGCTGCCTTGAGGGCCAAGCTGGAGGAGGCGACGCGGCGGGCCGATGCTCTTCGGGCCGCCCTCGAGGTGGCGCAGGGGGAGTCAACCACCTCTCAGGCCGAGGTGCTCCTTCTTCGCCCGGCCGGTGGAGGAGGCCGAGGCCGCCGCTACGCCGTATCGCGGACGAGATACGCCAGTGCGAACCTCGAGCATGAGCACGGCCCCATGCTCACCACGCCCGGGAAAGAGCCAACACAGCCTTGGGTAACATCTGCGAGGCGGTTGTTGGCGAGCCGCCTGTGATTAACTACGCAGCAACCTCCGGTTCTTCATCGATGTGGTGACGCGGCTGGAGGCACGGTCGGTCAGGGCCAATAGGTTGGTGGAGGAGAGGAGCCGCGCGCTGCTTGGGCGCCCCTTTTCTCGTGTCTTCAGCCATCTCCAGAACATGGACCCCCACTTTGATTTTGATGCAGCCATCGCCCCAGTTCCCCAGGCCGTCCGGGGCGACCTGGCGCACTGGGTGGAAGACAATGTGGATTCTCTCGTCAGGGCCTTCGCTTCGGACAATGACGGCGTGGTCGTGGCCGCCGATGAGGGCGGCGTGATGAACGGCCCAGACGCCGCCGATGGCCACGCAGACGGATGTGGCGAGGCGGCCAATGACGCCAAAGAACGGCTCGGGAGGTGCTCCTGAGGACGCATTGGGGGATTTATCCGACTGATTATGTATTGTCCCTGTTCCATTACCCTGCATGAATAGAACTCAGGTTTTGGCCTGATGGCTGTGAGAGCATTTTGGGAGGGGGGGCCCCTCATGTAAAACTTGTGTTCATTGTATTAGCAGGTGTTACATCGCCCATACGCCCGCGCCAAGTGGTTGGCTAAGCGACGTGCTGGTTGGCTGGTTTACCTTTGTTTCATACGAGCCCTGAGATAGCATGTGGGAGGCTGCGGTGACCTGAGTGTCTCCTGATCGAATCCGTAGGATCTGCAGTAAAAACCCTCCAGAGAGGACGCGACGGCGGCAGGCTGGGCTGCGCGCAAGCTAGGTTTGGCCCGGCTCATGAGGGGCTCGCGAGGAGGTAGCCGAGGCGGAGTGGTAATCGAACGCGAGAGATTTGCTCGAACGAGACTAAGCACCCCTTCCCTAACACACGCAAATCTCAAATTGAACCCAACTTAAATCCAATGGGGAAAGCGACAACCAAATGGAAAGTCAAGAAAGCGGAAGAAAAGCCGCGTCCGGCACCTAGTCTAGTCTTGACGATTCTCACCAGCGGAGCTAAGTGCTGCCAGTGGGCGTGGGATGGAGCCCAGGCTGAGGCCGGCACCTGAGACTCCGGGGCGTGTACAGCCCCACTCATTATTACGTGAGAGTGTCACGGGGCGGCGAGCTTCACAGGCACTGGGCCTTCTTCACAGGTACCGGCCTTGCTTCATATCTCCAGACGAGGGCCCCGCCTTGCGCCACACTCTAGTGCCATCAACGACGACCGGAAACTAGGACGCCGCCGATGGGGTAGAACGGTCGCCAGCGGTTCCCCCGACGACCACGGGTCCTCCGCCAGGGGCAGGCCCTGAGGGGCCTCCCCAGCAGAGGGCCTACCTCCTGAGAACGCCTTGCTCCGAACACCGCGGTGGTGATGTCGGATCTCTGCCCCTCTCCGGCAGCCCCCTGCGCCCTCCTCCCGAGGGGCAGGAGACTGCGGGAGCAGGGCAGCCGCTCGTCGTGGCGACATGTACCTCCTGCGATCTATGGTTAGCGTATGTTTGCTCTTGAGGAAGTAGCAGTACCCGATAATCGTCGCCCCTGGCGTGAACAGTGGGACCGTATCGAGGCTCCTGGAAGAGCTCGGCTTCCGGCGCCTCATCTCCCCAGCTCGGGCTGAGGAGCGAGCCTTGTTCTCCCTCATGCGGGTGCCCTTGGTCCATCATGTGGGGCACGTATTCTTCTGGCGCCGTCATCCCGAAGGCCACGTCGTAGTGCTGAGCGTGCCATGCGGCTCTGCCTGATGCGCCCACCGTGGGGTGGCGGTGCGGCGGTCCACCTGGGCCGTGGGTTACGTCGAGTCCTTCTTCTCCGCGGACAGGGGGCGGGGGCAACCCCACCGCCGGCCCGATCTTGGCAACCGCGGTGTTGGAGTAGCTGGAGCCAGCGGCACGCGTGGAGCCACGCTGGCCGCCTGGCCCGAGGCGGAGCGGGTGCGAAGGGGTGAGCCTCGAGGCGGCGAAGCCAGTGAGCTCCGCCACCCGCTCCAAAGAAAGACGTCGCCGCCTTCCATCGATATGCACTGCAGCACTTCTCGGGCCACCGTGAGCGCGGCCATGAAGTTCGCTTGCTCGGCGGGTGTCTGGCGCCATTACTGCGGTGTGGTTGGAGGTCCTCGCTGCCGACCGCGTCTGCCCATGGTGTGAGAGCTGCCGGTTCGTCTGCCGCGTCAAGGCCAGCGCTGCGGACCGCGAGCTGCCTGGGCACGGGTCGCCGAGGCGAAGCGGCTCTGGGCGGGCCACGCCGCCTAAGGATCTGGGTTGCCCGCTTGGTCGCCGGACATGGTGATGATGATGCGACGGGACACGAGGTAGCGAAGGTGGATTCGGCGCACCCTACCTGGCGCGCCAAATGTCGGATTTCGGGTTCCGGCAGACCCTTGTGGTTCGAACACTGGGGTGTGCACGGAGATCCAACCCTCCACCGTCTCGCACCTCGCCGAATCGCTGGGACCTAAACTACTGAACGGGACTGCACAAGAGACACGAGATTTATACTGGTTCGGGCCACCATTGTGGTGTAATAACCTACTCCAGTGTGTGGTGTGGTGGATTGCCTCTTGGGCTGATGAGGAACAATACAAGGAAGAACAGCATCGTGAGGGTCTGTTCTTGGCGGGTGCGATGAACTGCTAGGTGGTGTTCGATCGCTCTAGCTACTGGTTCCTTGATGAGGATTCGGATCTCGGATCGTCTCTCCAAGATGCCACAGCTCGAGTGTGGCTACTCCTATTTATAGGCGAAGGCCCCGGCCTCTTCCCAAATATTGAGCGGGAAGGGCGCCAACAATTGGCCATTTTGAGGGGGAACAACGGGTACACTTATCCTGACTAAAGTTGGTCCTCGCCTGCCAAAGGCTCTGGTGATGACGCCTGCTTGGGCTCCACGATGAATCCCTTTCAGCCGTTGGGCTGGTCTTGGTCTTGTTGCACCGAAATGGATGCATTTGCTTGATGCTCTCGCCTGCGCTTGCTCCCTTTGCACCAAAGAGGAAAGGAGGACGATGCGTGGGCTGGCGCCCGACTGGCGCCTCGGTCGTCATGGCTTGCGTCATGGGCACCTCGCGAGGTACCCTGCCTTGAACTCTCCGCCTCCTCATGAGCCAGCCTGACGAGGCCATGCCTGAGGAAGCTCCTTGCCGTCCGCCCCGCGAGGCTTGGCCCCTCGCGAGGGTCTTGAGCTTGCGTTGATGAAGATGGGACGTGCTGGGCCTCCTTTGAGCCACGCCGCAGGCCGCAGGCAGGCAAGTCTGGGGACCCCCGTTCCCAGAACACCGACAGCAATGCTCCATCTTTGGACTTTAACACTTCATGCACCTTACATGTTTCTCATGCTTGTGTAGATAGTCCGTGCATATCATGTAGAAATTGCTTGACTAAATCTCATGATGTTATGCTTGCTATATCTTGTTTCCGTGATAAAAATGCATGTATTTCCTCGAGTTGGTGTGCGAACAATGTAGAGGAAACCCAACACTCCATGGAACAAGATGTGGTCTTGAACGTTGCTTCAAGGGATCCTACATCATCATATATTGCATTTTGCCTTATGGCTAAGACTTCAAAGGTATCTCCTACTTTGAACCCCAATATGTCTCTTGATGATGATATTAATGCTAATGATGATGAGGATAATGATGAAGAGAATGATAATGTTGCTTCCTTAAAAATTAAGGGAGAAATGATTTTTAAAGCTCTTCATAAAAAAAATTGCTCGTTCCAACTTCATGGAAATCATGTCTATTGCCATTGAGGGCAATAAATACATTGATGAATTGGAATCTCATCTCGAGGAGCATGAGGTCGCCATTGAGAAAATGGAAGGTCATGAGCGTGGTTACGCTAATAAGATCGCGGACCTCTCTCAAGCTCTTGAACTTGAACAAACCACCAAGGAATCTCTTGAGGATACCTTTGCTCTAGAATTATCTAGAATAAAGGAACCTCATGATAGACTACTTGAGGTGGCCGATGATTTCAAAACTAAAAATGCTAAGCTTGAAGTTGCTCATGCTAGACTCCTTGAGGGTTTTGAGCACCTCGAAAATGGCTCAAGGGTCATCAAGGGTGAGCTCATCGAACTCAACGAGTCTCATGCTCAACTTGAAGCTTCTTATTTAAAAGAGCTTGCCAAGTTGTCCTCTCCTGTTGTTGTTAATAATGATGCTTGTGCTACTAACTCTATTACATGTGAAGCATCCATTTTGAAGGAGAATGTTGAGCTACGGGCTCAATTTGAGTTGCTATCTAGCAATTATGGGAAATTGGAAGAAAGCCATAAAAAGCTCTCAAGATCTATTGATGATCTTCTAGTATCGCATAATGTGCTAAAGATAGCTCATGAGGTCATGATTGCTAAGGTAACATCTAGTGAGCCTCATGTGGATACTAGCACTTTAGTCAAAATGCTATATTGCCTTGTGCTAGTCCTCGTAATTCATCCATGCATAACATTGGTACATCTTTTGATGAATTGCTTTCCTTGCCTTGTTGCTCTAACAATGAAGCTTATACTTCCTCTAGTGCTTGTGTCGAGACTAACAATGTAGAGTAAATCAAAGAGCTCAAGTCCCAAGTCACTTCTTTGAAGAAAGACTTGGAAAAGTGTCATGAAGGGAAGGCCACACTCAACGATATCTTGAGTGTAAAAATCCCCCAATGACAAAGGTGGAATTGGATTCAACTCCAATAAGAAGAAGAAGTCCAAGATCAACAAGAAGAAGGGCCAAAAACAAGTCAAGAATTCGGCCAAGATCATTTGCTTCAAGTGCAAAGTTGAAGGGCATCATGTTAGATCTTCCCCATTGAAGAAGAAGCCCATTAATGACAAGCAACAAGGGAAGTGGCCACAATCTCACTCTCATGCTCAACCTCAAGTTGAAGAAATGCCTCTTCCCAAGAAAACTCAAGCTAATGCTTCTCAAGTTGAGAAATCAAATGAGAAGAAAGTGAAAATTATACGTTGCTACCTATGTCGTGAGAAAGGTC
This sequence comes from Aegilops bicornis, assembly GCA_021605145.1. Classification (NCBI taxonomy): domain Eukaryota; kingdom Viridiplantae; phylum Streptophyta; class Magnoliopsida; order Poales; family Poaceae; genus Aegilops; species Aegilops bicornis. The sequence continues at coordinate 332,003,556 of CM038675.1, forward strand.
ACCTCGCTTCTTCATGCACTAGTGATAACTTATACAACCCAATTATTATTTATGATATATATTCTCTTGGGAAGGATAAGGTCGGCAATGTGTTTGCCAAGTTTGTTGATACTCAAAGTGGTTTCAAGCAAAGAACCATTTGGGTTGCCAATCCTATTGTGACTAACCTCTTAGGACCCAACTTGGTTGGGGACCAACAAGCTCAAACTTGATCAATAGGTGTCTTCGTAGAGCATTGGATACTTGGCTACATTATGAAGAATTAAGAGGATTTTTATCACACATATTGTCTCAAGCCAAGTCATTCGGATTATCAAGTTTCTATCTTATATCCAATGTTCCTCCTTGCGATAACTCGTGCTTAAATTGTTTACGTTGAAAGTTACGTACCCCTTTGCATGTTTTGGTTTTGTTCCTTGCATGTGTTTGTATATGTTGTGTCTCCAAATTGATTATCTTGAGTAATCAAGTATGTGTATGTTGGTTTGCACATCATGTACATGTGTGTTGTACGTTGGGCCTTTGTGCATCTTGTTTGTATATTAGTTGGCTCTTGTGAGAGATTAATGGAATATTCCATTGTGGGGGAGTGATGTGCTTTGTGCGCCTCACAATCCTATAAATGTGTGTAGATGAGGAATACCATCTAGTATTGATATTACAAGATTATCTAGTCGCTATGTGGTATGTCTTCTCATGAGAAATTAAAATTCTAAATAATCCAATAATTATCTCTTGTTGGATCCTCTTATTGCCTCTTGTTAAGTTTTTATTGGTATCACATTATGGGGAGTAATATGCTATGTGCATATTACAAGCATAGAAAATGTGTACATTTGAGATATTGTCACCTAGTAGTTTATCTTGCTTAGCATAAGTTGTTAGTGCACATAGGTGAGCCTAGTTGTAGATTTTGTGCTTGACAAATTAACCGCTAGGTTTATTCCACATTTGTTCAAGCCTAAACCGTAATTATTTTAAAGTGCCTATTCACCCCCCCCCCTCTAGGCGGCATCCACGATCTTTCAACCACCGAACAAGGGGAATTGAGTACACGGGTATGGGCACTCTTGGCTTGTGCCAAGCTTGGGGGAGGTGCCCCAGTATCGTATCTCCATCACATCTTTATCTTTATCATTTATCTTAGTTCGATCCTTTTCGTGATCTTGTAGATTAAAAGTTTAGTATGATCTAGTCTTTAAGTTTTTCTTCGTGATCTATCCATGTGATCAAGTATGAGGGTCATATTATAAAGATTAGTTTTGAGTTGAGAGTTTTACTTTCTTGCTTTGATCTTAGAGATGGAAAAGAATAAATAAAATAAAAGATTATGTAATAATCTTATGGAGAGTTATGACTTCACATATAAGAAGTGTAATGTATGAAATTTGTTGAAGGTTGACAAACATAGTAATGGTCACTGTTGCAACTAATGGGAAGTAATAAGGAAAGAGAGGTTTCACATATAAATACACTATCTTGGACATCCTTTCACTACTGCAGGATGTTGCTAATGCAACACGACGATTAGAGACCCTTTGACGAAACTATGTGCGATGCGTTAATCGCAAACAGTGATGTAAAAAACCATCAAAAAATATGCAAAACGTTTGCGATGAAGGATACATCAAACACAGTTCAGATTTTAGTTGCTTGTGTGATGCGGGGCATATGGTTCAGTTCAATTAACTGTTTGCGATGAGGCAGAACAAAAGAAACGGGAAGCCAAATGAAGGCGTGTGTGATATACGGCATACAGTTCACTCGGATAAACTGTTTGTGATGAGGCGGAACAACAGAAACGGGCAGCTAGATGAAGGTGTGTGGGATATAGGACATACAGTTCAGTCAGATGAACTATTTATGATTAGGCAACACAAAATAAACGGGTAGCCAGATCAAGGTGTGTGCGATATACGACATACGGTTCACTCGGATGAACTGTTTTTGATTAGGCAACACAACAAAAATGGTTCAGCCAGATCAAGGTGTGTGCAATGGAGGGCATACAGCTCATTCCGATAAACTGTTTGTGTTGAGCCAAGAGACCAAAAACGCTTCACAAAAACAAGATGTGTGTAATACGTGACAAACATCCAATTACATAGGTGGCTAGTATACACATGACATTTCCACACACCAAAGTAAACTATTACATGCATAATTAACTAGGATAAACGATCATCTGATCATCATCTACTTCTTGTGCTAGCTCGATGTTCCTTCTATGCTAATTTCCATTAATTGATGGCATTTTATGAACACAACACCGTTTCCTGCCATTTCCTCACCGGTTTCCCGCCACCCAATGATATTGCCTGTAAACCTAGGCGGCGCACGACGCACGAAGGCAACAAGCGCAGCCTGTAGCACAACCAACTTTTCCAAGCATGCCAACCCACCAAAGCGTCGCCTCTACCATCAACCTCGTTGGCAAGGAAAACGAGAAGGCGCCACGGCCCGTCGAGGCTGAGGCGCTCCCTGGCAACGCGATCGATGACGCCGTGATGCACGTCCTCTCCGGGATTGAGCAGACCCTTGGCGCGTGGCGCTTCAGTGCCGCGGATCAAGATAGGCATGTCAGCACCGAGAGGCTGCAGCTCGCCGCACAATATGGTTGATGGCGTGCCACAGAGCAAGTTAGGTGCATCCGCGCTGATAGGCTGCGGCTCACCGCACGGCGAGGCCGTTGGAGTGTCGCGGAGCGAGAGGCGCGACACGCCGCACAGCAAGAGTGGATCCATCGGCGCTTGCTTGCTGTCGACAAGGTGTCGCAGCTGGATACATGTCCCGTCAGTACCCCCATTCCTTGCCAGGAGTGGACAGAGGCCCTCTGTGCCATACTTGCACCAGAGGTCGGCGGCGCCATACTCGTACCGAACGCTTGCCGCGTCGTTCGCATGGATCACGCCGTCGCCTTTGTCTGCGGCCCGCTCAATCCCAACGCGCTGGTCGCTAGGCTCGACCGGCGCAGTAGAGGAACATGACCGTCGCATCCTCGAGCTGGTGATCTCCGATGAAATAGCCAACTTGGAACTCGAGATCGCGCTCCAGATGTACCGCGAGCGTGTGGACCGCTTGGACGAACGCTTGCACGAGTTCAGGCAGAGCCACGAGCTAACATAGGCAAGGCCTGCTGGTCATGGTCTCATGGACGCATTTTATTCTGTTGAGTCGTTTCGACATGGATCATTATGTATTCACAACAATCATAATATTGCTCTGTTTCAATGTGTGTACTCTGTTTTCCGTTCTTATATGTTCTGTTTCAATGTGTCTGTATGCTTTCCATTTTGTATATGTGGATGATAACAGTTAGATACAAATTGTATAAAAACAAATAGAAAATGGAATTCATAATATATATTAATTGTTCATTAGTTCATCACAGAATATATATAATATCATCACATATACGTGATGATACTTAACTACTAGGTACAATGCATAAAATTGAAAACGAAAAATACTAAAACTAATAATCCCTCCTGGGGACAGTATTCTGGCAGCCCCTCGCCAGCAGCTCCTTGGTGTGTGGCGTCTTCCCAGCGTGGAGGAAGTACTCCTCATCCTCTGCCTCACAGCGCTTTACGTACCGATCTACCTCTTGCTGGCGGACGAGCGCGAACGATCTTGCCATTTCGTTGGGCGCCCACCGGAGCTCCTCGTCGGTGGCACGCTGGAGCTTATTGGCCCACCTCCACACAGCGATGAGGCGCCTAGCGCCTTTGACCTTCCTCGCAAAGTACCCATCTTCGTACACCTCCTCCGCACGACGACGCGCCCGCCCCCAAAGCTCCACCGCCTCCTTTTTTCAGGCGGCATCACGGGCTTCACAGACCGCTTGGTACCTGGCTTCCTCCTCCGCCATCTCCTTCTTAAACGCCACTTGCCTGGCTTTCTCAGCTGGCGGCAGCGACTTCCACAAACAATGATTGTACTAGCCCCAAAACCACTCCAAAGTTGGGGGGTCCGGCGCAACCTCGTCCGACGGTACATAGGGGTCCTCCTCGTCGCTGCTCTTCGACTGAGCATCCTTGGGGGACGGCGCCTCCTCGTCAGCATGTGGGCAGATCGGCGGCGCCATGGCCGAGATTTTAGAGAGAGGGGGGGCAAGAGAGGGAAGGATGTAGATGAGAATGCAGGCAGGACCACGTGAGCAAGGTAGTATTTATTGGCGGCCGGAATCTCGATCGACAGGAACAATACACACGCCGGTCGCCAGAATTTACGAGTACTGTAGTTTGAATTACACACGATTCTCGCAGCAAAATCCGTGTGTGAACTTAATAGCTGACAGTTTCCAATACAAAACCATGTCTGATTAATAACCCGCGCCACTCACCTCCAAACCTCGAGGTGCGAAATAGAATGCCAATCGTGTGGGGGCCGGTTGTCTTGCCAGATCTTTACATTTTCTTTTTTGAACACAAGATATTTACATCGTCTGATGATTTTTTAATTTTTTGGAATTTAAATGCCATGGCACTCCATGCATGTGTCCAAGCCGTGACACCAATATGTTTAAAAATTCGTTCCAATTTACTGCATGGAATTAACTCGCACACAAGTACACAATTTTTTTCAAATCGTTATGGTTAGCCGTTGCATGTAGATGTAGTTCAAATTTGGATTACGGTTATTAAATGGCTAGAAAATCACTTAAATGTCTTAAAAAGGTGAAATGACCCCTGAAATTTTCCAAATTTTGACATGACAGTTGTATTAGTGCATGTTAACTGTAGAATTTTTTTGAAGCCGGTAAGAGGAAGTTATCGCCCGTTCGTCATCAAACATGCATTGTTCCCTCTCGAAACCACGAGCCTTCTAGTGAGTTGCTCCGGTTTATGAGGGGTGTGTGTCCAAAATTTCGTAAAACAGGCCAATTATTTTACCACATCATCTTGGTGGCATGACATTACGTCAAGCAAGGTTTCATGTGTTTCAGATCAATTTTTTTTATTTTTTGGAATTTGAATGGCATGGCGCTCCATTCATGTGTGTCCAGACCGTGACACCAATATGTTTGAAATTTCCTCCCAATTTATTGCACATGGAATTAACTCGCACACAAGTACACAAAAATATGATTTTTCAAACCGTTATGGTTAGCCGTTGCATGTGGATGTAGTTCAAATTTGAAATACAGACATTAAATGGCTAGAAAATCACTTAAATGTCTTTAAAAGGTCAAATGACCCCTAGAATTTTCCAAATTTTCACATGGCAGTTGTATTAGTGCACCTTAAATGTAGCAAAATTTTAAGGCCATAAGAGGAAGTTATCTCATGTTCGTCATCAAACATACATACATTGTTCCCTCTCGGAACCACGAGCCTTCTAGTGAGTTGCTACGGTTTGTGGGGGGATGTGTGTGTCCAAACTTTCGCCAAACAGGCCAATTTTTTTACCACATCATCTTGGTGGCATGACATTACATCAAGCAACATGTTTTTCTGATCATTTTTTAATTTTTTTGGAATTTAAATGCCATGGCACTCCATGCACGTGTCCATGCCATGACACCAATATGTTTGAAAGTTCCTTCTAATTTACTGCACATGGAATTAACTGGCACACACGTACACAAATATGATATTTCAAACCGTTATAGTTAGCTGTTGCATGTAGATGTAGTTCAAATTTGAATTACGGTCATTAAATGGCTAGAAAATCACTTAAATGTCTTTAAAAGGTCAAATGAGCCCTAGAATTTTCCAAATTTTCACATGACAGTTGTATTCGTGCACATTAAATATAGAAAACAATTGAAGGCCGTAAAAGGAAGTTGTCTTTCGTTCGTCATCAAACATGCATTGTTCCCTCTCGGAACCACGAGCGTTCTAGTGAGTTGCTCCGGTTTGTGAGGGGTGTGTGTCCAAACTTTCGTCAAATATGCCGATTTTTTTACAACATCATCTTGGTGGCATGACATTACATCAAGCAAGGTTTCATGTGTTTTTGATATTTTTTTAATTTTTTGGAATTTAAATGCCATGGCACTCCATGCATGTGTCCAGGGCGTGAGACCGATATGATTGAAAATTCCTTCCAATTTACTGCACATGGAATTAACTCGCACACAAGTATACAAATATGATTTTTCAAACCATTATGGTTAGCCGTTGTATGTAGTTGTAGTTCAAATTTGGATTATGGTCATTATATGGCTAGAAAATCACTTAAATGTCTTTAAAAGGTCAAATGACCCCTAAATTTTCCAAAATTTTGACACGACAGTTGTATTAGTGCACGTTAACTGTAGAAATTTTTTGAAGCCCGTAAGAGGAAGCTATCACCCGTTCATCATCAAACATGTATGTGTTCCCTCTCAGAACCACGAGCCTTCTAGTGAGTTGCTTCGGTTTGGGAGAGGTGTGTGTCCAAACTTTCGTCAAACATGCCAAATTTTTTACCACATCATCTTGGTGGCATGACATTGCATCAAGCAAGGTCTCATGTGTTTCTGATTTTTTTTTACTTTTTGGAATTTAAATGCCATGGCACTCCATGCTTAATTGTGTCATAGCCGTGAGACCAATATGTTTGAAAATTCCTTCCAATTTACCGCACATGGAATTAACTCGCACACAAGTACACAAAATATGACTTTTCAAACCGTTATGGTTAGCTGTTGCATGTACATGTAATTCAAATTTGAATTACGGTCATTAAATGGCTAAAATCACTTAAATGTCTTAAAGGGTCAAATGTCCCCGGAAATTGTCCAAATTTTGACATGACAGTTTTATTAGTACTACAAATTTTCTCGTACATTTAAAACACCATCTGTTGCCACTTTACTCCAAATTCGTCTTTCACGGCTAATAAAAAATATCAACAACATCACACACAGTTTTTTGTAGGAACCGTTTGCGATGAAAATTCGTGGGTCTATTTAAGTCTTCCTCCTTAAGCTTCGCCGGCTCGTCTGCTCCAGTGTCGGCAACCCCCAAATCCACGAATACCGATCCCCATTCGTGCAACCCCTTCTTGCAAAGATGACGCCGTGGAAACGCTTCGTGAAGGCACGTACGGTGGCCGCGTCCTCCCCGAGCGACTCCGCCTACGTCGAGAGTGCTGCGACATCCACCAAGAGGGTGTCTGCGGCAGCCGACAGGGCAGCTGCAGCAGCCGAGACGGCTGCAGCTGCTGCTGCGACAGCGGCTGCAAACGCTGAGAGTGCTCGAGCTGCCATCCATGCCGCCAATGTCGCCCTGGCCCAGGTCGAGGCCATCCACGCCAAGATCGAGGACACACATGCCAAGATATTCCAGGCCACCTCGGAATCCATCATGCAACCCACGTCCGAAAACGCGGCGGTGGCCATGGAGCACCTGCTTCCTCATGAGATCGCCGAGCGGGACCTGGAGATGCAGGAGGCGGCGGAGATCGAGGATCGCCGGGAGGAGGAGTTGCGCGTGGTAGAGGTAGAGAAGAGTCTGTCCGTCGAGGAATAGGCGGTGGAGTACCAATGCAAGCTCTGGCGCAGCCACTACTACGAGTACTACAACCTTGAGGGCGGCGCCAAGGATGAGGACGAGGACGTGGTCGACTTCAGCAGGGGGGACGCGGAGTCCACGAACGACGGCATGTCGCTAGGATAAGTCATCGACGTCTCATCTCACACCGGTGATGCATAGGCCGGTGCGGCGGCGGCTTTGTTAAAATTATGCATACTTAGGCTTTGTTTTTAATGCTGGTCTTTTGTTACAGCAATGTTTAGGTCAACTGGCCCTATTTAATTACTAAAATTGCTCGATTCAGTAAGTGTGGTCTATGTGCTGTATGATTTTTTGTGTGCCCAAATTAGCAAGCGAAGTTAAATTATGCAATGACGTGGATGAGGACAGTACCCAGGGAAATTTCCACCAAAATTTTAATTATCAAACTCATCCCATGCGCGTAAAGCAGAAGAATCATTTGGAATGCACACAATCATTCAAAGTGAAAGGTGTCCGGCAGAACCGCGCGCAATGTTTCCCTCCACATTTCGAAATTTTTGGCCTACCGCCAAAATATCTACCCCCCCCCCCTTCCTCCCCCCTTTTCTCCCCGACAACAAGTCACATTTTCCCTATTTTTCCTTCCTTCCTTACTAAGCTATAGCCGCGTCCTTGCAAGATTCCTCACTCTAGCCGTCTTACATCCTACCGCCGGGGTCGCCATGGTCTTCTTCGATGATCTCTCCAGCGGTTCCTCCGACGACGATGACTCCTTCACCACCCGAGTATGCCTCTCTTCTCTCTCTAAGGCTATGACTTGGAATGAAGGATTTTAACCCGGTTGATTTGAGTCATTTCTTCCTCCTGTAGCTCCCTAGGACCATCAATTGCAACGAATGGAGCGGGGTAGCTGAAGATATGTCTTCTCGTTGTCACCAACAATCTCCATGCGTGAAGCTAGTTGCGTTTGAATCTGTGGACAGTGGGAGGAAGTTTCTGGCATGTGCAGAGAAGGTTAGCCCCACTTTCGTTGTTACAGATCATTTGTTAGATGTGATTCAGACACTTTCACGGTCCCAACCCGTTCATACCACACCTTCAACCAAATGCATCCTAAGACAGTGTCACAGTTTGTACCTAGTATCTAAAAATGTTGCCATCTCATTAGCGGTGCCAATAGAAAATTATTTGGCACCGCTTTAGCAGTTTGTGCAGCCAACTTTGGTCCACACATCCGAGCAGCCAAGCAGTAAAATACTAAATCTTTATGGCACGAAGGAACTAGGCATCGGAGCAACTAGGTGCTCCGGAGTCCGGGTCCCTTTTTTTCCGCTGCATCGGCTCTCCAGTGCAGGGCACTGGTGCGGAATGTAGCAACAGTTGTCTTTACACAGGTTTTGGCATACACAGTGGACGGCCTTAATGCTATTAGTTCTATGTTACTAAATCTGTGCATGTACACACCTGTTAGTATCAATTTGCTGTCATCCAAACATTGTCGCTATGTTGTTGCAGTTATATTTAGCTTCCTCATAAAATGTTCAATTTGTTATTTATAGTACATGAGTAAGAACTTGTAGCATTGTTGTAGTTAAGTATAGCTTCTGATGTTTCAGAATTTGGTTGTTGTCTCAGTAGCAATTAATTCATTTGCACATTGGTCTTTTTGAGAAGATATGACATAATTAACTTGCTTCTTCAATTTTTCAAAATAAGTATTGGTGATTTTCTATGTTGCTATAAACCCATTTCCCCAACAATTGTTACCAATCTAGTTTAAATATTGGGATTTTTATTTTTGTGCCCCTGGTTCGTTAGTTGTACTCATTCATCCCCACTCTGTTAACTTTTGCTCACTTTTCCCCACTCCCTTGCCCGAAACCCTCAGAACAGGTTACAACGGACGTTGTCGTCGGGTCAATGCCTTTGACCGTTAACTCTGACGAGTGGGGCCGCATAGGGCCGAGTACACCTTTGATCGTTACCCGTATAGTTGTTTTGTATGCTGACCGTACAATGGTATTCATATACATGGGCGCATGCAACTGACCGTGGTCGTGGGGTAGCACGTGTCCATGGGACATGCCTGAAATGTCCCATCATATAAATGAGGGGGAACTGCCTCGCGGCGCATCGCCCCTACCATTCCCCCCCCCCCCCCCAGGGCTTTTCCCCAAATCCAATCCCCGACGCATCATCTTTCTCTCCCCCATCGGCGTCGTCTCGCTCTCCCCCACCGCATCCTCTTCCTTACCTTAATTGCCTCCATCTGTCCAATGGCCGAAGCTCGTGGCGACGCCGGTGCAGTGGCCGGAGATGTGGTCAAGCGGCAGGGCGCGGTGACCATGGATGTCGGCGGCGTCCGCGGTGGTGCGCGGAAACTCGCAACCGCTGCGGATGTGGAGAAGGAGGTGGCAGGCTCCGCCTCAGCGCTGCAGAAGGTGACGGCGTCGAGCGGTGCAGTCCATCCCGATACCCCTGATGCGCAGCCTGGCGAGGAGCAGGAGGTATTTGCACTTGCTTTCCTTTAGGATATTAGCTTGTAGAGTTAGTTGCATTGGTTAGATTGTGGATTCATACGGTAGTTCAGATGGTTAGAGTAGTTGGTTTGACGGATGGGCCGGGGTTTTCTGTATTGGGGGATGGGGTTTTGTACTAGGGTTTGTTGGATTAATTCGTTGCAAAAATGCTAGATAGATCTGTTTATTAGACGTCCTTCAATGCTACACAGATGTATGCTTATTAGATAGATCATAGTATATTGGGAGTATATTAGCCCTATGATCAATGTGTCATGTGTGCATATCTAAGTTTTCAATTGGCTACTAGTAATGGATGTAATTGTATATTCAGGAGGACGATGGTTGGGGGGAGAGGAAGTTGTCCCAGTACAACCCGTACGATCCAGAGTTTACTGATGACGAAGAATATGAGGTAAGCCTGCTTGAAATTTAGATTGTTCATTTAGTTCCATTTACATGGTGTATATGAATCTATAATGTATTAATGAAATTCATTCATGTGTTCAGTATGATTTTGGAGATGATGTGTACAAGGGCAACGTCGCGTCCTTCACAGCCAAGGAGGTGGAGAAGATCAAGGCCAAGGGAGTTGCTTCCTTCTACAACCGCAAGATCAAGAAGTGGCACTGCCCCTACTGCACCACCAAGCCCAAGCCAAAGGATGGCCGCTTCGATCACCTTCTGTCTCATGTAGAGGATGTAGCGATTCACGGGGAGGACTACATGATCAAGGGGCAGCATGCTGCGCTCGCAAAGGCCCTGACTCCAGCGTGATGTGCTGATGTGATGATGTGATGCTGTGATGAACTGAATCTTTATCTTTTGGGTTACTTTGGGTCCGGTTACTTTTGGTAAACTGAATCTGGCTGTTTATGGTGTGTTGAACTGAATCTATGGTGATGCTAGTAATGTATTATGCTATCTATATTTGTCTGTCCTTATATTTGCCTATGGTGTATGGTTAGTTCTGTTTAGATGTTGTGAACTATGAGTTTAGGTGCTGCAATGATCACACATGTTGTTTCAGTGATCAGACATGTTGTTTCAGTGTTGCTTCACTGATCACACAAGTTGTTTCAGTGTTGCTTCACTGATCACACATGTTGTTTCAGTGTTACTTCACTGATCACACATGTTATATTTCTCATGTTTATTAATCAAATCAAATGCATACTTTTTCCCACCAGTATGTTTCATTATCTGATGTTTTGAACTGACATTTGACAGGACAGTATAAATTCAAGAAAATGCACAAAAAAAACTTGGCAACTATCTATGTTTGTGTAGGAGATCATGTGTGCAAAATTTGAGGTGATTTAGAGGAGGTCAAAAAATTTTGAATTTGAGAAATGTGCTCCAAATGAGCTCCCAGGCTAGGGTAAATAGCCCATTTGTAATCAAGTTTTTTTGGACCTACTCTAAATAAGCCAAATGTTTTTTTATTAACACATATTCAATCTATATAGTGTAGATTCGAAGTCTCACTATTTTTGGAATTAATCTTCATATTTTTACATTTTCTTTTGAAAAAATATGCTTTAATATAAAAACTATTAAAAACACATCTAAAATATGAAAATGGAAAACTAAGTTCAGATCCTTCTTATTCACTTTGAAATAAAGTTTTGGTGATTTTTTTAATTTTTTCAAAAACAGAAGGTAACCCTACCTCATCTCCTTGAACTCTATGAAATCTTGTAGGTGATAGCTCATATGTGTGAAGGTTTTCTCATGAAAATGACCATAGACCAAGTTTATGATTTTTGGTTGGTAACATGTCACATAAGAGACATTGTGCACAAGCTTTATATTTTTTAATTTTTTTTTGAATTAATGGTGCTCATTTGACCTCGATCGTGCCAGCTAGGGTTTTTCATGAAAATGACCATAGACCAAGTTTAGTATTTTTTCCTCGTTAGTGTGTCTTATAAAATTAGTTGTGCTCGGTCAAAGCTTTCAAAACCCCGTTGACCAGCTCAAAATGCCTCTAAACCCCACAGAGTTTCGCCTAACCCTAGCTCCGAACGTCGGCCGTCCAATCATACCCTGGCTTCAAGCAACAGCCCTCAGATGTGTTCTTCTAGAAGGAATTTGGTGGGCAGGCTGCGTGCAGGCTCAGGGCTGTTGGATCACAAGGACGCTCAGCATCATTGGATCGTGAGGCGATCCTGTTGGTTGTGCTCGGCTGCTCGCCCATCACTGACTCCGCAAAAAAAACGTTGTTATTGGGCCCAAAAGCAAACCAAGCTCTGGTTGGGCCGTCGAATTGCGTCGTTTTTTGTGAACGTGCTGGCTCTGTTTTTTGTGAATGTGTTGGCTCTGTTTTTTGCTTCGTTTGAAATTACACAACAATTGACAATGCATAGAAAATTTAGTTCTTTTTGTTCTATACAAATGCAAAATGACCAAATTTATTTTTATCGTGCAAAATGGCCATAAACTATTCAAAAATGGGTCATTTTGCATTTGTATAATGGCCACAAGCCATCTTTCTTTTTTTATCATGCAAAATGACCAAATTTATAAGGGCCAAATTTATTTTTATCATGCAAAATGGACACAATCCCTTCAAAAATTGTCTCTTTTGTTCATATAATATATATGACCACGGATTCCACGTGTGCAATTAGCTTCTTTTTCTTCTTCTTTTCAAACCACCGTTTCCCACGCGTGTACACTCTCGGTGCTACGGTAGGTTTGAAAACAGGCGAATTCACATTTGACCCCTTTCACATTTGATCCCGTTATTGCCACAGCCAAATAACACGTAGCACTACGGCTATCTAAGCCACCCTCTGCCTCTGCCATCCCTCATCCATCTCCCATCCTCTGCCATCTGCCCTTCTTGCTCTTCGACCCCTTCTCCTTCTTCTGCGCATCCCTCAGCCATGCAGTACACCGGACCAACCTACTGCTTCCCACCCACCGTGCCGAAGAGGCTCTACCCTAAAGACATGTACGTTGATCGCACACTACGTGTGTGGGCGATAACAAGGCTGAGGACCGCAAGGAACTTCACCAAGTTCTTCCTCACGTCCGGCTACCACCACCTCCCGCGGGGATCTCCAACGATGTTCCGCGTCGAGGAGGTCATCCAAAACCGGATGGTGGTTGCTCTCCTTGCCCACTTCACCAACACATTCGACGCCTTCTACCTCCTCGACCGTGTGTTTTGGTGTGGCTCCAAGTTCATCGCTTTCACCACCCACAACAGGTTCACGGAGTACACCAACATTTTCCCCACCACGACGCGCATGCACACTCTTTCGTACCCCATCGATAACGCCCCGGAGGAGCAGTGAAAAGGGCGCCCGGAGGAGGAGCGAGGTGCAGAAGGCGGCGTCTAGGGTTCTAAACCCTCTATCTTTTTTTAGTCTATGCTATGTTAAGTTGTAATTGAACTATGTTGGAGTTGCTATGGGCTTGTTGGCCCTTTTCTTAAGTTCTATTATTAAGCTTTCTATCTATTCTATTATTAAGTTCTTCCTAGTTTGAACTATGTGATCGTGCTATGGGCTTGTTGGCCCTATATACATATTGAGACTACATATTTGTTGATTGTTTTCTTAAAGAGCTCGGTTTGTTAGCAGGATTCCCTTGTTAGTAACCACCTAGTGCATGCAAGCAAGCTTTGTTAGTAGGGATGAATGGGTAGAGCTAAGCAAGGGAGAGGCTCTTTTTTTACACAAGCCACAATTATGTAGCCACCTAGCTAGAAGAGAGGAACTGGCGGCAGTGACCGTCGCTGCATCTGTGGCGGCTGGCGTGCAAGAAAGATGCTCGGTCAGTGCATCATGGCGGACGCATCGGCGCATGCAGGCTCGATCGGCGCATGCAGGCTGGGTCGGCGCATCGTGGCATCGTGGCATCGGCGCATGCAGGCTCGAGCATCCGTTGACAAAAGGATCACCCTAAGATGATCATCTCATGGCTATTGGGAATGAATCAAATCAGATGGTTCTATTTCTCAACCTTTCTGACTTGCTCCTACGGAACCAAGGTCGAAAGGATTGAAAAAGTCAGTCATTCACAACCACTGATGAAGGATTCCTCGAAAAGTTAAGGATTAGTAGTTCTTTTTGGAATTCGATTACGAAAAAGAAATGAATCGCTCTTATACATAATCGAGGAACGAAATCAAAAAAGAGAGAAGACGAGTTCTTCTTTCTTTTATCACTTAGGAGCCGTCTTGAGATGAAAGTCTCATGCACGGTTTTGCATGAGAGAAAGAAGCGAGGAATCCTCTTTTCGACTCGACTCCCCACTCCAGTCGTTGCTTTTCTTTCTGTTACTTGAAAGTAGCTGCTTGACTTCAGCCACTAATTCTCGATATTCCTTTTTATTTCTCATCAAACGAATGGCATCTTCTTATGGAAATCCTAGCTATTCTTAGCATGATTTTGGGGAATCTCCTTGCTATTACTCAAACAAGCATGAAACGTATGCTTGCATATTCGTCCATAGGGCAAATCGGATATGTAATTATTGGAATAATTGTTGGAGACTCAAATGATGGATATGCAAGCATGATAACTTATATGCTGTTCTATATCTCCATGAATCTAGGAACTTTTGCTTGCATTGTATTATTTGGTCTACGTACCGGAACCGATAACATTCGAGATTATGCAGGATTATACACGAAAGATCCTTTTTTGGCTCTCTCTTTAGCCCTATGTCTCTTATCCCTAGGAGGCCTTCCTCCACTAGCAGGTTTCTTCGGAAAACTCTATCTATTCTGGTGTGGATGGCAAGCAGGCCTATATTTCTTGGTTTCAATAGGACTCCTTACGAGCGTTCTTTCTATCTACTATTATCTAAAAATAATCAAGTTATTAATGATTTGGACGAAACCAAGAAATAACCCCTTATGTGCGAAATTATAGAAGATCCCTTTAAGATCAAACAATTCCATCGAATTGAGTATGACTGTATGTGTGATAGCATCTACTATACCAGGAATATCAATGAACCCCATTCTTGCAATTGCTCAGGATACCCTCTTTTAGCTGCTAGGTCTATTTCTTAGTTCAAGATCCCTCTTACTAACTGGAATAAAAGAATTAGTAGATCTGTTCCGCCCAAAATGGGAATGGGCGCTAGGGTTATGAACTTATAATCATGGAATCGACTCGATCATCAGATTATAAGTTCATTCCATACCGAACCAGACCGTGCACATTCTTATTATGAGAAGGGGTCATTCGAGCCTATGGAAATAGGATACTCTGTTTACATAGAAATCCCTACGTCCTTACATTCTATTTAGGATTAGGAATAGGTGTAATCAGACCTGCTTTTGACATATCTATCCTATTCTTATTTGGGTACCATATGCACCTCTTTGGGCTTCTATTGAATCGAGAAATTGGATTGTACATCTTTCATCTATTTGATATTGATATCGATTATAATACATATAAGGTGTCAAACGGATAATGCAAATCGAAGCAATTTTATGTCTGACTCAGGCCTATAAGACCGAACTAACGAAAAACTCCAAGACTCCACCTTTGTCATATAATCCATATATAACATTAGATAGAAATCATATTCATGGAATAAGAATCACATTCAAGATGCCTTGATGGTGAAATGGTAGACACGCCGAGACTCAAAATCTCGTCTTTGAAGAGCGTGGAGGTTCGAGTCCTCTTCAAGGCATAATATGGAGAATGCTCATTCAATGAGCATTCCCGTGAGAAGTATTCCGGAAATCTGGGCCTGGCGCTCTCCTCTATCTTCGAGGTCCTTAACCATCTCCACGAGAAAAGTAGACGGTAAAAGCCAAAATAGACTAAATATATATAGCCCGAACGATCCTAAAAATCCCTCGAAGGAGATAATAAAGAACCCAAAGCAGATGGTATCCTACTGCAAGGGTGGTCTTAAGAATCCAAAAGAGGTTGCTCAGAAGAGATAGATGTATCCCAACCTCTATTGCTCTCAGAAAGACTTTTTTTACGCCGACAGAAAAAGTGACTACGAATTCCCTTTTGTTTGCGAATCCCTGTTTGTATCCTTTGAGCGCACGCCCATTAAGTAGCGATCAAATCAAGGAAATCGATCAAACGATCCCGTGCCAGCCCAAATCATGATCTTCACCAACTTGGATTTGGTTCTCTCGCGAAAATCGCGAGTTGCAGAGATGAGAACCATGAAAAGCAAGATCCCGAATAAGAAAACAGAAACCGAGGAAGAGGAAACCACAAGAGTGAAGACTAGTAGAGTCTCGTCTTTTGTCATTCTTTGCTCCTTTTTCACTCAATGATTCCTTGAATTTGCCGACCAAAAATTCTATATGTCTATTCTATCTATGATATTTCTATATATATAGAATATGATATCTAATATGACATCCGATTTGTCAAAGGGATTGGATTGGTGACTTACCCATTCGTGACTTTGGCAATCGGACGTTCCAAAAGCGGGTACTATCGGATCGGGTGAATTAGAGAATAGACAGAGGTCCGTTGGCATTTCAGCCTTTCTTCTCCTTTCAGGGCCTATCCGAAAGAGAATCCAGTACCTCTTGGTCCTGAATATCGAGAATAGGACGAACGAACCGGCCTCGCGGATATCTTTGCTTCGGAACAAAACCCTTCAATCAAATAGATTGTCCCAAGGGCGCCATATTATAGGAGCCCAAGTTATGCTATAGAAAATTCTTTCATCTAGCAGTTCCGGTATGAGCATTCCTTTACCTATTTAAAACTCCACTTCTTTTCATATATCAATCACTGATCAAAGAGAGAACAATATCGATTTCAAAAGTTTTCTAACAGATTCCTTAGTTCGGACCGACGAAGTAATGTCACTCGACTATTATCAACCCGACTGCAATCTTTTTCTCCCGGTAAGGATTGCACCAGAGCACCTTCTACTTCTAATAGGCCATGAACTATAGATAGAGAAGAATCATTCTCGAAAGCGAGTACATAAGAAGCGATCCACTTTTTTTCATCGGTTCGAGGGAAGACCAAAGATCTTGCGCGGCAGGTCCGCCAGAAAAACTCAAAAGAGAAAGAAGTCTCGTTAATCTCTTCATGCTCGTTCCAAGTTCAAGTACCTTTTGGCCAAAGAAAAACCGCTTCGACACGATTGCCTCTTTATCTTTATATAGATAGATTCTATGGGGTATTACTTAGTAAGTCTATTTTGTACAAGAGCCCTCCTATCGATAGAAAAGGGTCCCATGATCCCGAGCCGATCTTACCTTGGCTCGCAAACCCCAAGTTTGTCTATGAAGAGCTAATCTAATTGTATTTTTTCTAGAATGGATTTCTTATGTGGAATACTAATGGATAGGGCTTCGTTGCTAAGTGCTACAAGATCTAGTGCCTTTGGAACTCGTGGTTATGGACCCGAATCCTTTAGTATGGAACATTGTCTTTTCAAGTAAAAACCCTAGTATATGAAAGAATGAAAAGGTGCTTTCGTTCTTGTGGAATAAGAAGCCCTCGTACCTTAATGAAAGGAAAATCGTAATTTTGCGTTAGGTATTTGACCAAATAGGATCGTCCGGTTCCTCTGTAACCTATCACTAAAATACCCGATAGGGCTAAGCGGAACGAAAAGGGTTTTCCATGAGATGGTAAATGAAAGCGATTAGTCCCACACGAGGTTTGGGAATAAGTGATTGTCGATAATGAGCAAGGAATATACGTCTTTACGCTAAAGAGGATCTATTAAACTCATAATTCATTAGATCCTTGTTATCAATGCCAACTAGGTATCATAAGTAAATGGATCCCGGTTGTTCAATCCTTTGATAACCAAGGTCATTCTTTGCTAAAGAGAAATGATCACTATGAGTCGACTCAATAGAATTGGATCCATTCCAAATAGCGAGAATTAGGATTCTTGATCCCTCTCAATCTCTCTTTCAATTCGAGGATCCAGAGAGGTGTTTTCATAGTCATCTCCGAATATTTGCCATCTCGGAATATTTTCGATTTCATTTTTCTATGATATGTCTTTCTATATGAAAATTGGTTATTTACGATGTACGATGATCCCTGTTAAGCATCCATGGCTGAATGGTTAAAGCGCCCAACTCATAATTGGTAAATTTGCGGGTTCAATTCCTGCTGGATGCACACGAACGGGAACATTCCATAAGTCTATTGGAACTGGCTCTCTATATGGAATCTCATCCATCATCCATACATAGCTAATTGGTATGGTATATTCATACCATAACATAAGAACAATAAGAACTTCGAATTCTTATCGATCTTTGGAACTCAGAGCATAGGAGGGAAAGTCGATTTATGGATGGAATCAAATACGCAGTATTCTGAGAAAAAAGTCTTCGTTTATTGGGAAAGAATCAATATACTTTTAATGTCGAATCGGGATTCACTAAGACAGAAATAAAGCATTGGGTCGAACTCTTCTTTGGTGTTAAGGTGGTAGCTGTGAATAGCCATCGACTACCTGGAAAAGGTAGAAGAATAGGACCTATTCCGGCCATACAATGCATTACAGACGTATGATCATTACGCTTCAACCGGGTTATTCTATTCCACTTCTAGATAGAGAAAAACTAAAGGAGAATACTTAATAATACGGTGAAACATTTATACAAAACACCTATCCCGAGCACACGCAAGGGAACCGTGAAACGAGCAAGTGAAATCCAATCCACGAAATAATTTGATCCATGGACGGCACCGTTGTGGTAAAGGTCGTAATTCCAGAGGAATCATTACCGCAAGGCATAGAGGGGGAGGTCATAAGCGCCTATACCGTAAAATAGATTTTCGACGGAATCAAATAGACATATATGGTAGAATCGTAACCATAGAATACGACCCTAATCGAAATGCATACATTTGTATCATACACTATGGGGATGGTTAGAAGATATATATTTTACATCCCGGAGGGGCTATAAATGGAGATACTATTGTTTATTGTACAAAAGTTCATATATCAATGGGAAATGCCCTACCTTTGAGTGCGGTTTGAACTATTGATTTACGTAATTGTAAGTAAACAATTAGGTATACGACGAAACCAAGAAATCGATCACTGATCCAATTTTAATACCTCAACGGGATAGACCACAACAGAAAAATGTAGAGTAACTTGGCGACAAGTGATTGAGTTCAGTAGTTCCTCATAGAAAATTATTGGCTCTAGAGATATGGTAATATGGAGAAGACAAAATTGTTTGAAGCACGCACGTAACCGGAAGCGCCTTGTTTCAAAGAGAGGAGGACGGGTTATTCACATTTAATTTGATGGTCGAGGCAAATTGAAAGCTAAGCAGTGGTAATTAAGACCCCGGGGAAAATAGGGATGTCTCCTACGTTACCCATAATATGTGGAAGTATCGACGTAATTTCATAGAGTCATTCGATCTGAATGCTACATGAAGAACATAAGCCGGATAATGGAACGCAGAGACCTAGGATGTAGAAGATCATAACATGAGCGATTCGGCAGATTTGGATTCCTTTCCTATATATCCACTCATGTGGTACTTCATCATATGATTCATATAAGATCCATCTGTCTAGAGATCGTCATATACATCTAGAAAGCCGTATGCTTTGGAAGAAGCTTGTACAGTTTGGGAAGGGATTTTTTGAGAGAAAAGAAGAATCTACTTCAACCGATATGCCCTTAGGCACGGCCATGCATAACATAGAAATCACACGTGGAAGGGGTGGGCAATTAGCTAGAGCAGCAGGTGTTGTAGCGAAACTCATTGCATAAGAGGGTAAATCGGCCACTTTAAGATTACCATCTGGGGAGGTCCGTTTAGTATCCCAAAACTGCTTAGCAACAGTCGGACAAGTGGGTAATGTTGGGGTGAACCAAAAAAGTTTGGGTAGAGCCGGATCTAAGTGTTGGCTAGGTAAACGCCCGTAGTAAGAGGGGTAGTTATGAACCTGTGGACCACCCCCATGGGGGCGGTGAAGGAAAGCTCCCATTGGTAGAAAAAACCCACAACCCCTTGGGGTTATCCTGCGCTTGGAAGAAGAACTAGGAAAAGGAAAAATATAGTGATAGTTTTATTCTTCGTCGCCGTAAGTAAATACGTAACTAGGAATATGGAAAATTGCATTTTGGAATTTGCAATAATGCGATGGGCTTAACGACGGAATTGAACCAGCGCATGGTGGATTCACAATCCACCGCCTTGATCCACTTGGCTACATCCGCCTTTATCCAGCTAAAGGATTTTTTTCTTTTTCCATTGATCATTATTCTATTTATTCTCGACCTCCGTACTTGATCGAGATATTGGACATAGAATGCCACTCTTTAAAAAGGAAAAAAGGAATAATCAGGCGTGACACGAAAAAAACGAATCCTTTTGTAGCTCATCATTTATTGGCAAAGATAGAAAAGGTCAATATGAAGGAGGAGAAAGAAACAATAGTAACGTGGTCCCGGCATCTAGCATTCTACCCACAATGGTTGGCCATACAATCGCGATTCATAATGGAAAGGAACATATACCTATTTACATAACAAATCCTATGGTAGGTCGCAAATTGGGGAATTCGTGCCTACTCGGCATTTCACGAGTTATGAAAATGCAAGAAAGGATACTAAATCTCGTCGTTAACTGAATTCTGAATAGAAAGATTAAGAAGAAAAAAAAGATTCAAAATAAAGACAGAAATACCCAATATCTTGTTCTAGCAAGATATTGGGTATTTCTGTCTTTTCTTTCTTCAAAAATTCTTATATGTTAGCAGAAAAACCTTATCCATTAATAGATGGAACTTCAACAGCAGCTAAGTCTAGAGGGAAGTTGTGAGCATTACGTTCGTGCATTACTTCCATACCAAGGTTAGCACGGTTGATGATATCAGCCCAAGTATTAATAACGCGACCTTGACTATCAACTACAGATTGGTTGAAATTGAAACCATTTAGGTTGAAAGCCATAGTACTAATACCTAAAGCAGTGAACCAGATTCCTACTACAGGCCAAGCAGCCAAGAAGAAGTGTAAAGAACGAGAGTTGTTGAAACTAGCATATTGGAAGATTAATCGGCCAAAATAACCATGAGCAGCCACAATATTATAAGTTTCTTCCTCTTGACCAAATTTGTAACCCTCATTAGCAGATTCATTTTCGTAGTTTCCTGATCAAACTAGAGGTTACCAAGGAACCATGCATAGCCTTTGAATAGGAACCGCCCGAATACACCAACTACACCTAACATGTGGAATGGATGCATAAGGATGTTGTGCTCTGCACGGAATACAATCATAAAGTTGAAAGTACCAGAGATTCCTAAAGGCATACCATCAGAAAAGCTTCCTTGACCAATAGGGTAAATCAAGAAAACAGCAGTAGCAGCTGCAACAGGAGCTGAATATGCAACAACAATCCAAGGACGCATACCCAGACGGAAACTAAGTTCCCACTCACGACCCATATAACAAGCTACACCAAGTAAGAAGTGTAGAACAATTAGCTCATAAGGACCACCATTGTATAACCACTCATCAACAGATGCAGCTTCCCAAATTGGGTAAAAGTGCAATCCGATCGCGCATGAAGTAGGGATAATAGCACCAGAGATAATATTGTTTCCATAAAGTAAAGAACCGTAAACAGGCTCACGAATACCATCAATATCTCTTTGGAGGGGCAACGATGAAGGCGATATTAAATACATAAGTTGCGGTCAATATGTTAGTGATCATCAAATCACCTATCCATACGATTTAAAGTCGATTTTCAGTGATAGTTATCAAGTTTCAGAATCGACCCCACAGTCTTGTACTTTCGCGTCTCTCTAAAATTGCAGTCATGGTAAGATCTTGGTTTATTCAAATTGCAAGGACTCCAAAGCACACGTATTAACTAGAATATAGATAATAGAAGGCTTGTTATTTAACATTATAACATAGACTATATACCAATGTCAACCAAGTCAGCCCAAAGATTAGCTATCCATATAACTAAATTAACCAAACCAATAATTTTGTATTTGTAAATGAAGTGAGTCAAAGTTAAAAACTTTGATGGGTCTTTTCTATATGGGTTGCCGGGACTCGAACCCGAACTAGTCGGATGGAGTAGATAATTCTTCCTTGTTACAATAGAGAAAAATCCTCCCCAAATCGTGCTTGCATTTTTCATTGCACACGACTTTCCCTATGTAGAAATAGCCAATTTCTATTCCAAAGAGGAAGTTCTACTAATTTTTTTAATTAGTAAGTTGATTCACCTACTCTTTATTTTATTATAATAAAAAGAACATTTCAGAATGAAAAATAGAAAAGTTTTTTCTTGATCATTTATCAACCCTTTCCTGTTTCTTAATTTCGTCTAATGATTAATTAAGAGGGTTGACCAGGTCATTGATACGTATAATATCCAAATACCAAATACGCACAGTGTGTGATCCACTGAAAGAAAAAAGAGTTGTTTTGGTGAACATCAAAGAAAAAACTTGCTCTTCTTCCATAAAAAATTCTACTAAAAATGCCGAACCCAATCGTAGCATAAAAGTTCGTGACCGTGCTTTTTATGTTTACGAGCTAAAGTTCTAGCGCATGAAAGTCAAGTATATACTTTAGTCGATACAAAGTCCGCTTTTTCAAGATCCACTATGATAATGAAAAGATTTCTACATATCCGACCAAATCGATCAAGAATATCCCAATCTGATAAATCTGTCCAAATGGGTTTACTAATAGGATGCACCGATCAAGAACAAAATTGAGATTTTGATAAGTATCCTATGAGGAGAGAAGAGGGGACTAAGGTATAGAAATATTACATTCGAGTATCTATTAGAAATGAATTCTCCGACATTTGATTCCTTACTAACAAAGAACTTTTTGGTACACTTGAAAGGTACCCCATAAAATCGAAGCAAGAGTTTGCTAATTGGTTTATATGGATTCTTGGCTGAGTCCAAAACAGAAATAATATTGCGGAAATTGATAAGGTAGCATTTCCATTTCTTCTTCAAAAAAAAAGTGCCTTTTGATGCAAGAATTGCCTTTCCTTGATATCGAACATAATGCATAAGAGGATCCATAAAGAACCATAGGGTTTTCCGAGAAAACCAGGGTACATTATCCCAAAATGTTCCATCTTCCTAGAAAAGTGGATTCGTTCCAGAAAAGTTCCAGAAGATGCTAATGGTAAGCAAGAAGATTGTTTACGAAGAAACAACAAAAAAAATTCATATTCTGATACATAAGAGTTATATAGGAATCGAAATAGTCTTTTATTTTCTTTTTGAAAAAAAAAAATGGATTTCATTGAAGTAATAAAACTATTCCAATTCGAATAATAGTTGAGAAAGAATCGCAATAAATGCAAAGATGGAACATCTTGGATACGGGATTGAAGGAGTTGAAACAGGATTTCCAAATGGATAGGATAGGGTATTTATATATGTGATAGATAATCCAAATGCAAAAATTTGTCTTCTAAAAAGGGAAATATTGAATGAATAGAGCGTAAATTCTGAAACTTTGGTATTTCTTTTTCTTTCGGACAAAATAATTCCCGTAGCGAGAATGGGATTTCCACAACAATCGCAAACCCTTCAGATAGAATCTGAGAACAAAACTCAGAAAAAAAATAATTTTTGTAATCCAATAATCGATCTTGGTTAGGATGATTAACCGAGTTATCCAAAAAATTCTGCTGATACATTCGAATAATTAAACGTTTCACAAGTAGTGAACTAAATTTCTTGTTATTACAACTAACAACTATTTCCACAGGTTCAGAACCATTTAATCCATAATGGTGGGCAAATGCATAAATATATTCCTGAAAGAGAAGTGGGTAGACAAAGTATTGTTGACGAGATTTATGTTTTTCGAATACCCTTGAATTTTTCCATTTGTATTTCTACTTGAATCGAGAGAAGAAGCATTTCTCGGTTTATCGAATGATGATACATAGTGCAATATGGTCAGAACAGGGTGTTGCATTTTAATAAAAAACCGTGAAAGAAAGGGAGTCTAATCCACAGATCTTTTTCTGCTCCTTTTCTACCCAATTAGTTTATGTTTGTTCTAATTAAAAAAAGAACAGAACAAGTTTTTTATTTTGCAGGCCAATCGCTCTTTTGACTTTGGAATACAGCCTCTTTATCAATATACTGCTTCTTTTACACATTCAATCCATAACATCCCTTATTCAATCCATAATCAAGAATAATTAGGATTTCTAAAAAAAGAAAAAAATAAAGGGTCCACTCATAGGAAAACCCAACCTTTCCCTGCATCGGCACTAATCTATTTTTAACGTCTAATTAGAGCGGGAATCATTCCAATTAGGAAGTTCAGCTCGTTGCTTTTTATTTTACCGTAATTGGAGCCAGGCTCTATCCATTTATTCATTAGACCCGGAAAATCGTAATTTTGGATTCCATTCAAAAAGATTGATTTATTACGGCATGCTATTTTTCCATTCATTACCTTTGAGGATCAGTCGTGGTCTTCTAGACTCTACCAAGAGTCTGGACGAATTTGTTGTTTCATCCAAATGTGTAAAAGATCATAGTCGCACTTAAAAGCCGAGTACTCTACCATTGAGTTAGCAACCCAGATAAAAAAAGGATCTTAGATATGATCGAAATCCAAAAATCAATGGAATTACACCGCGTGCTTCTGTCAAAACATTGAACTAGCAAGACATCAAAAGATTTTTTTTATCGACCATGAAAAACACTCAAATGCCAAAAGCGAATGTGTCGGTTAAATACCACTAAAGTAATTTTAAAATAAGCGCGACCCTAATCACGATGGACAAATTCTCATTATTTTTAGCGATTTTTATTAAATAAATATATATATTATATTGTATGAGAATACATGCAAGAGGAACACCCTTATCATTTGAGCGAAGTGTAGGCGGAAAAATTGAATATGGAGTGAGGATAAAGAGAACCATCTATCTACAAATTCTATTTGTTCAATAGACCTTTGTCAATGGAAATACAATGGTAAGAAAACAAATTAGATAGAAAAAGTAAATAAAATAGGGGCTTATGTTGGATTGGCACGATATAATATAAATCCAAATAGGATTAAAAAGAGGTAAATTGTGACTAAATATTTAGACAACTAGTAATACTAATAATATTCTCCTATCCTACTTTTTTGATTCATTTAGTTCTTCAATTAACTCAAAGCTCTTTCTTTTTCTTTAAAGAATTCCGCCTTCCTTAAAATATCATAAACAGTTCTTGTTGGTTGAGCACCCTTTTCAAGGAAATAGAGAATAGCTGGAACATTTAAACAAGTTTGATTCTTTATCGGATCATAAAAACCTACTTTTTGAAGATCTCTTCCTTCTCTTGAGATCGAACATCAATTGCAACGATTCGATAGACAGCTTATTGGGATAGATGTAGATAAACAACGCCCCTAGAAACGTATAGGAGGTTTTCTCCTCATACGGCTCGAGAAAATGATTCAATTTCTGTCGATAATAATAGAAATTAGACTATGACGTGCATTAAATTCCTTACAGAAAAAACAAATTACATTTATACTCATGACTCAAGTGGGCTAAATATTCATGACAAACTTAGAATGCAAAATCCTTCCAAAATTTTTGAGTCGTCTTTAAACTCTTTTCTTTGTCTCATTTCGAACGAATTGACTTTTATTCCTTATTCTGATCCAACTCTGTTGTTGAGACAATTGAAAATTGTGTTTACTTGTTCGAATCCTTTATCTTTGATTTGTGAAATCCTTGGGTTTAGACATTACTTGGAATTCCTATTTTTTCTTTCAAAACAATAGCAACATACCATATTTACTTATTTAAATAGAAAAAGCATTTATCTCTTCTATAGAAATCTAATAATAGGGATTGATTACGATATACTTTTATTGGACTTTCTTCTTATTTTAACCTTCGATTTATTTCTATATTAAGGATAGATGACAAAGTTGGCCTAATTTATTAGTTTTCACTAACCCTAGATTCTTTCCCTTGATAAAAAATTCTGTCCTCTCGAGCTCCATCGTGTACTATGTTACTTAAACCCAGTATAAAATTTGGTTCGGAGCGAATAGAACAGGCTATGTCGAGCCAAGAGCATTTTCATTACTATGGAAAATGATGGATAGAAAAATCCACAATCGATCATGTCCTTCAAGTCGCACGTTGCTTTCTACCACATCGCTTTTAAACGAAGTTTTACCATAACAAACATTCCTCTTTTCATTGCAAAGTGGTATAGAGAATTGATCCAATATGGATGGAATCATGAATAGTCATTGGTTTAGTTTTTTTATACTAATTAAAACTTGCTATCTATGGAGCAATATGGATAAAAGAAAGTAAGTATTTATCCGGGAAGCCTCCGCCAAGATCCAATTTATTTAAACCCATATTAAAATTCTATCATATGAATGAAACATCGTTTGAAAAAGACGACTAAACAAGTTTGCTTAAAACTTATTTATTCTTAAATTTCCACCCTCAACGGATGGCTCGAGATGATCAATCTTGAAGTGAGAAAAGAAGGATTGACTCTTCCTCAATAAATAAACTATCAACCTCCAAAAAAGTTTAATTAATTTAATTACTAGAATTAGAATTCTAGTAGTAATATATTTTTTCAGTACCAAAAAAAATTAACTATAATAACTAAATAAACTATTCCAATGAAAAGATTGAAAGTTTTGGTAGTTATAGAATTCTCGCATTTCTTCAACTCGAATACCAAAAGGAAGAAAAAATATGACTAAGTGATTTTATAGTAGAGGCATATCCTGAATGTGCTTGATAGATCCCATTTTTCATGAAAATAAAGATAGTCAATTTGACTGGACTTAAGACTTTATTATGTTTTACGAGAAAGAATAAGATATCATTATTCTCTTTAATAAACTTTTGTCTCGCACGGAATACTATATGATTTCACCGTTTGTTTCATCGAAACAACTGGGACGGAAGGATTCGAACCTCCGAGTAACGGGACCAAAACCCGCTGCCTTACCACTTGGCCACGCCCATTTCGGGTTTTATGCGACACTAATAAACACTAGTATGTTTATTTGTTATTCGTCAATACCATTTCAATTACATAAAAAAGGAGGGATATTCTCTTGCTAGTATTCTACACATGCGGATAATATAGAATCAAAAAAATGCATTGATCATTACATGGAATTCTATTAAGATATTATATGAAAG
This sequence comes from Aegilops bicornis, assembly GCA_021605145.1. Taxonomy (NCBI): domain Eukaryota; kingdom Viridiplantae; phylum Streptophyta; class Magnoliopsida; order Poales; family Poaceae; genus Aegilops; species Aegilops bicornis. The sequence continues at coordinate 332,030,681 of CM038675.1, forward strand.
TCGAATTTATTCCACTCTCATTTGAGAGTGCGAATACAAGGAGGTATTTTGTGTTTGGGAAAGTCCGAAGAAAATATATTTTGAATCTTACTTTTCCTTCTTTCCCTTAAAAAATAACTCAAGAAAAATCCAATTATTTACTCTACAAGAATGAAATGCTTGTTATGCCTAATATACTTAGTTTAACTCAGTATACATTTTTAATTCTGTTCTTTATCCTACTAGTTTTTTCTTTGCCAAATTACCCGAAGCTTATGCTATTTTCAATCCAATCGTGGATATTATGCCTGTTCGCATGCAGGCAGGCTTTGCTGGGTGCATGCATAGCAGGCTTCTGTCCTGGCAGCGCACGCAGACGTTTAATGCAAGGGACGGCCCAACGGTTGAACAGCAACACCACCCAACGCAGCCCCACTTGTCAGGTCCAACAGACGACATAGTCCAGCGCGGCCCCATGAGTCAAAGTTAACGGTCAAGCCTTTGACCCGACGGCAACGTCCGTTGTGACCAGTTATGAGGGTTTCTGGCAAGGGAGTGGGGAAATTGAGCAAAAGTTAAGAGCGTGGGGATGAATGAGTAGAGCTAAGGAACCAGGGGCACAGATGTAAAAACCCTTAAATATTATAGGATGAACGGAAGTGCTCTTACCTAGAGTGGGTTGATCAAGAGTGGCCACAGTCTTTGAAGATGTGCCTATCAAAGCTCTGGAGCATGTATGAGGAAGAGAATAGAGGTAGGCTTAGAGAAAGTGTTGTCAATGCTGAAGAATATTTGAAGATGTGGGATAAAAAAGAAGAAGGTGGAGAATGAGCTCAGATTTTTTAAATCAGACTTTGCTAAGATGGTGTTGGCGAAGGAGGAGGCACTTTCCCAGCCACAAGGCAAAATAGGTTCTTACTGAACTGAAAGCAGAGGTGGATAAGACGAGCTTGGATGATCTCGATTAGGGAAATGAATATATTGTTCTAATATTGTTCTTATGAAGCTGAAGTAGCTATATGTTGTACTGTGATGTTTTTAGGTAGCTATCGTACTGTGATGTTAAAATATATTTATGTGCCTGATATGAAATTGGCAAACAGATGTTCGATATGAAATGTGAATTTGCATAATACTGGAATTATTAATTGTAAACTAATAAACTTGCCAAATGGGTCATGGAACTTTGCAAACGGTTCTAGCAGTAAAAGAACTTGTGATGGATAGCCCAATGCCATACAATTTTCTTCATCAAATCATGTGTGATGTAGTTGAATAAAAGCAAACGGTTAACCCAGGCAGAGTGTGTGTGATAATTACACCTATTAGACAGGAGCCTATACATAAAACAATGTGGGATGTATATAAGAATGGAAACGTTTTCCCTGGATTACTGTGTGGGATGTACATACGAATGGAAACATTTTCCCTGGATTGACTGTGTGGGATGTACATAAGAACGGAAAGGTATTCCTTGGATTGACTGTGTGGAATGTACATAACAAACGGAAACGTTTGTTTGGGACTGATTGTGTGGGATGTACTTACGACCGGAACCGATTGGGCTTGTATAATCGTATTTGATCGCTCGCCCATTGCACACGATCTCATTTTGCCGAGCGTGTGTGCTAGGAGGGCCTATCCCCGATGGTTTCTGGGTCATGTGGGAAGGACCCCCCCCCCTATTGCAGCCACTCACTAGGTGACGGTTCAGAACACCGTCGTGGAAAGGGGCTAAAAACCATTTGTACAGCACCTCATTGTACCAGTGTTTATGATTGTGAGCACTCATTCAAATATTATATGCTAATAAGTTGATGGTATACAAGGAAGACAATGTAATGGGTTATGTTCTCTTATATCCGAATAGAAGTTATAATGTCATGGATCCTCCAACATGTTGAGCTTGCTTTCCATCCCATGCTAGCCAAAATTCCGCACCAAGTAGAGACACTACTTGTGCATCCAAAAATCATTAACGCAGTTTCATGTCATGAGAGTCCACTATATCTACTTATGGATTGAGTAAGAGCCTTCAAGTAAGTTGTCATCGGTGCAAAGCAATAAAATTTGCTCTCTAAATATGTATCATCTTTTAGTGTGTGGAAAATAAGCTTTGTACAAACTTGTGATGGGGAAGAAATAAAAGCGACTGACTACATAATAAAGTTCTGTATCACAAGCGGCAATATAAAGTGACGTTCCTTTGCACTAAGATTTTGTGCATCCAAATAATAAGTGCATGACAACCTCTGCTTCCCTCTACGAAGGGCCTATCTTTTATTTTTAATACCTACCTTTATGCAAGAGTCATGGTGATCTTCACCCTTCCTTATTTTTATGTTTTTTTGGCAAGCACTATGTGTTGGGGAAAGATCCAGACATACATATCCAATCAGATGTACGTGATCATAAGTTATTATTGTTGACATTACCCTTGAGGTAATTGGTTGGGAAGCAAAATTATGGGCCCCTATCTTTCTATGTGTCTGATTGAAGCTTTGATCTCATAAGTATCGCGTGAGTATTAGCAATTATGAAAGACTAAATGATGGTTGAGTATGTGAACTTTCCAAATAAAAGCTCTTACATTGACTCTTTATGACATTATGACGAATTGCAATCGCATCAATGACTGAGATCATAGTTTGTTAGTTTTAATGAAGTTTATGGTTCATATTGTACCCTATGAACGAACTATCAATTTAGCATGAGAAGTTATATGACAATATGTTGTTGTTCTAAAGATGATCATGATGCCCTCATGTCCGTATTTTGTTTTATCGACACCTCTATCTCTAAACGTGCAGTCATGATTATCGATCTTGGCTTTCGCTTGAGGACAAGCAAGGTATAAGCCTGGGGGAGTTGATACGTCCATTTTGCATCATGTTTTTATGTTGATATTTATTGCATTATGGGTTGTTATTACACTTTGGGATACAATTATTATACCTTGTCTCTCTTATTTTGCAAGATTCACATGAAGAGGGAGAATGCCGACAGCTGGAATTCTGGACCGGAAAGGATCAAATCTAAGATACCTATTATGCACAACTCCAAATGTCTTGAGACTTTATGAAGAATTGTTTTGGAATATATAAAAATTATTGGGCGAAGAAATACCAGAAGGGGACCCACCAGGTGGCCACAAGCCTGGGGTGTGCCCTACCCCCTAGGGGGCGCCCCCCTGAGTTTGTGGGGCCCATGTCCAGCCTCTGGTGCCCATCTTATGCTATATGAGGTGTTTTGACCTAGAAAAATAGGAAGAGGGCTTTCGGGACGAAGCGCCGCCATCTTGAGGCAGAACCTGGGCTGAAGCAATCTAGGGCTCCGGCGGAGCGATTCTACCAGGGAAACTTCCCTCCTCGGGGGGTAAAATCGAAGCCATCGTCATCACCAATGATCATCTCATCGTGGGAGGACCAATCTTCATCAACATCTTCACCAGCACCATCTCATCTCAAACCCTAGTTCATCTCTTGTATTCAATCTTTGCCTCAAAACCACAGATTGGTACATGTGGGTTGCTAGTAGTGTTGATTACTCTTTGTAGTTGATGCTAGTTGGTTTATTTGGTGGACGATTATATGTTCAGATCCTTAATGATATTCAATACCCCTCTGATCTTGAACATGAATATGCTTTGTGAGTAGTTACTTTTGTTCCCGGGGACATGGGAGAAGTCTTGTTATAAGTAATCATGTGAATTTGGTATCTGTTCGATATTTTGATGAGATGTATTGTCTTTCCTCTAGTGGTGTTATGTGAACGTCGACTACATGACACTTCACCATGATTTGGGCCTAGGGGAAGGCATTGGGAAGTAGCAAGTAGATGATGGGTTGCTAGAGTGACAGAAGCTTAAACCCTAGTTTATGTGTTGCTTCGTAAGGGGCTGATTTGGATCCACGTGTTTAATGCTATGGTTAGATTTATCTTAATTCTTCTTTCGTAGGTGCAGATGCTTGCGAGAGGGGTTAATCATAAGTGGGAGGCTTGTCCAAGTAAGGACAGCACCCAAGCACCGGTCCACCCACATATCAAATTATCAAAGTAGCGAACGCGAATCATATGAGCATGATGAAAACTAACTTGATGATAATTCCCATGTGACCTCGGGAGCGTTTTGCTTTATATAAGAGTTCATCCAGGCTTGTCCTTGGATAAGGATTGGGCCACCTTGTTGCACCTTTGTTACACTTGTTACTTGATACTCGTTACGAATTACCTTGCCACCAAACTATTTGTTACTGGTAATTTCAGTGCTTGCAGAAAATACCTTGCTGAAAACCTCTTGTCATTTCCTTCTGCTCCTTGTTGGGTTCGACACTCTTACTTATAGAAAGGACTACGATTGATCCCCCATACTTGTGGGTCATCACAAGCCTGTCCAGATTCCCGTGCCCACGAGTCATGAGTAGTAACTGCCCATGTAAAGTGGGTCACGTGGCGCATGAAGGCGCCTCAATTCTCGGCTTACTCGTAGTGGATCATAAGAGCGGCAGGAAGGAGGAGTGGGATTCGTTCTGACTTTTTATCCTTCATCGCGCCCTTGCTCCCTCTGCCTTGCTCCCTTTTCGCCGCCGCTATTACGACGTTCATCATCTCTGGGACCGTCCTTTCTTCCCCCAAGCAACGAGAGATGGGTAAGCCAAGCTCCTCGACTGGCTCGGCGGCATGCAGACGACCAAGGAGGCGGAGAAGAAGCGGAAGTTGAGAGTGTTGCCGCCATTGAGTCATATCTCGGTGCCGATGCATTCGTCAGCTGGCGGACTCACTCCATTGTCTCTAACGGTCTGATGGGGAGGGATCATTCCCTCCAACCTCAAGTATCAAATCCCATGTCCATGGAGGACCTTCTGGCGCACCGTCCGTGCGCTTGTACTGCATATCGACTTTTTCAGACGGGGCCTTGTCTTCCCAATGCACCCATTTGTGTAGGGGGCTTCTCTTTTTCCTTGGCATCCAGCTCCACCACCTCAACCCCACCAGCATTCTTCACATCGTGAACTTCATAATGTTCTATGAGTGCTTCCTCGGGGCCGCCCCCCACTTCGACCTCTTCCGACAGTTCTTCAATGTCAAGGGGAAGATGAGCGGTCGCTCCCTTCATGACATTGGAGGGGCTAGCCTTCAGTTGCGGCATCATTCCCCTTCTTCCCCATTGACCTCCCAAAGTCTATGGGGGCCTGATACAAGAATTGGTTCTGTGTGTTTGTCCTCGAGGCCGACTTCCAGCCTTCTTCGGCAACCCCCCAGAGCGTCTGAACTCTTGGGTGTCCCCGACTGATCTCTCCGAGGAAATGGTTTTTTTAAGCTGAGTATAGGGGAGAGGCTTGATAACCCACAAGTATAGGGGATCCTTTGTAGCCTTTTTCAATAAGTAAGAGTGTCGAACCCAACTAGGAGCTAAAGGTAGAATTAATATTCTCTCAAGTTCAATCGACCACCGATACAACTCTACGCACACCAACGTTGCTTTACCTAGAACAAGAATAAAACTACTTTGTAGGTGTAATAATATAAATTTGTAAGAATAAAACTAGAAGTACTTTGCTAGATAATAACAGTTAGTTTATCTTAGTAGAGAGCTTTTTGTAACACAAAGAGAAGGATTGTCCATAGGCAGTTAAATATAACATGATAGATATTTATTATATGCAATGAGGGAGAGGCATACGCTAACATACTTTCCATAGCTGGATCACATGTTCTTATGATTGGAACTCTAGAAAGCATCTGCAACTACTAAAGATCATTAAGGTAAAACCCAACCATAGCATCAAATGGAAAGTCCCCTTTAATCACATAACCAACAATCCTCTTACTCGGGTTTAGGCTGGCATCACCCCCACAACCCACTATAAATGAATGATGAACATATTGCAACACCCTACAGCGATAATCCCACATGCTTGCGTGACACAGAGGGCACCATAGGACAGCACCATAATAACATACAACTCATATCAATCACACCATACCACAATCAACCCGTAGGACCAAAGAAATCTACTCAAACATCATAGGATGACAACACATAATAGATGATAATAATATGGGGATAATTATTTTTATGCCCCCAGTTGTGTCCCACTCTACTATTTTACCCCTAATTTCCATAAGCCATCGGTTCTGTCCAAGTCACTTCGCTCCTCTTATGCTTTTGCCTTTTGACCATTTGACCGTCACTTTGAAAGCTTCATAGCGAATTCATACTAAATCAGAAAAATGCAAATAAGATACTGATGTGACCCCGTCTTGGATAAGAGGGAGTACAAGGGGAGGTCCGATCTTCACGGGATCGATAAATGGATGGGGATAACTAGCTGCAAGCAGCCAAAAAATGGAAAATAAGAGATTATGACCCGACGAGGAGGAGGCTCGCCAAAGCTTGCAATCCAAACAATCACCGATCCACAACCCGCAATACTACCCCACACAACCACGCTCAAGTCATGGAGCACGGGATAGGTGCAATCCGCAAGGGAAACCACAAACTCTAATCCACACAACATGGTCTAGTCGTGGAGCATGAATTAGGAGCAATTTCTCAAGGAATCACGAGAATAAGGGTAACAAGATCTCTCCAATCTCAGGAGGAGTCTATGTCTTTGGTCTTTGATAGAAATGGCAAAAGTCCCCAACAAAGGGAAGAGCTAGCCTATTTATAATCGAGACAACCCCCCTGGATAGGTGTGAAAGAGAACTAGCTTCTGGAACCAGCTTAGGTGTGAAAGTGAACCAGCTTTGTTTGACTAAATGGCTTCAAGACTTAATGAGGTAGCTTCTGGAAATCTCTTGTCGGAGGTGGTTTGCAGTTCCCGACCAAACATTGTTCACTGGAGTCAAACAATGTTTCCTTCAATAGCAAACCCGAGTTCTGGAAACCTTTCACAAGTTGGGATATCCAAACTTGTGCAAAACATTGTTTCGTCAGAATCGGAACAATGTTTATTTAGCAGACAACTCATTTCTTCATGAACTCCTAAATTTGTTTCTTCGCCATAAAACATTGTTTTGCACGGATTGATATGTGTTTGGCCTTCTTCGATATTTCACCTGAGTTCAACCAACAACAAAGGAGGTGAAGGCACATGTTTTCAAGGTCAAATGATAAACTTAAGTTAGCGTTCACCTGATCATGTATTTGCATTGCGGGACTTCTTGTGATTGGACCGTTGATGATTGTTGGTGTGGTATCCATGGCTGGGATGTCCTCATCATCCTCCCCCTCTTGAAAAGGATTCGTCCTCGACTCTAAGGGTTGAATGGTTTTCATGTCCTTATCATCCTCCCTCTCTTGAGAAGGAGTCGTTCTCGACTCTAGCTGGTCATCACACAAAATAAAATTGGCCAGTACAAAGAAACAATGCAAAGATTTTATCAAATGCTTAAGTTTAGCTTTCACCTTTGCGAACTTCAAATTTTTTGTTCGACTCAGCAATTCTTTCCAGCTAACATTTCCCTGGATTACAAACTTGTAATCAGGCACATCCATGTTTGTATCATCCTCCCTCTCTTGAGGCCTACAAAATAATAGCACAAGGACAATACAAAATATCTTGGCCATGTAAAATTCGAATAAGCGTATTCAGTTCTTAGTTTTATTGGCTTCTTGGTGGTTTCTTTATGATTAACAAAAGGATATTGTTTGATGGATGACATAGCAATCATCTTTTCTCTAATATCATCGTGCCAATGCTTCAAGAGTTCATAAGTGCATACCTCTGGGTGCTTCAAGATGAATGATATCTTTTCTTTTACCTCACTGAGTATCTCCATGCCTTTTTGAAGATCACTTACCCCACATGATGTTTCTTTGATGGTGCTCCACATGCGCCATAAATGTTCATGGATTTCATCCTCCCATCGCTGTAGCAGGGCAGCTAAGTATGATTTTTGCATCTGCACATACTTGAAAGAAAGAGAGCTTTGTGAATGGTTAGTAGTTGAATAGTCTTCTCTCCTTTCATTTGGTGGATCACTCATCTCTTTGATATTGTGTGTAAACACCTCAAGCTCAGATTTGGTGGACTCACACCACTCGCTACTCCTCTCACTTTGATGGTGTGGAATAATATGTTGTGGTTCACTCATTTCCCTAATCTTGTGGCAGATTACCTCACCCTCATATATGGTGGACTCACACAACTCACTAATCCTCTCGCTGAATGTGAGGTATACATGGGTGGAGATATTCCATCTCTCTAATATCATTTTGAACAATCTGATCCTCACATTTGGTGGAGTCACTCAACTCACCCCTCTTAGCACTCTCAATATGTGGAATTTTTGGAAGTGAACACTCTTCCTCACATTTGGTGGAGTCACTCATCTCACCTCTCTTAGCACTCTGAATATGTGGAATTTTTGCAAGTGGACACTCTTCCTTGCATTTGGTGGAATCACTCAATGCACCTCTCTTATCACTCTCAAATTCTGGGATTTTGGGATATTGACTCTCTTCCTCACATTTGATGGAGTCACTCAACTCGCCACTCATCTCACTCTCAATTTGTGGAATTTGGGGAATTGAACACTCTTCCTCACATTTGTTGGAGTCACTCAGCTCACCTCTCTTGTCACTCTGAAATTGTGGGATTTGGGGTTGGGGACCCTCTCTCACATATTTTGTGGAGTCTCTCAACTCAATTTTCTTACAACTCTCAAGTTCTGGAATTTTGGCTTGTGTACACACTCTCTCATATTTAGTGGAGTCACTCAACTCTCTATTCTTGTCACTCTCAAGTGGTGGGAATTTGGGATGTGTACACTCTCGCACATATTTTGCGGCGCCCCTCAACTCTCTATTCTTGTTGTCGTGGTAAGAAAACTCCTTGTGTGCAGCAACATACCCACGGGAGTTATGCTTGCTAAAGTTTCCACGGCCTCGTACAACTCCCATGACCGGGGCACCATTGGCTGTGGCATCAACAGCCCATCCATGACCACCATGGGGGTCATGGTTGTTGTGGCGTCGGTGGTTGTCGGTGGCCAGCGAGGTAGCGAGGCTATGTCGGTGTTGATCCCCATTACCCGCGATAGGAAGACGAGCTCCGAGCAACCTTTGAAAAGCCGCAACTATAGTTTCCTCAATAAAATCATCAAGTGCAGCCCGAGTCTTTGGAAAATCATCTTCCACATTTTGATGTGCATGTACGCTTGACTTGGAGCCTGCCGTGTTAACTCTTGGAAACAAGTGGAGAAGATAAAATATATATGTGGAAAACACTCAGCTCACCTTCTTGCTTACCCAAATTCTAATGATTCCTTGGCGGCTGTGCGGAAGTAGCAAATCAGGAGTGGACGGGCGAATGAAAGGAAAGAAACTGACGGTTTCTAGGTGGATCTGGGTGGGGTAGAAAGGGAGGGCTAGTGCTAAGATCCAATCGATGCAAACCAAAAGACAGGAAAAATTTGTAGAACCTTGCACCATGTTTGAGCTGCAACACTTGCCCCTTCAACTTCTGAAATTTCTCACCAAACTGAATATGATTGCACACTTTCTCACACTTTCTCTTCTCTTTTTTTTGCTCTTTTTTTCACTCTTTTTTCCTCTCTCACAAAAGATCCAACAACAAGACTCAAAGAAAACAGCAGCAACTTTGGATAGAACTTGGTGCAAAAACAAAGAGGAAACCAAACAACTAGATCTCAGCAAACAAAGGCTTGGATTTTTTTTGTGGCTTTTTGGCTTTGGACTCTAGGATGGAGAAACCAAACTAAAAAGGATAGATCTAGCAACAAAGATAAAGATCCTACCGTGATGATGCAACCCCGTCTTCAGAGAACAGGGAGTACAAGGGGAGGTATGATCTTCACGGCGTAGGAACGATAAATGGATGGGGGTAACTATCTGCAAGCAACCAAAAAAGGAAAATAAGAGATTATGACCCGACGAGGAGGAGGCTCACCGAAGCTTGCAATCCGAACATTCACCGATCCACAACCCGCAATACTACCCCACACAACCATGCTCAAGTCGTGGAGCACGGGATAGGTGCAATCCGCAAGGGAAACCACGAACTCTAATCCACACAACACGATCTAGTCGTAGAGCATGAATTAGGAGAAATTTCTCAAGGAATCACGAGAATAAGGGTAACACGATCTCTCTAATCTCAGGAGGAGTCTATGTCTTTGGTCTTTGATAGAAATGGCAAAAGTCCCCAACGAAGGGAAGAGCTAGCCTATTTATAATCGGGACGACCCCCTTGGATAGGTCTGAAAGAGAACTAGCTTCTGGAACTAGCTTAGGTGTGAAAGTGAACCAGTTTTGTTTGACTAAATGGCTTCAAGACTTAATGAGGTAGCTTCTGGAAATCTCTAGTCGAAGGTGGTTGGCAGTTCCCGACCAAACATTGTTCACTGGAGTCAAACAATGTTTCCTTCAGTAGAAACCCGAGTTCTGGAAACCTTTCGCAAGTTGGGATATCCAAACTCATGCAAAGCATTGTATCGTCAGAATCGGGACAATGTTTCTTCAGCAGACAACTCATTTCTTCATGAACTCCTAACTTTGTTTCTTCGCCATAAAACATTGTTTTGCATGGATTGATATGTGTTTGGCCTTCTTCGATACTGCACCTGAGTTCAACCAACAACAAAGGAGGTGAAGGCACAACCATGTGTTTCAAGGTCAAATGATAAACTTAAGTTAGCGTTCACTTGATCATGTATTTGTATTGCGCGACTTCTTGTGATTGGACCGTTGATGATTGTTGGTGTGGTATCCATGGCTAGGATGTCCACATCAGATACCAAAAAGTTCCAAAAAACATCACCTATATGTCAATGTCATTTGCATTCATGACAAAAGTGTTGGATAGTGCACATCCGAGTTTTAGCTCTTATGATACCACCACGTTAGTATAATCTGAAAAAAATCAAAAAAATAAAAAAATTGGTGGCAAAGAATGACAAATGTTTTACGTGCTTGCCAAGTTTCATCAAGGAATGACATTCGAGGGAGTCGTGGCAAAATACAATCTATTTTTGAGTGTTGATTTTATTTGCCACGACTTCCACAAATGTCATTCCCTCGTGAAACTTGCACTGGTGCAGAGACCTACTATACAAATGGTTTTTAACCCCTTTCCGCGACGGTGTTTGGAACTGTCGCCAAGTGAGTGTGGGCAATAGGGGGTCCTTCCACACGACCCAGAAACCATCGGCGATAGGCCCTCCTGGCACACAGGCTGGGGCAAAATGAGCTCGTGTGCGATCTGGCGAGGCATCGAAACCCAATCGTTTCCGTTCTTATGTACACCCAACACAGTTAATCCTAGAAAATCATTTTCGTTCGTATGTATATCACACACAATTTTTTGTGTGGAAACATTTGTGCAAGGTGGCCTAACGCAAACAGTTCTCTACTGGAAGCCGTGTGTGATTGTTAGTTGATCGCACACGCTTACTTTCTAGAAACAGTGTGGGTTTTTTGAGTTCATCGCCCACGGTGTTGTCTGAGTAACCATCTGCAATAGAAAACCCCAATAAGCAGGGTAATTAGCCTATTATTGATAATCCATGTAGTAATCAAATTGGCATTTCTTATAAAACACACCATATGTTTCATATCTGTATAACGGCAACTAGGATTTCATAATCGAATTACATCAGATAGCTTTGGCACTCAGTTACGCCATTACACAACCGCACCAAGTTTCACATGCAACATCGAAAACCTTTGGAAAGTAGCATCATACATGGTAGATAGACAGATGAATCTCATCTAGGAAACTGCAGAAGCGGAAGGCAAATATTGAGCCTTCGGTGATGTTGAATGTCCTTGCAACTTTAGGCCATTGGCTATGGATAATTGCCCGCCCAACCTTCGTCCTCCTCTTCGTGAAGACTTCAATATTGTCTTGTGGGTGTTGAATGAATACCTTCATCGCCTCTTGACCATGCAGGTGGTTTGAGAGGTAATCATTAGTGAACTGCTTTGAAAAATCTGAAAACAAAGATATGCATAAATCACTGTTATAAATTTTGAAATGGCGCAAGGGGTAAAAACAAGGTAAAAGAGTTAGTACCATCCTATAGTTGACTTATGTCTTCTTCATTGTGCAAACAAAGATCTTGCTATTATTCGTCGCAAGTTTCTTCATCCTAACAATCTTTCCGAGTTTCTTGACTTGACTGATATTCATGGACATCTCATTTCCCCATATGCAAAATGGGCCGAACAGTGGTTCTAAGCCTCTGATAGCAGGACCTACATGTGCAAGACCAAATTCTAAGAAACCTAAATATTAGAATGATACCTGCAAGTGCACAGTAATGTGCTATTAGCGAAAGGACCATGCATGAGCAAACCTCAATGGTAAACCGCAGTGTCTCCCATTGTTTCCCTGTAACACACATAACGAAGATCTTAATCAGGTTAACTGAGAGTTGCCATACTATCAGTAGAATATGTATTGAGTACAGCCAAATTCGATTTATTTCTCACATGCATAAAAATACAAAATTTTACCCACAACAAATGAAAATCAAATTGCAGAATTGAACCAAACAATTAAATGGACAGCAGATCAAATGAACCAAAACAGTTAACTGAGCACAACATTGCAGAATAGAAACATGTACTAGAAGATAAGAAAATTAACAAAACAAAGAATGCTTGAGAATAGTACGACGAAATGTAGCAATTGTTGGACCAAACTGTTAAATGAACATTACATTTCAGAGGACCAAACTGTTAACTGAACATTACATTTCAGAGGACCAAACTGTTAACTGAACATTACATTTCATAGGACCAAACTTTTAACTGAACTTTAGATTGCATATTAACATTACAGAGGACAAATCACTAGAAGGCACTGGCGGTGGCCTCGAGAAAATAACACGAACTGTATTTTAAATTAGACAACCATGTGGCGGTGTCGACGGTGGCCTCAAAGACAAGGTGCTCCTCCAAGATCTGGCGGTCGGCACACATGGCAGCCATAGTGCCCTCGTGCGCGTGTGCGGCCATGATTTGCTTCTCCGCTGCCAGATGCTACTGAGCTCCATGTTATACTGCGTACAAAATGGTTGTGGGCAGTGCTTAATTGAAGGACGGGGATAGTGATTTTGGTGGAAGGTGTCGCGTCGTCGGTCGAGGCATGTGGGACGGGGAAGGAGGAGGATGGTGTGGGTGGGGTGTGGATTACCTGACCATATCGACGAGGCCGCGCAGCAAGAAAAAGGGTCGGCGCGAGTGTCGGTGTCAAAACCGGCAGATCTCGGGTAGGGGGTCCTGAACTGTGCGTCTAAAGTCGATGGTAACAGGAGACAGGGGACACAATGTTTACCCAGGTTCGGGCCCTCTCTATGGAGGTAATACCCTACTTCATGCTTGATTGATCTTGACGAATATGAATATTACAGGACTTGATCTACCACGAGATCGTAATGGCTAAAACCCTAGAAGTCTAGCCTGTATGACTCTATATGTTTCTGGACTAAGCCCTCCGGTTTATATAGACACAGGAGGGGACTAGGATTGTACAAAGTCGTTTACAGAGAAAGAAATCTTCATATTTGGTCGCCAAGCTTGCCTTCCACGCCAAGGAGAGTCCCATCCGGACACGGGAGAGAGTCTTCGGTCTTGTATCCTCACAGCCCATTAGTCCGGCCCATGTCCAACAGGCGGGACGCTCGAGGACCCTTAGTCCAGGACTCCCTCGGTAGCCCCTGAACGAGGCTTCAATGACGAGGTGTCCGACGCGCAGATTGTCTTCGGCATTGCAAGGCGGGTTCCCCTTTCCGGATACTCCAAGATAGTCTTCGGACGCAACGAACGTGTCCGGATCTGCAACACAAGTACCACACACACAGCCATAGAGAGTATAATATTTCATGAGTCCAATCCGCTCACAACTTTCTGCAAGATGACATCACGTCTGCCCGGTCATTATTTTGAACCGTTTTTGTCTAACGTTCCGCGTTTCGAGATGCGGTTTCCATTTGCACGTCTTGTCAAAGCAGAGATTGTGTCCCCTTATTGCGGGATTCTCATCAATACGGGCGTGGGTAATCCAACCGTGTCGTTTGCACAACCCTTGGGAATAGGCGAGTTTTAAGGCAAGTGGGGAGGCGTTCGATATTCACTGCCTTTATGAGGGGATAAGGATTCCCTTTCTTCACCCACGCCTTCTTTTTCCTCTGCACTTCCATTCTCGAGCTCCAGCGCCCAAGTTCTCATCTCTTCCACCTCGAGCAAGCACTCAACCATGTCTGGATCTGGAGGTCAAGGCAAGTGGATGGCCTCCTCCGTTAAGGAGAAGGACATCGCCGAGCTTCGGGAGGCCGGGTATCTGGCGAAAGAGATCGCCCACCGGCTTCCGACCAAGGGGCAAGTCGTCCCTACACCGAAGCCCAACGATAGGGTGGTGTTCCTCCCTCATTTCGTCTGTGGGTTAGGGTTTCCACTCCACCCTTTCGTCTGCAGACTGATGTTTTATTACGGGCTAGATTTCCATGATCTAGCCCCGAACTCCTTCCTCAACATCTTGGCATTTATTGTCGTGTGCGAGGCCTTCCTCTGCATTCCTCCCCACTTCGGACTGTGGCTCAAGATCTTCAATGTGAAGCCGAAGGTGGTGGATGGCCAGCACGTGGAGTGCGGAGGTGCCATGGTGAGCAAGATGCTCAACGTCACATGGCCCAAAGGTACCTTCGTGGAGACTGTTAAGGAGTGGCAGAAGTTGTGGTTTTATATCACAGAGCCTCGCGACGCCACCTGGGCCACAGCTCCCGAATTCCAGTCCGGAGCTCCAATGCGGCTCACCTCCTGGATAGAGAAGGGCCCAAATTGGTCTTCGTCGGACGAGCTGATTGCGATGCAGACGCGCATCCAAAGCATGGTGGATAAAAACATCAAGCTCATCCACGTGATCCAGGTGATGCTAGTTCGCCTGATCCTTCCATGCCAGAGCCGGACATCTCCTTTATGGGAATTTGATCCAGAGAAGCACCAAACTTTGGGAAGACTCTTCGGAACTACTCATGAAGATGTCTGGAAGTTGCTCTTCAAGGGCAACGAGACACCGCCGGCCATTTACTCGGACCGCGTACATGATCTTGCCCATCCTGCCAGTGCAGTAAGTCACGTCCCAAGGCGCATCCTCTACTTGATCGTTTAAGGAGGATGTCTAAACTTTACCTTTTCATTCTTTCAGGCATGGACGGAGAAAGCGGAGCGGATTCGGTGTCCGGCTCCGCTGCCCGAGGAACCAGTCATCCTGCTCCTGGCGAAGATGCTGGTTCCGGCGCCCTACAAGGCGCCGGAGAAGAAGGCCAAGGGGGCCAAAGGTGGCCCTCGCCGCAAGGGCGCTTCGGACGTAACGTTTGAAGACAAGACTCGCTTCTCTACCGCCGAAGACGAGGAGGAGGAGGAGGAGAGCGACTCTCCCCCTGATGAGGGGAGGAAGAAGAGGGCGGCCTCCACAAATCTGGAGACGGAGGCGCCCAAGAGGGGGAAGGGCCCCCTCGCGGATAATTCCTCGTGGGACGCCGATAGCAGCCCTAAACGACCCCCCCCCCCCCCCGAAGCAAGCCCCTGGCCGCATCGTAAGTACTAAAAAAGCCCAGATGTATCGGCCTCTCCTCTTTATGGTATTAATATGATTAACCATGTTATTGCAGTCCGGCCCATGACAGCTCCCAACGATCCTCATCAAGAGGTTCGTTGGATTCAAAGGCGATGGCCAGCGAGTCACCGCCGGCCGCTCAATCTCCCAAGGCCAAGGGCGACACTGAGGTGCTGTCCCGAAGGACCTTCCCCGGCCAGGAGAGGGGTGAGGCGCCAGAGGGCGAGACCTCAGTCGCCGGACACATGGGGGAGCAGTCCCCCATGGAGACTGGCGATGGGGGCCATGCTCAGTTCGGCCCCCAACCGAATACGATACCGGAGTCCTATACGGCTCTGAAATCCGACAAGCAGCCTCCTTAGAGAGAAGGAGGTGTGTCTGTCCCGCCGGTGACCTCTGTCCAACCAGAGGCAGCGGATAATCTGCTGGAAGTGCTACGAGGCGCTTCCATTGTGGAGGAACACTGTATCCTTATGGTACGGTGATTGAGAGGGTTCAGTCCGTCAAGAGCGGATCGACCAAGCTTTACAGCCGCCTGGCCGGCAGTGTTTTGAGGTAAGCGACGCAAGAGAGAAAATCCCAATACAGACAGTATCCCCTAAGACACTGTCCGGTGTTCAGAAAGAAGAGCTGGACAGAGGATCAATTAAATCTCACAGGAAACTAACTAAATATGTCTTATGTGAATAAGCAGGCGTCATTGCTGGCCGCGACCTCACACACTGCCGAAGTCTCCGGATTAAAGCAGAGGCTGGAGCGGGCCGTGGAGGAGCTCGGCCAGGCGAGGAAGCAGCTAGAAGACAAGCAAGGTATGTAATAACTCGCTATATATTTGGAAATAATAAATGATGTGTATTGACCGTAGTGTCATGATATGTGTAGGAGCGACGACCGAGGTCGAGGCCCTTAAAAAGGCACTGGCCGAGGCCGAGGAGAAAGCTGCTAAGGAGCAAGTCGCGCGCAAAAAGCATGAGGCCCGGCTCAATGAGGTCCAGCAGGAGCTCCAGGATGCCGTGAAGAAGTGCGAGAACTTGGAGCACGATGTTTCGGTTCAAAAGACCGAAATCAACAAGGCTCGCCAGAGCGCAGAAGATGCCCGGGTTGAAGCCCAGGGCGCCCTCCAGGAGATCCAGGAGGCCAAGAAAATCGCGGCGGGTAAGGCGTTTAGTATGCAAAGCAAGTATGTGCATAAGAAGTATTTCTTACTAACCCGGATTAGGAGTTCTCCAGGGGCATTTGCGGATCTGCCAGGCAGTGTGTCAGACGCTGCGGAGTTCCTCCAAGCCGAAGAAGGGAGCTCAATGGAGAAGTTGTTCTGGTCACAATATCTTGTGCCAGAACATCCGGTGCCCTTTAGCGATCAGCTAAAACAGCTGGTCGAGCTGCATAGGGTGGCCGAACTGGCCATGAAGGATTTAATAATCCGGCTGTGGCCTGCCGAAGCTATACCCAGCAGCTACTTCGGGCTCGTGAAGCGGCTGGTGAGCGTCTGTCCTCGGCTGGCCGACGTCAAATGGCCTTCGCCTGCGTCAAGGTATGGTGGGTGAAGATGGATGTTGTCAAGCTTGTGACCGAGGGGCCGCTCAAAGGCAAGGAGCACCGCACGCCTGAGCGGTATTTTGAAGACGTCCTGGAGGGGTCTCGCATTGTGGCGACGCAATGTGCGCAAGACATTATCTTTGAATGAATACATTCATGTTGCATGTGCCTTGTATGATGAAGACAAGGTTGCTATGTAATATGATATGTGTTATGTAATATAATGTTGGTTTTAAAAAAAATTCACCTCCTGTGCGGCCGTGTTGTATTAAATCTGAGAGTTGGCCAGTCATCGGCTTCTGCCCCCATGTAGGTAGTACGGGGGTGTTCGGGATGTAATCTAAACACTCTTGATACAATTGTTTGGTCCTTTAAGGAGGTGTTTAGTGCAACGAACCAGGCAATCAGACTATTCGGCTTGAACACCCTCACTTAGCCATAGGAGTTTGACAATAAAAATTTAGGCGCAACCCCTGTTATCCGAACTAGGAAGTTGTAAACACCTGATCAGGCAAGTACCGATCCCTCGCGTAATGCGGAAAAAATCTCTAAGGATTTGAGACCTCCGAAGAGCTGACCGGCTCTCGCCGCATCATGACAGTCAGTTTTCGGCTTTCTCTACTGAGGTGCTCCTTTGGGTAAACCAGGGCACAATCGTAGTAGTTCTCCCTTTACTACCTTAGCCGATATAGCGGAACGTAAGGTAGCAAGCACAGGAGCCGGGCAACCCAACTATTGTCCAAAGATATGATTCGGAGCCAATGCATATAGTGCTAAATTCGGGGTGCTGAATTGTAAAAAGTGTTCGGACTTTGTTGCCGTAGTGTGGGGCCTATGAAGCCCCTGGCAAATTGAAACTTACCAAAGTGTACGGGAGCTATTTGATAAGGTTATCAGCAGAAAAAAGGAAAACAGACAAGGAGCAAAGGTAATGAGCAGGGGCCCTAAAATTTGGGCCGCAAACTGTTTCCATTATAATTTGATTAATACATCAATTCACATTGGTACAAATAGTGCGATAAGCAACAGACTATTTAACATGCCACAACCAAGGGAGAGCTGCGTGTGGGTCCTGAAAACAGGTAGAGTGGTCGTTAAAGAAATCACCTAGAAATTCCCCTCTACGTCCAAGCTGACTGTCGTCTTGGTGTATTTGTCCTTTGAAAGGACCTGCGATCAAGCCGTCAGGGAAGGCCTATGGAAAAGAAACCTGAAAAGGGGAAAAAGGAAACAGTGAAATTATGTGTGTCCGGGAGCGGTCGAGCCGTATTGTGGATCAGGAGGTAGGTATGCCTCCGTCTATGCCCATGGTATTTTGAGTGCGTAGTGATGGACATGCGGTACGAATTCCGCCAACTGATCGGGAGTGAGGCGGAGGCCGTATTGCTAGTCAAGCTCTTGATGAGCCGAGCTGTCCTGCTGCAGAATAGTCCGGACTCTCTTGACAGTGTCCCGGAGCTCGGCCGCCGAATTAAGGTTCTTCTTGAGAAGGCCGCTCTGTATTTCTGCTGCTAAGGCAGCGGTGTGCTCCTCGGTATGGAGGGAGCGCTCCGTGTTTCCATTAACTGTTATGATGTCGCGTGGTCCGGGCATCTTGAGCTTGAGATAAGCATAGTGTGGCACCGCGTTAGATCGAGCGAATGTCGTCCGTCCCAGCAGTGCGTGATAACCACTACGAAAGGGGACGATATCGAAAATTAATTCTTCGCTTTGGAAGTTATCCGGAGATCCGGAGATAACGTCGAGTGTGATTGAGCCCGTACAGCGGGCCTCTACACCTGGTATGACTCCTTTAAAGGTAGTCTTTGTGGGCTTGATCCGTGATGGGTTAATGCCCATTTTGCGCACTGTATCCTGATAGAGCAGATTGAGGCTACTGCCATCGTCCATGAGGACTCGCGTCAGGTGGAATCCATCAATGATTGGGTCGAGGACCAGTGCGGCTGAACCGCCATGACGGATATTGGTCGGATGGTCCCGGCGATCAAAAGTGATCGGGCATGACGACCATGGATTGAATTTTGGGGCGACTGGCTCTATCGCATAGACATCCCTGAGCGTCCGCTTGTGCTCCCTCTTGGGGATGTGTGTGGCATAGTTCACCATTTTGACATGAGGGGGAAACTTCTTCTGTCCCCCTGTATTCGATGGCCGGGGTTCCTCGTCATCGCCCTCGCTTTGCGATCCCTTCTCCTTGTTTTCGGCATTTAACTTGCCGGCTTGTTTGAAAACCCAACAAACTCTGTTGGTATGATTGGCTGGTTTGTCTGGGGTGCCATGGATCTGGCACGGACGGTCGAGTATGCGGTCCAAGCTAGATTGCCCCAAGTTGTTTCTTTGATATGGCTTCTTCCGCTGACCAGACTTGGAGCCACTGAATCCGGCGTTGACTGTCGTGTCATCGGTGTTGTCACCATTGCTTTGGCGTTTATATCTGCTGTGTCAGAGCTTGTCGTTGCTATTTTTGACCTCGGAGGTGCCCGTTTCACTTGTTGTGTTTTTGCTACGGGTCAGCCAACTATCCTCACCCGCGCAAAAGTGGGTCATGAGTGCCGTGAGGGATGGCATGGACTTCGGCTTTTCCTGGCCGAGGTGGTGGGCGAGCCATTCGTCATGGATGCTATGTTTAAAGGCCGCTAGGGCTTCGGCATCCGGACAGTCGACGATCTGGTTCTTTTTAGTTAGGAACCTAGTCCAGAATTTCCTGGCTGACTCTCCAAGCTGTTGAACTATGTGACTTAAGTCATCGGCATCTGATGGCCGAACATATGTACCTTGGAAGTTGTCAAGGAAGGCTTCTTCCAAGTCCTCCCAGGTGCCAATAGAATTTTCTGGCAGACTATTTAAGCAGTGTCGAGCTAGCCCTTTGAGTTTGAGTGGGAGGTATTTGATGGCGTGAAGGTCATCTCCGCGGGCCATATGGATGTGGAGAATAAAATCCTCGATCCAAACCGCGGGATCAGTTGTTCCATCGTATGATTCGATATTTATGGGTTTAAACCCTTCTGGGAATTCATGATCCATTACTTTGTCAGTGAAGCAAAGAGGTGCGCGGAGCCTCTATATCAGGCCACGTCGCGACGTAGCTCCGACGGAGTCCATCTGCGGTTTTCGGCCCGGGCGTGACTAGGCTTGTCACGTCCGAATAGATAGCCGTAGTCATGTGTCGGGGCATGTCCTCGCGATCCGTAAATCGATCTGGTATGTCCTTCTCTACTGTCCAGGTCCTGCCGAAGGTCATATGTATAACCCCGAGCTGCTTTATCTCTGCCTTTATGGCGAGGTGGGGCGGGCTGGTATTCGGCTTGAGTTGCCACTTTATCCCGACCGCGTGGTGGTCGGTTAACCGCATTGCGCGATGATGGTACGGGCTCCGGTGCCTCATCATCAAACTGAGGTAGCAATTTGCGCTTCGGGTAACTTCTGGCTGGGCGCTTAAGGCCGTATTCTTCGGCCGCTAGGACATCAGTCCATCTGTCATTGAGCAGATCTTGGTCAGCTTGAAGCTGTTGCTGCTTCTTTTTCAGGCTCCTTGCAGTGGCTATTAGCTGGCACTTGAAGCGCTCTTGCTCGAGAGGTTCCTCAGGCACGATCTCGTTGCCAAGGCTCGTCTCATCCTTGGAGGGTGGAAGATAAGTGCTGCCCTCCAAGTCATCGTTTATGGCCTGTTCATCAGGGCTAACTTGCCCATCTTCCCAATCGTCTTGTTCGGCCGTTTGTTCGTCGGGATCTTCTCTGTCTTCGGCACCGCCCAAGTGTTATCGTCTCCTGTGCTGGTGTTGCTGTCCTTGCTGCGGCGGGATTTAGAGTGGCGCCGCTGACACCGGCGCTTTGGTTGTGTCTTAGGAGGCTCATCCTCAACTGGATTTTCCTTGTCCTCGCTGTTATTCTCTTTAGGTGTATCCACCATGTATATGTCGTACGAAGAAGTGGTCGTCCAGGGTCCAGTAAACGGCAGGTTTTGGCCATGCTCCTCATCTGCATCGCCGTCCATACCATCGATGTCTTCGGAGCCGTAATCGAGCATGTTGGTTAAGTCCTCGACAGTGGCTATGTAGTGGGTGGCGGGTGGGAAGCAAAATTTCCCGTCATCAGCCTCCAGTTCGAACCGGATATAGTTCGGATGTGAGTCCCCCGCTAAGGATAGATTTTTTAATGAGTTCAACACGTCTCCTAAAGGCGGGTGCCGGAAGATTTCCGCGGCGCTGAATTCGGCAATCGATGACCGATCCAGCTCGACATACGCGGACGCACATGGTTCGGAACTTATCGCCGGAAACGAGTCCGAGGTTCCGGTGACACAGACATCACTCGAGGTTAGGTCTGTGTGTGGCTCCAACGCCATGGAATCTGCGGCTTCCATGGCGGGGTTGAGCTTCCCGTCCTCGGATGGCGCAATCTGCTCCGGATCTAAGGTCAGAGCGGTTACCAGTGCAATTTCCTGGGTATGGACCGATGACAGATTTAAGTCATGTTCATCGTGGTGACGGGGAGCGACTGCCGTGGTCTCGAATCCATCAATGATCAAGTCTCCGTGGATATCCGCGACGTAGTTCAAGCTCCCGAATCTGACCTGACGGCCAGGGGCGTAGCTATCGATCTGCTCCAGATGGCCGAGCGAGTTGGCCCGCAGTGTGAAGCCGCCGAACACGAAGATTTGTCCAGGGAGGAAGACCTCTCCTTGGACAGCATTGTTGTAGATGATTGAAGGAGCCATCAAACCTTTTGAGGACGGCACAGTGGAACTCTCAATGAAAGCACCAATGTCGGTGTAAAAACCGGCGGATCTGGGGTAGGGCGTCCCAATCGCAAGGCGTCTAAGGATGATGGTAACAGGAGACAGGGGACACAATGTTTACCCAGGTTCGGGCCCTCTCTATGGAGGTAATACCCTACTTCCTGCTTGATTGATCTTGATGAATATGAATATTACAAGAGTTGATCTACCACGAGATCGTAATGGCTAAAACCCTAGAAGTATTGCTTGTATGACTGTATATGTTTCCGGACTAAGCCCTCCGGTTTATATAGACACCGGAGGGGACTAGGGTTGTACAAAGTCGGTTACAAAGAAAGGAATCTTCATATTTGGTCGCCAAGCTTGCCTTCCACGCCAAGGAGAGTCACATCCGGACACGGGAGAGAGTCTTCGGTCTTGTATCTTCACAGCCCATTAGTCTGGCCCATGTCCAGCCGACGCCTTGAGGATCCCTTTAGTCCAGACTCCTCAAAGAAGGAGGTTGCTGCAAGAAGAAGAAAGGTCGCCGATGAGGAGGCGGCGCTGCAAGAAGAAGGGTCGCCGGCGAGGAGGCTGAGCTGCCAGTAAGCAGCAGTGAAGGTTTGAACTTGGAAAGCAAGGAGGAACAGTGGAAATGTGGCTTTTGGTGGGAGGGAGGGTGCGGGGAGTTAGATATTTCCGTGGTGGCAGAAAAATTTCGCTCGGTGCCACGAGAAACTGGCGCACAAGTGTGGCTCAAGCGCGGGCGGTGGACTGTAGATGACAAAGCTTCCTGCATAAGCTAGACAAGACGGTGCGCCAAGATATTTTATATCGCATCCCACACGATTCTTTCTAGTAAACTGTTTGTGGTATACCTGATTTTTTTCATTATATTTTGAAAGACAAAATGGTGTTACGGAGGGAAAGGGTGGTGTTTGAATTGCTAGAACATTTATGTATAGCGAACATCCAAATACATGAGTGTCGTGTTTAAATTTGGAATTATTCCCGGTTCGTTTGGCATTTTTATGCATTAATTGAGTTTCTAGGCATTTAATGGGCATAATTCAAATTTGAACTACAAGCACATGCTCCAGTGCACCAAAGTTTGTTGAAAAATCACATGTGTGTCTTTGGGTGAATTTATAGATCCCATGCAAGAAATGGGAATAAAATTCAAACATCTGGGCGCCGTGGCTCGGCCAGAAACATTGAGAAACTTGGTTTTTAAATTCCTGTAAATCCAAAACTTTCCTAAAAATCATGAAACTTGGCATGGTGTCATGTCATGGCACCAACATGTTGTGGTAAAAAATTGGCCGCATTTGGACAAGTTTTGGTATAAGCTTCTCACAAACCGGAGCTTCTCTCGAGAAGACTCGTGGTTTCCGAGGGGGGACGTGTCACCTTTGTGTGCGAAATGATATACGTTGCCTCCCCCCCCCCCTTGATTTTTACAGAGGCAACATAGAACTATATGAGTGCCGTGTTAAAATTTGGAATTATTCCGGGTTCATTTGGACTTCTTTATACATTAATTGAATTTCTCAGCATTTAATGTGCATAATTCATATTTGAACTACAAGCACATGCTCCAGTGCACCAAAGTTGCTTGAAAAATCACATGTGTGTCCTTGGGTGAATTTCTAGGTCACATGCAAGAAATGGAAATGAAATTCAAACATCTGGACGTCGTGGCTCGGCCGGAAAGATTGAGAAACTTGGTTTTCTAATTCATGTAAATCCAAAACACGCCTGAAAATTATGAAACTTGGCATGGTGTCATGACATGGCACCAACATGTTGTGGTAATTTTTTTGGCCAAATTGGGACAAGCTTTGGTATAAGCTTCTTGCAAACTGGAGCTTCTCTCAAGAAGGCTCGTGGTTCCGAGATGGAACGTGTCACCTCTGTGTGCGAAACGACATACACTGCCTTCTCTCATCTTAATTTTTTTACACATGCAGATTAGACCAAATAGAAGTATCGTGCTAAATTTTGAAATTATTCCGGGTTCGTTTGGCCTTTTTTATACATTAATTGAATTTCTAGGCATTTAATGTGCATAATTCAAATTTGAACTATAAGCACATGCTCCAGTGCACCAAAGTTGGTTGAAAAATCACATGTGTGTCCTTGGGTGAATTTGTAGGTCACATGCAAGAAATGAGAATGGAATTCAAACATCTAGGTGTCGTAACTCGGCTGGAAATATTGAGAAACTTGGTTTTTTAATTCTTGTAAATCCGAAACACGCCTGAAAATCATGAAACTTGGCATGGTGTCATGACATGGCACCAACATGTTGTGGTAATTTTTTTGGCCGAATTGGGACAAGCTTTTGTATAAGCTTCTTGCAAACCAGAGCTTCTCTCAAGAAGGCTCATGGTTCCGAGAGGGAACGTGTCACCTCCGTGTGCGAAACAACATACACTGCCTTCTCCCGCCTTGATTTTTTTTACACAAACAGCTTAGACCAAATAGAAGTATCGTGCTAAATTTTGGAATTATTACGGGTTCTTTTGGCCTTTTATACATTAATTGATTTTCCAGGAATTTAATGCACATAATTCAAATTGGAAGTACAAGCGCATGCTCCAGTGTGCAAAATTTAATTGGAAAATCATGTATGCGTACTTGGGCGAACTTCTAGGTCCCATGGAAGAAGTGGGAATGGAAATCAAACATCTGGGTGTCTTGGCTCGGCCGAAAACATCGAGAAACTTGGTTTTAAAATTCCCGTAAATCCAAAACTCGCCTGAAAATGATGAAACTTGGCATGGTGTCATGACATGGCACCAACATGTTGTGGTAATTTTTTTTGTCCGATTTGCGAAGGCGCACACATTAACAATCAACAAAGTCATTTTATAACAAGTGTTGTCACGTTACAAATTGGAAACACAAGTATTATTGAAACCGTGGGCATTCTACTTACCAATTACACGCCGCCACGCGTCCCCTTTTTTATTGGCTAGGAGGTGTCGTGCGGGGTAGCTATTTGAGTACGTGAGGCGTGCGATCAGACCCCTGCGCGTGCTCATCAGGATTAGAGCCCTTTGACCTCTGTCTGCCGCCCACCTTCCTCCTAACATCTCCATTAATGGCGCCCGAGCCCCTGTTTCATGACGTGGCTATGTCTCACTCGAATGAGATTTAAGAGAGGAAAAAGAAAGTTTTGCACGGATCTTGATGTAAAATCCGATGGACCTATATAGAATCGACTGCGACTTATAGCAAGGCTGATGAATATAAGGATGATGACAGTGGATAATAATTGTCTTACATATTTAGGAAGATAACTAAAAAAGCCACATGTGGCAACACCCGAAATACACAAGGGCAAAAGAAGAAGGAAGACAACGATATGGCTCGCTGATCTCTACTTTCTTGATGCGTTGCTGCAGGCCGCGGGAACTAGTCTCCGCGGCGAGCGGCGATGAGCTCTTTCGTGTCCTCAAGGCGCTGCTTGAGAGCATCCACGGATTCCTCCACCAGCCTTTGGCGCTCGATGTGGAGTATGTCATTCTCGTCCATAAGATTCTTGACGATGACGCCGGTCCCCTTCAACAAGGCAATGGTCTCCTCCTGCTGCTCCGCACTTCCGATGATCTTCGCCCTCAGCAGGTCGCGCTCGGCCCGGAGTTTCGCATTGCCCTCACTTAGTTGTCGGATGATGCCGGTAGCCTGCTCAAACGAGGCTTTCATGTCATCCTACAACCTCGCCCAGCCGGAGATCTGATCCATCTGCCTATGGACGATCACATTCATGCGCCTGTAAGAGTCCTCGCCTGCCCGTGAGACTTTTTCCCAGGCCGCCCCGGCGCGGGACAACATCTCTGCTACATTCACGGCGCAGCGGGACATCTCTGCTGCTTCCGCGGCGTGGCCGGACCAGTCTACTGCATGGACGGCGCGACGGAACCTCTGTGCTGCTTCGGCGGAGCGGCGGGACCTCTGTGCTACTACGGCGACGCGGCGGGACATGTCGGCTGCTTTCGCGGCGAGGCGGGACATCTCTCGTGCTTCCGCTTCCATGCTCGCCTCTCCCTGGTGGTAATCTCTCACGCTAGCCATGTCAGACGCAAGGGAATGATGATGAATGACTTGTTTGTTTTTGTGGATGAGGAGTTGAGGAGGAATGTGCAATCATCTTGGAGTAGTAGTATTTATAACCGAGTACTAATACGCTTCTAAGTGGGAAACCGTTTAGGTTTTGATCAGTGTGAACAAGTTTGCAATTAAATATAGCATGGTAGTAATTTGGAATGTGACGGAACGCTGGCTCAAAATTTATTGACGGTTCTATAATTTTAAGTGTGGCACTATTCCCCGACGGCATAACGTGGGCATGCTTTCTCAGCCGCGTACGTGGCGATTGCACCATAGGATGCACCGCAATAGACAATGTTAGCACATGTCTTGTTCCAAGAACCGTGTGCGCTCGTTATTACCATCGCACACGCTTCTTTTATTTAGAATGTGTGCCCATCTAGCGCACACACGTTGATCTGTCTAACTGTTTTTATTTGTTGTGGCTAATCGTAAACAGTTCATTCATGTGAAGTGTATGCCGTCAATCACAGACACTTTGATCTGGCTGATCGTTTCTGTTCTGTTGCCTAATCACAAACAGTTAATCCTTCTGAAGCGTATGCCCTCAATCGCACACACCTTTATCTAGCTGCCCGTTTATGTTGTTCCGCCTCATCACAAATAGTTAATGCGAGTGAACTGTATGTCATATATCATGCACGCCTTCATCTGGGTGCCCGTTTCTGTTCTTCTTCCTCATCGCAAACAGTTAATTGAACTGAACCGTATGCCTTGCATCACACACGCAACTAAAATCAGAACCATGTTTGATGGCTCCGCAATCGCAAACGTTTTGCATCTTTTTTGACGGTTTTTTACATCATCGTTTGCGATTAATGCATCACACACAGTTTCATCAAAGAGTCTCTGATCGTAGTGTCGCGTTAGCAGCATCCTGTAGTAGTGTTGACAAGCACTTAAAACATTTGTCATTCCCTGCCACCAATTTTTTTGAATTTTTTTAGATTTTATTATTCATGGTGGTATCATAAGAGCTAAAACTTGGATGGACATTTTCCAACACTTTTGTCATGAATGCAAATGACATTGACATATAGGTGATGTTTTTCTGAACATTTTGGTATCTTCTTTGCATTTTTCTGATTTAGTATGAACTCGTTATGAAGTTTTCAAAGTGACGGCCAAACGGTCAAAGGGCAAAAGTAGAAGAGGAGCGAAGTGACTTGGACAAAACCGATGGCTTTTAGAAATTAGGGGTAAAACAGCCGAGCGGGACACAACTAGGGCATAAAAAACTAATTATCCCAATAATATGTTGCATAGATCACCATGTTTAAGTAGAGATTACAGAAGGAATGAAGAAGTTATACTGCTGCATAGAGTGGAAGGTGATCACGGCGGCGAAGTTATTGGTGTAGATCGTTGTCACGAAGGCTCCTCCCGCGGCACTTCTTGCCACCGGGAGAGAGGGGGAGAGAGCCCCCTCCTCCTTCTTCCTTGGCCTCCCCCCTAGATGGAAGGAGGGTTTCCTGAAAGTGCTAGTTATCGACTAGAGGGGGATGAATAGGCGATTTTTATGAAAGTCATCAAAACACGGATGTTTCAAAGACAAACAACAGAAATGACCTAATTGATATGCAGCAGAAGATAAACTACAACAAGCAAGCCATAGTTAAGTATGCAATAATGTGAACGGACAAGACTAATAGCAGCTATGTAGTAAGGATCAGGATGGAAGATAGTATGAAGCCAAACAACGATAGTAGTCAAGCAATGAAGTCAAACAGATAAGGCATATAAGCAATGACTTCACGAAGACAAACTCAAGGTAAAGGAGGGAAGGGATAGAACCACCACTTGTTGAAGACACGATTTGTTGGACCAGCCCAGCTTCTTTGTGACAAGCTGTACATCTGGTTAGGGAGGCTGAGATTCAACTCGAAGACCGCATATTCACCTTATTCCCCTTGAGCTAAGGACACACAGTCCTCGCCCAATCACTCTGGTAAGTCTTCAAGGTAGACTTCCGAACCTTCACAGACGACGTTCACCGCAATCCACAATGACTCCTGGATGCTCAGAACACGACGCCTAACCGGAATTTGGAGGATTCCACGATCCTCAAGTGTAATAAGTCTTGAGTCACATGACAGAAAACTTCAGTGATGCCTAACACTCTTTGGCTCGGGTGTTTGGGCTTTGTCCTCGCAAGGATTTCTCTCTCTCAAAGGCTTCGAGGTGGGTTGCTCTCAAACGACAAAAGCCGTGCACTAACTCGAGCAGCCACCAATTTATGGTGTAGGGGTGGGCTATTTATAGCCACTAGGCAACCCGACCTGTTATGTCCGAAATGACCACAGGTCACTAAGGAACTGACACGTGTTCCAATGGTCAGATTTCAAACACACACGGCAACTTTACTTGGGCTACATGCAAAGATGACTCATCCAGCTCTGGATAAGTTTTGCTCTCATTGTCCTTGCTCGAAGACATAGGATTTGGGTTGAGCATCACTTGGTCATTACGACTATGATCACTTGGACCCCACTTAACAGTACGGTGGTTCCTACAACTCAACAAAGAATAAAAGGAAGCAACGAAATGACACAGTCTTCGCGCTCCATAGTCTTCACTCAATGTCTTCTCATGTCATAGTCTTCAATGTGAATATCTTCACATACCACCATTGTCTTCAATGTCTTCATACATTTTTAGGGGTCGTCTTCGGTAGGTAAACCGAATCAATGAGGGACACTACCTGCGTTATCTGCAATTCTCACAAACGCATTAGTCCTCAACCACATTTGTCGTCAATACTCCAAAACCAACTAGGGGTGGCACTAGATGCACTTACAATCTCCCCTTTTGGTGATTGATGACAAACTAGTTGAAGTTTTCAACGGGGATAAAATATGTGAAATTGTAAAGGATAGGGAATTTTCTTCATAAGTGGCAAAGGCTCCCCCTGAAGATGTGCATATAAGTAGTTTGCTTTTGGAATGCAAATGCACATGGCAGGTTGTACTTGTGGAGATCCTCTTCAACTTATGAAGATAATTCATCATGCATGAAATGATATAGCTAAGAGAATGACATGCATAATGAAAAATGGACGTCTACAGAATGATCTAAGTTCGGAAGTTATCGCCGGACATGCGGAATTTATCATCGCACCAGAGTAAAGCAAATAAGTAGCAGACGACCATCGAGTTTAAGTGTTACAACTCAAAGAACCAAATGTATCAAAAGCGAGAGTTGTAAACACTAGGCAAAATATTTATGCAACCGCCCTTATGAACCCGCTTGAAGACTATCAAACTCATATGCTTCTCCCCCTTTTGTCAGTAAGGACCAAAAAGGTTTGAAGACATAGAGCATCTACTCGTCCTCTTCTGAAGAAGATGATGCAGCAGGGTTGTCGTTGTTGGTTGGCGGTGCAGAGCGAGCTTGGTGCGATGTCGATTCGTGCGTAAGTAGGGCGGTGAAGTAGCATCGGCTTCATCATCGATCACTCTGGCATTGGCGATTGCCGTGGAGGAAGAATAGTCAGAGTCTTCAAGTGATGGAGTTCATCGTAGGACTGCATTCCGTGGAGGAGTGGAGTCAAACTTGAAGCGTTCGGTGAAGCCATCATCTTGAAGATCTGCTTCAGCACTGAGCAAGGTCAAACTCTTCCATGAACGCCGACAGGTCTCGTGAGTGACAAAAGCATTCTTGGTGGCAAGGTTGCGAATGCGATTGACGTCCACCAAGAGGCTTTGCATTTGACCCTTGAGCCAGGAGTGATGCTTATCTTGCTTTTGATGCAGCGCCACAAGAAGTTCTCGATCATTGAGGACTCGAGAGCGCTTCCGAGGCCTTTGGCCAATCGTGCTCTCAGTGGCTTCAGTCCGTGCACGATGAGGCAGACGAGTGTTCCCAGCCAGAGGATAAACACGAGATACCACTTGGACGCTTTCCATGGGTTGAGAGAAGTTGTGGTGATCTGCATTCTGAAGACTTAATGGCGTTTTGGCAGGCTCAGGGTATATGGCTTCAACAGACATATCAACCTCTGGTAGAAAGATCAGATGATTACGAGCAGAGGTTCATAGTTGATAGCAGAGTGCATCTTGATGAGGTGCATGACCCATGGAGCATAGAACTTCAGACCAAACAGATCAGATCCAGACGCAGCCAATTGTCGGATGAAGAACTCTTGCGTGTTGAAGCTGATGCCATTGAGGATATAAAAGACCAATGTCTTCATTGCTCCTTCTAGTTTTGCAGATGATGAATGCCCTTTGATTGGCCATAGAGTTCGCCTGATGATGTGATATATGGTACGAGGCAGATACTCAAGGTCATCAACAAAGAAGTCTTGAGGGTATTGACGTCATGTGGCGATGGCTTCATCATGCTCAGATCTCGACTCATGTCGGGTTACGGCTTATGAAATATGCTCTCCAAGGCATCAGCGGTGGAGTTGACATCCGAGTTCAAACAGCTCTCCGGGAGTGGGTAGGCCTGTGAGCTCAATGATGTCAAGAGCTTTGGCTTCATGATGAACATTTCATGTCATCCACTCGAGAACCCATGTCTTTGTATCTCTGTTGTAGCCGCGGATGTGGAGGGTAGCATAGAATTGAAGCACTAATTCTTCATTCCAATGTTCTTTATGCAGAACGAAACCAAGCAGACCTGCATCATGAAAGCAATCAAGTGCTTCTTCTAAGAACGGCAGTTCGACAATGGCTTCAGTGTCAAGGCGCATATGAGGGAAAATGCAGCCTTGATCATACAGAACACATGAGTATTAGCTTCTTTGCTGATAGCTCCAGAAACGGTCAGATGAGATCCTTGTCCTTGTGTAGGGGTTCTTTGCACTGTCAAAGAAAGTATTGTGGGCTTTGAAGCCATTTGCATTGAAGGAACCTGTTGAGGTGGCAGTGCCTGGAAACCTTGGCAGTCTTGGCTTTGGCTTCTGGACCGGAGGCCTATGCTCAATATGATAGTCGAAATGAGGACCAGAGGCATGAGGCGGAGGGACCAGAACGGGCCATCTTACTGTGACTAGCTCGCCATAGTTGTATGCTTGCTCAATTGTGTAGGGCCTTGGTGGCGGAACTGGGCGATGGCAACAAGCGAGGCTTCAGCTGCTCAAGAGATGCTTCGGAGCGATCGCCTCATTGGCGTCGAGCACATTTCCTTCATTGGCTTGAGGCTGTTGGTGCAGGCTCCACATTTTCTTCAGCCATGACCACGTCATTGGCTTCATTGGTGTTGGAGGTGGCAGCCTCAATGTTTTCATCCTCCACTTGAGGAGCTGGAGGGTCGGGCACTGGCACGTTGATATCGGGGATAACTTCTTCAATTATTGGGGGTGTAGGAACACGTTCTTCTTCTTCTCGGGTGTCTTGGTGATCTTGGCCGGATTGTCTTCAACAGCTTTGGCCGGACTCAGAGACATTCCACAGTTGGAGTGGCTTCGAAAACACTTGACGGCAACAGGTTGGTGGTGCACTTCTCCTTCCGAACGCCTTTCGAGAGAGGTACTTGAGGCCTTTGACCTTTGCGAAGCCTGCGAAATGCTGGCGACGCCTTTGGAGATGGGGTTGCCTGGGCCTCAAAGTCTTCATCTTCTTGTTGTTGTTGTTGTTGTTGGGGAGTGACTTGGTGTTGGGGAGTACTAGGGGAGTCTTGTTGTTGCGGGCGATCAGCCCATGAAGCATCCTGTGCAATTGGCGTTAGAGGACCAATTAATGTCGATGAGTTCGCTGTTCGCATTTAACGAGCGATGATACCACATTGTATTCAATTTGAGGAAGAACTTCATCATCTTCAACATTGTCATGGTGACCAATGTCTTCAGCAGTGATGGGATCACCTTTGGAATCTCTTCGACTTCGAGCCTCTGTGGAAGCAGGCTCATGAACAGTCATGCGAAGTTCTTGGGTTGCAGATGCGGGACGAACCACAGAAATGGGTTCAACAATCAAGGGCTCTGTGGGAGCAGCCCGATTCTTCTTGGTCTTTAGCTTCTTCTTGGAGGGAGCAGCATCAGAGGCGTCAGGATTTTTCCTTTTTCTAGCTTCAGCCTCGGCAGCCCTCGTCTTCTTCTGTTCAGAAGCGGTTGACCGAACCTTTGGCTTCGAGCCAGTCATGCTGCTTGGGAAGACTATGCGGGGCTCTTCCTGCCTTGAAGGTGCAGCTTGGTCAGTTGAAGACTTCTTTTTCTTTGCAGCCATCCTGGGGTCGATGCCAGGACGGCCAAGAGCCTTGCACTTTTCAGCCTCATTGTAGGCAAGCATGCACTTGTCAGCCAGAGCCTTCATGCGCTCACGAGAGTCTCTGGCTTCTTCACGCTTCTTGACAAAGTTTTCTTTGAGGTCATGCAGCATGACCTTGAAGTTTTTGACGTCTTGCACACTGAGTGCAGCCATATGCTTCTTGAACTGAGCCTTCTCATAGTCAATCTTGTGCTTGATTCAACAATCCATTGAGCTAGAGCTAGCTCAGAAGCAATGGCGCCGTTGAAAGAGACGCTGATGCCAATAGGAAGTTGCAGATCTTCAAAACTGATGTTTGGGGTATCAAACCATTCATCAATGAAGTGATGGATGATCGCCACATCAAAGAGAGGCAAATTGTTGAAGATTTCTGCTTCTTCTTTGCTCTTGATAAGTTGCTCAAGGGCATCATCTGCAAGATCGTCATCACTAGACAGATCAATGTGCTCTTCATGCAGAATGGCAGCAGGGGTCAGTGTCAGTTCAGTATTCTTGACACTTTTCTTTTTCTTCTTCGTCTTCTTGGAGATACGGGATTGATCTTCAGACTTTGCACTGGCTTCAGGAGGTGCAATGGCCAGTGGCTTCACACGTGAAGCTTTTGGAGGAGCAGCTGACTTTGGAGCCTTGACTTTCCTAATCTTCTGTGGCTTTGGAGCAGGAGCAGGAGCTGGAGCTGGGGCTTCATCAGACTCAAAGATCGTCATCGAGTGATCCACTTTGGCACCTTGGACCAGGATGTAGGTGATGAGGCCATCAAGGTTTGAAAAGGGACCGATGACATTGGGTTCAAGATCACGTGAGCCGTCAAAGACGGGAGCAGAGGGACCAGGGTTGAAGTATAATCCCAATGACTTCTTGTTTTCCTTGCGAAGCCTTTGCATCTTTGGAAGTTGCGCTTGAAGAGATTGTCGTCACGACACCAGAGCAAAGGCGTTGGGTCGGCATTCTCAGGCTGAGGTCCACGGACCATGCAAGGATAGAAACCTTGAGCAATAGCTTCAGCCATGTTCTTGGGAGGAAGGCCTCGAAAGAGAATATCACCCCAAGGGCTTCTGATAGCATTCTTCTCGGCATATTCCTGTGTGACGAAATTGTACTTGAACCACTGTTCAGCCCAATATCGTCGAATCCATTGGATTCGCGTCTTGCGCTGATTGTAAGTCTCTTCGGGATCTGTCTTGTACAGCTCTGCGAGGTCATCAGGCAGATCTTTTGAGGTTCCCTCACGACGCTGTCTGCCGCTTCTTCCTCGACTGATTTATCTGCAGCCATGAGTTTCAAACTGAATGGCTTCACGCTCAAAGGCTTCAGAGGCTTATGCTTCGGACAGATGTGAACTGCTTCGGGAGAGTTAGTTTGATGTTGTAAGAATTACGCAAGCGAATGCGACTATGAGAACCAAGGGATTCTCCCACGGACATGTACTGTGACACATTAGAGATGCGAGGGAAGGGAAGAGGTCATATGCATTCTCAGAAGATTTTGAAGATAAATCGGTTTGAAGACATTGACCTCATGATGCGAAGACATTCACTTATACGCTGAGAATTGGTTCCAGATTTGTACGAATCCGTGAATAAGTACAAGTGAGGAACCTAACTAGTTGTGAAGCTTAAGTGAATATACTAGGTAGTACGAGATGCAGACAGAATAGATCTAACATAGTATGGGCAGAAACCAATTTTGGCAAGTAGGATGAATCTTGAAGATCAAAAAGATGGTAAAAATAGAGTTATATTTACCGCTTCGAAGAACTGCTAGACGGGAGGAAAGGAGGCCGAGCAGTTCAGTCCACCGTGCCCTAACTTGGCGACGGAGGACACCTACGGCGGCGGCGGAGATGAAGATGTTCGCGGCCGACGTGAGGACGGCGTCGGAGAAGTCGCGGCAGCTAAGCGCTTCGTCGCCGGCGTCGTCGAGAGCTAGCGGTGGCGCTAGGGTTTTGACGAGGTGGAGAGGTGGAAGAAGATTTTCTTTACCGCAGGGGACAGGTATTTATAACAAGGTGTGCGGCCAGCGCAATTACGCAGGTGCCCCTGGCGGTTCACATCTGAGGTCACGTCGCACGCATGCAACATACTCTGAGATGTCCCACGTTCCCACGCCCGCCCGGTTTGTCGGATGGTCGTTCCGGCTTCTCCGGAGTTCAACACTAATGATGAATCATTTAAAACAGACTTAAAGTTTGTCTACGTGTCTTCTGGCGACAAGGACGCAGAGAAGACATTCGACGATTTCAATAGAATGCATATGATTTGGATGAGATAGAGTTTGAGATAGAAAGCATAGAGAGATTAGGGTCCTATCACATTCACTTAGTTCAAAAGATTCAGCTTGAAGATATAGCTATAAGTGAACGCTGTAGAGGATGTAAATATATATATATATATATATATATATATATATATATATATATATATATATATATATATATATATATCAGACAGTAACCAAATCAACATAGTGAAGAAAATCATGAAGATAAGTTGAAGTTGAAGACAAATCAAATGTGAATAGCTTCAAGAAATAACGCCATGAGTGAAACACTTCAAACAAAGAAATTTGGTGGTGGTGTTACCCACCGTATAGGAAGTATTAGACCTGCATACGGCGCACAATTATCGTGGCGCTCAAGTCAAATTCCATGTTAATGTATTCACACTCGAATGTAAGTCTTCATTGATTGAAGATATACGTTACTTCGTGTGTTGCACATCTAAGTCATCAACATGCATAAGTGTTAGGATGTGTGCTTGATCACAGGACATTTGAGGATTCCAAGATATTTAGCTCACACCGTAACTTGCAAAACCTTTTCTCATCCAAGGGCTTTGTGAAGATATCTCGCCATTGCTCTTGATGTTGACGTGAATGATGTCAATATCTTTCTTCATGACATGATCCCCGAGAAAATGATGACCAATTTCAATGTGCTTTGTCTTCGAAAGTCGGACTGGATTGTCGGCAATCTTGATGGCGCTTTCGTTGTCGCAGAAGAGAGGTACTTGTGTCGATTGATGCCATAGTCCTTGAGAGTTTGCTTCTTCCATAGAAGTCACAAGACGCGAAGATCCAGCAGCAATGTATTCAGATTCTGCAGCTTGAGAGTGACACAGTTACGCTTCTTTGAAGACCAACAGACGAGTGATCGTCCCGTAAAGTGACATGTGCCTGATGTAGACTTGCGATCCACCTTGTCACCGGCATAATCAAGATCCGAAAATCCAACCAAATCAAATTTTGAGCCCTTTGGATACCATAATCCGAGTGTTGGGGTGTGAGCCAAATATCAAAGAATTCGCTTCACAGCCTAAGTGATGCGATTCCTTTGGTGCCGCTTGGAATCGAGCACACATGCAAACACTAAGCATAATATCCGCCTAGATGCACATAGGTAAAGTAAGGAACCAATCATGGAGCGGTATACCTTTTGATCGAACTCTTTACCATTGTCGTCGGGACCCAGATGGTGTTTGGCTGGCATTGGCGTCGTGTATCCTTTGCACTCTTGCATTCCAAACTTCTTCAGACAATCTTGGAGGTATTTTTCTTGAGATATAAAGATGTCATTCCTTTGTTGACGAATTTGAAGACCAAGGAAGAACTTGAGCTCTCCCATCATGGACATCTGATATTGTTCTTGCATCATGTATCCAAACTCATCACTATACTTATGGTTGGTGCAGCCGAAGATAATGTCATCCACATATACTTGGCATACAAATAGTTCACCATCATATGTCTTCGTGAAGAGTGTGGGATCAAGGGATCCAGGTTTGAAGCCTTTGCTCTTCAGGAAGTCTTTGATCGTATCATACCAGGCGTGAGGAGCTTGTTTGAGGCCATACAAAGGCTTTTATTTAGCTTGTACACCATATCGGGATGTTTTGGATCTTCAAAGCCGGTGGTTGAGCGACATATACTTCTTCTTCAATCTTGCCATTGAGAAATGCACTCTTCACATCCATTTGATGAGCAAGATGTTGTGGTGGTTAGCATAGGCTAGTAGTATGCGAATGGCTTCAAGCCTAGCTACAGGAGCAAATGTTTCATCAAGTCAATTCCTTCAACTTGAGTATATCCTTGAGCCACAAGCCGTGCTTTGTTTCTCGACGACTTGACCATGCTCATCTTGCTTGTTTCGATATATCCATTTGGTGCCAATAATGTTATGCTTTATGAGGGTCAAGGCGCTTGACAAGTTCCCAAACATTATTCAGCTTGAACTGTTGAAGTTCTTCTTGCATAGCTTGAATCCATTCTGGTTCCATAAAAGCTTCAGCAACTTTCTTGGGTTCTGATATTGACACAAATGAAAAGTGCCCACAAAAATTTGCTAGCTGTGTTGCTCTTGAGCGAGTAAGCAGACCATGTGCATTGATGCTATCGATTATCTTCTCAATCTGTACTTCATTTGCAACTCGAGGATGAACTGGACGAAGACTTTGCTCATGCTGATCATTGTCATCATTGTCTTCAGGCTGAGCATTGTCTTCAAAGTTGGTTAGGTGCAGAAATGATAAGTTCCTCTTCAGTTGTGCTTGAAGGCATGATTTCACCAGTTCCCATCGGCTTGATAGATTCATTTGGTAAGCTTCGTCTAGTGTGCTTGGCAGGAACTCTCTTTGTGAACCATTGGTTTCATCAAATCGCACATCTGATTTGACGATTTTGTAGAGATAGAGATTGAAGACTACGAAGAGTGTGAGTCCTTTCCAGAATCGAGCATGAAGCCTTCGTGAGCTTTGGGTTCAAATTTTGACTTGTGATGGGGATCCTTGATCCGGCACTAGCCCCAAATACTCAAGTAGGCGACATTTGGCTTCTTGCCAAGAAGGAGCTCATAAGAAGTTTTGTTGAAGCTTATGGATATAAACACGGTTGATGACGTGACAAGCTGTATAAATGGCTTCAGGCCAGAACTTACTTGGTGTCTTGTACTCGTCGAGCATCGTTCGAGCCATCTCAATGAGGGTTCTGTTCTTGCGCTCCATGATGCCATTTTGCTGAGGTGTGTATGGAGCAGAGAACTCATGAGTGATTCCCATAGTATCCAGATAAAGATCAAGTCCTGTGTTCTTGAATTCAGTGCCGTTATCACTTCTGATATGCTTGATCTTGACGCCATAATTGTTCATTGCTCGATTGGCGAGGCGTCTGAAGAAATCTTGCACTTCAGTCTTGTAGAGAATTATGTGCACCCATGTGTATCTTGAGTAGTCATCAACAATGACGAAGCCATAGAGACAAGCAGTTGTTGTGAGGGTAGAGTAATGAGTAGGGCCAAACAAATCCATGTGTAATAGCTCGAAGGGTTGAGATGTCGTCATGATTGTCTTCGAGGGGTGCTTTGCCCTAGTCATCTTTCCAGCTTCGCAGCACCACACAAATGATCCTTCTTGAACTTGACACCTTGATGCCTATGACATGCTTCTTCTTGGCGAGTGTGTGTAAGTTCCTCATGCCAAGATGCCCCAGCCTCCGATGCGAGCCAAAGATTACGACGCTTTTGCGAGAAGACATACTGACAAGCTGTGGACCTCCGAGAAATCTACCATGTATA
Source organism: Aegilops bicornis (assembly GCA_021605145.1). Taxonomy (NCBI): domain Eukaryota; kingdom Viridiplantae; phylum Streptophyta; class Magnoliopsida; order Poales; family Poaceae; genus Aegilops; species Aegilops bicornis. The sequence goes on from CM038675.1 coordinate 332,068,400, forward strand.
GATCATCTTTCCTATACCCTTCAAAGACTAGAGACTTGTCGATTCCATTAGTACAAGGCAGCGATATTTTCCGAATATCACAATCATGTTCAAGTCACAAAGCATTGAGAGGACATCAAGTTGAAACCAAGGGATTTAACAAGCATCACTTTATCCATGTGCTGATCCTTTGAGATTGCAACGCTACCTAGACCCAATACCTTGCTTTAACCAGTGTCAGCAAATGTGATATGACTCTTGTCTGATGGACGTAAGGTTGAGTCCATGAGAAGACTTCGATCACCGGTCATATGATTAGTGCATCCACTGTCCATAATCCATTCTGAAGCATGAGGTGTCATACCCTACAGTACAGTTAGGGGGATAGGCTTCACCAAGAGCATTGTGAAGCATGAACGTTTGACAGGAAAGTGGATTATTGAAGCTTAAATCAAGATTAGGACTGATAGGATGAATGGCAAACGATTCAGGAACAAAATACATAGTGAGACCATTTGGGCATTTGATCTTGTGCCCTACAAGATGTTTTAGGTCCCCGTAAATAGCATCGACGCCTTTGATTTTCTACCGGAGACCCTTTCTGCAAAAGAGAGTTAATTCTTCTTAACCACCCACATCTTCGTGGTGGCTTAGAAGCAATGAGTCTAAGTGCAGCATCTGAGAATTTCGGCTTTGGAGCCCTAGCAAATAGCCTTGTAGGAGATGAATGATACTCATATGAATAAGCAGAAAAGTTCTTAGTTCTATGAACATAGCGGTTTGAGGACACACGCTCATATTCATGAATTTGAGTACGGTTTCCCTGCAAAACATTGGCGTTAGGGTGACCTGTGTGAGTCCTCGGTGCGTATGAAGCCTTTGGACCATATGACGCCTTAGGTCTGGGTTTGTCTTCTTCCTGTGTGGTGTCATGATGACATTCACTGGAAGATTCTCAAGACAGCTTTTGGGAACCGGATCTTCTTCATAGGCGGTCCATTCCTGCAGTTAGTACCAATATACCGCAAACACTTCACCATTCTCGATTCTTGAACATCTTATAGTTTGCATCAAAGGATTCATCAATGATAATAGGGTTAGCACGGTAAAGCCAGATAAGGTGGATGGATCCACTAAAGGTCCCTTTGCAAAGCAACCCATGTGGTTTTGGGATACCGCTTTCAGCTTCCAAAGAGGGAACCATCAACATTCATTTTCCTTTCAACCCAACACCCTCTTTCCTAGGGTTTCGGTTCGAATCCGCTTTTGAGGACATCGCAAAGTGTCCGATGCCCTTTCGGACTTTTATACATCCTGTTTCAAGCAATGTCTTCAACCTAGCATTTTCATCAACAATAGCAGTGGTATCCTCCGCAGAGGGGTTAGTTACCACATTAGTAGTTGAAGACAATGCAACAAGAGCGTTAGCTTGAACATTCAAAGAACATAGGTAGCTATATCACGCTCAAGGCATTTTAGACATGGTGGTTCAAATCCATCCCGAGCGGAACTGATCATTGAGCGAAGTGACTCATTCTCTTTTTGAAGATCTTCATGAGCCGCTCTCAATTTCTCAAGCTCTTGCTTCCTTTGAAGATAATCATAGGAGAGACTTTCATGAGTAGTTGAGAGTGTTTCATGACGACTTTCAAGTTCTTGGTACTTAGCATGAAGATTTTTAATGTCTTCAATTAAGGACTGTGAACGTGTCATTTCGCGTCCCAACAGGTCATCGCTTTTGTCTAACAGTTTTGAGTATGTTCCATAGCTCTTTGTTGTTCGGTTGCAATTTTAGCAAGTGTTTTGTAGCTGGGTTTGGATTCACAATCAGAGTCATCTTCACTTGATGTTTGAAAGTAAGCATCACGTGATTTTACCTTGGCACCGCTGCGTGCCATGAAGCAAGAGGTGGGAGCAGGGTCGTCCTTGTCATCGCCTTGACGTTGGTGTAGAAGTCATTGTCTTGATGTTGAAGATGGACTTGGCAACATAGGCTGTGGCTAAAGCCAGACTTGCAACGCCTGGTCGGACTCCTCTTGAGACTCCACCTCCACCTCCTCGTAGCGGACTCCTCCTCTAAATCCATTTCCTTGCCAACAAAAGCACGAGCCTTGCGGATGAGCTCTTCTTATGCGATGAAGACTTTGATGAAGACTTGGAAGAAGACTTTGAAGATTTCTTCTTTTTCTTGTCATCGTAATCATATTCCTTGCTCTTCTTCTTCTTCTTCTCATTGTCCCACCGTGGTCTCGGAGATATAGTGTCCAGCTTTTCTTGCACTTGTGACAGGTTCTCTTCTTGTAGTCATGAGTGGAAGCTTCATCATCTCTTGAGCTGGATCGTGAAGACTTTCAAGCCTTTCTTCCTAGTGAACTTTTGGAACTTCTTCACAAGCATAGCAAGTTCCTTTCCAATGTCTTCGTGGATCATCGTAACCGCAATGATTCTTCTTTAGATGAGGAAACAGCTTTTGCCTTCAAAGCGCGAGTTCGCCATAGTTGGGACCATAGATATCTCTTTTCTCGGAAAATTTGGAACTCATGTGTGTTGAGCCTCTCAAGTATATCAAACGGATCGAGTGTCTTGAAGTCAGGACATTCTTGTATCATGAGGGCAAGGGTGTCAAAAGAGCTGTCAAGTGATCTCAGTATTGTCTTGACGATTTCATGCTTGGTGACCTCAGTGGCGCCGAGAGCATGAAGCTCATTTGTGATGTCAGTGAGGCGATCAAACGTGAGCTGGACATTTTCATTGTCGTTTCTCTTGAAGCGGTTGGAAAGGTCGCGAAGAACACTGATCCTTTGATCTCTCTGGGTTGAGACGCCTTCGTTGACCTTGGATAGCCAGTCCCAGACTAGCTTCGACGTTTCCAGAGAACTCACACGGCCATACTGTCCTTTGGTCAGATGACCACAGATGATGTTCTTTGCAGTTGAGTCGATTGAATGAACTTCTTGACATCAGCAGGGTGACACCTTCACGGACTTGGGAACGTCGTTCTTGACGACATACCGTAGGTCGACATCAATGGCTTCAAGATGCATGCGCATCTTATTCTTCCAAAGAGGGATAGTCGGTTCCATCGAACACGGGGCAAGCAGCGGAGACTTTGATTATCCCTGCAATCGACATAGCTAAAACTCCGGTGGTTAAACTGAATCACACGTAACAAGGGAGAACCTTGCTCGATACCAATTGAAAGTGCTAGTTATCGACTAGAGGGGGTGAATAGGCGATTTTATGAAAGTCTTCAAAACACGAGATGTTTCAAGACAAACAATGTAAATGACCTAATTGATATGCAGCGAAAGATAAACTACAACAAGCAAGCCATAGTCAAGTATGCAATAATGTGAACGGACAAGACTAATAGCAGTTATGTAGTAAGGATCAGGATGGAAGATAGTATGAAGCCAAACAACGATAGTAGTCAAGCAATGAAGCCAAACAGATAAGGCATATAAGCAATGACTTCACGAAGACAAACTCAAGGTAAAGGAGGGAAGGGATAGAACCAGGTCACTTGTTGAAGACACAGATTTGTTGGACCAGTTCGATTCTTTGTGACAAGCTGTACATCTGGTTAGGGAGGCTAAGATTCAACTCGAGAAGACCGCGTCTTCACCTTATTCCCTTGAGCTAAGGACACACAGTCCTCGCCCAATCACTCTGGTAAGTCTTCAAGGTAGACTTCCGAACCTTCATGCAACGACGTTCACCGCAATCCACAATGACTCTTGGATGCTCAGAACGCGACGCCTAACCGGGCCGGAAGATTCACGGTCCTCAAGTGTAATAAGTCTTCAGTCACATGAGACAGGAAAACTTCATTGATGCCTAACACTCTTTGGCTCGGGTGTTTGGGCTTTGTCCTCGCAAGGATTTCTCTCTCAAAGGCTTCGAGGTGGGTTGCTCTCAAACGACAAAAGCCGTGCACTAACTCCGAGCAGCCACCAATTTATGGTGTAGGGGTGGGCTATTTATAGCCACTAGGCAACCCGACCTGTTATGTCCGAAATGACCTCGGTCCTTTGTCGTGGATTTGTCACGTCGGATGTCCTTAGTGTCGGGACTTAGTCGCGAGGCCAACGCATCTATGTGGTAGCTTGAGAGGGGTTGAGCGGAATCGAGACGCAACATAAGACAAGAATTTAGGCGACTTGGGCCCCGGGAAACATCATCCGGTAAAAACCCTACATGCTGTTTGAGGCTAGGTCTCATTATCATCGTGAGGGAGTCGCCGTAAACCGGCTCTCCTCTTTGTGCCTAGCCCTAAGATTGTTTCTTCTTGCTTGTAGCCTCCCCTTTGGGGAGCCCTGCCCCTCCTTATATATGTTGAAGGGGCGGGTTACATGTGAAGTCCTATTAGGATCAGGATTACTCTATTACAAGTGGAGTCCTAGTCTTGCTTCCTTCGTAGGAGAATAGTCCTTACGCTTTCCTCATAAACCGGCCCACCATTAAACGTGAACTGCCTTCGGGCCTTGGGCCTTGTCATCCGTCTGTCCCGTATGCGGATCACCGTGAGTCATAATGACCAGGTGGGTTGCTTGTAAACCGCCGAGTTAGGGTGGGTCGCCGATGAATCGCCAAGTGCCACCGGATCTCAAGAAACCGCCAAGTCCGCCGGGTTATACTTCCGGCCGGTTTACGCCAAGGTATATCCCGACATTAGCCCTCAGTTTAATTTGGATTTGTCCATGTTAAACTAATCTGCAACATAAACACAAGAACAAATTTGGCGGGTTGTGCTCCGGGTTAAGAATTCTTGTAGACCGACACCTGATCATCCTTAAATCCTTGTCATTTCCTCCTTCTAGAAAATCCAAGTCAATAGACCAGCTTCATAATCAATTTGCTGATGTTGGCTTCTTATAGAAAAAATGTTGTGAACAATAATCCACTTGAGTCGTCTTCCAAAGCGCCGGTTTAGGAAATATTGGTCTTGAAATACTCATCGATATTCAACCGGTTTGAAGATGCGTAACTTGCCGGTTTTATCATTGCCAAAGACCTGCCGGGTTATAAAAACTTGATGATTTCGAGTCATGATTGTTGCAGACACGGTTCATGATTGTTGCCAACGCCGTTCATGATTATTAATGACGCCAAGTTGCAGCCATTGTGGTCATAATGATTGGTGACGCCTTGGTCAACCTAGTTGGCTCAATCGGAGAATTTGAAAATATTTCTTCTATAATAATATAATACCTGTAGCCCCCAAGTCTTTGAGCAGAACAAAGTGGTGGCTAAAGAGTTTGATTCAATATCAATAATGCCACTTTAAAATAAATACAAGTTGTACATCCCAAAGGACTAGTAAAAACTGAATACTCCATACTATGTAGCCCCCAAGTACCGGGTTGTCATGCTTGCGACAACACAGGACTTGTAATTGTCTTATACTCATAAAAACTTCAACCAGCGTAGCCCCCAAAGGGTCGGGTCATTATGCAATAATGAGCAGGGACTTTGTAGGTATAATCATGTAGATTTGAGCAATGATGTGTAGCCCCAAGGGTCGGCTCAAGAAGATAATATTGAGCTGGGACTTAATATATACTTCAATGAAAATAACATCATATGATGTAACCCCCATCATGGGACTTGAATCCACGCCCACAAGGTTAAGAGCCTTGTGCTTTTACCAATCGAAAGCGATGGACTCTTCAATATAATGAATAAAAAGCTTTGTACCTTCAACTATTGACAGGAGCAATTGGTAGCCCCCAAGGGCCGACTCATTATAATGTGATGAGTCGGGTCTTCAATAATATGAGCAAAAAATTACTTTGCATTAGCCCCCAAGTGTCATGGTGCATGCTTGCAGCGACATGAGACTTGCACATTTGATGTAATCTCAATTTAAATAATGTAGCCCCCAAGTGCCGGGTCGTAAGCCTGCAGCGACTCGGGACTATTCATTCAATTGTAGAATAAATCATATACATTAATAATTTGATAACCATTGCGCTAAAAGCGACTTTGAAAACCTCAATTATAATATTGGTTATTGATAACCATAATAAAAATCCAGCCGTGTTGGCTATTAAAGATAACATAATCTGGTATGAAAACCTTATTCATTCGATATCATAATGAAAATTCAGCCAAGTTTGGCTATTTGAATAATATAACCCAATGATTTATAAGCGCATGATTCCAATGGCGCCAATCCAAATAAATCTTGGCGACTTATAGTCCAAAGCCGTGCCGGGTTAACAAACACCGGATAATTTCTCATCATATCTTGGCGACTTATCATCTTAAAGCCAGGCCGGTTTAATAAACACCGGATAATTTATCATCATGCTTTATTCAACCTTGTCTCGCATACAACAAGTTTAAAGTGTCTGGCGGTTTATCACGGACGAATCATAATGCCCAACATATAACCCAGGTTTATAACCAAGGCTGCACTTAATAATAATCAATGAAATATATCATACCGTGACATTGAATCACATCATTGGTTTACCAACTTTTTGTAGTAAGGGTGATAACCCCTATCTTGAGTAATGATAACTCCTTTCATCTTGTAGCCGGTTTATGATAAAACTGCATGCGGGTTGTGATAAACACCGGTTTAACCATATATATCTTGGCGACTCGTAGTCAAACCAGACCGGGCGGATAGTCTCCGGATTATGATTTGATCATGTCTCGACAATTTGTAATTGAAAGTCAAGCCGGGTTAATGAACACCGGTTTACTCCATAATAAGACGGTAACATAAAATCAAACCGGGCAGATAGTCTCGGATTAGGATTTGACCGTGTTCCGCCAATTTGTAATTGACAGTTTGAAACGGATTAACAATGTCGGTTTAAAACGCAACAAAAACCAAATAACATTTATGAAAAATATGGAAGCAAAGGCAATGATAAGACCGTTTGCAAAAGAGGCTTTATCGAGCCGATCGGATGGTGTTACCATGGTCGGACACGACCAAGCTCCCAATAAGGTGTAGCTATGGTTCAAGTCAGCGGTCCCCAAGCTGAAACCGTGGCATTATGCCGATCAAGTGGCGTGGCAATGGTTCGGATTCGACCAAGCCCCCAAGTGACTCTATGGCCTTAGGCCGATCAAGAGGCGTGTTGGTTCGAGACTTGACCATGTCCCCAAGTGATCTGGTGGCTTTCGCCTATCAAAAGGTGTTGCATTGGTTCGGACACGACCAAGCCCCCAAGTGATATTGTGGCACTAGTCCGATCAAGAGGCGTGGCTATGGTTCGGATACGACCAAGCCCCCAAGTGACCAATAATATTATAAGCCAATAAGGCATGATACCCATGTTTGGACCGCGCATCATGGCAGCAAGTCTTCTTTGGCACCCTTTAACTTTTGCAAGAGATAAATCCTTCTTGAACCGGGATTACGAACCGGATATTGAGAGCTTCAAAGCTTTGTGGGAGACATCTTTCCCTTGAACCGGATTGTAAACCGTAATCTTCATTTTCACCGGAAATTTTCTCGATGGCCTTTCAACTCGAACTTGCGAGAAGTTAATTCCTTTTGAACCGGACATTTCTAAACCGTATTTGAGCGCTTGAGAGCTTTGTGGGAGAATATATTTCCTTGAACCGGATTGTAAACCGGATACTTGAGAGCTTCAGGTGAGACCGACTTCCCTTGAGCCGGATTTTAAACCGAATCCTTTACGATGATCCGGAACTTCTTCATTGAGCCGGATTTTGTAATTGTCATATACTTACTAAGCCGGAAATTTTCCGACGGCCTTCAAATAACAGTAGCCTCCGGACCGGGTTATTTTTCCCTCCATCGCCCCGGGTTCTTAAATTTGCCGGCAAGATTTGCTTAGTCATGTCATCAGAGCCCCGAGTCTCAAGGTGACTCGAGGAGTTGGCTTGAAACTCTCCATATTTGACCGTGATATAAACCGGCATATCTTGTATATCATTGGTGTTGATAACACGATGTGAATCCACAGAAGGTTGTGATGACTGCGACGGGTTATAAATGATCCCGTATGAGCCGTGTCAGCAACTCGGCCAATGGTTCCTTCCAATTGGCGATTTGAAGTTAACCAAATTGTAGTGGCGGCGACTTGTGCGCCTGCCCATTGAGCCATCCAGTGTAGACGGCGGTTGATAGTATATGATAATTTGCCTCCATTTTGAAAGAAAATCGGGCTACCCAAGCTGTGACTTGCTCATGCAGACAGGTGCGGCCTGGTTTGTTGATGTAGACCAGGCCGCAATAAATGGAAGGTAGAGACGTCCACAGTATTAGAGGTGGCTTGGGAAGATGAACCGGCCACGGTGTTGTAAACCGGTTCGGACGGGCGAGTCAAGCGCAGGCACGGTCTCGGCAAGCTGATGTAAACCGGGTCGTAAGGGCGGCGTCTTGCACGCGTCCATTCACCGTGTCATGTGGCACGGACGAACACCGGGCAGGACGTTGCCAGCGCGTGCTTCGTACCCATGGTATAAACCACGTGTATAATGAATAATTATCCTGCATACAATATTGCAGACCAAGGCAAAGATAAACTGCTCTTTGACAAAAATAATATGCACTAATAAAATATATTTTAGATGGATATCACCTGATGCGTTAGGCCAGAAATTATCCGCCATGGAGTTTATGATCACCACAGTGATGCTAAAATTAATCACGGCCGAGCAGGCCAGACGAGCAGACGGGTGGTCCGGCCGCGGTGTTGTAAACCGGTGCGGACGAGCAAGTTGTCCTTCGTGTTGTAAACCGGCGCGGACGCATGAACCTGTGGCCGGGGCGGACGGGCGAGTCGTCCGTGGTGCTGTAAGGTGCGGACGGGCGAGTTGGCCAGCGCGTTGATGTAAACCGGACTACGGGGCGGCGGTTTGTGTTCCGATTTATCAATATGATATACGCAGATGCTGGTGTAGAACAGCTAGCGCAAGGCCGTCATGCAGTAGGGCATCACTTTTATAGTGAGCACTTGTCCTGTATAAAAAGATATAGGCCAGAGTAATTGTTCTCAAGTAATTTAATATGTGCTGATAAGGTATATAAAAAGATAGCACCTGGTATATTTTGTCCGGTGAATACAGACGCTGGAACATGTTGCGGCAACTGTGGCCGTCACGGGGCCTGGAGCCGGGCGGTTTAGAACATTAGATAATCCTTGGTTTATCTCTGTAGTAGTACTTGCAACGACGTAATCGACCGTCTGGACATATAGTAACAATGATCTCCTAGTGAATTACTGCGTCGTTGCCGCCTCAGAATTTTAGCCAGTATAAAGGTGCTCAGCAGCCTGATTGGACAGGTTCCGGCCACTTGCAGACTTGTGGTGCACAGCAGAAACCGGAGATTTGGCATCCACTCGGACTCTCCATCTGAAAAGCACATTTGAAATCGACCCGGCTTGGCGGAGTCTAGCGGAGGATGCAGCTTGAGGCCGGATTGGTTGGAGGCAGGCGGTCGATGAGGCGCTGGCGGGTCAAAACATGGCAGAAACAGAAGACAGTCGCGCGGGGCAGGGCGGAACCGACCTGGGCGGATCACGCGTAAAGCGAAACAGTTCGCTGCAGGGATCGTACAGCCGGGGCGGCTTAGCCCTGGTAATTTCGATGTAACATGGCGGCTGCGGTTGCTCGGAGCAGCAGAGACGGAGCCACGGCAAACGGCGAGCACGACTCATTGACGGTGCATGGTGGCGGCATGGGCGGCTCTCGTGAGTTCGAAACGACCCGGCGGATGGCTCTGCGGAGGCGACCCGGCGCGGGAACCGCTCGACGGAAGTAACCCGGCGCGGCCTCAGCCAATGGTAGCTTCACGACGGCGACGGTCTGGTGCAGCGGCGATGTTGATATGCTAATTTTTTGATATTCAGAGACGTATGATGCCTTGATCCATACGTGGATTCATAGTACTAGCACTGTTTTGGAAACGAGCTAGCGCATCTTCATGTGGACTTTTCCCTTGACCCTTTCAAAACTGTGGACCGATTGGACTTGATTCTTTAACGTGATGGAAAAAGCAGCACTTTCGCTCCATGTAGTATGTATGCATTGCAAAAGCATGCCAGCAAATTGTCTTGTACTTTGCTCCATCCAAAAACGCCAACGCCTATGTACTGACAGTATAATTAACCTTTGTTCTGCTTCTCCCGGCACGCTGAAATTGACAGGGACCACTAAGGCGGCGAGCGCCGTGCGCATCCGTCGAGCGGCGACTTGTAACCGAACACTTAGGCTGCCTTCGACATGTTTGACATAAACTGGACATAAGGACGGCGGGCTGTGCGTTCGTCCCCGGGTCTTCCGTTGCAGACGACGAAAGTTATCAATCAATCGATCTTGTCTTGTACATGAGCCGGAGTACCAATTAAAGTAGTACTGGCTGATTGCTTATGAATTTTCTCATATACATACAGCGGTACTTGTGAATTGATGTGCAGGCCTCGGTCTCCACGCCTGGGAGTAGTAGCGGGGGATTGGACTTGATCCTCTAGTTTAACAACAGCTGATGTAGACGTGAAAAGCAGTCGCAATAGGACTCGGCCGCAGACATTGAGGCAGCGGTTTCGGCGGAATATTGCAATACAGTATGTTTGATCCGACGGAAACTCTTGTCGGTCTCGACCATGACGAACTCTACGTGACCTATGTTGTCCCCCCGAGCTTTTCCTAATTTTTGGGCGACGAACTTCAGAGTTGATGTAGACCCTCCGCACCGTCTTTTCGTCATCCGACCGACTGCAAGATTCTTGATCCTCGATAAAGATCCTCCAAGAACTCAACACCACTGCGGCGCAGTTCCCACGGTGGGCGCCTAACTCGCTGGATTTGTCACGCCGGATGTCCTTAGTGTCAGGACTTAGTCGCGAGGCCAACGCATCTATGTGGTAGCTTGAGAGGGGTTGAGCGGAATCGAGAGACGCAACATAAGACAAGAATTTAGACAGCTTCGGGCCCCGGGAAACATCATCCGGTAAAAACCCTACATGCTGTTTGAGGCTAGGTCTCATTATCATCGCGAGGGAGTCGCCGTAAACCGGCTCTCCTCTTTGTGCCTAGCCCTAAGATTGTTTCTTCTTGCTTGTAGCCTCCCTTTGGGAGCCCCCCCTCCTTATATATGTTGAAGGGCGGGTTACATGTGAAGTCCTATTAGGATCAGGGATTACTCTATTACAAGTGGAGTCCTAGTCTTGCTTCCTTCAGAGGGAGAATAGTCCTTACGCTTTCCTCATAAACCGCCCACCATTAAACGTGAACCGCCTTCGGGCCTTTGGGCCTTGTCATCCGTCTGTCTCCGTATGCCGGATCACCAAGTGAGTCATAATGACCGTGTGGGTTGCTTGTAAACCGCCAGTCGGGTGGGTCGCCAGTGAATCGCCAAGTGCCAGCCGGATCTCAGTAAACCGCCAAGTCCGGCCGGGTTATACTTCCCGCCGGTTTACGCCGCGGGGTATATCCCCGACAGTCACTAAGGAACTGACACGTGTTCCAACGGTCAGATTTCAAACACACACGACAACTTTACTTGGGCTACAAGCAAAGCTGACTCATCCAGCTCTGGATAAGTTTTGCTCTCATTGTCTTCGCTCGAAGACATAGGATTTGGGTTGAGCATCACTTCACCATTCGACTATGATCACTTGGACCCCTTAATAAAGACGGGTGGTTCCTACGACTCAACAAAGAAGAAAAGGAAACAACGAAACGACACGCGATCTTCAAGGCTCCATAGTCTTCACTCAATGTCTTCTCATGTCATAGTCTTCAATGTGAATATCTTCACATACCACCATTGTCTTTAATGTCTTCATACATTTTTAGGGGTCGTCTCTGGTAGGTAAACCGAATAAATGAGGGACACTACCTGCGTTATCCTGCAATTCTCACAAACGCATTAGTCCCTCAACCATATTTGTCGTCAATACTCCAAAACCAACTAGGGGTGGCACTAGATGCACTTACATTTCCCCTCTGGTCCTTGTCCGCCATGGCTCCCGGAGGGAAGGAAACACTCTGAGATTGTATCTCTCTTACTTTTTCTCTTCTGTTTCGCATCTCTCTTTCTGGCCGATAACCGTTTGTTATATTCCGTGAGATCCGTAACTTCGATCGGGCTAAAATTTTAACAAAATATAAGCTTCCTTGCAGCCGAAGAAGGGCTCCAACCGACTTACGAGGTGACCACATGGCAACACCCCACGCCCTGGGGGTGGGTGCACATTGTTGCCTTGTGGGTGCTTTGGGCCTCCATTTGCGTTGATTCTTCCTCCCAAAATCACATATATTACAAAAAAATCTCAATAAAATTTTATCGCGTTTGGACTTTGTTTGATATGGATTCTCTGCGAAACAAAAAACATTCAAAAAATGGGAACTAGCATTGGGCACTGGATCAATATGTTATTCCCAAAAATTAATATAAATTATTGTCAAAAATATGTGAAAGTTGTAGAATATTGGCATGAAACAATAAAAAATTATATGTGGAATGCATCCTCAAGCTTAATTCGTGCTCGTCCTCGAGTAGGTAAATGATAAAAAGTTATTTTTTGATGTGGAATGCTACCTAGCATAATCTTCATCATGTAGTCTAATCATGGCATGAATATTAGGATACGAGTGATTCAAGGCAGTAGTCTATCAATCTAATATAAAGACACCAATACTAAGGAATACTAACAAACAATCATGCTCTTGAAAATAAACAATGCTAAAGAATGTTATCCCTACAAAATCATATAGCTTAGCATGCTTAGTCTTTCGAGCATAAAGTATAAATCATGAGCACCCCGGTGTCAAACCAAACAATTGTATTATATTATTTCATGCGCTTCAGCATTTTCAACTTCACTCAATACATGAGTGTGAGCCGTGAACTTAGCACTTTGGGTGGAATAGAGAATTATGGGTGGGATAGAGAATGATGGTAGATCCTTCACGCATGAGGGTTTGAACTGAAAACAAACAACGAATGAGATCATTCAAAGGTTTTGGGAGGTTTGGAGGAGAAAGAGAGGAGAGATTCAAGTTTTGATATAGGTTTACCTCTTCTCGGGTGTCATATGGCTGAGATTTTGGGAAGTATCAGTCGCCTTCAAACACTCAGGGCTTATTGGCTTCGCCTCTCCTCCTCAGTACGAACGTGACCTTTGGCAAAGGTGCGATAGTTGGGCTCCCTCGTACGGGAGTTTGTAGCAAGCAGTAGATGTCTTACCTAAGTGAGAAACTAAGGTGTCATTTCGTGGAGATACAAGTGCTTCCAATAGTTGGATGTTCTATAACACAAATAAAATCCTCTTATGCCCCCAACAATAATAACAAGGGTATCAATATATTCTTCAACAAACATGTTGCCAAAGATCACATTCCCCTCCCACTGCTTGGGAGCTCAGCATGGTTTCACGTTCTATTTCACCACCCACTGGGGGTACTTTCCACCTTTTTCTCATAGCATTACTTCGCTATCGATCACACGGGAGTATTTAGCTTTGCAAGTTGGTCCTTCCTGATTCACACAGGATTGCACGTGTCCCATGCTGCTCGGGTCGGAGCGTAAGCTAGGGTGTCGCACTCAACCGCTTCGCCTAGCGGCACAACGCATGTATTGCTCTCCCAAAAATCCGTTTTCACGGTTTAGGCTGAGGCCTGATTTAGCTCGGGCACCCTTTTATATTAATTCTGTTTAAAATGGGGGGTTTACCCATTTTTTCCATGACTTCGAGGTTCAATCCAATCCATTTTTTCTTTCTTTTACCTTCCCACACTAAAAAATATTGAAAAAGGTAAAACTTTACCATGACGCCATTTGCCTCAAATACAGAACAAAATGCCAACATTTTCTAGAATTATCAAACATTTTAATTTGTGGGAAAGAATAAAAAAACATTTTCGTAAATTCTGAAAAAAAAATTAGAGCAGACATTATCCTAATATTCAAAACACTTTTTGAAAACACGTATTTTTTGAAACTTTGCAAAAATGTATTTCCGAACATTTTCCAAATTACAAATAATTTTCTAATTTTGAAAACAATAACATTTTTTAAAATTTCTCAACACTTTATAAAAAATAATTAAACTTGAAAAAATGTCAAAGAAACCTGAAAAAAGGGAAAATGAGAAAAAACTATGAGGAACTAGTAAATTTCGGCTTGAATCTTCTAGAAGGTTCCAAAATCGAACAAGAAAACTGTGTGTCTACCACTTAAATGCGCCGGCCCATTTTTTTGCGGTGCGCTCTCCCCTGTACAAAGAAGAGACTCTGCCTAAGGCGGATCCTATATGGCGCGTAGGGCGCCCCCTAGCGCCGTAGCGCGCACCCCTCATTACCCCATACACAACTTCTGGGCCGGGCCATGTGAGGCACGACGTCCCCCAGTTTTTTTTTTCATGTTACTTTTTATGTTTTCTATTGTTTTTATTTTTCAATTTTTAGTTTCTTCTTCATCTCCGTTTTTTCTTCTTGGGCTTTCCTTTCTCGTTTTTCTGATTTTTTCTAAAAATCTTGAACATTTTTTTGTTCACTGGATTCAAAAATATTCATCTAATTCAAAAAATGTGCATGAAATTCAAAAATTATTAATCATATTAAAAAAACTTCAAATAAATTTTCCAATTAGTCATCAAATAAAAAAAATTTCATCCAATTTCCAGAAGAGTGTTCTTGAATTGAGAATTTGTTCATCAGATTCCAAAAATCAAAACTGTTCATCTAATTCAAAAAATGTTCATCTTATTGAAAAAACTTTCTTCGTATTCAAAATGTGTTCACCGTAATTTAAAAAAATCCATTTTTCAAGAAAAAAATCAAAAAATGTTCTTGAAATGAGAATTTGTTCATCAAGCTCAAATAAATGTTCATCAATTCAAAGAAATTCATCAGATCAAAAATGTTAATCAATATCCTAATTCACGATCATTTTCTAAAATCATGAACATTTTTTCAAAATCGAGAACATTAATCAAAATGTGGGATATTTTTTGGCACCACGAACTTTTTTGAAATTCGCATTTTTTTTAATTTTGTAAAATTTTCGAAATCCTAAATTATTTGAAAAAGGAAAAAGGAAAAAAAATAGGGGGCTGCCCACTGCCGCTCATGCGCTGACCCAAATTGGGCGCGCGGGGGCTGCGTCCACGTTCGATCCCTAGAGTGTGCTGCGCCCTGTAGGAGCTCCCGCGCTCTAAGCTTGCATCACTGCTTGGCAAGGCGTCAATGCTTGAGACCTCATCATAAGCGCCTTGTGCGCAAGTAAAACCAATCAGCGCTCACGGCCTGCCTCGCGTGGGGCAGCACATCAGCGCGGGCTAGTGGCCAGCTCGGGTTGCTTTGGTTTACCTTTTTTCTTTGAGTTGTTCGTTGATTTCCCCAGGTTGCCGTTAACTAGATGTGTAACCTTTAACCTGACCCATTGAACCGACGTTGGTCGTTGACATTTTTAAAGAGTTCACAAACTTTTTAAAAATGGCTATTTGAAAAAAAAACACAAATTCTTAAACAGTACACAAATTTGAGAAAAGTTAATGCAATTGAAAAACGTTATTTCACAAAAATATCATCAAATTGGAGAATGTTGACAAATGTTTGAAAAAAAGTTCATGGGTTTTGAAAAAAAACTGAAAAAAAGTTCACAGATTATGGGAAAAAAAGTTCACTAAAAATTTGTAAAAAAAACTGAAAAAAAATCACGGATTTGAAAAGGTTCACTAAAATGTTAGCAAGAGAACTCAAAAAAAGTTCACTTGTTTAAAAAAATAATGAAATTTGAACTCAGTTTACGCATTTAAAATATCAAAGATAAAAAGAAACAGAAAATCAAAAAAGAGTTAAAACTTAACAAATGGCCGAAGAAAACAGAAAAGGAAAGAAAACAAAGTTCCTTTTTAGTGTTACAAATTGACACACAACAAAGATTAAAAAGACAGTACGTAAGCATGCAAATTGCGGTGTCCCAGGTGGTTATCGTGGGTTCAGTCTAACCGCTAGGTTCAGAGATCTAGTCCCGACATACACCCATTTTCTGATGTTTGAAGAAACGAAAAAAGGCAAACATAAAACAAAAGTCTGATGCTTACACCTATTCACATAGGCTTCCCAAGCGTTAAAAATTACACGTGATGCAGTCCGCTAATGTTTAGCTACGTTGGAGACTTCGTCTAAAAAACCGGGCAGCGCTATGTCTGGCTTGTACCGGCCCAGTGCAGCTGGAGCCCACGCCTTTGTTTTTTTTTTGTTTTTATTCACCTTTTTTTACTTTCATTTTATACTTGGAAATATTCTAGATAAATATATAACAAAAAACTTTACATAAAACAATAAAAAAATGTTCATAAAGCATTTGAAAAATGTTAAATCTGTATAAAGAAAATGTTTCCCATGTATGTGATTTTTTTAATAGAAAATGTACAATATATGTGAAAAAAGTTGATAGTCAAGAATTTCGATTATGTTAAATGTGTATAGAAAAAATATTGCCCATTTATTGAAGAATATCAACTTGTATGTGAAAAATGATAACCAATCATTTCAGAATGTTAAAATATGTATAGAAAGAAGTGGTGACCATGTATTCAAGATTGCTAATCTTGTATTTCAAAAAATGTAAAATATGTGTATAGAAAACGTTTTTACCATGTATTAAAAACATGTTAACAAAGCATTTAAAAAATATTAAATCTGTAAAGAAAATCTTTCTCATGTATACGAAAAACATATAAAAATATATATAAGGTGTATGAGAAAATTGATCATGTATTTAAAAAATGTTAATCAAGCATTTGAATCAATGTTAAACTGGTATTTGAAAAATGTTAAATTTTAATCGAAAGAATTTTTACCATGTATTTAAACCAGTCAATCTTATTTTTAACAATTATTAGTCAAGCATTCAAAATTTTAAAATGTGTATAGAAAAAATGTTGACCATGCATTCAAACAAAAATTAATCCCATAGATGCAAAATTTTAATCTAGATTTCAAAAATATGTACGCAAAACATGTTGACCATGTATTAAAAAATGCTGAAATTTTATTTAAAAATGACAAATATAAATTAGGAAAATGCTCTAGATATATACAAAAAAATTATAGTGAAAACCAAAAGAACAAAGAAAAATTAAGAAATCAAAAAATTAACAAAAGAAACAAAGAAAATAGGAAAATGAAAATTCGTGAAAGAAGTGCAAAAAAATGGCAAGCCATGAAGACCAATAAAGAAGCAAAGGAAAACAAAAAAAATGTTGAAAATTAAAACATACACCAAAAAAGAAGCAAATAAAAAACCGCAGTAAAAAAACAAAACAAAAAGGAAACCAAACAAAAAACAAAAAAAACGAAAATCCCCAATTGAGCACATAAAAAATTAAGTATGAGTTGAAGGAAATCGAAAAATAATGAAAATCGACAAAATAACCTAAATAAAACCAAGAAACCCAAAGTATAACAATGGAAAAATAAAAACTGGGAAGAAACAAAAGAAATCTAAGAAAAAGGGAAAAAGAGAAAACCAGAGAAAAAATGGTCCAAAAATAAAAGGAAATAAAGAAAACCCAGAAAAAAAACGGAAGAAGGAAAGAAAAAAAAACTTGAAGACCGAGAAAAAAAATTAAAAAAAGCCGGTTGAAAAACTGATAAAAAAACAAAGATTACCGTTGAAGAAAAAAAGAAAATCGAAGTAAAAATAAAATAAAAAAGTAAGAAAAAATCGAAGAAACTAGAGCGAACGCAGCGTCGTCTCGATGAGAACCCGGTCGAACGAAAGAACATACGAAAGTGGACCAGCCCACTGGTTACCGTCGGGGGAATACTTCAGGCGATGGCAGGCTTAAAATCACGTTGTATATTTAACGTGTTGGAGACTAGACAACGCATGTTTTTTTTTTTTGAGCTAAACTAGACAACGCATGTTTTCTTTTTTTGAGCTAAACTAGACAAGGCATATGGGTTCTTTTTTTAGACAAACAAGGCATATGGGTGTCACACAGCAGAGGCCACGCCTGCATGCAATTCAAATGGGCCAGCCCACTCTCGCACAAATGTGGTCGGTCTTTTTTTTCCTCTAAGATGTTATAGTCGATTATATTTGCAAAATTAAAAAACCTATTTTAAAAAAGAAAATATATATCTAAAAATTATTCTGTGTTAGTTTAAAAAGTCTGGTGCATACTAAAATATGTTTATCATATATTAAAAAAATTCACCACATATTAGTATTTTTTGGTGTGTATTAAATAAAGTTTAGTGTCCACCCAAAATCACTATATATTTAAGAAAGTTAATTTTATATTACATAAATGTTACTGTACATTAAATACTGTTCATGGTATATTACGAAAATATTCAATATGTATTTATAATATATTCTACATATATTACAAGAAAGTTCACTGTATTAAAAAGTGTACACCATATATGAAAACATTCATACATTAATAAAAATAAAATGATATAAAACCATTAAAATCCACAAAAAGCGTGAAAAGAACCAAAATACCCATAAAAAAAACGAAACAGCATACTGGGCTGGCCAAGCTGCGGGCAAAGCAACGCCTATTTGCCCGCTCGGGTGGCATGCAGGATCTGCCGAGAGCTCCTGTTCGGCGCCTTAAGCGCCCAAACAGATGGCTGGTGCCCACTGCAGCGCCATGTTGGGCCGGCCGGCCGAGGCAAAGCACAGCGAACCAATAACTCCAAAAAAACGCAAAAAAATGTGCCTCCTATGTGATTCCAACTCACAGCGCCACGTACTTGTACGCGCTACGCTTACCACTAGACCATTGCACACTTGTGAGTGATAATAGCATTAAAAGTATAAGAACAAATGTGGCCACACTATGTTGATTTGTGATCTATTTTGAAAGAATGTGAATTAGGTTCACCATTTTTGAAGAAAATTACATAAACTTGAAAAAAGTTCATAATTTTTAAAGAAAAGTTCACGAACATTAAAAGGGTTTATGGATTTTTTTAAAGCTAATCAATATTGAAAAAGTTCATCAAGTTTGAAAATAAGTTCATCGATTTTAAAAACAAATTCACAAATTTGAAGAAATAATTCATCCATTTTCAAAAAATTTACCGGGTTAGAGAAATAGTTCATCTAGTTTGAAGAAAGTTCAAAAATTTGAAGAAACAATTCGTTCATTTTGAAAAAAGTTCATCAAGTTGGAGAAATAGTTCATCTATTTTGGAAAATGTTCAAAAATTTAAATAAAAAGTTAATCAATTTTGAGTAAGTTCATCAAATTTGAAAAAATAGTTCATCAATTTTAAAATAAGTTCACCTATTTTGAAAAAAAAATCATCGATTTTGAAAAAAGATCATCGATTCTGGAAAATTCATCAATTTTGAAAAAAAGTTCATCGATTTTGAAAAATTTCACGTATTACTCAAAAAGTAAATAGCAAACAAAAAGAAAGAAAAAAAGAAAATTCAAACAAATGAAGAAACCATTCCAAAAAAGAAAAAAATAACAGAAGAAAGAATAAAAGACCGAAAAAGATGTAACTAAGCACTACTTGAGTGGTTAGTGCATCGTGCAATTAATCAGGAGATCCGTTGTTCGAATCATTGTAATTGCACCGTCCTTTGCGTTTTGAAAAAACAGAAAAAAGTAATATAGGTTGGCCCAGTGCGGCGGCGGGGGTGTGCGCCCCTTTGGGAGAATGGAAGAAAGGGGCGCTTAAGGCACCGAATAGCATTTGGCGGATCTGCCGTTGGAGATTGTGTTAGGGTATCTCCAATACTTCGTGTATTCATAAAATAGGACCATTACGATGGTTGATAAGATAGTCTTATTTTAAGTCTTGCATGTATTTAGAAATAAAAGAAGAAGAAAAGTCTATAATGGGTCATCTTTTAGCCTTATCTTCCATAACTAGCTATTCCTAAAAATGTGATGAGACATATTGTTGATAGGAGTTGGGATCCTACCAGGCCTAGCAGACGGCATCTATCCGAGATGGTCCACATTTGTGAAGACTATCTCAAACCCTGTGCCAGGAGGCAAGAACTCCCACTTTGCAAAGGTTCAGGAGGCTTGCATGAAGGATGCCGAGCGGGTATTTGGTGTGCTCCAATCTCGATTTGCGGTTGCCCGGTATCCCGTTCAGACCTGGTCAAAAGATCAAATGTGGGAGATCATGACTTGTTGTGTCATCTTGCATAACATGATCATTGCGAGCGAACAGGAAGAGCCAGTGTTTGACACTAAACCATATTACAGGCAGGGTCCTCTTGCCTAAGTTGATCACCACTACCGGCAACCTGGACGGTCTTTCTCGATATGCCAATATGCTTCAGGAGATCCGAGACCTACTGGTGCATCAACAACTGCAACAGGATCTGGTGGAGCACCTTTGGAGGCTCAAGGGCAACGCCTAGCTTGACGTGTGATGAAATATGAGTTTTTATTTATTGAACTACTTTTGAACTATATAATTTGAATTGAACTATTTGATTTCTACTTATTTTCTGTGATGAACTATGTGATAAAAATAGCTTCTATACAATTTGTGCTGAAGCACGCCGAATACGGGCCGAAGTTAGTCAATTTGCGTCGATAGTGGGCCAATTTGCGCCGAAAATGAGCTGAAAAGTGGGCTAATTTGCGCCGAAAGTGGGCCGAAATCGGCGCCTGGGGCGGCGACTGGGAACCCAATCGCCCCCACACATTTTCAGACGGCGCGTCCCGAGGGTGACGCTATTTCAAGCCTCTGGGGGGGAGGGGGGCGAACAGCTGAAGATGCTCTCAGTACCTCTAAGCATATTCATGAGCGCCTAGCATTGAAAGGGCTTAACCGGTGGTCTTCGATGGGGTGCACCAGGTGAGCGAGTAACCATTGATGACGTGGATGGTGACGCTACAACAGAAGGTAGAATGACACAAAAGTTCATTGCAGATGTTGATAAAAAGAAGAAATCTAGAAGGGAGAAGAGGAGAGGAAATTATACAAACAATCAACTATTTGGGCTAAATTTGCATAGAACACTTACACTTTGGTTTGTTGCACAAAACACCACATATTGATGTAGTTTTTTTGCGAAAATATCAAGTCTATTGTAAAGATTCGCCGGAAGTATAAAGCACCCCAAACATAATAAAAATCCATGCAGGGGGGAGCTAGGCTAATGCAAGGGTATGCAATGCATACCCAACATTTTTTGCAAAAACAATTCAGTATATAAGCTCCTATATGCGTTTATATAACATATGGCAGTGTAGTTGTACGTACAGGAGAAGAGAAATGAAGAGAATAACGATTCAGACCCACTTGGGCCTATATTGGGTTCTACTCGTTCCTAGGTAGTGCTATTGGGCCGTGTCTTTCGAGGCAGAATGCTGCCCGATTTGACGAAGCCGAGGAGACAGCGTGCCTAGGAGCCTTCGACTCGACGATTCCGCTGATTCAACCGCCCGCTGCGCCGCATCAAGGAACTACGGCACATCGTTGCGCTGCGTCCGCATGCCCACATCAGCCATCGGAAGCCACCGCCAATCGATCTCGTTCCCGCATGTTTGTGGCTTCCCATGCAGGCTGCAGGGTCGCAGCGGCGCACACACATCTGCCATCTAGCAGGAAAGTCGGCAACAACGGTGGCGTGGGCAGTTCTCCCATTGTCAGGTTGATTTTTGCGAGACAGTGAGTGTTTATTCTTGATTTGTCTGAATTGTTAGCTAAGAATAAAGGATTATCTTCATTCCGTGGTTTTGAATAAATTTTGAGTTCGGCTTGTATTGTCTGGCTATAAAATTTGCGAAGAAGTCTAAGAAAAACAAGATGAATTTCAAGCTTCTTAGTTTCTGAATTATGAACATTCAAATCTGTAAGACTGCCCACCATTGCCACCATCACTATGTAACATGCATTTTTTTTGTAGGTGTGAAAAATGAACAACAAGGGCGGTGGTTTGAAGTGTTTGTAGGACAGAGCTGCTTCATTGGCGCCGAAGATAAGTTCGACATCAACACCAACATTGCTATCTATCGACGTTGAAAACCAAGTTCAAGATCAACATTGGTGTCGGTGTCAAAACCGGCGGATCTCGGGTAGGGGGTCCCGAACTGTGCGTCTAAGGCAGATGGTAACAGGAGGCAGGGGACACGATGTTTACCCAGGTTCGGGCCCTCTCGATGGAGGTAATGCCCTACTTCCTGCTTGATTGATCTTGATGATATGAGTATTACAAGAGTTGATCTACCACGAGATCAAAGAGGCTAAACCCTAGAAGCTAGCTTATGGTATGCTTGTTGTTCCTGTCCTGCGGACTAAACCCTCCGGTTTATATAGACACCGGAGGGGGCTAGGGTTACACAGAGTCGGTTACAAGGGAGGAGATCTACATATCCGTATTGCCAAGCTTTCCTTCCACGCCAAGGAGAGTCCCATCCGGACACGGGACGAAGTCTTCAATCTGGTATCTTCATAGTCCAACAGTCCGGCCAAAGGATATAGTCCGGCTGTCCGGATACCCCCTAGTCCAGGACTCCTTCAGTAGCCCCTGAACCAGGCTTCAATGACGATGAGTCCGGCGCGCAGATTGTTTTCGGCATTGCAAGGCGGGTTTTCTCCAAATCCTGAATACCTGTTGAATAGTGTCCGGCTTCCCATAAATGTTGCGCTTCTTGGCTTCCACATCCAATAATGGCTATCTTCCACGTGTCGAGCGAATGCGAGAAGCCAGGGCGTTTTTACATTTGCCACCCTAGCTATGTGAATAAACTGTCTATTAAAGAGACGGGGATTCTCAGATCCAAATCACACCATCCTCCCCCAGCGAGCATTCATCGGAGCGCGCCTCGAAAAAATCCATCCCAACATGGCCGGCCATCGCAGCTCTTCCTCTCTCTCCCGTAGCCCTAAGCCCGGAGATTGGAAGAAGTTTTCCATCCCACACAGTCAATTAGTGGAGTTCTGCACCTGTGGATTTCTCCCTCCAACAGATATGGTCCCTGTTCGAGCCGGGCTGCGCCACCTACAATGGCGGGGAGCAAGCGAGAGCTTTCCCAACCCCTCCAAGGGGAGCGGGCATGCCTCGTCCATTATTTATTAAGGGACTTGGATTTCCAATCCATCCGCTCCTCCGAGGGCTCTCGGAGTTTTACGGCCTCCAGCTGCATAACTTCACCCCTGCTTCCATATTACACATCACTGGTTATGTAGCCCTTTGTGAGCTGTTTCTGGGCTGCGAAGCTCATTTCGCGTTGTGGAAGAAGCTATTCTGCCTTGTGCCTCGTACATAGAGGGGGTCAATATATCAAGTGGGCGGAGCCGAAATATGGCATATCGCCGTGACCGGATACCTGTCCGGTACCCCGAAGAAGACATCTGAAGACTGGCCTTCGGAGTGCTTTTATATGGAGGACGTCCCCCTTCCAGATCCTATTCGGATTGGTCTTCCCGAGTTCGACAATGCCCCTTTGAAGAAACACCGAAGCCCTCAGGAGGAAGATAACAGAGACGCCCTTTACCTGATGGGCCGGATAAAGGTGCTGGCTCAATCAGGACTGACAATAACCGAGGTTATGTCAATATGCATTATGTGGGGGGTGCAGCCACTTCAATACACTTCACCTATCGTACATGTATGGTGTTTTACAGGGAAGGCCCTCGGGACGCCATGCCGAACCCGCGGTGACT
The DNA here is from genome assembly GCA_021605145.1 of Aegilops bicornis. Taxonomy (NCBI): domain Eukaryota; kingdom Viridiplantae; phylum Streptophyta; class Magnoliopsida; order Poales; family Poaceae; genus Aegilops; species Aegilops bicornis. Next base: position 332,091,986 of record CM038675.1, read on the forward strand.
CGCCAACAAGGGGCGCCGAAGCCGGGCAGGCTGAAAAGGAAGGCGATTCGGACTGAGACGCCGGCGCAGAGGTATGAAACAAAACCTCGCTCCGTGGTTGTCGTCTTTAAAAACATAACAACACCCATGTTTCCTAGAAGGAAAAACGCTCGCCGGACTATATCCGGAGAGGCTGCCGATCACGCCTCCACCAGTCGGGCTCCAGGGCCGGACACAGAGGCGGAAGCTAACACGGGGCGTGCGCCGGATGCTCCTCCTACAGAGGATGCGGATAAAATATCCGCTACAAATTCCGAAGTGGAGAGCGCCATGAATCACAAAGCGCCGCCGGCCGTACTCCGTGACGCTTGTTTCTCCCAAGAGGCGTTTGATGCCTTCAACTCAGGAGACGCGTACATCCGTGCTGCTCAAAATGGTCTTGCCAGAGCCACGGACCAGTATGTGAAGGATATATGGGTAAGAAAACTTGATGATTATATATATCAGTAGCCCCTGAGACTTGAAACAGTTGGCACAACTGATTTAAGGATCATTATTTGTGCAGGTTCTTATAGATAAGAATACCCAATTGTCTCAAGAGCTGGAAGAGTGCAAGGCCCAGCTACGGGCCGCAGTTGCCGCATTGAAGGAGTCCGAGAAGGGCCCCTCTGGTAACACTTGCTTCAAAGAATGATAGGTACCATATAGTATGCGGCATGCATGCAAATCTAACAATAGATATTGCAGATGACTCCGGAGTGAATCCGGATGAGCAACATGCCATACGGCAGCTAAAGGCTGGCGAGCGCGTGCTTACGCAAGTTAGGCGGGAGAAAAACGATCTCCAAGATGCCAATACCCAGCTGAGCGTGGAACTGAAGGATGTTCGAGCCCAGCTTGCGGACTCCGTGAAGGAGAATAAGCGGCTTCGACGCGGCATTTTCAGTAAGTGCTTGAACGAACTATTGAAAGAGTTCGGCGAAGAAGTCGGCTAACAGAGTTATGTCTGCAGGTATGCTGACAGGTCGTCCCGCGGAGGAGATGCCCGGATCTGCGGGTGATCTTCTACCAGAGCTCTCACAAATGCACAAACAAGTTCGGCAGGTGATGCAGGGTATTGCCCAGGCATTGTGGCCATCCGTCTCCCTGCCAGGAGGCATCGGAGAGCTTGTAGAGAAGCTCAAGGGAGCGCGGCGGTGCTTCCGATTATGGAAGATATCGGTCTGCCGTCAAGGTGCTAGGGAAGCCTGGGCCATGGTGAAGACGCGGTATACCAAGGCTGACCCAAACCACATGGCCGAGGTCGGACCTGTGGGGCCCGATGGGAAAGAGATCCCCGTCAGTTTAGTGTATGACCAAGTAGAGTTAGCCGCAAAGTATTCCCAACAGGATTGTAGGCTAGACAGTCTGTTGGATGGGATAGAAGAAGAATTTAGTCAGTCTAAGTGACTGTGTAAATGAAATGACATGTATAATGTCTCTAGCCGGACTACAAAACATTTGTCATGGCGGACCTTTTCGCTTCGACCTCGGGACCCGATAGTCCGGAGTGTATCCGAATACCCGCTCAGTTATGTAAAAACCGGGGTATGCGTGGAAACCAGGCGTAGGGGTCATAAGTGCTTGAATGCATAAGTACCCAACTAGCTATGGTATATTACATGGATAGTAAGAAACATCTTCCAGGAGAATAGTTTAGTTAAGGGTTCCTTTCACAGGTACGCATGCCCTAATGTGCATGTCCGGACTGCGAGAAGAGACGCAGTAAAAAACATCCGGGGGCATGTATCAAAATAAATAAAAGTCGTCTTTTGTTCACCGACTGAATATTCCCTTAAGAACGCTTAGCTTCGACTTCACCCACCGAGGTACACATCCGGTGACCCTGCAGTAACAATCACAGAGGTGCTCCCCTTATGCCCTAGCCGAATTAACGGGAACGTAGGGCATAAATACAAGAGCCAGGCAACCCAGCTTGGCCAAAACTTAAGTCATATCGATGCATATAATGGCAAAAAAGGTACATGCCAAAGAATAACACATGTGCTGGGCATGAAGCCCGGAAAGATAGTTATATTAAGCTTCTGTATAAGAAGCCCCTGTGTATAATGAGCGGCTAAGCGCGTTAATATTGTGTAGTCCAAACACAAGTTGGCCTTTTAAGGCCTTGAGGAGAAGGAAAAAGAAGAAAGAAAGAGAGAAAAGACAGATAATGTATATGCGAAAAATGGACAGGGTAAGGAGACGAACATAGAGTCCGACACTAGGCGTAGAATCTTTGGAGTCTGGCTGCGTTCCATGGGTTTGGCCCAAGTCGATTGTCCGATGCATCCCGCAGACGGTACGCTCCGCCGTTCAGAACTTGGTGTATAATGAAGGGACCTTCCCATTTGGGCTTAAGCTTGTTCTTTTTCTTCTCCGGCAGGTGTAGAACTAGTTCGCCAACGTTATAAGTTTTGGCCCGTACTTCTCTGCTTTGGTATCTTCGAGTCTGTTGCTGATAGAATGCAGAACGGGCTTTTGCCACGTCGCACTCCTCCTCCAGGGCGTCCAAACTGTCCTATCGATCAAGCTCGGCCTCTTTTTCTTCATACATGCACACTCGAGGTGAGTCATGAATTATGTCATAGGGCAAAACCGCCTCTGCGCCATACACCATAAAGAACGGTGTGTATCCGGTAGTGCGATTCGGCGTGGTCCGCAGCCCCCATAAGACGGAGTCGAGCTCCTCTACCCAGTGCGTGTTAGACTCATTTAAGGACCGCACTAATCTGGGTTTGATGCCGCTCATGATAAGACCATTTGCTCGCTCGACTTGACCGTTAGTTTGCGGGTGATAGACAGAAGCATAATCGAGCTTGATGCCCATGTTGCTGCACCAAAGTTTTACCTCGTCGGCTGTAAAGTTCGTGCCGTTGTCGGTAATGATGTTGTGGGGGACGCCATAACGGTGTACAACCCCAGATATGAAGTCTATCACCGGTCCAGATTCGGCGGTTTTAACGGGTTCGGCTTCTATCCATTTGGTGAATTTATCCACCATGACCAGTAAGTATTTTCTCTTATGGGTTCCCCCTTTAAGGGGTCCGACCATATCAAGCCCCCAGACCGCGAAGGGCCAGGTAATAGGGATTTTTTGGAGAGCGGTGGGCGGTATATGTCTTTGGTTTGCGAAAAGCTGGCAACCGACGCAGCGTTGGACCAAGTCCTGCAGACCGCCGGCCGTCGGCCAATAGAAACCTGACGGAAGGCCTTGCTTACAAGGGCCGGGCTGCGGCGTGGTGGCCGCCGAGTCCAAAGCATGGATTTACGCCAAAAGCTTCCGCCCTTCCTCTTCGGAGATGCACCTTTGAAGGACTCCGGTAGTGCTTTTCTTATAAAGCTCTCCCTCGTGGAGTAGGCTTTAGATCGCCGCACTATGCAGCGTGCCTCATTTTGGTCCTCGGGAAGTTCCTGCCTAGTTATGTAGGCCAGGAAATGGTTCTGTCCACGGGGCGATGACGACCATTATTACGTGGGCTGAAGGTGTTATTTCGGTGGCAGAGCCTCCGATTGTGTCAGAGTGTTCGGTATCTGGCGTTGTGGCCGGGTCCGGACTATTGTTACCGGTGTCCCCTTCCCATACCACGGATGGCTTAAACAGCCTTTCCAAGAAGATGTTAGGTGGGACAGGGTCGCGCTTAGCGCCAATACGGGCGAGGATATCCGCCGCCTGATTGTTTTTCCGGGCCACATGGTGGAATTCGAGCCCCTCGAACCGAGCTGACATCTTGAGGACGGCGTTGCGATAAGCCGCCATTTTTGGATCCTTGGCATCGAAGTCTCCATTTATTTGGGATATTGCGAGGTTCGAGTCCCCACGCACCTCCAGGCGTAGAATGCCCATGGAAACTGCCATCCGAAGACCATGTAACATGGCCTCGTATTCGGCTGCGTTGTTGGAGTCTGTGTACAGTATTTGGAGTATGTATTGGACTATATCTCCGGTGGGGGACGTCAGGACGACGCCAGCCCCCAGACCAGCCATCATTTTAGAGCCGTCGAAGTGCATGATCCAATTGGAGTACGCGCCGTACTCTTTAGGGAGTCTGGCTTCTGTCCATTCGGCGACAAAATCGGCCAATACTTGCGACTTAATGGCTCGCCAAGGTTTATATGTTATGTCGAATGGGAGGAGCTCAATGGCACATTTGGCAATCCGGCCCGTGGCGTCGCGGTTATTTATTATGTCGTTGAGTGGTACTTCCGAGGCCACTGTGATTGAACACTCTTGAAAGTAGTGTCTTAGTTTCCGGGATGCCATGAATACCGCATATGCTACCTTTTGATAATGCGGGTATCGTGATTTGCATGGAGTGAGGACAGTGGATACATAATATACCGGCTTTTGAAGTGGGAATTTATGTCCGTCCGTTTCTCGTTCGACGACGCGTAATCGCGCTTACAACTTGATGAGTTGCCGCTATATATAGCAGCATTGGTTCGCCGATGTTTGGCGCGCCGAGATTGGGTTGGTGGCAGGATGGCCTTTATGTCTTCCAGTCGCCGCGGGCCGCGCGTCCGTCCATTCGAAGTGTTCGGTGCGCCCAAGAAGGCGATAAAGGGGTAATGCCTTTTCTCCTAATCGGGAGATAAAACGGCTTAAGGCCGCCACACATCCAGTTAATTTCTGGATTTGCTTGAGGTCAGTTGGGATGGCCAAGTGTGACAGGGCTTGGATTTTAGCCGAATTTGCTTCAATTCCTCTACTGGAGACGATGAAGCCCATGAGCTTTCCGGCGGGCACGCCGAAAATGCATTTTTCCAGATTGAGCTTGATGTGGTATGTTCGGAGATTGTCGAACATAAGCCTCAAGTCGTCTATTAAATAGTCGACGTGTCTGGTTTTAACGACCACATCGTCTACGTATGCCTCCACTGTTTTGCCAATCTGTCTTTCCAGGCATGTCTGAATCATGTGTTGATACGTTGCACCGGCGTTCTTGAGCCCAAAAGGCATAGTGTTAAAACAGAAGGGGCCGTATGGGGTGATAAATGCCGTTGCGGCTTGGTCGGGCTCTGCCATCTTAATCTGATGGTATCCGGAGTATGCGTCGAGGAAACACAATGAGTCGTGTCCTACAGTAGCATCGATAATTTGATCGATGCGGGGGAGGGGGAAGAGATCCTTGGGACAAGCCTTGTTCAGGTCTTTGAAATCCACACATAGGCGCCAGGATTTGTCCTTCTTTGGTACCATCACCAGGTTTGCTAGCCAGTTCGGATGTTTTATTTCTCTAATGAATCCGGCCTCCGGTAACTTGGCTAGCTCCTCTCCCATGGCTTGTCGCTTGGGTTCAGAGAAACGCCAAAGAGTGTGCTTGACCGGCTTAAATCCCTTTAGAATGTTAAGGCTATGCTCGGGCAACCTGCGTGGGATTCCTGGCATGTCTGAAGGATGCCAAGAGAATATGTCCCAATTCTCGCGCAGGAACTCCCGTAGTGCGGCGTCTACAGCGGGGGTTTAACTGTGCCCCGATGGATGCTGTTTTTGTAGGGTCCGTTGGGTGGACTTGGAATTTGACTATTTCATCTGCTGGTTTAAAAGAAGTGGATTTGGATCTTTTGTCGAGTATCACGTCGTCCCTGTCCACTGTGGAGCGTAGCGCAATTAATTCCTCTACCGCGAGGGCTTCGGATAATACCTCGAGGGCCAGTGCGGCTGTTTTGTTTTCGGTATGAGCGCTATGTCCGGATCACTAGCTAGAGTGATGATTCCATTGGGCCCGGGCATTTTGAGCTTCATGTACCCGTAATGGGGTATGGCTTGGAAGATTGTGAATGCCTCCCGCCCTAAAAGGGCCTGGTATCCGCTACTAAACGGGGCCACTTGGAATGTAATTTCTTCGGACTATAATTCTCCGGAGTGCCGAATACCACATCTAGTGTGATTTTCCTAGCGCAGCGTGCCTCCCAACTAGGGATGATTCCTCTGAAGGTCGTGCTGCTTTGCTCAATGTAGTTCCTGTCTATTTCCATTTTTTGAAGAGTTTCCTCATAAATGAGGTTTAGTCCGCTGCCGCCGTCCATGAGCACTTCAGTGAGCCGAAAGCCGTCCACAATTGGACTAAGGACCAATGCGGCTGGTGCTCGGGCTGTTTGGAATTTAGGTTCGTCACTGGCTTTGAAGATGATAGCCGTGTCGCTCCATGAATTTATTGCTGCCATGTGGCAGACTTCGGCAAGGCTACGGAGTGCTCGCTTGCGCCTATTATTTGAGGCGAATGTCTCGAAGACTGTCAATACTGTATTGTTGTCGACGAGATGGTGCTCTGCGGTGTTTTGAATGAGGAGATCCTCACCGCTTTTGGCCACCTGCCGGAGTACCCAACATGCTCTAAGGCTAGGTGTTGGTATGGTATCCGCTGTATTGTGGATTTTGCAGGGCCTGTTAAGCCATCCCTCCAATACGGTTCCACACCCTGTAGTGGGCTTTTGCTTCTTTGTAATTGAATCGGGCGACTTATGAGAGTGCACCCTTTTAATTCGGACTGGGTGTTTAGTCAGAGCCGGATTATCCCAGAATTTTGTTTCGGTTTTCCAAGCACTTTCCATCGCACAGTACTTCCGTACTATGGCCGCCAAGTCAGCGAAGTGTGCTATGTCACGGCGACTTATGGCGTTAAGGATTCCCTTGTCCGTGCAATTATTGCAGAAGAATGAGATTGCGTCTTCCTCGCGACAGTCCTTGACCTTGTTCATTACAACGAGGAATCTGGCCCATTAATGATGTCTTTGTTTCCGGGCTCTTGCCTAATGTGGGAAAGATCGTTTATATCTGGGTGGGTGGGTGGATTTGAGTCCGAACCTGACCCGATCTCGAGACCCAGGCGGAGGAGTTTCCGATCTTGGAAGTTCGGGCTCGGGATGTTGCCCAATAGGTGCGGCCCATTGCTGATTCTAGGTTCAGGGCTTGGGTGATGTCCTTCCGTAAACGGGTATCCGGCCCGGAGAGCTCGGGAATCCGGACATAGTTTGTCCTTAAGATAGAGGAAGAATCGCCGCATTGTTCCTCCACCACCGCTATCTGATGGGTGACCGGCGGAGAGTTAATCTCCCTTTGGTTGGGTTTAAGCACAATCCGATCATAGTCCGTAGCGACTCCCAAAGCGGCGATGCGATCCAAGAGCTCGTTTGGCGAAGAGAGCTCCATTGGATTCATCTGCTCGGCAAGTTCAGAGCCGACGTGGAGGCTGTTTTCGATGACCCGAGAAATCATCGATCGGTCTGCAATGACGAACAGGCGGTCATGACGAAGCCGCCTAGCCGGAGAGTTTGGCCGACAGCCAGGGCTCCCCCAGAGGTGACGTTGTCCTTGACAACGAGACGAGGCATCCTTCCTTACGGTGACGGCACAGTGGAACTCTCAATGAAAGCACCAATGTCGGTGTCAAAACCGGCGGATCTCGGGTAGGGGGTCCCGAACTGTGCGTCTAAGGCGGATGGTAATAGGAGGCAGGGGACACGATGTTTACCTGTGTTCGGGCCCTCTCGATGGAGGTAATACCCTACTTCCTGCTTGATTGATCTTGATGATATGAGTATTACAAGAGTTGATCTACCATGAGATCATAGAGGCTAAACCCTAGAAGTTAGCCTATGGTATGATTGTTATTCCTGTCCTACGGACTAAACCCTCCGGTTTATATAGACACGGAGGGGGCTAGGGTTACACAGAGTCGGTTACAAGGGAGGAGATCTACATATCCGTATTGCCAAGCTTGCCTTCCACGCCAAGGAGAGTCCCATCCGGACACGGGACGAAGTCTTCAATCTGGTATCTTCATGGTCCAACAGTCCGGCCAAAGGATATAGTCCGGCTGTCCGGATACCCCCTAATCCAGGACTCCCTCAATCGGTATCATGAACTTTTTTATTTCTTACGTTGTTGTGAAGCAAAAAAAAATTCACCATGCATACCCATGTCGGAAATCCTGGCTCCGCCATTGGGTCCATGGACAACCAAACGACCATTGCCGCCGCATGAATGAGCCACCGAGGCGCCGCTCCCATACCGGAGCCGGCCTGACCTTGTCTATGACAGCCGGGAAGCCTTCATGCACGTGCCCCTAAGGACTAGCATTCGGGAGCCACGGCTGTCGCCATTGAATCCTTGAATCTATCTGAAGAACCTGGCACCAAATCTCGCCGTTGCTATGCATGATGAGAAACCATAACCTCACCGCTCCGAGAAGCTCGCAGGAATCTACGCCGAAGCTTCGTTTAATCCGTCCCGACAAACGAACTTGAGGAGCATCAGAGCCTAGAAGACTGGCTCGAAGAAAAAGCGTCGCCATCCGTCTGAGCGCCGCCCTTGCGAGAACCAAAAACCTACCTATCTAAGCCAAGGCACGAGGATTACCCTCCCCGCCACCGGCCGCCGGAGCGGCATGTGGAGGGGAGGTGAATCCACAGGCTCGCCGGCGAAGATGAAGGGAGAAAGGCTTTCTCTAGTTGATGTAGTTGTAGGTAGCTCTAATCCACCATTTGATCATGCTGACATGATTTATGCACACATGGCCAAAAAACATGCCACATCAGTCAGCTCTCACTAACTAAAACTTCCAATATCTCTCTAAAATATGGTCAGAATGAGTCAATTTTTCTGAATCAATACCATATATATATATATATATATATTTCTTTAAAAAAAATCCTACTCTTCGAGAATATTGAAATTTGAAAAAGAAACAATTGAGTCAACAAACCACTGATATCTTCAAAAACTTGTGGTCCAAATAAGTTAAAAGGTTCTCAAAGCACAGGATATATACTTTTTTATTTTTTAAATATTAAATTTTACCAAAAATCATAATGACCAACTAAAACTCTACGAAATACATCGCAAAAAAATCCTAAAATATTGGCAGTTTTTATTGGACATGACCATATTTTCATATTTTTTTTTTGCCATCGTGTGCACTTAGAAACAAGTCCCACTCACCAGGAATCATGCCAACATAGTGAAATGATGGATTAGAGATAATTATAACAGGCTACAACGATAGATGGTGTTTTGTGCAAAATCAACCATCGATTGCATTCATGCGATTTCCGCAGGAAGAGGAAGATAAATCTGACTAAAAATGATAGAATCGGATAACGACCAAACGTCAGGTACAGACACATGACAAACAAACGATTTCAAGGATGGCAACTTTTAGTAGGCAAGCATGTCAACTTTGTGCTTCAATTTATTTTTTGACACAAAATAGTCGTTTGTGTCAACTAACTTGTCATTCTTGCATCACTAGAATTGCCATCATTTTATTTCCTCGAGAAAAGGAAGATAAATCTGACTAAAAATGATAGGAATCTGATAACAACCCAACGTCACGGCACATGACGAATCAAACGTTTTCTATGACAAATTTAATAACGCAAGGATGGCAACTTTAGTAAGCAAGCATGCCAACTTCGTGCTTCAATTTATTTTTTAATAGAAAATGGCCATGTGTGTCGACTAACTTGTCATTCCTGCGTCACTAGAATTGCCATGTGCCCATACGTTACGTACTCATCATTTCCGAAATGATATCGGCAAGGAGAAAGACAACTCTAATTTGGATCAAACATTAGAACCTGTTAGGGCATCTTTAATTGACAACGTTCGGATTAAAAAAGTGTTTGCTTTGGAAAGCAGGACCACGTACTGAACATGGTTCATTAGCCACTTACATCTTCACTACTAATAAATAATCAAATATGATTTTCTCTAAACGCACTCCACAAGAAGTACACAATTACCACCGCATGATTAGGTCCACCTAACTTAATCTAACAGCTGGCCTTAACTTGATCTATTTTATGTGTGCACGTAATAATTTACATTGGCTGACCATTCTCCACCGGGTTTCGCAAAAAAAAAGAGCTCATTCTTCACCGGGGAGAAAAATATGGAATGCCACCCCCCGTAACACCCTACAATCACGGGACGCGAAAACAGAAACCTAATCGTCCTAAAACACGATGCACCCTGCTGCCTGTTCACTCACGCGAGCAGCCGCCGCAGATGCCGCAGGGACGAGCCGCCGCCGATCCTCCTACTCCTCATTCACCCCCAATCTTCCGGGCGCCACCCCAACTCTCCACCTCCAACAGCGCGGGTCCTGCTGGAGGCGGCGGCCGCCTCCAACCCCGTCTCTCGCCGTCAACAGGAGGCGTTGACCATGACTCCCTGTTGAAGGACGCGAGCGCTGATGGCCGCCGCCGCCGCACATGATGTGAGCTCGAACCACCCCGCCGGCCGCTCCTCCTTTGATGGACGCAAGCGCAGGCAGCCATCGGCCGCTCCTCCTATGCTGCCACACGTACACTGCCGCCCTCCTCTGTCGTGCGCGCGTGGCCGCCGATCTGATTCGTGAGCCAGAGAAGCCAGTAAGTTTCCTTCCTTCGTGGTTCACGTTCACAGGTGTCTACGGAGCTTCACGCCACGGTCTAGATGGCGACAAGGTACTAATTAAACCGGATAGTCTGTCTTCATCGGAAACTGGCCGTATGTCCACCATGATACTCGCATGCTGGCCGCCTCCACACAACCGGTCTGCGCCCACGAAGCTGCAGCCTGCAGGTAATTAGTCTCATGGGAACCAAATAATCCTAACGATCAAGGTCCAATTATTAATTAAGATGGCTGCTTGCGGACGCCGAGGAATTGATCCCGGGCACCAGTGATCCCGGATGAACAGTACAATCCGTAAAAATAGTAAAAATATTCAAAAAAATCTGAACTTTTTTGTCAAGAACGTTGATGTTTTTCTACATGCGTGCCAATTTTCGTGATGAAATGACATTTGTGGAGGTGTCAGCAAAAAACAAAATCATGCTCCAAAAAAACTGTTTTTGGAAGCATTTTGGAGCATCGATTTTGTTTTTTTTGCTGAGACCTGCATGAATGTCATTTTGTCATGAAAATTTCTACGCATGTGAAAAATATATCAATGTTTGTTATAAAAAAAATCAGATTTTTTTGAACTTTTTTTTAAAAAATCGCTTTGTACTGTAGAAAGGGTGCCTGAGCTCGAGCTCACAATAGCACTTTCGGCTGCTTGCTTGCTTCTTTTGCCTACAAGTGTGAATGTGTGATCGCTTGCTTCTTCACAGCAGCATGTTCTGAGAGTGGGATCGTGCTTCTTCTAATTGATTAAGGTAGTTGTTTGTTTGCTTTTTTTGTGCTCGCTCACTTGCATTTTTATCTTAGTATGCAAGCTTTCTGTGTACTACGTTATCAATTAAGAGGATTGAGTTCTCTGGACACAATTTAGTTATTATGGTGAAAAGGCCATGTGAAAAAGTAAATAGGCAATGGAACAGGTAAGACAGACACACGGGTCGTATGCTGCAGAGTTTTGACGTGCTTCTTCGTTTTGCAATATGAAACAGAAGAACATATACCTGACATAGAACATATATAAAGCTTCAGCATGGAAATCCGAAGCAACTATTTTTTTGTTCGATGTACTGTCAATAGCATTTTCAAGTCCATATTGACTATTCGATCAAATATGTAGGTAGGACTTCAGAGTTTTTATTGACATGGTGGAGTTGGAGTTTAGAGTTTTTATTGATAGGACTTTAGATGGGGTTGAAGCAACAAAGCACTCCACCGGTGCATGACAGTACTTATTAACAAAGCATGCTTCCATGCGTCCTTTCTCACCTGACCTGCGATCTAGGGTTTCGTGTGGTCAATCATGGTCTGGCTTTGTTCGCGTCACCCAGCCGACCTCTAACCCCCCCCCCCCCCCCAGTCCCTTTTTCTTTATTTTCTTTATTTCCCTCTTCGGAGGGTGACTTCCTTCTTGACCTTTGTTTACTTGATTTCTGATTAGCATTTCTAATCCTGAGCTCGATTTGAAGAGACCACGATGAAAGATCGACTTTAGTTAGTTCTGACTACATCACCAGTTAACTCAATTTTGGAACTACAGTTTACATGTGTATTTTGCTGTTGGGGGATTATGTTCAAGGTTTCATTTTTATCCCAACACTAAGTATTTTAGTGGTGTATAACTGTACCAACTATTATTATTTGTTGCAATAGGGATTAGTGTAGATTGATACAAAAGCATGCTGAATAGTAGGTCGTACCCTACTGAAAGATTCTTTTTTTCCATATGTAGGTACATCAGCATATCATGTTAGTCCATATTTAATTCAAAGGTAGGACTTCCTTGTAGTTATATTTGCAGATAGCCTTGTATTTGTTACCAAGGTTCGGTTTGCAGTAGCTCAACTGTGATGTGGGAAATACCTTGTTTTATATGTTCTATATATAGGTTACGTTGATGATTTCATCTGTTGTAGTGAATGGTTAGTTAGTCAGTCCGTTTGCATGAACTTTAGAACAAAACTGCAGTTTCCATCTCTTAGGACATTTTGCTTGGCTGTGTGTAGAGTGTATGGTTAATGTTTCTCCCGTGATTATTCTGGTGTGGAACTGTGAGCCCTTCAGAAGTTGACCTCTAGCTTGCTTTATAACTATATATAAATTATTAGTTGTAGCTCCTTGTGCATCTGTTTCCCCCCTCACTCTTGCACTAGAGGCCCTTCTGAAGCTAACTGAATTATTGTCGGATTACAATTCTTCCAAAAGAATTGATTGCACTTACATGCATTCTACCTCTTACATGTAGAGGTGGAAGACTTCTCTTTTTTGATGGAATCTAGATCTAAAGAAGCATAATCATGCAGAGGAACAGGTCGCCCACCTTGGTACAAATGTACTACCCGATTTTATACATGTGTTGGATTAGATGATATTTGATGATTTGAGCCTTGTACTGATGGGATTTCCACAACACTACGTACAATCTAAACAAAGTCTGAAAATATTTATCAGAATATTTGTTTCAAACAAATAATTATGCAAAATACTACACTTATCATCCCGGATGATGGTTATTAATTACAAATCTCATTTTCATTTTTATTTTGAGGATAGCACATATAGCATTTTCATTTATTTTCTTTACCTACTTGAAATAAAAAGAAGGTCTAGACGAAAAATCAACTACATAAAGGAAAGTAATTAAAAAAAGGTGAAATTTGGAAAATCATTTGCATTGTCAAACGTGCGTTGCACGTGCAGGCTTACTAGTATTTTTAAACAAAAGGACTTCGCAAAGTAACAAGACGATCAGCATGCTGTCTTCGAGAGACAAAGCAAGTTTCTGATTGAGAGGTTGATACCATTAACTAAATTTTAGCCTGCCACTCGTTACTGATAATAACAGCATGTTCATATCATAAAACTAACAGATGAGTAGACAAGCTCCCAGAGCAAACAATTTCCAACAAGCAAAGCAGCCATAGCAGCAGTGCGAAGAACATTTCACTCGTCCTCCTGACTGCGAAGCCTAGCAAGCTTGTTTGTGACAACAATATCCAGCTGCGCAGCACGCTCCACAATGTCCTTCGGCTTCTTGGTAGAGACGTTGTGGGCCATCTCAGCACAGTATGTCCTGTTGGCAATAAAAGCCATGCAAGAGTTAATCAGAAAATGAAGAATGGTGACACCAATCAGCACAATTCAGAATCAGAAGAGTGAAGAACCATCTAACTTGAGAATATTAGGTTCTTGACACCAATCAGCACCTAATATTGGAAGTGTAACTGTGTAAGTTACCTGTTGTGCATCATAAGCAGCTCCAACTCGGAGACATTGTGGACAACAAACTTCTTGAACTTGTTTGGCAGGTAATGCCTGGTCTTCTTGTCAGAACCATAGCCAATGTTGGGCATCAAAGTACATCCCTTGAACTTTCTCCTCACACGGGAATCAATACCCTTTGGCCTGCGCCAGCTGGTCTGTAGATATAGAGGCGTGAAATTTTCAGTTTAAGCTGTTAAGCACACATGTCACTAAGAAAAACATGTCAAGAAAACACAGAACTTGAGCATATAAGAAAGACAAAAGAAGTTTGGCATATGCTGCTGCTTATGTGTTGTCTAAAGCATAGTTTTAAATAGCCGGCTATAGGTCCGCTATAGCCCGCTATAGCCTTTTCGGCAGGGCGCCGCTAAATGATCGCTTTCATAAATAACCCGCTATAGCTCCGCTATAGCTGATTTGGAGGCCCGCCGCTATTTTCCATAGCCCGCTATGTAAAACATTGAAGCACGATGCCAGTCAGGAATAAGCTATACATTCAATTTCTAAGGTATTCATTCCAAATTATAAGATGTTCTAATTTTTTTTCTGAATCGTATGTATATAGACACGCTTCGGGGGTCGCGCTATTCGTTACCCTGGGTGAGGAATAGTTATTCCTCAACCCCCCCCCCCCACCCCCCGCTCTCTCATTACATCACTACACCACTTTTTTATGTCCCTAAAATTTTGTCCTACGTCAGAAGTGAAAAGAGAAGGTAAGAAAATGTATGTCCGTCAAAAAGATATTTCACGTGAAGTAAATTTTTGAAAGTAAAAACATAGTATAAAGTGTACATATAAATGTAAATTTTGTGTTTTTATGATTCATATCTTACTTTTCTTATACCGTTTTTTGTGTGGTGAATCAATATAAACGTAATTATTCGTATACCAAACATAATAACTTAAAAAAAAAACTTCTGTGGAAAATAACTTATTCTATATGTTTCGGTGTGTTTGTTCACACATTAGTCCGTATGTAGTCCATATTGAAATATGTAAAACATCTTATAATTCAGAATGAAGGGAGTATGTTTTGAAAAAGAGCACTCCATGCAAACAACGGATTTTTTAAGATGTTGAGTGTAGCAAAACAGATGCTACATCTTGAAACATCACTTCTTTGGCAGGTGCACTTGCTATCACAGATTCATTGAACAAAAAATGTTACTACAAGAAGTTAAATATAACAGGGAAAGAATTCGTTTGCTCAAAGGATCAGACAGAAGGCATAATCATGTGAAAGACAAGATTTTCTTCAGCAACCAGTGGATAACAAGTGTCGGGAGAAATCTAGGCAAGCACTCATACTCAGAATGAAGCCACGCCTTTAATATCCAACCCACTTCATGAAAATCATGAAGTTATTGTTGTAGAAGAGTTTGCGACAGCCACAGTGCTATACTAATGCAAGGGCTAGTGTGCTCTCTTACTTCATCCCAATGTTCACTGAAGAAAACATTCTCTTCCTCAGACCTTTTACTAAGACATCATTTCCTTCCTTTCAAACCGCAAGACAGAAACAGTGAAACAAAACAAAAGATCCCAATACAAAAGAAACAACACCACATTTCTACAGGCTATGTCCGGCTTCCACTTATCTACCATTTCAAAAGTACCATTGTGCTATTCAAGGTTAACGATAAATTAGGAATACACCGCAACTACAATGACCAACAACAGTCACGCTTAGAATTTAGCATCAGAAACTACTCCGAAAGGCTAAACTACTACACCGGCGCACAGCAATCGCCATCTAGAGCCGGAACACATCATCTGAACTAAGCAACCGAAACCCGTGGCGCCTACGAATTCCACTGGGTAAAAGTTTGGTATAAGTGGTTACCTTGAGGCCGATGTAGCGGTCGCTATGGGCCCTCTTGAAGTGCTTGACCCTCTTCTTCACGATCTTCCTCGTCAGAAGCGGCACCGCCATCTCTGATCTGCCGGGCAAATCCACCAGAAGGAGTTCGAATCAGATGGAGAAGATAGCATCGCAAGAAGACAGGGTGGGAGCTCTGCTACGGACTGCTTGCCGGTACCTGAGAAAGCTGACGAGCCTAACACTAACCCGAAGCGGGGAGGAGGAAGAACGGCGGCGGCGGCAGGGTTGTATTTGCAAGGCGGCGCGGTGTTTATGCCCTCCGCGAACCCTAGGTATGTGGGCTATGATGGGCCACTGCCGACTAGCCCACTACGAGAAAGATGCACTCTTGTTTTTTCGACAAAGCCTGCACTTTATTAGCTCAAATGAAGCATCAAGAAATCATGGCATAAACTTTCGGCCGGTCGGCTGCTAGCCATCCGATCTGAAAGTCATGAACGGTCAGATCTCACGTCATCTTTCTTTCCCTTCCCTATCCTTCTTCCCCGCAAGCACAAGGAAACAAAAAACACAACGACTGTTATTGATTCATGCCACGCGACCTCGAGGCTTCGGTGGTTCCCCAATGCTCATTGCTCGCCGTCGTCGCTCGCGGGTTGCAGCAGAAATAACAAAGCAACGCCACTTTGAAAAGCAAAACACATGGTTCCAACAAAAAATTGATATGGCTCCAGCAAACAATAAAGTGGTTGCAGCAAAAATGCTATGATTCCAGCGAAAATACATTGATATGGTTCCAGCAAAAAACACACATGGTTCCAACAAGAAATGATATAGCTCCAGCAAAAATGAAAAGAACAATGCAGCAGAAAAAAGCATGGTGCCGCCGTCGTAGCCGCCCCAACACCATCCTTGCCGATTGTAGCAAGTCAAAATGTTGGTTCCAGCAAAAAAATCTGTGCGGCAAATATCATGGCACCTGTCGCCTTGCTTGTCCGATACCATCCTCTCCTCAGCAAATTGAGAAAATGGTTCCAGCAAAAATCGAAGGGGTTCCAGCAAAAATCGAAGGGGTTCCAGCAATAATAATAAAAAGATAGCAACTTACCACAGCCGCCGTTGTCGCCGGCCATCACCATCCTCACAGGTTGAAGCAAATCCCCATTCCGGTTCCAGCACTGCATTCTCACCGGGGCCAGCGTGTGTCCTCCGCGCGTTGCTGTCGAGCTGAGGGCGCAAACAACCTCTGCCGCATGCCGGCCGCTCCATGGGCACAGCTTCATTGCGGTAGCGGCGCGACTCCTTCGATGTCATTGGCGTCCCTCAAATTGATCACCGGTCTTTGGGATTCCGGGATTGAGCGAGAGAGGAACAACGGCAGGGAAGAAATGGATACATACTCGCGTGAGGGTGGGGATAAGGTTTCTATGAAGAGCGGTGGTCAAGCGGTCGCGTGGGTCCAGGTATGTGTGCGTTGCGTGACGAGGGGACCAGCCTAGTTTCGGCCGGCGCGCCGAACCCAAACATTTCCCTTGTCTTTTTGACAAAGCGTGCACTTTATTAGCTCAAATGAAGCATTAAGAACCTTAAGAAATAAATAAGGTCGCAACCTTCCTCGCGAAGCGTTTTTTTACGTAAAGGGGCGATTCTTTGGGCGACTAGGTTTTCCGCTGGTCCGCCGCCAGCCGCCTCCTCGGCGACGGCGCGGGGGCCGCCATTTTGCTGTCCCAGGTCGATGCCCTGAAGCGTCGTCGCTGGTTCTCTCTCTCTCCACTACGAGTTCGTGGTCGCCTTAGATCGGCCGTAGTAGGATTAGATTTCCTGCCTGGACGTCTTAATTAGGTCAGTTTGTTGTGCATGAGAGAGTGAGTTTTCGTGGGGGTTTTGTTTGCCCTTCTCAGATTGGTTGAGGTGAAAATCGGAAGGCCTTACATCAAGGTGGACTGGTGAAGTGTGCTCTGATAGTGCCCTAATCCCTGAGAATAACACATCCAACGATACATCAACGACTCCTCGAGAGGGTGACCGCTGGGAGCAATGAAATTCATATGTTGAAACTGTCGCGGTATTGAAAGTGCAACTATCCCTGGGTGGTTTTGGTAATTCCTAACAACATATAGCTCATCGAACTAATGCTCTTTCAAGATGGTCATTTCAGAAAGTTCAATGATTGGCATGGCATGGACTAGGAATGTGGACCCCTCAAAATGCTAAGGACACATATTGGCTCAAGCTCAAGACTCTACCTTTTTCATTTTAGTGATCCAATATCACATTGAGTCCTTAGGAAAAGCCAATACTATTAAAAGGGGATGAGGTGTTGCTTAATGGCTTGCTTGCTCAAAATGCTTAGTGATATGCTCCAAAAGCCCTCAACCACTTTCTCATATCCACATATGTCCCAAACCAAAAGTCAAACTCGGCCCCATCGATTTGATCTATCCGGCGCCACCGAGTTCATTTGACATAGCCATAGCCAGAAACCCTAATTGGTTCGGTCTCACCGAGATGGGATTGCAAACTCTCTGTTTCCCTTCGTAACATTTCGGTCTAACCGAGATGAGCGATCGGTCCCACCGAGTTCACAATGCAAACTCTTTGTTTCCTTTTCGTAACATTTCGGTCTAACCGAAATGAGCGATCGCTCCCACCGAGTTTGCCTGACCAACTCTCTGTGTGCCTATTACAGAAAATCAGTCTCACCGAGTTTATCTGATCGGTCTCACCGAGATTACGTTATGCCCTAACCCCAATGAAATTGGTCCCACCGAGTTGACATGTCGGTCCCACCGAAAATCCTAACGTTCACATTTGGAACTAAATCGGTCTGACCAAGTTTCATGATTCGGTCCCACCGAGTTTGGTGAACTGTGTGTAACGGTTAGATTTTGTGTGGAGGCTATATATACCCCTCCACCCACTCTTCATTCATGGAGAGAGCCATCAGAACGTGCCTACACTTATACCATTCATTTTCTAAGAGAGAACCACCTACTCATGTGTTGAGACCAAGATATTCCGTTCCAACCACAAGAATCTTGATCTCTAGCCTTCCCCAAGTTGCTTTCCACTCAAATCATCTTTCCACCAAATCCAAACCTGTGAGAGAGAGTTGAGTGTTGGGGAGACTATCATTTGAAGCACAGGAGCAAGGAGTTCATCATCAACACACCATCTATTACCTTTTGAAGAGTGGTGTCTCCTAGATTGGTTAGTTGTCACTTGGGAGCCTCCGACAAGATTATGGAGTTGAACCAAGGAGTTTGTACGGGCAAGGAGATCGCCTAACGGTCACTAGGTTTACTATATCGGTCTGACCGAGTTTTATGATTCGGTCCCACCGAGTTTGGTAAATTGTGTGTAACGGTTAGATTTTGTGTGGAGGCTATATATACCCCTCCACCTCCTCTTCATTCGTGGAGAGAGCCATCAGAACAAACCTACACTTCCAACTTACCGGTTACGAGAGAGAACCACCTACTCATGTGTTGAGGCCAAGATATTCCATTCCAACCATATGAATCTTGATCTCTAGCCTTCCCCAAGTTGCTTTCCACTCAAATCTTCTTTCCACCAGATCCAAATCCTATGAGAGAGAGAGTTGAGTGTTGGGGAGACTATCATTTGAAGCACAAGAGCAAGGAGTTCATCATCAACACACCATTTGTTACTTCTTGGAGAGTGGTGTCTCCTAGATTGGCTAGGTGTCACTTGGGAGCCTCCGACAAGATTGTGGAGTTGAACCAAGGAGTTTGTAAGGGCAAGGAGATCGCCTACCGTGAAGATCTACCGCTAGTGAGGCAAGTCCTTCGTGGGCGATGGCCATGGTGGGATAGACAAGGTTGCTTCTTCATGGACCCTTCGTGGGTGGAGCCCTCCGTGGACTCGCGCAGCCGTTACCCTTCGTGGGTTGAAGTCTCCATCAACGTTGATGTATGATAGCACTACGTATCGGAACCACGCCAAAATCTCTGTGTCTGCACTGCGTTTGCTCCCTCCAAACTCCTCCCTTTTACCTTCATATGCAATGATTTACATTCCGCTGCTATACTCTTAGATTTGCATGTGTAGGTTGGTTGCTTGACTTGTGTTATCTTGCTAAAATCTGCCAAGACTTAAAATTAGGAAAAGGCTAGATTTTTATTTGTTCAAGTAGTCTAATTACCCCCCTCCCCTCTAGACATACTTTAGATCCTACAAGTGGTATCAGAGCTTTGGTCTCCATTTGCCTTGATTTCCATAGCTTTGGTGATCATAGCCTTGGTTTCACATAGCGAGGGAAATTACCACCGTAGAGGTCCTTACTTTGATGGTACTAATTTTGCTAGTTGGAAGCATAAGATGAAAATGCATATTCTTGGACATAACCCGGCGTTTGGGTTATTATGTGTATTGGCTTGCAAGGTGAATTCTTTGATGGGAGAAAACCAAATCGTGAAGCTACCGCGGAAGAATTGAAGATGCTGCAATACAATGCTCAAGCTTGCGATATCCTCTTCAACGGATTGTGCCCCGAAGAATTCAACAAAATCAGCCGTCTTGAGAATGCAAAGGAAATTTGGGATACTTTGATTGATATGCACGAAGGTACCGACTCCGTCAAGGAATGCAAATTGGATATGCTTCAAAGTCGACTTGACAAGTTCAAAATGAAGGATGGTGAAGGTGTCAACTGAAATGTACTCTAGGCTTGCTCTCATCACAAATGAGATTGCCCGGCTTAGGAAGTGAAGAGATGACCGATAGATTCATCATCAAGAAGATCCTAAGAGCCTTGGATGGAAAATATGATACCGTGTGCACATTGATCCAAATGATGCCCAATTACAAAGATCTCAAGCCAACGGAAGTCATTGGAAGAATTGTTGCTCATGAGATGTCACTCAAGGATAAAGAAGAGCTTCACAACAAGTCAAGCGGTGCTTACAAAGCCTCATGTGATGCTCCTACATCATCAAGTGAGAAACAAGCCTTCAATGAGGAATTCAGCCTAGTGGTGAAGAATTTCAACAAGTTCTACAAGAGTAGAAGCAAAGAAAGAAGTTCCAAGTCAAGGTCCTACAATGACAAAACATCTTCTAGTCGTGAACGTAATTGCTACAATTGTGGAAGACCCGGACACTACTCCAATGAGTGTACGACTCCCTACAAAAGAAGAGAAGACTCATCCAAAAGGAGAAGTAAAAGAGAAGAATCACCTCCAAGAGAGAGAAGGAGTAGAGATGATCGTTATGAACGAAGAACCTCTCGCAGAAGCAAGGATTCGAAAAGGAAGGACAAGTCATCAAGGAGCTACACAAAACGAAGACATCAAGCTCATGTTGGTGAATGGGTATCCGGCTCCGACTCCGACCATCACTCCGAGAGAAGTTATCACTCCGACTCCAAATATACTAAAGATGAAGGTGTTGCTGGTCTAGCACTTGTGCCAACCAACTCCTACGACATATTTGACTCATCAAATGAAGGAATTTGGAGATGCTTCATGGCTAAAGGCCCAAAGGTATCACACCCCGAGTATGTTGATTTCAATAGTGATGAAGATGACTTGCTAGGTGATGATGATTTACTTGTTGAGAACTCTAGTGATGAAAACTATGATGAACTTTCTATTAATCATGCTAATCAAGATAAAACGAATGATGATGATAAGAAGGAGATTGAGCGTCTAACTAAAGAACTAAACACTCTTAAGTTAGCTCATGAAACTACCTTGGAAGATCATCGAGAGCTTTTAAAGACTCATGAGAAGCTACGCTTTGAAAAGCTCAACCTTGAGCAAGAGCATGGGTTCTTAAAAGCAATCAATGATGATCTTCGCAAGAAAAGTTCTTCTTACATTGCCAAGCGTTTACTCTTGTCTACTTGCATGCCACATGTTAAGTCTAGCAACAAGAGTAAGAAAGATTCTTCTTCCAGTAGTAACAATAATCATGTTAAATCCAATATTATTGCTTCTAGTAGTTCTCTTGATTCCACTAATGATTCTCTTAACCAAGTTACACTTGATCAAGAAAATAGCTTATTTAAGGGTCACACCGAGTTGCAGTAACCGCTTGCGATTCTGCATCTCAGTGCCACCGAGTCGTTCCACTCGGTCACACCGACAGGGTCAGGATATATATACCGTCGGGTTAAATTTTGGAAATTCCTCCTAAACCTCTCAGCCCGCGCGTGTCCTGCTCTACCATCTCAGGTCTCCGGATTGTCCTTTCATCACCAGCGACCTCCCGCCGTTGATCTCCGTCGCCGTCAACGAAATTCAACACTGCCATTGTCGTCGTAGCGAGCTCATCACCGAACTAGGGTATGAGTTCGAATCTTTGTGCTGTTCTTACCTCTGATTCTTAGCACAAAGCAAATGCCATGTTTCTTACCACATATGAGATCTTCCTGTCCAGCAAAAACATCCTTTAGATTAGATTCGATTCAAAAATTTAGGGTTAGGTTTCCGCCGAACTCATTGCGGACCGACCGAGTTGTGGAAATCGATCTCACCGATTTGGCTTAGGCCATTGCACTTGCATGTCTCGGTCTGACCGAAACTTGCAAATCAGTGTGACTGAGTTCAACTCTCAGTGAAACCCTAGCAATCTCGGAGTCATCGAACTGTGTCTCGGTCTGACCGATATCACTAGTTTAGACTCCAAAAGTTGCTTCGGTGTCACCGAGTTTAACAAATCGGCAGCTCCGAAATGCTTTCTGTGGAAAACTAAAACTAAGTTTTTTGACTCATTTGTTTTGCAAAATCTCTGCACTTTGTGATGCTCATCCACTCTATCTCATCTATAACTATTCACAGGGTCAGCTGTGTAACATCCCAAATTTTCAATTTGGAATGTTATACATAGGTCATCATATGCATATCATATTTTATTTGCATTTTGGTTTTGATCCAAAAAAATATCCTAAGCAACTCAAGGACCCACGGAGAGAGTTTGGGATTTCATTATTTTCATATTTGAATTTCTCTCAAATTTGAAAAGAGGATCATTTTGGTTTTAATTATTTTTCTCTCCAAAATATTTCAAATATAAAAATAAAAGAGAGGAGATAATATGATTTCTCCAAAATAAAGAAATATTGGAGGAAAAATGTTAAAATCAAATAAATATTTTATTTGGTTTTTTATTGCTATTTTATTCAAATTAGAAAACATATGCATTTTTCAAAAATTGCATTTTAGGCCAGAAAAATGTTCACTTCGTTCTAAATTTTTTATTTAGATGGTGAAAATTGTTTTGGCATTTTTATAATTTTTATATTTATTTAGGATTTTTCCTTTTCGACGGAATTTATTTTATATAAAAAATCCCGAATTTGGCGGGCGAAGGCCACCAGCTTCTTGTGCGCCATGCCATGATGCCCTCATGGGACTCAGGAGTCCGAGCTCATCACGCTTGGCCGTCGACCCCCTTCCCAAGTCGGACCCCCTCCCGAGGCTATTTAAGCCGCCGCCCGACCCTCGCCTCGTCCGCCGCCATCTTGCCACCCTTGCCACTGCTTTGCCACCACCTGCTGCCGCCTTGGCCGGCCTCTCGCCGTCATTGTAGATTGACCTGCCGACTCATGGGTTTTCCTTGCTAAACCGGTAAAACAGCTGTAGTGTTTTTTAAAAAAAAACTAGATCGATTTTTTTCACATCGGTTCGGTTTTCTCGGTTTTCTTCTATTTAGGTTACTTTGCAAACGTTCGTTCGTTTTAACGAACGAATTCGTTCGTTTGCCTTTGTTAGCGGACGTTCGCGCCGTAGTCTTATTATTATTATTTTGTTTTCGGCCAGGGACCTATCCGCGATTATTTTTATCGCAGATTAGCCCCTAACCTTCAAACCCTCGCAACTTTTAACCGTTCGTCCAAATCCAGTGAAACCAACGCCAAAATCTTCGTCTCGAGCCCCTCTTTCTGGTTAATCAACTTGAACATGGTTTTGACAATTTAAAATTTGGTTTCAAGCAGATTTGGTTTTGAAGTTCTTTTGATCGTAGTTTCAGTTCCGTAGCTCCGATTCGATTGATTCTTTTTGCAAATCGAAGCTCTTGAGTTGGACTTTCAGATTTGGATCTTCTTATTTGAATTTTTACCCTTGCATCTATGCTTGAGTGCTTATGTATGCTATTGTTTGTTTGCGATAGAATTCCCGGAGTGCTAAGCGTGCTACTACGAGTCTCTAGGTTTTGCGGATCGTCAGCAAGGCAAATAACACATTGATCATACTCTTTTCATACCCAGTTTTTATGAATTAGTTACAATTCCTCGAGCACTGCATGATTAGGATGTGAATAACTTGTGGGTATTGGGAAGTAGATGATGAGGTAGAACCTATTGCCCTTTATTTATCAAACCCTTGGGAGTTACTTCTACGTTATGCTTATACTGTTATGCTATGCTCGTAGATGTGGTTTGGTTTGAGTGATCCATGACATATGTGAGATTGTCAATTAATGGTTAACTTAAGGTGGCTACTTAAATACACATCTGGGTGGATTGGTTGCGGGCACCTGGGGATATACCAGTGTTGTCCTTTGGTTCGCCACCCAGGCTCAAAGGGATAATAAGATTATTCATGCTAGAAACTTCTGTGTGCAGCCACAAGCTATTATGGGCTCTAGCATAGTTGACTATGTTGCACGACCTCTTTCAGTGGTGGGCTAGCAGATGTAGGGGAAAGTAGGTGTAACTGTCCACCCAGAGTAAATAGTTATTGTTTCTGAAAGACTGTGTCTCGGTCATCCGTTTCTCAAACACCATGTAGTGCGAGAAATCCAATGGAGGGGATCGAGTCTTGTGGGGAAAAGTGTGCAAACCTCTGCAGAGTGTACAAACTAATCATAGTTAGCCGTGTCCCCGGTTATGGACGAATTTAGTATCTGGTTCTTGGATTATCATGTTGATCTCATCACTCTAAACTAATTTGTTGGGTTATTAATTACTTTTAATTGGGATTGAGATGGGGGTACCATTCTCAATGTTTATCAACTACCATGATAATTAAATAAAATATATTCCTTTGATGTAGGAAAAAATTGGCTTTTCGCAAAAACATTATAACCATAGAGCCTCCACCAGCCCTATATGCATGTAGTGATAGCATTTATTCTGTTCATTGCTCTACTGTGTTATATTGCCAACTATTCCATGTGCTGACCCATTTCGAGCTGCAACATATCATGTTGCAGACTTTTCAGACGAAGAGTAAGGTGCGCTAGGTCATTGTCGTGCACTCAGCTATGCCGTTGGAGTTGATGGACTCACTTTATCTTCCAAGCCTTCCGCTGTTATCTTATTTAGATGGCCTTAAGCCATATTATTGTAATAAGTTCTCTTGTGAGACATTCGATGTAATAAGTATGTGATTGCACTATGTTATTAATCCTTCAAGTACCGTGTGTGTCAGCGTTACCGATCCAGGGATGACACTTATGCACAGATATTTGACCGTTTGAGGTCAGATCACTACAAGATGGTATCAGAGCACACGCTGATTGTAGGACACGACCACTAAGATGAGCCATAGGTCACTCTTCTCTACTCATTTCTGACTTCTCTCCATTTTCCACTCTATAGGATGGCGGACTCAAGGAACAAGTTTGCACAACCGGATGAAGACACACCTTTTGGACGACACTTGAAGGAAGTCACTAGGTACCTGAACATAGGAACACCAAGCTTCACCGGGACCTGCACCGCCACTTTACCAGAAGAGGAGCGTTGGATGATTCGAGTTCAAGTTCTAGGAAGGACATTCACGCCAGTTACTGAACCCATAGAGTTTTCCTTTGATGCACCAACCTAGAGTCTAGGAAAGAGCATGGCAGCCCACATCGCCATGGGACGCATCGGCGAAGTTTATCACAAGGACCTTAAGGACACCATCTACCAGATATGTGGGCGCCGAGATGAGCAATGGGAGACGATCAACACCAAGAGGGACAAGTCCATTGCAGCTTTCACCCAGGAGTTAAACCAGCACATTCGTCGCCAGGAGAACCAAATGTGCGCAAGCATGATAGACTTGAAGAAGGTGATGACCAGGAACATGGAGCTTGAAGTGGAACTCAAGTCTACACGTGACGAATATGAGGAGGAAATCGCAATATTAGTGGAGAAGAATGACGACCTGACAAGGAAGCTAGGAGTGTTCATGGGAGACCCGCGCCAGGAGGAGGTGACGGCCCTTCCGAGGACATTCGTTCTGAAGACTACATCATCATCGACGACACCGACTCCGACCCCGACAGTAGTGATTATGATTATGAAGACGAAGCTGGAGCTGATATCATGGAGTCTTCCACCGATCAAAACTTCTAGTAGACCACCATATTATCAGTAGTATTTCCCCATGTTACAGTAGTAGCCCGAGCACTGTAACGATAGTTAGATCGATTGTATGCCCTTGTTTGAATTGATTTGGTGTGATATGAATGTGCTTGTCTCATGTGCATATGGGTAGTGCTTTATCACTAGACCTCATTCTATTCTAACCTCTCCCCTCTAAACTCATTAGATGCCTCCGAGACGTGACCCCAGATTTGTCTTCCCACCGGAGCTCACTCAGTTGATCCAACAACAGAATGCCTTGATGCAGTTGCTAGTCCAGAACCAAGGCAACAACAACAACAACCCACCGCCACCACCTCTAGCTGATAACTTAGCCCGTTTTCTGAGGTTGCAGCCGCCAGTGTTTTCCAGTAGCACTGAGCCAATAGTTGCTGATGATTGGCTACGTAGGATTGGAAGGGAGTTGACCACTACAGGTTGCACAGATGCTGAGAAGGTGCGTTTTGCCGCACATCAATTGGATGGACCCGCAGACTCATGGTGGGAGAATTACACAACCACCTTCCCCATAGCCAATGTCACTTGGGAGCAGTTTCAGCAAGCATTCCACACAACACATGTCTCAACTGGAGCTATGAGCACGAAGAAGCGTGAGTTTTGCAACTTACGCCAGGTGTCGTGGTTTTGTCACGGCAGATGTCCTAGAGAAAGGACTTAGTCGTGTAGCCATCGCTACGGGTTAACTTAAAGGGGTTAAAGCGGACAAGGGACGCAAGGGAGTTTACACTGGTTCGGCCCCTTGCGGTGAAGGTAAAAGCCTACGATCCAGTTGTTGTGGGATTGATTGGGTTTCGATGACCAGGGAGCGAATACGCTTTGCCTGAGTCTCGAGTTGTTGTCTGTTGTCCTGAACCACCGTCGGGTCGTCCCCTTATGTACACGGGTTGACGCCCGTCGGTTTACAGAATCCCGAGGCCGGCTCATAAACGTGACCGGCTCGGTCTCTGCTCTTTCTATCTTGCAACACAAGTTTACATATCAATGCCGGTTTATGTCTACAGACCTTAAACCTGCTTTGGGCCCTGGGCCTTCATAAAGCGTCACCATCTGTCTTCATGGGCTTCAGATATAGTGAACTACTATGGGATTAACCCGGCCTCTCCTGGCCGGTTTACGCCCAATGGTAATATCCCCAACATTAGGCCCCAGATTGATTTGAACTGGTTCATGTCAATCCTCAATACTTAAGAAAATTTCTTCTTCAACATCTTCACGTAATCTTGTAAACCGCCGTGACATCACCTTCCAGGACCATGGTAAACCGCCATGACATCATCTGTTATTTAAAACTGTGTATAACCCATCTTCATTAATGGGCCACCGAGGACCGAGGCAACAAAGCTGTCACACACCCCATTTTTCGGGCTCCTCAATTCCCGCGCCTGCCTTTTATCCATTCACCTTATGAATAAGCTGAGGGGTCCCTTTCACTTTTACCCGTCGTGCCTCTTCGTGTCATCTTCTTCCTCGCACCGACCGACCTTCGAGCTCTGCCGCCGCCGTCGTCTTTCGCCTCTGCCTCAACGACGGCCGCTGCATCAACCTGACCGTTCTAGAAAAACACGGCGATCCTCCGCTGCTTCCTCAGCACCGGTATGTTCCTTCTTTTCTCACTCCAGATCCACCATTAGGGTTCGGTGTTCTTCATAGTTCTTCAAAGTTCTTGAATCTGTTCTTCCTTGTTTCACTTCAGTAATACCAATGGCTAGTTAGATCTGCTTTTTCCAATGCCCTTGTACTTTAAACTCCTGCTTCCTTGCTAAAACATCTGCCTTATATAAAACTCATCTGAACTTGGTGAACTCTTAACACGCTGGAAATTAGGTCAGAATATATTTTGTTTTTCCAACGCGCGGTAGATCTGAAATTACCATGCCAAGATGTGAAAACTTGTTTTTCCTTCACTTACGCACCTTTTAGACATATACCTTTAATACCAGATTAGGCGGTTTAACTTCATAGAAAAATGATGACCCAGTAGATACCATTAGTCCCCTGTTGAACCGCCAATGCATTCATCATTGTATTGTCTCCATCGTCAGACTCCGGTTCACAAATAACCAACTCCAATTTAACAATATGCTTACATCCTTTTACCGCTTTATAATTGTCCACTGTAAACCTTAAACCGGCAATAATCATGTTTCAGATCTTCATTGCCATGGCCAAGCAAGTCTATGAATGTAATTGGGCTCCTTCTCGAGTAACCGAAGAGCAATTAAACAATTGTGTTAAAACGAGCGCTTTAGCCAAGAAAGATGTCATCCACTGGAGGGTCCCTGGCCCGGAAAATCCTCCTACACCCAAGGATGGGGAGGTAGTCGTGTTCTTAGATCACCGGGTCGAGGTTTTAGCCCTCGGTTCAAAAATTTCCGATATGTCTTGGCCACTTTCATTTGCACCCTCAAGACATCGGTCCAAACTCTGTGACCAACATCTGCCACTTCCAAGTCTTCCGTGAGGCTTATCTACAAGAGGATCCTACAGTCGAATTGTTTAGGGACTTATTTCACTTAAACCGTCGCACAGAGTCCACGGATGGACCCAATACAGAATTGGGTGGAATGGCGGTTCAGAAAAGGAAGGAAGTTACTTTCCCTCATCCCAAGCTCCACAGTCACCCCAAAGAGTGGAACGGACTTGGTTTCTTTGCAAAGATACATCTCCAACCGATGAGAACCCCTTGCCGGGTTAACGCCCTCACCGCCTTAGTAACACACATCCTTTTCCCTAGAGGTTGACTGCAAAAGAAAGGGCCAACTATGCCCCTCAGCTAACAAAGCTTAGAGCCTTCATGGCAAACGGTTTGATAGGATTTGACCTTGCCCGTTATTGGATAAGCTGGAGTATTCTGCCCTTAAGCGGGCGCTCCGGTTTGATATGTGAGTACACAGGGAGTTTGAAGGATGCTCAGCGGCACATTGATATTCAGCTTACAGATGTGGAAGTTACTGAGGCTGTAAAGAAGATGCTGAATGAACCGGAGGCTGTCTATGGCCAGACCGGACTACTCCCTTTCTACACCTACAACAAACCGCCGGTTGTAAGAATCATATAATCTTTTTATCTGAAGTTGCTTATGTCCAAATATTCTCTGAAAGTGTGATTATTTTCTAACAGGGTGATGATCCGTTCTGGAACAAGAAACCACAAGACAAACTGGCAAAGCCGCAAGACAAAACGGGCAAGCCACTTCGCCCAAAGACCAAGGTTGTTAAAAAACCTGCCAAGAAAAGGACCACTGCATCCTTCGAGCTAAATGCTGATGACGATGTGGGTAACCCGGAATCAGAGGTAGAACTTGACTCTCTTGATTCATTTTTCATACACCTCATTGACAATGATTATTATTAGGACGACGCTGAAGGCAGTCACGCTGATGATGTAGAGGTAATCATTCTTTCCTCTGATTTAGATCCTCTGCAAACATAACAAATCCGTCGAGCAAACCAGAAAGTAAATTTTTCTCACCCCCTTGCTTACTTGGACCCAAACTTTCTTTTGAAGACACAGCAGCACGAGGCTCGCTGCACAACCCGGCAGAGCGGCCAGGTAGTTACCTCCGCCGGTTTACCGAACACTCCGGTTCGGAAACGCCAATCAGAGGTCTCTTATCCCCTTGAGACTTCGTGCCCCAAAGCGGGTTGTTTCCGCCAGCCTCTTAACCCGTCTGATTCAAATTATCAGGGTACTTCTCACTCTTCTTCTGGCGAGTCGTCGGCCACAAAACTCCCACCCCTCAAAACAATTCTTGGGTGAGCTATATACTTGTTTTATCCTTGATGTGTTATTTTTATATACTGTACTAATCCTCATGTTTATTTTCTCAGTGCCAAGCCCAGACCCAGCAAGAAGGCTTGGTTGAATAAACCGGATGATGACAACGTGGCTGTTGAACCGGAAAAAACTCCAGATCTTGAAGAGACCGATGTTGACGCCATGCTTAATGACCCACCGCCTCAAGACCATGACTTTTCTGCTGAGCAGGTAGAAGTTGACACCACAAGCCATGCTGACCAGCAAACCAGCCCTGTCCGACCTGATGAAAAACCGGTTAGTCCAGTTAAAGATATTGATAAACCACCAACTCCGGTAAAAGCTGTTGATGATAAAGAGGATGATATTATGATTACTGGCATTGGCCACACCGCTCCTGGAAATCCTGTCACTTTATCAAAGCATACTACCAAGGACGAGCTCTCTGCTATCGGCAAAGGCAAATGGAACGGTGATTTGTCAAAATATGCCCATCTTAATGCTCAAGACCTTCACTTCAGCTTCTTGAACCGTCTGTACACCAGCCGTGACTATGAAGCTGGTTTGGTAAATTTGATGAAAGAGTGATATGAGGTAATTAATACTCAACTCTGCTTAAATGTCTCTCTTGTAAATTCCAAATATCAACTCCAGTAGCCCCCAAGTGAAGGTTTATGATATCAATCTAAACCGGGACTTAGTAATAATCTTTATATTTGTAACACTACATCTTTTTTCACTGGCATAGTCCCCAAGGGCCAGTTTAACTTTATAAAGATGAGCCGGTACTGTAGAAGAATTCCCATATCAGCGATTATGAGCAAACACACATTAGCCCCCAAGTGCCAAGATTAATACTTGTATTGTGCTTGGGACTTGTAGAAATTTCTGATAAGGAGCAAATATGCATTAGCCCCCAAGTACCAAGGGCATAACTTGTTATGTGCTTGGTACTTCAAATATGTACTGTCAACTCATTATATATCTGTCTCTTTATAGGCTGAAATTTGAGCAAGAAGGAAAGCCAAACCGCCGATCTGCAAGAGAACCTCAAATCCCAAAGAAGCGAAACCTCCAAAGCCAAGGAAGAGTTGACCAGCGCTCTAGGCGCTATGGAAAAACTGAAAGAGGGCTTCAACAAGGAGCGGGCGGATTGGGAGACAGAAAAATCCTCTTTGCGAAAAAGGGCCGAAGACGCAGAAGCAACTCTTAAGCCGGTGGTTGATGAACTGACCGGTGTAAAGCGGCAGATTCATGCCATGACTGCTGCTGTGTTCGGTAAACATCTTTTCCTTATACTTTCAACATGTCTTCCCATGTGTTGTTGGTTTAATGATGTTTACAATGGTGCAGGAACTCGCATTAGCCATCTGGGCTCTGATGTACAGAAGAAGCTGAAGGCCGCCTACACTCTGATAGAGCAGTTGTACACCGGCGCGCAGCGGATCATCTATACTGCTTCACACAATAAGCCTCCTCCAACCTTGATCAAGGAAACCTTAGAAAGGTTATCTATGCTTCCTGCCGGGTAGAAGAGCTAAAAAAGTCTGCTGCAGGGGCGGGCACTCTGACCGCACTAACCTGGGCGAAAGCATGGGTACCTGATTTTGATCCAGTGGAAGCGGCCCAAGGCTATCCCAGCTTGAAAGAAGACGGAACATAATTTGGCAATGATGATCTTCGAACCATAAACCGGGAAGTACGTCCATTGGCTTGTCAACTGGCTGAAGAGGCGGATCTCTCGTACTACCAGGCGAGTTATGATGACAAGAACAGACGGGTTGCTGCACCAATTCCAGAAGCACAAAATCTTATCCTACCAATCTGTAAGCACACTTATGCCCCTGACATTAAACCGTCCACGCTTATAAGCGATGAAGCTGTATTCCAAGCCCTAACTGGGATCGACTGGGCAACTGTTGACTTCCAAGTTGAACCGGTACGAGATGACCCGCAACCGTCAGGCCAAGCTGGTGACGAATCATGATCCGGAGGCCGGTTTAGGCTTCTACGTGCTGCAACACATATTTGAGAAAACAATTATCCTTTTGGGCACTGAAACGCCTTGTAATAGGCTAGTTAAAACACTTGGTCTGTTATACCTTCGTGCATATTTATCTGCGACTGATGCTTGCTAATCCGACAAGCTTAAGATATGATGTTCATAATCCATAGCCATTTATTCAAGCTGTTCCTGCAGATAAGAAGCTTAAAGCGCCCTGGCGGTTTACCCTTTGGGCGGTCATGATACCCAAATATATATATATATATATATATATATATATATATATATATATATATATGACCAAGGTTGTAAAAGATAACCAAATATGGAAATATATGATACATGTGACCTTTAGGCATAATGTTGGCTGACCAACTTTGTAGTGAGGGTCATAACCCGAATCTGGAGTATAAGCAACTCCTGTTATATGATGTCGGTTGACAACAAAACCGTTCCGGGTTGTAATAAACACCGGTTTATTCTATACCGGTGACTTTGGTCAAAACCAGACCAGGCTGATAGTCTCCGGATTATAACTTGATCATGTATTGACAACTTGTAGTTGACAGCCTAACCGGGTTGATAAACACCGGTTTGAAAACATCACAAATCTTATCAAAAGAAAGAAAAACTTAACAAAAGGCAAATAAAAAACCATTGTAGTCGAGGCTTTTCACGGGCTGCCAGGCCCCAAATTCGAGGCTTTTCATGGGCTGCCAGGCCACTGAGTTAAACTATTTTTGCAAAGCCTTTTAAGATGGTCCTCAATCCTTAACCAATCATCGTTTTAACTTTACAAGTTCAGGGTCTTTATTTTAGAGTAACGTGTCAAAGTTTGAAGGGTCATACCAGGTTTACCTAGGCGGAGTGACTTACTTAAATAGGCAGGTTAACCCGGGGTTTTAGGTGTATACACCAGGCTTCCAAGCCATGGCTTGATAGCCTATTACAAGTGTAGATTCTTAGTTCATTTCGACAAAGAAAGAATCCCCAAGTAACATTTTGAGTTGTGCTTCGGTGGGTGCCTATGTTTGAGTTGTTGTTTTACAACACTCTCTTTAGCCGGATTATTTTGGCTTTGAGCCGATCAAGAGGTGTTACTATGGTTTGGATATGACCAAGCCCCCAAGTGATCTTTGTGGCATTGCGCCGATCAAGAGGTGTAGCTATGGTTCGAGATCTGACCAAGCCCCAAGTGATGTAACATAAAGCTTTGAGAAGCGGAATCAAGGGGTAAACCGGATGCCGCTTTATAAATGTAAGCTCCATGTAACCACACATGATGTAAGAAAAACAACAGATACCCCGCTTTAGCTGAGGTTCCGGTTTATTATATTGATCATAATATATACATTGTCATAATATGTACATAAGCAGAGCCTATGGCTCAAGTATAGTAGGGCCAAAGATGAGCAATATTCCACGTCCGGTTGGTCTCCTCCTCCGACTTACGTGAGTCCTTGCGCTCTCAAACATCGATTAAGTAGTATGACCCGTTGTGCAGATTCTTGCTGACCACAAAGGGTCCTTCCCAAGGGGGGGATAGCTTGTGCATATTCGTCTGATCCTGGATGAGCCGAAGCACCAAATCGCCTTCTTGAAAGGTTTGGTTCTAACCCGGCGGCTGTGATAACCCGTCCGCCGCTTCATTCTTCCGCCGGTCCACATGATCCACCTGGTAACCTTTAAAGTGACCTGCAACAATATCCACCTCACGATGATATGCTGCCATGAGTGGGTCCTTGGAGTCCCAAGTGCCGGACACTTGTTGAGCCACCAGGTCCGAGTCACCGAAGCACTTAACTCGTCTTAGGTTCATCTCCTTAGCCATCCGAAGACCATGGAGTAAGGCCTCATATTCAGCTGCATTGTTAGTGCAAGGGAACATTAAACGGAGAACATAACAAAACTTATCACCTCGTGGGGAAGTTAATACGACTCGAGCCGAGCCCTCCAATTGCCTGGACCCATCAAAATGAATAGTCCAATAAGTATGATCCGACTTCTCCTCTGGTGCTTGTAGTTCTGTCCAATCATTGATGAAATCCACAAGTGCCTGAGATTTGATCGCCGTTCGGGGTATGTATTTCAACCCGTGAGGCCCAAGTTTGATAGCCCACTTAGCAATCCGCCCAGTTGCTTCCCCTCGCTCGGATTATATCCCCAAAGGAGCACAGCTGACCACCTTTATGTGATGACCTTGGAAATATTGCTTAAGCTTCCGGCTTGCCATGAAAACTCCATACACCAATTTTTGCCAATGCGGGTACCTCTGCTTGGTCTCAATAAGTACCTCACTGATATAGTAAACCGGCCGCTAGACCGGATATTCCTTTCCTGCCTCCTTTCGCTCCACCACAATAGCCACACTAACAGCCCGGGCGTTAGCTGCCACATATAGCAACAATGGTTCTTTGTCAACCGGAGCAGCGAGAATCGGCGGATTGGCCAGCTGCCACTTTAAGTCCTCAAATGCTTGATTAGCGGCGTCACTCCAGACAAAGTTATCCGTTTTCTTCAGCATCTAATACAAAGGGATAGCCTTCTCACCAAGGCGACTGATAAACCGGCTCAATGCGGCAATCCGGCCTACCAGGCGTTGATCATCATTGATACACTTCGGTTTGGCTAAAGAGGTGAGGGCTTTGATCTTTTCCGGATTAGCTTCAATACCCCTGTTAGACACCAAAAATCCCAAGAGCTTGCCTGCTGGTACACCAAAAACACACTTGGCCAGATTAAGCATCATTTTATAAACCCGCGGGTTATCGAAGGTCTCCTTCAAGTCATCTATCAATGTCTCCTTCTGTCTAGATTTTACCACGATATCATCCACATAAGCATGAACATTGCGGCCGATCTGATCATGAAGACAATTCTGCACACACCGTTGATAAGTCGCTTGGGCACTCTTGAGCCCAAAGGGCATAGACACATAACAGAAGGCTCCAAAAGGAGTTATGAAGGTTGTCTTCTCCTGGTCCATAACTGCCATTTTGATCTGATGATAACCAGAGTATGCATCCAGAAAGCTCAAACGCTCACAACCCGTCGTAGCATTAATGATTTGATCAATACGTGGGAGAGCAAAAGGATCTGCTTGGCAAGCTTTGTTAAGATCTGTATAGTCCACACACATACGCCAAGTGCCATTCTTCTTAAGTACTAGCACCGGATTAGCCAACCACTCCGGATGAAACACTTCGATGATAAACCCAGCCGCCAAGAGCCTGGCAACTTCTTCTCCAATAGCCTTACGTTTTCTTCATTGAACCGGCGAAGAAATTGTTTGACCGGTTTATACTTGGGATCAACATTGAGAGTGTGCTCAGCGAGTTCTCTCGGTACACCTGGCATGTCAGAAGGCTTCCACGCAAAGATGTCCCGATTCTCACGGATGAACTCGATGAGCGCGCTTTCCTATTTCGGATCCAAGTTAGCACTGATGCTAAACTGCTTGGACGAATCGCCGGGCACGAAGTCAACAATCTTAGTCTCATCCGCCGATTTAAACTTCAGGGCCGGATCATGCTCTGTAGTTGGTTTCTTCAATGAAGTCATATCTGCCGTATCAACATTGTCTTTGTAAAACTTCAACTCTTCTGCACAAACCGACTCAGCATAAGCCGCATCACCTTCTTCACACTCCAAAGCGATCTTGCGGCTCCCATGCACTGTCATAGTTCCCTTATGACCCGGCATCTTGAGTTGCAGATAGACATAACAAGGCCGTGCCATAAACTTAGCATAAGCTGGCCGTCCAAACAGGGCATGATACGGGCTTTTAA
Source organism: Aegilops bicornis (assembly GCA_021605145.1). Taxonomy (NCBI): domain Eukaryota; kingdom Viridiplantae; phylum Streptophyta; class Magnoliopsida; order Poales; family Poaceae; genus Aegilops; species Aegilops bicornis. Next base: position 332,127,373 of record CM038675.1, read on the forward strand.
TTTTCACCACTTCAAAGGTCAAGGTTTCTGATCTCGAGTCATGCTCATCTCCAAAAGCCACCTCTAGAGCTATTTTACCAACAGGATATGCCGATTTACCAGGCACCACACCATGGAACACCATATTGGACGGTTTAAGATTTTTATCTGTTAACCCCATGCGACGGAAAGTTTCATAATAAAGGATATTGATACTACTCCCTCCATCCATGAGTACCTTAGTGAACTTGTAACCTCCCACCTGAGGTGCCACCACCAATGCCAGATAACCCGGATTGTCAACCCGGGGCGGATGATCTTCTCTACTCCATACGATCGGCTGCATAGACCAGCGCAAGTAACGGGGCACCGCCGGTTCAACGGAGTTCACCGCCCTCTTATGAAGCTTCTGATCGCGTTTGCACAAGCTAGTGGTGAAGACATGATACTGCCCACTATTCAACTGCTTTGGGTTGCTCTGATAACCCGCTTGCTGTTCTTTGCTGATTGCCACGATGATTATAACCACCTTGGTTGCCACGATTACCTTATATTATGTCCACCCTGATTACCGTGGAAACTTGAACCGGAATTTCCTCCACCATAACCCGACCCATGAGATCCGGGGCCTGAACCGCCACCCGGTCCATGATCATACAGAAAGAGATCAAAAAATTTGAACTCCTGCATGATATAACAATCCTTCCAAAGGTGCATGGATGGTACCTCCTTTGTTCCGTGTTTCGGGCAAGGCTAGTTCAACAGATAAGACAAGCGATCCGGGTTGGGACTTGGCCCTCCACCGCGCTGGGGCGGTTTACCCTTACGCTGCTGGCCCTTGTCATGTGTGTTGGTATTAGCCACAAAGTCTAAACTATGGTCCGCCTTTCGCCTGCCGCCGTTTCCATGACCCGCCGGGTTGTGGTGCTGCCCCTTGGCGTTGCCGCTTCTCTTTCCCTTCCCCGTCTTATCATCGTCAGACTCAGGATCCTTGGTACTATCAGAGTCGACATACTTCACTAGAGCGGCCATGAGAGTTCCCATGTCATTACAATGACGTTTGAGCCGTCCTAACTTCAACTTCAGGGTTTCAAACCGGTAATTGCCTTCCAATGTTAAAACTGCGGTATCAGCGTTGATGCGGTCCGATGAATGCAAAATCTCCGAAACCCGGCGCACCGAACGGGTTGTTGACTCTCCTTCCTCCTGGACACAGGCAGCTAAGTCCATAATTGACATGGGCTGTTTGCATGTATAGTTGAAATTCTGGATAAACCGGGCTCTCAACTCGGCCCACGACCTGATAGAATTAGCCGGTAAGCTCTTCAGCCAAGTGTGGGCCATCCCTTCTAGCATCATGGTGAAGTATTTCGCACATGCCGCATCGTCCACATCCAGCATCTCCATGGCCATCTCTAGCTTTCGACCCATGTCTCGGGGGATAAATCGGCGGTGTAATTCGGCACTTTGCGCTGGCCCTTGGAAATCCTTGGGCAGGCGCACGTTGCGTAGCGCTGGGACGAGACACGGTACTCCCAAAGAGCTAGAAGTAACCCCTGGTTCCACCGACGTGGTTGGATGAACCGGAGTGAGCTGACGGGCCTCATGTTGCGCTGCTAACTCGGACTCCCGACGAGCTCTAGCACGATCCACCACATCCTGAGCATCACCGCCACCACCCGCCGGGTTATGGCCACGGGGCGGATCACGGTTTCGCGCATTGCTTGACAAGGCTGGCTCATCAATACGCCTGCTATAGCTCCGGCTTGGGCGGGGAGTAGAATGGATCCTCTCACGACTATATGAATAAGCCTCCTGCTGAACCAAAGCTGTCTGAAGAAGCTCCCTAACCCGTCGCGTCTCGACTGCCACCGGAGACTCGCCTCCGATCGGGATGGCCGCCAGCCGTGAAGCGGCAGCAACAATGTTGTCCATCGGGTTAGAGTAATGACCCAGTGGTGTTGGGACAAGCTGTGTCACAATGTTGTTCTGGCGAGGCGGATCCACCGAACGCGGCTGAACCGGCACCCTCGCTCCAGGTGCCTCCGCCCGGTTTACCACCGTGATTATCGTCCTCGCCCCGGGGAATCAAAGAGGTTCCTAACCGTCAGAACCGGGCGGCAAAGTAGATCGGTACCTCCTCTTTAGGACATCGTTCGATGCACTCTGACCCAGCATAACTCGGTAAGCATGTGCATCCAGTGCGGCCCGCTCCGTAGACATCCTGGAATCCTCGGCGGCCAAATCGGCTTTGGCCTGGGTGATCTGATCTTTCACCTTTTCAGTTTCCGCATTGTGTGCATCCTGATCCGTCGGGTTAACCTCCGCCATCAGCGTTGCCAAAGCGTCGAACAAATCAGATAGAACCTGAGCCGGCGATCGCACAGGGCCTCTTGCCCCGGCCGTTATCGCTGTTATTGATCCGGAAATCATCGCCGCCGCGGTCGAAGAGTGGAGCGCTGGTTGTGTACCGGCCAAGAAGATCGCAACCCGGTTTGGCAGATCCAAGGGGTCCAGAATACTGTCGCCATCGGAACAACCCTCAATCCGGCCATCTTGCAACCGTCTGACTTCGGTCTCTACGGTTGATGACTCGTCACCGGAATAAACGACGGTTTCACCACCAGATTCCGATCTATCCTCAGATTCCCCTCCGTGGATGATTCCCAGGAAGGCACGCTTCATGACAGGCTTGACCCGTGCAGACCTCGCACGCGGAGCCGCTTCGATGAGGTCGGTGCAGATGTCCGGCTCAGGGCCCGGTTCACCGATCTTGCCAATGAAAACGTGTATGCTGCCAAAGGGGACCCGGTACACGTACTCGATCGAGCCGGCCTCGGGGCCCCAGCCTGCATCATCGATGTAGAGCTTGCCACGACGACTCTTGGTCATCCGGCCCACAGCGTAACCCTTGAGTCCTTTGAAGTTGCCCTCTAACAACTCGAAACCATCGTGCAATAGCCCCACGGTGGGCGCCAACTGTCGTGGTTTTGTCACGGCAGATGTCCTAGAGAAAGGACTTAGTCGTGGAGCCATCGCTACGGGTTAACTTAAAGGGGTTAAAGCGGACAAGGGACGCAAGAGAGTTTATACTGGTTCGGCCCCTTGCGGTGAAGGTAAAAGCCTATGACCCAGTTGTTGTGGGATTGATTGGGTTTCGATGACCAGGGAGCGAATACGCTTTGCCTGAGTCACGAGTTGTTGTCTGTTGTCCTGAACCACCGCCGGGTCGTCCCCTTATATACACGGGTTGACGCCCGTCGGTTTACAGAATCCCGAGGCCGGCTCATAAATGTGTCTGGCTCGGTCTCTGCTCTTTCTATCTTACAATACAAGTTTACATATCAATGCCGGTTTATGTCTACAGGCCTTAAACCTGCTTTGGGCCCTGGGCCTTCATAAAGCGTCACCGTCTGTCTTCATGGGCTTCAGATATAGTGAACTACTATGGGGTTAACTCGGCCTCTCCTGGCCGGTTTACGCCCAGTGGTAATATCTCCAACACCAGGTGTCGGGGATATGCCCCGCGGAATGACCCGGCCGGAGTCGTAAACCGGCCGGGACTTGATAAACCGGCGGATGTTAAACCGGCGGACAGTCAAGACAGATAGCTCAGACAGACAGTAAACCGGCTGGTGTTAAATCGGCTGGTGTTAAACCGTCGGACAATGTTAAACCGGCAGACAATGTTAAACCGGCAGACAATGTTAAACCGGAAAACAGTGATAACTGGGTTGTTAGGGGTTATGAAGCCCAAGACGTTATGAAGCCCAAGATGTTAAGAAGCCCATGGCGATAAGTTAGAATAGTTTAAGTTAAAGTCCGAGTTGGACTCTACATGTAACCCGCCTCTTGGCGTATATAAGGAGAGGTAGGGCTCCCCAAAGAGGGACAAGCTACGAGCAAGAAGAAACAATCTTAGGGCTAGACACAAAGAGGAGAGCCGGTTCTGGCGACTCCTCGAGATGATAATGAGAGCTAGCCTCAAACAAAGATGTAGGGTTTTTACGGATGATGTTTCCCGGGGCCCAAGCTGTCTAAATCCCTGTCTTGTGTTGCGTCTCTCGATTCCGCTCAACCCCTCTCAAGCTACCACATAGATGCGTTGGCCTCGCGACTAAGTCCTGACACTAAGGACATCTGACGTGTTAATTTCACGACAGTTGGCGCCCACCGTGGGGCCCGCGCACGGTGGTGTTGAGTTCTTGGAGGGATCTCTCATTGGGATCGAGAGGTCATGATTTTTTGGACGAAGAAGAGCCGGTTTGAAAGAATCTGCGTCGGCTTCAAGTTTATCGGACCAGACTTATGATCAATGAGGTTAAAGGGTAAGCAAAAAATTAGGGCTACGTCGCAAACCGCCACCTTTGTGAACCGGATCGGATCTGAGAAGGGATTAAATTTTCTTCTGCTGCACACATCGCCAAGACCAAGAGGCATTAACCGGTCGGGCTATGCGCCAGATCGATCCGAGGCCACAACCCGGAAGCGAAGAGGGCAGCGACCAAAGCTTCCTCGGTCTATGCCTAGCCTCTACCTGTGATTCGAGCTGTTTCTTTGTTTACGTCCGGAGCCGCCCGGTAGCGCCTCTGCATCGACCATCAACGAGCCGCCACTAGCTCGCCTCCGCTTTTGTGACCCTGTTTAAAGTTGTTGATCCACCACCCGGTCGCTCTGTCCGAGCCTTACTGATTTGGCAAGGCGGCTTTGGACTAGCAGGACATAGGCCATCTCCGTTTGATTATCGGAACGGGCCACGAGTCACTTCAAGTCAACCCTGACCAAGACCGACAGAGTACGATATGTCCAATCCGCCTCACGCGCCGTGGTAACCCGCCAAATCCGAGACCAAGACAGGTTTTGGTGTCGGTTTTGGGCGATTAACCAGATCGCAATTAATGGACAAGAATTTTTTGCTACGACGCTGCAAGTCCGGAGGAATACTACAACGATGCAAAGAAAGGTAACCAAAACGTTTATGACAGTTATTTCTTGTGTGAGGGCAAGGTTGACCCGTCAAATCAAAGAAAAGGCTTGTCCCATGTGAAACTATCGAGCTAAAGCGGAGTACTACTACTACATACAGATTACTTTATTCGGTTTGCAATCTGAAGCTGGCCAGGAAGTACACCCATGTATGGCAAGCGTTTCGTTTCAAAAGAAAAAAAAAGGGGGAGGAAAGAGATCGGCAGGAAAACCACTTCCGTCTCCGCCAATGAGTCGTTTCTGCAGGCCTCGAGCCTCCCTGACCGCGTTCCGCTTCGGCGGTGGTGAACCGCCGTAGCGGTCTCTACCTCCGCCGCGGCCTCGGGCCTCCGAGCCACCCATCGCCGTCCACATCACGGGGCCTCATCTCCGCCGGGCTGATACGCCGCCGTCGGCGCTTCGACCCGCTCGGCACCCACTTCGCCGCAAGTCGCGATAAACCGTCGTCGCCCTTGCCGGGTCAACCGCCGTTAGCATACCTCCGTCGACGGCTGAGCCGCCCGACCTCTGTTTCCATTAAGTCTCGGCTCCCCTTCACCTTCGTCCGGCCTGCATCAGCCCATGCGAGTCGCCTTCGCCTCGGCGCTCACCGCTGCACCCAATAGGCCGTGTCGTGAGTCATTGGGGACTGTTTACGCTACAGCCGTTGATCCGCCATCGCTGGCGTGGAGCCGGCCGTCACTGCGCCTTGAATCCGCCGTCGGTTCAGCCATACCTCACCAATTAAACCGCCGTGACTTTCTACCGCTTCAAATCACCATGGGCCGTGATGCCTCCGTTGCGGCTGTTCCGCCTCTATTTGTAGGGCTACGACACGTGAGCCGCCACCACGCCGCTATGACTCGCCGTCTTCGAGTCAGCCTTGGCATACCTTTGCCGCTGGATTACTCGCGCATGGCGGCGGAGTTTGGTCTCGGCGCCGCTGCTGAGCCGACTGGACTCGAGTCGCCCTCGCCCTCGGGCCTCTTGCGTACGCCGGTGCGTCTTGCTTCCTCCGCGTGGCCGCGCTAACCCGGTCACGGCCATGCTTCTCCAACCCTCCGCCATGGCAGAGCCACTCTGTCGACTCGCCGGGGCGCTCTCGTCTGTAGAGAGCCGCCGCATCGACCTTGCCCTGCTGCTAAGTCACCTCCACCTCTGGCTCCTCCCTCCCGCTGCTTTGCCGTTTCCTGCGTCCTCCGCCGCAGCGACTTGACCCACCGCCGGGGACCTTCAAGCTGTCGTCTCGCATTACGGATGCCTCCTCAACAGCGCCAAGCGGCCCGGCCACCTCCGCCGGTGTCACAAGCGGCGGCCTTGGCCAAGGCGGCCCGGCTTTGAATCGCCTCCGCCTCATCGCTGCGCCTGCTGGGCCGCCCCAGACCTCTGCGGACTCCACCTCAAACCGCCCGTCAACGCGCGGCTCTCGGCTCCGCCGAATCGCCGCGGGTCACCGCCGGCGCCTCATTGAATCGCCACCGGTCAAGACGGAGTAGCCCATAAATCGCCGCCGGGTCACCGCCGGCGCCTCATTGAATCGCCGTAAATCGCCACGGGTCACCGCCGAATCGCCGCCAAATCGCCACCAAGTCGCCGCCAGTGGTCTCAACCATTGCTGGTCTCCCCTCACCTCATTGCCGTTGAACCGGCCTGGCTCGGCAGCAGCGTGTCGGCGCCGCTCCATATGTTGGCCGTCGTCCAGCGCCCGTCCGACCTCCGCCCCTCGCCCGGCTTTGCCTCGCCAGGGCAACCGCCGCTGCACCTCGGTTGCCCGGCTCCACCTCCCTAGGCCGGCTCCTGCCTCGCGCCCCATGGTTGCGGTCCCTTTGGCCGCCTTGTGCTCCGGGCACCCAGATCCCGGTCTCAAGGCCGCCAGCTCCTTGGTCCGGCTGCTCTTAAAGAAAGAAAGCAGAGAAGATGTGCTCGGTGAAAAAAAAGGTGATGATTAGAGTCAAGCAGAAAAGGACAAAGGTGCTGGCATGTTTTGACACTATATACACATTACGTGGAGCTGCAAGCTATCCCTCCGTTTCGTAATTGGATGAAACGATTGGGGCTGGTAGAATTTCATGGAGAATCAAATAATAGCGCATTCATACTGCTGGTGCCTTCATATATGATTTGTGCATGGCCCATACATTTGTTGTGCGGATAAATCAGGTGATATCCGTCCGGTTTGTTTTCATAGCACATTAATTATTATTTTTGTGAGCAGTTACTTTGGCGATGATATTTTTTGGCGCAGGACAATTGTTCATTACAAATGAGGCGTTATATTACGGACACGGAGCACGCGCCATGACAACGTTCGCACCGGTGTTTCGTCCATGTCATATCACCGGTGAATGAACGTGCGCAAGTCGCCGTCCCTGTGGCCTGGTATACATCAATATACCGGGCCGCATCTGTCTGCATGAGCTATTTATTGAATAAAAAGCCAGTCCCCGGATTTTCTTTCAATATATTGGAGGCAAATTATCATTCATTTGCCGTCTGACCGGATGGGTTAAAGGACATGCGTACAAATCGTTGCCACTACAGTTTGGTCAACTTCAAATAACCAATTGGAAGGAATCACTAGCCGAGTTCTTGACACGGCTCATACGGATCATCTATAATCCGCCGCGATCACCTCAACCTTACGTGGATTTACATCGCGCTATTAACACCGATGATATATACCTACGCTATGGTAAAGTACGAAGAATCTCAAGACAACTCCTTGAGTCATCTTAAGACTCGGGGCTACGATGATATGATGCGACAAGTCTTGCCGGTTTAAGCAAATTCAAGTGCCCCGAGGATGTTGAAGGAAACCGGTCCCGGAGGTCTTTGTTATATTGATGAAAATTTAAAGGCCGCCAGAAATATTCCGGCTCACAATGATGTTTCCGGTTTATAGTCCGGTTTAAGGGGAATCCCGTCTCCCACACAAAGCTGAAGCCCTTAGTATCTGGTTCAAATCCGGTTTAAAAATGTCCGGTTCAAAAAGGAATTAACTTCTCGCAAGTCCGAGTTTAAAGGCCGTCAGAAAATTTCCGGCTGAAAATGAAGATTCCGGTTTAAAATCCGGTTCAAGGGAAAGATGTCTCGCATAAAGCTCTGACGCTCTCAATATCCAGTTTAAAATCCCGGTTCAAGAAGAATTTATATCTTGCAAAAGTTAAAGGTTGCGAAGAGGACCTGTTGCCATGATACACGGTTCAAACATGGGTATCCCACCTTATTGGCTTATCATATTATTAGTTACATAGGGGCTTCAGCTGACAAAGCGGAGTTCTGTCCATTAATCCGGCTATCACGCTACAACGAAGCTTGGGAGCTTCACATCCAAGGGGCCAAAGAGAGTCTTGTTGCTAAGCACAAACTCAAACATAGGCACCCATTGAGCACAACTCACAAAGTTACTTGGGGGCTCTTTGTGTCAAATACCAAAGAGTTTGAAAGGACCCTTGTAACCGGTATCGACCCACGGCTTGGAAGCTGGTGTATTCACCTAAAACCCGGGTTAACTTGCCTTCATCAAGTAAGCCACTCCTATCCGGGTAATCTGGCATGACCACTTGAACGTTTGTGATTACTCTCACTGAGACCCTGAACTTGTCAAAGTTAAAGCAGCGATTGGTTAGTTGGAGGCCCATCTTAAAAGGCTTTGTCAAATGGTTTAACTCGGCCCTGGCAGCCCATGAAAAGCCTCGAATTTGGGCCTGGCAGCCCTTGAAAAGCCTCGACTACACAATTTTATTTGCCTTTGTCAAGATTTTTCTCCATTGATAACATTTTATGTTGAACCGGTGTCTATTGACCCGGCATGACTATCAGTCATCAAATTAACCCGGTGTTCATTAACCCGGCTCGACTTTCAACTACAAGTTGTCAAGACATAATCACTTATAATCCGGTGTTTATTGACCCGGCACGGCTTTCGGCTATAAGTCGCCAAGATATATTTGGATTGCGCCATTGGAATCATGCGCTTATAAATCATTGGATATATTATTCAAATAGCCAACATGGCTGGATTTTTATTTTGGTTATCAATAACCAGTATTATGATTAAGGTTTTCAAAGTCGCGTTAGCGCAATGGCTATCATATTGTCAATGGATATGATTTATTCTACAATTGAAGGAATAGTCCCGAGTCGGCTGCGGGCTTACGACCCGTCACTTGGGGGCTACATTATTCAAGTTGAGATTACATCAAATATGCAAGTCTCATGTTGCTGCAAGCATGCACCATGACACTTGGGGGCTAATGCAAAGTCATTGTTTGCTCACCTTATTGAAGACCCGACTCATCATATTATAATGAGCCGGCCCTTGGGGGCTACCAATTGCTCATGTCAACTATGCAAGTCCCAGGTTGCTGCAAGCATGACAACCCGGCACTTGGGGGCTACATATGTGGAATACTCAATTCTGACTAGTGATTGAGATGAACAACCTGGATTTCTTCAAGCTTGTGACATTCATATTGAAGGGATGTTAACAAACAGTTATGATCCGGTGCCATCAATATTTGTAAACCGGCAAAGTTCTATATTCTTAAACCGGCTGAAGATCAGACCAATGTCAGCAAATTGATTATGAAGCTGGCCTATTAAACCGGATTTTCTAGAAGAAGGAAGTGACAAGGACTTAAGGATGATCAGGATCAGTTTAACATGGATAAATCCAAATTAAACTGGGGGCTAATGTCGGGGATATACCCCGCGGAATGACCCGGCCGGAGTCGTAAACCGGTCGGGACTTGATAAACCGGCGGATGTTAAACCGGCGGACAGTCAAGACAGATAGCTCAGACAGACAGTAAACCGGCTGGTGTTAAACCGGCTGGTGTTAAACCGGCAGACAATGTTAAACCGGCAGACAATGTTAAACCGTCGGACAATGTTAAACCGGCAGACAATGTTAAACCGGCAGACAATGTTAAACCGGCAGACAATGATAACTGGGTTGTCAGGGGTTATGAAGCCCAAGACGTTATGAAGCCCAAGATGTTAAGAAGCCCATGGCGATAAGTTAGAATAGTTTAAGTTAAAGTCCGAGTTGGACTCTACATGTAACCCGCCTCTTGGTATATAAGGAGAGGTAGGGCTCCCCAAAGAGGGACAAGCTACAGGCAAGAAGAAACAATCTTAGGGCTAGACACAAAGAGGAGAGCCGGTTCTGGCGACTCCTCGAGATGATAATGAGAGCTAGCCTCAAACAAAGCATGTAGGGTTTTTACCGGATGATGTTTCCGGGGCCAAGCTGTCTAAATCCCTGTCTTGTGTTGCGTCTCTCGATTCCGCTCAACCCCTCTCAAGCTACCACATAGATGCGTTGGCCTCGCGACTAAGTCCTGACACTAAGGACATCTGACGTGTTAATTTCACGACACCAGGGAAACCGTACTGTGGGGCAGTATGTGGATGAGTTCAGCAAGTTAGCCCGTTACGCCCCAGATAATGTGGCCACAAATGCCGCGAAGCAGGAGAAGTTATGGAAGGGTTGAATGATGAGATGAGTATGCAATTAATGGTGGCAACATTTGTCAACTACCAGGAGTTGGTAGACAAGGCTCTTATGATTGAAGGGAAGCAACAGCAGATTGAGAGCCGTAAGAGGAAGTATGGACAAGGGAAGGACAATTCAGGAGCTCAACAGAAGCCTTGCTTTACCCCGAACTCGGGAGGATATACCCATAACCATGGAGGCCATACGCATAATGGAGGAAGTTTGCATAACCACAATGGCCCCAAGAATGGAAATGGGAATGGAGCAGGCAACAACCAGAACCGCTCTAACCCAGCCACACCCGCCAAGGACCAAAGTCACATTACTTGTTTCAAGTGCTGGAAGACTGGACACTATGCCAATGAGTGTTCTGAAGCAAAGAATGAAAACAACAATGGAAGCTCTGGGAAGAAGCCCAACCCTTTCAATAGGGGACAAGTGGACCACGTTAACGTGGAGGAGGTTGAAGAGCAGCCAGATGCAGTTATAGGTAAGTTTTTGGTTAAGTCATTTACTGCAATCGTTCTTTGATACTAGTGCATCGCATTCCTACATTTCAAGGGGATTTGTGGATAAGTATAAGTTGCCCACCAAAGTTCTTAGGACACCCATGTTAGTAAGCTCGCCAGGAGGAGAGTATATGGCAAGCCAAGGATGTTTTCAGATGCCAGTGATCATAGGTAGGCATGTTTTCCCCTCAGACTTAATAGTTCTGGAGTCGCAAGGATTGGATGTGATACTAGGAATGGATTGGCTATCGATGTATGGAGGAAGCATCGATTGCGCCAGTAAGTCAATTCTTCTCACCACCCTAGAGGGAAAAAGGATCAAGTATGTATCCCGACATGCGCTGAGGAGGACCCAAGTAAATTATCTCACGGGAGTTGTTCAGGAGGAAGTGCCTATATTGAAGGATTACCTGGATGTATTTCCAGAGGAATTACCAGGCATGCCGCCGGACCGAGACATTGAGTTTTTGATAGAGTTGTTGCCAGGCACCGGACCGATATCGAAGAAACCATACCGACTGCCCGCAAATGATTTGGAGGAGATTAAGAAGCAGATCAAAGAGTTATTGGAGAAAGGATACATTCAACGAAGTTCGTCATCGTGGGGAGCCCCAGTGCTCTTGGTTGGGAAGAAGGATGGATCGTTGAGAATGGTTGTTGATTATCGTGCATTGAATGAGGTGACGATCAAGAACAAATACCCACTGCCGATGATCAATGATTTATTTGACCAGCTGCAAGGAGCTAAAGTATTCTCCAAGATCGATCTACGATCAGGATACCACCAGCTGAAGATCCGAGAACAGGATATACCTAAGACAACTTTCACCACAAGGTACGTGCTATATGAGTACACGGTTATGTCATTCAGACTGACTAACGCCCCATCCTATTTCATGAGTATGATGAATAAGGTGTTCATGGAGTTCTTGGATAAGTTTGTCGTGGTGTTCATTGATGATATTTTGGTGTACTCGAAGAATGAAGAGGAACACAAGGAGCATTTATGCTTAGTTCTCGAGAAGCTCGGGGAACATCTGTTGTATGCCAAGTTCAGCAAATGTGAGTTTTGGTTGAAGGAAGTTGGATTTCTTGGACATGTTATATCAGGAGAAGGTATAGCAGTGGATCCTACCAAGGTTCAGTCTGTCACTGATTGGCTAGCACCCACATCAGTTGGAGAGATCCGAAGTTCTCTAGGACTCGCGGGATACTATCAAAGATTCATTGAGAATTTTTCTAAGATTGCGAAGCCCATGACGGAGTTGTTGAAGAAAGACACCAAGTTCAAATTGACAGATGAATGTGAGGCAAGTTTTCAGGAGCTGAAGAAACGATTGATTATAGCCCCAATGCTGATTCTGCCAGATATACGTAAGGATTTCCAAGTGTATTGCGACGCTTCTCGCTTAGGACTTGGAGGTGTACTTATGCAAGACGGAAGAGTGGTTTCATATGCCTCATGTCAACTTCAACCACATGAGTTGAATTATGCCACACATGATTTGGAGTTAGCAGCCGTAGTTCATGCGCTCAAGACCTGGAGACATTTTCTTATTGGAAACCGTTGTGACGTGTACACAGATCACAAGAGTTTGAAGTACATTTTCACACAGAAGGAGCTAAATCTCGGGCAAATGAGATGGTTGGAACTGATAAAGGATTATGATATGAAGTTGCACTATTATCCAGGCAAGGCCAATGTCGTAGCACACGCTTTGAGCCGAAAGAGTTACGCCAATACGCTCGCAAGCGGGGGATTACCAAAGGAGTTAGCCGAAGATCTCAGGGAGCTACGTTTGGAGATAGTCCCTAGAGGTTTTGTCGCAGCAATGGAGATTTAGTCAACATTATTGGGAAAGATTCGAGAAGCTCAGAAGGATGATAAAGATATGCTGAGATAAAGGAGAAGATGAGCAAAGGAAAAGCCAAAGGTTTTCGTGAGGATGAGCACGACACCTTGTGGTTTAAGGACCGTGTTTATGTGCCCAATAATGCAGAGATCAGGAAGTTAATACTGTAGGAAGCTCATGACTCGCTATACTCGATACACCCCGGAAACACCAAGATGTATTTGGATTTGAAGGAGCGTTTCTGGTGGACAGGAATGAAGAAGGATATTGTCGAGTATGTAGCCGTATGTGATGTATGTCAGAGAGTGAAGGCAGAACATCAGAAGCGGCCAGGATTATCGCAGCCTATGCCGATACCGAATGGAAGTGGGATAAGCTTGGCATGGATTTCATCACCGGATTACCCAGACCCGATCGGGATATGATTCTATCTGGGTAGTAGTGGATCGTTTGACCAAAGTGGCTCACTTTATCGATGAAAAACACCTATCTGAAAAGCGAAGTTGGCCAAGATATATATGACCAGGATCGTGTGTCTGCATGGAGTTCCAAGGACCATCGTATTAGATAGAGGGACCCAGTTTATTTCGAAGTTTTGGAATCAGCTGCACCAGACTTTGGGTACCAGGCTAGTGTTGATGCTGACCTTCCATCCGCATGACCAGATGGATGCACCGAGAGAGTCAATCAGATTCTGGAGGACATGTGAGAGCTTGTGCGCTAGATTATGGATCTAGCTGGGATGATAATTTACCTTACGCGGAGTTCTCATACAACAATAGCTACCAGGCCATTTTGAAGATGGCACCTTTTGAAGCTTTGTATGGAAGGAGGTGCAGGACACCGTTAATGTGGGATGAAGTTGGAGACCGACAGTTGTTCGGACCAGATTTGATCAAGGAGTCCAAAGAGAAGGTCAAGTTGATTTGCGATAGACTGAAGGTAGCCCAGTCCAGCAAAAGAGTTATGCAGACTCAAAACACAAGGAGGTAGTCTATGAAATCGGAGACAGAGCATATCTTCGAGTGTCACCTCTGCGAGGAGTTAAACGCTTTGGAGTTAAGGGAAAGTTAGCTCCAAGATTTGTAGGACCATACCGAGTTTCTGAACGTATGGGAGAAGTGGCCTACAAGTTGGAGTTACCTGAAGGACTGTCAGGAGTTCATGATGTGTTTCACGTTTCCCAGTTGAAGAAGTGCCACGCTGAGATTGTCGATATTCCTATGAGAGATACAGTGCCCCTGGAAGCAATTAAGTTGGATAGTAATTTGACTTACGAGGAGAAACCAGTCAAGGTTCTCGAGTTTGCCAGCCGAGTCACACGCAGCAAGGTTATCAAGTTTTGCAAAGTTCAGTGGAGCCACCATACCGTGGATGAAACCACCTGGGAACGAGAGGAAGACCTACGGAAAGACCACCCACACCTATTTTCTAGCCAACCCAAATCTCGATGGCGAGATTCATCTTAAGGGTGTAGGTTTGTAACATCCCAAATTTTCAATTTGGAATGTTATACATAGGTCATCATATGCATATCATATTTTCTTTGCATTTTGGTTTTGATCCAAAAAAATCCTAAGCAACTCAAGGACCCACGGAGAGAGTTGGGGATTTTATTATTTTCATATTTGACTTTTTCTCAAATTTGAAAAGAGGATCATTTTGGTTTTAATTATTTTTCTCTCCAAAATATTTCAAATATAAAAATAAAAGAGAGGAGATAATATGGCTTCTCCAAAATAAATAAATATTGGAGGAAAAATGCTAAAATCAAATAAATATTTTATTTGGATTTTTATTGCTATTTTATTTGAATTAGAAAAAATATGCAATTTTCAAAATTTGCATTTTAGGCCAGAAAAAAGTTCACTTCGTTGTAAATTTTTTATTTCGACGGTGAAAATTGTTTTTGGCATTTTTAGAATTTTTTATATTTATTTATGATTTTTCCTTTTTTGTGGAATTTATTTTATAAAAGGTTCACGAACGAATCGGGTCAAGGCCCATACCCGCCGCCGCCTTCCCGCGTGCCTCGCCGAACTCCCGAGGGAGTCTCGAGTCACGCCACTACCGACCCTCCCAAGTCGGACCGCCCCGAGGCTATTTAAGCCGCCCTTCGCCTCGTCCACACAAGAATTACCGCCGCCGTGCCTTGGTCTCACTTGCTTGAGCCCACCGAGCCGCCGTCCGCCCGTCATTGTTGACCCCGCCGACCCACCGATTTTCTTCGGTAAACCGGTAAAAACTGCAAAGCTGCCGTCGTGTTTTTTTAAACCCTAGATCGGTTTTTTCAGATCGGTTCGGTTTTCTTGGTTTTCTTCTATTTAGGTTACTTTGCGAACGTTCGTTCGTTCGTTCGTTCGTTTTAACGAACGAATTCGTTCGTTCCTCTGTTAGCGGACGTTCGCGCCGTAGTCTTTTTTTTGGCAAGGGACCTATCCATGATTATTTCTATCACAAATTAGCCCCTGATCTTCAAACCCTCACAACTTTTTAACCGTTCATCCAAATCCAGTGAAAGCAACGCCAAAATCTTCGTCTCGAGCCCCTCTTTCTAGTTAATCAACTTGAACATGGTTTTGACAATTTAAAATTTGGTTTCAAGCAGATTTAATTTCGAAGTCTTTTGACCGTAGTTTCAGTTTCGTAGCTCCGATTCGATTGATTCTTTTTGCTGATCGAAGCTCTTCAGTTGGACTTTCAGATTTGGATCTTCTTATTTGAGTTTTACCCTTGCATCTATGCTTGAGTGCTTATGTATGCTATTGTTTGTTTGCGATAGAATTCCCGGAGTGCGAAGCGTGCTACTACGAGTCTCTAGGTTTTGCGGATCGTCAGCAAGGCAAGTAACACATTGATCATACTCTTTTCATACCCAGTTTTATGCATTAGTTACAATTCCCCAAACACTGCATGATTAGGATGTGAATAACTTGTGGGTATTGGGAAGTAGATGATGAGGTAGAACCTATTGCCCTTTATTTATCAAACCCTTGGGAGTTACTTCTACGTTATGCTTATACTGCTATGCTATGCTCGTAGACGTGGTTTGGTTTGAGTGATCCATGACAGTGTGAGATTGTTAATTAATGGTTAACTTAAGTGGCTACTTAAATACACATCTGGGTGGATTGGTTGCGGGCACCTGGGGATATACCAGTGTTGTCCTTTGGTTCGCCACCCAGGCTCAAAGGGATCATAAGACTATTCATGCTAGAAACTTCCGTGTGCAGCCACAAGCTATTATGAGCTCTAGCATAGTTGAGTATGTTGCAAGACCTCTTTCAGTGGTAGGCTAGCAGATGTAGGGGAAAGTAGGTGTAACTGTCCACCCAGAGTAAAGAGTTATTGTTTACGAAGATCGTGTCTCGGTCATCCGTTTCTCAAACGCCATGTAGTGCGAGAAATCCAACGGAGGAGATCGAGTCTTGTGGGGAAAAGTGCGCAAACCTCTGCAGAGTGTACAACTAATCATGGTTAGCCGTGTCCCCGGTTATGGACAACTTTAGTATCTGGTTCTTGGATTATCATGTTGATCTCATCACTCTAAACTAATTTGTTGGGTTATGAATTACTTTTAATTGGGATTGATATGGGGGTACCATTCTCAATTTTTATCAACTACCATGATAGTTAAATAAAATATATTCCTTTGATGTAGGAAAAAATGGGCTTTTCGCAAAAACATTATTACCATAGAGCCTCCACCAGCCATATATGCATGTAGTGATAGCATTTATTCTGTTCATTGCTCTATTGTGTTATATTGCCAGCATATTCCATGTGCTGACCCGTTTCGGGCTGCAACATATCATGTTGCAGACTTTTCAGACGAAGAGTAAGGTGCGCTAGGTCGTTGTCGTGCACTCGGTTATGCCATTGGAGTTGATGGACTCACTTTATCTTCCAAGCCTTCCACTGTTATCTTATTTAGATGGCCTTAAGTCATATTATTGTAATAAGTTCTCTTGTGAGACATTCAATGTAATAAGTGTGTGATTGCACTCTGTTATAAATCCTTCAAGTACCGTGTGTGTCAGCATTACCGATCCAGGGATGACACTTATGCACAGAGATTTGACCGTTTGAGGTCAGATCGCTACAAGCTGTCAGTTTGCTTTGCGAGAATGTCTGCTCAGAGTGATAGCCAGAACAAGTCAGAAGAGCAGGTGAACCTGAGTGAGGGCACTAGTCCCTCTATCAGCAATGATGAGGGTAGCAGGAGCACCCCAAGCAACTTGCCCAAAGCAGCTCCATGAAGAAGCTGAGGAGAGGAAAGGGTAGGCTACCACAGATGCCTTTCAGAGAGTGCCAAGAGGGCAGAGATCTAATTCTGTGCCCATGGGTGACACGAGAGCAACTACATCAGCACCTACAACCACATCATTAGTAGCACCTCCAGTTTCCACTCCAGCAGCTCCAACAACTTCAACAGATGCATTCGTCCTTGGAGTTCTCTCAACGCCTCCTCCCGAAGATCAAGCCTAGATAGACGCATAGCACTATGCATTTTCAATCTTTTTGGTAACTGTTGCCAAAGGGGGAGAAAGTGTATAGATCATAGGCTTCGAGAGAGAGAGAGAGCTTTGCTTCTTTTTGCCTTATTTGCCATTTAGTTGATACTTATTTTTGTGCTTGCTTGATACTCTATGTCTATGTGTGTGAGATACTTGTATGATCATGTGTTTGATCATATCATACATTAATGCTTGTGCTTGAATGATGTTATCTTATCTCTCTTATATGATCATTCACTTTGCCTTGGTGACGAGTGCATGTTTTACTTTCTATCATTTTGAGCACTCCACCAAGATGTATGTGACATGGAAGAGTAACCCATGGTCCTAATCGATTGTGCATTTGCATTCAAAAGCAAATTTTAAATAATGCACAAATTTAGGGGGAGCTCTTGCTTATCACATACTTCCCAAAGCGATGATGTATTTCAATCTTATCATCATTTGTTGAAGCTTTGATCTATATGTTGTCATCAATTACCAAAAAGGGGGAGATTGAAAGTGCAACTATTCCAGGGTGGTTTTGGTAATTCCTAACAACATATAGCTCATTGAACTAATGCTCTTTCAAGATGATCATTTTAGAGAGTTCAATGATTGGCATAGTATGGACTAGGAATGTCACTACTGCAGGTTGCTGCTAACACGACACTATGATCAGAGACCCTTCGACGAAACTGTGTGCGATGCCATAATCGCAAATGGTGATGCAAAAAAACCTTCAAAAAAGGTGCAAAACGTTTGCGATGGAGGATGCATCAAACATGGTTCAGATTTTAGTTGCGTGTGTGATGCAGGGCATATGGTTCAGCTCAGTTAACTGTTTACGATGAGGAGGAACAAAAGAAACGGGCAGCCAGATGAAGGTGTGTGCGATGTGCAGCATACGGTTCACTCGGATGAACTGTTTGTGATTAGGCAACACAAAAGAAATGGTCAGCTAGATCAAAGGTGTGTGCGATATATGGCATGCGGTTCACTCAGATGAACTGTTTGCGTTGAGACATGAGAACATAAACGGTTCAAATGAACAAGATGTGTGTGATACGAGGAAAACAGGTCTGTCGGAAACGTGTGCGAAGACCGATAACAACACAGACGATTACTGCTAAGAAAACCTGTGTGTTGTGAGCAAACGATTGCTGGTATACAATTATGAGTGATTGATGAAAACATCACCGACGGGTTCCATTGTTTAGTCCGTGTGCGATCTGATTTTCTTTGCCCGCACAACATCTATGCTCTGTCTACAGAGCATCAACATATATAATTAAAAAGACAACATTGCGTAACCAAATTAAGCATACAATTACACAAGTGACTACACACATAACATTTCCACACACCAAAGTAAGCAATTACATGCATACTAAAGTAGGAGAAACGAGGATCTAATCTTCTACTTATAGTTGCGACGACGCTTGCCATTGCTCTGCTTTCGGTTGGATCCCTGGCCGTTTTGGGGAAGGAGGCACTTCCTCATGTCAACGATCCGCATGTACATGTCGTAGCTCGTGTACACCTCCTTGGCCACGTACACGACGTGAGCTTTGTCGAGTTTCTCCATCCAGGCCGAGTGCTAGGCACGCTTGTCCTTGTTGCATGAATCCTTCATGTCTCTGTAGTAGGGTCGATGATGGCTTCAGCGAGGTGAACTAGTGAGTCCTTCTCATGCTCCTTGCTGCCCCAGATCTTGTACTGGCCCTGGATGTCGACAAGATTCTGGCCGGCGATGCCCGAATTCTCGAGCGCCTTTACATCGTTGGTGATGTCCACCGTAGCGAACATGTAGTGGGGGCTATTGACAAACCTGCCAGGCAGTAGTGGTAGACGAGGACATGATGGCGC
Organism: Aegilops bicornis; assembly: GCA_021605145.1. Classification (NCBI taxonomy): domain Eukaryota; kingdom Viridiplantae; phylum Streptophyta; class Magnoliopsida; order Poales; family Poaceae; genus Aegilops; species Aegilops bicornis. The sequence goes on from CM038675.1 coordinate 332,146,544, forward strand.
ACGCACATCTGGGCGACAGCGACCTTGGGATGAGACCCGGCATGAGCGCGGGTGTACTCGAGGTCGAACCTGACCACCTTGGACTTCTCCTCGGCAAGCAACAGTTCCTTGATGCGGATGGAGTGCTCCACCCAGACCGGGTCGTTGGTGTACACCACCGAGAGGTCCATGAACCTTCTGTGGGTGTCCACCACGACACGCATGGTGAACTGCTGCTCGTCATCGACAACCGCTCGGAGCGCCATTGGAGCCGCGCAGGATACCCGCTAAGAATTTCTCGTGGTGGGTGTGCTTCTTGCAATGGTGGGGCGCGATCAAAAGGTTCAAGAGACACAAGGGTTAAATGGCCGCTGTGATAAATGGGGGTCGACCGGCCTATAATTGTCATGTCTTGTCACGACGTTCATAGCGGAGGATTCCAGTGCACGCTTAACAACGCCACACCGCATGCGTGGGCTTGAAGAGGCACCAAATGTATCATCGGTGAGCCTGTTCCCGCACTACCATGCTCTTTACCGCGCAAGCTTCCCGCCGGCTAGTTTGGCCACGCGTCAGCTAAAAGAGGGACAAATCATGGGCGTTTATTGGCAAAAAGCTTTGGAAAAAACGAAGTGTGTGGAATGACTTCGATCATAAGTTTACCCATGGGTGATGAGGTCAAAGTTACACAGAAGGGTGATGATGGACACTCGAGTGCGAAAATTAATTATGCGCTCTACAGTGCACATGGTGGAAGAAACCAACCATGTGCAATAATGTCGAAGATCGTAGTCGAGTTAACTATACAGATCGTGTGCTGTGAGATCGACAAGGTAAACTGATTCGAGAATGGTTAATAAAATCTAAGACCATTACATATTAAGGTCAAAATAGTGCTAGCAATATACGAGTCTCATACGATGCCATTTCAACGATTGTACCACAAAAGCTCAATATGTTACAAGGTTCAAATTCCAGAGTTATATGCCTCAAACTCGAAGATTACAAGGTTCAAACTGATATTAGAAATGAAATTCAGCTCATCAGCTACAAACGCTCGCGCTGATCTGCTGAACATGGATATCAGAGAGGTTCAAACTAATATCACCGCTTCTAAGTCTGGTTTCGAAACCTCACAATTTGGCAAAGGGGTCAGCCACTGAGAAGTCATGTATGGGGTTGACACGATGACTTCCGATTACTCTGTCATCTGAAGTTCCAAGATGAAATTCAGCATTTTTGGAGCCTACTCCATTCTGCCAGGCGCCTGCTGATCAACAAACCATTCATTTTTGCGAAATAAATGTAGGGCAAACCTCATTTTCTTCAGCACCCTTGCTCCGAGAACAAAGAACCTGGCGAATATAATCTCCGGTAAGGTCCCTCGGTAGGAGTTCAAAGTAATTTCTGAGAGATGCACATCTAGGCATTCGACGTGATTGTCATATTGTATCACATTATCCACCACTGGGCCTAATCTTATCTGCAAAAGAAGAAAACGTGTTAGTGCCTGGATGCAGTTTTGAACATTACTACATGCCTATTTGGTTTGCAGGATTTTTAAAATTCACTAACATGCCATCTTCGATCTGACATGATTAACATGCCATCTTCGATTCTAGAAAAATGTAGCCTTGTTCACAAGAGGTTGGAGTGGATGAAAAGTTTCCTAAGAAAACTAGTACAGATGAATCCAAAGGAGAAATTCTTATTGATTGTAACCATATGGATGAAGCAACCAATATGGGGGGGACATGTATGTATTGAAATCCTCCAAAAGAACCTTCAGAAATCGTAGTACATTGTCATTGTAAACTTGGAAAAAGGTGTCACAAATTGAACTCCCTTATGGTTAACATTTAACAGGAAAGGAACATCACCTTGATATATAGCTTCTCCAGACACGGAAAGCATCTCAAGAAACCCGACAACTTGCTCCGAGGTTGGGGCGATAGATTCTAGTGCCAAGACCTTCACTGTATGCGATTTGAGGTCAAGCTTGTCTGAATCATTTGCTGAATGACAGACGAACAAACATCTTCAAAATTAGAAATAATGTTAATTTGTAGAAGGAGAGGCAGAAGGCGGTTGTTGTACCTGAACGGGTGTGGATCCAATAACAAGTTTGGAGTATTTGTCAGACGAGTATCCCACCACTGTCAATTTTGGCGCAGAAATGACATTGATTCTTGTTGGAACTTCTCGATCAACTACAAGTAATCTCTCAAGTGTAGGTGTGTCCTCAATGACCATACCATGGTACACATCTTGTGATGTCTTCCTGCCGCACCAGCAACACACATAAATAGTCCGGAGAGTCATGGAGGTGATGTGAAAGGTAGTCAACCCATTGATTGCCTGAAGACGAAGGTACTCGAGTGCAGTACAGCCACGGAGTAGGCGCTCCATGCCACCATTTGAGAGGCAGACGGCGACGAGCTCGAGGTGCTTCAGTCGTGGTAGAATAAGAGCGGGTGCGTCATTAAGGGGGAGGGGGCGGAAATGGCAGTTCCTGAACTTGGCGACGTGCCGCGTGGGCGCGAGGCGGACTGAGGACGTTGGCAGCGTCCGCATATGCCCATCATCAAAAGTGAGCTCCTCGAGCTGATCTAGGGAATGGGATCGGAACCAGTCGTCAAGCTTGGCTCGGTCCTTGCCGTTGGAACAGAACTTGTCCATTCTAAGGCCTTTGGTTGGGCCAAGGTGACTGCCGAGGATCTTGGAGAACGCATCCAAGCTTTTGCGATAGACATGGCAGAGCTCGTGGGTGTCGATGAGGTCGAGAGGGCTGGAGTTCCATAGGGGGCGCCACCGCCGGGAAAGGACAGTTGTCTGTGCCCCATATTTTATTGAGAGGAGGGAGATGATGACTCTCAACATATCATCGGGGAGGCTGCTGATGAAGTCTAGGCCTGCTGGAGTCGCTTGCGGTTCTAGCTCGCCCCGCCTCCACTTGTTGGCATCCCCATTCTCCACCTCTGGAGTCTCCTTGTCAGCGGCGCTTTCTGATAGAAATGGAAGTACATGGAATATTTAGTTAAAACAGGGCAATAGAAAGGTGTATTGGTAACTATAAGTTATTAGATGAGAATATAGTAAGAAAATGGAATAACAATTGGTTGCTTAAATACTACACAATTCATTTCACATTGCTGGGTAAGTCAACATGCAGATAGTTGAAAAGTAAACTTACTTCGAACAAAGTCTGGACAGATGATTTTGTCAGGGAAGTTAGCATATGTCTCATGACCAGGCCCTTTTATGTGCAGTGCAATTTTAGTGCCGACTTCCAAAGACATAAAACTTTGCAATTTCATTCGAAAAGCCAGTGGCAAAAGAGGAGTCACCACGTTCATCAAGTCTTACAGTAGCAACGATTGTAAATCCATGGTTTGTGTGCAGTATGACATCTGTGGAGCCTTGATCTATGTAAAGGAAAAAATTGTGCACTACATAATCTATTGCATAGCAAGAGATGTTCTGCAGAAAATGGTAGGATCGTTAAATAAAATATGGTGACATGTAAATATGGGCCCAAATTGAAAGAATTGTACAGCAGTTGAAATCGAAGTACAACAATCTATAATTAAACAGATTGGGTAAACATGATGTCATGGAAATATGAGAGTAATCGAAAGAACAATACATCACTAATTTGCCTAATATAGAAAGAAGAGGGGGGAAATCCCCTTTGACGTATATGGTGCATGTGGCACCTTTTATCCAAATGTAGCAATATTTAGAATATGTTCAGGAAAGTAATGTTCAGGAAAGTAGGCCATGCCAACCGATTTAGGGTGAGATTGAACATACCGCGCGCGCCCTCAAGTTATCTGGTATAGTGAGATGGAATCTCAGGCGGAGGTCGCAAAGTCCTGAAGTGTCGGTGCACTGTACATTCTATGAATGAAAGAAAACCCTCAAATCAGCTCGAATAAAAATGAATTCACGGCGATTTCCGCCAGGTGATTAAAGGAGGCAGATGAACTAGGATAAGAGATGAGATAATATCTCATTAAATTAGTTACCTGGTCGTCCATCAGAAAGAACCCTTAGTACGGTAGATTCCCCAACCGAGCGGAGCTGGGTCAACCTCGAGCAGCATCGAGAAAGTCGATGGCGATAGGCGGCGGCAAGCGGAAGTGGCGAAATGCGGTGGGCTTTGCCGGCTGCCTCGCAACGGCGGCATGCGTCGAGCTAAGTGTTTACTGCCGCGATAGGCGGTGCCATGGCATAGACGCGGAGGAGCTTGTGCAAGTGTGAACGGGGAACGTACCGGAGGGGGTGGCAGGCGGGTGAGGGTTTTTGTGACGTGGGGATGGTGAGGGTTTTCTTTTTTATTTTTTGAATTGGGTGGTGAGGGTTTTTGCCCCACAAAGAATTTTGGGGGCGATGGTTTGCTAGAGCGAACCGTGTGTGATTGACGCAACATGCAAAATGAAAGTCATTGCACAAGGTTCGAATTTTGGGAACCGTGTGTGATTGACATACTACCTTCGTCCTGGTTTATTGGTCCCCCTTTGTAATTTTTACCAAATTTTGACCAAACGTTTAACATGCTCAGACATAGATAATAAGCGAACATGTACATAAGCATGGTTCAACCATAGGTACATAGTTCAACCGTCATTAAGCATACTCAAGCGTACATAGTTCGATCCATCTCACATCTCATCTCACATGCGGCCGACACGATCCTGAAGCTTCTCTAGGTACTCGGCTTACGCGCCATGCGCCACCCTGCGAGAATACTTCTGCTTGAAGGAGCCAACGACCTGTCCTCTTGCATGCGCCAGAACACTTAGATACGTGTCATGAAGCTTCTGGTTGAAAAATGGGCATCCATAGCCGCCGTTCCAGGTCCTAATATGCCTTATGCATTCCCGCATAAAGCTCCCTCGGGATTTGCCTGTTGTACCTCCTCTGGCCATCTTCATCCTCGCTGTCCACATCGTCAGACAACATCTATACAAATAGTAAAACAAATTTGGCATCAAATCAATGATTACATGCCGTGAAGTAGGATTAGGAATTTATGGCTTTTTATTTATATATATCCAGATATTATAGTTCGATTTTTAAGCATAGTCGTCTATGTACAGACCAATCTTGGAGAAAATAATGGCACAAACATATGTAGGTCATTCAAAATCAATTGTCAAGTCCTGACTAGGAATTATTAGCACGAACACTAACCCTAGTCGGATTACTAGCAGAAATCATTTGCACAGATGAAACAACTAATTACCTATCACCTGTACCATTCAAACAATCAATACACTACACAGATCTAACGAAACTTACTCAGATTTCATGGATTGGGAGAACATAACCATAGGATTTCTATTCCAAAAAGGGGGAGGCAGGAGTAACCAGAGAAACCCTATGATCTATTTGACACATAAATGGGTACAGATGACTAACCAGCTGTCCATCGTCGCCGGAGTCGTCGTCGGAGTGGTCGTCGGAGTCGGTGTGGAACTCCGCCTCCGGCTGTGGAAGCTCGACGCCGTCGACGATGTCAGGGTGTAGCGATAACTCGCCGGCGGTGACGACAACCTCTGTCTCCATCTCCACGCCGTGCTCCGGTGCTTTAGCAGCCCCGGCGTCGCCACTCCCTCTGATGGGGTGCTTCGGCGGCATCCTCATACACTGACGGCTTTGAGGACTGAGAGCGGCGTCGAGGATGCAAGCGGAGAGAGAGGATTGTGTGTGTGTGGCGAGGATGGGGGGTGCGGCCGCTCGGGCGCACCATTAATATGGAGTAGTGGGAGTTGTGGGAGAGAGGCGGGCGGTGGTCAAACCGATGGCTCGCCTCCCGGTGAGCCTGCACACCGGACTACTGGCACGCCTACCAAAGTTTCACAGAGCCACTCGCACGCCTCCCGATGACACTGCGGAGCGAGCACGCCTCCATCAATTCACACACCTGCACGCACGCCTCCCCGTCTGCCTGCGCGGCGGACTGCTCGCATGCGTCTCGTCAACTCACTTCCTCTCGCACGGCACACGGGTCGAGTGGCGGCACGTATATTGTTTTTCTATTTGTATGATTAATGTTGTCGCTTTATTGCTTAACCGAAGCATGTCACGTATCCATTGTTGGTCTAACGCTCACGGTTTGAATAAATAATCCATTTCGGATATTGGTTCTCAATTATTAATAATCTCCCATCTGTAATTAGATAAAGATTACATCAAAACTTGTCTCAAATTTGACAAAAAAAGTACAATTCCACTTTGTATTGGTGTCCATATGACAACACGATAAGTTTCATGAACTTCAAATAAATTTCGGATGTACTAGAATTTAAAAATCAAAATTCTCAATGTTTGAAATTTGTTGCACCGGGATTAAACATGCACCTCAGGATAATTAATTCTCAATCTCTCAGTTTTTTGGAAATTAAAACGTCCCTCCTTTGTTAACATATATGTTCACCGCGGGATAATTAATTTAACATGCATCATAGTTGCGGTGGATTCGCGGTGTGTGTGGGGGTGTAAATGCAGGGGGTGGCGGGTGGCTCGCAGTACACTACGAGTTGTGAGCCACCGTGTGGGTTGGCCGTTTTCTTAGGCAGGCCGGTGCCACATCAGAGTCGTACAATTGTTATTTAAAACATTACACAACCCTTTTCATACATACATGTTTTGGCCACATGCAGTCGATGGTTGTCCTACACGACACTCGATACTCGCGTGTGACGCTTTCTGTGGGCCCGCGAGGTCGTTATCCATCACTTTGATGAACAGCCGGCAGTGAGGTTAATTTGACCAGCAAGGTAGAATCTTTTTTGTTTGTGTTATGGTGGTATATAGTACGCATCGAAGAGGTGGGAGGGGACTAGTGTCGGTGTCAAAACCGGTGGATCTTGGTTAGGGGGTCCCAGACTGTGCGTCTAGGTTCGATGGTAACAGGAGACGGGGGACACGATGTTTACCCAGGTTCGGGCCCTCTTAATGGAGGTAATACCCTACTTCCTGCTTGATTGATCTTGATGAATATGAGGATTACAAGAGTTGATCTACCACGAGATCGTAATGGCTAAACCCTATACGTCTAGCCTGTATGATTGTGATTGCCTCTACGGACTAACCCTTCCGGTTTATATAGACATCGGAGGGGCCTAGGGTTGTACAGAGTCGGTCTACAAAGGAAGGAATCTACATATCTGAACGCCAAGCTTGCCATCCATGCAAAGGAGAGTCCCATCCGGACATGGGAAGAAGTCTTCTATCTTGTATCTTCATAGCCCATTAGTCCGGCCCATGTTACATAGTCCGGACGCCCAAGGACCCCTTAATCCAGGACTCCCTCAGTAGCCCCTGAACCAAGCTTCAATGACGATGTGTCCGACGCGCAGATTGTCTTCGTCATTACAAGGCGGGTTCCTCCTCCGAATACTCCAAAATAGCCTTCGAACACAAAAAACGTGTCCAGCTCTGCAAAACACGTACCATACACACATGCAGAGAGTATAATATTTCACGAGTCCAATCGACTGACAACTTTTGTATCATGACAACACGTCACTTCCCGGTTATTATTTTGAACTATTTTTAGCCTCCCGCTCCATGTTTCAAGATACGATTTTATTGGCACGTGTTGCCGAAGCAGAGATCGTGTCCCCTTATTGCGGGATTCTCATCAATACATGCGTGGGTAATTTAACTGCGCCGTCTGCATGGCCCTTGGGAAATAGGCGAGTTTTAAGGCGGGTGGGGAGGCGCTTGATATTCACAGCGTTTATAAAAGGATAAGGATTTCACCTTTTCACCCACGCCTTCTTCCTCTCTGCCCATCCATTCTCGAGCTCCAGCGTCCAAGCTTCCATCCTTTCCACCTCAAAAAAGTACTCCAGCCATGTCTGGAGCGCAGGGCAAGTGGATGGTTTCCTCCGTCAAAGAGAAGGACATCACCAAGCTCCGGGAGGCTGGTTACTTATCCCAGGAGATCACCCACCGGCTTCCCGCACAGGGGCATATCATACCCACCTCGGAGCCCCATGAGAGAGTGGTATTCATACCCCACTTCGTCCACGGATTGGGATTCCCTCTCCACCCATTCGTCCGCGGACTCATGTTCTATTACGGGCTGGATTTCACCGACCTGGCCCCCAACTCCTTCCTCAACATCTCGGCATTCATTGTCTTGTGCGAGGCCTTCCTCCTCATCCCACCCCACTTCGGATTGTGGTTAAAGATCTTCAATGTGAAGCCGAAGGTGGTGGGAGGTCAACACGCGGAGTGCGGAGGTGCCATGGTGAGCAAGATGCCCAATGTCACATGGCCAAAAGGTACCTTCGTGGAGACCGTCAAGGGTGGCAACAGCAGTGATTCTACGTCATAGAGACGCGCGACGCCACCTGGGCCGCGGCTCCCGAATTCCAGCCCGGAGCCCCGATGCGGCTCACCTCATGGCTAGAGAAGGGCCTGGACTGGTCTTCGTTGAACGAGCTGACGACGCTCTAGGCGCACATCAGGAGCATGGTAGACAAGTACATCAAGCTTGTCAATGTGATCCAGGTGATGTTGTTCCCGGATCCTTCTGTGCCAAAGCCGGACTTGCCATTTGTGGAAGTTCGATCCGGCCGAGCACCAGACCTTGCTACAGTTCTTCGGCACTACGCACGAAGACATCTGGAAGGTGCTTTTCAAGTCCAACGAGACATGGCCGTAGACGACCGTGGACCGCAGGCACGACCTGGCCCATCCCGCCAGTCCCGTAAGTTTTTCGTATTTCAAGGTATATCCTTTACTTGCATACTCGAGGAAGATGTCTAAGCTTCCCTATTTGTTTTTTCAGGGCTGGACAAAGAAGGTGGAGTGGATTCAGTGTATTTCTCCACTGCCCGAGGAGCCAACAATGCCGCTTCTAAAGGAGATGTTGTTTCTGGCGCCCTATAGGCACCAGAGAAGAAGGCCAAGAAAAAGGCCAAGGAGACCAGAAGTGGCCTCCGCCGCAAGGGCACTTCGGACGTGACGTCCGAAGACGCCAAGACTCACTCCTCCGCCGCCGAGAACGACGAGGAGGAGGAGGAAAGAAGCTCTCCCCCTGAGGGGGAAGGAAGAAAAGGGCGGCCTCCACGCATCTGGAGGCAGAGGCATCCAAGAAGGGCAAGGTCTCCCTCGCGGATAACTCCACGTGGGACATCGATGGCAGCTCGGAGTGGCGCCCCAGGGATAAGCCCCTGGACGAATCGTGAGTACTCAAAGGCACTGATGCATTCATATATCCAGCCTCTTTACTTCATGGTTTTAACATGTTGAATGATGCACTTGCAGTCCGGCTCGTTCCAACCTTGAGCGATCCTCATCTTCGGGGAATTCGCTAGATCTGAAGGTGATGGACAATGGGTCCCTTCCGGCGGCCTCCTCTCCCCGGACTACGGAGGATGCTAAAGTGCTGTCTCGAAGGGCCCTCCCGGCTCGGGGGAAGGCATGGGAGGCCATCACGGTGGCGCCAGAGGACGATACCTCGGTAGCCGGACACATGGGGAGCAGATCCCCGTGGAGATTGGCGATGGGGACCATATCCAATTCGTCCCCTAGCCGAATACAGTTCTGGAGACCTATACGGCTCTGGAACCAGGCAAGCAACCTCCTTCGCAAGAAGGAGGTGCACCAATTCCGCCGGTGACCTCTGTCTATCCAGAGGCACCGGATACTCTACTGGAAGCGCGGCGAAGTGCTTCCATTGTTGAGGAACACTCTACCCTTATGGGTACGGTGGTTGAGAGGATTCAGTCTGTGAAGAGTGGACTGACCGAAGCCTGCACAAGCCTTCTAACAGGCTTTGAGGTATGAAACACAATTTATGCAAAAGGAATGCCATAGTATAGACAGTAGCCCCTGAGACACTGTCCGATGTTCGAAAAGAAAAGCCGGACATAGGATCAAGTAATTTTCGCAGGAGACTAACCATACGAGTCTATGTGAATAAGCAGGCGTCTTTGCTGGCTGTAACCTCTCATCTTTGTTGAGGTCTCGGATCAAGCCTGATCTGGAGCGGACCGAGGAAGAGCTCGGCCGTGTGAAAAAACAGCTGGAAGACAATTAAGGTATGCGATGACCTTGTGTAGATTCAGAAAGGATGGATGATTTGTGTTTGACCATAGTGCCATGATAATTTACAGGAGCAGTGACCGAGGTGGAGACCCTCAAGAAGGCGCTGGCCGAAGCCCAGGAGAGAGCGGCAAAGGAACAAGCCGCTCGTGAGAAACACGAGGCCAGGGTTGGTGAGGTCCAGCAGGAGCTCCAGGACGTCGTGAAGAAATGCGAGTCCTTGGAGCGCAATATTGTGGATCAAGAGTCCGAACTTGCCAAGGCCCGCCAAAGCGCATGATGCCCGGGTCGAAGCCCAGGGCGCCCTACAGGAAATCTAGGAGGCCAGAAAAATCGCGGGCGGGTAAGGCCTTTATTATGCAGAGCAAGTATGTGAAGAAAAGGTTCCTCTTACTGACCCGGATTTGGAGTTCTCTGTATGCTTATGGATCTGCCGTGCAGTGTTGCCGACGCTGCGGAATTCTTCCGAGCCGAAGAGGAGAGCTCAACAGAGAAGCTGTTCTGGTCGCAATACCTTGCGCCAGAGCATGCGATGCCCTTTAGCAATCAGCTGAAACAGCTGACCGAACTGCATAGGGTGGCCGAACTGGCTATGAAGGATTTGATAATCCGTCTATGGCCTGCCGAAGCAATACCCAGCAGCTACTTCGGGCTCGTGAAGCGGCTGGTCAATGCCTGCCCTCGGCTTGATGCCATCAAGCGGTCGGTCTGCATTGAAGGTGTGCGGATGGCCTTCGACCGTGTCAAGGTGCAGTGGGCGAATATGGACGCCGTCAAGCTCGCCATCGGGGGACCGCCCGCGGGCAAGGAGTACCGCACGCCCGAGCGGTATTTTGATGATGTCCTAAAGGGATCCCGCATTGTAGAGGGCTAGTGTTCAAAAGACATTATCTTTGAATGAAGTTATTCATGTCATCCCTTCCTGTATTATGAAACAAAGCCGTTATGTAATATAATGTTTGTTGTTTGAAAATTTTACCTCCTGTGCGGCTGTTTTGTTAAATCTGAGAGTTGGCCAGTCATCGGCTTCAACCACCACGTAGGTAGTAGAGGAGCGTTCGGGATGGAATCTAAACACTCTTGATCCAAGAGTTTCGGTCCTTGAAGGAGGTGTTTAGCGCAACGAACCAACCAATCGGACTATGTGGCATTATCACTCTCACTTAGCCATAGGAGTTTGACAATACAAATGTAGGCGCACCCCTAGTTAGTATTTAATCCTGACTAGGGTGCTGTAGACACCTGATCGGGTAAAGGCCGATTCGTCGCATAATGCGGAAAAAATCGCAAGAGATTTGTAACCTCCGAATAGCTGACCAGCTCTCGCTGTATCATGACAGTTAGCTTTCGTCTTTCTCTACTGAGGTGTTTGCTCGGATAAACAAGAAAAACAATCGCAGTAGTTCTCCCTTTACTACCCTAGCTAATAAGACAGAACGTAAGGTAGCAAGCACATGAGCCGGACAATCTAACTATTGACCAAAGACATGATTCGGAGCTGATGCATATAATGCTAAAATTCGGGGTGCCGAACTGTACTATAAAAAGTGTTCGGACTTTGTTGCCATAGTATGGAGCACAGTGAAGCCCCTGGCGAATTAAAGCGTACCAAAGTGTACAGGTGCAATCGATAAGAATAACGAAATAAAATGAAGTAGTAAGCTAGTGCCACGTAAGTTGGGCCACAAACTGTTTCCATTATAGTTTGATTAATACGTCAAAGCATATTTGTACAAATAGTGCAATAAGCAACCTGGCTATTTAACATGCCAAGGCCAAGGGGGAGCTACGCGCAGGTCCCGGAAACAGGTAGAATGATCGTCAAGAAGAATATCTAGAGATTCCCTCGCACGTCTGTACTGCTTACCACCTTGGTATATCTATCCTTCGAAAGGACCGATGATCAGGCCGTCGGGAGGGGCCTGTGAAAGAAAAGACTAAAAAATGGTAAAAAGGAAAAGGAAAAGTATGTGTGGGAGCCGTATGATGGACCACAATCAAGTTACACCTCCATCTATGCCCATGGTATTTTGAGTGCGTAGTTATGTGCGCGCGATACGTACGCCGCCATTTGGTCGGGACTGAGACGGAGGCCGAATTGCTAGTCGAGCTCCTGACGAGCTGGACTATCCTACTGCAGAGTAGTCCGGACTCGTTTGATGTTGTCCGGAGCTTGGCCGAATTAAGGTTCTCGCTTGATAAGGCCGCTTCAGATTTCGCTGCAGGGCCGCGGTGTGCTCCTTAGTACGGAGGGAGCGCTCCGTGTTTCCATTGACTGTTATGACACCGCGTGGTCCGGGCATCTTAAGTTTGAGATAAGCATAGTGTGGTACTGCATTGAATCGAGCAAATGCGGTTCGCCCGAGCAGTGCGTGATAGCCACTGCAGAAGGGGACGATGTCGAAGATCAACTCTTCGCTTCGAAAGTTGTCCGGAGATCCGAAGACAACTTCCAATGTGATTGAACCAGTGTAGCGGGCCTCTACACCTGGTATTACTCCTTTAAAGGTAGTTTTTGTGGGCTTGATCCTTGATGGATCGATGCCCATTTTGCGGACTGTATCCTGATAGAGCAGGTTGAGGCTGCTGCCACCATCCATGAGGACTCGCGTGAGGTGGAATCCATCAATGATTGGGTCAAGGACCAGTGCGGCCGAACTGCCATGGCGGATACTGGTCGGATGGTCCTTGCGATCGAAGGTGATCGGGCAGGACGACCATGGGTTGAATTTTGGGGCGACTGTCTCTATCGCATAGACGTCCCTGAGCGCATGTTTGCGCTCCCTCTTGGGGATGTGGGTAACATATATCATGTTCACTGTTTTAACCTAGGGAAGAAACATCTTCTGTCCCCTTGTGTTCGATGGACGGGGCTCCTGGTCGTCGTTCTCACTTTGCGACCCCTTCTCCTTATCCTCGGCATTTAACTGGTCGGCCTGTTTAAAGACCCAACAACTCCGGTGGGTATGATTGGCTGGTTTATCAGGGGTGCCATGGATCTGACATAGACGATCGAGTATGCGGTCCAAGCTGGAAGAGCCCAGATTGTTCCTTTTGTATGGCTTCTTCCGCTGACCGGACTTGGAGCCACTGAATCTGGCATTGACTGCCGTGTCATTTGTATTGTCACCATTGTTTCGACGCTTATGCCTGTTGCATTGGGGCTTGCCGTTGCTATTCTTGGCTTCAGAGGTGCCAGGTTCACTTGCATTATTATTTCTACGGGCTAGCCAGCTATCTTCGCCCACGCAAAAGCGGGTCATGAGTGCCGTGAGGGCTGCCATGGACTTCGGCTTTTCATGGCCGAGGTGTCAGGCGAGCCATTCGTCGCGGATGCTGTGCTTAAAGGCCGCTAGGGCTTCGGCATCCGGACAGTCGACGATCTGGTTCTTTTTAGTTAGGAATCTAGTCCAGAATTTCCTGGCCGACTCTCCGGGCTGTTGAACGATGTGACTTAAGTCATCGGCATCCGGAGGTCGGACGTATGTTCCTTGGAAGTTGTCACGGAAGGCGTCTCCCAAGTCCTCCCAGCTGCCAATGGAGTTTTCAGGAAGACTGTTCAACCAGTGTCGAGCTGGTCCCTTGAGTTTTAGCGGGAGGTATTTGATGGCATGAAGATCATCACCGCGGGCCAAATGACATGAAAATCCTCAACCCATACCGCGGGATCTTTTGTTCCATCGTATGATTCGATATTCACGGGTTTAAACCCTTTTGGCATCATTACTTCATCAGTGAAGCAGAGGGGGTGTGCGGCGCCTCTATATCGGGCCAAGTCGCGATGCAGCTCGGATGGAGTCCGTCTGCGGTTTTTGGCCCGGGCGTGATTATGCTTGTCACGTCTGGCTAGGTAGCTGTCATCACGTGTCGGGGCACGACCCGCGATCCATAGATCGACCTGGTCTGACCTGCTCTACTATCCAGGTCTTGCCGCAGGTCATATGTATATCCCCGAGCTGTTATATCTCTACCTTCACGGCGAGGTAGTATCGGCTGGTGTTCGGCTTGAGTTGTTGTTTTGTCCCAGCCACGAGGTGGTCGGTCAGCCGCGTTACGTGCTGATGGTACAGGCTCGAGGGCCTCGTCGTCGAATTGGGGTAGCAGTTTACGCTTTGGGTAACTTTTGGTCGGGCGCTCGAGGCCGTATTCCTCGGCTGCCAGGACATTAGTCCACCTATCATTGAGCAGATCTTGATCAACTTGAAGCTGCTGCTGCTTCTTTTTCAGGCTCCTTGCAGTGGCAATTAGCCAGCGCTTAAAGCGCTCCTGCTCGAGAGGTTCCTCAGGCACGATAAAATCCTCGTTGCTGAGGCTCACCTCATCCTTGGAGAGAGGAAGATAATTGCTGTCCTCTGAGTCTTTGTTTTCAGCCTGTTCGTCAGGGCTAACTTGCCCGCCTTCCCGATCGTCCTGTTCGAAGGTTGGCTCGACGGGGTCTTCTTTGTCTTTGGCATCGTCCGGAGTTTTGTTGTCTCTAGTGCCGGTATTGCTGTCTTTTCCGCGGCGTGATTTAGAGCGGTGCTGCTGGTGTCGGCGCTTTGGATGTGTCTCACGCAGTTTATCCTCGACTGGATCTTCTTTATCATCGTTGTTACCGTCTTTGGGTGTGTCCACCATGTACACGTCGTACGAAGAGGTGGCCGTCCAGCGTACGGTAAACGGTGGGTTTTCGGCCTGCTCCTCTCCAGCATTGTCGTCCATATCGTCGATGTCTTCGGAGCCATAGTCGAGCATGTCAGTTAAGTCCTCGACAGTGGCTATGAAGTGGCTGGTGGGTGGGACATAAAATTCCCCGCTCTCAGCCCCTAGTCCGGGCTGGGTGTAGTTCGGACATCGCTCCTCTGTAATGACGAGGGATCACATCAAGTCCAGAGCCTCGCTTAAAGGCGAGGTTTGGTCAGGGAGAAGAACTCCGTGGAGTACGGCGGGAGGAAAACTCCTTGGCCGAGCTCACGCGATGCTGATTTCGAGGGTTCGGAGCCAGTGTTCGGAGAAGAGTCCGGCTCCATGACGGTTGCCAGCGACACTACTTCCTCCGGCTATTATGGAGCTGCTAGCTACTTCGCACTTTGCTAGGTGAATGAACTTCGGTTGGGGGAGGGGGCATGCATTCATAGCTTAGGATTCCCTTCGTGCCGAGACGAGGGAGGAGGGGGGCTGCTAGCTACTTCGCACTTTGCTATGTGAACCTCGGTTGGCGGGGAGGGGGAGGGGCATGCATTCATAGCTTAGGATTCCCTTCGTGCCGACACGAGGGGGGGCTACTAGCTACTTCGCACTTTGCAAGGTGAACCTCGGTTGGCGGGAGGGGGCATGCATTCATAGCTTAGGATTCCCTTGGTGCCGACACGAGGGAGCGGGGCTGCTAGCTACTTTGCACTTTGCTAGGTGAACCTCGGTTGGGGGGCATGCATTCATATCTTATGATTCCCTTCGTGCCGACACGAGGGAGGGGGGCTGCTAGCTACTTCGCACTTTGCTAGGTGAACCTCAGTTGGGGGGGCATGCATTCATGGCTTAGGATCCCCTTCGTGCCAACACGAGGGAGGGGGGGCTGCTAGCTACTTCACACTTTGCTAGGGTGAACCTCGGTTGTGGGGGCATGCATTCATACCTTAGGATTTCCTTCGTGGCGACACAAGGGAGGGGGGCTGCTAGCTACTCCACACTTTTCTAGGGTGAACCTCAGTTGGGGGGGCATGCATTCATAGCTTAGGATTCCCTTCGTGCTGACACGATGGAGGGGGGCTGCTAGCTACTTTGCACTTTGCTAGGCGAATGAACCTCAGTAGGGGGGGGGGCATGCATTCATAACTTAGGATTCCCTTTGTGCCGACACGAGGGAGGAGGGGGGCTGCTAGCTACTTCGCACTTTGCTAGGTCAACCTTGGTTGGGGGGAAGGGGGCATGCATTCATAGCTTAGGATTCCCTTCGTGCCAACACGAGGGGGGGGGGGCAAGCAATACGGTGCGCTTTGTGAGAGAGGTGCCACATCGAAGTTGCATTTGGTATTTGGAAATCAAACCACCCTTTTGATACATAAATTTGGTCCACATGCAAGTGTGTTCGTGTTCTGACCCTCTCCCACGTCATATTTCGCCAAATTTATGAACATTAGACAAGTCGGATGATGCAACAGACATGGTTCACTTAAACTAACCATGTGCCACACCAGTGCCCCTGTCAAGCACACATCCGCACAGTACATTGGGCTCCACGAGGCTTCCCCTCTCAAAAATATCTGCCCGCCTCGAGGGTTTTTATATTTCATAACACACGGTTGTTATCTCCGTACCGTGTGTGATATTTCTTGTTCCCAATCCCGCCTGCATCCTAGAAAATATCTACCTGCCTCGAAGGTTTTTTTGTTTCATAACACACGGTTGTTATCTCCGGACCGTGTGCGATGTTTCTTGTTCCCAATCCCGTCCGCATCCCTAGAAAAGGCCTCGAGGGTTTTTCTGTTTCATAACACACAGTTGTTATCTCCAGACCGTGTGCGATGCACTATCATCAAAATTTTCAATAGCCCGGCATTTCACTCCCGCGTTTGACTCCCGCGTAGTAAAACTTTCAGTACCCACGTAATTTCCTCAAACACCCCACCCCCCTCCACACACACACAACACACACACACACACACACACACACACACACACACACACACACACACACACACACAACAAAACCTCCTCGGGTGTGCGCGCGCACACACACCCCCTCCCTCGCTCGAAACCCTAGCAAGGTCCCCGCCGCCACTGCCGCCACCACCGCAAGGCCTCCATTGTCAACATCTGCCGGTTTGCCCGTGCAACTTACCCACCGATCTCCATACCCAGGCCGCCCTGAGTTTCTTAGATGACGCCTGCCAAACGCCCCCTTTCCCATATATCCCCATCCCCCACTCCAGAGCGTTGCAGCCTAAGCCCGGCTACGCTTCCCATGGAGCTCGAGGAGCGACTGACCCAAAAGTGGTGTATAGAGGTCTCTTCGCCCGATGTCGCCGAGGAAGCTGACGACCATTACTGGCGGCAGGCACTCAAGTAGCGGGCTAGAGTATGTGGGCATGTCTCGGCTGCCAGCTACGATATCGAGGTCATTGACAGCGACGGCCTGAGGAGGGCTATGTCACAGGTTAAGTGGCCCACCCCCAACCCCTCGGGTTCAACCATCGTTGATCTCATCCATGGCCCCGCCGCTGATCTCCTCTGGCTCGCTGTCAAAAAATTTCCATTCTACATCGCCACCAAGCCCCTTTTGTCATTTCTGAAGGACACGTTCTGCGACGCTGGCTTGGGATCCACAACTTCCAAGTCAGACCTCATCGATGGCGACCACGAGGAGGGCACCCTCTCTGGCTCTTCCAAGGGGAAAGATCCTATATGCTCTTCGAAGGGGAAAGCGCCCGTCTGCGACATTAGGGAGGGCACCCTACAGTCGTGCTCTTCCAAGGGGAAGGAGCCCATCTGCGACAACATGGAGCACATCCAGGGTCCGTGCTCTTCCCACGGGAACGAGCCCATCTGTGGCAAGTGAGGAAACCCATGATTTGTTTTGCCGTGCCTCTTCACAGGGGGAAACCCATGATTTGTTTTGTTGAGTCCCTTTTGTAGTGTAGTGAGAATATGTCCAGTTTTAATTGCTATATCTGATTGTTTGCAGTATGCCTTGTTCATTTCAGTTGTTCACAATGTGATCCTCTATATGTGCAATTATTTACTGTGCAGTACATTTCATCAATCCAGTTTTAAACAAACCGTAGGAATGCATATATTTGCTTGCTGTTAGGCCTGTTATAGCTAGCATATGCCTCTTTTATAGTTTTTTAATTGTTAGGTTGTTTGTAGTTAGCATATGTCCAGTTTCAAATGCTATCTTTGGTTGTTCATAGTATGCCTTATTTATTCCAGTTATTCACAACGTGATGTTCTATATGTGCAAGCACGAATCATGCAGTTCAATTTCATCGCATGCAGTTTCAACAATACCACTATGAATGACTACATTTGGTTGTTGCATCTTGTAGTTAACACGCCTTTCCATTTTTATTTAACAATAACCAAAGGTACTTAGACCGCACAATACCAGCTTTGAATGACTATGTTTGCTTGTTGTTAAATGTTAGGCCTGTTGCAGTGTAGCACACCTTTCCACTTGTTTTGCTTTACTAGCGTGCTTAAACCCGCATTGAAGCTATCTTTTGGAGATTATTTTGTTCCGCCATGGATAATTTTGGTTGATGTTTAGCTTTGTTGTGCTTAACATGCTTCTTGATGTACATACAGAGGACAATTTTGGGAGCATCGTTGTTTTCCATCGAGGTTAGTTTCATCCCATGGCTTATATCAGCTCACTGCTCAGGGATATCGGTAGTGGTACCATATAGGCGGCGGTGATAAGGGACTAATCGGTGAATCGGACTTTAATCAATATATCTCGCAACCCATTTATCGTTAGGTTAACTAGGGCCATATGTAATATATCCGAGGCTACATAGCAACATGCACTGTACTTAATGTCTAAATATGCAATCCTAGGCTACATAGCAACAAGGAAGAGTGTTACATTAATGTTCTAATGATGTCTAGATATACGTAGAAGAGCAGCATCAATAACAACAACAACACATCCCTGTTTGGATACTCAACTTAGCTAGAGGTTAGAGTTAGTTTCTAGCTCATGACTAACCCTGAACTAACTCCATCCAAAGAGTTGTTTGGATGGCAGGGTTAGATTGACAATAAGTGCACTAGGAGAAGCAGCTCCAATTAGCACTAGGAGAACTAGCTCAAACTAGCCCTCATGTTTAGATATACTTTAGGGCTATTTGAGCCCGAACTAGCTCAAACTAACCCTAACCCATGGATACAGCAGCAGTTAATCAGCCGATAATTTGTAAGAATGCACTAAATTCCTTCCGGCCCATAATGTAAGATGTTAATTCATCTAATATGTGAGTATATTGGATGTTATAAGATACTCCCTCCGTTCCTAAATATTTGTCTTTTTAGAGATTTCAAATGGACTACCACATACAGATGTATATAGACATATTATAAAAGAGTGTTCTACTACATCATTGTGCAATTGTTGTTTAGCTTCTAATATTAACTTGGTGCTTTTAGGTACATATGTCAATGGTAAAGATCCGCGCTTTGACCCTTTCTGCATATGGGTGATACGTCTCCAACGTATCTATAATTTATGAAGTATTCATGCTGTTATTTTATCATTCTTGGATGTTTTACAATCATTTTATAGCAACTTTATGTCATTTTTGGGACTAACCTATTGACCCAGTGCCCAGTGCCACTTACTGTTTTTTGCTTGTTTTTTACATCGCATAAAATCAATATCAAACGGAGTCCAAACACCGCGAAACTTTTTTGTGGATTTTTTATGGACCAAAAGGAACCCAATGGGCTACAGCAGCACCTGCAGGGTGCCCCGAGGGGGGCACAGCCCACCACGGCACACTAGGCCCACCTGGCGCGCCCAGGTGGGTTGTGCCCACCTCGGTGGCCTCCCGTACCCCCCGTAATAAGGAGGCATTTCCTTGTGTGCGGCCATGGACCCAGCTGTCAGCCTCTCCATGTACAGTCCACTTCCGATGGATGTCGTTCGTTGACCACGTCGCGTTGAGAGCACCAGGGCGGTGGACGACGGCGAAGCCTACGAAGGGAACAACACGGAGCCGGGGAAGACACGCAGTGACTGCCCATGCGGTGGAGAGTAAGAGGGTTGACTTGTTCGGCTACCGTCGCCGGAAAATAACAGGAGGTGTGGGTGAGTAGAGGGATAGACAGGCCAGGGATGCAAGTATATGATGGGGCCATGAGGCCTGCCCGGCAGCACAGCTGGCCACGGGAGGCGGGAGCAGGCAGTTCCGATGGCGCTGGTTTGGGAGGCTGGGGCAGCAAGATCAGAGACTGAAGAAGCACGATTGCCGTTAGATTGACATCTAACGGTCTGACGCTGGTAGAGTCGATTGTTGACTAATTTGTTTTGGTAAACCTAGTGTATGCATGAACTTAGTAGGCCCACAAGTCAGCTTCCAAATCTGTGACAGACAACATAGAGCCCATTTGCTATTTTTTAATAATTTGAAGCCCATTTGCTAATTCTTAAGTAATTTATTACAGCCCATTTTCTGCCCAGGACCACGGTCAAAAAGTTCAACCTTATTTTTCATATTTCGGTGGAGTCTAAAATTTTGTAATCCCGAAATGATAAACATTGTTTTAAGAACTTATTGATTTGCCAAAAAAATCATTTTGTTTTTGTAAGCAAATAAGACGTGGGACAATTGAGTTGGTTTAAGGGAAAACCAGTGGTAAAAAAATCAGCTACTGGAGGGAAAACAACAACAAAAATAAGGATGTAAATATGAAAAGTGAATTTTATGTATTTTCAATATAATGATACGTGTATATGAACTAGTAAAACTATAGGTAGAGATTAGAAAACGGATGTAGGACATGTGTTTCAAGAGGAAAATATAACTGGGCTGTGTGTTTGATTCAGTAAAAAAAGTGCCTGCGGATGTTGTAAGACAAAATATAACTATCTCTGGCGGGCCAGAGGCCAGTAAATACCTGCTGGATCTTTATGCCCCGTTGTCGTCATGGGCTAGGCCTGTTAAAAACAAAACCAAGCCTGGGCATATACATGCTAAATAAACGAGAGAATTCAGCAAGTACAGACTGATAACTGGGATGTAGCCGGGATATTGTTTTTTCATTGTGATAATAAGAGCATGCACTTGTTTCTAAAAATTTGTAGAACTCGGAATTCGAACGGTAGGTGCTTATGCTACCCATCAAATAAAAATCAGGTGCCTGAAAATTCGTTTCGAAACAAATGATTCAACTTTATATCCACGTCGACCCTCGGCATGATGGTTGGAAGCAAATGCCAAGTTCATACCAAAAGATCGTTAACAACAATACCAACTTGCGGACGACAAGGTAGTACAAGTACCAATACCAAACTAACTTATAATGTTTTTACTCCTGGCCCTAGTGTTTGTCTGGTAGAAAATCTTGCAGAGGACCAGCTCCCGCTCCTTCTCTTGCTCCAGGTCCCTGAGGTGGTATTGGTGCATCACCCAGTTGGTTCTCTGCTGGTCAAAGTTCTTGTTGGTGTGCAGCACCAGAACCTTTTTGCTGCCCATCTGCCGGTCGTTGACCATCACCGGCAAGGTATTGCCGGTGTTGTGCCACATCGCATGCATGCCACACTCCGACTGTATCTTGCGACGCATCCACGTGCCCCTTTTGAATGCCCTGGAATTGCGCTGGAAGAAATGCTTACTTAGGCCACTCAGTGTGATACCTGCAGTATTGTCGAACACAGGTTTTAGTGTACGCAGTTGGCATTTTCGTAACATCTTTGGCATGTTGGAGTCACTTGTTTCACTTTTTATTAACTATCAATTTGTAATTGCTTCAAAAGGTCTGCGTCTAAAAAGAAAAATAGATCTATAAACAAAGGAATATGTTTGTGCAAGTAGACGCCGATCAATGTCTTACCTGGAAGTTTCTCAGGATGGGTGTAGCATATGTCGTGCTCGCTGTCGATGGTTGGTATGAACAATCGATGAGAGGGTGAGCTCTCGTGCTGTCAGCACTCACTTTGGCCTCAAGGTGCTCGATCAGCTCCTGATCCGTGGGATCGAACTTGACGCCAGCCAGCAGCACCGGCCAATCCTTCTTCGACTTGCATGGGTTAATTCAAGTTATATGGTACTCAATGTATGATCAATCGACTGTTTTAAGTGAATGATGAAAGATTTCGACAGATAAGTGGTACTCAATTCTGAAGTCCGAATACCCGAACATGCCGCCGGATTCTTGTGTCACCTCACGCCAGCGTGTTGTCACGTCAATTCAATGTGTGGACATGATGAATAATTTGACCGACGTATACTAGTACTGCTACTGTACTATTTACTAGCCGTATTTAGTGTCACATTTTAACCATAGGTTTAACTAACAAGTATGCACTTGAAGCCTAAGTGACACACACACACACACACACACACACACACACACACACACACACACACACACACACACACACACACACACTTGCACAAGATCTCCATCATCATTATCAAGACATCCTACACGTGTGAGTTAGGATGCACTTGATCCCGTAAAGGTATCTATCCTTCAAACCCGGAGGAGTGCTTCAAACTAACAACAAGACATAATATCCAACAAAAGAGGGTCGTGCTACAACAGAGAATACATGGCTCGATCTACATATCGGTCTGAATCAAGTTGTGCATATTTGTTGTTGGCATGAACAACATCGCCGCATGTCGGGTTTCCAAAAGCCATCCATCGCATGGAAGCCTGATGCCTTTCACACACTGAAGATTATCTGGCAACAAGCTGTGTCGATGAATCTCTGGATATGGTGATTCATGAAACCCTTCGTATGATGTGTAAACACAGTCCCCCCTGGCGAATGGAAGTTGCATAGCACGGTAATCATCACCGGTGACATGATCGATGATTGGTTGGATGATCGGATAATTGAGCCCGAGGAACATGGAGTGGTTGCCGAGGTTGTAAATCCGCCTCTAGTTGAATACGCCTGGCCCAACGGAGCTGGGATCTTTCTCGAACACAAAGCAGCCATAGCCATCAATGTCACGAATGCCCCAGGCATTATACTGCATGTGGTTTGATGAAATGGTTTGGTCAATTTGGTACGTGCAAATGAGCATCAAATGACCACCATCAGCTGAACGAGCGATAAACCACGACCCATCGGCTCGTATGATTCCAGGTCCTGGAATCATGGAGGCCGGCGCATTTGCGTCTGCTGCAACAATTCAAATTGGAGACCAAAAGGACAAAAATAAACAATCATGTTCAGAGAATGTGTGGAATTAAGATTATTATAACAATGACACATCTCATAGACATAGAATTGCAATGCCGTGGTCATAATCATACCCCAAGTTAAAAAAATAAGCCAATGGCTTTCATATTCTAGCAATATATCATGGTTCAAACATCATGTAACAATGAGAGGAACACAGATATGACAGGGCCTACTCATATTCTACCATAGCACTTACTACAGTTATCATATCAACTCTAAGCAATAACTTGCGTTGTTATAAAAATCCTGGAAATGAGAGTGACATATAGCAATCATGAGGTTATACTCATAATATCTATTCTAACAATCATTAGATACCAATTGTTCTCATATCAACTCTAACAATAACATGTGTGGTCATAAAAATCTAGGAAATGAGAGGAACATATAGCAATGATGTGGGTATAGACATACTATATATTCTAAATTTGTAACAATGAACAGGCAGTCATATTCTTAAGGTAAAGATGAGATGAGATAGAACAATTACACGACGATAGATTCCACCAAAGATAGGCAGCCAATGCGTAAGGCCAACCGCATAAACGATGCCATCATGCACTATAGCATCAGACAGAAGTGTTGGGTAAAGAGGATCGACGATGAGCCATAACCATGTATGGCGACCGGATTCCAGATAGACTAATCCCATGTTGAACACGGCAATGAGCTTGTAATCCATGTAGTCTTCTGATGGGGTGGGCACTTTGCAAGTTACAACCTTCAGCAAACAGAGGTTGAGCCAGAAGCTCGACGCGTCTCGTGCGTAGTAGGCAGGAGTGTCCGGCGGGCCGCGAGGCTCGATGGAGGCGGTATCCAAAGACGGAAGGGTGATCTCTCGCTGGGTGTAGATATCCACGAGACGCCACGGACTACCGGATTGGTGGATGAGGACGACCCAGTTGGCCTTCATGCCCCCCAGTAGTGGCCGCGCATGAAGGACAGGTGGACGGGTAGTGGTAGCATGTCGAGGGGCACCACATCAACATCCGTAGGATCGTCAAGTCGGTGTCTGGGCCACCTGCGAGGATCGGGCATCAGCAAGCAGGGTGTCTTGAAAAGAGCTGGCGGTTGCGAGTGAGTAGATGGTACAAAGACACCGAGCATGCGGCTGACGGACGGCTTTGAGTAGGTCCATACGATTACAGATCTGCTCCAAGAGAACATCGGAGGGAATTCCAATCGCGGCTCTGCGTGTCGGTCGGTTACGCCATTGGGGTTTCGGTGCCTGCGAGCGGCGGGGAAGTGGATTCGGTGAGGCGAAGCGAAGAAGCTTCTCCTCGTGTGGCCGAGCAGTGACCGGGGGGATATGGTATGCGCGAGCTACCAAGGAAGATAGCGCGGGCGGGCGAGCAGAGAGCGGGGGGAAATGGTGTGCGGCGGACGATGGGGAAGAGAGGAGGAAGAAGAAGAGAGGAGGAAGAAGAGTGGAAGACGGGGAAGAAAGTGCATTAAATCTCAATTTTACTACTACTACCAGGATATACCGTCCTTCGGAGTGTAAATAGTTACACCGATGACATATGTGTCTACCACAAGAGGGCCCATCTGCCGCTTAATGGAGGATGTAAGCGTCGACCGGGCAAACATGATGGCGATCTTTGGGTAAGGCTGATTTAGTAACACCAACACACTGGTTCAGCTTATTAATTATGTGTCCCATCTGCTGTAGCGTGTATTGTCACTTCACTACGAAGACTAGTTGAATAGTTATCTCTGACTGAGATGGGGAATAATGGATCACGAAGACTTCCTTTCTACATTATCCCTATGCCTCTACGCTCACTTCACTCATTTTGCTCCGTACGTAGTCACTTGTTGAAATCTCTAGAAAGACAAATACTCTGTATTTGGGAACAGAGGGAGGATTTTACTCCGTATTTGGGAACAGAGGGAGTATCACCATATGGAGGGAATAGAGGAAGCTTGAAATATGAACATGTCAATGGGAGGGAGTAAGCCCCATGCATGCATGCATGCAACATGCAACACTCACACGTACACATGGACGCACGCAACACTCACGCACCCATGCGGCACACAGCACACGACACAACACACACGCTCACGCTCAAGTGCTCAACCTACTACCTGCGTCCGTGAAAGACTATACATTTAGAGATTTACACATTGATCAGGGCATAATTAACGTCCAAAAGTAGCAGACTTATGTGTGCATGCGACCATTAAGAGAAGAAGATTAAATAAAGGTCGTTGCATACCTAGAGCACAAGTTGGTGCATTACTCAATCAATATCGATTTAGATTAAAGGCTAAATGCATTGGAAGTGTAGATGTACTACACTCTTTGTTTTTTAGCTGATTTCTTTGCTCAGCCAAGCGGCTGTGTGGGACCCGTAAATCAGGTGACAATTTAACCGATCAACAAAGTGCCATGTCGACTATGTGGCGGTCAAGAGGGTGAAATACGGTGTTTCACGATGAGCTAGTGATCGTATAATCACCGCAAAACTATATATAGTGACCGTAAAGAGCGTATTGTTACATACGTTGACCGCCAGTGTATTTTTCTCGTTTCAAATTAAGCCATATTAACCGGAAAGGATGCAGTATGGACTAGTACTAGTACTGGTTTGATGTGTCCCGTCAACTCACCGAACGAGGAGAAGCTTTCTTACTACGCCTCTCCCTCGCCCACGCGCGCAGTGGTTCGTAGGACGAGGAGAGGGTTTTGACTACAGCGCCCTATCCATCTCCCTCTCCCTCGCCCTCGCCCTCATGGTGGACGTGAAGCAGTTCAATCAGTGTCAGATTGCCAGAAGTATAATGTGTACTGTACTATCATCATTGTTGGACCTTCTGAAGAGGCGAAGAGCCAAGTGCAAGGTTCACACGAGTACGAACTGTTGAACCTCCCGAAGAGGCAAAGAGCCAAGCACAAGGTTTTATAGGAGTTGTCGTCCTAGTAGGAGCGTAGTACAACTATAGCGAATGATGCTACTGTATGATGCCGCCACGTCACGTATATGCAAAGCGGTGCCACCTTTTTTTTCTCAAAGAGCGTGTTGGAGCCCGTGCAACAACCACACAAGTTGTACGTACACATAACACATTTACTAGTAATAAATTCTAAAGTACAAATGCCAGTATGCCACACAAGTTCATCTCCAATTCATGTGATAAATTTGTGCACGACTAGTCTACATATATTCACAACGCTACCGTTCACAATTTACCATACTCCACTTACACGTTATAGATGGGCTACATGTCCTTCTCCGTGTTCCAGCCCCTGTGTGTTCTTCATGGATGGCACGATCCATAGCGGTGGGCAACGGGAATCATTGTCACAGCTTTCTAGTCCGGTTCCACACGATGGAGACTCATCCAAGCTGAGCGGCATAAATCGTGGATAGTGTGTCCCAAAGATGTCGTTCATCCGCAAGAAGGCATCGAAGACGTAACCATGCTTCATGAACGGTAGGCCTTCCGTGTCGTGCACGGAAGGTGCCATCCGCTTCACAATGGGATAGTTGTGCCCAATAAAAAGCGAGTACTCTCCAAGAGTGTTCCTCGGCACACACGTAGCATCACGGGGGTCGAACTCGGCGCCTTTCATCTGGTACACGCAGCATCTCAGATCTGGACACATGGTGACGTACATAGTCAAGATCCATGCATAATGATGTTGTGCTCAAATATGGTGGTCAGTGATACTGTGCAGCAAATAGTACTACTCCGGTATAGAGGAAGTAAAATAACCGGCTTATTACATATAGCCATTCTTGGCTACATGGATGAGATAGTAAGACATGGAAAAACGAAATGGTGGCAGCTAGTGGGTTCAAGTCTTCAAGGGCCTAGCTAGCTATACGCGTCCTCCAAGGTAAAAAGTACTCCTACTAGTACGTAAGTAGAGTACTAGTACAACAATGAAATAGAAGGCGAGAGGGTTAAAAAATGGAATACATGGGTAGATGCTGACGGTCCGATCATGGTAGATTGTGTGACCATGTTGCACATCAGTGGTACCATGGGTAACGACTACTAAGATAGTTGATCCCAATATGCCAAAGTCAGCTACAAGGTTCCAGGCTAGACCGAATCGTGGATGCAAATGCACATCCAGGATCGGCGATCTTATTTTGATCGCGGGATGACTGGTCCCTGCAAAATAAAGGAGTACCGTTAGGGATGCAAATGATGGTTTGTGTATTCCGTTTGTAATCTCCCATATCGTAGGATGGCAACCAGATTAAACAAGTCCCCTGGCTTGTCACCGCGAAGATGCGGCCTAGCTGGCGCACGACGTCTTCGAACGTGTAGGGGTATAAATCTGCCACCGCCAACATGCGCCCGACCTCTGCCCGTATCGCCTCTTGCATTGATGGCAATCCTTATGTCGAACACCGTGATGAGATAGTAATCGTCGTAGCCGCGTTGCTTTGTCGCCGGGCCCGCAATTGCTATCTTCTTCAATATCATGTAGGCATCATCATACGTATTCAAGCCCAGCCAGTCCGAAAGGCCGATCCCAATGGTGGAAAAGGGTTCACGAACGGCCGCCTTCTTTGTGGATGTTGTGCAAAATGATGGTGGTATCCGGCCGGAGGTATGCAAGCCAATCTTCATTGAGACCGACCCAGACCTATATATAAGACGGTGGGCAGCAAAGAAATTACGGGATGGAAATGGAATAACTAAGTACTACATGATCAAACTCCATTACTGACCTCCTCATAGGACAAAATCCGACTACCTCTCAACGTCGGCAACTCTAGCAGAGTCAACGTGCAACCATGGCCAGTGAGCGGTGGACTGTTGGAAGGATTGTCCCATAGAAGAACCTTCTCCTCGAGGACGCATGGAAGACCAACAAGCATGGCCTTTTCCCAAGCCATTTTAAGCACCGTCTTGAAATAGTTCGTGCAGGAAGCACCGAGTCTTGCGGCGGTGAGGACGTCGGAGCGGCGTGCGATTTCTCCCAGAGGATCGTTGTCCAAGGTCTCCCAGCCCCGATGAGGAGGAGAACCGCCTGGCGAATCCATGGGAGCAGTGACAAACTACCTTCTCTTCGGGGGGGAGGGGAACTAGCGAGGAGGAGATAAGAGCGTAGTAACCGCAGGGCCTCGTCCCTTCCAACTGTAGACGGTTCCTTCCAACTATAGCGAAGGGGTGAGGCTATTATTTACTACAAGTGCTAGCATTATGGGATGTTATGGGATTGCATTATACTGTAAATAGTAGCACTAGTAAGAAATTTTTGGCACTAGCTAGTAGTTCTTGGCGTGGATTAAGAAATTTTGGGTATGTTGTTGCTATTTTTTGTACACGCCAACTAGTGTCAAAAAACGTCTTACATTATGTGATGGAGGAGTACGATTGCATCAGAAAAGATACTAGTACTACTTTCTCAACTAGTAGTGCGAGGGTACTACTAGTTCTATGTACTGTACTTCTAGTATAGTGCACCAGTTTTGAACTCTTGAATCTCAGGGCCAAGGAGCTACAATTGGAAGTGGAGGGTACTACTGTTCTCTAGAACCATCACTGTACTATCAATGTAGGGAAAGTACACCTGCGTAGTGGCCTAGTGGGTACTCTCGGTGCTCTATTCAGCCACTCCTCTCACGTAGCTGGCCTACTCAGCCGCTCCTCTGACGCACACACTAGCAGCCTGTTTATCAGCGATGGTTATCAAGCGAGAACATTTGAGTTATTTGATACAGCGAGACTAGGCTTTTCGCTTCCATTTGTGGAGGTGTAATGGGTCTCATCAAACTTTGTTAGTAGTTCCTTCTTTATGAATGAGATGAAGCAAAGCTTTTGCCTCCGTTTTAAAAAACACGTCAAGAGGAATTTCTTTTATAGTAGATCCAATAATGGAGTGAAGTCCATGCGTGCAACGCCACAAGCTACAGAGTAGTAGTAGACCACTTTACGTACAGAGCCATATTGCACAGTTTCCAATGCCCCGCCAGGCTTTTCCGACTCCTCGGGCTTAATTGGGAGGTGCTAGTTAAAATATGCTACTAGCTGATGAGGAAGCAGCAAGCGAGGTGCGGCTAGGGCGAGCACGCGACCCACGAGATGCTGGGAAGGAAAACCCGTTCACGTGGCTAGGCTATCCAGTGCACCCATATTGTAGTGCCGCACGTCCGTTTGGCTTCAAAACTCAAACTACCCATGTAAAATATTGGCTCGCAGCGAAGTTACTATTTAAAAAAGGGCGTCGTGCGTTCGGCTGGGATCGAACCCACAAAACGAGGTATACACTCCCGCGACCACTAGTAGTACTCGTTGGAGTACAACGCAACCTAGAATCGCCTTTTTCGCTAGTAGTACATTGTTCCTTACAAGAAACCCCTAATAATGCAAGAAACCACTAATAATGCCAAGAAACTACTACCACTTGCATACGTGGCAGACTTAAGATAAGACTACCTTATCAACCATTGTACATGCTCTTACCAACTAACCCTACCAAGAAACGACTACTGTACAAAGTGCCGTTATAGGCACGTTTCAACCCATGGACCTGTTTGGATACATTTGGTCAATCTAACCCTGAACACCACTTTGGTTAGAGTTAGTTCAGGGCTAGAATCTAACCTCTGACTTAGAGTATCCAAACAGGGCCCATGTCGCCCATTAAGTTAACGCCTTCTATTCGACCGGGCGTTATGACTTGTGGGACCTACATGTTAGTCTGCACAAAAATCCCCGAGTGACCTCCTACCTCCGGCCCGTCCACCTAGTCATCCCATCTTGCGGCAGCCCGGATACCAGCTCCGTCTGACGCTCACAACCGCTAGCTAGCCAAGATAGCTCAGTCCAGCTGCTTGTCTGCAAGGTTTGCTAGCTAGATTGGCACGGCGGCACGGCGGCTTGCTCACATGCGCCGCGCTAAGGCCAGCCATCTGGCTCGAGCGAAGGCCAGCGCGGCAGCTTGCTCGCTCGTGAGTCACGCTCGGGCCAGCACCAACCTGCGTGAGGCGGCCAAGGCGTCCGGCCCGTCCGTAAGCGGCGGCCAACTCACTCATCACCGGCCACCGATTTAACACGCATCAGTACTTTTTGAAGTAATGTTCAGGAAAAATAATGATTTGAGGGGGAATAACAGGATAGGAAGTCAGATGTGGGTCCCTCGTGTCAACGGTCAAACAAAATGTGTTGGTTTAAGCTGCCTTGTCAGCACGGACGTGTGGGCCAACCCTGTCATAAATGGGTTTAAACTAACATAATCGGTAGGTAGTAGTTTTTGGCATGGATTAAGAAATTTTGGGTATGTTTTTGCTATTTTTTGTACAATAGGTTCTTCCTAGGCTGCTTGAAAGTGGTAGTTTTTTGTTAAATACCCTACATATTGTAAGTAGGAGTGAAAGTTAATCTTTGGAACCCAATAAGCAAGGCTAGTTACATAGTGCATATGTGTACATGATTGAAAGTAAATATCAACCATGAGTGACTGATATCTTGATGGAAAACTCGAAACTATGGAATACTAGGGAAAAAAATTGCATGGTTGGAAATACTAGCAATGTTCATGTGCGTTAATCTAATCATAATTAGAATAATACTTATTCACAAACTTGATACAAAACACTCTAATTTTGATATACATATATCACTAGAGATATATTATTTGTCAATTAGAATATATTCCTTGGGCTGTTTTGGTGAGGTCAGGGAGGGATGTGGTTGGTTTTAAGATACTAATTATGCGTTTTTCTGCAAATTGGTAGACAAGTGGGATGTTTGTGAGAAAAGGCAACAACTTACCTCACAGTCGTTAGATGTAGATCTAATGGTCACAAACGATGGATGGCAGACACACCATCATCACTAACTTAGTCTTCTGTAGGAGTACTAGCAAGATCCGTGCATTGCACGGAACATCAAGATGCATTTTTTTATAAAAAAAACTCATTGTGATTGACCCATGCGGGAGTAATCCCATGTGTAAAAACTAATGATATCTCGAGAAATAGGAGATAAGGTGAAGAGGAGTGGGGCGTGGTGGTGATTGGTGGTCGGACTGAGCGGAGGCATGGGGATTGACGACGCCAAGAATGCCATCGGGCCAGCTTTGTTCCAGAGGTTTCCTTTCTTAATTGCTCAACAACAAGGTTGTTGGAGATAAGGATGAACGAGGGAAGGCCTTGTCTGCAAATGTGGAGAGGGGTGCGGGTATCTTTTATTTTAATTTCCATCAGTCAGATATAGATCGGATGGTCTATATTGCAAGATGGCACGCGTACCATCATCACCAACTTGGTTTTTTATAAGAGAAGAAATATAAGTATGGAGATACAAACGTATTATTGATACTTGTTTCCTTAAACTAGCATCTACATTCTATTCAACGCCTCATCATGTGAGGCCTTAGCACAATGACTTCTCGACTGTGTAAAACAAAGGTTTTCCCGTCGCCGATAAGGAGGGGGTGACGACGGCGCGCTTTTTGGCTTGCTCTAGTCCTAGTAGTCATACTAGGTGGTCCAAGCACGTGTAGATTTATTCTTTTTCATGTCTCGTGTTCGCCGTCTTGCCACATTTGTTGATGAATAGACGGTAAGTTATTCACGGGGAAACCCTTGTTGAGCGTGTTTGTGAGAGAGAGAGAGAGACAGTGTGCGTGTGTGATATGTCTAGAGACTGAGGCAATGATAACAGATTCTTTGTGTCTATGTGTGTGGAGGATAGAGAGATACATGTACATGGGGCTTTGTGTTGTGTAACGTGGAGACACATATACATAATTAGAGAGTGAGTGTGCGAGATACACATGCGGACATGGGGAGAGATGAGGATCCAGATTAATGGGTGTTTGTGCGTGTCTGTGTGTGTTTGTGCGTGCGTTTGTGTGTGAGAGGGAGTGTGTGTATGTGGAGTAGAGAGGCCACTAATGATGTAACCCAGTATAAGGGAAGGGGGAATGGTGTGACATGTGTAGTAGCGGGATAGCATGGGTGCGGGTGGGGGAGCAGACTATTTGGAAGAGACATCGATTGTGTGTGGGAGAGGGGTGTGTGTGTGAGAGAGAGAGCTAGCGACGGAGAGAGAGAGAGAGAGAGAGAGAGAGAGGAAGAGAGGGGCGAGAGAGGGGGCGTTTGTGTCCATAAATGGCGTATAGATAGGGAGACAATGTTGATGTTGTTTGAAATTGGCCTATGTACGGAGACGCAAGGGAAGTGAGTCATCGTGTGTGTGATAGGGACATCGTGAGAGATCTAGAATAGATGGTGTAGAGAACAATGTGCGAGATTGAGAATGATGATACATTAGGGAGCTATGGAAAGAGTCACGACATATATGTATCTGAGGGGAGGAGTCAGGCGGGTCCACATGTGGGAGATATAGAAAGAGGAGAGTGGTGCACAAGGAGACAAAGTGTGCTTGTTTTGTAGTGGGGGTGGTGTGTGAGGTGAGTGTGCGAGAACCACATAACTAGGGAGATAGACGTTTGGGGCGACGTTTTGTGTGTATGGGAAAGATACACTCTACATAGTGCGCGTGCTTGGGAAAGAGAGATGCCGGGAGACCTAGCTAGAGAGTGGGGGAAGAGATGTGTGCATGCCCAAGAGACTATGAGATAACGATACTTTTGAACATGCGTGATATACTTTGATGTACCAAAATTACAAACCTAAGATTGGAATTTTGGAATTCGAATCCATCATTAGCTTTTGTAATTCATTTAAATGGAGGTACATTTTTAAGCCGGGATTTTGTGATTTCAAATTCATATATCAAACCTAGAAATATACACATACGGCATGTTCAAACTTTATAATCATCCAGTTTATTCATACACATACACATTTTTGCTTTTGTCATCATATTTAGGATAGACACATTTGGAATTTCATTTGAATTGGACCATATGATGGTATTTTCTTGTAGTAGCTCAATGATCCATATTTGAATTGAATGGACAATCTAATTTCGAGTTGGAGACATTGATTTTCAAAACTTGCACTTTTTTTCGTGCAAAACAAACAAATTCTCGGCCATGATATCATAGTCGGCCGTACAAGAGCAGAATATAATTTCAGGCGCCAAAAGCTTTCAAACTTCCCGCTCACATCAAAATATCTCGCGCCCGAAAGTTTAGCCCTGCGATGTTCTGTTTACCCTCCCACATGAGCGGAAAAGGGCTGCTTTGGTAACTCCATTGTTTTCCCTCTTTGCCCCCAACATTCTTCCCAGAGCCCCTCCTTCCCTCCCGACCCCCAACCACGGCAAGCCGCCCGAATCTAGTCCTCCGCCAGCGGTGGACCTCACACCCGACGGATCTACCTTCCGCACCTTGGAACCCCCAAGCGCCAACTCACCACTTCACCGAGCCGCTTCAGCCGACCGGGTTTGTACACCGCTCCAGATCTCCATGACCGCCATCATGGTCCACCGCACCAGATCTGCTTAACCGGCACCCTCGTCCACCACTATGTAGGCCCTTCACTGACTCCCTCGCCCGTCCCTTCGCTGGCCCTTCATATAAGCCCTCGTCCGCCGCAACAGATCCGCCTCACCGAAAGCACTGTACAACGCGCTCGCCGAAGCCTTCGTCCACTGCACCGGACCCGCTCCACGGCCGCCATATTCAACTCCACCGGCCCTGCTTTACCGACGCCGCAGCCTCATCATGTTATTTCGATCTGTACTCCTTCGGTTTTTCTCTTTATCGTGCAACTGTTCACTTACCACAAATGAGCTTTCTTGTATGTCGATAGGCGCCGCAACCGTAGCACCGGAGCCGCTTCAGCGACGTCGACAGCCGTCCCAAACTCAACCGCAACACGAGCACCATCAACGATCCTTAGCTACCAAGTATGCCAACGATACCCATACGCCGCCGAGAATCAGGTACTATTATCCAACAGCCAGCGCCGACGTTCACTTTCTTAGCATAAGCACTGCACCTTTGAATTTCTTCAGGGCATCATTCAGTTTTTCATGAGACACGTTATTCTGCTTACACCTGTAGGGCCATACTTCTGGTTGTGAACATGTTACATGTGCTAAATTACATACCAGTGCACATATAGTTAATATGCTTTAGTTTTGTCCTAAGTATTACTGTACTTCCTAGATATCACTGACTACTATTTTACTTCTTGCATGCTATATTTATGATAATGGTGTTGTTCTGATGCCACCTGTTGGTTCCATCGCATCGCTTCATGTTCTCTATGCTTAATTACACATCAGCAAACTACCATGTGGTTTCGCTGCTTTTTGTTCGTTTTACCCTACATTTTCTGATGCTAGCTATTACATCACTGCTCTGAGCCTCTGTTCATTACTTTTTTGTGTGTTCTTGATCTTCCCAAGTTGCATGACTAATTTGATGCTTCTATTAATTATGGAGCTGCCAACCCCATCAAGCAAAATCTTTGTTCTTTTGAAATGGCACCTCGAACAAGCATAAAAATAGAGGGAAGCAGATATATTGTCGTGTATGCACACACCCTTCTTTCATTAGTTTAGATGAACCATTAATGATGAATTCGAACCAGTGCATGCGATTAAAATTAATTTTACCTAAATAGAGGGTGCAGAATAAACTACAACAAGTAGATTTGCAACCACGGGATCTTGTGATATCTTCAAAGAACATTGCAACAAAGAATGAGGCTTCACAAAGAACATATGGTAAGCCAATGTGTTTTAGTACATGTAAAATGTAATGCGTGTGAGCTGCTTTCTTGGCTTGTGCCCTCAACCTGTAATCCTACAGAATAACAATAGTTCAGTTGTCTGCTTTGTTGTATTGCTTGATTTGAATTCTTGTTTGTTACTTGTTACGCTATACCCAAGTTGGCCAATATGTCAGCAGTGCCTGCTGTACTATCGTAAAGAAATGCATGCCTAGTTCATTTGAGTCCTTAACTTTTCCTCTGAACTTCATCACAAGACTGTCTTCGTAGTTTATATGAGGCCACACTGTTAAGTGCTTTCTCAGATTATTTCAACTGCTTAGATGCCTTGGCAACTTAAATATAGTGGTGGTACACTCCCTTTCAACTAGGGATGTCAACTGGGTCCTGTTTAATCTCGATTAAAGTCCACTAGTGGTATGATAGTTCAAAAGAGTTTTTGTTTTTTTGAGGAAAATGAACCAGGGAGCTAGAAAAAACTAACTACATGGGACTAGCGGATGTCGTTTATTTGCCACTTACATCCCTAGTTTCATCTTACCTTTTTAATTTCTTTTGGTGATCTTGCTTGAACCATTTAAATATAGCTTGCCATGCTCGGCAATAATTGTATGTCATTTACCATGTAAGCTTACTGCCTGGATCATGCGATGACTATCTCTTACTTATGTCCGGTGAAACCTTTCAGGATGCCGTTCACACTAGGACACAATGTACAACCCCAAAATCTATTTGTGGAAGCAGTGCGCCATCCATGTTACCAGATGGTAGTAGTTCAGAGGCAACACCGCCGGAGAGCAGTCTGAGCACAAATATTATAGTTCTTGAGGCTCTACTAGAGGCAGAAAGAGATGGTGTGGCTGCCATGAATGAGGTAATCTCAATCTTGAAGATGGAAATTATGCAATTAGCCGCACGCATTATGCAAGCAACCCAAGAATTGGAGGAAGTAAGAATGTTGCATTTGAAGATGGAGGAGGTCCTGCTGTCATACGCTATCTGAAGCCAGGTAATCCAGTTCTTCTTTAGATAGCAGTTGAAATTGTCATTAGATTATTGTACTTGCATGTTGTGTCATGTCTTTGAATGGATTATGTTGTAAGACCCCACTATGTTGCCCATGTGTTGTAATGATCCGAATTTTTTAGGCGAGGTAATCCTTAGTACTTGTATGATTGACATAAGGTGAACAGTTTTTCGTGTGAGCATATTGTATTGGATGAAATAACTGTTTGACTCAAAGTGTATCCAACCTACTGAATTCGAAGATCACGACATTTCTAAATCATAATCATATATAAAGGTGGAATAAATCTTTGTTGTGGTTTTGAAGAAATAAATAACAAAACGTAGAATTATCTGTGGATATTCGTAATCAAATAAATATTGGATTTGGAATTAGTTGCCAGGGCCCAGGGCAAACGTGAATGCTAATTCTCCCATGTTTTGAACGAAGCGGCTAAACACCCACTATCATTTGTGGGCTGCCCAAAGCAAGTGTTTGCGAAATGGAAATTACTGTCTACCCCTGACACTTGACATCCTTATCGACCGGATTTACACTGTTGTCGATAGAGGTAGACTAGTAACTTCAATCAGACGTGACACAACGGCCTCTGAGCCCATTCAGGCACGGTGGGCGCCAAACGTATGACAAAACACATTTGATTCAAGCTCGTCCGAAAGACATGTGTCTCTCCCTCCATTTCCCCATTCATCCACGGCGGGCGGCAAAACAAACTCTCCTCGTCGGAAATCGATGTAGGCTGATATTTTAAATAGGGGCAAATGTGTAACTTCCCTCAGACGTGACACAACCGCGCTACCTGTCAGCCCCGTTCATACACCGTGGGCGCCAACCGTGGGCGGCAAAACACCCTCTCCTCGCCCGAAATTGTTACCGGCAAATATTTGGGAGATGCGAGATTACCGTCCTATCCCCAACCGACGTGATGTCCGAAATTTTAAACGGGGGATAAGTTCGTAACTTTGCCACATTTCAGACAAGCGCATCCCAAAGTTTGAGATCGCCCTCCCCTCCATTCCCCATTCATACCTTTGTTGGCGCCACGACAACCTCCCCCTTCTTGCCAGCCTCCTCCGTTCGCCACCCCATCCTCCACCTTGCCGGAGCCGCTACCCCTACCCGTCGTCCCTTTGCAAGAGATGGACGTCTCTCATCCACGGCGCCGGACCAGGATCCTTTCATCACGTCGTCTCGCTTCATCGGCGCCGTCGTCCACTTTGCCGTTGCCGCTCCTACGACCGCCTCGTCCACGGCAACAGGATTTATCCCCCAACCCGGCCGTCTGCCATCTAAAGTCTTCTTCCCCACCGCCGACAGCCATCGCACCCGCAGCACCCTCAACGTATCAGCAGGGGCCTACACGGCGATGCAAGAGAGGTGGTACTCTTCCATATGTGCTTAAGTTATTGATCTCACCCGGAAAATAGATCTTAAATTGTTTACTGTACTTTTCTTGTCCGTACCAAATCGTAGTGGCTAGTTGAATGCACACATTGGTTCTTGAAGTAGCTTTGTCCGGTTTGCACCTTCAGATCCGCCATGTCACGGTCACTATACTCGTAAAGCTTATGGTTTCCCCCCTTTATATTCACTACCATCATCGTAGGTGCTTCACTGCTTCGTGTCGTGCTAGCACTGCTCCTCAAGACCTCAACCCATCAAGCGAAACAACATGCCACTCATAATTCCAAAGCTTATGTGTTGAAATACGAATCTGATATGATGCTCATATTACTAAAACAGAGAACGTTTAATTGGTCACCTAATGTTCCTATATTCGTTTGAAAAGCATGTGCGCCACCTTTGGTCCAGCTAGTTCCACTTTCCTGATTTTACTCTTGATGCTTAGGGTTTTCCCTTTTATCTACTCTACTATGATCTGCGTAGGTGCTTTACGTCATACTAGCATTACTCCACCCTTCAATCTAAACAACACAACACTCAAAATTCCAAAGCTTAGTTGTTCAAATATGACTGTGATATGATACTGATATTAGTTAACAAACACATTTAATTGGTTTGCTAAAGGTCCCACTTGAGTTTCCAAATGCATGTCGCGACATATAGAGAGACAGCAGAATTGCATTTCTTTGTCACTTGTTGACTGTACTTTCTTGTACATACCAAATCTTAGTTGTTATTTCAAAGCAAATATCGGTTGTTAACTACCCTTTGCGCGGTTCACAGCTTCAGATATGTCATCCCACTGCCACGGTCAACACTATACTCGTCATGCTTACGGTTTCCCCATTTTATGATGACCACGATCAGCCTACGTGGTTCGGGTCGTAATAGCACTACTCCACCCATCGAGCTAAACAAGCTTAGTTGTACAAATTCAAATCTGATATTATGCTGATATTTGTAAAACCGAGAGATGTTTAATTGGTCAGCTAAATGTTCCTACTTTAGTTTCGAAATGCATGTGAGCCACATATGGAGAGACCAGAAGGAATAGTATTTCTCTGTGCGCTCTGTTTCATCATGGGTGGCCAACCGACATTGTACAGAAAGACTTGTAATATCTTCAATCTGCTTGCTCTTCTGCTCTTCTTTAAGATGATCCTCTTCTCTTGCGATCATTTGGTCGGTCGAGTTATTCTCCCTTAGTATATTTTGAATATGTCGTCAGGTCGACTGTTCTTCTTTACTATATGTTGAAGCTGTCATCTGTGAAGTATGATCACTTCCCGAGCTCTCATATTTTGAGTAGTATGCCACATTATATTAATGCACACACCAAATTACAGCATGCATGGCACCTCTTAGAAGAATTGCAGAGATAGCACAAAGGGGTTTACAGGGAGGAAGTATTGGATTAGAATCACTTATGCATTACGAAGATAATCTCACTTGTTTTTATGTTTTCATGCATGTCAGGTATTGAACATTATCAAAATGAATATGAGAATGGGCGCACGAGAGGAATATTGCGGAACAATCCACTGGCTAACAAACTTGCCATGGTGGAGGATGGCCTATCTTATTCACCCATCAAGGTGCATGCTCTAACTTGGCAAGGTTGTATTGTTCGCACATATTTTGCATCTGACCTCTTGCATTACTTCTACTTTATTACATCATCTGCTTAGTTTAAGCATCATATATGAGTATATGCCATACCTATCCATTTTCTGTACCTATTCCATGTGTCGTCATACTATGTTTTTCCAGTCAAATGTTGTTCTTTCGTAATAGATGTCCAAAAGGAAGAGGGTGATTGTAGATCCTCAAGGAGTATAAACAAGGTATTTGGAAAAGGTAGTGATACCTGTTAAATCAGATAGATCAGCAGCCACAGAAAACACAGGCCCAACTGTAACAGACTTTACCCCTACTCCAAAGTGGCACAAACCCTATTAGAGCTGGCTGACCCAACGTCGATCTTGTCTATGATATCAATTCAAAATTTGAACTCCTAAATTTCTGCATGTGCCTTACCTTCTCTCTTGTATGAAAACTAATTTCAGATGAATCTCCTTGCTCAAAGGATCATAGGATCTCACGACAAAGCTGGGCTCTGCATTGCTGTTGTTAGTACCTCTTGCCCTTTGTTAGCATACTTACCCTCATTGCTGTTTGATTATGTAGCATCACTGTAAATGTTCGCTTCTTTATCCTCCCTTTGCTTGAAATTATAAGATCTATATTTACTCTTAGATAAATGTAGAATTAACACAATGGTTATGAAGTTTTGGATTGATCATGAAGTACATGTTGTCATGTACTCCCTCTGTATCGAACTAATTGTTGATCAATTGGATGTATTTAGAACTTAATAGTGCTAGATACATCCATTTGAGCGACAACTAATAACCACGGTGGTGGTATTACTGTACATGCATCACGAGATAGTTGATTTTCTAGCATTACTGCATCTTATCTCGCCTCGCCTCCACTTTCTCCAAATTATCATATCTACATTTACTCTTACCAAAATGTTGAATAAAGCCAATGCCACTGCACACGTTGATGTCTGCATTCCTCTTGTCGGTACCTTTTGCCTTGTAATGATGTACTTAATTAGTTGCTATTTGATTATGTATCATCAGTCTGCACCTGAGCTTCATTATCCTCTATTTCTTCTGTCGTGGAATTGTCACGACAGATGTCCTAGTGAAAGGACTTAGTCGTGGAGCCATCGCAACTAGGAAGCAAGAAGGGGTTAATCGGGACAAAGGACACGAGGTTTATACTGGTTCGGCCCCTTGCGGTGAAGGTAAAAGCCTACCATTCAGTTTTGAGTGGGATTATGTATGTATCGGTAACTAGGGAGTGAATCCGCTTGACCTAGCTCTCGATTTGATGTTACTTGCCCTGAACCACCGCCAGGTCGTTCCTTTATATACAGAGGTCGACGCCCAGCGGCTCATAGAGTCCCGGCCGGCTCATAAACAGTGTCCGACTCGATTTCTCTCTATTCCTGCCTTATAGTACAAGTTTACATATATAAGGCGGTTTATCACTACGGGCCTTAAGTCGCCCTTCGGGGCCTTGGGCCCTTAACTAACCCGCCATCTCCAGGACCTGTCTTGGGCTTCAAGAGTCGTCAGGAGTATAACCCGGCCCCTCCTGGGCGGGTCATATTAATAATTATATCCTCAACATTAGGCCCCAGATTGATTTGAACTAGTTCATGTCAATCTTCATCACTTTAGAAAAAAATCTTATGTTCTTTGTCGAACGGAAATTTGTAACCCGCCATGACGTCATCTTCTGGATTTGCAATAACCCGCCATGACATCATCCGTCATTAATTCATATTTTATCCAATATATCTCAACGGATCCTTATCTTCAATAACCATCCCGAGAATAGAGGCGTCCTGACAAGCTGGACACCCATAAATTTTGGCCTCCTCGTTTTTCGCGCCCACTTATCAGTCTTCTCCTTATAAATAGGCACGACTGGTCTTTCTTCATTCTCGCCCCTTTCCATCGTCTTCTTCCTCTCTGTGACGCCCCAAGACCGGAGCTTCAGTTGCCTTCCAGGGTTTCCGGGTTTCGCCGTGTGTTTCTTCTGTGCCTGCCCTTTTATTTTTGCATTGCATCATGTCATCATGCCATCCTATCATTATTTTTTTAAAACTCAACTAACTAAATTGCATGGATCTTGGTCCATTTAAATCGAGGAAGGGTGACTTCTCTTTATAACATACCCTCCCAATATTATTAGGGAGCTATAATAAATATTCCATTGTTTTGGAATCACCATAACCCACTTGCAAAATAAATCCCATGCCTTTTCTGCTCCGAGTTGACCTCAAAACCTTGCTAATATTATTTCATCATTTTCCGGAGCTCCACCAAAAATCTCAACATTTTTGGACACTTCTAAAACCTGATCTAGTTCAAACCATTTGAATTAAATTCAAATAAGTTTGAATTTAAATCTTGCATTCGTGCCTCTTTTTCTATTTTCTTTGGATCGAGCATATTTTTATGAGTCCGGAAAATTATCCGTGTGTCCAAATTCTTTCCCTAACCCCCCCTCTTTTTCCTTCTCTATATTTCTTTTACGCTTAAGAGTTTAGTGAGAGAGAGAGCCCAGCCCAGCCAGGACCTCTGGCCATTTCCTCTCCACCAGGGCCCAGCCCACCTAAACCCAGCTCCTAAACCTAGCCCGACCCTCCTCCTCCGCATCTCTCTCCCTCTCGTCCTGCCCGCCGCCACACGCACGCCCGCTGCCAGGAAGGGCAACGCCCGATCCCATCTCCTTCCTCTCGCTCGAACCCCCCTCCTCTCGATCCCTTTTTCCCCTTCGTTCTCCTCCCCTGCGCCCGATTCCATCTCCCTCCTCTCGATCCTTCCTCCCTCATCCCCTCGCAGCCTCTCTTCTCCTTCCCAGCGTCCCCATCGCCACCCGGCCGCCGTCGGGCGACCTCCGGAGGGCCACCCAGCGCGAACCCTCCTCTCGCTCGTCGCCCGCCTCCAGGGTCCTCCCCTGCCGCCCGCGTCATTAAGGCGTCGGCGGACCTCCAGCGCCGCCGCCTCGTCCGTCCTCGTCGCCTTGCTCCTCGCGGCGCCTGCCCGCCCAGCGCTCGGCCTCCTCCCGAGCTCGGCGCTGTCATCCTCCTCCGCACCGAGCCAGGAGTGGTGCTCCCTGCGCCCGGTCCCTCGCCTTGCCGCCTCCTCCGTTGGTGGCGACCACCGAAACTCCACAAGGAGCGAGTCCCCTGCCTCCACAACCACCGAACCAGGGCGTCGGGGCCATCTTGAGATTTTCGCCAAGTACCAGGTCAACGAGGACCGCCAAGTTCCACTACCGATGAACGTTTTGGACCGCCAAGTTATTTCACGATCCTCGAGACCATCGTGTTGCACGCCAACATGAGTACGACCACGGACGGCTACTGCGGATGGATTTACGTCAAGTTCAACGACGACCCGTGAAGCACATGGGAACATCAAGTTCCTCTCCCAACGTGTACGACTACCATCGCGAGACCGCAAGTACCACGACAACCCCGAAGGGGTTCGGACCCGTCAAGTACCTCTTCGAAAACGAACGTGAACCTCTACTTCCACTACCGTCGGTCCGTGAACGACTACTTCCCTCTACGAAACGCGAACCATCCCGTTTGAACGATCCGAAGGTATAATCCGAGACGACCGCGATGAGATGCCCTTGCATGTATGTGATGCACGATATGTTTGCACCGTGTTCGAATTGTCCTTGCGATGCCCCTCTTTTGCCATGCCATCGTTCCGTGGAAACCCGGTACCGGATCACCCCACCTTCTTGCATGACTCGCTTCCGTCACGCTTTCCTTTGTACCGATATCTCAATCGAGTTATCGGAACCGATGTGTTGCCGTGGCACCATTTTCGGATTCGTTGCCGTGGCACCCCTTTCATCCACCACGGTGACATAATGCCTCGTAACATGCTCTTGTCAACATTTTCATAAAAATTGCATATAACTTGCACATGTCATCCGCATCATGATAACAACAATTAAAACGTTTATAATTGTTGTTTGCTTTAATTTGCTTAATTGCCATGCTAAAATGATTTATTTCATAACTAAATAACCGTAACTTCGGATTTAAATAAATTATATATGTAAATGGGGTAGAAAAATGCCTAGTTTAACATGGTAGCTTTACTTTGCATGTTTAACAACTCTAAAATATGCTTTAGGTCAGATCTGTACCGAATCCATAATTTGCATATGGGGATTTTCCGAATTGTTGTTCGTTGTTTCGGCCTCATTTAAACTTGCCTAGTTAGGTAGTTTTGTTGTGCTTCACCTCTTGCCATGTTTAATAACATTTAATATTGTTGTGTCCCTAACCGAGAGAGAACTAAATAAGTGATGTGGTGTTCCGTCAATATGCAACTCGTTGCATATTGAGCTCCACTTAACTTGTAGTGTTGTTTGTGCATATTGCCATGCCATGCCTCATTAAACCGGTCATGCATCATACTTGTTTGTGCATCATGCCATGTTTATGTGATGGTTATTTACTATGTTGTTTGTTTGTTTCCGGGTTGCTTCTCTCGTTAGCTTCGGTTTTCCTTCCGGAGTTGTGAGGATTCGTTCGACTTCGTCCGTTTGTCTTCTTCATGGATTCGTTCTTCTTCCTTGCGGGATTTCAGGCAAGATGACCATACCCTCGAAATCACTACTATCTTTGCTTGCTAGTTGCTCGCTCTTTTGCTATGCCTATGCTACGATGCCTAACACTTGCTTATCATGCCTCCCATATTGCCATGTCAAGCCCCTAACCATCCCTTCCTAGCAAACCGTTGTTTGGCTATGTTCCCTTTGCTCAGCCCCTCTTATAGCGTTGTTAGTTGCGGTGAAGATGAAGTTTGTTCCTTGTTGGAACATGGAGATGTTGTTCCATGCGGAATATGTTTACTTGTTGGGATATCACAATATTTCTTATTTTATTAATGCATCTATATACTTGGTAAAGGGTGGAAGGCTCGGCCTTATGCCTGGTGTTTTGTTCCACTCTTGCCGCCCTAGTTTCCGTCATATCGGTATTATGTTCCCGGATTTTGCGTCCCCTAACGCGGTCGGGTGATTTATGGGACCCCTTGACAGTTCGCTTTGAATAAGACTTTTCCAAAGAAGGCCCAACATTGGTTTTACCATTTGCCTCACCTATACCCTTTTTCCCTTGGGTTTAGGAGCCCGAGGGTCATCTTTATTTTAGCCCCCCGGCCGTGCTCCTTCGAAAGTGTTGGTCCGAAGCAGGCAGATCAAGGGGCCACCACGGGCAACTCGAGGTCTGGTTTTACTCGTAGCTGACCTATCCGGTGTGCCACGAGACCGAGGTACGTCGACTCCTATCAGGATTTGTCGGCACATCCGGGCGGTTTTGCTGGTCTTGTTTTATTCTTTGTCGAAATGTCTTGTAGCCGGATTCCGAGACTGATCGGGTCTTCCGGGAGAAGGAATATCCTTCGTTGATCGCGAGAGCTTATCATGGGCTAAGTTGGGACACCCTGCAGGTTTGAACTTTCGAAAGCCGTGCCAGCGGTTATGTGGCAGATGGGAATTTGTTAATGTCGGTTGTAGAAAACCCGAAGTTGATCTTAATTAAAATACACCAACCGCGTGTGTAACCGTGATGGTCTCTTCTCGTGAGTCCGGGAAGTGAACACTGTGTTGGAGTTATGCTTGACGTAGGTTGTTCTAGGATCACTTCTTGATCATAGTTGTTCGACCGTGCTTTTGCCTTCTCTTCTCGCTCTCATTTGCGTATGTAGCCACCTTATATGCTAGTCGCTTGCTGCAGCTCCACCTCACTACCCTGTCCTACCTTTAAGCTTAAATAGTCTTGATCTCATGGTGTGAGATTGCCGAGTCCCGTGACTCACAGATACTTCAAAACCAGTTTGCAGTGTGCCGATGAAACTGCAGGGCGTGACCCTTTGAGCTCAAGGAGGAGCTCGATGAGGACTTTGT
Source organism: Aegilops bicornis (assembly GCA_021605145.1). NCBI lineage: Eukaryota > Viridiplantae > Streptophyta > Magnoliopsida > Poales > Poaceae > Aegilops > Aegilops bicornis. The sequence goes on from CM038675.1 coordinate 332,191,062, forward strand.
GCATTGTGTTGTTTCGTTTCAAATGATCAAGAGTGGAGCCAGTTGGGACGATCGGGGATCTGTAGCATTTGGGGTAGTCTTCTTTTATTTTGGTTCCGTAGTCGGACCTTGATTGTATCTGTATGATGTAATGTTTTACTCATGTATTGTGTGAAGTGGCGATTGTAAGCCAACTATGTATCTCTTTCCTTATGTATTACATGGGTTGTGTGAAGATTACCTCACTTGCGACATTGCTTTCAATGCGGTTATGCCTCTAAGTCGTGCTTCGACACGTGGGAGATATAGCCGCATCGAGGCGTTACAAGTTGGTAATCGAGCCTTCCCGACTTAGGAGCCCCTACTTGATTGTTTCTTTGGCGTTGTTGAGTCTAGAACGGAAAAATGTTTTGAGTCTTAGGATTATATATATCGGAGAGTAGGATTCTTTTTACTCCTCAGTCCCTTCGTCGCTCTGGTGAGGTATCCTGACGTAGAGTTTTGTCTTTTCTCTCCTCAAATTTCACTAAATTTTTTTTTTAGGATCACGTGGGTATCTTGGAATCGTTCCGATGGTTTTGTGACGAGAACATTGTTCTTGGTGCCTCCTGACATTTAGGGGTTGTGGCAGTGTCCCGGGGAGTTGAGCTCCGAGGTGTTGTCGTCACAATTTTATCGTTGCTTGATTCTGGAATACCTGAGTTTTACCGACATCGAAATCTCTTTTGTGCAGTTGTTGGTGAGATAACCCTGATAGCCCAGTACTGTGGCGAGTGCGGGATTATTGCCATGACTTGTATAACGGATGTTTTTTCGAAGGTCGAGGTACCACGATTTCGAAGGTTTCTCGGTTATGTGTTGACGGATGGATACAATTTGGATCTAGGTATTGTTAGTTTGGGTGATATATTTTGTGTCCCTGTATCCCCAACACCAGATTGCATAACCAGAAAGTTTCGGAAGTTTATAGGTGGGAATTCAAGTAGTTCGTAGAATATCTTTCCGACAGATGCATGATATGAGATTGGGTAAATCTCTATCATATGTATTTGTTCGGCTTATTCGCAAGCCAAATCCTTTGTTTTGTTCCGCTTTTGTGGTATTCAAGTTGCTTCAATGTCAAGTGTGGATTCCATACCTTCCTAAATGGTGTTCTCACATTGCTATGTGAATACTAATCCTTCTTGATCACTTGAGCTTGTCATGTCAATTCTTTTCTCAACCGGCGTGCTTCTCTTTAAATGGATTCGATCATTTCAACATTCGCAAGATCGATTCTAAGCTTTTTCTCAACGGTGTTCGTCTCATCCGACCCAAGTTGTTTTGATTTCCCGCCCTCCCCCCCTTTTTTCTTCAAGGACTCAAATTTCTTAATCAAGTATCCATTTTTATTGAGTGAAGTTTCTTCATTCTTTTCCTTTAGTGTTTTATCCGGTGATTTCTCATGAAGACGCTAAGGAAGCCTTAACCTTATCATTGTTCCATTCTAATTTTCTTCTCCGGTGGATTTAAGTCAAGTTTTCAGTGTTCATCGTATTCTTTTCATCGTTTCAAATGCTTTCTCATGTCGGTGCATCTCTTAATCATCCATTTCTCGCTATTCAATTGTTAGGAGTGTTGAAGATATCTCGAAGATTCTAGTTTCCATTCTCAATTCACTCAAGTTCTTTTGAGGATGCTATCTCATTCAAACCATTTAATTCTACCGGTGCAATACCTATTTCAAACAATTGTTCAACGGTGGTTCTTTTGAGTGGGCCCTAACCCACAGGTCTTTTCCCAGGATCTTACCTAACTCTTCTAAGTTTCCGGAGTTATTCTCAAATTCTTTGCAAAGTTTGATGTAAGGATGAATTATCATCAGTCTAATGTCTTTCTCCAAGATCTTTCAAATTATTTTCATTGTTGGTTCAACCTTTCTAATTTTCATTCCGGAGTGCTTCAATAATTCATGGTGATGTTTCTCGTCGTCATTCTCGAATTTTGAAGACCGAAGATGAGTTTCTCTTTAATCTTGCTCCATTCTCTTCAAGATTCATGGTTCTAGTTTGATGCCATCCTCTCATAATTATTTTCGGTTGTGAGAATTCTTTTAACCCACCCGGAGCATTTCAGGAGTCTTTCAGTTTGATTCTCCGGAGCCCATCATCTCAGAATTATTCATTCAAGCGTTCAACTCTTGTTTCCAAATCTCACCGGTGCATCGTTGAAATATCCTCTAATCAGTTCATGATCTCTTCGTTCTAATGTATCTAAATTTTGTCAAGCATCTTTATTCGTTTTCCAATTCTTCCCGGTGAATTGTGCCTTTGCTACTTTCATTTTTAATTCTTACGGTGGTTCGTTCAAGAGTGCTCTTCCTTCGTTATCATATAGACTCATTCGTTCTTTCCAATCCCACCGGTGGTTCCATCAAGACCTTTCCAAGTTGAGCAATATCTCTCTTCAATCCTTTTTTCAACGTGAATAAGTAGTATGCCTAATCCGTTGCTTATCATCAATCTATATTGGTGAAGGATCAGCATAATGTAATTCTTATTCTTGTTTCATCGAGTAAATTCAATCCCTTATTCCGGAGGATCGTCAAAATTCGTGATTTCATTTGTTCATCTTTCTTTCCGGAGTTCCAACTTTTCTCGGTTATATCATTTCAAAGCTTCATCTTATCACTGCAAGGCTTCACCTTGTGTTGTCAACTTCTCTTTCTTTCTATCATCCTTTTATTACCGGAGTTCTTCGTGGAGGATCTACATGGTGCTTCCTCAAGGATTCTTTTCATTCTTCAATCGTTCTTCAAGATTCCACTCGGAGTTATGATCCGTCAAGCCATACTCAAAAATTGGACATGGTGCTCAACACATGTTTTGTTTTGAGGAGTTCAAGTATTCTTCTTCTTGCATTTCGAAGTGCAATTCGTTCTACCTTATCATTTGAGGTGGTGTTATGTCATTCTCGACAATTTGAGTTCGTGTTTCATGATTCACATGTTGTCAAGAATGAGGTATTTTAAATCCATCAATCTCTTCGTTGGAGTTATCTTGGGCTATATTTCACCTAAAGCTTTCCCTAAGGATTGTTGCTATTTATGGTGCTTATAAAGGACCCAAGTTCTTCATTTGTCCTCCCGGTGATATAAGTTCTCGCCTCCTTGTTGATATCAATCCAATCAATTGTTTCCGTTGGTGGCGTAAGCTTCGCCTCATAATTTTGAGATGTTTACCATAAGCCCACAACAAGCTGGTGCTTTTCGTTGTTGATAATCCAACAACTCCGTTCTATCCTTCTTTTAAGGGTGCTTTCCAAACTCATTTGTGGTAGAAGTTATCATTTTCTTCTCCATTCCTTTATTCCAATGACCTATCTTCAATTTTTTCTTCCGGAGGCTTTGTGATGTTGCTCTCTTCGAACCATCGTCTCGTTTTGTCAAGATCATGTTCTTTTTCTTGCTTATCCTTTTAACCGGAGGTTGTGTCATCTCTTCAAGTTCTTTTCATCTTATCAAGTTTTCCTTCTTCTTTTAGCCGGAGTGCTGCCCAAATTATATCAATCTTATTCTTTGTCTATCTAGTTTTAACCGGAGTGGTTTCAATATCTATCTTATCACTAAACCTCTTGGTTTTCGTCGTATCCCTTGTTCCTCTTTTCTAACAGAGTGTTTTTTCAACTTTCTTCATCTTCATTGTTTTCTTTCTTTCATTTTGTTCAACCTCTCAAGGTTCATTGGTTTCACTCGTTTGTCGGAGAAGCAACTTTGTTTTACCTCTTCCTCTTCCGCTTTTAGCGGTGCCATCCTAGATCTCGGGGCGAGATCCTCTCGTAGTGGTGGAGTGTTGTGACGCCCCAAGACCGGAGCTTGATTGCCTTCCGGGGTTTCCGGGTTTCGCCGTGTGTTTCTTCTGTGCCTGCCCTTTTATTTTTGCATTGCATCATGTCATCATGCCATCCTATCATTATTTTTTTAAAACTCAACTAAATAAATTGCATGGATCTTCGGTCCATTTAAATCGAGGAAGGGTGACTTCTCTTTATAACATACCCTCCCAATATTATTAGGGAGCTATAATAAATATTCCATTGTTTTGGAATCACCATAACCCACTTGCAAAATAAATCCCATGCCTTTTCTGCTCGAGTTGACCTCAAAACCTTGCTAATATTATTTCATCATTTTCGGAGCTCCACCAAAAATCTCAACATTTTTGGACACTTCTAAAACCTGATCTAGTCCAAACCATTTGAATTAAATTCAAATAAGTTTGAATTTAAATCTTGCATTCGTGCCTCTTTTCTATTTTCTTTGGATCGAGCATATTTTTATGAGTCCGGGAAAATTATCCGTGTGTCCAAATTCTTTCCCTAACCCCCCCCCTTCTTTTTCCTTCTCTATATTTCTTTTCTGCTTAAGAGTTTAGTGAGAGAGAGAGAGCCAGCCCAGCCAGACCTCTGGCCATTTCCTCTCCACCAGGCCGGCCCAGCCCACCAAAACCCAGCACCAAAACCTAGCCGACCCTCCTCCTCCGCATCTCTCTCCCTCTCGTCCTGCCGCCGCCACACGCGCCGCTGCCGGGAAGGGCAACGCCCGATCCCATCTCCTTCCTCTCGCTCGAACCCCCTCCTCTCGATCCCTTTTTCCCCTTCGTTCTCCTCCGCGCCCGATTCCATCTCCTCCTCTCGATCCTTCCTCCCTCATCCCCTCGCAGCCTCTCTTCTCCTTCCCAGCGTCCCCCATCGCCACCCGCCGCCGTCGGCGACCTCCAGGGAGGGCCACCAGCCCGAACCCTCCTCTCGCTCGTCGCCCGCCTCCGGGGTCCTCCCTGCCGCCCGCGTCATTCGTGGCGTCGGCCGGAACCTCAGCGCCGCCGCCTCGTCCCGTCCTCGTCGCCTTGCTCCTCCGCTGACGCCCTGCTGCCCCAAGGCTCGGCCTCCTCCCGAGCTCGCGCCGTCGCCTCCTCCGCACCGAGCCGGGAGTGGTGCTCCCTGCGCCGGTCCCTCGCCTGCCGCCTCCTCCGTTGGTGGCGACCACCGTGAGCTCCACAAGGAGCCGGAGTCCCCTGCCTCCACAACCACCGAACCAGACGCTGGGGCCATCTTGAGATTTTCGCCAAGTACCAGGTCAACGAGGACCGCCAAGTTCCACTACCGATGAACGTTTTGGACCGCCAAGTTCGGCTACGATCCTCGAGACCATCGTGTTGCACGCCAACATGAGTACGACCACGGACGGCTACTGCGGATGGATTTCGTCAAGTTCAACGGCGACCGTGAAGCACATGGGAACATCAAGTTCCTCTCCCAACGTGTCACGACTACCATCGCGAGACCGCCAAGTACCACGACAACCCGAAGGGGTTCGGACCCGTCAAGTACCTCTTCAAAACGAGCGTGAACCTCTACTTCCACTACCGTCGGTCCGTGAACGACTACTTCCCTCTAAACGCGAACCATCCCGTTTGAACGATCCGAAGGTATAATCCGAGACGACCGCGATGAGATGCCCTTGCATGTATGTGATGCACGATATGTTTGCACCGTGTTCGAATTGTCCTTGCGATGCCCCTCTTTTGCCATGCCATCGTTCCGTGGAAACCCGGTACCCGGGATCACCCCACCTTCTTGCATGACTCGCTTCCGTCACGCTTTCCTTTGTACCGATATCTCAATCGAGTTATCGGAACCGATGTGTTGCCGTGGCACCATTTTCGGATTCGCTGTCGTGGCACCCTTTCATCCACCACGGTGACATAATGCCTCGTAACATGCTCTTGTCAACATTTTCATAAAATTGCATATAACTTGCACATGTCATCCGCATCATGATAACAACAATTAAAACGTTTATAATTGTTGTTTGCTTTAATTTGCTTAATTGCCATGCTAAAATGATTTATTTCATAACTAAATAACCGTAACTTCAGTTTAAATAAATTATATATGTAAATGGGGTAGAAAAATGCCTAGTTTAACATGGTAGCTTTACTTTGCATGTTTAACAACTCTAAAATATGCTTTAGGTCAGATCTGTAACGAATCCATAATTTGCATATGGGGATTTTCCGGAATTGTTGTTAGTTGTTTCGGCCTCATTTAAACTTGCCTAGTTAGGTAGTTTTGTTGTGCTTCACCTCTTGCCATGTTTAATAACATTTAATATTGTTGTGTCCCTAACCGAGAGAGAACTAAATAAGTGATGTGGTGTTCGTCAATATGCAACTCGTTGCATATTGAGCTCCACTAACTTGTAGTGTTGTTTGTGCATATTGCCATGCCATGCCTCATTAAACCGGTCATGCATCATACTTGTTTGTGCATCATGCCATGTTTATGTGATGGTTATTTACTATGTTGTTTGTTTGTTTCGGGTTGCTTCTCTCGTTAGCTTCGGTTTTCCTTCCGGAGTTGTGAGGATTCGTTCGACTTCGTCCGTTTGTCTTCTTCATGGATTCGTTCTTCTTCCTTGCGGGATTTGAGGCAAGATGACCATACCCTCGAAATCACTACTATCTTTGCTTGCTAGTTGCTCGCTCTTTTGCTATGCCTATGCTACGATGCCTAACACTTGCTTATCATGCCTCCCATATTGCCATGTCAAGCCCCTAACCATCCCTTCCTAGCAAACCGTTGTTTGGCTATGTTCCCTTTGCTCAGCCCCTCTTATAGCGTTGTTAGTTGCGGTGAAGATGAAGTTTGTTCCTTGTTGGAACATGGAGATGTTGTTCCATGCGGAACATGTTTACTTGTTGGGATATCACAATATTTCTTATTTTATTAATGCATCTATATACTTGGTAAAGGGTGGAAGGCTCGGCCTTATGCGGTGTTTTGTTCCACTCTTGCCGCCCTAGTTTCCGTCATATCGGTATTATGTTCCCGGATTTTGCGTCCCTAACGCGGTCGGGTGATTTATGGGACCCCCTTGACGATTCGCTTTGAATAAGACTTTTCCAAAGAAGGCCCAACATTGGTTTTACCATTTGCCTCACCTATACCCTTTTTCCCTTGGGTTTCCGGAGCCCGAGGGTCATCTTTATTTTAGCCCCCGGGCGATGCTCCTTCAGTGTTGGTCAAAGCAGGCAGACTGGGGGCCACCACGGGCAACTCGAGGTCTGGTTTTACTCGTGAAGCTGACCTATCCGGTGTGCCACGAGACCGAAATGCGTGCGACTCCTATCAGGATTTGTCGGCACATCCGGCGGTTTTGCTGGTCTTGTTTTATTCTTTGTCGAAATGTCTTGTAGCCGGGATTAGAGACTGATCGGGTCTTCCGGGAGAAGGAATATCCTTCGTTGATCGCGAGAGCTTATCATGGGCTAAGTTGGGACACCCTGCGAGGTTTGAACTTTTCGAAAGCCGTGCCAGCGGTTATGTGGCGGATGGGAATTTGTTAATGTCGGTTGTAGAAAACCCGAAGTTGATCTTAATTAAAATACACCAACGGCGTGTGTAACCGTGATGGTCTCTTCTCGTGGTCAGGAAGTGAACACTGATGTTGGAGTTATGCTTGGCGTGGGTTGTTCTAGGATCACTTCTTGATCATAGTTGTTCGACCGTGCTTTTGCCTTCTCTTCTCGCTCTCATTTGCGTATGTAGCCACCTTATATGCTAGTCGCTTGTCGCAGCTCCACCTCACTACCTGTCCTACCTTTAAGCTTAAATAGTCTTGATCTCGCGGGTGTGAGATTGCTGAGTCCCGTGACTCACGAGATACTTCAAAACCAGTTTGCAGGTGCCGATGAAAGCGTCAGGCGTGACCCTTTGAGCTCAAGGAGGAGCTCGATGAGGACTTTGTGCATTGTGTTGTTTCGTTTCAGGTGATCGGTAGTGGAGCCAGTTGGGACGATCGGGGATCTGTGTAGCATTTGGGGTAGTCTTCTTTTATTTTGGTTCCGTAGTCGGACCTTGATTGTATCTGTATGATGTAATGTTTTACTCATGTATTGTGTGAAGTGGCGATTGTAAGCCAACTATGTATCTCTTTCCCTTATGTATTACATGGGTTGTGTGAAGATTACCTCACTTGCGACATTGCTTTCAATGCGGTTATGCCTCTAAGTCGTGCTTCGACACGTGGGAGATATAGCCGCATCGAGGGCGTTACACTCTCGCAACCCTACCTCTGCTCGAGCTCCGCCACCGCCGCAGCGCACTTCGTCGTCTTCGACCCTGGCCGCTGCATCAACTTGAACTTGTCCAGAGAACGACGGCGAACCTCCGTATTAGATCTGCACCCGTAAGTTTCTGCTTTTCTGCATTTCTTCGATGTTCTTCGCTGTTCGTCACATATTCTTCGTGTTTTCTCCACCGCACCCTTTTTCGATCTAAAAAAGGTATAAAACTCGTGTGGTAGCTGCGTCGCATCCATTTCAGATGCTAGTAGATCCCCTTTCCATGTACAAAAGTCTCTTTAGAACTGATGAACTCTTCTGTACTATTTTTAGGTCTAGAATATTTTTCCTTTTCTGAGCATCCGTTGATCCAAAATAATGATTGCAATCTGTGAAATCTGTTTTTACAACACTTAGTCAATGTTTGTACTTTAATAGATCCCCCTAGCCATGGCGGCTCACACCACCGGCTTTAAATCGCAATGCTCCATAGATAACCTCAGCCACACATGGTGGCTCAATTTATTTATCTGTTCATGGCGGCTTAAATAATATGACATAATTAGCCATATACCATTAGGCCCCTTTATCAGCCGCCATTTAAAGTATGTATTGAAATATTTTCCTCCAGCTTAAATTTGAACCGGGAATTTTACTCTGTCTTAGGCTTTTATCTTCACAATGCCGCCCAAGGCACCCAAAGCACCCGTTACATGCAACTGGGTCAAATCCATCGTCACAGATAGCACACTTAATGATTTTGTGAAGGTAGCTATCTGCCAAAGAAGGAGGTCATGTCCTACCGTGCTCCTGACCCAACAGAAGAAAAACCTCAACCCAAAGAAGGGGAAGTCATCATCTTTACTGATCAGATGAACCGGGGCTTCTCTCCACCCGGCTCAAAGTTTTTCAGAGACGTCCTGCACTTTTTTTTATCTCTGACCTCAAGATATCGGGCCCAACTCCGTATCTAACATTTGCAATTTCCAAGTGTTCTGTGAGGTGTAACTTGGAGAAGAACTCAACTTGCTGCTCTTCAGAGAATTATTTTACTTGAACCGCCAGAATGAACGTGCCAACGGGCCTAGCTTGGAACTTGGTGGTATCTCAATCCAGCGATGGAGAGACTGCATTTTTTCATATGCCGATCCATTGAGTCACCCCAAAGACTGGAACCAGACATGGCTCTATTGTCAAGATACTTCTCCATTTCTTGAGAACCCTCTGCGGCTTTCGGCATCTACGCCTCGAGTCCATGCATCCTCTACCAGATAAGCTGTCTCCTGCCAAACGCCAGAAGCTTGCCCCCACCATGAGTAAAGTCAAAGGTCTTTTGGGTAATGGCTTAAATGGCATCGATTTGGTCCGGGTTTGGCTGGCCTGGCGAGTTATTCCATTGAGTCGCCGCCCCGGTTTGATGTGCGACTATACAGGCCAGAAGAATGATCCTCTGCGGCACAGTCCTGATGATTTACCTGACGACATCATTGATGATATGACAAAGTCACTCCTGAATGAGAGCCTAGCAGACTGTGGCAAAGTAGGTTTGAGTCCTTTCTGCAAAGCCAACCCGGCTCCAGCGGTAAGCTAATAATTTAAACATTTTACTCTCATCTTTGAGGTTTTACCTTTACTCAAAACTCTTTGTTGAAATTCACAGGCCACTGACGAATTTTGGAAAAGCCAAATATGACCATGAAGCTGCAAAGAAGGCCAGAAAGGCTAAGAAAGCCGCCAGGAAAGCCGCCGCCAAGAAGAAAGGACATAAACCTAGCGCCTCAGACATGCTTCAACTAGAGGACACCTATGAGTCAAAGGTAGCTCTTTATTCTCTAGGCTCCTTTTTTAACTATCTTATTGACACTGATTATCATCAGGAGGATACAGGAGCAAGTCATGCAGTGGTTGAAGAGGTAACTATTATTTCCTTCGACTCCGAGCCTTTGCCAAGACAGAAAGTCCGAAGAGTAACCCGGAAAGTAAGATTTTCACATCCTTTAGCTTACCAAGATCCTCAATTTCTTTTGAAGCAACAGATGCATGAGAGCCGGAGGCAGACCCGGACCAGTAAAGATGCGGAACTCTCCTCCAGCTTACCCAATGTAACAAGAAAACACCGGAACGAGGTCATCTCCGATTTATATTCTTTTTATCCTTTGGCGGGTCTCACTCGTCAACCGCTCAATTCTTCTGACTCAAATTATCAGGAAACTTCACCTTCCTCCGGTGAGTCAAAGCAGTCCAATTTGCCGGCTTTTAAAACCGCTCCAGGGTAATGATAACCTGCTTAATTTGTGCTCAGTTTGATTTGTTGTTTTTTACTAACCTTTTGATTTTATGCAGAGGTCAAGCCAAGCCTAGCAAAAGGGCGAAGAAGAATAAGCCGGTCGAAGAACCGATCTTGAATGAACCGGAACTTGGAACGGCCGCTCCTGAAGCCTCCACTCATGAGCCGCCGCCTGAGCCAGCCTATAACATACCAATGCCCACTGCTGATCCTCCTGTCGAGCAAACCATCGATGGTTCTGGAAACCCGGAATTCCCTAGCCCGACCAAGACGGATGATCGTCGAGATCTTGACGTCGAAATCACCAAGACCAGCTTTGTTGAGCCGGGGAAGCCTACCGTGCTGGCCAAGTGCTCTGCCAAGGAGGAACTTCTCGAACGCCGCAGAACTAAGCTTGATGTTGCTGATTATACTCATATGAGTATCGAAGGTATCTTTTCTGGCTATATGAGCCAAGTGCACAGCAGTCGTGACATAGAAATTGACATGGTGAAGCAGATGCACCAGAAATTTGAGGTACAATCCTTTCTCCATAGTCATTTATCCTTACCATGCCAGCCCCCAAGTCTATTGCTTATGATGAATATGTTGTAGACTTTAGAAATAAACTTAGCAATATTAGTAACATGGTTGAATTAAAATAGAGAAGAATTCCGGCTTACTCCGTAGTCCCCAAGGGGCGGTTTAATCAGTATGATTGAACCGGCTATTCATATGGTTACCCAAAACAAACTATTTAAAAGGCTCTAAATAGAAATATACATTAGTTCCCAAGTGCTAAATACTCTTGCTTGCAAAGTGATTGGGACTTACTGTCATGAACCGCCATTGTAAACAAAAATTGTTCAGCACACATTAGTCCCCAAGTGCCAAATGTTATTGCTTGCAAAAGACTTGGGACTTAATATTGCAGTATGATAATTCTGTCTTTTTGACCCGGTACATATACAGGTCACCACCAGTCAACTTGAATTAGAAATATCTGATTTGAAGAATCGCCTAACTGCATAGGAGACTGAAATCCAAAAGGCCAACTCCAAATTTGAGTTCAGTGTATCTGAACAAGAAAAAACTGAAAAAAGACTTTGAAGTGGAGAAAAAAGCTTGGGCTGATGAAAAGATCGCCTTGATCAACCGGGCTGAGACGACAGAGGCGGCTCTTGCAGAAGCAACCACCGAATTATCCGGTTTGAAACGCCATGTATCTCAGATGGTCTCAGCAATCTTTGGTAAGTCACTCTGCAAGTGTTAGATATGTGAATCTTTCTAATAAGCATATCAATTATCATCAACTCACCTGCCATTGTAACGCAGGCCCCAGGAGCTCAAATCTTAAACAGAGTATGCTGATAAAGCTGAAGGCGGTTTATACGTTGGTGGAACAACTCTACAACGGGTCTCAGCGTGCCTTAGCCGCAGTGGCCTTGTGAAATGAAGTTCCCACCCTCCTGTCAGATGTATTAAAGCGGCTTGTTGTGCTACCTCAGCGGTTTAAGGAACTAAGGCGATCTTCTGCCAGAGCCGGAGCCGTAGCTGCATTAAGCCGGGCCAAGGCGTGGCTACCAGAGCTAGACCCGGCCGACATCGCCATTGGGTATCCAAGCCTAATAGAGGACGGCACACCTTTTGGACAGGAGGATTTCACCACTTGTGTTAAGGAAATACGCCCTGTGGCCACCCATATTGCTGATGACACAGATCTTACCAAGTATCATCCGGGTTATGATGCTGAAAATCGGAGGATTCCAACGCCGCATTATGAAGTGATCAGCCCGATCCCTCCAATTCGTAAGCATACCTTCGCCCCTGAAGTTGACCCGGCCGGATTAATTGATGATGAAGCTGAATTTGAAGCTTTCAGTGGCATTGACAGGTCATCATCAACCTTCCAGGATAGGGAACAAGATGGAGGAGCGGAAAGGGATGATCCGGAAGCTTCAGGCCAACAACGCAATTGATTCGCCGGGCGGCTCATATTTACGCTTTGCTGAAAAACAATGTTAATCATTTGGACTCGGGGAGTCATGTAATAGGGTAGAAAAAACACTTGGTTTTGTCGTGCCATCGTGCACGTGTTTGGTGCTCAACACTGCTTAAGCCACCATGTTATATTCACACGTGTTATACTTATCATCTGTTTTCCTTATGCTGAAGAACGCTTTAAAACTGTCCTGCATATAGAAATAAATCACAAGACCCTTGGCGGCTTACCGCAGGGCGGGTTATAGATCATACATAAAACCCGGAACACGAAAAAGAATCATAGATAAACTTGTTACCCATTATAGCTTTGAAACATAACTATAATATCATACATGTGATCCTTTAACTTGTACTGCCGGTTTATATAACCCGAACAATAAGGGTGATGACCCAATCCTGCAGAAACCAGTGTTTCCACATAGATGATGATTGTCATAAGCTGGCGACTTACTGGACAAGGCTAAACCGGGTTAAATAGAAGCTACTCATGAAACACTTCAAATATGGTAAAAAATTCTCAAGACAAACCCAAAAAAATTGTTGCAAAAAACTTTTAGACGAAATAGATAGAATTTTGAGGCTTCTGATTCGAATACGATCAGTAAAACCGTTCCAAAGGGGTTAAGCTAGGATTTGAATATGATCATGTAGCCCCCAGTGGCTTTGGCGTTGCGCCGATCAAAAGGGTACCGACGGCTATGTTCTCTTTGGTTCGAATACGACCTATGTTTGAACAGGAAGCCCCCAAATGACCTTGAGAGTTTTTTAACGACGCTGATTCGAATACGATCAACGTCGGATCCAAAAGGGGGTGAGCTATGATTAGGATACGATCAAGAAGCCCCCTAGTGAGTTTGGCAGTGTGTCGGTCAAAAGGGTATTGACAGATATGTTATCTTTGGTTCGAATACGACCTATGTTTGAACAGGAAGCCCCCTAGTGACCATGAGGTTTAACGGCTAGATTCGAATACGATCATGAGTCGGACCAAGAGAGTTAAGCTAGATTCGAATACGATCAGCCCCCAACTGGTCATGTATGGTTAGAATAATAAGAACATATGATTATTGAGGATGAAAAGGACAGAGATCCTGCTTTATTACTTATCATAATATATACATGTCAAAATATGTACATCATGAGAGCTAGTGGCTTAAGTGTAATAAGGCCGAAGATGAGCAATGTTCCACGGCCTGCGGGTCTCCTCCTCCGACTTACGTGAGTCTTTGTGCTCTCGAACATCGATAAGGTAGTATGACCCGTTGTTCAGGTTCTTGCTGACCACAAAGGGTCCTTCCCAAGTTGGGGATAGCTTGTGCGCATCAGACTGATCTTGGATGAGCCGGAGCACCAAGTCACCTTCTTGAAAGGTTCTGGACTTAACCCGGCGGCTGTGATAACGGCGCAGGTCCTGTTGATAAATCGCCGAGCTGGCTGCTGCTAAGTTACGCTTCTCATCCAATAGGTCAAGTGCATCCTGGCGGGCTTGTTCATTATCAGCTTCAACATAAGCCGCCACACGGGGCGAGTCATGACAGATGTCACTCGGTTGAACCGCCTCTGCTCCGTAAACCATGAAGAAAGGCGTATAACCCGTAGATCTGTTAGGTGTAGTATTGATGCTCCATAGCACAGAGGGCAACTCCTCCACCCAACAACCCGGCGTCCGCTGTAATGGAACCATGAGCTGGAGATTTATGCCTTTCAAGATCTCCTGATTGGCTCTTTCAGCTTGCCCATTGGCTACCGATGAAACATCAAGCCGGATATGCTCACGTTGACAGAATTCTTCCATGGCACCTCTGGACAGATTAGTACTGTTTTCAGTTATGATGTTGCATGAATTGAACCGATGTGGCTGCATCACACTTACTGACCAGCTCTGCCTCAACCCACTTAGTGAATTTATCAACCGCCACCAGGAGGTGTGTCTTTTTGTCTTAGAACCTTTTGAAAGGCCCAACCATGTCATGCCCCCAGACTGCAAACGGCCAAGTAATTGGAATCATCCTCAATTCTTGAGCCGGCACATGATCCCGTCGTGAGAATTTCTGGCAACCATCACATTTACCGACAAGATCCTCCGCATCAGCATGAGCCGTCAGCCAATAAAAACCATGACGGAAAGCTTTGGCCACAAGAGATTTTGAACCGACATGATGGCCACAATCTCCCTCATGAATCTCACGAAGAATTTCTTGACCCTCCTCAGGAGAGACAAAACGTTGAAATGCTCCAGTGACACTGCGATGATGTAACTCCCCATTAACAATCGTCATTGATTTCGACCGCCGGGTTATCTGCCTGCCAAGGTTTCGTCCTCAGGCAACTCGCCCCGGGTCATGTAAGCCAAATATGGCACTGTCCAATCTTGCTTCCGGGTCAGGAACAACCAAGTCTTCCTCTATAGGTAACTTGATAGAAGGGTTATGCAAAACATCCAAAAAGGTGTTAGGTGGTACCGGCTTATGCTGAGACCCTAGCCGGCTTAAAGCATCGGCTGCCTCATTCTTTCTTTGATCAATGTGTTCCACCTGGTAACCCTTGAAGTGTCCAGCAATGGCATCAACTTCACGGTGATAAGCCGCCATAAGGGTACCCTTAGAATCCCACTTGCCTGAAACTTGTTGAGCCACCAAATCTGAGTCGCCAAAGCACCTTACCCGGCTTAAGCTCATCTCTTTAGCCATCCGAAGACCATGGAGCAAGGCCTCGTACTCAGCTGCATTATTAGTACAAGGAAACATCAACCGGAGCACATAACAAAATTTGTCACCTCAAGGGGAAGCTAAGACAACTCCAGCCCCCGAGCCTTCCAATTGCCTGGACCCATCAAAATGAATAGTCCAATATGTGTTGTCCGGCTTTTCTTCAGGCATCTGCAGCTCCGTCCAATCGTTGATGAAATCCATCAATGCTTGAGACTTAATAGCAGTGCGCGGCACATACTTTAAACCATGAGGCCCAAGCTCAATGGCCCACTTGGCGACTCGTCCCGTGGCCTCTCTGTTTTGAATGATATCGCCCAAAGGAGCAGAACTGACCACAATGATGGGGTGACCCTGGAAGTATTGCTTAAGCTTCCGGCTTGCCATGAATACCCCATAAACAAGTTTCTGCCAATGTGGATACCTTTGCTTGGACTCAATAAGCACTTCACTGATGTAATAAACCGGCCGTTGAACCGGATGCTCCTTGCCAGCCTCCTTCCACTCCACCACAATAGCCACGCTGATGGCACGTGTGTTAGCAGCCACATACAACAATAAGGGCTCCTTATCAATAGGAGCAGCAAGGAGCGTCGGCTCAGACAACTGTCTCTTCAAATCTTCAAAGGCAGCATTAGCAGCATCACTCCAGACGAAGTTGTTCATCTTCTTCATCATCTGGTACAGTGGTATGGCCTTCTCACCTAACCGGCTTAAAGCGGCAATACGGCCCGCCAAACGCTGAACGTCATTAATGCACGCCGGCTTAGCCAAAGAGGTGATTGCCTTGATCTTCTCCGGGTTAGCCTCAATGCCTCTGTTAGAGACCAGAAAACCCAACAGCTTGCCACCGGTGGCACTCCAAAAAACGCACTTGGCGGGTTAAGCATCATCACAGACCCAGGAGATATATCAAAGGTTTCCTTCAGATCATCTATCAAGGTCTCCTTCTCTCTGGACTTCACCACAATGTCATCCACATAAGCATGAACGTTGCGCCCAATCTGTTTGTGGAGACAGTTCTGCACACATCGCTGATAAGTCGCCTGGGCACTCTTAAGCCCAAAAGGCATAGACACATAACAGAAGGCTCCAAACAGAGTGATGAAATCCGTCTTCTCCTAGTCCTTAACTGCCGTTTTTATCTGATGATATCCAGAGTAAGAATCCAAAAAGCTTAACCGCGTGCAACCCGCCGTAGCATCAATGATTTGATCAATACGGG
This sequence comes from Aegilops bicornis, assembly GCA_021605145.1. Classification (NCBI taxonomy): domain Eukaryota; kingdom Viridiplantae; phylum Streptophyta; class Magnoliopsida; order Poales; family Poaceae; genus Aegilops; species Aegilops bicornis. The sequence continues at coordinate 332,207,346 of CM038675.1, forward strand.
GAAGAGCAAAAGGATCAGCCGGACAAGCCCTGTTTAAGTCCGTGTAATCCACACACATATGCCAGGTACCGTTCTTTTTTAGCACAAGTACCGGGTTAGCCAACCACTCTGTGAAAGATCGTGGATGTCGCCTAGAGGGGGGGGGTGAATAGGCGCTTTTAAAATAATTATGGTTTAGGCTTGAACAAATGCGGAATAAACCTAGCGGTTAATTTGTCAAGCACAAAACCTACAACAACTAGGCTCACCTATGTGCACCAACAACTTATGTTAAGCAAGATAAACTACTAGGTGATAGCAAGATATATGACAAGAACCAATATGGCTATCACAAGGTAAAGTGCATAAGTAAAGAGCTCGGGTAAGAGATAACGGAGGCACGCGGAGACGACGATGTATCCCGAAATTCACACCCTTGCGGATGCTAATCTCCGTTTGGAACAGTGTGGAGGCACAATGCTCCCCAAGAAGCCACTAGGGCCACCGTAATCTCCTCACGCCCTCGCACAATGCAAGATGTCGTGATTCCACTAAGGGACCCTTGAGGGCGGTCACCGAACCTGCATAAATGGCAACCCTTGGGGCGGTCACCGAACCCGTACACTTTGGCAACCCTTGGGGCGGTCACGGTACCCGTCAAATTGCTGAGGCGATCTCCACAACCTAATTGGAGACCCGACGCTTGCCGGAGCTTTACACCACAATGATTGAGCTCCGAACACCACCAACCATCTAGGGCGCCAAGGCACCCAAGAGGAACAAGCTCTAGGGTGCCCAAACACCCAAGAGTAATAAGCTTCTCAAACTTCACTTCCACATATCACAGTGGAGAACGCAAACCGATGCACCAAATGCAATGGCAAGGTCACACGGAGTGCCCAAGTCCTTCTCTCCCAAATCCCACCAAAGCAACTAATGCTAGGGAGGAAAATGAGAGGAAGAACGAAAGAAGAACACGAAGAACTCCAAGATCTAGATCCAAGGGGTTCCCCTCACTTAGAGGAGAAAGTGATTGGTGGAAACGTGGATCTAGATCTCCTCTCTCTTTTCCCTCAAGAACTAGCAAGAATCATTGGAGGGATTGAGAGTTAGAAAGCTCGGAGAAGGTCAACAATGGGGGAAGAACACGAGCTAAAAAGGATAAGGTTCAATGGGGAAGAAGACCCCCTTTTATAGGTGGGGGAAAATCCAACCGTTATGCTCACAGCCCGCACCGAGCGGTACTACCGCTCCAAGGAGCAGTACTACTGTTAGGACGGTAGTAGCCCTTTGAAACGCAACAGCGAGGAGGCAAAAAATCCAGAAGAACCGTCAGAGCGGTAGTACCTCTTGACATCACGGTACTACCGCTAGGGGTAGCTGATACCTCTTGCTAAGGGTAGCGGTACTATCGCTATGCAGCGGTACTAAAAATTACATCCGTGCCTACCACCGCTGGACTTGTGACGAGTTTTTGGTCCCGAGCGAAGTAGCCACGAAGTAGCCATGATAGTACTGCTCCAAGCGGTAGTACCACTCCCAAGGGCGGTAGTAAAAAATTACTTCGCTCCTACCATGCGGTAGTACCCATACTGACCTTTAGAACACCAAAACTACCACAACTTCTGCAAACGGACTCCGAATTCGACGAAACCAAGTTTGTTGGAAAGTTAGCGACAAGGGCTGACACAATCTTGATAGAAATACCAATAATAAGAAAATGAGAAAAGGCCTGGTGAGAACCCTTCCTCGGATAAGACCGGTAAAACCTCCAACACCGAAAACATCATAGAAGACGCATGCAAACTCCGTTTTCGATGAACTCAAGCTTGTCATCAAGATGACCATAAGCTCTAAGACTCACAAAGAGAACCAAACAAGAACTAAGAAACATGATGCAAGGATGCAATGTTTTGAGCTCTCGACGAACGATATGATCAAGCTACTCACTTGAGAGCCCCCCTTGATAGTACGGCTATCGATCCTATAACCGGTCTCCCAACTACCACCATGTGACCGGTAAAATAGAAAACCTATCAAGGGCAAACTTTTGCCTTGCACATGATCCACTTGAGCTAGATGATGGCAATCTTGTCCTCCTCAAGATGGACCACCTTTCTTGATTGCATTGGGTCGATGGAGACTAGATGATTGCTCCCCCATACTCCACTATGGGTGAGCCATTCTTTGGCACATCTTCACAAGTCCATTGACACCACAATGGATGGAAAGCTTCAAGCACTTGATCTCTTCGTGATGCTCCACTTGAACTTGCACATGGCAATCTTGATGACGATCACCACTTGATGTCATCCTTTCCATGGGTTGTATGATATCTTCCTCTTGACGCAAGCCCATGGACACGTACCTAAGCCCACATAGACTCTCACATAGACCATGGGTTAGTACACAAAGTGCAATGGACAATGCTTAGCATACAATGGGATCACTTGATCCCTCTCGGTACATCTTCTATGCTTTGTGAGTTGATCAACTTGATTCACTCTTGACTTAGTCTTGATCAACCTTGAATATTTCCAACTCTCTTCGTTTGGATGATGTCTTGAAGGTAAACATGAATGATCACACAATCTTCTTCTTCAAGACATGCTTGCAATAAGCTCAACACTCACATGACCAATCTTTGGATAATTCCTTAATAGCACCTTGGTCAACCCATAAACTCCTTGAAACCAACACATGGACTTCAAGAAATGCCTATGGAAAAATCCTTCAAATATAACTCAATGCAACCATTGGTCCATAGAGAATGTCATCAATTACCAAAACCACACATGGGGGCACCGCATGTCCTTTCAATCTCCCCCATTTTGGTAATTGATGACAGTCACTTTCAAGAGAGTTTATATAAGGAATTATGCATCACCATGCAATGCAACAACCAATAATGCATGCGAAGGAGATGTGTATGCTTAGGAACAAACCAAAGCCAGAAGAGACAACTCTCTAAAGTTCTCCACAAAACTCTCTGAAACTTCTCCCCCATTGGCATTGATTGCCAAAATGGGCTACAAGCTTAGAAGGCCAATATAAAATGTGTTCCTCCATAAATTGTGTAATTCTCAACAAGAGAGTGGAATGCAATACACACATCCAATGGTAAATACTTGGAGGAAGACAAACTATATTGAGGCCCAAAGATTGCAAAAGGAAGATATGCCACAAAGACATAACAAAGAGAGAAACAAGCAATCAAGCCATCAAAAGATATCTATTGAAGCAAGCTATCAAAAGATACCAATTGAACCAACTAGGCCAATGATCCTACGAGCCACATGAATAAAGGATATAATGATAAGAGCGGAGCAGTGTTCTAAAGAAACTAGAGAAGCTCCCCATGATTTGTGCACATCAAGAATTTTTGTATCTGGATACAAAGTGCACAAAATAGGATCATAGCTCCCCCAAAATCAATAGAAACTTACAACAAGTGCAAGAGAGCATATAGGAAACTAAGCCTAGTACTTGCAACAAACACATGGTTTAGCAACAAGTAAGAGAGGCAACTTAAGAGTGGGCTCAACCAAAAAGATGTGTGAGAGTCAAGGCAATGTACTTGAGAAGACTAATGTACAGAAGAGCATTAAGCATCAATAAAGTCTTGAAAGAATGAGGCACATGGTGCAAGGCCTATCATTCCCACAGACAACTAGCAAATGGGTTCACAAGCTTACGAATAAGCATATAGAGAACCTATGCTTGTGACAACCCGCGGTGAAGATAGAAGATGAAAGGCTCATCAAGATGAGGGATACCAATTAAGATGGCAAAAAACCTCGTAAAGATAACCATGAGGAAAATAATCTTCACCACACAAGAGTGCATCAAGATGCAACGATAGAAGACACGCACTCAAGGCAAAAGCTTTCATGAAGCCACCAAAGAAATAACATAAGAAAGACAAGGTGGACGTGAAAGAAAGGATATCATCTAGATATGCAACTTCTCTCAAGTGTATAAAATTCTAGGTAGACGAAATCATGATGATATATATATCTACAAAGAAGGATGTACACCCGAAATAGTTACAACACGAAGGAACAAAATATCCAAAAGGAAGTCATACATATACCAATAAGATATTTGCTTGGAAGCATAGCACATGGCTAGATATGGTCTTATAGTATATAAATGAACTAGCGGAGTGACCCGCGCATTTGCGCGGCTAGGTTGTAATTTGCTATTGTTAATATCTATCAGTTGCTTAGCCGCATACATGAAAGTTGAAGGGACTCCCCTTGTGTTGAGGAAACTTCATAAGCATATATTGTCATGGCACAAAAGCCGCTTAGTTTCATACTAATTTATACATAAATATTTGCTATTCTTTTGATTTAATTTTATTTGTTCCTGATAAATATTGTTTGCAGCGGCCAATTTACGTTTGGAATTAATTTCCATATTTAGCTATTCCTGGCGTTCACACACAAAGTTCATGGAGTAGACTTTTCACTTATTACGTATTTGCATAATATAACAAAATAATTACTAAATCCTTCCTTGTAGTGTAATAAAGTATGGTTATTTTCTTACATGTAATAGAAAAGACCAAATCATTTGTAAAATTTCGACACAACATAAAAAATAATCCATTTGTCAGATTGGCATAACATAAAATTTAGCTACACCTGTGTTCATCTTAATTAAATTTGCCACATACCCTTCTTAGAAATGAAGTATAGTCATATCTAATGAAAAAGGCCAATAATAGGTGTCTGAAGCAGTATCTTCTCTGTGCACAATATCGATGGAATTAGAATCATGTCTCCGGTGAAAATAAATCTTTGCACAACATGACTACCATTACAGTCATTAGCAGCCTTATGAATGCATGCATACAATAATTGAATTATCCATATTTTTTGTTTATGTAACATGATCTCACATGTAGGTACAACTTCAAGACAACTGATTATTTTGTCCGGATACTGAATCGTGTTCAAAAATCATGTATATACACTCATATAGAAACTGGTAAAACAGAATACCGGTTCAAAACAGATAAATGTAGCCAGAAAAATGTAAATGATGGTGCTACTCAAAAGGATATTTCCATGTCATAATTTGCATAAGCAGTGAAGATAAGCATTTGTATTGAAAATATGATCACAACTTAATTATTGTTGGTTGAAGAATAAATACATATATGTCCTTGCAGCATTTAAATTTCAACTACCATTCGTACATGGTGTTCAGCTCATACACTTTCTCTTATTGTTGATAGACACACTTCTCGGACCTATCTAATGTTTCTATAAGTTGTTCTTATTAATAAGTTTGTAAACAGATGATCAAAACCTGGAGGGTAAATACAAAAATGCTCCAATATACTTGTTATTCGAGCGACTCATAAAAATTATGGAAAAATCAGTATATCCAACAATAAAAAAATATATGTCAAAATTACGATGTTGCCAAGAAAGAGCTCACTGAGTGATATTTCTCTAGGTTTTCTTGATTTTCCATTTCTTCCCCCTGCCATGGACGTACCTAGATTATCAATGAACATATATTAAATTGTATGGGTGACATAGGACATAAAACTAAGAATGTACTAACCTCCTTAAGAGCAATGAAATCCAACCGAATTCATTGTTTCACTTATAGATAAATGCACAAATATGCACGCATCTAAAGATTACAGTATTGTATAAAACACATGATATCTAGGTGTTTGATGTACAAAGTATATTTAATAGTAGAAGCGTGCGAGCTAAAAGCTTAATGATGCCACAATTTTCTTTGTTTAGTCTAATATATGATAAGATAAAGGATAAATAACAAAATGAATCAAGGTTCAGAAAGGCACTACTACATTATATATGCAAGCCACTGAGAATGGCACAATGCTACTATAGAAATGCTCGCAGTGCCTACATGGCATAAGTTTCCATATATCTAGTTAGATGATTTCTCAAAAATAAAATGAGTGGGGAAGAAGGATGAATCCTTACCTTATGAACCTTTTGTGAATTTACAACTTACATCCTTATGAACATATTACCGATAGTTCTTCAGCATACTAATTATCTTCATGTCTTCATTCTTGGGATTGCATGCTGGTTGTGCTCAAGTCATTTCATTCAAATGCAAAAACAGAAATGTCTTGCAAAATTTCACTATATTTCAGTCCACCCACACAAAGAAGAGTATTTAATTGGCAGTCCTACTAACAATGAACATACTTAGAAATGCATGCAATGACCGAATATGGAGGAGTAATGCTTGCAGCTGGATATCAATTTCATACTCGTCATGTTGTTGACGACAAACTGAAGCTGGTGCTCCTTGTAAAGGTACATGCATGGTGGGCATCTTGTCGTGGTTGTAGCCATGCTAAGCTTTTGTCCAAATGCCTCAATCCATCCATGTGAAAAAATAGCCTGCATACTAACCATGAACGTACCTAGAAAATGCATGCATGCACCGAATATGGAAGTAGAAAATTGACGACCTTTTGGTAATATGTTAACGTTAACTTAGTGCCTGCTAGGAAAACCTAATAAGTTAAAATACAACGGATAAATTGGAGATTGACACAAAAATTTATTAACCTTACATTTATAATTGTTGAGATTTACCTATAGAGATAAGGATTCACACATAGCATCTTCTAAAAAATGCACACTGCATGAGAGCTACTGTAATTTTGTGAGAATAAAATAATCCATATGATCCAGTTGCAGAAATAAGAATGTGGACACAACATCCTATAGAATAAAAATATGCAGACAATATTAGCTATTTTTATTTGAGAGTACAATATAGCATGCAATGTAACATAAATCCAGTACCTTTACCATTCCCTCACGTAGAATTATATCCCGTTTTCAACTTTTCTCCACAATCATCGGATAGGAAATTACCATTGCCTAGCTATTTTCCGTAAGCATTGCCAAATCGCCACATTCATCTAAGAAAAACAATTGTGCAGTTATTTTGTTTAAGCATTACCACATAACATGGTGTCGTCTTGCCATGGTTGCAGTCACTCTGTTCTTTCCTTTGTGACAGTGTCACAGCGCTTTGATTAACCTCTATGCATGACACATCTTCACGACAACACCCTTCATCTTCCTCCCATCCTTGATATTGGGTTTGTGTCTGTCTATAAGCTTTTGCCTATGGATAGGAGAGGAGATGATGATAGATGACAGTAGGCGCACGTGACATGCCATGGAATGAGGTCGTAAATAGGAGATATATACATGATAAGGCTGGTGGTTGCTCGGAAAGAAATCAGCGGCGGCGAGCGGACCATGGAGAAGAACATGCAGAGAGGCAGATGTTCACAGACCTCACCCAGAAAGAGGAAGAGATCGATTGCGTTGGTAGTTGGCACTTGGGAGTCGGGATGAAAGTACGGCCGGCGGACGTTGCGGACCAGGCGTGCAGTCGGGATACATCAAAAGTTTTGTAAGACTGATCCATATAGGAGTCTGGGACTCACACGGAGGATGTTTAAACTACAATACGTGTGCATAGGAAACCTTATACAATTCCTACCTTTTTTAACTGCACATGGCGTCTTTCTATCACAGTTTTTTGTCTTATTGCACGTGACCTCTTTCTATCACATCTTTATTTCTTATTGCACGTGGCCTCTTTCTTTCCAACTTTTTTCACGCACACACCTTGTACGTGTCAGTTCAATATACATATCTTTATAACTTTTTTCATGTAACGTAATATCATTAAATCTTAGCTGTAAGTACTCTTTATCAACGATCTATATTACTTTGGATTATGTGGAAGAACGTGGTGTCTCATTTGACTTGTGTTTTAATTATATAATAGAAGATTCCTACCACACACCCATCAAAGACATCACAACTAGCAACATGAGATCATCGTTGAGATGCTTTGAGAAAGGAAACAAGTATCACAAGATGGAATGAAAATCATGCAAATATGCAACCTACACAAGGTTGAATGCAAGAAAAGAATGCATGAAGAGATACTTGTTACCGAGATATCATTGGAAGGATGTAGTAGATACCAATTAAAGGTAGGTAGTAGTTCATTGATCATCCTAGCTTGACTCCAATTAGCACATGATGACACCACCTTCCTTGTGAGTGAGCCAAGCGTCCAATGCATCTCCAATTGTTCCTGGAACAACAACAGAAACAAAATGGTACCCAAACTCATTGGGACCAAAGAGTTAGAGAACCAACAATACATAGGACAAACTCCACATAAGTATGTTCATATAGATATGAAAATGAATTTCATGCACATCTCATCCAATTTGAGACTTGGTGGAGTTTCCCCTATATATTGGGTCAAAGAAGGAAAGCATGCCAAAGTAACTACATGAAGTTAATATGCATGATCAATACTTTCAAGAACCGATACCAATTGACAAAGAATTACCAAGTGAAGAAGAGATACCAAATGAATAAATAAACACTTGGAGGATATCAAATGAAAGATACATCAAGGAATGAGATATCCAATGATACACGCAAAAACAAAGATGTCAAACTCCCAAAAGAGAGAATGGTTCCAAACAAACCAAGTGCTCTACAAAGTTTCATGATGGCACAAAGTACCAAAAAGAAACGGTTTGCATTCTACCAACATACACTTGATAAGGATCACAAGGTAAGCGTTCTAAGAAAAATAGGATAGCTCCCCCAAGCATTGTGCATTAAAGAGAATTTGCATTTGAATACAAAAAGCACAAGATGGGATCACCACTTTCACTATATCTATACAAACACTAGACAAGCTCAAGTAAATAACAAGATCCACAAGTGGTATGGAATACAATGGGAGTTGACACAATCCTAGGCACGAGATAAGGAAAATAAAAGCAAAGGCCAATGTAAAGATGATCAATAATTTCTACCACACATAAGTGAGTACCAATTGTCAAAAGACAAGAAGTATTTGGAAATGATTCCCGTTGGTAGATAGCAAGGATAACCAACATCATCTTCACACCGAACACAAGCAAAGTGCAACTTGTAGAGCTAACATGCCACCTAAGAACAAGATAATTTACAATATCAATCCTAGGTGACAATATCTCAAATGTACACATTTTCTAGGCTTGTAATATGCACATAGCATATTACTCCCCCATGATGTGATACCAATAAAAACTTAACAAGAGGCAATAAGAGAATCCAACAAGATATAATTAATGGACTATTTAGAATTTGAATTTCTTATGAGAAGACATACCACATAGCGACTAGATAATCTTGAAATATCAATACTAGATGGTATTACTCATGTACACACATTTATAGGATAGTGAGGTGCACAAAGCACATCACTCCCCCATAATGGGATATTCCATTAATCTCTCACAAGAGCCAACTAAGATACAAACAAGATGCACAAAGGCTCAACGTATGACACACATGTACATAAAGTGCAAACCAACACACACATACTTGATTGCTCAAGATAATCTAGTTGGAAGCACAACATATACAAACACATGCAAGGAACAAAACCAAACATGCAAAGGGGTAAGTAACTATCAATGTAAACACTTTAAGCACGAGTTACCGCATGGAGGAACATTGGATATAAGATAGAAACTTGATAATCCGAATAACTTGGCTTGAGACAATTAGAATGATGAAGTCCCCTTAATTCTTCATAAAGTAGCCAAGTCTCCAATTCCCTCCAACAACACCTATTGTTCAAGTTTGAGCTAGTTGGTCTCCAACCAAGTTGGGTCCTAAGAGGTTAGTCACAATAGGCTTGGCTACCCAAATGGTTATTTCCTTCAAACCACTTTGAGTACCAACAAACTTGGCAACCACATTGCCAACCTTATCCTTCCCAAGAGAATAGACATCATCAATATTAATTGGGTTGGATATGTTACCACTTGTGCATGAAGAAGCGAGGTGACCTTTCTCACGACATAGGTAGCAACGTCTACTCTTCACTTTCTTCTCACTTGATTTCTCAACTTGAGAAGCATTAGATTGAGTCTTCTTGGGAAGAGGCCTTTCTTAAACTTGAGGTTGAGCATGAGAATGCACTTGTAGCCGCTTCCCTTGTTGCTTGTCACTAATGGCCTTCTTCTTCAATGGGCAAGATCTAACATGATGCCCTTCAATTTTGCACTTGAAGCAAATAATCTTGGCGAACTCTTGACTTGTTTTTGGCCCTTCTTGTTGTTGCTCTTGGACTTCTTCTTCTTATTGGAGTTGAATCCAAGTCCACCTTTGTCATTAGGGGATTTTGTACACTCAAGATATTGTTGAGTGTGGCCTTCCTTCATGACACTTTTCCAAATCATTCTTCAAAGAAGTGACTTGGGCCTTGAGCTCTTTGATTTCCTCTACATGGTTAGTCTCAACACAAGCACTAGAGGAAGTATAAGCTTCATCGTTAGAGCAACAAGGCAAGGAAAGCAATTCATCACAAGATGTACCAACGTTATGCATGGATGAATCGCGAGGACTAGCACAAGGCAATATAGCATTTTGACTAAAAGTAGTGCTAGTGTCCACATGAGGCTCACTAGATGTTACCTTAGCAATCATGGCCTCATGAGCTATATTTAGCACATTATGGGATACTAGAAGATCGTCATGTGAGCTTGAGAGATTTTCATGGCTTTCTTCCAATTTCCCATAATTGCTAGATAGCAACTCAAGTTGAGCCCGTAGCTCAATGTTCTCCTTTAAAATGGATGCTTCACAAGAAATAGAGTTAGTAGCACAAGCATCATCATTAACAACAAGAGGAGAAGGCAACTTGGCAAGCTCTTTTAAATAAGAAGCTTCAAGTTGAGCATGAGACTTCGGTGAGTTTGACGAGCTCACCCTTGATGACCCTTGAGCCATTTTGAGGTGCTCAAAATCCTCAAGGAGTCTAGCATGAGCAACTTCAAGCTTAGCATTTTAGTTTCAAAACATTGGCCACCTCAAGAGCTCTATCATGAGATTCCTTCACTCTAGATAACTCTAGAGAAAAAGTCTCCTCAAGAGATTCCTTGGTGGTTTGTTCAAGTTCAAGAACTTGAGAGAGGTCCGCAATCTCATTAGCATAATCACGCTCATGACCTTCCATTTTATCAATGGTGACCTCATGCTCCTCAAGACGGGATTCCAACTCATCAATATATTTCTTGCCCTCAATAGCAATAGACATGATTTCCATGAAGTTGGAACGAGCAATTTTATTCTTAAGAAGAGCTTTCAAAATTATTTCCCCTTTAACTTTTAAGGAGGCAACATCATCATAATCGACATCATCATCACTCTTGCCATCATCAATGTTATCACAAGATATATTGGGATTCAAAGTGGGAGATACCTTTGAAGCCTTGGCCATAAGGCAAAAAGCAATAGATGATGATGTGGGATCTCTTGAAGCACCATTCAAGACCACATCTTGTTCCATGGAGTGTTGGGTTTCCTCTACATTGTTAGCACAACAACTCGAGGAAATACATGCATTTTTATCATGGCAACAAGACATAGCAAGCATATCATAATGAGATTTAGTCAAGCAATTTGAAAATGATATGCAAGGACTATCAACACAAGCATGTGAAACATTTGGAATGCTCGAAGTGCTAGAGTCCAAAGATGAAGCATCGCAACAAGAAAGTGATGAAGGATTATCAAAACTAAGCCCGCTATCATCATTGCAATGAACACCACTAGTCACCATGTCATTACCTTGTGGCAAACCACATGTAGGTGAAGTAGAAGAAGTTGAGAACACAACACGGCCAGAGGTGGAGGGAGAACAATCATCCCCACAAAACTTGGACACGCCATATTTATCTTGAAGCTTTGTCCACAACTCATGAGCATCCGGAAAGGCATGAGTTGAAATATAACTACATTGCTCAAAGCATCGAAAAGCACATTAGAAGCTTGAGCATTGAGATAAGAGTTTTTCTCATCCTCTAAAGATAATCTTTGGGGATCCTTTGGAGGAGAAAAACCCATATCTACAATTCGCTCTAAATTTGGGTCCATGACCCTAAAGAGATTAAGCATGCGAATTACCCAAACATCAAAATTTGTGCCATCGAAACTAAGAGTGTGAGAAAATCCTAATCCCCTAGTCGACATCTTTACTCTCTAGGCGGTTAAGCCTAACAAAGAGAGACGAGGCTCTGATACCAATTGAAAGATCGTGGATGTCGCCTAGAGGGGGGGATAGGCGTTTTTAAAATAATTATGGTTTTGGCTTGAACAAATGCGGAATAAACCTAGCGGTTAATTTGTCAAACACAAAACCTACAACAACTAGGCTCACCTATGTGCACCAACAACTTATGCTAAGCAAGATAAACTACTAGGTGATAGCAAGATATATGACAAGAACCAATATGGCTATCACAAGGTAAAGTGCATAAGTAAAGAGCTCGGGTAAGAGATAACGGAGGCACGCGGAGGCAGCGATGTATCCCAAGTTCACACCCTTGCGGATGCTAATCTCTGTTTGGAGCGGTGTGGAGGCACAATGCTCCCAAGAAGCCACTAGGGCCACCATAATCTCCTCACGCCCTCGCACAATGCAAGATGTCGTGATTCCACTAAGGGACCCTTGAGGGCGGTCACCGAACCCGTACAAATGGCAACCCTTGGGGGCGGTCACCGAACCCGTACACTTTGGCAACCCTTGGGGGCGTTCATCGGTACCCGTCAAATTGCTCGGGGCGATCTCCACAACCTAATTGGAGACCCCGACGCTTGCCCGGAGCTTTATACCACAATGATTGAGCTCCGAACACCACCAACCATCTAGGGCGCCAACGCACCCAAGAGGAACAAGCTCTAGGGTGCCCAAACACCAAAGAGTAATAAGCTTCTCAAACTTCACTTCCACGTATCACCGTGGAGAACGCAAACCAATGCACCAAATGCAATGGCAAGGGCACACGGAGTGCCCAAGTCCTTCTCTCCCAAATCTCACCAAAGCAACTAATGCTAGGGAGGAAAATGAGAGGAAGAACGAAAGAAGAACACAAATAACTCCAAGATCTAGATCCAAGGGGTTCCCCTCACTTAGAGGAGAAAGTGATTGGTGGAAACGTGGATCTAGATCTCCTCTCTATTTTCCCTCAAGAACTAGCAAGAATCATTGGAGGGATTGAGAGTTAGCAAGCTCTAAGAAGGTCAACAATGGGGGAAGAACACGAGCTAAAAATGATAATGTTCAATGGGGAAGAAGACCCCCTTTTATATGTGGGAAAAAACCAACCGTTATGCTCACAGCCCGCACCGAGCGGTACTACCGCTAGGGCCGTAGTAGCCCTTTGAAACGCAACAGCGAGGAGGCAAAAAGCCAGAAGAACCGTCGGAGCGGTACTACCGCTTGACATCACGGTACTACCGCTAGGGGTAGCAGTACTACTGCTAAGGGTAGCGGTACTACTGCTTGCGAACAATACTAAAAAATTACATCTGTGCCTACCACCGCTGGACTTGTGACGAGTTTTTGGTCCCGAGCGGAAGTAGCCACGGAACTAGCCGCGGTAGTACTGCTCCAAGCAGTAGTACCGCTCCCAAGAGCGGTAGTACCGTTCCCAAGGGCGATAGTAAAAAATTACTTCTGCTCCTACCCGCGGTAGTACCGCTGCAGCCTTTTCAGAACACCAAAACTACCACAACTTCTGCAAACGGACTCCAAATTCGATGAAACCAAGTTTGTTGGAAAGTTAGCGACAAGGGCTAACACAATCTTGATAGAAATACCAATAATAAGCAAATTAGAAAAGGCCCAAAAGAAAATGGTGAGAACCCTTCCTCGGATAAGACCGGTAAAACCTCCAACACCGAAAACATCATAGAAGACGCATGCAAATTCCGTTTTCGATGAACTCAAGCTTGTCATCAAGATGACCATAAGCTCTAAGACTCACAAAGAGAACCAAACAAGAACCAAGAAACATGATGCAAGGATGCAATGGTTTGAGCTCTCGACGAACGATACGATCAATCTACTCACTTGAGAGCCCCCCTTGATAGTATGGCTATCGATCCTATAACCCGGTCTCCCAACTACCACCATGAGACCGGTAAAATAGAAAACCTATCAAGGGCAAACCTTTGCCTTGCACATGATCCACTTGAGTTAGAAGATGACGATCTTGTCCTCCTCAAGATGGACCACCTTTCTTGATTGCGTTGGGTCGATGGAGACTAGATGATTGCTCCCCCATACTGCACAATGGGTGAGCTACTCTTTGGCACATCTTCACAAGTCAATTGACACCACAATGGATGGCAAGCTTCAAGCACTTGATCTCTTCGTGATGCTCCACTTGAACTTGCACACTACAATCTTGATGACGATCACCACTTGATGTCATCCTTTCCATGGGTTGTATGATATCTTCCTCTTGGACGCAAGCCCATGGACACGTACCTAACCCCACATAGACTCTCACATAGACCATGGGTTAGTACACAAAGTGCAATGGACAATGCTTACCATACCATGGGATCACTTGATCCCTCTCGGTACATCTTCTACGCTTTGTGAGTTGATCAACTTGATTCACTCTTGACTTAGAATTGATCAACCTTGAATCTTTCCAACTCTCTTCGTTTGGATGATGTCTTGAAGGTAAACATGAATGATCACACAATCTTTTTCTTCAAGACATGCTTGCAATAAGCTCAACACTCACATGACCAATCTTTGGATAATTCCTTAATAGCACCTTGGTCAACCCATAAACTCCTTGAAACCAACACATGGACTTCAAGAAATGCCTATGGAAGAATCCATCAAATATAACTCAATGCAACCATTAGTCCATAGAGAATGTCATCAATTACCAAAACCACACATGGGGGCACCGCATGTCCTTTCACTCTGGGTGAAAAACTTCAACAATAAACCCGGCCGCTAAGAGCCGGGCCACCTCCTCACCAATAGCCTTACGCCTCTCCTCATTAAACCGCCGAAGAAACTGCTTAACCGGCTTAAATTTTGGATCAATATTAAGAGTGTGCTCAGCGAGTTCTCTCGGTACACCCGGCATGTCAGAAGGTTTCCATGCAAAGATGTCCCGGTTCTCACGGATGAACTCGATGAGCGCGCTTTCCTATTTGGGATCCAGATAGGCACTGATACTGAACTTCTTAGATGAGTCGCCCGGAACAAAATCAACAAGCTTGGTTTCATCAGCCGACTTAAATTTCATCACCGGCTCATGATCCGTGGTTGGCTTTTTCAAAGACGTCATGTATGCCGGGTCAACATTGTCCTTGTAGAACTTCAACTCCTCTGTTACACAAACAGATTCAGCATAAGCAGCATCGCCTTCCTCACATTCCAAGGCTATCTTCCGACTCCCATGCACTGTGATGGTGCCCTTATGACCCGGCATTTTGAGCTGCAGGTAAACATAACACGGCCGCGCCATGAACTTTGCATAAGCCGGCCGTCCAAACAATGCGTGATACGGGCTCTGGATTTTGACTACCTCAAAAGTTAACTTCTCAGCCCGGGAATCATGCTCATCCCCAAAGGCTACTTCCAGCTCAATCTTACCCACTGGGTACGCCGACTTATCGTGTACTACTCCATGAAAATAGTGTTGGATCTCTTGAGATTCTTATCAGTCAACCCCATGCGACGAAAGGTCTCATAACAAAGGATGTTGATGTTGCTGCCTCCATCCATGAGCATTTTTGTGAATTTGTATCCACCAACTTGAGGTGCCACCACTAAGGCCAAGTGACCCGGATTGTCAACCCGTGGAGGGTGATCCTCCCTACTCCATAGAATAGGCTGCTCGGACCATCTCAGATAACGCAGAACTGCCGGTTCAACCACGTTCATCGCCCTCTTATGAAGTTTCTGGTCCTGTTTGCATAAGCTAGTGGTGAAAACATGATACTGCCCAATATTCAGCTGCTTTGGGTTACTCTTATACCCGGATTGCTGCTACTGTTGACCTCCCTGGCCAGATTGCTGATTATAACCACATGATGACCTTGAGGGCCCTGGCCATGAAAGCAGCCACCACCTGAGCCGCCGCCCGGGCCATGTAAACCGCCACCGCCTAAGCCGCCGCCCGGCCCGTGATTGCCGTCGAACATGTTAGAATTCTCGAAAGCCTTCATAATCGTACAGTCTTTCCACAGATGAGTGGCCGCCTTCTCCCGGGTGCCGTGTCTTGGACAAGGCTCATTCAGCAACTACTCAAGGGTGAGACCTGACCCGCGAGACCGAGGAGGTGGCCTCCCCTTGCATCGTTGATTGTTGCCCTGTGTATTCGCCACAAACTCCGAGCTACCGTCAGCTATACATTTATTATTGCCTCCTTGATTCGCCGGGTTATGCTGAAGACCCTTAGCGTTACCGTTCTTCTTTCCCTTCCCTGTCTTCTCTTCATCAGACGCGGGATCCTTGGTACTATCAGAATCGGCGTATTTGACTAGAGCCGCCATCAGTTGGCCTATGTCACTATAATCGCGCTTGAGCCGGCCCAACTTCTGTTTTAGAGGCTCAAAACGGCAATTTTTCTCCAACATTAAGACCGCAGAGTCGGCATCCATCTTATCAGATGAATGTATTTTTTCCTTCACCAGGCGTACCCAATGGGTCGTGGATTCACCTTCCTCTTGCTTGTAATTAGTCAAGTCCACAATCGACATAGGCTGCTTGCATGTGTCTTTGAAGTTCTGAATAAACCGGGCCTTTAACTCGGCCCAAGAACCAATGGAGTTAGGAGGCAACCCCTTTAACCAAGTGCGGGCCGTTCCATCCAGCATCATAGTGAAGTACTTGCCCATTGCCGCATCACTGACCTCCAGCAATTCCATGGCCATCTCATAACTTTCAATCCACGCCCCGGGCTGTAAGTCAGCCGTGTAGTTAGGCACCTTTTGAGGCCCCTTAAAATCCTTGGGCAAACGCTCATTACGCAGTGCTGGCACTAAGCAAGGAACACCTCCGGTTCTCGTGGTCGCGCCTGCCTCAATAGAAGTTGTCAGATAAACCGGAAAAGGTTGGTAAGCCGCCTGCTCCATGCCTGCTGAGCCGCCCGCTCAGCCTCTTGGCATACCCTATCTTGATTAGCCAAGTTAGGGGTTCCATCTCGCGTCGGGTCTTGCTACCTCTTGAGCACTGCGTTGGATTTCCCCGAAGAGGAGAGGATGATGCAGCAAAATAGCGTAAGTATTTCCCTCAGTTTTTGAGAACCAAGGTATCAATCCAGTAGGAGGCCACGCGCGAGTCCCTCGTACCTACACAAAACAAATAGCTCAATGCAACCAACGCGATTAAGGGTTGTCAATCCCTTCACGGTCACTTGCGAGAGTGAGATCTGATAGAGACGATAGATAATATTTTTGGTATTTTTGATATAAAGATGCAATGTAAAATAAAAGGCAAAGTAGAAAGCAAAGCAATAATAAAGTGATGGAAGATTGATATGATGAGAATAGACCCGGGGGCCATAGATTTCACTAGTGGCTTCTCTCAAGAGCATAAGTATTTCTACGGTGGGTGAACAAATTACTGTTGAGCAATTGATAGAATTGAGCATAGTTATGAGAATATCTAGGCATGATCATGTATATAGGCATCACGTCCGAGACAAGTAGACCGACTCCACTTTGCATCTACTACTATTACTCCACTCATCGACCGCTATCCAGCATGCATCTAGAGTATTAAGTTCAAGTAAGCAGTAACGCCTGTAAGCAAGATGACATGATGTAGAGGGATAAATTCATGCAATATGATAAATACCCCATCTTGTTATCCTCGATGGCAACAATACAATATGTGCCTTGCTGCCCCTCATCACACCTTTGGGAAAGGACACCGCAAGATTGAACCCAAAGCTAAGCACTTCTCCCATTGCAAGAAAAACCAATCTAGTAGGCCAAACCAAACTGATAATTGAAGAGACTTGCAAAGATAACCAATCATACATAAAAGAATTCAGAGAAGATTCAAATATTGTTCGTAGATAATCTTGATCATAAACCCACAATTCATCGGTCTCAACAAACACACCGCAAAAAGAAGATTACATCGAATAGATCTCCACGAGAGGGGGAGAACATTGTATTGAGATCCAAACAGAGAGAAGAAGCCATCTAGCTACTAACTATGGACCCGAAGGTCTGAGGTAAACTACTCACACTTCATCGGAGGGGTTATGGTGATGATGTAGAAGCCCTCCATGGTGGATTCCCCTTCCGGCAGAGCTCCGGAACAGGCCCCAAGATGGGATCTCGTGGATACAGAAGGTTGCGGCGGTGGAATTAGGTTTTTGGCTCCGTATGTGATCGTTTGGGGGTACGTAGGTATATATAGGAGGAAGGAGTACGTCGGTGGAGCTTCGAGGGGCCCACGAGGCAGGGGGCGCGCCCTAGGGGGGGCGCCCTCCACCCTCGTGACTGCCTCGTGGCTTTCTTGACGGAGGGTCCAAGTCTCCTGGATCTTATCTGATGAGCAAATCACGTTCCCAAAGGTTTCATTCCGTTTGGACTCCGTTTGATATTTCGTTTCTTCGAAACACTGAAATAGGAAAAAAAACAGCAATTTTGGGCTGGGCCTCCGGTTAATAGGTTAGTCCCAAAAGTAATATAAAAGTGGAAAATAAAGCCCAATATGGTCCAAAACGATAGATAATATAGCATGGAGCAATCAAAAATTATAGATACGTTGGAGACGTATCAGGCATCCCCAAGCTTAATTCCTGCTCGTCCTCGAGTAGGTAAATGATAAAAAGAGAATTTTTGATGCGGAGTGCTACTTGGCATAATTTCAATGTAAATCTTCTCAATTGTGGTATGAATATTCAGATCCGAAATATTCAAGACAAAAGTTCATGTTGACATAAAAATAATAATACTTCAAGCATACTAACAAAGCAATTATGTCTTCTCAAAGTAACATGGCCAAAGAAAGTTTATCCCTACAAAATCATATAGTTTAGTGATGCTCCATTTTCCTCACACAAGAATGCTCTCATCATGCACAACCCCGGTGACAAGCCAAGCAATTGTTTCATACTTTAATATCTCAAACTCATAAACCTTCACGCAATACATGAGCATGAGCCATGGACATAGCACTATGGGTGGAATAGAATATGATGATGGGGGTTATGTGGAGAAGACAAAAAGGAGAAGATCTCACATCAACGAGGCTAATCAATGGGCTATGGAGATGCCCATCGATTGATGTTAATGCAAGGAGTAGGGATTGCCATGCAACGGATGCAGTAGAGCTATAAATGTATGAAAGCTCAACAAAAGAAACTAAGTGGGTGTGCATCCAACTTGCTTGGTCACGAAGACCTAGGGCAGCCCATCGTTGGAATATACAAGCCAAGTTCTATAATGTAAAATTCCCACTAGTATATGAAAGTGACAAAACAAGAGACTCTCTATCATGATGATTATGGTGCTACTTTGAAGCACAAGTGTGGCAAAGGATAGTAACATTGTCCCTTCTCTCTTTTTCTCTCATTTTTTTCTCCTTTTTTTTATTTTTTTGGGCCTTCTCTTTTTTTATGGCCTTTCTCTTTTTCTATTCCTCACTTGGGACAATGTTCTAGAAAATGATGATCATCACACTTCTATTTATTTACAACTCAATGATTACAACTCGATACTAGAACAAAGTATGACTCTATATGAATGCCTCGTGATGTACCGGGATATGCAATGAACCAAGAGTGACATGTATGAAAGAATTATGAACGGTGGCTTTGCCACAAATACTATGTCAACTACATGATCATGCTAAGAAATATGACAATGATGAATGTGTCATGAAGAACGGTATGGTGGAAAGTTGCATGGCAATATATCTCGGAATAGCTATGGAAATGCCATAATAGGTAGGTATGGTGGCTGTTTTGAGGAAGATATAAGGAGCTTTATGTGTGAAAGAGCGTATCATATCACGGGGTTTGGATGTACCGGCGAAGTTTGCACCAACTCACAATGTGAGAAAGGGCAATGCACTGCATCAAGAGGCTAGCAATGATGGAAGGGTGAGAGTGCGTATAATCCATGGACTCAACATTAGTCATAAAGAACTCATATACTTACTGCAAAATATACAAGTCATCAAAAACCAAAGCATTACGCGCATGCTCCTAGGGGATAGATTGGTAGGAAAAGACCATCGTCATTCCCCGACCGCCACTCATAAGGAGGACAATCAAATAACACCTCATGTTTCAAATTTGTTACATAGCGTTTACCATACGTGCATGCTACGGGACTTGCCAACTTCAACACAAGCACTTCTCAAATTCACATTTACTCTACTAGTACGACTTTGATATTATCACCTCCATATCTCAAAACAATTATCAAGCATCAAACTTTTCTTAGTATTCAACGCACTCAAAAGAAAGTTTTACAAATCTTGAATACCAAGCATATTATTATTATTAAGCAAATTACCATGCTACTTAAGACTCTCAAAATAATCTAAGTGAAGCATGAGAGACCAATAGTTTCTATAAAACAAATCCACCACCGTGCTCTAAAAGATATAAGTGAGGCACTAGAGCAAAACTATAAAGCTCAAAAGATATAAGTGAAGGACATAGAGTATTCTATCAAATTCCAATTCATGTATGGCTCTCTCAAAAGGTGTGTACATCAAGGATGATTGTGGTAAACTAAAAATCAAAGACTCAAATAAATACAAGACTCTCCAAGCAAAACACATATCATGTGGTGAATAAAAATATAGCTCCAAGTAAAATTACCGATGGAAGTAAACGAAAGAGGGGATGCCTTCCGGGGCATCCCCAAGCTTTGAATTTTTGGTGTCCTTGGATTATCTTGGGGGTGCCATGGGAATCCCCAAGCTTAGGCTATTTCCACTCCTTGTTCCATAATCCGTCAAAAGATTTCACCCAAAACTTGAAAACTTCACAACACAAAACTCAACAGAAATCTCGTGAGCTCCGTTAGCGAAAGAAAACAAAAGACCACTTCAAGGTACTGTAATGAACTCATCCTTTATTTATATTGGTGTTAACCCTACTGTATTCCAACTTATATATGGATTATAAACTATTTTACTAGCCATAGATTCATCCAAATAAGCAAACAACACACGAAAAACAGAATCTGTCAAAAACAGAACAGTCTGTAGTAATCTGTAACTAACGCAAACTTCTGGAACTCCAAAAAATAAGCCAAAATAGGAAGACCTAGGAAATTTGTTTATTGATCAGGATCAATTTGAATCACTATTTTATCACGTTCTGGTGATTTTTAACAATTGTTTTCGTGAACAGAAAGTTTCTGGAAATTACAGCAAGATCAAATAACTATCATCCAAGAAGATCCTATAGGTTTAACTTGGCACAAACACTAATTAAAAGATAAAACCACATATAAACAGAAGGTATATGGATTATTTATTCCTAAACCGAAACAAAAACAAAAAAAACAAAAAATTGGGTTGCCTCCCAACAAGCGCTATCGTTTAACGCCCCTAGCTAGGCATAAAAGCAAGGATAGATCTAGGTATTGCCATCTTTGGTAGGCAATCCATAAGTGGCTCTCGTGATAGATTCATATGGTAATTTTATTTTCTTCCTAGGGAAGTGTTCCATGCCCTTCTTTAAGGCAAATTGGAATCTAATATTCCCTTCCTTCATATCAATAATTGCACCAATCATTCTAAGGAAAGGTCTACCAAGTATAATAGGACAAGAAGGATTGCAATCTATATCAAGAACGATAAAATCTACGGGCACATAATTCCTATTTGCAACAATAAGAACATCATTAATTCTTCCCATAGGTTTCTTAATAGTGGAATCCGCAAGATGCAAGTTTAGAGAGCAGTCATCAAAATCGCGGAAATCTAGCAAATCACACAAAGTTTTGGGAATAGTGGAAACACTAGCACCCAAATCACATAAAGCATAAAATTCATGACCCTTGATCTTAATTTTAATAGTTGGTTCCCACTCATCATAGAGTTTTCTAGGGATAGATACTTCCAACTCAAGTTTTTCTTCGTAAGATTGCATCAAGGCTTCAACGATGTGTTTAGTAAACGCTTTATCTTGACTATAAGCATGAGGAGAATTTAGCACGGATTGCAACAAGGAAATACAATCAATTAAGGAGAAACTTTCATAATTAAATTCCTTAAAATCCAAAATAGTGGGTTTAGCAACATCTAGGGTTTTATTCTTTTCAATTCCACTTTTATCAATTTCATCATCAAGATCTAAATACTCAATTTTTGGAACGCCGTCTAGGTAAGGGTGGATCATATTCAGTTTCATCAAGATTCATATTGCAAAACAAAGATTTAATAGGGGACACATCAATAACTTTTAGATCTTCATCTTGATTTTCATAGGAATTGGAAGAACACTAATAAAGGCATCTTTCGTAGCTTGCATCCTAGCGGTTCTTTGTTTGCACTCATCAATGGAAATTCTCATGGATTTGAGAGACTCATTGATATCATGCTTAGGAGGAATAGATATAAGCTTTAAAGAATCAACATCAAGAGAAATTCTATCAACATTCCTAGCCAATTCATCAACTTTAAGCAATTTCTCTTCAAGCAAAGCATTGAAATTCTTTTGTGAATTCATAAACTCTTTAATACCATTCTCAAATTCAGAGGGCATCTTATTAAAATTTCCATAAGAGTCGTTGTAGGAATTTCCATAATTATTAGAAGGATTACTAGGATAGGGCCTAGGATTAAAATTCCCTCGATACGCGTTGTTACCAAAATTATTCCTACCAACAAAATTCACATCCATAGATTCATTATTATTCTCAATCAAAGTAGACAAAGGCATATCATTGGGATCCGAAGAAACACTTTTAGTAGCAAATAATTTCATAAGTTCATCCATCTTTCCACTCAAAACATTGATTTCTTCTATCGCATGCACTTTTTTATTAGTAGATCTTTCGGTGTGCCATTGAGAATAATTAACCATAATATTATCTAGGAGTTTAGTAGCATCTCCTAAAGTGATTTCCATAAAAGTGCCTCCCGCGGCCGAATCTAAAAGATTTCTAGAAGCAAAATTCAATCTGGCATAAATTTTTTGTATAATCATCCACAAATTCAAACCATGAGTAGGACAATTACGTATCATTAAGTTCATTCTCTCCCAAGCTTGTGCAACATGTTCATGATCAAGTTGCTTAAAATTCATAATATTGTTTCTAAGAGAGATGATCTTAGCGGGAGGAAAATACTTAGAGATAAAAGCATCTTTGAACTTGTTCCAAGAATCAGTACTATTTTTAGACAAAGACGAAAACCAAGCTTTAGCACGATCTCTAAGCGAAAAAGGAAATAGCTTCAATTTAACAATATAATTATCAACATCTTTCTTCTTTTGCATATCACATAAATCAATGAAGCTATTTAGATGAGTAGCGGCATCTTCACTAGGAAGGCCAGCGAATTGATCTTTCATAACAAGATTCAACAAAGCAGTATTGATTTCACAAGATTCAGTATTGGCAAGAGGAGCAATTGGAGTGCTAAGGAAATCATTATTGTTGGTATTGGTATAATCACACTATCTTGAGCCATCGCGACAAACAAGCAAACCAACACACGAGCAAACAAAAAGGCAAGCGAGAAAAAGGCAAACGGAAAAGAGAGGGCGAATAAAACGGCAAGGGTGAAGTGGGGGAGAGGAAAACGAGAGGCAAATGGCAAATAATGTAGAAACGAGAGATAAAGGATTGTGATGGGTACTTAGTATGTTGACTTTTGCGTAGACTCCCCGGCAACGGCGCCAGAAATTCTTCTTGCTACCTCTTGAGCACTGCGTTGGATTTCCCCGAAGAGGAGAGGATGATGCAGCAAAGTAGCGTAAGTATTTCCCTCAGTTTTTGAGAACCAAGGTATCAATCCAAAGAGGAGGCCATCTTGAGTCCCTCGTACCTACACAAAACAAATAGCTCAACGCAACCAACGCGATTAGGGGTTGTCAATCCCTTCTCGGTCACTTACGAGAGTGAGATCTGATAGAGATGACAGATAATATTTTTGGTATTTTTTATATAAAGATGCAAAGTAAAATAAAAGGCAAAGTAGAAAGCAAAGCAATAATAAAGTGATGGAAGATTGATATGATGAGAATAGACCCGGGGGCCATAGGTTTCACTAGTGGCTTCTCTCAAGAGCATAAGTATTTCTACGGTGGGTGAACAAATTACTGTTGAGAAATTGACAGAATTGAGCATAGTTATGAGAATATCTAGGCATGATCATGTATACAGGCATCACGTCAGAGACAAGTAGACCGACTCCTGACTGCATCTACTACTATTACTCCACTCATCGACCGCTATCCAGCATGCATCTAGAATATTAAGTTCAAGTAAACAGAGTAACGCCTTAAGCAAGATGACATGATGTAGAGGGATAAATTCATGCAATATGATAAATATCCCATCTTGTTATCCTTGATGGCAACAATACAATACGTGCCTTGCTGCCCCTACTGTCACTAGGAAAGGACACCGCAAGATTGAACCCAAAGCTAAGCACTTCTCCCATTGCAAGAAAAACCAATCCAGTAGGCCAAACCAAACTGATAATTCAAAGTGACTTGCAAAGATAACAAATCATACATAAAAGAATTCAGACAAGATTCAAATATTGTTCGTAGATAATCTTGATCATAAACCCACAATTCATCGGTCTCAACAAACACACCGCAAAAAGAAGATTACATCGAATAGATCTCCACGAGAGAGGGGAGAACATTGTATTGAGATCCAAAAAGAGAGAAGAAGCCATCTGGCTACTAACTATGGACCCGAAGGTCTGAGGTAAACTACTCACACTTCATCGGAGGGGCTATGGTGATGATGTAGAAGCCCTCCATGGTGGATTCCCCTTCCGGCGGAGCTCCCGGCCGGCTCATAAACAATGTACGGCTCGGTTTCTCTCTATTCCTGCCTTATAGTACAAGTTTACATATATAAGGCGGTTTATCTCTACGGGCCTTAAGTCGCCCTTTGGGGCCTTGGGCCCTTAACTAACCCGCCATCTCGAGGAGCTGTCTTGGGCTTCAAGAGTCGTCAGGAGTATAACCCAGCCCCTCCTAGGCGGGTCATATTAATAATTATATCCCCAACATCTTCCAATATTATTTGATCTATATTTATTCTTTGCAAAATGTAGAATAATGGCAACGCTTATAAAGAATTTTCTTTGGGGAATTTATTGAATTATCTTTCCATCAACATGGAGAAGGGCTTTGTCCAGCCCGTGTTAACATGTAATGCAAGTTCATCCTTCTCAAGCCTTCAAACTTTGTTCTAGTATAGATTTTGATAGGCATCATTTCCTCCACTGCTGTTTACATCTGATAGGATGTTTGCAACAACTACCAATTTTAAATTGTAGTTGTAAAAACATGTTCCTTATGTAGAACAGATCCATTTATTTGCTTATATAATTGTGAAACCTGTTACGTGTCTCCTTGTTTCTCTTTCAGAGTCGTATCTCTTATGCTAGGCAGAACTTTAGGAAAGATAGTGAGCCAAACCATCTTGAGGACAGCGAGATGACCCCAAGGTCCTGTCTTGATGAAGACAGTGAGTTGAAGCTACTCACCAGCAGGTGTGAGACAACCTCTGTGCAATCGCTGCCTTAATCAGTTCGACTTCTTCAGTCTCAACTTAAAGCGGAAAGGCTTGCTTCAGCTCAGCTCCGACTTGAAGTCAAAGATGTAATGAAGATGTCAGGGGACTGCCTTGCACACTATGGTGCCATACAGCTAGGGATGAAGCATCTATCGTTGACACAACTGAGGTCTCATCAGCTTGTTCGGCTGCTTGCGGGGCCCGAGCTTGCCAGGTCTAGTGCCTTCTAAAGTGCTCTCTGTTGGGGATATAATTATTAATATGAACCACCTAGGAGGGGCCGAGTTATACTCCTGACGACTCTTGAAGCCCAAGAGAGGTCCTGGAGATGGCGGGTTATTTAAGGGCCCAAGGCCCCAAAGGGCGACTTAAGGCCCATAGAGGTAAACCGCCTTATATATGTAAACTTGTACTATAAGGCAGGAATAGAGAGAGACCGAGCCGGATTTCGCTTATGAGCGGCCGGGACTCTATGAGTCAAGGCCGACCTCTCAGTATATAAAGGAACGACCCGGCGGCGGTTCAGGGCAAGTAACATCAAATCGAGAGCTAGGTCAAGCGGATTCGCTCCCTGGTTACCGGTACATACATAATCCCACTCAAAACTGGATCGTAGGCTTTTACCTTCACCGCAAGGGGCCGAACTAGTATAAACCTCGTGTCCTTTGTCCCGATTAACCCCTTCTTGCTTCCTAGTTGCGATGGCTCCATGACTAAGTCCTTTCACTAGGACATCTGCCATGACAATTCCACGACAGTTGGCGCCCACCATGGGGCCAGCGCACGGTGGATTTGAGTTCTTGAAGGGCGGCTTCGAAGGGCTCAAGGGATACGCTCTGGGCCGGATGACCAAGAGTCATCGCAGCAAGCTCTACATCGATGATGCAGGCTGGGGCCCTGACGCCGGCTCAATTGAGTATGAGTACCGGGTCCCCTTCGGCGGAATTCACGTCTTCATCGGCCGGATCAGCGAGTTGGGCCCTGAGCCGGACATCTACACCGACATCATTGAGACGGCTCAGGTGCGAGGCCCGCCCAGGCTCTGCCCGCCATGAAGCTTGCCTTCGTGGGATGCGTCCATGGAGGAGAACTTCCTGAAGGATCCGTGTCTGGCTGTGAGACGACCATCTATTCTGACGGTGAGTCGTCCATGGGTGAGACGGATTCGTTGTATCAACTACAAGATGGCGGGCTTGGGGGTTGTTCCAATGGCAGCAGTATTCCGGACCCCTTTGAGCCGCCGAGCAGAGTAGGGATCTTCATGGCTGGCACTCAACCAGGTCAAAATTCTACGGCTGCGGCAGCAATAACCTCTGGGTCAGCGGCAGCCGGGGCAGGAGGCCCTGTGCGCCCACCGGCTCAGGTGCTGATTGATCTCACGGATAGACTAACAACCCTATTAACTGCCGCAGTTAATCTGGCGGATCAGGCTGAGCATGATGCAGAGGTGGTTCGGTTACGTGAGGAGATAGCACAAGGAAAACTTAGCAGCTGAAGGCACCAGATTAGCTACACAGCGGGCGGCTTTGGATGCTCGAGCCCAGTAGCTTCAATCAGAAGCGTTCTAGCTTACGATGGATCTAAACGCATCAAATGAGGTCATAAGGAGAAGGCACCAAAAGTCTCAATCCCGTCTGCCCTTGATTTACGATCTGAGAAATCTCTTCCGCACATCCGGTTCAGGTCCCAGTAATCCGCCAGTGGCAAATCTGGTTGCGACGCCCGGAGCTCCGGCGCCGGTTCAGCCATGGGTGACGGAACCTCCCCAAGTGAACACTGCTCCGCCTCAGTATGTGCCCACACCGCCGGGTCATTATTCTAACCAGCTGGGGAACATGATCGCTGCAGCAGCAAGATTGGCGGCTCTCCCGGTGGAAAGCGACTCTTCGGCGGCAGTTGAAACACGAAGGGTCCGAGAACTTCTTCAGACGGCTCTGGTACAGAAGGAGGCATACTCTTACAGTCGAGACAGGATTCATTCGACCCCTCGTCCGAGCCGGAGCCCGAGTTACAGCAGGCATATGGACTCGGCGGCAGTTTCAAGCAACGTCCGACGCCGTGATCAGCCAGGTGGGCGAGACCCGGCGCGAGATGGAGCCCCTAACCTGGCTAATCAAGATAGGGTACGCCAAGAGGCTGAGCGGGCGGCTCAGCAGGCGATGGAGTAGGCAGCTCAGCAGGCGGCTTACCAACCTTTTCCGGTTTATCTGACGACTTCTATTGAGGCAGGCGCGACCACGAGAACCGAAGGTGTTCCTTGCTTAGTGCCAGCACTGCGTAATGAGCGTTTGCCCAAGGATTTTAAGGGGCCTCGACAGGTGCCTAACTACACGACTGACTTACAGCCCGGGGCGTGGATTGAAAGTTATGAGATGGCCATGGAATTGCTGGAGGTCAGTGATGTGGCAATGGCCAAGTACTTCACTATGATGCTGGATGGAACGACCCGCACTTGGTAAAAGGGGCTGCCTCATAACTCCATTGGTTCATGGGCCAAGTTAAAGGCCCGGTTTATTCAGAACTTCAAAGATACATGCAAGCAGCCTATGTCGATTATGGACTTGACTAATTGCAAGCAAGAGGAAGGTGAATCCACGACCCATTGGGTACGCCGGGTGAAGGAAATAATACATTCATCTCATAAGATGGATGCCGGCTCTGCGGTCTTAATGTTGGAGAAAAATTGCCGTTTTGAGCCTCTAAAACAGAAGCTGAGGCAGCTCAAGCGTGATTGTAATGACATTGGCTAACTGATGGCGGCTCTAGTCAAATACGTCGATTCTGATA
Organism: Aegilops bicornis; assembly: GCA_021605145.1. Taxonomy (NCBI): domain Eukaryota; kingdom Viridiplantae; phylum Streptophyta; class Magnoliopsida; order Poales; family Poaceae; genus Aegilops; species Aegilops bicornis. The sequence goes on from CM038675.1 coordinate 332,235,725, forward strand.
GTACAAAGGATCCCGCGTCTGATGAAGAGAAGACAGGGAACGAAAAGAAGAATGGTAACACTAAGGGTCTTCAGCATAACCCGGCGAATCAAGGAGGCAATAATAAATGTAAGGCTGATGGTAGCTCGGAGTTTGTCGCGAATACGCTGGGCAACAATCAACGACGCAAGGGGAGGCGACCTCCTCGGTCTGGCGGGTCAGGTCCCACCCTTGAGCAGTTGCTGAATGAGCCTTGTCCAAGACACGACACCCGGGAGAAGCCGGCCACTCATCTGTGGAAAGACAATGTTCGACGGCAATCACGGGCCGGGCGGCGGCTCAGGCAGTGGCGGTTTTCATGGCCCGGGCGGCGGCTCAGGTGGTGGCGGCTTTCATGGCCAGGGCCCTCAAGGTCATCAAGGTGGTTATAATCAGCAATCTGGTCAGGGAGGTCAACAGCAGCAGCAATCCGGGTATCAGAGTAACCCAAAGCAGCTGAATAGTGGGCAGTATCATGTGTTCACCACTAGCTTATGCAAACGGGACCAGAAACTTCATAAGAGGGCAGTGAACGCGGTTGAACTGGCAGTTCCGCGTTATCTGAGATGGTCTGAGCAGCCTATTCTATGGAGTAGGGAGGATCACCCTCCACGGGTTGACAATCCGGGTCACTTGGCCTTAGTGGTGGCACCTCAAGTTGGTGGATACAAATTCACAAAAGTGCTCACGGATGGAGGCAGCAGCATCAACATCCTTTATTATGAGACCTTTCGTCGCATGGGGTTGACTGATAAGAATCTCAAGACATCCAACACTGTTTTTCATGGAGTAGTACCCGGTAAGTCGGCGTACCCAGTGGGTAAGATTGAGCTAGAAGTAGCCTTTGGGGATGAGCATGATTCCCGGGCTGAGAAGTTAACTTTTGAGGTAGCCAAAATCCAGAGCCCGTATCACGCATTGGTTGGACGGTCAGCTTATGCAAAGTTCATGGCGCGGCCGTGTTATGTTTACCTGCAGCTCAAAATGTCGGGTCATAAGGGCACCATCACAGTGCATGGGAGTCGGAAGATAGCCTTGGAATGTGAGGAAGGCGATGCTGCTTATGCCGAATCTGTTTGTGCAACAGAGGAGTTGAAGTTCTACAAGGACAATGTTGACCCGGCAGACATGACGTCTTTGAAAAAGCCAACCACGGAACATGAGCCGGTGATGAAATTTAAGTCGGCTGATGAAACCAAGCTTGTTGATTTTGTTCCAGGCGACTCATCTAAGCGATTCGATGTCGGTGTGAATCTGGATCCCAAATAGGAAAGCGGCGCTACCATCGAAGTTCATCCGTGAGAACCGGGACATCTTTGCATGGAAACCTTCTGACATGCCGGGTGTACCGAGAGAACTCGATGAGCACACTCTTAATATTGATCCAAAATTTAAGCCGGTCAAGCAGTTTCTTCGGCGGTTTACTGAGGACAGGCGTAAGGCTATTGGTGAGGAGGTGGCCCGACTCTTGGCGGCCGGGTTTATTGTTGAAGTTTTTCACCCAGAGTGGTTGGCTAACCCGGTACTTGTGCTAAAAAAGAACGGTACCTGGCGTATGTGTGTGGATTACACGGACTTAAACAAGGCTTGTCCGACTGATCCTTTTGCTCTTCCCCATACTGATCAAATCATTGATGCTATGGTGGGTTGCGAGTGTTTAAGCTTTTTGGATGCTTACTCTGGATATCACCAGATCAAAATGGCAGTTAAGGACGAGGAGAAGACGACTTTCATCACTCCGTTTGGAGCCTTCCGTTATGTGTCTATACCTTTTGGGCTTAAGAGTGCCCAGGTGACTTAACAGTGATGTGTGCAGAACTGTCTCCACAATCAGATTGGGCGCAACGTTCATGCTTATGTGGATGACATTGTGGTGAAGTCCACGGAGAAGGAGACCTTGATAGATGATCTGAAGGAAACCTTTGATAATCTTCGGGTCTACAAGATGATGCTTAACCCGGCCAAGTGCGTTTTTGGAGTGCCAGCTGGCAAACTTTTGGGTTTTCTGGTCTCTAACAGAGGCATTGAGGCTAACCCGGAGAAGATCAAGGCAATCACCTCTTTGGCTAAGCCGGCGTGCATCAATGACGTTTAGCGTTTGGCGGGCCATATTGCTGCTTTAAGCCGGTTAGGTGAGAAGCCAATACCACTGTACCAAATAATGAAGAAGACGGACAACTTCGTCTGGAGTGATGCTGCTAATGCTGCCTTTGAAGATTTGAAGAGACAGTTGTCTGAGCCGCCGGCCCTTGCTGATCCTATTGATAAGGAGCCCTTATTGATGTATGTGGCTGCTAACACACATGCCGTCAGCGTGGCTATTGTGGTGGAGCGCAAGGAGGCTGTCAAGGAGCATCCGGTTCAACGGTCGGTTTATTACATCAGTGACGTGCTTATTGAGTCCAAGCAAAGGTATCCACATTGGTAGAAACTTGTTTATGGGGTATTCATGGCAAACCGGAAGCTTAAGCAATACCTCCAGGGTCACCCCATCACTGTGGTCAGTTCCGCTCTTTTGGGCGATATCATTCAAAACAAAGAGGCCACGGGACGAGTCGCCAAGTGGGCCATTGAGCTTGGGCCTCATGGTTTAAAGTATGTGCCACGCACTGCTATCAAGTCTCAAGCACTGGTGGATTTCATCAACGATTGGACGGAGCTGCAGATGCCTGAAGAAAAGCCGGACAACACATATTGTACTATTCATTTTGATGGATCCAGGCAATTGGAAGGCTCGGGGGCTGCAGTTTTCTTAGCTTCCCCTCGAGGTGACAAATTTTGTTATGTGCTCCGGTTGATGTTTTCTTGTACTAATAATGCATCTGAGTATGAGGCCTTGCTCCATGGTCTTCGGATGGCTAAAGAGATGAGCATAAGCCGGGTAAGGTGCTTTGGCGACTCATATTTGGTGGCTCAACACGTTTCAGGCAAGTGGGATTCTAAGGATCCCCTTATGGCGGCTTATCATCGTGAAGTTGATGCCATTGCTGGACACTTCAAGGGTTACCAGGTGGAACACATTGATCGAAGAAAGAATGAGGCAGCCGATGCTTTAAGCCGACTGGGGTCTCAGCGTAAGCCGGTACCACCTAACACATTTTTGGATGTTTTGCATAACCCTTCTGTCAAGTTACCTATAGAGGAAGACTTGGCTGTTCCTTACCCGGAAGCACAACTGGTGGCGGCTTTTCACGTTATCCCAGATTGGACAGTGCCATGTTTGGCTTACATGACCCGGGGTGAGTTGCCTGAGGACGAAACCTTGGCCAGGCAGATAACTCGGCGGTCTAAACCAATGTCGATTGTCAATGGGGATGTACATCATCGAAGTGTCACTGGAGCGTTTCAATGTTGTGTCTCTCCTGAGGAGGGTTAAGAAATTCTTCGTGAGATTCATGAGGGAGATTGTGGCCATCATGCTGGTTCAAAATCTCTTGTGGCCAAAGCTTTCCATCATGGTTTTTATTGGCTGACGGCTCATGCTGATGCGGAGGATCTCGTCAGTAAATGTGATGGTTGCCAGAAATTCTCACAACGGGCTCATGTGCCAGCTCAAGAATTGAGGATGATTCCAATTACTTGGCCGTTTGCAGTCTGTGGGGCTTGACATGGTTGGGCCTTTCAAAAGGTCCAAAGACAAAAACACACACCTCCCGGTGGCGGTTGATAAATTCACGAAGTGGGTTGAGGCAGAGCCGGTCAGTAAGTGTGATGCAGCCACGGAGGTTCAATTCATGAAAAAGGTGATCTTCCATTTTGGTTTTCCACAAAACATCATAACTGACAATGGTACTAATCTGTCCAAAGGTGCCATGGAAGAATTATGTCAATGTGAGCATATCCGGCTTGATGTTTCATCGGTAGCTCACCCTCAATCCAATGGTCAAGATGAAAGAGCCAATCAGGAGATCTTGAAAGGCATAAAGCCCCGGCTCATGGTTCAATTACAGCGGACGCCGGGTTGTTGGGTGGAGGAGTTGCCTTCTGTGCTATGGAGCATCAATACTACACCTAACAGATCTACGGGTTATACGCCTTTCTTCATGGTTTACGTAGCAGAGGCGGCTCTACCGAGTGACATCCGTCATTACTCGCCCCGTGTGGCGGCTTATGTTGAAGCTGATAATGAACAAGCCCGCCGGGATGCACTTGACTTGTTGGATGAGAAGCGCGACTTAGCAGCAGCCCGCTCGGCGATTTATCAACAGGACCTGTGCCGTTATCACAACCGCCGGGTTAAGTCCAGAACCTTTCAAGAAGGTGACTTGGTGCTCCGGCTCATCCTGGATCAGTCTGATGCGCACAAGTTATCCCCACCTTGGGAAGGACCCTTTGTGGTCAGCAAGAACCTGAACAACGGGTCATACTACCTTATCGATGTTCGAGAGCACAAAGACTCATGTAAGTCAGAGGAGGAGACCCGCCGGCCATGGAACATTGCTCATCTTCGGCATTATTACACTTAAGCCACTGGCTCTCATGATATACAGATTTTGACATGTATATATTATGATAAGTAATAAAGCAGGACCTCTGTCCTTTTCATCCTCAATAATCATATGTTCTTATTATTCTAACCATACATGACCAGTTGGGGGCTAATCGTATTCGAATCTAGCTTAACTCTCTTGGTCCGGCTCATGAATGTATTCCAATCTAGCCGTTAAACGTCATGGTCACTAGGGGGCTTCCTGTTCAAACATAGGTCGTATTTGAACCAAAGAGAACATAGCTGTCGATACCCTTTTGACCGGCACACTACCAAACTCACTAGGGGGCTTCTTGATCGTATCCGAATCATAGCTCACCCCCTTTTGGGTCCGACGTTGATCGTATTCGAATCAGCGTCGTTAAAAAACTCTCAAGGTCATTTGGGGGCTTCCTGTTCAAACATAGGTCATATTCGAACCAAAGAGAACATAGCTGTCAGTACCCTTTTGATCGGCGCAACGCCAAAGCCACTGGGGGCTACATGATCGTATTCGAATCCTAGCTTAACCCCTTCGGAACGGTTTTACTAATCGTATTCGAATCAGAAGCCTCAAAATTCTATCTATTTTGTCTAAAAGTTTTTTGCAACAAATTTTTTGGGTTTGTCTTGAGAATTTTTTACCATATTTGAAGCGTTTCATGAGTAGCTTCTATTTAACCCGGTTTAGCCTTGGCCAGTAAGTCGCCAGCTTATGACAATCATCATCTGTGTGGAAGCACTGGTTTCTGCAGGATTGGGTCATCACACTTATTGTTCGGGTTATACAAACCGGCAGTACAAGTTAAAGGATCACAGGTATGATATTATAGTTATGTTTCAAAGCTATAATGGGTAACAACTTTATCTATGATTCTTTTTCGTGTTCCGGGTTTTATGTACGATATATAACCCGCCCTGCGGTAAGCCGCCAAGGGTCTTGTGATTTATTTCTATATGTAGGACAGTTTAAAAGCGTTCTTCAGCATAAGGAAAATAGATGATAAGTATAACACGGGTGAATATAACATGGCGGCTTAAGCAGTGTTGAGCACCAAACACGTGCACGATGGCACGACAAAACCAAGTGTTTTTTCTACCCTATTACATGACTCCCCGAGTCCAAATGATTAACATTGTTTTTCAGCAAAGCGTAAATATGAGCCGCCCGACGGATCAATTGCGCTATTGGCCTGAAGCTTCCAGATCATCCCTTTCCGCTCCTCCATCTTGTTCCCTGTCCTGGAAGTTTGATGCTGACCAGTCAATGCCACTCAAAGCTTCAAATTCAGCTTCATCATCAATTAATCCGGCCGGGTCAACTTCAGGGGCGAAGGTATGCTTACGAATTGGAGGGATCAGGCTGATCACTTCATAATGCAGCGTTGGAATCCTCCGATTTTCAGCATCATAACCTAGATAATACTTGGTAAGATCCATGTCATCAGCAATCAGGGTGGCCACAGGGAGTATTTCTTTAACACAAGTGGTGAAATCCTCCTGTCCAAAAGGTGTGTCGTCCTCTTTTAGGCTTGGATACCCAATGGCGAAGTCGACCGGGTCTAGCTCCGGTAGCCACGCCTTGGCCCGGCTTAATGCAGCTACGGCTCCGGCTCTTGCAGAAGATCTCCTTACTTCCTTAAACCGCCGAGGTAGCACAACAAGCTGCTTTAATACATCTGACAGGAGGGTGGGAACTTCATTTGACAGGGCCAGTGCGGCTAAGGCATGCTGAGACCCGGTGTAGAGTTGTTCCATCAACGTATAAACCGCCTTCAGCTTTATCAGCGTACTTTGGTTAAGATTTGTGCCCCTGGGGCCTGCATTACAATGTCAGGTGAGTTGAAGATAATTGATATGCTTATTAGAAAGATTCACATATCTAACACTTGCAGAGTGACTTACCAAAGATTGCTGAGACCCTCTGAGATACATGGCGTTTTAAACAGGATAATTCGGTGGTTGCTTTTACAAGAGCCGCCTCTGCCGTCTCAGCCCGGTTGATCAAGGCGATATTTTCATCAGCCCAGGCTTTTTCTCCACTTCAAAGTCTTTTTTCAGTTTTTCTTGTTCAGATACACTGAACTCAAATTTGGAGTTGGCTTTTTGGATTTCAGTCTCCTGTGCAGTTAGGCGATTCTTCAAATCAGATATTTTTTATTCAAGTTGACTGGTGGTGACCTGTATATGTACCGGGTCAAAAAGACAGAATTATCATACTGCAATATTAAGTCCCGAGTCTTTCGCAAGCAATAACACTTGGCACTTGGGGACTAATGTGTGCTGAAGAATTTTTGTTTACAATGGCGGTTCATGACAGTAAATCCCAATCACTTTGCAAGCAAGAGTATTTGGCACTTGGGGCTAATGTATATTGTTGTTTAAAGCCTTTTAAATAGTTTGTTCTGGGTAACCATATGAAGAACCGGTTCAATCATACTAATTAAACAGCCCCTTGGGGACTACGGAGTAAGCCGGAATTCTTTTGTATTTTAATTCAACCATGTTACTAATATTGCTAAGTTTATTTCTAAAGTCTACAACATATTCATCATAAGCAATAGACTTGGGGGCTGGCATTGTAAGCATAAATGACTATGGAGAAAGGATTGTACCTCAAACTTCTGGTGCATCTGCTTCACCATGTCAATTTCTATGTCACGACTGCTGTGCACTTGGCTCATATAGCCAGAAAAGATATCTCCGATACTCATATTAGTATAATCAGCAACATCAAGCTTAGTTCTGCGGCGTTCAAGAAGTTCCTCCTCGGCAGAGCACTTGTCCAGCACGGTAGGCCTCGCCGGCTCAACAAAGCTAGTCTTGGTGATTTCAACGTCAAGATCTTGACGATCATCCGTCTTGGTCGGGCTAGGGAATTCCGGGTTTCCAGAACTATCGATGGTTTGCTCGACAGGCGGATCAGCAGTGGGCATTGGTATGTTATGGGCTGGCTCAGGCGGCGGCTCATGAGTGGAGGCTTCAGGAGGGGCCGTTCCAAGTTCCGGCTCATTCAGGATCGGTTCTTCGGCCGGCTTATTCTTCTTCGCCCTTTTACTGGGCTTGGCTTGACTGCTGCATAAAATCAAAAGGTTAGTAAAAATACAACAAATTGAACTAAGCACAAATTAAGCAGGTTATCATTACCCTGGAGCGGTTTAAAAGCCGACAAATTGGGCTGCATTGACTCGCCGGAGGAAGGTGAAGTTTCCTGATAATTTGAGTCAGAAGAATTGAGCGGTTGACGAGTGAGACCCGCCAAAGGATAAAAAGAATATAAATAGGAGATTACCTCGTTCCGCCATTTTTGGTTACATTGGTTAAGCCGGAGGAGAGTTCCGCATCTTTACTGGTCCGGGTCTGCCTCCGGCTCTCATGCATCTGTTGCTTCAAAAGAAATTGAGGATCTTGGTAAGCTAAAGGATGTGAAAATCTCACTTTCCGGGTTACTCTTCGGACTTTCTGTCTTGGCAAAGGCTCGGAGTCGGAGGAAATAATAGTTACCTCTTCAACCACTGCATGACTTGCTCCTGTATCCTCCTGATGATAATCAGTGTCAATAAGATAGTTAAAAAAGGAGCCTAGAGAATCAAGAGCTACCTCTGATTCAGAGGTGTCCTCTAGTCGAAGTATGTCTGAGGCGCTCGGTTTATGTCCTTTCTTCTTGGCGGCGGATTTCCTGGCGGCTTTCTTAGCTTTTCTGGCCTTCTTTGTAGCTTCATGGTCATATTTGGCTTTCCAAAATTCGTCAGTGGCCTGTGAATTTCAACAAAGAGTTTTGAGTAAAGGTAAAACCTCAAAGATGAGAGTAAAATGTTTAAATTACTAGCTTACCGCTGGAGCCGGGTTGTCTTTGCAGAAAGGACTCAAACCTACTTTGCCACAGTCTGCTAGGCTCTCATTCAGGAGTGACTTTGTCATATCATTAATGACGTCATCAGGTAAGTCATCAGGACTGTGCCGCGGAGGATCATTCTTCTGGCCTGTATAGTCGCACATCAAACCGAGGCGACGGCTCAATGGAATAACCCGCCAGGCCAGCCAAACCCGGACCAGATCGATGCCATTTAAGTCATTCCCCAAAAGAGCTTTCACTTTACTCATGGTGGGGGCAGGCTTCTAGCGTTCGGCAGGAGACAACTTATCTGGTAGAGGATGAGTGGACTCGAGGCGCAGGGCGTGAAAGCCGGGCAGAGGGTTCTCACCAGCCGGAGAAGTATCTTGACAATAGAACCATGTCTGGTTCCAGTCTTTGGGGTGACTCGGTGGATCGACATCTTGAAAATGCAGTCTCTCCGTCGCTGGATTGAGATCCCACCAAGTTCCAAGCTAGGCCCGTTGGCACGTTCATTCTGGCGGTTCAAGTAAAATAATTCTCTGAAGAGTAGCAAGTTGGGTTCTTCTCCAAGGTACACCTCACATAACACTTGGAAATTGCAAATGTTAGATACGGAGTTGGGCCCGATATCTTGAGGTCGGAGATCAAAAAAGTGCAGGACGTCTCTGAAAAACTTTGAGCCGGGTGGAGAGAAGCCCCGGTTCATGTGATCAGTAAAGATGATGACTTCCCCTTCTTTGGGTTGAGGTTTTTCTTCTGTTGGGTCAGGAGCACGGTAGGACATGACCTCCTTCTTTGGCAGATAGCCAGTCTTCACAAAATCATTAAGTGTGCTATCTGTGACGATAGATTTGACACAGTTGCATGTAACGGGTGCTTTGGGTGCCTTGGGCGGCATTGTGAAGATAAAAGCCTAAGACAGAGTAAAATTCCCGGTTCAAATTTAAGTTGGAGGAAAATATTTCAATATACTTTAAATGGCTGCTTATAAAGGGGCCTAATGGTATATGGCTAATTATGTCAAATTATTTAAGCCACCATGAGCAGTTAAATAAATTGAGCCGCCATGTGTGGCTCAGGTTATCTATGGAGCATTGCGATTTAAAGCCGGTGGTGTGAGCCGCCATGGCTAGGGGGGTCTATTAAAGTACAAAACATTGACTAAGTGTTGTAAAAACAGATTTCACAGATTGCAATCATTATTTCGGATCAACTGATGCTCAGAAAAGGAAAAATATTCTAGACCTAAAAATAGTACAGAAGAGTTCATCAGTTCTGAAGAGGCTTTTGTACAAGGAAAGGGGATCTACTAGCATCTGAAATGGATGCGACGCAGCTACCGCATGAGTTTTATACCTTTTTTAGATCGAAAAAGGGTGCGGTGGAGAAAACACGAAGAATCTGTGACGAACAGCGAATAACACCGAAGAAATAGCAAACCCTACTGTGGATGTGAGGTGCGGAAAAGCATAAACTTACGGGTGCAGATCTACTGCGGAGGTTCGCCGCCGTTCTCTGGACAAGTTCAGGTTGATGCAGCGGCCAGGGTTGAAGACGACGAAGTGCGCTGCGGCGGCGGAGCTCGAGCAGAGGTAGGGTTGCGAGAGGAAGAAGACGATGGAAAGGGGCGAGAATGAAGAAAGACCAGTCGTGCCTATTTATAAGGAGAAGAATCATATGTGGGTGCGAAAAACGAGGAGGCCGAAATTTATGGGTGTCCAGCTTGTCAGAACGCCTCGATTCTTGAGATGGTTATTAAAGATAAGGATCTGTTGATATATATTGGAAAAATATGAATTAATGACGGATGACGTCATGGCGGGTCATTGCAAATCCAGAAGATGACGTCATGGTGGGTTACAAATTTCCGTTCGACAGAGAACATAAGATTTTTTTTCTAAAGTGATGAAGATTGACATGAACCAGTTCAAATCAATCTGGGGCCTAATGTTGGGGATATAATTATTAATATGACCCGCCCAGGAGGGGCCGGGTTATATTCCTGACGACTCTTGAAGCCAAAGACAACTCCTCGAGATGGCGGGTTAGTTAAGGGCCCAAGGCCCCAAAGGGCGACTTAAGGCCCGTAGAGATAAACCGCCTTATATATGTAGACTTGTACTATAAGGCAGGAATAGAGAGAAACCGAGCCGGACACTGTTTATGAGCCGGTCGGGACTCTATGAGCCGCTGGGCATCGACCTCTGTATATAAAGGAACGACCCGGCGGCGGTTCAGGGCAAGTAACATCAAATCGAGAGCTAGGTCAAGCGGATTCGCTCCCTGGTTACCGATACATACATAATCCCACTCAAAATTGGATCGTAGGCTTTTACCTTCATCGCAAGGGGCCGAACCAATATAAACCTCGTGTCCTTTGTCCCGATTAACCCCTTCTTGCTTCCTAGTTGCGATGGCTCCACGACTAAGTCCTTTCACTAGGACATCTGCCGTGACAATTCCATGACACTCTCAGTTTTGTATATTCTTTTGTCGGTGCATTTATATGCACTGGTGGCGACCTTTGATGCCCAGTGTATGTAATCCGCGGTCATGTTGCGCTTTATTATCACCGGTAGCGAACTGTCATTCCCAGTGGATGTAATATGCCGTAATTTCTTTGTTGTATAGTCTAGGTTTATTCTTTGGTCGGTGTGCTGTAATTTAGGCCGGAAGGTTCAGTGGATCTCAGTCTTGTCGGTCTTTAGGCCGGCCCATTACTCATATGGGCCAAAACGTGGGCCTATAATCATCTTGCGCCATTAGCAGGTCTAAACCTATAGTAGTTTCCCGCCTTTAACAGGCTATGGGCTACATATTTACTGTAGTGACATTGGGCTTCCTACGGGTCGTAGAAACAATGGGCCTTCTACGGTCCGTAGAAACAATGGGCCTTCTACGGGCCGTAGAAACAATGGGCCTTCTACGGGCCGTAGAAACAATGGGCCTTCTACGGGCCGTATGATCGATTGGCCAAACATGGGCCAAAAACAGACCGCATTATGGCCGTAAACGGGCAAGAGTTGGAGTCGTCCGTTCATGGGCCGACCATAACGGGCCGTCGTTAATAGGCTGTATTTGATGATGCTATGAAAAAACGGCCCAACGTATTAACGGGCCACAAACGGGCCGACTGTAACCACGGGCTGAATTTGGCCCACAAGCAGAAAATGGCAGTAACGGGTCGTAAGTAACCGAATGCTGGAAATGAGCCCAAGAATAAATGGGCCCTGAGAAGGTTAAAAGATAACATGAGCTGCACACGGCCCAATGGATTAATGGGCCGTTAATGGGTATAAAGTGATACACTGTTCATTACGGGCCAGTTTCGCCACGGACCGTTAATGGGCCAAGAGTTACAAAGGGCCTCGTATGGGCCGAAAGACGTCATGGGCCATACATGGGCCGGAACTTAAAATGGGCTGGAATCATATTGGACGGCCCAGATGACGCTACTGGGCCTAATTCGGATAGGTCGTAACGGGCCCTGGGTTAGCGGGTTGTAAATGGGCTATATGCGAACAGGCCGTTAATAGGCTTTCCGTGGGCCGGCCTTTTCATAGGAATGTGCCTTTGTTCGGTCGTGCCATGTGTCGATGTATCATAGGCGCCTTCGGTCCAATGAGTGGATGCATCTATCCCAACGGTGAGCTGACACATGTTTCCTCCAGCCAATGATGATTTTTCACGTGGAAAATCCCCATTGGTCGGGGCTGTTAGCGGGTTATCGGATCCAAAACCGGACCCGATAGCTTAATGGTGTTCCGTTATGGTGGATGCCACGTGTCGGTCACCCTTGACGAAAGCACTTCTGTGACACGCGATTTATCGTCATGGAAGTGGACACTTCCATGATGATATTTTTGGTAATGTCATGGAACACTTCTCTGACGACAAAGACATGTATGACTATCTTGATTCTGTCATAAAATTGTCATGGATGTACATGCATGAAAAAAAACGCGACCTACTGTGACAAACACGTATCATCACGGAAGTGTATTTTTTTGTAGTGTAACTTATCTCACAAGTTCTTGTTGAGTTTTGTGTGGATGAAGCTTTTGAGATTTAGGAAAACCGTGATACGAGAAGAATTAAGGAGACACAAAAGCTCAAGCTTGGGGATGCCCAAGGCATCCCAAGATAATATTTCAAGAAGTCTCAAGCATCAAAGCTTGGGGATGCCCCGGTAGGCATCCCACCTTTCTTCATCAACAATTATCGGTTAGTATCGGTTGAACCTAAGTTTTTGCTTCTTCACATGAGTTGTGCTATTCTTATAATGTCATTTTATTTTTGTTTTGCTTGCTATTTTAATAAAATACTTAGATCTGAAAGTTTTAAATAAGAGAGAGTCCACACATAGCTATCTATTTACTTAACTACTCATTTGATCTTCACTTATATCTTTTTGGAGTAGCTTGTCATTTACTCTTGTGCTTCACTTATATCCTATGAGTAAATTATTGAATAAATTGAATGTCATGAAGTTGAAATCATATCATGCCTAGTGGTAGCTTCACATTGGGTTTAGAAAATGAAACCTTTTGAGGCTTGACAGTCACAATTGTGGTCATACAAGCAATTCACAAATAATTAGTGTAAGGAAGAGAACTTTCACAAATAAATACACTATCATGGAAATCTTTTGTGATTGTGAGCCCCCATCAAAAAATTATATGCTAAAATTGTTGATGTTGGACAAGGAAGACAACGTAATGATTTATGTTTATTCATATTCACATAGAAGTCATATTGTCATAGATCCTTCAACATGTGGTGCTTGCCCCCCATCTTTGCTAGCCAAAAATTCCGCGCTAAGTAGAGATACTACTTGTGATCAAAAAATCCTTAAACCCAAATCTTATTTTCAAGAGTCCACCATACCTACCTAAGGATTGAGCAAGATCCTTCAAGTAAGTTGTCATCGGTGCAATAAGGCAATAAAAATTGCTTCTAAAAGTGTTACATCATTTAGTGTAAGAGAAAATTGAGCGTTGTACGAACTTATGATGGCAAAGCAACAAAAGCGTCGGCTGCATAATAAAGATTGCTATCATAAGGGGCAATATAACGTGACGTTCTTTTGCACTAAGGGATTGAGCATACAAACAAATAAGCGCATGGCAACCTCAACTTCCCTCTGCGAAGGACCTATCTTTTAATTTTCAGTATTTATTTTTATGCAAAGAGTCAAAGTTATTCTCTCTATTCCTTTTTATTTTTCTCTTTTCGCAAGCATCATGTGGTGAGGAAAGATCTAGGCACATATGTCCAGTTGAATATGGGTAGCATGAGTTATTATTGTTGACATCACCCTTGAGGTGAATACGTTGGGAGGCAAAACATAAGCCCCTATCTTTCTATGTGTCCGGTTGAAATGTTTTGCTCATGTGAATGCGGTGAGTGTTAGATCATAGAAGACTATATGATGGTTGAGTATATGGAGCTCTTACTTAAACTGTGTTGAATAAGTTGAATTGCAATTGCTTGGTTACTAAGAACGTAGGTTGTTGAGTTTCAAGAGAGTTCATTGTTTGAACCTTAACATGTGAATTGCTTGCCACTATAACATGAGAAGTTTTATAAGAAAGAATTGATGTTATGATGCTAGGAAAAGTGATTGAAATTGTCATTGATCAAACTCGTGCACTTTTCTAGCATTCACACTTTATAAATTATTTCTTTTATCATTTACCTATTGAATATGGGTAGCATGAGTTATTATTGTTGACATCACCCTTGAGGTGAATACGTCGGGTGGCAAAACAATAAGCCCCTATCTTTCTATGTGTCCGGTTGAAACGTTTTGCTCATGTGTATGCGGTGAGTGTTAGCATTCATAGAAGACTATATGATAGTTGAGTATGTGGAGCTCTTACTTAAACTCTGTTGAGAAAGTTGAATTGCAATTGCTTGGTGACTAAGAACATAGGTTGTTGAGTTTCAAGAGAGTTCATTGTTTGAACCTTAACATGTGAATTGGTTGCCACTATAACATGAGAAGTTTTATAAGAAAGAATTGTTGTTATGATGCTAAGAAAAGTGACTGAAGTTGTCATTGCTCAAACTTGTGCACTTTGCTAGCATTCACACTTCATAAATTATTCCTTTTATCATTTACTACTCGACGACGAGCAGGAGTTAAGCTTGGGGATGCCGATACGTCTCCAACGTATATATAATTTATGAAGTATTCATGCTGTTATTTTAGCATTCTTGGGCGTTTTACAATCATTTTATAGCAACTTTATATCATTTTTTTAGGACTAACCTATTGACCCAATGCCCAGTGCCAGTTGTTGTTTTCTGCTTGTTTTTTACATCACAGAAAATCAATATCAAACGAAGTCCAAACACCGCGAAACTTTTTTGTGGATTTTTTATGGACCAGAAGGAACCCAATGGGCGAGAAGCACACTGAGGGGTGCCCGAGGCCCAACCCACCAGGGCACGCCAGGCCCACCCGGCGCGCCCAGGTGGGTTGTGCCCACCTCGCTGGCCTCCCGTACCCCTTCTTTGCACTATAAATCCTCAAATATTCTAAAACCCATCGGGATTAACCTAGATCAGAGGTTCCACCGCCGAAAGGCTCTATAGCCACCGAAAACCAATCTAGACCCCGTTCCGGCACACTGCCGGAGGGGGGAATCATCTCCGGTGGCCATCTTCATCATCCCGGCGGCCACTGATACGTCTCCGTCGTATCTATAATTTTTTATTGTTCCATGCCAATATTATTCAACTTTCATACACTTTTTGGCAACTTTTTATACTATTTTTGGGACTAACATATTGATCCAGTGCCCAGTGCTAGTTCCTGTCTGTTGCATGTTTTTGGTTTCGCAAAATATCCATATCAAACGGAACCCAAACGGGATAAAAACGGACAGAGAATTATTTTGGAATATTTGGAAAATCTCAGAGAAAGATCAACGCAAAACGGTGTCCGAGGTGGGCACGAGGTTGGGGGGCGCGCCCTACCCCCCCAGGGCGCGCCCCTGACCCTCGTGGTCTACCCGTAAGGCGGTTGACGCCCTTCTTCGGCCGCAAGAAAGCTAATTTTTGGTAAAAAAATCATGGCGAAGGTTTCAGGCCAATCGGAGTTACGGATCTCCATATATACCCGAAACGGTGAAAGGGCAGCAGGAGAGAACGCAGAAACAGAGAGAGACAGAGAGACAGATCCAATCTCGGAGGGGCTCTCGCCCCTCCCACGCCATGGAGGCCAAGGACCAGAGGGGAAACCCTTCTCCCGTCTAGGGAGGAGGTCAAGGAAGAAGAATCTGAAGGGCCCCTCTCCCTTCTCTCTTCCGGTGGCGCGAGAACACCGCCGTGGCCATCATCATCACCGCAATCTTCACCAACAACTTCACCGCCATCATCACCAACTCTTCCCCCCTATATGCAGCGGTGTAACCTCTCTCTTGCCCGCTGTAATCTCTACTTAAACATGGTGCTTAATGCTATATATTATTTCCCAATGATGTATGGCTATCCTATGATGTTTGAGTAGATCCGTTTTGTCCTATGGGTTATTTGATGATCAAGATTGGTTTGAGTTGCATGTTTTATTATTGGTGTTGTCCTATGGTGCTCTCCGTGTCGCGCAAGCATGAGGGATTCCCGTTGTAGGGTTTGCAATATGTTCATGGTTTGCTTATGGTGGGTGGCGTGAGTGACAGAACCACAGACCCGAGTAAGTAGGTTGTTTGCGTATGGGATAAAGGGGACTTGATGCTTTAATGCTATGGTTGGGTTTTAGCTTAATGGTCTTTAGTAGTTGCGGATGCTTGCTAGAGTTCCAATCATAAGTGCATATGATCCAAGTAGAGAAAGTATGTTAGCTTATGCCTCTCCTCAAATAAAATTGCAATAATGATTATCGGTCTAGTTATCGATTGCCTAGGGACAAATAACTTTCTCATAACAAAAAGCTCTTTACTAAAACTAATTTAGTTGTGTCTTTATCTAAACAGCCCCTACTTTTTATTTACGAGCTCTTTATTATCTTGCTAACCTATCCGAAAACACCTACAAAGTACTTCTAATTTCATACTTGTTCTAGGTAAAGCGAACGTCAAGTGTGCGTAGAGTTGTATCGGTGGTCGATAGAACTTGAGGGAATATTTGTTCTACCTTTAGATCCTCGTTGGGTTCGACACTCTTACTTATCGAAAGAGGCTACAATTGATCCCATATACTTGTGGGTTATCAAGACCTTTTTAAAGCGCCCGTTCTTTGGGAGTCATAGCGTGGGGTGAATATTCTCGTGTGTGCTTGTTTGCTTTATCACTAAGTAATTTTTATTTGCTGTTCTTAGTTGTTCTTTATATTTAGTTATGGATATGGAACACGAAATACCAAAAAATTAGGTGTACTTGCTACTCATGGAGATGAGGAACCTCCTAAAACCCTCGATGCTCAATATGTGAAAAATATTATGTACCACTTTGATAATCCTGAGAAAACCTCATTCAATTTGGCAATGGGAGTAACGTTGGATCAACGTGAATACTTTAGGGATTATCGCTTGACAAAAAAAGGGAAACTATTATGGGATCAAATTTATATATTGAAGTGGTATGCTCGGCAAGTATGCTTGAGTTATGATTATACTTGTTGCTCTAGGATGAAGGCTCCACACCTTCCCTTTTAATGCAAACTTAATGATAATGAAACCTTAGCTTCTTATGCTAATGGTATATATGACTACTATGATGTGGAACAAATAGAAGAATTTATTGCTTTTAAGGGTGCTTATCAAATTGAATCTTTGTTTGAAAAGTATGAAGCTTTCGATGATGATGTTTATAGGCCTGAAAATTTAGCTATCCTAAAATATTGCTATGACAATTATGAATATAATGCCTATATTAATGCACTTATTGAGAAAGTCTCCGCTGTCCAAGAAGAGATTAATATTTTGCAGGAATCTATGGAAGAAGAAGTTGATGAAACTGTGAGCTCATTGGATGAAAAAGATGAGGAGGAGAGTGAAGAACAAAAGGAGGAAGAGCGGATTGATCACCCGTTCCCACCTTCTAATGAGAGTAACTCTTCAACGCATACATTGTTTAATTTCCCTTCATGCTTACCGAAGGATGAATGCTATGATAATTGTTATGATCCCGTTGATTCTTTTGAAATGTCCCTTTTTGATGATGCTTGCTATGCTTGTGGCCAAGATGCCAATATAAATTATGCTTATGGAGATGAACTTGCTATAGTTCCTTATGTTAAACATGAAATTGTTGCTATTGCACCCACGCATGATAGTCCTATTATCTTTTTGAATTCTCCCAACTACACTATATCGGAGAAGTTTGCTTTTATTAAGGATTACATTGATGGGTTGCCTTTACAGTTGCACATGATGATTTTGATGAATATAATATGCATGTGCTTGCTGCTCCTACTTGCAATTATTATGAGAGAGGAACTATATCTCCACCTCTCTATGTTTCCCACACGATAAAATTGCAAGAAACTGTTTATACTATGCATTTGCCTTTACTATGTGTGCATGAACTGTTCTTTTATGACATGCCGATGCATAGGAAGAGAGTTAGACTTCGTCATTACATGATATATGTTACTTTGTGCTCACTACTAAATTACAAATCATTGCTAATTAAAATTGGCTTTGATATACCTTGGGATCCGGTGGATTCACTACTTGAGCACTATATGCCTAGCTTAATGGCTTTAAAGAAAGCGCTGCCAGGGAGACAACCCGGAAGTTTTATAGAGTCATTTATTTCTGTTGAGTGCTTTCATATAGTTTAAAAACAACAAAAATAAAGAGGGGAACCCAAAACTTTCTCAAAAAGAAAAGCGAAAGTGAGAAAGACGAGCATTGTGAAAGTGGGGGACGTCCTTGAACTTTGTTCATGCTCACTGAAACTTTGTGAATCTTGATTACAGAAACTTTTCAACAAAAATAATTATCCCCTTGTACAATTCCATTGTATTATAAAAATAATGTGCCAAGGTTTGCCTTTAGGATGTTTACAATGCTTGATGGTTTGTACGGTGCAAGACAGAAACTTTGGCTGAAGTGCGCGATTTTTACTTTTTTACTGGAACGTCAAATGGTTCTGATTCTTTTTGCACTGTATTTATATACAAATTTTTTATTTTTCCTAATTTTTTCAGATTTTTTCAAGTATCATAAGTATGGTGAATGTTCATATTATTACAGACTGTTTTGTTTTTGACAGATTCTGTTTTTGATGCATAGTTTGCTTGTTTTGATGAAACTATCAACTTATATCAGTGGATTAAGCCATGGAAAAGCTATATTACAGTATAAACAATGCAAAAACAAAATATGAATTGGTTTTCAACAGTACTTAGAGTAGTGATTTGCTTTATTATACTAATGGATTTTACCGAGTTTTCTGTTGAAGTTTTATGTGGATGAAGTGTTCGATGATCGAGAAGGTTTCGATGTGAGAAGAAGGAAGAGAGGCAAGAGCTCAAGCTTTGGGATGCCCGAGGCACCCCAAGTAAATATTCAAGGAGACTGAAGCGTCTAAGCTTGGGGATTCCCCGGAAGGCATCACCTCTTTCTTCAACAAATATCGGTATGTTTTCGGATTCATTTCATTCATGTGATATGTGCAAATCTTGGAGCGTCTTTTTGCATTTAGTTTTCATTTTATTTTATGCACCATGCTGGTATGAGATGGTCCTTGGTTGATTTATAGAATGCTCTCTGCACTTCACTTATATCTTTTGAGTATGGCTTTATAGAATGCTTCATGTGCTTCACTTATATCATTTGAAGCTTGGATTATCTATTTCTCTTTACATAAACAACCGCCATTTGTAGAATGCTCTTTTGCGTCACTTCTATTTGTTAGAGCGTGGGCATATATTTTGTAGAAAGAATTAAACTCTCGTGCTTCACTTATATCTTTTTAGAGAGATGACAGGAACTGGTCATTCACATGGTTAGTCATAAAACCCTACATAAAACTTGTAGATCACTGAATATGATATGTTTGATTCCTTGCAACAGTTTTTGCGATATAAAGGTGGTGATATTAGAGCGTGCTAGTTGAGTAATTGTGAAATTGAGAAATACTTGTGTAAAAGTTTGTGATTCCCGCAGCATACACGTATGGTGAACCGTTATGTGATGAAGTCGGAGCATGATTTATTTATTGATTGTCTTCCTTATGAGTGGCGGTCGGGGACGAGCGATGGTCTTTTCCTACCAATCTACCCCCTAGGAGCATGCGTGTAGTACTTTGTTTCGATAGCTAATAGATTTTTGCAATAAGTATGTGAGTTCTTTATGACTAATGTTGAGTCCATGGATTATCGCACTCTCACCCTTCCACCATTGCTAGCCTCTCTAGTACCGCGCAACTTTCGCCGGTACCATAAACCCACAATATACCTTCCTCAAAACAGCCACCATACCTACCTATCATGGCATTCCCATAGCCATTCCGAGATATATTGCCATGCAACTTCCATCATCATCATATACATGACTTGAGCATTTATTGTCATATTGCTTTGCATGATCGTAAGATAGCTAGCATGATGTTTTCATGGCTTGTCCGTTTTTTTATGTCATTGCTACGCTAGATCATTGCACATCCTGATACACCGCCGGAGGCATTCATATAGAGTCATACCTTTGTTCTAGTATCGAGTTGTAATATTGAGTTGTAAGTAAATAAAAGTGTGATGATCATCATTATTAGAGCATTGCCCCAGTGAGGAAAGGATGATGGAGACTATGATTCCCCCACAAGTCGGGATGAGACTCTGGACTTTACAATAAATAAAAGAGGCCAAAGAAGCCCAAATAAAAAAAACAGGACAAAGAAGCCCACCAAAAAAAAGAAAAAAAGAGAAAAAGAGAGAAGGGGCAATGTTACTATCCTTTTTACCACACTTGTGCTTCAGAGTAACACCATGTTCTTCAGAGTAACACCATGTTCTTCATAAAGAGAGTCTCTTGAGTTATCACTTTCATATACTAGTGGGAATTTTCATTATAGAACTTGGCTTGTATATTCCAACGATGGGCTTTCTGAAGTGCCCTAGGTCTTCATGAGCAAGCAAGTTGGATGCACACCCACTTAGTTTCAGCTTGAGCTTTCATATACTTATAGCTCTTAGTGCATCCGTTGCATGGCAATCCCTACTCAGTCACATTGATATCTATTGATGGGCATCTCCATAGCCCGTTGATACGCCTAGTTGATGTGAGACTATCTTCTCCGTTTTGTCTTCTCCATACAAGCTCTATCATCATATTCTATTCCATCTATAGTGCTATGTCCATGGCTCACGCTCATGTATTGCGTGAAAGTTGAAAATGTTTGAGAAACGTCAAAAGTATGAAACAATTGCTTGGCTTGTCATCGGGGTTGTGCATGATGTGAATATTTTGTGTGGTGAAGATGGAGCATAGCTAGACTATATGATTCTGTAGGGATGAGCTTTCTTTGGCTATGTTATTTCAATAAGACATAATTGCTTGGTTGGTATGCTTGATTATTGTTTTTATGTCAAAGGATAGACTATTGCCTTGAATCACTCGTGTCTTAATATTCATGCCATGATTAGACATATGATCAAGATTATGCTAGGTAGCATTCCACATCAAAAATTATCTTTTTATCATTTACCTACACGAGGACGAGCAGGAATTAAGCTTGGGGATCTTGTCGTCTCCGTCATATCTATAATTTTTTATTGTTCCATGCCAATATTATTCAACTTTCATATATTTTTTGGCAACTTTTTATACTATTTTTGGGACTAACATATTGATCCAGTGCCCAGTGCCAGTTCCTATCTGTTGCATGTTTTTGGTTACGCAGAATATCCATATCAAACGGAACCCAAACGGGATAAAAACGGACGGAGAATTATTTTGGAATATTTGGAAAATCTGGGAGAAAGATCAACGCAAAACGGTGTCCGAGGTGGGCACGAGGTAGGGGGGCACGCCCTACCCCTGGCGCGCCACGACCTCGTGGTCCACCCGTAAGGCGGTTGATTCCCTTCTTCGGCCGCAAGAAAGCTATTTTTTGGTAAAAAATCATGGCGAAGGTTTCAGGCCAATCGGAGTTACGGTTCTCCATATATACCTCAAACGGTGAAAGTGCAGCAGGAGAGAACGCAGAAACAGAGAGAGACAGAGAGACAGATCCAATCTCGGAGGGGCTCTCGCCCCTCCCACGCCATGGAGGCCAAGGACCAGAGGGGAAACCCTTCTCCCGTCTAGGAAGGAGGTCAAGGAAGAAGAAGAGGAAGGGGCCCCCTCGCCCCTTCTCTTCCGGTGGCGCCGGAACGCCGCCGTGGCCATCATCATCACCGCAATCTTCACCAACAACTTCACCGCCATCATCACCAATTCTTCCCCCCTCTATGCAGCGGTGTAACCTCTCTCTTGCCCGTTGTAATCTCTACTTAAACATGGTGCTCAACGCTATATATTATTTCCCAATGATGTATGGCTATCCTATGATGTTTGAGTAGATCCGTTTTGTCCTATGGGTTATTTGATGATCAAGATTGGTTTGAGTTGCATGTTTTATTATTGGTGTTGTCCTATGGTGCTCTCCGTGTCGGCATAGCGTGAGGGATTCCCGCTGTAGGGTTTGCAATATGTTCATGATTTGCTTATGGTAGGTGGCGTGAGTGACAGAAGCACATACCCGAGTAAGTAGGTTGTTTGCGTATGGGATAAAGGGGACTTGATGCTTTAATGCTATGGTTGGGTTTTATCTTAATGATATTTAGTAGTTGCGGATGCTTGCTAGAGTTCTAGTCATAAGTGCATATGATCCAAGTAGAGAAAATATGTTAGCTTATGCCTCTCCCTCAAATAAAATTGCAATAATGATTACCGGTCTAGTTATCGATTGCCTAGGGATAAATAACTTTCTCGTAACAAAAAGCTCTTTACTAAAACTAATTTAGTTGTGTCTTTATCTAAACAACCCCTACTTTTTATTTACGCGCTCTTTATTATCTTGCTAACCTATCCGAAAACACCTACAAAGTAGTTCTAGTTTCATACTTGTTCTAGGTAAAGCGAACGTCAAGCGTGCATAGAGTTGTATCGGTGGTCGATAGAACTTGAGGGAATATTTGTTCTACCTTTAGCTCCTCGTTGGGTTCGACACCCTTACTTATCGAAAGAGGCTACAATTGATCCCCTATACTTGTGGGTTATCAGCCACCACGATGAGGAGGGAGTAGTCCGCCCTCGGGGCTAAGGGTTTGTACAAGTAGCTATGTGTTTAATCTCTCTCTCTCTCTCTCTCTCTCTCTCTCTCTCTCTCTCTCTCTCTCGTTTTCTTGAGATGTCACAATCTTGATGTATCACGGGCTTTGTTAATATAGTCGGATCATATGGTGTTTTCCCCTCTCTATCTTGTTGTGATGAATTGAGTTTTTCCCTTTGAGATTTCGTTGTTATCAGATTGAATACTTTCATGGATTTGAGAGCACTTGATATATGTCTTGCATATGAATACTCTTGGTGACAATGGGGTATCATATTGATTCACTTGATATATGTTTTGGCACTCAACTCGCAGATTCCCGAGGTGACATTGGGGTAATCTATGCATAGGGATTGATGCACGTTCTTGTCTTTGTTTCTCTGGTAGAAATCTTGGGGCACTCTTTGAATTTCTTTGTGTTGGATTGATTATTATGAATCTGAATTTGCTTTGGTGTTATTTTAGTACGAACTCTTGGTTAGATCGATCGGAAAGAATAGCTTTGAGGTGGTTTCGTACCATACAAACAATTCCGTCTTATGTTCTCCGCTAGATAGGAACTTTGGAGTGATTCTTCATCACACTTTGAGGGATGGTTATATGATCCAATTATATTAGCATTGTTGAGAGGTTGCACTAGCAAAAGGACGGACCCTAGGCCTCATTTTCAAGCATTGTAATCCCGTTTTTGTGCCCGTTTAATATATTTTTTCCTTGCTGTTTTTATTTATTCAGATTATAAAAATATATTTCTACCATCAATATTACACTTTTATCACCATCTCTTCGCCGAACTAGTGCACCTACACAATTTGCCATTGTATTGGGTGTGTTGGGGACACAAGAGATTTCTTGTATTTGGTTGCAGGGTCGTTTGAGAGAGACTATCTTCATCTTATGCCTCCCGCGGATTGATAAACCTTAGGCCATCCACTTGAGGGAAAATTGCTACTGTCCTACAAAACTCTGCGCTTGGAGGCCCAACACGTGTCTACAAGAATAAAGTTGCATCGTAGACATCAATGGGGCAATGAGATATCGATGAACCAACATCAAGTGAGGAAGCTGATAAAGATTGTTAGTAAAATGGGTCCAAAGATGGCAATTAAACTATTTGTTTACACTTTATTCAAGACAACAGCGAACTGCAGGATGGTAAGGAAGAACTCTGCAGCCTTCTTTTTACTGCCCATAATGAGTTGTGTTAGATGACAATGTACGAATCTTTTTCCTTTGCAGTGGTTGCCAAAGCAGTTTACTCAAGATTACCTCTCAAACTACATGATTGGTGGGCATGCAAGGGTTAAAGTATTTCTACCAGAAAACGATGATTATCTAGATGTTTTCATGAAGACCGTGAAGGATGGGCGATCAGCCATCACAAGGGGTTGGACTAGAGTCGTGCGTGGCTTCTGCATGTAGGAGGGCACAATATGGGCATTCCGCTTCACCTTGTTCAGCAACCCGAATATATTTCGCCTCTTTCTTTACCGTCTTTAATAGTACAAGTATACAACTGTGGTTCATCATTCTTTACTTGGTTCTTATGTAATTCTTGAACATATGTACCTATGAATCGAATAATGCATTGGTTGTTTGAACCTGATGGATATGAATAAAGTTGCAGCATACATTCAAATTCAAATCCAAATCCGGTACAATTTGAAAAAGCAGCAATTAAATTATGGTGAAATTACGCTCTCCAGGTTGTTACGACACACACGGTTGGTAAAACACAAACGTTTGTGATATGCACCATAATCCGAGACGGTTCACAGAGAGGAAATGTGTGCAAGAATGCACACACTTGCCGTTCGCAAAGCGTGTGCGATGTCAGACAATATCACAAACGGTGTGGGCAAATTAAATGTTTGTGTTAGTTGCCTTATCGTACACGATTCGCAACCATGAACTGTTTCTGATGAAGTATGCATCATAACGTTGCACCATAGAATAGCGTGTGCGATAGTTGTCGTGTACGACGATGTTACGATGGTCCGACGTTTCGTAATCCTGTCCGACACACGTATGACAATTAGCTAATCTTCTTAACAGTGAGCCGTTTGTGATGGGCCGCGCATCACACACGTTCTATAATAGTGAACCGTTTGTGATGGTCCGCGCATCGTAAACGTAGCACCACAGAATACCGACTGGATGGCAATGCGCGCAGAAACGAGTAGGAGTACTGTAGGGGCCCTATCCCCGACGGTTTCAGGGTCGTGTGGGAAGGACCCCCCTATCGCCCACACTCACTTGGCGACGGTTCCAAATGCCGTCGCGGAAAGGGTTTAAAAACCGTTTGTATAGAACCGACGCGCACCAGTGTGTGGACCCCTCAAAATGCTAAGGACACATATTGGCTCAAGCTCAAGACTCTACCTTTTTCATTTTAGTCGTCCAAGATCAAATTGAGTCCATAGGAAAAGCCAATACTATTAAAAGGGGATGAGGTGTTGCTTAATGGCTTGCTTGCTCAAAATGCTTAGTGATATGCTTCAAAAGCCCTCAACCACTTTCTCATATCCACGTATGTCCCAAACCAAAAGTCAAACTCGGCCCCACCGATTTGATCTATCCGACGCCACCGAGTTCATTTGAAATAGCCATAGCCAGAAACCCTAATCAGTTCGGTCTCACCGAGATGGGATTGCAAACTCTCTATTTCCCTTTGTAACGTTTTGGTCTAACCGAGATGAGCGATCGGTCCCACCGAGTTTGCAATGCAAACTCTCCGTTTCCTTTTCATAACATTTCGGTCTAACCGAAATGAGCGGTCGGTCCCACCGAGTTTGCCTGACCAACTTTCTGTGCGCTTGTTACAGAAAATCGGTCTCACCGAGTTTATGTGATCGGTCTCACAGAGATTACGTTATGCCCTAACCCTAGTGAAATAGGTCCCATCGAGTTGACATGTCGGTCCCACCGAAAATCCTAACGTTCACATTTTGAACTAAATTGGTCTGACCGAGTTTCATGATTCGGTCCCACCGAGTTTGGTGAATTGTGTGTAACGGTTAGATTTTGTGTGGAGGCTATATATACCCCTCCACCCACTCTTCATTCATGGAGAGAGCCATCAGAACGTGCCTACACTTCTACCATTCATTTTCTGAGAAAGAACCACCTACTCATGTGTTGAGACCAAGATATTCCATTCCAACCACAAAAATCTTGATCTCTAGCCTTCCCCAAGTTGCTTTCCACTCAAATCATCTTTCCACCAAATCCAAATCTATGAGAGAGAGTTGAGTGTTGAGGAGACTATCATTTGAAGCACAAGAGCAAGGAATTCATCATCAACACACCATCTATTACCTTTTGGAGAGTGGTGTCTCCTAGATTGGTTAGGTGTCACTTGGGAGCCTCCGACAAGATTGTGGAGTTGAACCAAGGAGTTTGTATGGGCAAGGAGATCGCCTACTTCGTGAAGATCTACCCTAGTGAGGCAAGTCCTTCGTGGGCGATGGCCATGGTGGGATAGACAAGGTTGCTTCTTTGTGGACCCTTCGTGGGTGGAGCCGTCCGTGGACTTGCGCAGCCATTACACTTCGTGGGTTGAAGTCTCCATCAACTTGGATGTACGATAGCACCACCTATCGGAACCACGCCAAAAATCTCCGTGTCTACATTGCATTTGCTCCCTCCAAACTCCTCCCTTTTACCTTCATATGCAATAATTTACATTCCACTGCTATACTCTTAGATTTGCATGTGTAGGTTGGTTGCTTGACTTGTGTTATCTTGCTAAAATCTGGCAAGACTTAAAATAGGGAAAAAGGCTAAATTTGTATTTGGTCAAGTAGTCTAATCACCCCCCCCCCTCTAGACATACTTTTGATCCTACAGGTGTGGCAAGTGTCGCGGTAGCAATAGCGCTTCTGGATGTCCAGAAGCAGTGGGGGTCGGATATCATCTTCCTGTCTGAGAACATCTGAACAAAGTTAAGGCAGAGAAGCTTAGGAAAAAAAGTTGCGGATGGACAGTATGGAGGTGCAGGAAAGTAATGGTGCGAGTGGTTGTTTGCTTTTGTTTTGGCACATACTGTTGACAATTCAGCTCGAGTCTTTTGAGCTTGGAGTGTCTTGGTGTTTTTATTGGTTTGAATTTTTTGTGGAGTTGGAATTCTTCATTGGCACTACAGTGAAGATAGTATGGTTCAAGAATCTTCTCTTCTAAGGGATTATCCTTGGCCTAAGTCCGTTCATCGCTCATGGCTTCTCATATTTTGGAATTGGTGACACAAGGGGCTCTCCGAAAGCTTTATGGTACAAATTTGTGCAGCTCTATGAGTAGCGGTGTTGTTGCCCATGTCTAATTGCAGTGTCTTCGTCGAAGGTTTGGTAGAATTTTATCTTGCAAAAATGGTTACCACCAAGAAGATGTGTCTAAGAGAACTCAATGTAATTCTTAGTAATGGAAGTTTTTTTTGTAGTTTTTTTTGATATTTTATCCAAAGCAATGTACCCATAATGGTTGTCATGGTTAAATAAAGTTACATGTATTTCTCAAAAAATATTGAGAAACAAATTCCTCCTTAGTTTTATTCTCAAAATGTAATAATTTGCTACCTTGAATAGCCTACACATTAGATCTTTTAGTTTTTTATATGCATGTTTCTCTTCGGAGTTTCATAGTGGTGATCAAGATGGGAGGAACCTAGGAGTCCTACTCCGGGGTCATGCATGCGCGGCCGCATGGGCTGCCAGACAGGAAGGAGAGATCGAAGCATATGCTTAACAGACGAGGCAAGGGGGAGGCCATGAAAGACAAGATTGATGAGTTTATCAAGTAAAGAAACGAGTTGTTGAAAAAGAGAAAATAGGAGAAGGTGAAGTTGCAGGAGAGGAGGCTACAAGAGAAGATGGCATGGTGGGAACAATTAACGAAAGTAAAATGCACACAAAAGAGATGGAGGCGCATATAATTCAATTTGAGAACAATTGATTGATACAATAAAATATGGCGGATGAGGACTAGTTCATGATGTTAGATCCAAAAATGCCACTCATAGAACATCAAGAACATTTTGATTGGTGAGGCATAGTGGATATCCTGGCTTGTAGGATGCCATGGAGCGGCCAACACAGAGGATGGGGGCAATGCATACATGGGAGCAGGCAGTGATGCCGACATGTGCTTTGTGCATGCTGGTTGAAGGTGTGCATGATGGTTGATCTTTCATTCATGCATTTTGGAGCCTGCGACAATTGCTTTGGATTGCACTTCATATTAAAATTTGATCTAGAAAATATGGTTTCATTTGCACAAAGACTCGGCAACATGTAAAATAGTGTGAAGGTTGCACAGATACGGCGACTCTTTTTTTTCATCATCGGATATGGCGACTCCTAATTTGTACAGAGCCCCGGCTATCTTTAAAAAATAATGAAAGCATTTTAAAAATGTTTCATAAACAATGTGACGGCTGTGCTAAAGTTGCTTCAATCATCAAATATGAACTACCGTATGCATACTATCTCGACGGTGGTATGCGCGGGAATGGGTTTCCCCCGACACATTTGACAAGCCATTATCTTTCAAAAATAAAAAGACATTTGACAAGCCATGTGCGCATCCGAGGTGCTGCTAGCTAGGAGCGCACTTCCGCCACACTCACCGCCAGTGATCACGTCAGACGCTAGCTAGCAGCAGCAGGCGGCGGGGTCCAAAGAAACCAATCACCTCATCAGGCAACTTTGCCGATCGGGTCCCTTGGCTACGCCTTTGGCCGGAAGCACACCGCTTGGTGGAAGCAAGCGAAGTGTGAACTGCTCCGTCGATGCTAAATTTGCTAATCGATGGAGGATGGAGGCAAAGCGCGCCCTCGTCACTCCGAATGTGGAAGCTCATCCCCACTTGGATCCAGCCATCCATCCATCGCCTCCATACTAGTATTACTACTGCCACCACACATGCGTGTACTGCACTGTATCGGCATCACGCACGGAACGGGAGCGAGCGAGCACACGCCGCCAGCTTCACGGCGATCATCATGGTTGGGAATGGAGGTGGTCCATGTACGCACGCACGAGCCGGAAGCTGGAAAGGGAAGCCAGCTACAGCTAGTCGTCCGATCCACAGTCGCGTCCATGCAACAAGCCGACGAGGCGACGGCACGGTGGTGCAGCATGATTGCCTCCACCTACCGACTAGCGCTGCGGGACGCAACAAATGTGACGTATGGACTTGAAGGGGCCAAGCCACTCTCCACGGTACTAGGTTCCGGCACTACAGTTTTCTTCTTCTTTTTTCGCTCTAAACAAAAGTGCATGTTCTATCAAAAAAAAAAGTGCATGTTCTTTTCCATCTTTTGTAGGCAGGGCAGTACATCATGCACTTCTGCAATGTACTACTACTACTTCTTTCTGATTTTTAACACTAATGTAGTGTTAAAAAAACATTTTGCATTATAGGACGAAGTAGTAGTAATTGTTTTGAAGAAAAATGATAATCTAGATGACCCAGCTGTCCAGCTACGTTGCTACCAGTAGGTCAAAACTTCAAATGACATGAGTTGTTTAGTACATTTTTCTTGGGTAACAAGAGCAATGAAGACTGACCCAAGTAGTCGGGCTTGTGTCGGTAAAATAAATAAAAACCAAGTTGGAGATGGATGGTGAGCGCGTTTACTCATTGGCAGGAGGGCGTCATGAAAATATCTACCCGGGGTCGGGCCTGGACTCACTGACCGGCTCAGGAGCATTAACAAACTGGCATGCCTGAAGACAGAGCCTCTTTTTAGCCGCCGCCTCCTCCTTCAAGAAAAGCTAGGGTTCGTGCCTCTCGTCGGCTCCGCCGCAGGTCCGCTTCGTCTCCGGTGACCCTAGGGCCATGGGGGCGTGGTGGATCCTGGCAAGGGCCGGTGGGAGGGCTCCGTTGTTAGTCGTTTCTTCAAAATTTGTTAGAGTTTGTGTCCTACTCAGGAAGACGAGACGGTGGTGGCTCCCTGAAGATGGAATAAAGGTCTGCCCGCCTAGTCCCCGTTCCGGTGGTGCGTCTAGCATCGTTGGTGGGCGTGTGGAGGTGTGTCTCCGGCGGATCTATCCTCGATGGATTTGCTCGGATCTGGTTGTGGTTCGTCTATGTTCGTGTGTCTTCGGGTTGAATCCTTTCGATCTACGTTATTCTTCATCGCCGGTGGTTCTTGTTGCAGTGCGGCTGGTCCCACGGGCCTTAGCGACGACTTCCGTATCTACTACAACAAGTTGTGCCCGACCGACGAGGAAGGGGTGATAACGGCAGTGCGCCTTCGGCTCGTTTCAGTGATTGTAGTCGTCGCTAGGTGGTCTACGGATCTGGATGTAATTTTTATTATTTCAAGTGTTCGTTGTACTGCCGTGATGAAAGATGAATAGATTGAAAGTTTTCTTGTAAAAAAAACAAACTGGCATGTGCACGTGAAGAGCCAGAAATCCGTGTTGATGGCCTGCCAATGTGGGACACAACCGCCTCCTTGCTCAGTGCTCATGATAAAATAATAAATCAAACGTGTACTAACGAAAATGATGCCCTTTAAAAAAATGAAAGGTAAAGACCTCTCTTTTGCAGGAAAAGGAGAATGCCTTTTTGATTCAAAGAAATTTTAAAAATGAATTTGGAGGATTCAAATCCTTATGATTTTTCTCTAGGTGTGTTGTTTGATTAGTACAAATTGCAAACCATAAAAAATCATTTGTGCTATACTTCATACTGCATTTCCAATCAAGCCCAACAAATTATGTGTTTTTATTTGCACAATCGAGTGTCCATGAATTTTGCGTTCCTATATTTCAAACTCTTGCGAATGACAGGGACCTGGATGACGCTGGTGCTTCTCACTCGGTGCCCGGGCTTTAAATAAATCGAATCAGCGTGTATCACTAGGCCAGATCGGGCAACTGCACTGCACTGCACAGAATGCAAGAGATACTACTTGCACTATCAAACACTTATACTCCTCTGATGATAAAAAATATACTATTAGTCATATGACAAATTCAGTGACATGTCGACCACAATAGTACTACAATAATCACGGACTGCTAGCACTACGTACTTCTACCTAAAAACAACGGCTCGATAATACTCCCTCCGTCCCAAAATATAACAACGTTTCTTACACTATACTAGTGTATACTAGTGACAAAAATGTTCTTATATTTTGAGATAGAGGGAGTAATAATTAGTACACAAACCGTCTTTTATTTCAAACGAAATTAGGAAAAAGAATAGGCAGCATAGCAAGATCGATCCACAAAAATGGAACAAATATATTGTTCAAGAAAAGCTTCCTCCCCGTGCCCACTGCCACCTCCACTAATTATAGTACGTACTCATTCATTCGTGCTACCGCCAGGAAAGGAAATGCCATCATACTACCGCGAGGAGGCCCATCAACGCGAGCACGAGGAGTGCCGGCGCCGACACGCCGACCGCGGCCGCGCCCGACGGGGACTTGCCGGCTGAAGGCGCCGTGGTCGCCGCCGCGCCGCCGTCGCTGCCGGCCGATCCGGACGGGCCGCCGGCCATGGGGGCGGGCGCTGGCGAAGGCGAGGTCGCGGAGGCCGCTTTGCCCGAGAGGACGAGCTTGGACTTGGACGCGAGGTTGCCGGCGGCGAAGGCGTGCTTGTCGGGGGCCCCGGCGGTGACGGAGGTGCCGACCTGCCATATATGGTTCACCGCCTTCATGCCGCTGTGCAGCTGCAGCTTGCCGTAGAGCCGGATCTTGCCGCCGCTGCCGGAGTCGGCGGCGAGGTCGGTGGCCGGGAAGGCGATGGGCGTGGAGGCCTTGCCAAGCGGCACGTAGCCGGTGATGTTGTACGTCCTGACGGTGGGGGCGGCGGAGCCGGAGCCCTTGAGCGCCACGAGCGCCTGCGCCCCGGCCATGCCCTCGCCGGTGGGGTTCAGCGCCCAGGCCACCCACCCGTTAGCACCCGCCGGCGCCGCCACGAAGGCAAGCGAGAGCGACGACTTGGCCTCGTCGTAGGTCCAGTGCAGCGCGGCGCCCAGCTGCGGGAGGTCCTCGCACTTGGCGTACGTC
Organism: Aegilops bicornis; assembly: GCA_021605145.1. Lineage (NCBI taxonomy): Eukaryota > Viridiplantae > Streptophyta > Magnoliopsida > Poales > Poaceae > Aegilops > Aegilops bicornis. The sequence continues at coordinate 332,267,335 of CM038675.1, forward strand.
TTCCCCGCCGGGAACTTCTCGGCCGCGCAGGCGCCGGCGCCGGCCGCGGACGCCGCGCGCGTGGACGCCAGGAGCAGCAGGAGCAGCGCGATGCGGTGCGGCATCGTGGAGGCCATACGCCGCTAGATTCGGGGTGTCGGCGTGTCGCTGGTGAGTGAGACCTTGGAGCGTGCGAGTGCTTGGAGTGTCAGTGAGCGGTGAGGACGGGGGAGGGTGAGGTTTTATAACAGGGGAGGTGGGGCTATGCGTAATTTTCGAAGATTTTAGGTGGGTTTGTGGTCAAATGTGTGTTTTCTCTCGTTGCTAGGTCTGGATTTGGTTAGGTGTAATGACTAATGACACCTTTCTAGGTCGGTGTAACGAAATGTGGGCGATAAAAAAAATGGGTTGAAATGAGCTGCGACTCCTGTGGCTGTGGGTTTGGTGTGCGTGTGCTGACCACGGATGTCCGGGGTTTCAAACGGCATCCATCAAAGACGGTGAGTGTATGTAGATGGGTTTTCTGGGCACACAGGCAATGCCTGCTGAACTTGTTCAGCTCGAAATTTCTGAAGACGTAGACATACTAGTCATAAGAAGTAACAATAGTTTTATTACCCATGGTTTGTACGTACTTTGTATTACCGATAACTCGCACTGAATTGGCGCGTAAGGGTGGGAAGTCCATTGAAGCTAGACAAGACAATGGCGGAGAAGGTCTTGATGACTAAGATCGAAGCATCATTAAGGTGGGGGGCGGGGGACCTTGTAGGTGATGAAGTCAGCCAGATGTTTGATAACTTTTCATGGCAACAGTGTCAAGTGGGGGCGGCAGCACAGGAGGGTTTTATTTTTGGTGGTGCTCCTCTGATGTCGAGTCGTAACTTTCATGATGAAAATAAAAAATCTGGCCTTCATTGGTTGTGCCTGGCAATTGCCTTGATAAGAAAATAGGCAGTTTTTCGATTAAATTAATCCATAAATAAATCATGAGCATGACATGAACAGCATTGATAACACACCGATTACGATCTATCTAACAAAGCATGTACTACGCATATAGTAGAAACATCTACGCATATCGCTAGTCTTGCTACAAATGAAAGAAACACGAGAGGGATAAGCGATGTATACCCTCCAATCGGCCATGCGGTGTCGGTGGCGGTGACAAGCGGCATCCTCGGCGGCCTTCTTGTCGGCCTCGGCCTTCTCACCGGCACGACGATCGGGCGTCGGTCGACATGGTGGTGCGGACGTAGATGAGCGAAGCGGCGATCGGCGTAGTCGCTACCCAAAAACCTAATCGCCTCTCCCCGTGACAGAACCGGAGAGGCGTGGTTTCGAGGCTGCTCTCCCGTCCAACCGTGTACGCGGTGAACGGACGGAGCGCCGTGGCGGCAGCAGCAGGGGAACAATGTGGGCGTGGAGGCGGAGATGCGTTTTGTTGCTTCTAGGGTTGGCAGCGCCCCACATATATATGGGCGGCCGCCACCTGTCAAAGACTCTCCGTTCCTAACCGGCAAAAAGAAGCGCATAGGAGTGAGCTCGGCTCGGCTCAATCCCGCAACCCGCGGCGCGTCGTGACGAGGCGTGGCGTTGCGAGGCGAGCGGAGGAGGAGGAGTCTTGAGGACTTCATCTCTTCTCAAGCTCCAATAGCATTGAGGAGAGAGTCCCTTATAAACCACTCCAACTCTCCTTCCACTTCCAAGGTGGGACTAAACTTCCCACCACCTTGTCATGCCACCTACATGGGCCCTTAGAGATTAAATCTGAAATTGTCATATGGGCTCTAGGCCCATCTCGTATTTCAACAATCCCCACCAGATCTCAAGGGCCCAGCTTTGTCCTTTGTTCCAAACACTTGTTTTGATATACCAAAGATCTCGGTGGAGACCGATTAAGGTTGAGCTCCACCTAGACCAAGTAGTTACACTCCTTCACAACTGAACAATGGACGATGCCTTGAATTGTCGGTTTGGCGTCAAGAAGTTTCACCACAAGTCTCAACGTCTGAGGCTGCCAAGGCTGACCCCTCGGGTGGAGCATATTAGTCACACTCTGGCCTGTTCATGAACTTGCTAGAGATCACCCCAATCTCATAGGCTGTGACCAGCAATCGGGCTCATATAGGTGTGTTCCTCCAAAGATCGCTCTGTAGGATAGCATCTTGCTTATGCATATAAGCCTTGGAACACATTAAGGCTGTAGTCATCCTTCCATACAATTTCTGAAAGTATTGCATCTCCAACGGAGTGGGTTAGTAAAATTACTTTCCTCGGTTCACCACGGCTTGTTTTCCTGTGTCACGCTTCACGGGATCTCCGATCACATAGGTTGGGTTACTACCATGGCAACTCATGTGGGTCTCATACCCATCTCCCTTGATGCGCTATCTATCACAACACGTGATAGCCCTTTAGTGAAGGGATTCGCCAGATTCTTAGCCGTTTGGATATAATCCAAAGCTATCACTCGGAGTTTCTCAATTTTCTCGACAGCTTTCAATCTCATTCTTATGTGTTTGTTGGACTTCATGTTGTCCTTTGAACTCTTCACCTTGACAATAAGCATTTGATTGTCACAGTTCATAAGGATGGCGGAACCGCTTCTCAACCACCGGCAAGTCCATCAATAGATCTCAAGCCATTCGCTTCGGCACCCGATGTGTCTAATCTGTTAATTCTGCTTCCATTGTCGATCTTGTTAAGATCGTTTGCTTGCAAGACTTCGAGGAAACAGCACCACCTCCAAGAGTAAACATATACCCAGTTGTGGCCTTCATCTCATCAAAGATCAGAGATCCAATTCGCATCACTATACCCTTCAAGTACCGACGGGTATCCGGTATAGTGTAGTCCATAGTTCATAGTACCTTTCAGATAACGCATAACTCTCTCAAGAGCACGCCAATGTACATCACCGGTTTGGAAACAAATCGGCTCGGTTTGCTAATAGCAAATGCGATGTCGAGCCTCGTTAAGCCGCTAGATAATCGGAGTGAACCAACAATCGAGAATATCTCAATTGATCTATAGCTGTGCCTTTTGACTTTCGAATCAAGCACACTAGAATCATATGGTGTTTGAGATGGTTTGCAGTCCGAATATCCAAAACGACTCAACACCTTCTCAACATAATGGGATTGCGAAGTGTAATCCCACCCTCATCATCTCTCAAAAGCTTGATGTTCAAGATAACATCAGCTACTCCAAGATACTTCGTCTCAAAGTTCTGAGAAAGGAAAGAATTAACCTCCTCGATCAACTTTAGATTAGTAACTAATATAATTATGTCATCAACATACAAACACAGTATAAACCCTTCGCACCCACAATATCGATAGTATACACATTTGTCGGCCTCATTAACAACAAAGCCAACAGATGTCAACGTTTCATTAAACTTGTCATGCCATTGCTTAGGCGCTTGTCTCGTGCCATACAAAGATTTCACCAACTTACACACCTTTCCTTCGACCATCCATCACAAAGCCATCGGTACATTGCATATAGATTTCCTCCTTTAGCTCTCCGTTCAGAAAGCCGTCTTAACATCCATCGATGAATGAGAAGACCGTGTGAGGCCGCCAACGAGAGTAATACTCGAATGCTGGACAGACTGGCCACGGGTGAATAAGTGTCGAAGAAATCTTCTTCTTCTTTCTGGGCGTAGCCCTTGGCCACAAGCCTAGCCTTGTACTTTTCTATTGTACCGTCAGGCCTAAGCTTCTTCTTGAACACCCACTTGCATCCCAATGGTTTGCAACCATAAGGACGTTCAGTAAGCTCCCAAGTCCCGTTAGCCATGATGGAATCCATCTCGCTACGGACCGCATCCTTCCAAAGAGTCGACACGGAGATGCATATGCTTACGAAATAGAAGTGGGATTATCCTCCACGAGGTATATGAAGAAATCATCACCAAAGGTCTTTACGGTCCTTTGTCTCTTGCCCCTACCAAGGGATTCCTCATTATCCTCCTCAGGATTTTCATCATGTGTTTGATTATAATATTCCATCGGAATGGCGAGTTCAGAGTCTCCTCGATTCTGTCTAGAAGTGCTTTGTACATCTCTCATGGGGAAAATGTCCTCAAAGAATGTAGCGTCTTTAGACTCCATAATTGTACCGACCTTCATGTCGGTACCTCAGATTTCACTACTAGAAATCTATAGCCAACACTATTCACAGCGTAGCCCAAATTAACACAGTCCACGGTCTTTGGTGCGAGCTTACGCTTTTTGGGGATCGGCACATTAACTTTCGCCAAGCAGCCCCAAGTAATGCGTAAATGCGAGTGTTGTCCTTCTCTTGGTCCACTTCTCATAAGGAGTGATCTCGTTATCCTTTGTCGGAACTTTATTCAGGACATGACATGATGTCATTATAGCCTCCCCCACCATGCCTTGGATAAACTCGGCGTATCTAACATGGCGTTAACCAAATCCGTCGAGTACGGTTTTTCCGCTCGGCAACCCCGTTTGACTGGGGTGAGTAGGAGGCGTCCTCTCGTGAATAATACCGTGTTCCGCATGAAGGCATCAAACTCTTTCGAGAAGTACTCTCCACCACGATCTGACGGACTCGTTTAATTTTCTTTTCAAGTTGATTCTCAACTTACGCCTTATAGATTTTGAAGTAGTGTAGAGCCTCATCTTTAGTATTTAACAGATACACATAGCAATATCTAGTGGAATCATCTATCAAAGTCATGAAATATTTCTTTCCACCTTTAGTCAACACACCATTCATCTCACAAAGATCGAATGTATGAGTTCGATGGCGCTAAGTGTCTCTCCTCTGCTGCCTTGTGAGGCTTGCGAGGTTGTTTAGATTGTACACACGAATGGCACTTAGAACCTTTGGCTAAAGTGAAACTCGGGATTAAATTCGATTTTGCTAGCCGCGTCATAACACCGAAACTAATGTGACAAAGACGTGAATGCCATACTTCAGATTCATTAACACTCAAATGAATATTGTTCACGACTTTATTACATAGATCTCGCAAGAGAAAGGCGGAACATGCCTCCGCATTCATAACCCTTTCCAACAAATAGTCCATATTTCGTAACAACTAATTTATTAGACTCGAATACCAACTTAAACCCTTCTCTACATAGAAGGGAGCCACTAACTAGGTTCTTCTTGATGGCGGGGACATGTTTGACGTTCTTGGTGCACGATCCTTCCGAAGTAAACTTCAGATCGACCGTGCCAACACCAAGAACGAAGCACTTCGCGCCATTCCCCATCAAGACGGACCCGTGACACTGTGGCACGATAAGAAGAAAACAATGAAATGTCAAGACACACATGAACACACACTGTGTCGACCCACCAATCGGTGGGCGACCAAACTGAAAATACTGACAAATAAATTACCGTGCCGGATGCACCACTCTCATTGTTGCTCACAATCATATTGACAGACTTGGAGTCCTGCCCTTGCTTCTTGTACTTGTTTGGGCACTTGTTGGCCCAATGTTCCAATGAACCACAAGTAAAGCAGCCCTCATCCTTCTTGTTCTTCTTGAAGGTCTTCTTACCCTTCTTCTTAAAGTCGGCACTCTGTTGGACACCGTTCTTTCCCTTGGGCTTGTGGGGCTGGAGTTCTTCCGATGCACCATATTGGCCATAGAAGTTCCTTCGACCCCTTTTCCGTCTTGAGTCCTTTGCCCTTGAATTCTGCTCAACACTCGGATGGCCAATGACATCCTCCACAGAGAATTCACGCCTGCGATGTTTCAGAGTGGTGGCAAAGTTCCTCCGTGAATTGGGAAGCTTAGCGATTATGCAGCCCGCGACAAACTTGCCCGTAACTTCGCACTTAAGAAGCTCAAGCTCCTTAACAATGCATATTATCTCATGAGCCTGCTCCAATACAGACGGTTTTCAACCATCTTGTAATCGTGGAACTGCTCTATAATATACATCTCGCTCCAGCGTCGGCAGCCCGAACTTAGATTCGGCGCCTCCCACAAGTCCTTGGCAGACCGCACATGTAAATATGCATCAACCAGCTTATCTCCAATCACGCCGAGAACTGCCCCGAGGAACACCACGGTGGCCTCCTTGAACGCCTTCTCCGATCGGGAGCGATCGTTCTGTGGGAGTCACACCGGCGACCAGAACACGTTCATGGCGGTGAGCCATAAGGTGGTTTTAGTGCCAACGGCAAAGTACGCCCCCAGAACGGTGACGGTTTCGGCAAAGAAGAAAAACCAGAATTCGAAAAACTCCTACACATATTAGGTTTTTGGATTGATAAGAAAATAGGCAGTTTTTTGATTAAATTAATCCATAAATAAATCATGAGCATGACATGAACAGCATTGATAACACACTAATTACGATCTAACAAAGCATGTACTACGCATATAGTAGAAACATCTACGCATATCGCTAGTAATTGCTACAATGAAAAGAAACACGAGAGGGATAAGCGATGTATACCCTCCAATCGGCCATGCGGTGTCGGTGGCGGTGGCGAAGCCGCGGCATCCTCGGCTGACCTTCTTGTCGGCCTCGGCCTTCTCAATTGCGGCACGATCGGCGTCGGTCGACATGGTGGTGCGGGCGTAGATGAGCGAAGCGGCGATCGGCGTAGTCGCTACCAAAAACCTAATCGCCCCTCTCCCGTCACAGAACCGGAGAGGCGTGGTTTCGAGGCACGCTCTCCGTCCAACCGTGTACGCGGTGAACGGACGGAGTCGCCGGCGGCGGCAGCAGGGGAACAATGTGGGCGTGGAGGCGGAGATGCGTTTTGTTGCTTCTAGGGTTGGCGGCGCCCACATATATATGGGCGGCGGTGGAGAGACGTGGGCTGAACCCTCGTCCAAGTCGGTAGCCCATGATCCAGCGTCTCGGATCGTGGCCCCACCTGTCAAAGACTCTCCGTTCCTAACCGGCAAAAGAAGCGCATAGGAGTGAGCTCGGCTCGGCTCAATCCTGCAACGGCCAGCGTCGTGGCCAGGCGTGGCGTTGCGGCGGCGGAGGAGGAGGAGGCGCGAGGGCTTCATCTCTTCTCAAGCTCCAATAGCATGAGGGAGAGAGTCCCTTATAAACCACTCCAACTCTCCTTCCACTTCCAAGGTGGGACTAAACTTCCCACCACCTTGTCATGCCACCTACATGGGCCCTTAGAGATTAAATCTGAAATTGTCATATGGGCTCTAGGCCCATCTCATATTTCAACAATCCCCACCAGATCTCAAGGGCCCGGTTTGTCCTTTGTTCCAAACACTGTTTTGATATACCGGCATCTCGGTGGAGACCGATTAAGGTTGAGCTCCACCTAGACCAAGCAGTTACACTCCTTCACAACTGAACAATGGACGATGCCTTGAATTGTCGGTTTAGGCGTCAAGAAGTTTCACCACAAGTCTCAACGACACGAGGCTGTCAAGGCTGACCCCTCGGGTGGAGCATATTAGTCACACTCTGGCCTGTTCATGAACTTGCTAGAGATCACCCCAATCTCATAGGCTGTGACCAGCGGTCGGGCTCATATAGGTGTGTTCCTCCAAAGATCGCTCTGTAGGATAGCATCTTGCTTATGCATATAAGCCTTGGAACACATTAAGACTGTAGTCATCCTTCCATACAGTTTCTGAAAGTATTGCATCTCCAACGGAGTGGGTTAGTAAAATTACTTTCCTCAGTTCACCACTGGCTTGTTTTCCTGTGTCCTCGCTTCACGGGATCTCCGATCACATAGGTTGGGTTACTACCATGGCAACTCATGTGGGTCTCATACCCATCTCCTTGATGCGCTATCTATCACAACACGTGATAGCCCTTTAGTGAAGGGATCTGCCAGATTCTTAGCCGTTTGGATATAATCCAAAGCTATCACTCCGGAGTTTCTCAATTTTCTGACAGCTTTCAATCTCATTCTTATGTGTTTGTTGGACTTCATGTTGTCCTTTGAACTCTTCACCTTGACAATAACTGTTTGATTGTCACAGTTCATAAGGATGGCGGAACCGCTTCTCAACCACCGGCAAGTCCATCAATAGATCTCGAAGCCATTCGCTTCGGCACCGATGTGTCTAATGCTGTTAATTCTGCTTCCATTGTCGATCTTGTTAAGATCGTTTGCTTGCAAGACTTCGAGAAACGGCACCACCTCCAAGAGTAAACATATACCCGGTTGTGGCCTTCATCTCATCGACATCGAGAGATCCAATTAGCATCACTATACCCTTCAAGTACCGACGGGTATCCGGTATAGTGTAGTCCATAGTTCATAGTACCTTTCAGATAACACATAACTCTCTCAAGAGCACGCCAATGTACATCACCGGTTTGGAAACAAATCGGCTCGGTTTGCTAATAGCAAATGCGATGTCGAGCCTCGTTAAGCCGCTAGATCTGGAGTGAACCAACAATCGAGAATATCTCAATTGATCTATAGCTGTGCCTTTTGACTTTCGAATCGGCACACTAGAATCATATGGTGTTTGAGATGGTTTGCAGTCCGAATATCCAAAACGACTCAACACCTTCTCAACATAATGGGATTGCAGAAGTGTAATCCCACCCTCATCATCTCTCAAAAGCTTGATGTTCAAGATAACATCAGCTACTCCAAGATCCTCCGTCTCAAAGTTCTAAGGCAGGAAAGACTTAACCTCCTCGATCAACTTGAGATTAGTCCCTAATATCAGTATGTCATCAACATACAAACACAGTATAACCCCTTCGCCCCCACCATAGCGATAGTATACACATTTGTCGGCCTCATTAACAACAAAGCCAACAGATGTCAACGTTTCATTAAACTTGTCATGCCATTGCTTAGGCGCTTGTCTCGTGCCATACAAAGATTTCACCAACTTACACACCTTTCCTTCTCGACCATCCATCACAAAGCCATCAGCTGTTGCATATAGATTTCCTCCTTTAGCTCTCCGTCCGTGAAAGCCGTCTTAACATCCATCGATGAATGAGAAGACCGTGTGAGGCCGCCAACGAGAGTAATACTCGAATGGTGGTCGGTCGGCCCACGGGTGAATAAGTGTCGAAGAAATCTTCTTCTTCTTCTCGGGCGTAGCCCTTGGCCTAAGCCTAGCCTTGTACTTTTCTATTGTACCGTCGGGGCCTAAGCTTCTTCTTGAACACCCACTTGCATCCCAATGGTTTGCAACCATAAGGGCGTTCAGTAAGCTCCCAAGTCCCGTTAGCCATGATGGAATCCATCTCGCTCTGGACCGCATCCTTCGATGGTAAACCACGGAGATGCATATGCTTCTACGAAATAGAAGTGGGATTATCCTCCACGAGGTATATGAAGAAATCATCACCAAAGGTCTTTACAGTCCTTTGTCTCTTGCCCCTACCAAGGGATTCCTCATTATCCTCCTCGTGATTTTCATCATGTGTTTGATTATAATATTCCATCGGAATGGCAGGTTCAGAGTCTCCTCGATTCCTGTCTAGAAGTGCTTTGTACATCTCTCATGGGGAAAATGTCCTCAAAGAATGTAGCGTCTTTAGACTCCATAATTGTACCAACCTTCATGTCAGGTACCTCAGATTTCACTACTAGAAATCTATAGCCAACACTATTCACGCGTAGCCCAAATTAACACAGTCCACGGTCTTTGGTCCGAGCTTACGCTTTTTGGGGATCGGCACATTAACTTTCGCCAAGCAGCCCCAAATGCGTAAATACGAGTGTTGTCCTTCTCTTGGTCCACTTCTCATAAGGAGTGATCTCGTTATCCTTTGTCGGAACTTTATTCAGGACATGACATGATGTCATTATAGCCTCCCCCACCATGCCTTGGATAAACTCGACGTATCTAACATGGCGTTAACCAAATCAGTCAGAGTACGGTTTTTCCGCTCGGCAACCCGTTTGACTGGGGTGAGTAGGGAGGCGTCCTCTCGTGAATAATACCGTGTTCCGCATGAAGGCATCAAACTCTTTCGAGAAGTACTCTCCACCACGATCTGACCGGACTCGTTTAATTTTCTTTTCAAGTTGATTCTCAACTTCGCCTTATAGATTTTGAAGTAGTGTAGAGCCTCATCTTTAGTATTTAACAGATACACATAGCAATATCTAGTGGAATCATCTATCAAAGTCATGAAATATTTCTTTCCACCTTTAGTCAACACACCATTCATCTCACAAAGATCAGAATGTATGAGTTCGGTGGCGCCAAGTGTCTCTCCTCTGCTGCCTTGTGAGGCTTGCGAGGTTGTTTAGATTGTACACACGAATGGCACTTAGAACCTTTGGCTAAAGTGAAACTCGGGATTAAATTCGATTTTGCTAGCGGCGTCATAACACGAAACTAATGTGACAAAGACGTGAATGCCATACTTCAGATTCATTAACACTCAAATGAATATTGTTCACGACTTTATTACATAGATCTGCAAGAGAAAGGCGGAACATGCCTCCGCATTCATAACCCTTTCCAACAAATAGTCCATATTTCGTAACAACTAATTTATTAGACTCGAATACCAACTTAAACCCTTCTCTACATAGAAGGGAGCCACTAACTAGGTTCTTCTTGATGGCGGGGACATGTCTGACGTTCTTCACCAAGACGATCCTTCCCAAGTAAACTTCAGATCGACCGTGCCAACACCAAGAATGTAAGCACTCGCGCCATTCCCCATCAAGACGGACCCGTGACCTGTGGCACGATAAGAAGAAAACAATGAAATGTCGGCACACACATGAACACTGCACTGTGTCGACTCCACCAATCGGTGGACGACCAAACTGAAAATACTGACAAATAAATTACTGCACCGGATGCACCACTCTCATTGTTGCTCACAATCATATTGACAGACTTGGAGTCCTGCCCTTGCTTCTTGTACTTGTTTGGGCACTTGTTGGCCCAATGTTCCAAATGAACCACAAGTAAAGCAGCCCTCATCCTTCTTGTTCTTCTTGAAGGTCTTCTTACCCTTCTTCTTAAAGTCGGCACTCTGTTGGACACCGTTCTTTCCCTTGGGCTTGTGGGAACTGGAGTTCTTCTGATGCACCATATTGGCCATAGAAGTTCCTTCGACCCCTTTTCCGTATGCAGTCCTTTGCCCTTGAATTCTGCTCAACACTTTCGGATGGCCAATGACATCCTCCACAGAGAATTCATGCCTCGATGTTTCAGTGGTGGCAAAGTTCCTCCAGGAATTGGGAAGCTTAGCGATTATGCAGCCCGCGACAAACTTGCCCGGTAACTTCGCACTTAAGAAGCTCAAGCTCCTTAACAATGCATATTATCTCATGAGCCTGCTCCAATACAGACGGTTTTCAACCATCTTGTAATCGTGGAACTGCTCTATAATATACATCTCGCTCCCAGCGTCGGCAGCCCCGAACTTAGATTCGGCGCCTCCCACAAGTCCTTGGCAGACCGCACATGTAAATATGCATCAACCAGCTTATCTCCAATCACGCTCAGAACTGCCCGAGGAACACCACGGTGGCCTCCTTGAACGCCTTTCTCCCGATCGGGAGCGATCGTTCTGTGGGAGTCACACCGCGACCTGTAACACGTTCATGGCGGTGAGCCATAAGGTGGTTTTAGTCCGCCAACGCTTAAAGTACGTCCCCGTAAACGGTGACGGTTTCAAAGGCAAAGAAGAAAACCAGAATTCAAAAACTCCTACACATATTAGGTTTTTGGATTGATAAGAAAATAGGCAGTTTTTCGATTAAATTAATCCATAAATAAATCATGAGCATGACATGAACAGCATTGATAACACACTAATTACGATCTAACAAAGCATGTACTACGCATATAGTAGAAACATCTACGCATATCGCTAGTAATCGCTACAATGAAAGAAACACGAGAGGGATAAGCGATGTATACCCTCCAATCGGCCATGCGGTGTCGGTGGCGGTGGCAGCAGCGGCATCCTCGGCGGCCTTCTTGTCGGCCTCGGCCTTCTCACCGCGGCACGATCGGGCGTCGGTCGACATGGTGGTGCGGACGTAGATGAACGAAGCGGCGATCAGCGTAGTCGCTACCAAAACCTAATCGCCCCTCTCCCGTGACAGAACCGGAGAGGCGTGGTTTCGAGAGGCTCGCTCTCCGCCAATCGTGGTACGCTGTGAACGGATTTTAGCGCCAGGGCGGCAGCAGCAGAGGGAACAATGTGGGCGTGGAGGCGGAGATGCGTTTGTTGCTTCTAGGGTTGGCAGCGCCCACATATATATGGGCGGCAGCGTGGAGAGACGTGGGCTGAACCCTCGTCTGTCGGTAGCCCATGATCCGACGTCTCGGATCATGGCCCCACCTGTCAAAGACTCTCCGTTCCTAACCGCAAAAGAAGCGCATAGGAGTGAGCTCGGCTCGGCTCAATCCCGCAACCCGGCCAGCGGCCGTGACGAGGCGTGGCGTTGCAGGCGGCGGAGGAGGAGGAGGCGCGAGGGCTTCATCTCTTCTCAAGCTCCAATAGCATGAGGGAGAGAGTCCTCATAAACCACTCCAACTCTCCTTCCACTTCCAAGGTGGGACTAAACTTCCCACCACCTTGTCATGCCACCTACATGGGCCCTTAGAGATTAAATCTGAAATTGTCATATGGGCTCTAGGCCCATCTCATATTTCAACAATCCCCAACCAGATCTCAAGGGCCCAGTTTGTCCTTTGTTCCAAACACTGTTTTGATATACCAAAGATCTCGGTGGAGACCGATTAAGGTTGAGCTCCACCTAGACCAAGCAGTTACACTCCTTCACAACTGAACAATGGACGATGCCTTGAATTGTCGGTTTGGCGTCAAGAAGTTTCACCACAAGTCTCACTGACACGAGGCTGTCAAGGCTGACCCCTCGGGTGGAGCATATTAGTCACACTCTGGCCTGTTCATGAACTTGCTAGAGATCACCCCAATCTCATAGACTGTGACCAGCAGTCGGGCTCATATAGGTGTGTTCCTCCAAAGATCGCTCTGTAGGATAGCATCTTGCTTATGCATATAAGCCTTGGAACACATTAAGACTGTAGTCATCCTTCCATACAGTTTCTGAAAGTATTGCATCTCCAACGGAGTGGGTTAGTAAAATTACTTTCCTCGGTTCACCACCGGCTTGTTTTCCTGTGTCCCGCTTCACGGGATCTCCGATCACATAGGTTGGGTTACTACCATGGCAACTCATGTGGGTCTCATACCCATCTCCCTTGATGCGCTATCTATCACAACACGTGATAGCCCTTTAGTGAAGGGATCTGCCAGATTCTTAGCCGTTTGGATATAATCCAAAGCTATCACTCGGAGTTTCTCAATTTTCGACAGCTTTCAATCTCATTCTTATGTGTTTGTTGGACTTCATGTTGTCCTTTGAACTCTTCACCTTGACAATAACTGTTTGATTGTCACAGTTCATAAGGATGGCCGGAACCGCTTCTCAACCACCGCAAGTCCATCAATAGATCTCAAGCCATTACTGCTTCGCACCGATGTGTCTAATGCTGTTAATTCTGCTTCCATTGTCGATCTTGTTAAGATCGTTTGCTTGCAAGACTTCCGAGAAACAGCACCACCTCCAAGAGTAAACATATACCCAGTTGTGGCCTTCATCTCATCAAAGATCAGAGATCCAATTCGCATCACTATACCCTTCAAGTACCGACGGGTATCCGGTATAGTGTAGTCCATAGTTCATAGTACCTTTCAGATAACACATAACTCTCTCAAGAGCACGCCAATGTACATCACCCGGTTTGGAAACAAATCGGCTCGATTTGCTAATAGCAAATGCGATGTCAGCCTCGTTGCGCTCGCTAGATAATCGGAGTGAACCAACAATGCGAGAATATCTCAATTGATCTATAGCTGTGCCTTTTGACTTTCGAATCAGCACACTAGAATCATATGGTGTTTGAGATGGTTTGCAGTCCGAATATCCAAAACGACTCAACACCTTCTCAACATAATGGGATTGCAGAAGTGTAATCCCACCCTCATCATCTCTCAAAAGCTTGATGTTCAAGATAACATCAGCTACTCCAAGATCCTTCGTCTCAAAGTTCTAAGGCAGGAAAGACTTAACCTCCTCGATCAACTTGAGATTAGTCCCTAATATCGATGTCATCAACATACAAACACAAGTATAACCCCTTCGCCCCCACCATAGCGATAGTATACACATTTGTCGGCCTCATTAACAACAAAGCCAACAGATGTCAACGTTTCATTAAACTTGTCATGCCATTGCTTAGGCGCTTGTCTCGAGCCATACAAAGATTTCACCAACTTACACACCTTTCCTTCACGACCATCCATCACAAAGCCATCGGTCATTGCATATAGATTTCCTCCTTTAGCTCTCCGTCCGTGAAAGCCGTCTTAACATCCATCCGATGAATGAGAAGACCGTGTGAGGCCGCCAACGAGAGTAATACTCGAATGGTGGTCGATCCGCCACGGGTGAATAAGTGTCGAAGAAATCTTCTTCTTCTTCGGGCGTAGCCCTTGGCCACAAGCCTAGCCTTGTACTTTTCTATTGTACCGTCAGGGCCTAAGCTTCTTCTTGAACACCCACTTGCATCCCAATGGTTTGCAACCATAAGGACGTTCAAGAAGCTCCCAAGTCCCGTTAGCCATGATGGAATCCATCTCGCCACGGACCGCATCCTTCCAAAGAGTCACCGGAGATGCATATGCTTCGAAATAGAAGTGGGATTATCCTCCACGAGGTATATGAAGAAATCATCACCAAAGGTCTTCTGATCCTTTGTCTCTTGCCCCTACCAAGGGATTCCTCATTATCCTCCTCGGGATTTTCATCATGTGTTTGATTATAATATTCCATCGAAATGGCAGGTCTGTGGAGTCTCCTCGATTCCTGTCTAGAAGTGCTTTGTACATCTCTCATGGGGAAAATGTCCTCAAAGAATGTAGCGTCTTTAGACTCCATAATTGTACCGACCTTCATGTCGTGTACCTCAGATTTCACTACTAGAAATCTATAGCCAACACTATTCACAGCGTAGCCCAAATTAACACAGTCCACAGTCTTTGGTCCGAGCTTACGCTTTTTGGGGATCGGCACATTAACTTTCGCCAAGCAGCCCCAAGTACGTAAGTACGAGAGTGTTGTCCTTCTCTTGGTCCACTTCTCATAAGGAGTGATCTCGTTATCCTTTGTCGGAACTTTATTCAGGACATGACATGATGTCATTATAGCCTCCCCCCACCATGCCTTGGATAAACTCGACGTATCTAACATGGCGTTAACCAAATCAGTCAGAGTACGGTTTTTCCGCTCGGCAACCCCGTTTGACTGGGGTGAGTAGGGAGGCGTCCTCTCGTGAATAATACCGTGTTCCGCACAGAAGGCATCAAACTCTTTCGAGAAGTACTCTCCACCACGATCTGACCGGACTCGTTTAATTTTCTTTTCAAGTTGATTCTCAACTTCGCCTTATAGATTTTGAAGTAGTGTAGAGCCTCATCTTTAGTATTTAACAGATACACATAGCAATATCTAGTGGAATCATCTATCAAAGTCATGAAATATTTCTTTCCACCTTTAGTCAACACACCATTCATCTCACAAAGATCGTAATGTATGAGTTCGATGGCGCTAAGTGTCTCTCCTCTGCTTGCCTTGTGAGGCTTGCGAGGTTGTTTAGATTGTACACACGAATGGCACTTAGAACCTTTGGCTAAAGTGAAACTCGGGATTAAATTCGATTTTGCTAGTGCGTCATAACACCGAAACTAATGTGACAAAGACGTGAATGCCATACTTCAGATTCATTAACACTCAAATGAATATTGTTCACGACTTTATTACATAGATCTGCAAGAGAAAGGCGGAACATGCCTCCGCATTCATAACCCTTTCCAACAAATAGTCCATATTTCGTAACAACTAATTTATTAGACTCGAATACCAACTTAAACCCTTCTCTACAGAAGGGAGCCACTAACTAGGTTCTTCTTGATGGCGGGGACATGTCAGACGTTCTCTTCACCAAGACGATCCTTCCCGAAGTAAACTTCAGATCGACCGTGCCAACACCAAGAACGAAGCACTCGCGCCATTCCCCATCAAGACGGACCCGTGACTGTGGCACGATAAGAAGAAAACAATGAAATGTCAGCACACACATGAACACTGCACTGTGTCGACCCACCAATCGGTGGACGACCAAACTGAAAATACAGCAAATAAATTACCGTACCCGGATGCACCACTCTCATTGTTGCTCACAATCATATTGATGACTTGGAGTCCTGCCCTTGCTTCTTGTACTTGTTTGGGCACTTGTTGGCCCAATGTTCCAATGAACCACAAGTAAAGCAGCCCTCATCCTTCTTGTTCTTCTTGAAGGTCTTCTTACCCTTCTTCTTAAAGTCGGCACTCTGTTGGACACCGTTCTTTCCCTTGGGCTTGTGGGAACTGGAGTTCTTCTGATGCACCATATTGGCCACGAAGTTCCTTGACCCCTTTTCCGGTAGTCCTTTGCCCTTGAATTCTGCTCAACACTCGGATGGCCAATGACATCCTCCACAGAGAATTCACGCCTCGATGTTTCAGAGTGGTGGCAAAGTTCCTCCAGAATCGGGAAGCTTAGCGATTATGCAGCCCGCGACAAACTTGCCCGTGCTTCGCACTTAAGAAGCTCAAGCTCCTTAACAATGCATATTATCTCATGAGCCTGCTCCAATACAGACGGTTTTCAACCATCTTGTAATCGTGGAACTGCTCTATAATATACATCTCGCTCCCAGCGTCGGCAGCCCGAACTTAGATTCGAGCGCCTCCCACAAGTCCTTGGCAGACCGCACATGTAAATATGCATCAACCAGCTTATCTCCAATCACGCCAGAACTGCCCCGAGGAACACCACGGTGGCCTCCTTGAACGCCTTTCTCCCGATCGGGAGCGATCGTTCGTGGGAGTCACACCGGCGACCAGAACACGTTCATGGCGGTGAGCCATAAGGTGGTTTTAGTGCCAACGCTTAAAGTACGCCCCGTAAACGGTGACGGTTTCAGCAGCAAAGAAGAAACCAGAATTCGAAAAACTCCTACACATATTAGGTTTTTGGATTGATAAGAAAATAGGCAGTTTTTCGATTAAATTAATCCATAAATAAATCATGAGCATGACATGAACAACATTGATAACACACTGATTACGATCTAACAAAGCATGTACTACGCATATAGTAGAAACATCTACGCATATCGCTAGTAATCGCTACAATGAAAAGAAACACGAGAGGGATAAGCGATGTATACCCTCCAATCGGCCATGCGGTGTCGGTGGCGGTGACGGCAGAGCGGCATCCTCGGCTGACCTTCTTGTCGGCCTCGGCCTTCTCGGCTGCTGACGCGATCGGCGTCGGTCGACATGGTGGTGCGGACGTAGATGAACGAAGCGGCGATCGGCGTAGTCGCTACCCAAAAACCTAATCGCCCCTCTCCCCGTACAGGAACCGGAGAGGCGTGGTTTCGGAGGCCTGCTCTCCCGTCAACCGTGTACGCGGTGAACGGGACGGAGTCGCCGGCGGCAGCAGCAGCAGGGGAACAATGTGGGCGTGGAGGCGGAGATGCGTTTTGTTGCTTCTAGGGTTGGCAGCGCCCCACATATATATGGGCGGCCGCGCGTGGAGAGACGTGGGCTGAACCTCGTCCAAGTCGGTAGCCCATGATCCGACGTCTCAGATCGTGGCCCCACCTGTCAAAGACTCTCCGTTCCTAACCGGCAAAAAGAAGCGCATAGGAGTGAGCTCGGCTCGGCTCAATCCCGCAACCCGCAACCCGCGGCGCGTCGTGACGAGGCGAGCGGAGGAGGAGGAGTGCGCGAGGGCTTCATCTCTTCTCAAGCTCCAATAGCATGAGGGAGAGAGTCCCTTATAAACCACTCCAACTCTCCTTCCACTTCCAAGGTGGGACTAAACTTCCCACCACCTTGTCATGCCACCTAAATGGGCCCTTAGAGATTAAATCTGAAATTGTCATATGGGCTCTAGGCCCATCTCATATTTCAACAATCCCCCACCAGATCTCAAGGGCCCAGTTTGTCCTTTGTTCCAAACACTTGTTTTGATATACCAAAGATCTCAGTGGAGACCGATTAAGGTTGAGCTCCACCTAGACCAAGCAGTTACACTCCTTCACAACTGAACAATGGACGATGCCTTGAATTGTCAGTTTGGCGTCAAGAAGTTTCACCACAAGTCTCACTGATACGAGGCTGCCGAAGGCTGACCCCTCGGGTGGAGCATATTAGTCACACTCCTGGCCTGTTCATGAACTTGCTAGAGATCACCCCAATCTCATAGACTGTGACCAGCGGTCGGGCTCATATAGGTGTGTTCCTCCAAAGATCGCTCTGTAGGATAGCATCTTGCTTATGCATATAAGCCTTGGAACACATTAAGACTGTAGTCATCCTTCCATACAGTTTCTGAAAGTATTGCATCTCCAACGGAGTGGGTTAGTAAAATTACTTTCCTCGCTCACCACCGGGCTTGTTTTCCTGTGTCCTCGCTTCACGGGATCTCCGATCACATAGGTTGGGTTACTACCATGGCAACTCATGTGGGTCTCATACCCATCTCCCTTGATGCGCTATCTATCACAACACGTGATAGCCCTTTAGTGAAGGGATCTGCCAGATTCTTAGCCGTTTGGATATAATCCAAAGCTATCACTCCGGAGTTTCTCAATTTTCTGACAGCTTTCAATCTCATTCTTATGTGTTTGTTGGACTTCATGTTGTCCTTTGAACTCTTCACCTTGACAATAACTGTTTGATTGTCACAGTTCATAAGGATGGCGGAACCGCTTCTCAACCACCGGCAAGTCCATCAATAGATCTCAAGCCATTCGCTTCGGCACCCGATGTGTCTAATCTTGTTAATTCTGCTTCCATTGTCGATCTTGTTAAGATCGCTTGCTTGCAAGACTTCCAGAAACAGCACCACCTCCAAGAGTAAACATATACCCAGTTGTGGCCTTCATCTCATCGACATCGAGATCCAATCGCATCACTATACCCTTCAAGTACCGCCGGGTATCCGGTATAGTGTAGTCCATAGTTCATAGTACCTTTCAGATAACGCATAACTCTCTCAAGAGCACGCCAATGTACATCACCCGGTTTGGAAACAAATCGGCTCGATTTACTAATAGCAAATGCGATGTCAGCCTCGTTAAGCCGCTAGATAATCGGAGTGAACCAACAATGCGAGAATATCTCAATTGATCTATAGCTGTGCCTTTTGACTTTCGAATCGGCACACTAGAATCATATGGTGTTTGAGATGGTTTGCATCCGAATATCCAAAACGACTCAACACCTTCTCAACATAATGGGATTGCGTATGTAATCCCACCCTCATCATCTCTCAAAAGCTTGATGTTCAAGATAACATCAGCTACTCCAAGATCCTTCGTCTCAAAGTTCTGAGACAGGAAAGACTTAACCTCCTCGATCAACTTGAGATTAGTCCCTAATATCAGTATGTCATCAACATACAAACACAGTATAACCCCTTCGCCCCCACCATAGCGATAGTATACACATTTGTCGGCCTCATTAACAACAAAGCCAACAGATGTCAACGTTTCATTAAACTTGTCATGCCATTGCTTAGGCGCTTGTCTCGTGCCATACAAAGATTTCACCAACTTACACACCTTTCCTTCCGACCATCCATCACAAAGCCATCAGTCATGTTGCATATAGATTTCCTCCTTTAGCTCTCCGCTCAGAAAGCCGCCTTAACATCCATCTCGATGAATGAGAAGACCGTGTGAGGCCGCCAACGAGAGTAATACTCGAATGGTGGTCGGCCCGCCACGGGTGAATAAGTGTCAAGAAATCTTCTTCTTCTTTCGGGCGTAGCCCTTGGCCACAAGCCTAGCCTTGTACTTTTCTATTGTACCGTCAGCCTAAGCTTCTTCTTGAACACCCACTTGCATCCCAATGGTTTGCAACCATAAGGACGTTCAAGAAGCTCCCAAGTCCCGTTAGCCATGATGGAATCCATCTCGCTACGGACCGCATCCTTCCAAAGAGTCACACGGAGATGCATATGCTTCGAAATAGAAGTGGGATTATCCTCCACGAGGTATATGAAGAAATCATCACCAAAGGTCTTTACAGTCCTTTGTCTCTTGCCCCTACCAAGAGATTCCTCATTATCCTCCTCAGTGATTTTCATCATGTGTTTGATTATAATATTCCATCGGAATGGCAGTGTTCAGAGTCTCCTCAGATTCTGTCTAGAAGTGCTTTGTACATCTCTCATGGGGAAAATGTCCTCAAAGAATGTAGCGTCTTTAGACTCCATAATTGTACCGACCTTCATGTCGGTACCTCAGATTTCACTACTAGAAATCTATAGCCAACACTATTCACAACAGAGCCCAAATTAACACAGTCCACAGTCTTTGGTCCGAGCTTACGCTTTTTGGGGATCGGCACATTAACTTTCGCCAAGCAGCCCCAAGCACGTAAGCACGAGAGTGTTGTCCTTCTCTTGGTCCACTTCTCATAAGGAGTGATCTCGTTATCCTTTGTCGGAACTTTATTCAGGACATGACATGATGTCATTATAGCCTCCCCACCATGCCTTGGATAAACTCGACGTATCTAACATGGCGTTAACCAAATCGGCCGAGTACGGTTTTTCCGCCGGCAACCCCGCTTTGACTGGGGTGAGTAGGAAGGCGTCCTCTCGTGAATAATACCGTGTTCCGCATGTAAGGCATCAAACTCTTTCGAGAAGTACTCTCCACCACGATCTGACCGGACTCGTTTAATTTTCTTTTCAAGTTGATTCTCAACTTCGCCTTATAGATTTTGAAGTAGTGTAGAGCCTCATCTTTAGTATTTAATGATACACATAGCAATATCTAGTGGAATCATCTATCAAAGTCATGAAATATTTCTTTCCACCTTTAGTCAACACACCATTCATCTCACAAAGATCGTAATGTATGAGTTCGATGGCGCCAAGTGTCTCTCCTCTGCACGCCTTGTGAGGCTTGCGAGGTTGTTTAGATTGTACACGAATGGCACTTAGAACCTTTGGCTAAAGTGAAACTCGGGATTAAATTCGATTTTGCTAGCCGCGTCATAACACCGAAACTAATGTGACAAAGACGTGAATGCCATACTTCAGATTCATTAACACTCAAATGAATATTGTTCACGACTTTATTACATAGATCTCGCAAGAGAAAGGCGGAACATGCCTCCGCATTCATAACCCTTCCCAACAAATAGTCCATATTTCGTAACAACTAATTTATTAGACTCGAATACCAACTTAAACCCTTCTCTACATAGAAGGGAGCCACTAACTAGGTTCTTCTTGATGGCGGGACATGTTGCACGTTCTTCATTGCACGATCCTTCCCAAGTAAACTTCAGATCGACCGTGCCAACACCAAGAACGAAGCACTCGCGCCATTCCCCATCAAGACGGACCCGTGACTGTGGCACGATAAGAAGAAAACAATGAAATGTCGGCACACACATGAACACTGCACTGTGTCAACCCACCAATCGGTGGGCGACCAAACTGAAAATACAGCAAATAAATTACCGCACTCGGATGCACCACTCTCATT
The DNA here is from genome assembly GCA_021605145.1 of Aegilops bicornis. Classification (NCBI taxonomy): domain Eukaryota; kingdom Viridiplantae; phylum Streptophyta; class Magnoliopsida; order Poales; family Poaceae; genus Aegilops; species Aegilops bicornis. Next base: position 332,288,902 of record CM038675.1, read on the forward strand.
GTTGCTCACAATCATATTGACAGACTTGGAGTCCTGCCCTTGCTTCTTGTACTTGTTTGGGCACTTGTTGGCCCAATGTTCCAATGAACCACAAGTAAAGCAGCCCTCATCCTTCTTGTTCTTCTTGAAGGTCTTCTTACCCTTCTTCTTAAAGTCGGCACTCTGTTGGACACCGTTCTTTCCCTTGGGCTTGTGGGAACTGGAGTTCTTCTGATGCACCATATTGGCCATGAAGTTCCTTCGACCCTTTTCCGTGCGAGTCCTTTGCCCTTGAATTCTGCTCAACACTCGGATGGCCAATGACATCCTCCACAGAGAATTCACGCCTCGATGTTTCAGTGGTGGCAAAGTTCCTCCAGAATTGGGAAGCTTAGCGATTATGCAGCTCATGACAAACTTGCCCGGTAACTCGCACTTAAGAAGCTCAAGCTCCTTAACAATGCATATTATCTCATGAGCCTGCTCCAATACAGACGGTTTTCAACCATCTTGTAATCATGGAACTGCTCTATAATATACATCTCGCTCCGGCGTCGGCAGCCCCGAACTTAGATTGGCGCCTCCCACAAGTCCTTGGCAGACCGCACATGTAAATATGCATCAACCAGCTTATCTCCAATCACGCTCAGAACTGCCCGAGGAACACCACGGTGGCCTCCTTGAACGCCTTTCTCCGATCAGAGCGATCGTTCCTCGTGGGAGTCACACGGCGACCAGAACACGTTCATGGCGGTGAGCCATAAGGTGGTTTTAGTCCGCCAACGCTTAAAATGCGTCCCGTGGCGGTGACGGTTTCGGGCAGCAACAAAACCAGAATTCAAAAACTCCTACACATATTAGGTTTTGGATTGATAAGAAAATAGGCAGTTTTTCGATTAAATTAATCCATAAATAAATCATGAGCATGACATGAACAGCATTGATAACACGCGATTACGATCTAACAAAGCATGTACTACGCATATAGTAGAAACATCTACGCATATCGCTAGTAATCGCTACAATGTAAAGAAACACGAGAGGGATAAGCGATGTATACCCTCCAATCGGCCATGCGGTGTCGGTGACGGTGGCGATGACGCGGCATCCTCGGCTGACCTTTTCTTGTCGGCCTCGGCCTTCTCAACATGCGGCACGATCGGGCGTCGGTCGACATGGTGGTGCGGACGTAGATGAATGAGCGGCGATCGGCGTAGTCGCTACCCAAAACCTAATCGCCCCTCTCCCGTCACAGAACCGGAGAGGCGTGGTTTCGAGGCACGCTCTCCCGCCAACCGTGTACGCGGTGAACGGACGGAGTCGCCGGCGGCAGCAGCAGCAGGGAACAATGTGGGTGTGGAGGCGGAGATGCGTTTGTTGCTTCTAGGGTTGGCGGCGCCCACATATATATGGGCGACGGCGTGGAGAGACGTGGGCTGAACCCTCGTCCAAGTCGGTAGCCCATGATCCGGCGTCTCGGATCGTGGCCCCACTGTCAAAGACTCTCCGTTCCTAACCGCAAAAGAAGCGCATAGGAGTGAGCTCGGCTCGGCTCAATCCTCAACATGGCGCTGGGCTGGCGCGGCGCGGGCGTTATGAGGCGAGCGGAGGAGGAGTGCGCGAGGGCTTCATCTCTTCTCAAGCTCCAATAGCATGAGGGAGAGTCCCTTATAAACCACTCCAACTCTCCTTCCACTTCCAAGGTGGGACTAAACTTCCCACCACCTTGTCATGCCACCTACATGGGCCCTTAGAGATTAAATCTGAAATTGTCATATGGCTCTAGGCCCATCTCATATTTCGGTATTGTTTTGAAAGCTCGGTCTTTTCCCAGGGTGAAAACCTATGATCTTGGATTAGACGACGACGGCGCTTATGCACTATTTTTTTTTGAAGGTGTGTTTTTGGAGGACTTTTATGTTTTTCGGGTGGTGGTGATTGTGTGCTGATGCCGAAAGGAGTTGATCACTTTGACGAGACCTTTCTTTTGGATTATGTGCACTCTAGATGTCTTTGTGACTTCTAGTTGGTGCAGAGACCGGATGTAATTGATATATTCCGGATATTAATATATTCTTGAAAACAAAACTAGACAAGACGATGCCTTGGCGCAGAAGGCGCCACACGGACGCGGCCACGATATTATTCCCATTGTACCAAACGAGGAAGGAGGCAACGCAGAAGAGGCGCGAGTTTGGCGCGGTCGACGGCACGCCGGGCAAGCATGCACGTGACAGCGCTCGGAGCCGGGCCAGCCACATCGCTACACCGCACCGCCAGAGCTACCTAAAAGAAAGAAAGAAGATAACCAATCAATGGTCACTGATATCTCCATATGGGAGCTGGCCGAACTTCCCAAGAAACGCAGGCAATCCCAAAGAGGGAGGGTGGGCTCATTTCATTGCAAGTTTTGCGTTGCATGTGGACTGATCATTTTTCCTCTTTCACGGCAAGTACGTTAAATGCGTGTGAAATATCTTCCGGCATGTGGATCAAAGAACTACTATTCCACGCTCATGGACCGGCTGGTTGGTTGATTGAATGCCTCGTGCATGTTACGTTCCTGTGGCCTAGTCACCGTGCCCACAAGGGACGGCGATATTAAAAAAAACCCAGTAAATCGAACATGCAAAGCAGCAAAGGTTAGCTTAGAAAACACTTCTACAAAGATGCAAGGTTACTAGAGTTGGTGCTACTGCTCGGGCGATATGAAGTTATCATCGTTGACGGAACTGGAGTCTGGTCACCATCATGATATCTTTTTCTCGTCCGGGATGATCATGCGGATATCATATGGTATCTCGCATTTATCTCGGCGTGCCAGGGGCAGCGGCACATGGATGCGTGCGTGCCCAGCGCTGCGCCTGTACGCACATTTGGACTTTGAAGGTTGACAAGTTGATCATCAATTTTTTGATCATCAATTTTTTTTTCAAAAAAGAGGTTATCCCCGGCCTCTGCATCAGAATGATGCATGCGGCCATACCCGCCGATCACCATGCAGATGACGAATGATGTGACAGTTAGATGATGCCTAATCCTTCGTTAATTACGACCATGACGAATGTGGTGACAGTTTAGAACTTCAGACGATGTAGTTCTATATACTACTATATCAGATAGTTTACGATGACGAACGCTGTGACAGTTTACAACTCCATGTGATGCATGCAATTATACGATCCACATGCGCGCGGAGCTGCACACTACGGAGTGGAGTGGATTCTACGTTGCTTCGACGAATTATTTCTGATTTGAATCGGTCAGCACGCAGGGTGTAAACTCTGACCATATGAGTTTAATACTGTATCTTTAACTTAATCTTCGAAAGAACAACGCAATCAAGTACTAACAGAATGGAGTAACGTGAAGCCGCACACGAGATTGACTGGTTGATCGTGTAGAATGTGAGGGCAATTTGTTATTGGTAATCTGTTGTCAGCAGAATCGGCACAGCTGCCTCTACGGAATGAAAGCATGATCTCATATCCATAAAATTATGAAGCCATTTCAAACAACTTGCCGTCCTAGATCTATCTGTCGACCCTGCCTGTCGCCGCATTCATGTGCAAGCAGCAGCAGCAGTACTAACTCTTAAGTCCCATACTGCTCCGCCTCTATGTCTTGGCCTGTGACTGAATCAATTATGCCACCGTACCCTGCACAAATTGCAACGGCTGGAAATTTCAAATGCAGGCAACTATACCAACTCCAACTCAATTTAGTGCTGCTGCTGCTACTACTAGCACTGCACAGCTGGGTTCCATCTAGGGAGTAGGGAGTAATCAATTGGAGACGATCACTCCCATCCCGTGATGTGCTGATGGTGCCCCTCGACAAGCTGCCAAATGGTCACCTAGGTAGATAGATCGATTAGATTAGTTGGATGCGCAAAACTTCACGCGACGCCATCCAGAACCGGAAAGGGAGGGCGACAGGCAGGCAGGCAGGCTGCATTTTGATTAACTGAAACTTTGGTTAAGATAACCACACCCGTGGAAGAAACTGCCAGAAAGGTTGTGCGATCACCGCATACATCTCACAGAAGCAAACTCCAACGATTTAGATGCATATGATTACGGTGTGTGGACACTTTCTGGTCGTGGCCGTGCCGGCCCGGCCACGCTTTATTCGATATCTCCTCGTCTTTTACAGGGTGTGTGGAACGAACGAACCCAACTCAGCCGGAGCTTTTAGGTGACGGCGCACATGCGTGTGCATAATTTCTTCAATGATTTGTGCGTGCCTGTTCGTTCTGCTGTGCTTGGGAGTCAGCTTAGGGTTCTGACGGCTTTCAAGTTTGAACTGAATCTAAAGCTCCTTAACCTTCTGATGTTCCTTTTCCGTGGAAAAAAAGTAGTTCTGCAGATGGGAAGTCACTTGACGGAGGATCAATTCAGGTAAAGTACAAGGTAATCTTTTTCAGAGGCGAGCATTCCGGTCTGGTTGGGTTGTTTGATTTCACATTAGCCGAAGACTGAAGTACTGCACGTTCACATGCCTTTAATCGCGCAGCATGGCATTGAGCAATTGGCAAACAGCTCAAAAATTTCAGTTTCATCGCCAAAGTCATGTCCAACCCATTGGCTCCCCACATGAACATGAATGACCTTGTTTTCCAAGCTCAAAGCGCCTTCATCAAAAGAAGGTGTATCCATAATAACTTTATGTACATTCACAACTTGGCCCGACGCTTTCACCACACAAAAAAAACCCGGCTCTGCTCTTCAAGCTTGATATCAAAAAGGCATTCGACTCGTTTAGATGGGACTTCCTCCTCGAGTTGCTGAACCACTTGGGCTTCCCACCTCGCTTCCGAGGCTGGGTCTCGGCCCCCCTGTCTACTGCTTCGTCCAGGGTTCTTCTGAATGGTGTTCCTGTATGCCCAATATCACCAGGTTGTGGCTTGAGGCAGGGGGACCCCCTCTCCCCGTCCTCTTTGTGCTTGCAATAGACCCTCTGCATCATATTCTTCAGAAGGCCACTGAGCAAGGCAAGTTACACCCTTTTGATGGAAATGCGATGGTGATCCATGCCTCCTTATACGCAGACGATGATGCGGTCTTTCTTGCGCCAATTAAATCTGAGGTCAAATTTTTCGCGCCAATTAACAGTTTTTTTTGGGGGGCCAACAGCTCAAAAAGCTCTCTCGCGTGGTGCGGCGTTTTCCCCTCCGCTTCAAGGCCGAGGCGGTGGCCGGCCATGGCTTTTGCGTGGCCTGCTCCTCCATGCGCGGCGGCGCGCTGTTGGCTATCGGCGAGGCGCCATTTCCCAATGCCCCTGTTGCTCCCGATGCGGCGCCAGGTCCGCGCACTGATCCGTCCGATCTGATTCAGGGTGCCGCAGTGGCGTGGGGGTTGCAGGCTCGACCTGTTTTAAGGGGGGGGGGGGTCCTAGGGTTCCTCAAGTGACATGACGAATATCTGCCTGACGCCTGTCCTTCTTGATCTGGTCGGAGTGTCGGGTTTCGGAAGGCTCCGCCGGCGAACTCCCATGGGCGCTGAGGGAGTCCTTGATTAGGGGGTGTCCGGATAGCCGGACTATACCTTTTGGCCGGACTCTTTGACTATGAAGATACAAGATTGAAGACTTCGTCCCGTGTCCGGATGAGACTTTCCTTGGCGTGGAAGGCAAGCTTGGCGATACGGATATGTAGATCTCCTACCATTGTAACCGACTCTGTGTAACCCTAGCCCTCTCCAGTGTCTATATAAATCGGAGGGTTTTAATCCGTAGGACGAACAACAATCATACCATAGGCTAACTTCTAGGGTTTAGCCTCCTTGATCTCGTGGTAGATCTACTCTTGTACTACCCATATCATCAATATTAATCAAGCAGGAGTAGAGTTTTACCTTCATCGAGAGGGCCTGAACCTGGCACTACTAGGAAAAGGCCTACTAAAGGCGCACCTAATTTGGCCATTAATGGCGCATTAGTGGTGCGCCATTAGTGCCACGCCATTAGTATATTTTACTAATGGCGCACCACTGGTGCGCCAGTAGTATCTGGTATACTAATGGCGGACCTCGAATGCGCCATTAGTATATACAACGGCGCCATTAGTATGCCTTCCTGTGGGGCCATGTATACCAGGTGCTTTGGCATACTAATGGCGCTATAACGACAAGATGCGCCATTAGTAACCCGGCATACTAATGGCGCACTGTTTAATGATGCGCCATTAGTATCCTTTGGCATACTAATGTCGCCTTTGTGATGTGATGCGCAATTAGTATGAATATTAGGTTTTTTTATTTTTTATTTTCTGTTTTTTGCACAGGTTACAAAATGTATAATTGGACAAAATATAGACAGCACACATCAACAACAGATTCATCGAATACAATAGAAGATTAGTCTCTGAATACAATTCATCATATTAGTCTCCGAATACAATTCATCATATTAGTCTCCGAATTGAAAAGACCGAACAAAGATAGAACATTATATTACAAGTCTCGAGACCGCGAGTAGCGAGTTTGTCTTCACATTACAAGTCGATATCGATCATCTAAACTACCATCACATAGAAGAGAGCTGCGGTCATCACGATGAGCATCATCAGGATGAAACTTCGTCTTCATCCGGTTCCTCCAACGCTCCCTCCCTCTCCCGCTAGATAGCGGGCGTATCTAGATTCGGCCTCGGCCCTACTGGTGTACCCTTTGTAACTGTTACCGCTGAATCGGTGAACCTGTCTCCGACACTCCTCCCGATCGTCGTGAGACTCCGGAACCTTACCCTTGTACCACGATATACAACGGCATCGCTATGCACTAGCCAAGCGAAGCGTTAGTACCAATTCACAGACAATATAAGCAATATATAAGTATGCAGCGAGCGATCGGAAGAGAAAAGCAAGACATTAATAGCATCGGTTACATCTAAGTTGAACGACTCTCGAAACCAAAGAGACATACTACAAGTTCATTAAAGTTTAATTACAACATGAGCCAATCGATGTTTGAGAACTAGACACAGCATCACCGCTTTCGACTCGACTCAAGGGACCGGAGCGTGGATGAAGCCGCCGTCTCATCGTGGGAGTCATGAAATAACGGGCGTTGTCACTGCATTTGTAGCATTGTGTCGATGTCACTTTGTTGACGGTTGATTTACGAGGTAGAACTGCCCCAGGTACGAAGGACATCTTGATGGATGATTTCCGCAAACTCCATTTGGATGCGAAAGAATTCTTGTCGATGTCCGCGTCACGATTGCCGACTGCCTTCGCGGCCCAATCTTTGAGTTTACTCGGTAGCGAAGTTGATGATGGTCCCGCACGATCGCCCGCATGTGATGGATGGCGTAGTAGGCACCCTTCCGATCGCCAGCGGCCGCTTGACGCAGCGTAGAGCCGTATTGTGGGAGAACACATGCTTGCTTGCCGTGCTACGAATAGGCCCGGTGAAGGTGCCTCCAGATTTGGCGTGGCCGGGAGAACATCATCAAGAACCTTCTTGACATTTGTGTAGTCTACGTTCAATCGACGGTCCGGGTCGAAATCCGTGGCCATGGAATATTTGGGGCTTAGGAGGATGAGCGTGCAATGTGTGTCCTTTGCGAGAAAACACGGAAGGTTAAAAGAAAAGCGATCGAAATCTAAGAATTCATATGTTACGGGCCGGTTGAGGGGAGGACTTACTCGGGAAAGTAAGGCACGAGGAAGTTATCCTTATCTTGGTTTGCCAGAATGACGCCTTCGAGGTAAGAACTCGCGACTTGTTGGTCCCCAGCGCTGCCCAAGATCTTGGCACACATGTAGAAGGGGTCGACTATCACGATGTCCGGAGTCTTGTCGCGAATGATCCGCATCTCCATACTCATCGAAAATAGCCGAACGAAGGTGTAGTGCAGCGGATGAAGGTTCAACATAGCGTGGATGTCATCAAACTGCAGGAAGATCGTACGCCCGATGGAGTTATCCACAAAGCCCTTGCCCTCTGGCACCTTGGCCGCGAAAACCGGGTATGCCACATCCTTCTCTCTGAGACGCCGCTTCTCCAACGAAAGAACACTGTCATGCAGACTCCGCATAGCACCGGTTGCAGCATTGATCATATTTGTCGGTAGCATCGCCCTACCCGCCACATGCACCCTCCTCGAGATATCCTTAGGTGAAGGTGGCCCGCCCCGAGCACGGATCGTACTCGGTGCGGCTGGCTCGCACCCTTGTTAGTCTTTCTTTTGCGTGCCTTCTTCTTCTCTGTAATGGGACCGAGTTACGCTCACAGACCACCTTCTTGAGTGTGTTGGGGCTGATAATATTTCGCACCTCGCCTATCTCGAGGCTCGGTGAAGTCGGCGGTGGAGGCGTCTCACGAGAGCTGAACGGCAGACGACGCGCTTTGTTGCAACTTGGCTTCTCCGCGGTACCAGCTAGATCGCGCCGCGTCTTTTGTTGGGTCGGGTTCTTGAGAAGGAGGCCCCATGAAGTCGCCATCGTACCCATGATCGGCAAAATCTTGATCGACGTTGCCAAATGTATCGTCGTCATCGTCGTTACGATCATGTGCCATATGCATGTTTGGATCCGATGGCATAGGGATGTCCGCACCGTTCGCGGCGGTCTTGCCATGGGGCCGACTTGGCACCGCACGACCGGTGGCGATGTTGTCTTTGGGGTGGTGTCCCCGCCCCAAACGAATCTGGCTCTTCGCCAAAGCGAGGGCCACCAGCAAAGCGGCCGAGGGTCATCACGTCATCATCGTCGGCCCCGACGGGTCGAATCGGAGGTAACAACTCGTCGCAGCTGGCGGCACCGAACCAGTTGAACCCTAAACAAGTTGGGTGGCATCTGGGTACCGTGGAACAAGGGTTGCCGGTTGAACGATTTTGCCCTTGGCGACATCGACCAACTCGTTGTTCACTAAGTGCGTGAGAGTGCACGGAACGTCGGCGCCCTGCGAAAATATGTAGGGCGTCAGGTATGCCCAGTCAAAGGCAAGGAGATGAAGTCCTCGGCCGAGAGAGGCTTAATTAGTTACCGTGATGATGGCATCGAGCTCGGCTAATGTCGAGGCACTGCCAACGGCGGGCCGCTGACCGGAGGGGCCGCTTCTTTGCGCAGAGGTGCCGGCCGGCGTACACCCGGGTGCATTAAGCTCCCGTGCCGGCGTCGGAGACACCAATGCCGCCTCCGCCGGAGACACCAATGGCCCCGCCATCGCATTCTACGAGTTGCTGGCCGTGAAGCTAGAAATCGGGGGCGGCCCCTGTTGGCCGCCCGCAATCCATGCACTCAACCCCTCGATCAAGGCAGGCATAATGGCGGTGATCGTCGCTCCGAATTGTTGTTGCACTTGCTCTTGGACAATCTCCGGAATCCGCGCCACCTGTGCCTTGAGTTCTTGAACCTCGGCGCTACCGGCTTTCCGAGCTGGTCTTTTCTCCTTTCGCCTACCATTGTTATAGTATGACGACCATTTTGTCGACAAGCCTTTGCCGCCACACGACCGGTGACATCGACTTCTTGAGCTTATCCTTGTTCTTCATTACATTCAACGCCCTATTTAGAGTGGTGTCCCAAGGGTTGCTCTTAGTCGACCCAGCGCTCTTGCTTTCGATCGCTGCGGAAGGAATGTGAACCATTTAGAAATTTGGCTTCATTAATTAGAATGCAACCATATGGAGCTAATTACGGGGGTGTATTCCTTACGAGAACAAGCTCAAGCGCCCTGGTCTTCGGATCCATGGTAAGCTCCTTTGTTTCGGGTCCTTCTTGTACGGGCCACGACAAAGTTCTTGGTCTGCTTGTCACCGTATTTATCGAAGAGGCGGTAGGCCTTGCTCGGCACGGTCCGCCTCCTCCTTGTCCCATATAGGCTCCGCCACTCTGTAACCGCCGGGACCGAGTGTGTGTTCCCTAAGTTCAGCTCCGCATTTCTTTCCCCAGCGACTTGATTGGGAGTTTGCGGTGCTCGAGCAATTGATCTTGAAGTCGTTGTAGTCATCTTCGGTGATCGAAGGATTTTTCTCCTTGATCTTCTCATAAATCTCACCTTTCTCGATCATTCTCTTCACATTGCTTTTCCAAGTAGACGGGGCCTTGCTCATCTTCGTGAGGGCAGCATTGTTCACTTTATTCCCTTTGAGGCTTGTGTTTTCAAATTCAGCGGGGAACTTGTATCGTTCGTGCAGCTTCGTGAAGAGGAGGTTGCATAAATTCCCTCGGTCGGGATGCCTCGGGTTCTCGGTGTTGATCGAGACGGTGCTCGGAGAATGCACCCGAGCTGAAGCGAGTACCCTTGACTATTCGTTGGGCGCCGTTGGATTCCGTCGAGTCCACTTGATAACTTCCTCCTTGAGGGTGCGAAGCACGGTCGAGCGCCTGGTCCTTCCGTTGCCTCTTCGGTTGGCTGCCATCTGCGGCGCCGCCATCATCGATGGTGGCATCCTCGGTGCTTTCATCAGCGGTGGCATCGGTGGGGTCATCCTCGGCGGTACCATCGGTGGTCTCGTGGATCGGTGGGGAAAGGCGGCGTCCTCATACAAGTGAGGTTGTTCCTCCATCTCCTGGGACAGCTCCCAGAATGCCTTGCCGCCCGAACCCCCGGCCTCATCGTTGTTGGCCATGTTTCTCTCTGAATAGGAACAAAGTTTGGTCAAAAAGTTGGTTATTGTCAAGGAACAAGATCATGGTCTCATCATTTAGGGTTTGTCGACACTGAGGCATCCTAAAAGCTAAGCTTTTATCATTGAGGGTTTTTCGACGCCGAGGCACCCTAAAAGCCTAAGCTTTCATCATTAGTCACAAGTACCCGGCCCATGCATTAGTCACAAGTACCCCATATGTCCTATTTTTAGCAAAGTCATGCTAAAATTCACGGAAAATTTCAGCATGACCTTTGCTGAAAATAGGACATATGGAGTAATTCAATTTGCCGAAATGTGGTTAATCGACATTCCGGCAAACTCAAGGGCCTCTCGGGTGGACAAGGCCAAAAGGCCTCCATCACAACATGGAAAATACATTGGCATGTGAAGAGGTGAAACAATATATGCATCTCCAAGCGGTATCATTCAACATTTTGGACAAACCACTACAAGAAATCTTTGGATCGAGATACAAGAAGAATGTGAGAAAATGCAGACAAATACTAACAGATTGAGGTGTTTAACTTGTGGTTCTCTCTGTGCTATTAACATTTCAAGTCAAAACCTTTTCCGGTTAGTAAGTGTTTCTTGAGCATATGTATGTAGTAAGTGTTTACGCTCTCGGTGTTTCGAACACATATTTTAGCTACCTAGTACCAGTGCTATTACCCAGCAGTTAATTAGCTTTTGCTTTTGCTTTTCAGTGCCAAATTCTAGCTAGTACCAGCAAATTAACATCTAGCAGCAATCATTTTCAAATATATATTAGCTATTTACTGTACTAGTAGTTTTTTTTCTTCTTCATTAACTGTATTAGCTATTTACTAGCAGTACTAGCACTTGGATCATATGCTAACGCTACATTGATACATCATCATGCTGGGTAATATTAAACCCAAGAAACTTTATAATCAACCCAAGATACATCAACTATCTGCCTTGTCCGCCTAATAAAAACAGTCATGCTGACATATAGTATATAAATCTGAATTTGTGTTTACAAGAAGAGTGCCCATTGCAATGTAAACACGAGAACACAACTCACCTCAAGTGCAGGATATAGCAGACACCTACTTCTTGGTCAAGTGCGGTAAAACACCGTTTGCGTAACCTGTTTAGTCGAGTTGAACATTATAATCCATACTATGCTCTACTATGCTTGTAAAGGAACACACCTAGCTAGCTATTTCTTTGTCGAGTTGCCTGACATTAGATAAATCGATGAAAAAATGAAGAAGAAAAAGGCATGCATGCCTTTGGTTTGCCAAAGCAGAGCACTTTAGTCCTCTGTTTTGCTAACTGCTACACATACCCCCAAGTGAACCACCACAACATCTAAAAGCTAACAATTGTTTTGCTTATATAATCAGACTTTTTGTGCTAAAAAACCATAGAACAACTGCTCCAAATTTCTAAATAAACTGCCATTTCATTTTATTCAATAATGAGCTGTACTCTTTATGGGTTTTTAGTTAAATGCAGAAAATCCAAAGTTAATTCCGCCGGGCTTTTCTATGTTTTTTATACATAACTGCTAAAACCCTAGGAGTTAACCGAGCCACCAACAGAATGTGGACTTAAAAGAGAGAGTCACGGACAGTGACATGATACATTTTCATAAAATTAGCTAGTTTTACTTATGGTGCACAAAGGAACAAGTACTGCAGTGCACTTAGAAAAAAATGAAGGAACTTCTCTCTACCACACGTAATCTAATTCTTTCACATTGCCTGTCTTTTCCTTTTTTTACTCAATAACGGTAAGCACTAATACTCTTGACTGCACTATAGAAACTGAACCAAATGAACTCCATGGGTGCTGCCATCTCACCCGTCATTGACGACGCAATGAAACAATTTTTATAACTGGTGTTTGTTCTTCTCAAAGTATATTCCTTAATCGCAATGGCTAACTGGACTTTGGGCATTGCAAACAGAGGAGAGTAGGGAGGAAGAAGAGAAGGATAGGAGACTAGGAAATTCTGGACCTTTGATTTGATATATACATGAGCATCTTGAGAAAGTCCCTGCTCGCTCATGATTTAAAATCCGTATCTTGAAGAACTCGCTGCTCACTCATGAGCATGTATGTATGTATGTATGTATCTTGAAAGAAAAAAAGATTTGTTTGATTTAGAAAACTTGCTGCTAGAATAGAATGAGCATGTATCTTGCCACTGTACATACTGATAATAACTAGGCTAAAAATGTTCGATTTGATGTGCTCTTGAACCTTGGTGCCACAAACAAATTTTGAAGTTGAGAAAGATTGATACTTATTTGCCATTACATTTGACCCAGCCTGGACGGAGAGGAGGAAGAATAGAAGGGGTGGGGACTCACCTATGTTTCTTTGTAGCCGAGGTGAAGCACCACCAGTCGAGCCGAGGCGGCGTGGCCCTCCTCTCCCGGCGTCGCCCTCGTCTGGTCGCTCGCCACGCTCTACCTGCAGAGCGAGAGACGACACGAGGGTCAGCTAGATGGAGACGGGAGGTACAAGAAGGATCCACAGCAGCATCACCTTCTCCTCCTTGGATGAAAGGGAACTCACCAGGAGGCGCCGAGGCGGCGCCGGGCGGCGCGGGCGCCGGGCGGCGTCGGGCGGCGGCCGAGGCGGCGGGCAGAAGGCCGGGAGAGGAGAGGGGAAGGGGATCGAGGGCGAGGGCGAGGGAGAGAGAGGGGATAGGTTTGGGACGGGGAGGAAATATGGATGGGGGCGGCACAATACTAATGGCGCACCACACCTCGGTGCGTCATAAGTACATCCATACTAATGGCGCACCTCACCCTGGTGCGCCATTAGTATTTTTTTTTTGATTTCTGCTCGAGCCAAGAGGTTATCTTCCACGACATGATCCACATCAAGTTCCCTCTACTAGCTCGATTTGGTGACCAGTTCTCACACCAGGAGGTCCTGGGTTCGATTCCCAGGCTCCACAATTTTTTTTATGCATTTAAAATTATGTTTGATACTTATTTGTGTTTAAATATGTTCAAACTTGTTTAAATCATAACAGTAATATTTTTTATAAGACAGTAATAATTTTTTAAAAATATCATCAAACAGTAATGCTGGTGGAGCGGGGAGGTGCGGGTCGTGTGGCGGTTGAGTAGGGGAGGTGCGGGGTCGTGGCGGCGGTTGAGTAGGGGAATCGAGGGTGCGGGGGTCGTGGCGGCAGTGGACCGGGGTGCTCGGTGGCGAGGGGCGGATCTGGCGAGGTGGGATAGCGATCGAGATGGAGGATCGAGATCAGTGTCCATGAAATTTAAAAATATTCATGATAGTTCAAAAAGTGCCCATGAAATACAATCGAGAAATGAAGGCTACGATTTAAATACAATCGATCTTAGCTAGCTATCTGTTCACAATCTTCTTGCCCTTCTTTTCGCAAATGGAGTTCTTTTGTGGAACGGACGTCCTTTAGGTAGGGTGGTCCTGCTTCTTCTTGTGGTGTATGCTGCTACTTCATCATCGTCGTCATGTTCGATCCTCGGGTCGCCGAACTTGTCGAAGTCTTGCTCATTGGCTACTCCATCCATTCCGATGATCTTCCTTTTGCCTCTCCTCACGACAACACGATTTGGGCTTTGTGGTCGGTAATGAAGAAGCATTGGTCAACTTGGGAAGCCAGTACCCATGGCTCATTTTTAGCGGTGACGTTTGCGCTGCGGTCTTGGATTTAACCGGGTATAACCATGGTGGTGAAATACCGGTCTTCTTTTAGGGCGCTCTTCGCCCATCGACACGGAACATCGAGACCTTCTCTCGGTAGTAGCTCAGCTCCCAGATCTCCTCGATCCTTCCGTAGTATCTGTCCTTGTCATTACGGTGTAGGATTCCATCGTTACCCGGAGTTACGATAACCATCGCTCTTCATGTCCTTGGCCTTGGTGTGGAATGTGTGGCCGTTGATATAAATGCGCCTCATAGGTCATCGAGGTTGTGCTCGGCGCCTGTGACAAGGCGAATATGAGTTGTTCTTCCGCGGAAGAATCCTCATGTAAAGGGTAATGCATAAGCTTCGCTTGAACCAACGCGTGAAACATGAGTTGTGCTCTTTGATTATATCTCCGTCCGTCCTCTGTTGGCCTCGATCATTGTATGTCTTCTTAATAAAGGTTTTGTGCTCTACCACCCAAGGATCGACCACGTCTATGTGTTTTAGCGCGACTAGGTTTGCTCTTTCAAAGTCGGCGAGTCGACCCTCTAAGTCGACATGCATTTCGCGGCGACCCTCACGGTGACCCCATCCAGTGAGCCTGCCGAGGTGCTGATGACGGCAGACCAACGGGGTTCTCAATGCCTAGATAACTCGTGCGATGGGAGATGCACTCTTGGTCGAAAGCCCACGGCTATACTTCCCTCTGGACGTGACATGTTGCGAACGTATCCTTTGATGACACCATTCATCCTTTCGAACGACATCATGCTGTGCAGGAACATCGGCCCGAGTTGGATGATATCCTCCACTATATGGACCAGCAGATGCACCATAATGTCGAAGAATGCGGGCGGGAAGTACATCTCAAGCTCGCATAGTATCACCACGATCTCTTCCTGTAGCCTTCTGAGTTGCCTCACGCCAATCGACTTTCGAGAGATGACGTCGAAAAAGTTGCATAGGCCAAATAGCATTTCACGGACGTGCGCGTCCATGATCCCACGGATTGCAACTGGAAGTATCTGCGTCATCGACGCGTGGCCGGTCGTGAGACTTCATCCTTGAACTTACGCTTGGCTGGGTCTAGGTATCGCTTATCTTCCCAGCGTAACCGTAAGGAAGTTTTACTCCTAGGAGGCAGGTGAAAAACTGCTCGATCTCCTCCTGACTTAGAGTGAAGCACGCGGGAGGGTAGTCATTTCCGGTCTTCTTGGCCTTTTTGCCTTTGCGACAACTTTCTGTGTCCTGCTTCGCCTCATCATCATCATCATCATCATCATCATCATCATCATCATCATCATCATCATTAGCGTGAAGCTCCTGCCTGATGCCCATTGATTTCAAGTCTGCCCTAGCTTTCGGACCATCTTTGGTCATCTATGTCATGTTGAGCAGGGGTACCAAGCAGACTCTCGCACACGCCCTTCGTGATATGCATGACATCAAGGCTGTGAGGCACACGGTGGATCTTCCAAGACGGCAAGTCGAAAAGCAGACCTCGTTTTCCATACCTTCATCAGTGGCTCTGGCGCCTTTCGCTTCTTTCCCGGCTCTGGCGCCTTTTGCTTCTTTCCCGGCAGTGGGCAGTCTTTCCAATTTTTCAACAACTTGTCTATTTCCTCGCCGCTCCTCGTACATGGGCGTTTTCGGGGTTCGGTTTCACCATCGAACAGATCCTTGCGTTTCCTCCATGGGTCATCGTCGCGAAGCCACCTTCGATGTCCCATGAACACGGTTTTCGAAGACCCGGGATCTCTATCTAGCTGGCGATTCGTTGTGTCATCCATGCACCTTACGCATCCAGAAAATCCGTGGACTACCTGCCCCGCGAGATATCCGTAACCGAGATAGTCGTGCACCGTCGTGAGCAGTGCGGCTCTCATAGGGAAATATTCTTTCTCTGCGGCGTCCCACGTATTGGTTGGCGTTTTCCACAGCGTGTCAAGCTCCTCTTTCAGCAGCCCGGTCTGATTGATGTCGTTCCTGGTTGTTTCGGTCCTTCAATTAGCATACTCATGTGAATGTACTTCCTCTTCATGCACAACCAGGGGAAGGTTGTACATCCACACAAACACAGGCCAGTGCTATGTGTGCTTCTCACGGCTGCCAGACGGATTGACTCCATCGGTGCTCGCGCCCGGCCACGATGTTCCTTGGATCGTTCCCAAATTCTAGGTCTTGAAGTTCAACGCTTGCCTTGGCTCGCATCCTTAGGGTGACTCAGCATCTTGTCTTTTTATCTATCTCCGGATCATTTGCGTCATATTCTCGCTTCTTCTCCTCCCTATCCGCGTGCCAACGCAGGAGCTTTGCTACCTTAGGGTCCGCGAAATACCGCTGCAGACGAGGAGTGATCGGAAAGTACCACACCACTTTTCGAGGAGCTTTCTTCCTCTTCTTGTATCGAGTGGCGCCGCACCGGACATATGGTAGACTCCGCATGCTCGTCCCGATAAATGATGCAATTGTTCATGCACACATGGTATTTCACGTGCGGTAAATCCAGAGGACACACGATTTTCTTCGCCTCCTCCAAACTGATCGGGCACTTGTTCCCCTTGGGAAGACGTTCGTGCCATAATGACATGTTCTCGTCGAAGCATGCGTCGGTCATTTTGTGTTTTACCTTCATCTCGAGCCATGAGCGTTACTTTCGGCGGGTATCCTCGGGCCTGCATCCTTCATACAATGGAGTAACCGCGTCTAACTCAAGTTGATCCATCTTGGCTTTCTCTCGGCGGCAGCTCTTGCGTTATCCGTGCAGCTTGAGAAGCAGCTCTTGAATATGAGGGTCCTGCACCCAGCCCATCGATGGTCGGCGTAAATGCGCTCCGCCCGGCATCATCATCTTCATGATCATGCCCGCTGCCCCGCTCGGCATCTTCCTCATCATCATGTCCTGCATCTTCTACATGATGACTGTATGCAACATCACCGTCGTGATCATCTCACAGGGATTCTTCGTCTTCTCGCCCGCCCGAGCCGCGGTGGTTGTCTTGCTGCCCTTCCTCATTTCTTTCCCGTCCCCCATGGACGACTTCGTAGTCATCTTCATTACCTTGCCACCGATAGCCATCCATGAAACCACGCAAGAGCAGGTGGTCCCGCACCTGCCCGGAATCCGGGTCCGCAATAAGGCTCTTCAGCTTGCATCTTCGACACGGACATCTTATCTCCGTCTCGTTCTTTTGAAGCATCTCGGCCTTCGCGGACCTCAAAACCTATTCACGATGCCTTCGGTCATCGTGCGGACCATGGTCGCTGCGGGTAGAGCAAAAGCGATATTTTAGAACCAAGAAAAAATTTGGCATGACTTTCCCTAAAAATAAGACCAAAAGAATGCTTAATGCCAAAATTCTGCTTGAAACGGAAATGAATCAACATTCCGGCAAAATATTGGCAACTATCGCATTTCAAATACCGGTACACCTCCAAACACAAACACATATGCAACACCACAAACATATGCAACACCACGAACATACATAGATCTAGCTAGGCCATAAAAAGTGCATGTGCACATTGTTGTAGGGAGAACAACATAAATATAGCTTCGCCCCTTACTTACCTATCAAAACAAGGTAATTTAACCACTTAATTTGAATGAATCGATGGTGGAAATGAGGTGAAAAAGAGGAGGCACCCGAGACAAGGAGGAGGTGGAGAGAATGAAATGGGGAGAAAGTGAGTGTGGGTAGGAGAGGCTGTCCATAATATGTTGTTGCTGCCCACTTACTAATGGCGCACCAACTCTAAATGCGCCATTAGTAGTTTTGCAAAAAAAACATACTAATGGCGCACTGTGGAACAGTGCGCCATTAGTAGTTTTGCAAAAAAAGGAATAAAAAATATAATAAAAAAACAACATTAGTGGCGCACTTTACGGCAGTGCGCCATTACTAGTTACAACTAGTAATGGCGCCTTGAGTCTGGATGCGCCATTAGTATGTTTGGACAGGCGCACTAGTTCAATTTTTTGATACTAATGGCGCACCTTGGGCCAGGTGCGCCATTAGTAGTTTCAACTCTAATGGCGTATCAGAAGGTGGTGCGCCATTAGTATATACTAATGGCGCACCGCTTGTCTGATGCGTCATTAGTGTCAATCCCATCTATAGCCCTTTTTCTAGTAGTGTGGGTAAAAACATCGTGTCCCTTGTCTCCTGTTACCATCCGCCTAGACACACAATTCGGGACCCCCTACACAAGATCCGCCGGTTTTGACACCGACATTGGTGCTTTCATTGTGAGTTCCTCTGTGCCGTCGCCATCAGGAAGGATGCCTCATCCCGTCTTTAAAGACGACACCGTTGCTAAGGGAGCTCTGGCTGTCGGCCAAACTCTCCGGTTAGGTGGTTTTCTTATGACCGCCTGTTCGGCTGCTGCGCCGACGATGACCTCTCGGGTCATCAAAAGCAATCTTCACCTCAACTCGGAACTCGCCGAGCAGTTAGATCCAATGGAGCTCTCTTCCTTAAGCGAGCTCTTGGATCGCATCGCGCTCACAGGAGTCGCTACAGACTACGATCAGATTGGGCCTAAACCCGATCTGAGAGAGATTAATTCTCCCCAGGTCACCCATCACGTTGCAGTGGTAGAGGGACAATGCGGCGACCCTTCATCTATCTTAAGGACTAGCTATGTCCGGATTCCCGATCCCTCCAAGCCGGATACCCGCGGAGGGGAGGACGTCACTCAAGACCTGAACTTAGAGTCAGGCAACGGGCTAGATTCATTGGACAACCTCCAAGAATCCAAACTTCCAAGTTCGGAAACTCCTTGGCCCCTGAGTCTCAGATTGGGTAAGGTTTCGGATTCAATTCCACCCACCCACCCGAACATAAGCGATCTATCCCAAATTAGGCAAGAGCCCGAGGAAACAGTACATCGTTACTGGGCCAGATTCCTCCTGGTTATGAACAGGATTAAGGACTGCCGCGAGGAAGACACAATTTTATTCTTCTGCAATAATTGCACGGACAAGGGAATCCTCAGCGCCATAAGTCGCCATGAAATTACACGCTTCGCTGACTTGGCGTCCATAGTACGAAAGTACTGTGTGATGGAAAGCGCCTGGAAAACCGAAATAAAATTTTGGGACAATCCGGCCCCGAACACAAGCCCAATCCGAAATAAAAGGATGCATTATCGCCAGACACCCGGGTTAAACACCAAAAAGCAAAAACCCTCTACAGGGCATGGAAACGTACTGGAAGGATGGCTCAATGGACCCTGTAAAATTCACAGTACAAATGGCATCATACCAACTCATAGCCTTACAACATGTTGGATACTCCGGCAGGTGGCCAAAAGTGGCGAAGATCTTCTAATTCCAGAAGCCACAGAAAGCCATCCCAGGGATACCAGTACGGTATTAACAGTCTTCGAGACTTTTGCATCAAATAATATGCGAAAACGAACACTCCGCAGCCTTGCCGAAGTCTACCACGTAGCAACAATAAACCCATGGAGTGACACGGCTATTACTTTTAGTGCCAGTGATGAACCTAAATTCCGAACAGCCCGAGCACCAGCTGCATTGGTCCTCAGTCCAATAGTGGACGGATTTCGCCTTACCAAGGTACTCATGGATGGCGGCAGCGGATTGAACCTCATTTATGAGGAAACCCTTCAAAAATGGAAATAGACTGGAACCGCATTGAGCGAAGCAGCACAACCTTTAGAGGAATAATCCCCAGTCGGGAAGCGCGCTGTACAGGAAAAATCACACTAGATGTGGTGTTCGGCACGCTAGATAATTACAGGTCCGAAGAGGTCACATTCCAAGTGGCCCCGTTCAGTAGCGGATACCACGCTCTGCTAGGGCGGGAGGCGTTTACAATCTTCCAAGCCATACCCCATTACGGGTACATGAAGCTCAAGATGCCCAGACCCAATGGAATCATCACTCTTGCTAGTGATCCGGACATAGCACTTCGCGCCGAAAACAAGACAGCCGCACTGGCCCTCGAGGCACTATCCGAAGCCCTAGCGGCTGAGGAACTGATTGCGCTGCGCTCCACGGTGAATAGGGATGATGTGATACTCGACAAAAGATCCAAGTCCACCTCCTTTAAACCGGCGGACGAAATAGTCAAATTCTAGGTCCATCCAACGGACCCCGCGAAAACAGCTTCCATCGGGCACTGGTTAAACCACGATGTAGGCGCCCGACCGCGAGAGTTCCTACGTGAGCTGGGACATTTTCGCTGGCACCCTTCGGACATGCCAGAATCCCACGCGGTGGCCGAGCACAGCTTAAATATCCTAAAAGGATTCAAGCCAGTCAAACAGGCTCTTCGGCGTTTCTCTGAACCTAAGAGACAAGCCATGGGAGAGGAACTAGCGAAGCTATTGGAGGCCGGATTCATAAGAGATATAAAACATCCGGACTGGCTAGCAAACCTAGTGATGATACCGAAGAAGGACAAATCCTGGCGCCTGTGCGTCGATTTTAAGGACCTCAATAAGGCTTGCCCAAAGGATCCCTTCCCCCTCCCCCGCATCGATCAAATTATCGACGCTATCATGGGTTCACGATTCATTGTGTTTCCTCGACGCATACTCCGGCTACCATCAAATTAAGATGGCAGAGCCAGACCAAGCTGCAACAACATTCATCACACCATACGGCCCATTCTGCTTCAACACAATGCCCTTCGGGCTAAAAAAACGCCGGCGCAACATATCAGCGCATGATTCAGACATGTCTGGCAAACCAGATCGGCAAAACAGTGGAAGCATACGTAGATGACGTGGTCGTCAAAACAAGACATGTCGAATCTCTAGTAGACGACTTGAGGCTCACATTCGATAACCTACGAACATACGACATCAAGCTCAACCCGGAAAAATGCGTTTTCGGCGTACCAGCTGGAAAGCTCTTGGGCTTCATTGTATCCGATAGAGGAATTGAAGCAAATCCAGCCAAGATCCGAGCTCTGTCACAATTGGATATCCCAAAGGACCTCAAACAAATACAAAAACTAACCGGATGCGTGGCAGCTCTAAGCCGCTTTATCTCCCGCTTGGGAGAAAAGGCATTACCCCTTTATCGCCTCCTTCGGCGCACCGAACACTTTGAATGGACGGATGCCGCGACGGCCGGACTCGACGAAATAAAAGCCATATTGGCAACAAACCCAGTCCTGGCCATGCCAAACATTGGCGAACCAATGCTATTATACATTGAAGCAACCCATCAGGTTGTAAGCGCAGTGCTCGTCGTCGAACGAGAAACGGACGGACACAAATTCCCCCTTCAAAAGCCGGTTTATTATGTGTCCACTGTCCTTACTCTGTGCAAGTCACGGTACCCGCATTATCAAAAGATAGCGTACGCGGTATTTATGGCATCCCGGAAGCAGCGACACTACTTTCAAGAGTGTTCAATCACGGTAGCCTCGGAAGTGCCACTTAACGATATTATAAACAACCGCGACGCGACGGGCCTGATTGCAAAATGGGCCATTGAGCTCCTCCCGTTCGACATAACTTACAAGCCACGACGAGCTTTTAAGTCGCAAGTTTTGGCCGACTTCGTCGCCGAATGGACGGAAGCCGAACTCCCTAAAGAGTACGACACATATTCAAACTGGATCATGCACTTCGACGGCTCCAAAATGTTGGCCGGTCTAGGGGCTGGCGTCGTTTTGACGTCCCCCACAGGAGAATCTGATTCATCACGTACTCGAGATAATGTATACGGACTCCAACAATGCAGCCGAATATGAGGCCCTTCTACATGGTCTCCGGATGGCGGTATCCATGGGCATTCAACGCCTAGAGGTGCGGGGATTCGAACCTCGCGATATCCCAAATAAATGGAGACTTTGATGCCAAGGATCTGAAAATGGCAGCTTACCGCCGCGCCGTCCTAAAAATGTCATTTCGGTTCGAGGGCTCGAATTTCACCATATAGCGGGAAAATAATCGGTGGCAGATATCACAGCGCATCGGCATAAGCGTGATGTAGTCCCCCAACATCTTCTTGGAAAGGCTGTTCAAGCCATCCGTAGGATGGGAGGGGAACCTGCAATAACAGCCCGGACCCAACCGCCTTGCCGAGCACGAACACTCGACATAATTGGAGGCTCGCCAGCGAAATAACATCTTCATTACGTAATAATGACCGTCATCGCCCGTGGACAGAACCATTCCTTGCCTACCTTACTAGGCAGGAACTCCCCGAGGACCAAAACGAGGCACGCTGCATAGTGCGGCGATCTAAAGCCTATAAAGTCCATGAGGGAGAGCTTTATAAGAAAATCACCACCGGAGTCCTTCAAAGGTGCATCTCCGAAGAGGAAGGGCGGAACCTTCTGGCTGAAATTCATGCCGGACTCGGCGGTCATCACGCCGCAGCTCGGGCCCTTGTAAGCAAGGCCTTTCGTACAGGCTTTTATTGGCCGACGGCCCCGGCAGACGCTCAAGACTTAGTCCAACGATGCGTTGGTTGCCAGCTTTTCGCAAACCAAAGTCATATGCCACCCACCGCCCTCCAAACTATCCCCATCACTTGGCCCTTCACGGTCTGGGGGCTTGACATGGTTGGACCCCTTAAAGGAGGAACCCACAAGAAAAAATACTTACTGGTCATGGTGGATAAGTTCACCAAATGGATAGAAGCCAAGCACATTAAGACGGCCGAATCCGGACCGGTGATAGACTTCATATCCGGGGTCGTACACTGTTACGGCGTCCCCCACAGCATCATCACTAATAACTGCACGAACTTTACGGCCGACGAGGTAAAACTCCGGTGCAAAAACATGGGCATCAAGCTCAATTATGCTTCCGTCTATCCCACAAACTAACGGCCAGGTCGAGCGAGCAAATGGTCTCATCATGAGCGGCATCAAACCCAGATTAGTGCGGTCCCTTAAGAAATCTAACACGCACTAGGTAGAGGAGCTCGACTCCGTACTCTGGGGGCTGCGGACCACGCCGAATCGCACCACCGGATACACACCATTCTTCATGGTATTCGGCGCAGAGGCGGTTTTGCCCTGCGACATAATTCATGACTCACCTCGTATGCGCATGTACGAAGAAAGAGAAGCCGAGCTCGATCGACAGGACAGTCTGGACGCCTTGGAGGAGGAGCGCGACGTGGCAAAAGCCCGTTCCACATTCTATCAACAGCAGGCTTGAAGATACCAAAGCAAAGAAGTATGGGCCAAAACTTACAATGTTGGCGAATTAGTTCTATGCCTGCCGGATAAGAAAAAGGACAAACTCAAGCCCAACTGGGAAGGTCCCTTCATTATTGACCAAGTCCTGACTGGTGGAGCGTACCGTCTGCGAGACGCATCGGATAACCGACTCGAGCCAAACCCATGGAACGCAGCCCGTCTCCGAAGATTCTACGCCTAGCGCCGGACTCTGTGTTTGTCTCCTTCCTCTGTCCATTTTTTATACAATATCTGTCTTACATTTCTCTCCTTCTCCCCTCCTTTCCTCTTATAGCCTTTAAGGGCTCATCCGTGCCTTGTTTGCACACAACCCACGTGCTATCCGCGCTCATTAGACCTGGGGGCTTCTTTAACAGAAGCTTATTTATACGGGCTTCATGCCCAAGACATGTGTCACACTTCCGCATTTACCTTTTATTCACCATTATATGCATCGATATGACTTAAGTTTTGGCCAAGCTGGGGTGCCTGGCTCCTGTGCTTACCCCTACGTTCCCAATTGTTCAGCTAGGTGGTAAAGGGAGCACCTCTGCGATTGTTACTGCCGGGTCAGCCGGATGTGTACCTCAGACTGGGTGAAGCCGAAAGCTAGCATTCTTAAGGGAATATTCGGTCAGTGAACTAAAGATGATTTCTCATTTGTTTATTTATCCGCCCCCAGATGTTTTTCCTGCGTCTCTTTTCGCAGTCCGGACATGCACTTTAGGGCATGCCTCCTAGGGAAAGGAACCCCTAACGGAACTATTCTCCCTGGAAGATGTTTCTTACTAACCATGTAATATAACATAACTAGTTGGGCACTTGTCTGTTCAAGCAATAAATGACCCCTACGCCTGGTCTCCATGCATGCCCCGGTTCTTACATAACCGAGAGGGTATTTGGACACACTCCGGACCGTCGGGTCCCGAGGTTGAAGCGAAAAGGTCTGCCATGACAAACGATCTACAATCCGGCTAGAAGGCATTATACATGTCACTTAAAATTACATAGTCAATTTGACTGATTGTATTCCTCTTCAATACCATCCAATAGGCTGTCTAGTTTACAGTCTTGTTGGGAATACTTTGCGGCCAATTCTACTTGGCCGTACACTAAGCTCACAGGGATCTCCTTCCCATCGGGCCCCACAGGTCCGACCTCGGCCAGGTCAGCCTTCGTGTACCGTGTCTTCACCATGGCCCAGGCCTCCCTGGCGCCTTGACGGTAGGCCGATATCTTCCACAATCGGAAGCACCGCTGCACTCCCTTCAGTTTCTCTGCAAGCTCTCCAAGGCCTTCGGGCATGGATATGGATGGCCACAAGGCCTGAGCGACGCCTTGCATCACCTGCCGAACTCGTTTGTGCAGTTGTGAGAGCTCGGGAAGAAGGTCACCCGTAGAACCGGGCATTTCCTCTGCAGGACGACCTGTTAGCATACCCTCACGGACATAACTTTCATCGACGGCTTCCTCACCGAACTCTTTTTCAAAGTTCGTTCAAGCACTTACTAAATATGCCGCGTCGAAGCCGCTGATTCTCCTTAACGGTGTCCGACAGCTGGGCACGAACATCCTTTTGTTCTACGCCCAGCTTGGTGTTGGCATCTTGGAGATCGTTCTTCTCCCGCCTCACCTTGGTCAGCATGCTCTCACCAGCCTTTAGCTGAGGTAGGAGTTGTTGCTTGTCCGGATCTAATCCGGCGCCATCTGCAATTTTATTGTCAGACTTGCATACACGCCGCACTTTATTTGGTACTTATCATTTGAAGGATATATTACCAGAGGGGGTCTCTTTGGGCTCCCCTGCTGCGGCTAGTGCGGCCTCAAGTTGGACTCTGCACTCTTCGAGCTCCTGGGACAGTTGGGTATTCTTTTCTGTAAGAACCTGCATAACAATTGATCCTTAAATCAGTTATTCTAACTGTTTCAAGTCTCAGGGGCTACTGATATATATAATCATCAAATCTTCTCACCCGTATGTCTTTTACATACTGCTCCGTGGCTCTGGCTAGACCATTTTGAGTGGCACGGAGTTATGCATCTCCGAATTGAAGGCATCCAATGCCTCTTGGGAGAAACAAGCATCGCGAAGAACTGTCCGGCGACGCCTGTGGTTCATGGCACTCTCCACCTCGGAATTGGTGGCGGATAGCCTGTCCGCATCCTCTATCAGAGGAGCGTCCGGTGCGCGCCTCGTGTTCGCCTCCGCTTCCGGACCAGGCCTTGGAGCCTGGCTGGTGGAGGCGCAATTGGCAACCTCCCCGGATATAGTCCGGCGAGCGCTCTTTTTCCTGAAGAGAGCATGAGCGTTAGTATGCCTTGAAGGAATAACACCTGGGAATAAGATGGCGCGCCATACCATTGCACCGGCGTCTCAATCCGGACTGCACTTCTTTTCAGCCTGCTGGGCCTTGCTGCCCCTTATTGGCTAGTCGCCACAGGCTCGGCCTTCCGCCTCAAGGACTTCCCCTGTAAAACACCATTGGTATACGGTGATAAAAAATAAGCGGGGTGGATCATTTTCAAAGTATAGGGGACTTCGGTCTCAGTTACCTGTGAGGCCGGAAGCAGTTCGGGATAATCGGCCGTAATGGTCATCAAGGCATTGTCCTTGCTCAATTGATGAAACACCCCATCGATCAGCTCCACAGATAAGTCCGGATCCTCTTCGGAGGCCGGGTCGAGGGACCGTTCCGGATCCTCGGGTTGTGGAGGAGGGCTGTTTATTTCCTTTACAGCCTGGCGCAGCTCCTGCGTTGAAATCGCTACACTGAATACTTAACTATGGGAATATGAAACGGATGGGCGAGTAAAAGTGTCCGCTTACCCAGCTTGGAGGATTGTACATAGAAAATCCGTCCCGTGGGTTGACGCAGAGAAATTCCTCCTCCTCTCCCTTGTACAAACCGGACAAGATCTTTATTAGAGCTGCAACCGATTCCGGCCCCTTACGGCCGCAGCGGGTGGCGTTGTCCTCCCCGTTGAAGTCCCACATGGGGTGGCCTCTATACTGAAGCGGCTGCACCCCTCGCATAATGCATGCGGCCATGACCCCGATCATGGTCAGTCCGGAATGAGCTAACAACCTTATCCGGCCCGTCAGGTAAAGAACGTCCTTGTCATTTTCCTTCTGAGGGCTCCGTGGACGCCAGCTTACGCGCTTCTTCAGGGGAGCATTATCAAACTCAGGAAGGCCAATCCGAATAGGATCCGGCAGGGGAACGTCTTCTATATAAAACCATTCTGAAGGCCAGTCCTCGGACGCCTTCTTTGGGGTTCCGGATAGATATCCGGTCCCGGCGATGCGCCACACCTCGGCTCCGCCCACTTGATATACTGACCCCTTCTGAGAATGGGGCACAAGGCAGAACAGCTTCTTCCACAACGCGAAATGAGCCTCGCAGCCCAAAAACAGCTCGCAAAGGGCTACGAAGCCCGCAATATGCAATATGGAGGCAGGCGTAAGGTTGTGCAACCGGAGGCCGTAGAACTCCAGGAGCCCCCGGAGAAACGGATGAATTGGAAATCGAGCCCTCTTATCAAATAAGGGACAAGGCATACCCGCTCTCCTTTGGAGGGATTAGGGACGCTCTCCGCTTGCTCTCCGCCATTATAGGTGGCAAGCCCGGCTCGAACCGGGACCTGTAGGCCGGGGGGAGAAATCCCTTGGTTTGGAGCATCACTAGCTCATTTGTCGGGATGGAACATCTCTCCCAATCTCCGTGAGGGCTGGGAGGCGGAAGGAGGAGCTGCGTCGACTGGCCATGATGGAATGGATCTCTGTCGGATGCGCTCCGATGAATGCTCGCGAAGGGAAGATGGTGTGATTCGGATCTAGATCCTCGTCTCTTTAATAGGCAGCTAATTTGCGCAGCTAGGGGGGTAAAATGTGAAAACACCCTGGCTTTTCGCATTCGTTTGACACGTGGAAGATGGCCATTATTGGGCGTGGAAGCCAAGGAGCGCAACATTCACAAGAAGCCGGACACTATTCAACAGATATATGAAATTTGGAGAAGAACCCGCCTTGCAATGCCGAAGACAAATCTGCGCGCCGGACTCATCGTCATTGAAGCCTGGTTCGGGAGACTCTTGAGGAGTCTGGATTAGGGGGTGTCGGATAGCCGGACTATACCTTTTGGTCGGACTCTTGGACTATGAAGATACAAGATTCAAGACTTCGTCCCGTGTCCGGATGGGACTTTCCTTGACGTGGAAGGCAAGCTTGGCGATACAGATATGTAGATCTCCTACCATTGTAACCGATTCTGTGTAACCCTAGCCCTCTCCGGTGTCTATATACGGAGGGTTCTAGTCCATAGGACGAACAACAATCATACCATAGGCTAACTTCTAGGGTTTAGCCTCCTTGATCTCGTGGTAGATCTACTCTTGTACTACCCATATCATCAATATTAATCAAGCAGGAGTAGGATTTTACCTCCATCGAGAGGGCCCGAACCTGGGTAAAAACATCGTGTCCCTTGTCTCCTGTTACCATCCGCCTAGACGCACAGTTCGGGACCCCCTACCCGAGATCCGCCGGTTTTGACACCGACAGGCGCGTTATGCCTGGAGATTGCTGGATCAGGTGGGATTCGGTCGTGCCCACTGATTCTCCGTTAAGGAGGGAGCGGTGCGAAGCTCCGCTATCTCTTACCATCATGGGCTATGTTTAGTTCCATGGTGAAGTCAGAGGCGGAGAATCTCATGGAAGTCGAGATCGGAGGACTAGTAATGGTGATTGGAGCCTTTGTGGCGATTAGAAACTTGCTTGGAGTTTCGTATTTTGTAGCTGCGATATGTAAGTGGGGGCGGCAGCACAGGTGCAGTTCAAAGTCTTACCTCTCAGGATAAAAATCCAAGGTCTGACCTTAATTGGTTATACTTGGCAATGGCCTTGTTGAAGACATTGTTTTAAAAGCGGGGACTATCTTCGGGGTGAAAACCGAAGATCTACGATCGGGTGACGATGTTGCTTTTGCACTGTTTCCTTCTTTGAGACGTCACTTTCGGAGAACTTGGACTCCAGGTGTTGTTTTGATGGTGGTTGTACTGCTGCTGCAAGGACTGAAACTCTGTAGCGGGGCTTTTATTTTTTTAGCTTCTTCTTCTTTTTTCTTGGTTGTGTGCATCCGTAATTCCATAAGGGTATTGTGTTGTTGCAGAGATAGGGTGTTATTGGTATCTTCACGATATTAATATATTCCCTTTGTCAATATAAAATCAGACTTTTTAAATGTTGAGTATCCTCATCTAGAAATGCATGAAAAGCTTATAATGAAATTATTATTAGCTTAGGGACAAACTAATAGCACAAAACAGATGCACATATTAGTGGGCTCCAATATCTATTGTAGATTAATTATTTTTCTTGAGGATTTGCAAACTTACTTTCCTGAAGGAGGGAGGCGTGCCGAAGTTTGGTATGCGTCCTGACTCCTGAACGGAGAAGACAGCAAAAGAAACCGCAACAGGCCAGTAGAATAATGGTAATGGGCCAGCTCCATTTGCCGGCTAGACACGCCTGCGTTGGATTTGGGCCAAATATAAGTAGTTCAATTGACCGTCGTCCAAGGAACGGCAGTATGTCAAGCCGGCCAGAGACAAAAACGTCCCTAAAAAAAGCCAGAGACAAAAACGAGCAAGTGGGTGCAGGAGAAACTGAAAAGTTTTTTTTTTTAAGAAAACTTAGCCGTGCTACAAAAGATTAATTGAATTTCACACTTAGTTGGATTCTCATCGAGTAGTTGCTAACTTGCTAAGCTAAGTGTGACCACAATTATTTCGGCGAAGCTAAGTTCCCATCTGTTCTGTCTGCTGCGGCGCCGGCGACTACTACTCTAGTACGAATCCGTGACCACTCGTACACATTGCAACCTCTCGATGTGTTCGGCGTTATTTTGTTTGACTTTGACCGGTGAGTGAGAGTAGACGTCAACCGTCAGCGGACAAGATCTCGTGGACACGGACGTTTAGTTCAGGCTTGACTCACAAGTCACACACTGTGTAACTGAGACCCCGTGTTCCAAGCCTGAATACTGGCACTTCACACACGTTCGCTGAAATGGAATACCTACCGGTGCTCATAAATTGGGCGGGAGAAGCTTTGATTGGGTCAGATCAGTTGACCCGTTGCAAACTTGCAAACTTTTCTTCGAACGCCCGAACATTTCCACAAGAGTAGACTTCTTTGGTTTATATAAGCATGACCAAATCGGGCAGAGTACGGCCGCAGCTACGGCCAGGAAATCCACGCACGACAGCAACGTAACGTTTGTGTCAATGGCTGTACATAGCACGTCGCAACTGTGGCTTCAGACTTTTTTTTTTTTTTTTTTTGCGATTGGCTTCAGACTTCAGTGTAGCGAAATTCTTCGCAAGATAAGAGATCTTTCTTTGGAATTTGTAGCCTGTGATTTGTAAACGTTCCTCGCACCCCGCTGTGCACGGGACGATCCATACTACCAAAAGAATTGTGCCACTGCTACCAAGTATACAAACCATTTTGTTTTTAGATGAAAAAGAGCTCAAGTATACTACTCCCTCCGTCCGGAAATACTTGTCATTAAAATATTAGTTCTAGATACATCTCTTTTTATCCATTTTGATAACAAGTATTTCCGAATGGGAGTACTCCCTCCGTCCGAAAATGCTTGTCATCAAAATGAATAAGAATGGATATATCTATAAAAATGAATAAGAAGGGATGTATCTATAACTAAAATATGTCTATATACATCTTCTTTTATTAATTTTGATGACAATTATTTCTAGACGGAGGGAGTATTTCTTTACGGATGTGATAACTGATAACTATAATTTCTTTACGGATGATGTATACACCGCTTTTCCTCCCATTTCGATCACAGCTTTGCCTTTCTGCCGGGCCTCCTTTTCAGCGCACCCACGTAATGCGGCCGTCATGGTGGCGTCATGGGACCCATCGCCTCGCTGTCGAGCACAAAGGAGGAGAGCACGGGCCACACACACGGCAACAACGACGAGTCTTTTATCTTTTTTCTGGATTGACGGAGTCATCCATATGCGCATCGCCGCCACGAGGCAAAATTTCGTGTTTTGATCCTTTTGACAAAGAATTTCAGGATCTGACCCTGGTTGCAAAAAAATTCAGGATCTAAGCCTTTTGCTACCGCCAGGGGCTCTGGCGTTAGGGTTATACAGCCTACCGTCAAGGCCCATGGCGGTAGGGTGCGACGGAAGGGGACGACGGCCGTTTCCGCGTGCTGACGTGGATAAGTACCCTACCATAGGGGGGCTCGTGGTAGGCTGTCTAACCCTACCGCCAGAGCCCCTGGCGGTAGGGTGTAGCAGGGTTTTGCCGTACAACCCTTCTGTAAAGAAATGTGCATTGGACCTGGCGGTAGGCTGTGTGACCCTACCGCCAGTCCCCCTAGCGGTAGGGTCCTCTGTTTTCTAGTGTAATGTTTCTGTAACGAAAAATGGAAGGGCCCTGGCGGTAGGTGCGCCCTACCGCCATGGGGGATGGCGGTAGGCCGTCTGACCCTACCGCCAGGGTCCTTGGCGGCAGGGTCCTGTGTTTTGTTGTTTCTAGTTCATTTGGTTGCTTGTTTTCAAATGCAATATGACAGCAATATCACAACAAGTTTTACAAATATGACAACAATATCACAGATTTTAAACAATTAAACTTGGGCATCACATAGATCCACATTAGATAATTTGTGCATATAACATTTCAAACGAACTTCAACGGAGTTCCACGTAGTAGCAAACACATAGATCCACAAATAGCAAACACATAGTTCCACGTAGTTTCATAACCACTAGACAAGTTCAACCAAACGAAGTTCAACCAAACTAAAAGAGCCAAGTATCGAAGAGCATAATCAGTTGCTCCTTCCCCTCTTGGAGGAACGGTCCTCGTTACTCTTTGAACGAGTCTCTTCGGTCTTCTTCTTGGACCGTCGAGGAATCGGTCTCTGGAAAGGGTCCGGACTCAGCAAATCCTTCTTTTTCAGATTCCTCTTCGGCAGCTGAGATGCTTGAGATGTTTGAGTTGATGGAGGTCCATAATCTTCATCGTACTCCTCCTCCCCGTTTCTCTCATCCTCCTCCTCCTCCCCTTCTTCATGTGTGGCCTCCTCATCCTCATCCTCTTCCTCCTCCTCCTCCTCCTCCTCCCCAACCAACCTAGACGACGAGGGAGCATGGCTCGATGAGCCAATGAGACCACAATGGCTCTGGTGATAAGCTTCAAGCCCGACCCGGCTTGACACACCCAAGCAACCCTACCCGACTTGCGACAACGCTGCCTGAACTTCGCACTCACAATGAAACAAGGTCATAATAAGTATCGGATCGGTGATTACAAGTGAACAAGATGCATCTGTTCAAGAGGCTAAAATTGTACCTTCATCGTCCCCCTCACTCTGGTCTCAGATTGTACGCTCCCGGGAAGATCACCTAGTGCATCTGAGGCTTCAAAGATGCATCTGTTCAGCTCACCGGACTGCAACGGCATAAGTCAGTCACGATGACGAATAAAATATTTTAAATACAACCGTCGGTTCAAACTTACCACTCTGTTGATGAGGGGTGCAAACTCCCTAAATCCACTGTGCATGTCTCTGATGCGATGCGGTATGCCTGTTCGTCGTGGTCATCCCTCTCGACTCATGATGTCTTCCGCCGTCCACCGAGGCCTGAGACGAAGACGGTGCTTCTGGCCATCATCGTACCACCTCATGTGTCGGCCCAGGTAAGCATCCCAGTCACTCACTTTCCTCTCCCCATCTTTATGGAACCTCCGTCGGTTCCACTCTGTCACATGAGTTTGATGCTCCTCTCCCTAGTCTGTGATTGACTGATTCTTCTGCCGGCTCATCCTGCAAGGCATAAACAACAAGAATCATCATAAGCGCAATAAGATCATCATAAGCAACAAGAAACATGATAATCGTAATGAAATCATGGGCACAGACAACAAAGAGCTCACAGGTGGAGCGCGTGGCCGCCGGTATCGGTGGGCTGGCCCGGTGGGGTATGCTGATAAATCCCAAACTGCGTGGCCACGCGTTGTGGCAAGTGCCACTCGACGGCCTACACACAGATCATGGGCATGATGCACCGCCAGAGACCACGGTCCGCATCGCATATCACGTTCAGATCAAAGTCCCACTCTCGGTCTTGTCGATACGGCCACCAGTTTACCTATTACATGTACCTTGGTAAGTTCGCACTCTCAGTCAAAAGTGGAATCAAAGAGAACGGTGTTGAGCGAGTTCATATACCTGCGTATGCGTCAAAGCGTCCAACTCGTTGGTGTAGGTCTTGTATGAAGTCTTGTTTAGGCCCGTGTAGAGTTTGACAACGTCCCACTCGTAAGCTACGGTGGGGTTTCGAGTCGGAAGCAAGTTTGCAAAAACTAATTGGAGGGATTGGAGGAGCTTACGTTTCTCTCTTCGGGGCCATCTCGATCCGCAAAAACGATGAAGAATCGGTGAAGATCCAAGGGGGGAGTGGAGGAGATGAGAGAGGGAGAGATGGGCGACTTGGGGGAGAAAATGAGGAACTGCCGACGGGGGGAGGGGGATGGGTGGGGAGATGGGCAGGGGCACGAGGGTTTCGGGGCAAATAACTGCCCGGACCCTACCGCCGAGGCCTGGCGGTAGGGTTAGACAACCTACCGCCAGTCCACTTGCGATGCGGTCTGACGGAGGGGGACGATCGTTTCAGCGTCTTGGCGTGGATAAGTACCCCTACCGCCACTGGCGGTAGGCTGCTTCTTGAGCCCTGGCGGTAGGAAAAAGGGTCAAATTCTGAAAAAAATTCGAACCGGGGTTAGATCCTGAAATTCTTTGTCAAAAGGGTCAAAACACAAAATTTTGCCAAAATTTCTTGTTTTGACCCTTTTGAAAAAGAATTTCTAGATCTGACTTGCTGCAAAAAAATTCGGATTTGACCCTTTTACCGCCGAGGTTACAGCGATGAGGTTATCTGACCTACCGCCATGGCCCATGGCGGTAGGGTGCGACGGAGGGACGGCGGCCGTTTCCACGTGCTGACTGTTGGGGAACGTAGTAATTTCAAAAAAATTCCTACGCACACGCAAGATCATGGTGATGCATAGCAACGAGAGGGGAGAGTGTTGTCCACGTACCCTCATAGACCGAAAGCGGAAGCATTAGCACAACGCGGTTGATGTAGTCGTACGTCTTCATGATCCGACCGATCAAGTACCGAACGTACGAATTTGGACTAGGGGGGAGGGGACTAGGGGGGAGGGGAGCGCGGCCCTGCCCTGCCCTCCTCTCCTCTCTTCCACCAAGGCCCACTAAGGCCCATTAAGTTCCCGAGGGGTTCCGGTAACCTCCTGGTACACCTGTAGAGCACCTTTATAATCACCCAGTTACGTTGTGACGTTTGGTAGCACACAAAGTGTTCCTCCGGTAAACGGGAGTTGCATAATCTCATAGTCATAGGAACATGTATAAGTCATGAAGAAAGCAATAGCATCATGCTAAACGATCGTGTGCTAAGCTAAAGGAATGGGTCATGTCCATCACATCATTCTCCTAATGATGCGATCCCGTTAATCAAATGACAACTCATGTCTATGGTTAGGAAACATAACAATCTTTGATCAACGAGCTAGTCAAGTAGAGGCATACTAGTGACACTCTGTTTGTCTATGTATTCACACATGTATTATGTTTCCGGTTAATACAATTCTAGCATGAATAATAAACATTTATCATGATATAAGGAAATAAATAATAACTTTATTATTGCCTCTAGGGCATATTTTCTTGAGTCTCCCACTTGCACTAGAGTCAATAATCTAGATTACACAAGAATGATTCTAACACCCATGGAGCCTTGGTGTTGATCATGTTTTGCTCGTGGAAGAGGCTTAGTCAGCGGGACTACAACATTGATTCGTATGTATCTTGCAAATTTCTATGTCTCCCACGGACTAGATCCGGATGGAATTGAAGCGTCTCTTGATGTGTTTGGTTCTCTTACGAAATCTGGATTCCTTCGCCAAGGCAATTGCACCAGTATTATCACAAAAGATTTTCATTGGACCCGATGCACTAGGTATGACACCTAGATCGGATATGAACGTCTTCATCGAGACTCCTTCATTTCTTTGCTTCGAAGCAGCTATGTACTCTGCTTCACATGTAGATCCATACGGCGCTTTGTTTAGAACTGCACCAAGCAGCGGCTCCACCGTTCAATGTAAACACGTATTCGGTTCGCGATTTAGAATCGTCCGGATCAGTGTCAAAGCTTGCATCAACGTAACCATTTACGATGAGCTCTTTGTCACCTCCATATACGAGAAACATATCCTTAGTCCTCTTCAGGTACTTCAGGATGTTCTTGACCGCTGTCCAGTGATCCACTCCTGGATTACTTTGGTACCTCCCTGTTAGACTTATAGCAAGGCACACATCAGTGCGGTACACAGCATTGCATACATAATAGAGCCTATGGCTGAAGCATAGGGAACATCTTTCATTTTCTCTCTATCTTACGTAGTGGTGGGGCATTGAGTCTTACTCAACTTCACACCTTATAACACAGCAAGAACCCTTTCTTTGCTTGATCCATTTTGAACTTCTTCAAAACTTTGTCAAGGTATGTGCTTTGTGAAAGTCCAATTAAGCGTCTTGATCTATCTCTATAGATCTTAATGACCTATATGTAAGTAGCTTCACCGAGGCCTTTCATTGAAAAATTCTTATTCAAGTATCTCTTTATGCTATCCTAAATTCTATATCATTTCCAATCAACAATATGTCATCCACATATAATATTAGTAATGCTTTCTGAGCTCCCACTCACTTTCTTGTAAATACAGGATTCTCCAAAAGTGCATACAAAACCAAATGCTTTGATCACACTATCAAAGCGTTTATTCCAACTCGAGAGGCTTGCACCAGTCCATAAATGGATCGCTGTAGCTTGCACACTTTGTTAGCTCCCTTTGGATCGACAAAACCTTCAGGTTGCATCATATACAACTCTTCTTCCGGAAATCCATTCAGGAATGCAGTTTTGACATCCATCCGCCAAATTTCATAATCATAAAAATGCGGCAATCGCTAACATGATTCGGACGGACTTAAGCATCGCTTCTGGTGAGGTCCCATCGTAGTCAATCCCTTGAACTTGTCGAAAACCTTTACGCAACAAGTCGAGCTTTGTGAACAATAACATTACCGTCGGTGTCGGTCTTCTTCTTGAAGATCCATTTATTCTCAATTGCTTGCCGATCATCGGGCAAGTCAATCAAAGTCCACACTTTGTTCTCATACATGGATCCCATCTCAGATTTCATGGCCTCAAGCCATTTTGCAGAATCTGGGCTCACCATCGCTTCTTCATAGTTCGTAGGTTCATCGTGATCTAGTATCATGACTTCCAGAACAGGATTACCGTACCACTCTGGTTTGGATCTTATTCTGGTTGATCTACGAGGTTCAATAGCAAATTGATCTGAAGTTCCATGATCATCATCATTAACTTCCTCACTAATTGGTGTAGGCGTCACAGAAACCGGTTTCTGTGATGAACTACTTTCCAATAGAGGAGCAGGTACATTTACCTCATCAAGTTCTACTTTCCTCCCACTCACTTCTTTCGAGATAAACTCCTTCTCTAGAATGGATCCATTCTTAGCAACGAATGTCTTGCCTTCGGATCTGTGATAGAAGGTGTACCCAACCGTCTCCTTTGGGTATCCTATGAAGACACATTTCTCCGATTTGGGTTCGAGCTTATCAGGTTGAAGCATTTTCACATAAGCATCGCAGCCCCAAACTTTCAGAAACGACAGCTTTGGTTTCTTGCCAAACCATAGTTCATAAGGCGTCGTCTCAACGGATTTCGATGGTGCCCTATTTAACGTGAATGCGGCCATCTCTAAAGCATAACCCCAAAACGATAGCGGTAAATCAGTAAGAGACATCATAGATCGCACCATATCTAGTAAAGTACGATTATGACGTTCATACACACCATTACGCTGTGGTGTTTCCGGTGGCGTGAGTTGCGAAACTATTCCGCATTGTTTCAAATGTAGACCAAACTCGTAACTCAAATATTCTCCTCCACGATCAGATCGTAGAAACTTTATTTTCTTGTTACGATGATTTTCAACTTCACTCTAAAATTCTTTGAACTTTTCAAATGTTTCAAACTTATGCTTCATTAAGTAGATATACCCATATCTGCTTAAATCACGAAGGTGAGAAAATAACGATATCCGCCACGAGCCTCAACATTCATCGGACCACATACATCTGTATGTATGATTTCCAACAAATCTGTTGCTCTCTCCATAGTAACGGAGAACGGCGTTTTAGTCATCTTGCCCATGAGGCACGGTTACGCAAGTACCAAGTGATTCATAATCAAGTGGTTCCAAAAGTCCATCAAGATGGAGTTTCTTCATGCGCTTTACACCGACATGACCTAAACGGCGGTGCCACAAATAAGTTGCACTATCATTATCAACTCTGCATCTTTTGGTTTCAACATTATGAATATGTGTATCACTACTATCGAGATTCATCAAAAATAGACCACTCTTCAAGGGTGCATGACCATAAAAGATATTACTCATATAAATAGAACAACCATTATACTTTGATTTAAATGAATAACCGTCTCGCATCAAACAAGATCCAGATATAATGTTCATGCTCAACGCTGGCACCAAATAACAATTATTTAGGTCTAATACTAATCCCGAAGGTAGATGTAGAGGTACTGTGCCGACCGTGATCACATCGACTTTGGAACCATTTCCCACGCACATCGTCACCTCATCCTTTGCCAGTGTTCGCTTAATCTGTAGTCCCTGTTTCGAGTTGCAAATATTAGCAACAGAACCAGTATCAAATACCCAGGTGCTATTGCGAGCTCTAGTAAGGTACACATCAATAACATGTATATCATATATACCTTTGTTCACCTTGCCATCCTTCTTATCCGCCAAATACTTGGGGCAGTTCCGCTTCCAGTGACGATGCGCTTGCGAGAAGCACTTCGATTTCGGGCTTAGGTCCAGACTTGGGTTTCTTCTCTGGCGACAACTTGCTTGTTGTTCTTCTTGAAGTTCCCCTTCTTCTTCCCTTTGCCCTTCTTCTTGAAACTAGTGGTCTTATTGACCATCAACACTTGATGCTCCTTCTTGATTTCTACCTCTGCAGCCTTTAGCATTGCGAAGAGCTCGGGAATTGTCTTATCCATCCCTTGCATATTATAGTTCATCACAAAGCTCTTGCAGCTAGGTGGAAGTGATTGGAGAATTACATCAATGGCGCTATCATCCGGAAGATTAACTCCCGGTTGAATCAAGTGATTACAATACCCAGCCATCTTGAGTATATGCTCCTTGTGAACTATTCTCCTCCATCTTGCAGCTATAGAACTTATTGGAGACTTCATATCTCTCAATCGGGCATTCTTCTGGAATATTAACTTCAACTCTTGGAACATCTCATATGCCCCATGACGTTCAAAACGTCGTTGAAGTCCCAGTTCTAAGCCGTAAAGCATGGCACATTGAACTATCGAGTAGTCATCAGCTTTGCTCGCGGATGTTCTTAACGTCGTCGGTTGCATCAAGACGGGCCTGGCACCCAGCGGTGCTTCCAGGGCGTAATTCTTACATGCAGCAATGAGGATAATCCTCAAATTACGGACCCGATCCGTGTAATTGCTACCATCATCTTTCAACTTTGCTTTCTCAAGGAACACATTAAAATTCAACGGAACAACAAAGACGGGCCATCTATCTACAATCGAGACATAGACAAGCAAGATACTATCAGGTACTAAGTTCATGATAAATTTAAGTTCAATTAATCATATTACTTAAGAAATCCCACTTAGAAAGACATGCCTCTAATCCTCTAAGTGATCACGTGATCCAAATCAACTAAACCATAACCAATCATCACGTGAAATGGAGTAGCTTTCAATGGTGAACATCACTATGTTGATCATATCTACTATATGACACGCTCGAACTTTCGGTCTCAGTGTTCCTAGGCCATATCTGCATATGCTAGGCTCGTCAGGTTTAACCTGAGGATTCTACGTGTGCAAAAACTGGCTTGCACCCGTTGTAGATGGACGTAGAGCTTATCACACCCGATCATCAAGTGGTGTATGCAGGCACGACGAACTTTGTAGCAACGGTGCATACTCGGGAGAACACTTTTATCTTGAAATTTAGTGAGAGATCATCTTATAATGCTACCGTCAATCAAAACAAGATAAGATGCATAAAAGATAAACATCACATGCAATCAATATAAGTGATATGATATGGCCATCATCATCTTGTGCTTGTGATCTCCATATCAAAGCACCGTCATGATCAACGTCGTCTCCAATGTATCTATAATTTTTGATTGCTCAATGCTACATTATCTACTGTTTTGGACTATATTGGGCTTTATTTTCCACTTTTATATTATTTTTGGGACTAACCTACTAACCGGAGGCCTAGCCCAGAATTGTTATTTTTTTTTGCCTATTTCAGTGTTTCAGAGGAACAGAATATCAAACGGAGTCCAAACGGAATGAAACCTTCGGGAACGTGATTTTCTCACCAAACGTGATCCATGAGACTTGGACCCTACTCCAAGGAACAAAAGAGGCGGTCACGAGGGTGGGCGCGCCCCTGCCTCGTGGGCCTCGAGCTCCACCAGCGTAGTCCTTCCTCCTATATATACCTCATTGCCCCCAAGCGATCGAGCAGGAGCCAAAAATCTAATTCCACCACCGCAACTTTCTGTATCCACGAGATCCCATCTTGGGGCCTGTTCCGGAGCTCCGCCGGAGAGGGCCTCATCACGGAGGGCTTCTACATCATCATAGCCTCTCCGATGAAGTGTGAGTAGTTTACCTCAGACCTTCGGGTCCATAGTTAGTAGCTAGATGGCTTCTTCTCTCTTTTTGGATCTCAATACAATGTTCTCCCCTCTCTTGTGGAGATCTATTCGATGTAATCTTCTTTTGCGGTGTGTTTGTTGAGACCGATGAATTGTGGGTTTATGATCAAGTTTATCTATGAACAATATTTGAATCTTCTCTGAATTCTTTTATGTATGATTGGTTATCTTTGCAAGTATCTTCGAATTATCAGTTTGGTTTGGCCAACTAGATTAGTTTTTCTTGCAACGGGAGAAGTGCTTAGCTTTGGGTTCAATCTTGCGGTGTCCTTACCCAGTGACAGAAAGGGCAGCAAGGCACGTATTGTATTGTTGCCATCGAGGATAACAAGATGGGTTTTTTATCATATTGCATGAAACTATCCCTCTACATCATGTCATCTTGCTTAAGGCGTTACTCTGTTTTTAACTTAATACTCTAGATGCATCTTTGGATAGCGGTCGATGAGTGTAGTAATAGTAGTAGATGCAGGTGAGTCGGTCTACTTGTCTCGGACGTGATGCCTATATACATGATCATACCTAGATATTCTCATAACTATGCTCAATTCTGTCAATTGCTCAACAGTAATTTGTTCACCCACCGTGGAATACTTATGCTCTTGAGAGAAGCCACTAGTGAAATCTATGGCCCCCGGGTCTATTCTCATCATATCAATCTCCACCACTTTATTATTGCTTTGCTTTTTTACTTTGCCTTTTACTTTTCACTTTGCATCTCTATACCCAAAAATACCAAAAATATTATCTATCATGTCTATCAGATCTCACTCTCGTAAGTGACCGTGAAGGGATTGACAACTCCTAATCGCGTTGGTTGCGAGGAGCTATTGTTTTTGTGTAGGTACGAGGGACTTGCGTGTAGCCTCCTACTAGATTGATACCTTGGTTCTCAAAAACTGAGGGAAATATTTACGCTACTTTGCTGCGTCATCCTCTCCTCTTCGGGGAAATCCAACGCAGTGCTCAAGAGGTAGCAATCACCATCGTCATAGGCGCGACACCTTGATCTCCATCGTAGCATCGTTGTCGTCTCGCCAATCTTATGCTTCTACGACTATCGCTACCGCTTAGTGATAAAGTAAAGCATTACAGGGCGATTGCATTGCATACAGTAAAGCGACAACCATATGGCTCCTGCCAGTTGCCGATAACTCGGTTATCATCTCATACAATAAAATATAGCATCACGTCTTGACCATATCAAATCACAACATGCCCTGCAAAAACAAGTTAGACGTCCACTACTTTGTTGTTGCAAGTTTACGTGGCTGCTACGGGCTTAGTAAGAACCGTTCTTACCTACGCATCAAAACCACAAGATAGTTTGTCAAGTTGGTGCTGTTTTAACCTTCGCAAGGACCGGGCGTATGCACTTTTCAGTTCAACTAAAGTTGGAGAAACCGACACCCGCCAGCCACATGTGCAAAGCACGCGTCGGTAGAACCAGTCTTGCGTAAGCGTCTGGCGTAATGTCGGTCCGAGCCGCTTCATCCAACAATACCGCCCGAACCAAAGTATGACATCTTTGGTAAGCAGTATGACTTATATCGCCCACAACTCACTTGTGTTCTACTCGTGCATATAACATCAACGCATAAAACCTGGCTCGGATGCCACTTTTGGGGAACGTAGTAATTTAAAAAAAAATCCTACGCACACGCAAGATCATGGTGATGCATAGCAACGAGAGGGGAGAGTGTTGTCCACGTACCATCATAGACCGAAAGCGGAAGCGTTAGCACAACGCGGTTGGTGTAGTCGTACGTCTTCACGATCCGACCGATCAAGTACCAAACGTACGGCACCTCCGAGTTCAGCACACATTCAGCCTGATGACGTCCCTCGAACTCCGATCTAGCCGAGTGTTGAGGAAGAGTTTCGTCAGCACGACGGCGTGGTGACGATGTTGATGTTCTACCGACGCAGGGCTTCGCCTAAGTACCGCTACAGTATTATCGAGGTGGATTATGGTGGAGGGGGCACCGCACACGGCTAAGAGATCAATGATCAATTGTTGTGTCTATGGGGTGCCCCCTTGCCCCCGTATATAAAGGAGCAAGGGGGTGCGGCCGGCCAAGGGGTGAGGCGCGCCGCAGGAGTCCTACTCCTACCGGGAGTAGGACTCCCCTTTCCATGTTGGACTAGGAGAGAGAGGGGAAGAGGTGGAGGGAGGAAGGAAGGGGGGGCCGCCTCTCCTTGTCCTATTCTGACTAGGGGGAAGGGGAGCGCGGCCCTGCCCTAGCCTCCTCTCCTCTCTTCCACCAAGGCCCACTAAGGCCCATTAAGTTCCCCAGGGGTTCCGGTAACCTCACGGTACTCCGGAAAAATCCCGATTTCATCCGGAACACTCCCGATATCCAAACATAGGCTTCCAATATATCAATTTTCATGTCTCGACCATTTCGAGACTCCTCGTCATGTCCGTGATCACATACGGGACTCGAACAACCTTGGTACATCAAAACATATAAACTCATAATATAAGCATCGCCGTAACGTTAAGCGTGCGGACCCTACGGGTTCGAGAACTATGTAGACATGACCGAGACATGTCTCCGGTCAATAACCAATAGCGGAACCTGGATGCTCATATTGGCTCCCACATATTCTACGAAGATCTTTATCGGTCAGACCGCATAACAATATACGTTGTTCTCTTTGTCATCGGTATGTTACTTGCCCGAGATTCGATCGTCGGTATCTCAATACCTAGTTCAATCTCAAGCAGGCAAGTCTCTTTACTCGTTCCGTAATACATCATCCCGCAACTAACTCATTAGTTGCAATGCTTGCAAGGCTTAAGTGATGTGCATTACCGAGAGGGCCCAGAGATACCTCTCCGACAATCGGAGTGACAAATCATAATCTCGAAAAACGCGAACCCAACATGTACCTTCGGAGACACTAGTAGAGCACCTTTATAGTCACCCAGTTATGTTGTGACATTTGGTAGCACACAAAGTGTTCCTCCGGTAAACGGGAGTTGCATAATCTCATAGTCATAGGAACATGTATAAGTCATGAAAAAAGCAATAGCATCATACTAAACGATCGTGTGCTAAGCTAACGGAATGGGTCATGTCAATCACATCATTCTCCTAATGATGTGATCCCGTTAATAAAATGACAACTCATGTCTATGGTTAGGAAACATAACCATCTTTGATCAACGAGCTAGTCAAGTAGAGGCATAATAGTGACACTCTGTTTGTCTATGTATTCACATGTTTCCGGTTAATACAATTATAGCATGAATAATAAACATTTATCATGATATAAGGAAATAAATAATAACTTTATTATTGCCTCTAGGGCATATTTCCTTCACTGACGTGGATAAGTACCCTACCGCCAGGGGGCCTGGCGGTAGGTTGTCTAACCCTACTGCCAGAGCCCCTGGCGGTAGGGTGTAGCTGGGTTTTGCCGTACAACCATTCTGTAACGAAATGTGCAGTGGACCTAGCGGTAGGTTGTGTGACCCTACCGCCAGGCCCCCTGGTGGTAGGGTCCTGTGTTTTTCAGTGTAATGTTTCTGTAACGAAAAATGGAAGGGCCCTGGCGGTAGGTGCGCCCTACCGCCATGGGGGATGGCGGTAGGCCGTCTGACCCTACCACCAGGGTCCTTGGCGGTAGGGTCCTGTGTTTTGTTGTTTCTAGTTCATTTGGTTGCTTGTTTTCGAATGCAATATGACAGCAATATCACAACAAGTTTTACAAATATGACAACAATATCACATATTTTAAA
Organism: Aegilops bicornis; assembly: GCA_021605145.1. Lineage (NCBI taxonomy): Eukaryota > Viridiplantae > Streptophyta > Magnoliopsida > Poales > Poaceae > Aegilops > Aegilops bicornis. The sequence goes on from CM038675.1 coordinate 332,332,024, forward strand.
CAATTAAACTTGGGCATCACATAGATCAACATTAGATAATTTGTGCATATAACATTTCAAACGAACTTCAACGGAGTTCCACGTAGTAGCAAACACATAGATCCACAAATAGCAAACACATAGTTCCACGTAGTTTCATAACCACTAGACAAGTTCAACCAAACGAAGTTCAACCAAACTAAAAGAGCCAAGTATCGAAGAGCATAATCAGTTGCTCCTTCCCCTCTTGGAGGAACGGTCCTCGTTACTCTTTGAACGAGTCTCTTCGGTCTTCTTCTTGGACCGTCGAGGAATCGGTCTCTGGAAAGGGTCTGGACTCAGCAAATCCTTCTTCTTCGGATTCCTCTTCGGCAGCTGAGATGCTTGAGATGTTTGAGTTGATGGAGGTCCATAATCTTCATCATACTCCTCCTCCCCGTTTCTCTCATCCTCCTCCTCCTCCCCTTCTTCATGTGTGGCCTCCTCATCCTCATCCTCTTCCTCCTCCTCCTCCTCCTCCCCAACCAACCTAGACGACGAGGGAGCATGGCTCGATGAGCCAATGAGACCCTGTGTGGCTACTGAGTCGATAAGCTTCAAGCGACCCGGCTTGACACCCAAGCAACCCTACCAGCTTGCGACAACGCTGCACGAACTTCTGCACTCACAATGAAACAAGGTCATAATAAGTATCAGATCGATTGATTACAAGTGAACAAGATGCATCTGTTCCGAAGAGGCTAAAATTGTACCTTCATCGTCCCCCTCACTCTGGTCTCAGATTGTACGCTCCCGGGAAGATCACCTAGTGCATCTGAGGCTTCAAAGATGCATCTGTTCAGCTCACCGGACTGCAACGGCATAAGTCGATCCACGATGACGAATAAAATATTTTAAATACTACCGTCGGTTTAAACTTACCAATCTGTTGATGAGGGTGCAAACTCCCTAAATCCACTGTTCATGTCTCGATGCCGATGCGGTATGCCTGTTCGTCAGGGTCATCCCTCTCCAGCTCCGCGATGTCTTCCGCCATCCACCGAGGCCTGAGACGAAGACGGTGCTTCTGGCCATCATCGTACCACCTCATGTGTCGGCCCAGGTAAGCATCCCAGTCAGTCACTTTCCTCTCCCCATCTTTACAGAACCTCCGTCGGTTCCACTCCGTCACATGAGTTTGATGCTCCTCTCCCTAGTCTGTGATCGACTGATTCTTCTGCCGGCTCATCCTGCAAGGCATAAACAACAAGAATCATCATAAGCGCAATAAGATCATCATAAGCAACAAGAAACATGATAATCGTAATGAAATCATGGGCACAGACAACAAAGAGCTCACAGGTGGAGCACGTGGCCGCCGGTATCGGTGGGCTGGCCCGGTGGGGTATGCTGATAAATCCCAAACTGCGTGGCCACGCGTTGTGGCAAGTGCCACTCGACGGCCTACACACAGATCATGGGCATGATGCACCGCCAGAGACCACGGTCCGCATCGCATATCACGTTCAGATCAAAGTCCCACTCTCGGTCTTGTCGATACGGCCACCAGTTTACCTATTACATGTACCTTGGTAAGTTCGCACTCTCAGCCAAAAGTGGAATCAAAGAGAACGGTGTTCAGCGAGTTCATATACCTGCATATGCGTCAAAGCGTCCAACTCGTTGGTGTAGGTCTTGTATGAAGTCTTGTTTAGGCCCGTGTAGAGTTTGACAACGTCCCACTCGTAAGCTACGGTGCGGTTTCGAGTCGGAAGCAAGTTTGCAAAAACTAATTGGAGGGATTGGAGGAGCTTACGTTTCTCTCTTCGGGGCCATCTCGATCCGCAAAAACGATGAAGAATCGGTGAAGATCCAAGGGGGGAGTGGAGGAGATGAGAGAGGGAGAGAGGGGCGACTTGGGGGAGAAAATGAGGAACTGCCGACGGGGGGAGGGGGAGGGGTGGGGAGATGGGCAGGGGCACGAGGGTTTCGGGGCAAATAACTGCCCGGACCCTACCGCCAGGGGCCCTGGCGGTAGGGTTAGACAGCCTACCGCCAGGTCCACTGGCGGTACGGTGCGACGGAGGGGGACGGCAGTCGTTTACGCGTGCTGACGTGGATAAGTACCCTACCGCCAGGGGGCCTGGCGGTAGGCTGCTTCACAGAGCCTGGCGGTAGGAAAAAGGTCAAATTCGAAAAATTGAACTGGGGTTAGATCCTGAAATTCTTTGTCAAAAGGGTCAAAACACGAAATTTTGCCAAAATTTCTTGTTTTGACCCTTTTGAAAAAGAATTTCTAGATCTGACCCCGGTTGCAAAAAAATTCGGGATTTGACCCTTTTGCTACCGCCAGGGGTTCTGGCAGTAGGGTTATACGGCCTACCGCCATGGCCCATGGCGGTAGGGTGCGACGGAGGGGGACGGCGGCCGTTTCCACGTGCTGACTGTTGGGGAACGTAGTAATTTCAAAAAAATTCCTACGCACACGCAAGATCATGGTGATGCATAGCAACGAGAGGGGAGAGTGTTGTCCACGTACCCTCATAGACCGAAAGCGGAAGCGTTAGCACAGCGTGGTTGATGTAGTCGTACGTCTTCACGATCCGACCGATCAAGTACCGAACGTACGGCACCTCCGAGTTCAGCACACGTTCAGCCCGATGACGTCCCTCAAACTCCGATCCAGCCGAGTGGTGAGGGAGAGTTTCATCAGCACGACGGGGTGGTGACGATGTTGATGTTCTACCGACGCAGGGCTTCGCCTAATCACCGCTACACTATTATCAAGGTGGATTATGGTGGAGGGGGGCACCGCACACGGCTAAGAGATCAATGAACAATTGTTTTGTCTATGGGGTGCCCCCTTGCCCCCGTATATAAAGGAGCAAGGGGGGTGCGGCCGGCCAAGGGGAGAGGCGCGCCGGAGGAGTCCTACTCCTACCGGGAGTAGGACTCCCCCCCTTTCCATGTTGGACTAGGAGAGAGAGGGGGACGAGGTGGCGGGGAGGAAGGAACGGGGGGGCGCCGCCCCCCTCTCCTTGTCCTATTTGGACTAGGGGAGGGAGCGCCCGCCACAGCCTCCTCTCCTCTCTTCCACCAAGGCCCACTAAGGCCCATTAAGTTCCCGGGGTTCGGTAACCTCCGGTACACCTGTGAGAGCACCTTTATAATCACCCAGTTATGTTGTGACGTTTGGTAGCACACAAAGTGTTCCTCCGTAAACGGAGTTGCATAATCTCATAGTCATAGGAACATGTATAAGTCATGAAGAAAGCAATAGCATCATACTAAGCGATCGTGTGTGCTAAGCTAACGGAATGGGTCATGTCAATCACATCATTCTCCTAATGATGTGATCCCGTTAATCAAATGACAACTCATGTCCATGGTTAGGAAACATAACCATCTTTGATCAACGAGCTAGTCAAGTAGAGGCATACTAGTGACACTCTGTTTGTCTATGTATTCACACATGTATTATGTTTCCGGTTAATACAATTCTAGCATGAATAATAAACATTTATCATGATATAAGGAAATAAATAATAACTTTATTATTGCCTCTAGGGCATATTTTCTTCAGTCTCCCACTTGCACTAGAGTCAATAATCTAGATTACACAGTAATGATTCTAACACCCATGGAGCCTTGGTGTTGATCATGTTTTGCTCGTGGAAGAGGCTTAGTCAACGGGACTACAACATTCAGATTGGTATGTATCTTGCAAATTTCTATGTCTCCCACCTGGACTAGATCCCGGATGGAATTGAAGCGTCTCTTGATGTGTTTGGTTCTCTTCTGAAAGCTGGATTCCTTCGCCAAGGCAATTGCACCAGTATTGTCACAAAAGATTTTCATTGGACCCGATGCACTAGGTATGAGACCTAGATCGGATATGAACGTCTTCATCCAGACTCCTTGATTTGCTGCTTCCGAAGCAGCTATGTACTCTGCTTCACATGTAGATCCCGCCACGACGCTTTGTTTAGAACTGCACCAACTGACAGCTCCACCGTTCAATGTAAATACTTATTCGGTTCGCGATTTAGAATCGTCCGGATCAGTGTCAAAGCTTGCATCAACGTAACCATTCACGATGAGCTCTTTGTCACCTCCATATACGAGAAATATATCCTTAGTCCTCTTCAGGTACTTCAGGATGTTCTTGACCGCTGTCCAGTGATCCACTCCTGGATTACTTTGGTACCTCCCTGTTAGACTTATAGCAAGGCACACATCAGGTCTGGTACACAGCATTGCATACATAATAGAGCCTATGGCTGAAGCATAGGGAACATCTTTCATTTTCTCTCTATCTTCTCAGAGTGGTCGGGCATTGAGTCTTACTCAACCTCACACCTTGTAACACAGGCAAGAACCCTTTCTTTGCTTGATCCATTTTGAACTTCTTCAAAACTTTGTCAAGGTATGTGCTTTGTGAAAGTCCAATTAAGCGTCTTGATCTATCTCTATAGATCTTAATGATCAATATGTAAGTAGCTTCACCGAGGCCTTTCATTGAAAAATTCTTATTCAAGTATCTCTTTATGCTATCCAGAAATTCTATATCATTTCCAATCAACAATATGTCATCCACATATAATATTAGTAATGCTACAGAGCTCCCACTCACTTTCTTGTAAATACAGGATTCTCCAAAAGTCTGTACAAAACCAAATGCTTTGATCACACTATCAAAGCGTTTATTCCAACTCCGAGAGGCTTGCACCAGTCCATAAATGGATCGTTGAGCTTGCACACTTTGTTAGCTCCCTTTGGATCGACAAAACCTTCCGGTTGCATCATATACAACTCTTCTTCCGTAAATCCATTCAGGAATGCTGTTTTGACATCCATCCGCCAAATTTCATAATCATAAAATGCGGCAATCGCTAACATGATTCGGACAGACTTAAGCATCGCTTCTGGTGAGGTCTCATCGTAGTCAATCCCTTGAACTTGTCGAAAACCTTTACGCAACAAGTCGAGCTTTATAGATAGTAACATTACCGTCAGCGTCTGTCTTCTTCTTGAAGATCCATTTATTCTCAGTTGCTTGCCGATCATCGGGCAAGTCAATCAAAGTCCACACTTTGTTCTCATACATGGATCCCATCTCAGATTTCATGGCCTCAAGCCATTTTGCAGAATCTGGGCTCACCATCGCTTCTTCATAGTTCGTAGGTTCATCGTGATCTAGTATCATGACTTCCAGAACAGGATTACCGTACCACTCTGGTTCGGATCTTATTCTGATTGATCTACGAGGTTCAGTAGCAAATTGATCTGAAGTTCCATGATCATCATCATTAACTTCCTCACTAATTGGTGTAGGCGTCACAGAAACCGGTTTCTGTGATGAACTACTTTCCAATAGAGGAGCAGGTACAGTTACCTCATCAAGTTCTACTTTCCTCCCACTCACTTCTTTCGAGATAAACTCCTTCTCTAGAGTGGATCCATTCTTAGCAACGAATGTCTTGCCTTCGGATCTGTGATAGAAGGTGTACCCAACAGTCTCCTTTGGGTATCCTATGAAGACACATTTCTCCGACTTGGGTTCGAGCTTATCAGGTTGAAGCATTTTCACATAAGCATCGCAGCCCCAAACTTTCAGAAACGACAGCTTTGGTTTCTTGCCAAACCATAGTTCATAAGGCGTCGTCTCAATGGATTTTGATGGTGCCGTATTTAACGTGAATGCGGCCGTCTCTAAAGCATAACCCCAAAACGATAGCGGTAAATCAGTAAGAGACATCATAGATCGCACCATATCTAGTAAAGTACGATTCTGACGTTCGGACACACCATTCTGTTGTGGTGTTTCCGGTGGCGTGAGTTGCGAAACTATTCCGCATTGTTTCAAATGTAGACCAAACTTCGTAACTCAAATATTCTCCTCCACGATCAGATCGTAGAAACTTTATTTTCTTGTTACGATGATTTTCAACTTCACTCTAAAATTCTTTGAACTTTTCAAATGTTTCAAACTTATGCTTCATTAAGTAGATATACCCATATCTGCTTAAATCACGAAGGTGAGAAAATAACGATATCCGCCACGAGCCTCAACATTCATCGGACCACATACATCTGTATGTATGATTTCCAACAAATCTGTTGCTCTCTCCATAGTACCGGAGAACGGCGTTTTAGTCATCTTGCCCATGAGGCACGGTTTGCAAGTACCAAGTGATTCATAATCAAGTGGTTCCAAAAGTCCATCAGTATGGAGTTTCTTCATGCGCTTTACACCGATATGACCTAAACGGCAGTGCCACAAATAAGTTGCACTATCATTATCAACTCTGCATCTTTTGGTTTCAACATTATGAATATGTGTATCACTACTATCGAGATTCATCAAAAATAGACCACTCTTCAAGGGTGCATGACCATAAAAGATATTACTCATATAAATAGAACAACCATTATTCTACGATTTAAATGAATAACCGTCTCGCATCAAACAAGATCCAGATATAATGTTCATGCTCAACGGCGGCACCAAATAACAATTATTTAGGTCTAATACTAATCCAGAAGGTAGATGTAGAGGTCTTGTGCCGACCGCGATCACATCGACTTTGGAACCATTTCCCACGCACATCGTCACCTCATCCTTTGCGGTGTTCGCAATCTGTAGTCCCTGTTTGAGTTGCAAATATTAGCAATGTAACCAAAGATCAAATACCAGGTGCTATTGCGAGCTCTAGTAAGGTACACATCAATAACATGTATATCATATATACCTTTGTTCACCTTGCCATCCTTCTTATCCGCCAAATACTTGGGGCAGTTCCGCTTCAGGTGACCGACCGCTTGCGGTAGAAGCACTCAGTTTCAGGCTTAGGTCCAGAGTTGGGTTTCTTCTCCTGAGCAACAACTTGCTTGTTGTTCTTCTTGAAGTTCCCCTTCTTCTTCCCTTTGCCCTTCTTCTTGAAACTAGTGGTCTTATTGACCATCAACACTTGGTGCTCCTTCTTGATTTCTACCTCTGCAGCCTTTAGCATTGCGAAGAGCTCGGGAATTGTCTTATCCATCCCTTGCATATTATAGTTCATCACAAAGCTCTTGTAGCTAGGTGGAAGTGATTGGAGAATTCTGTCAATGACGCTATCATCCGGAAGATTAACTCCCAGTTGAATCAAGTGATTACAATACCCAGACATCTTGAGTATATGCTCACTGACAGAACTATTCTCCTCCATCTTGCAGCTATAGAACTTATTGGAGACTTCATATCTCTCAATCGGGCATTCTTCTGGAATATTAACTTCAACTCTTGGAACATCTCATATGCCCCATGACGTTCAAAACGTCGTTGAAGTCTGATTCTAAGCCGTAAAGCATGGCACATTGAACTATCGAGTAGTCATCGACTTTGCTCGCCAGATGTTCTTAACGCGTCCAGTTGCATCAACAGGCACTGGCACCGGCCCGGTGCTTCGGGCGTAATTCTTACGTGCAGCAATGAGGATAATCCTCAAGTTACGGACCCAGTCCGTGTAATTGCTACCATCATCTTTCAACTTTGCTTTCTCAAGGAACACATTAAAATTCAACGGAACAACAGCACGGGCCATCTATCTACAATCAGACATAAACAAGCAAGATACTATTAGGTACTAAGTTCATGATAAATTTAAGTTCAATTAATCATATTACTTAAGAAATCCCACTTAGAAAGACATGCCTCTAATCCTGTAAGTGATCACGTGATCCAAATCAACTAAACCATAACCGATCATCACGTGAAATGGAGTAGCTTTCAATGGTGAACATCACTATGTTGATCATATCTACTATATGATTCACGCTCGAACTTTCGGTCTCAGTGTTCCGAGGCCATATCTGCATATGCTAGGCTCGTCAAGTTTAACCTGAGTATTCTACGTGTGCAAAAACTGGCTTGCACCCGTTGTAGATGGACGTAGAGCTTATCACACCCGATCATCAAGTGGTGTGCAGGCACGACGAACTTTTGGCAACGGTGCATACTCAGGGAGAACACTTTTATCTTGAAATTTAGTGAGAGATCATCTTATAATGCCACCGTCAATCAAAACAAGATAAGATGCATAAAAGATAAACATCACATGCAATCAATATAAGTGATATGATATGGCCATCATCATCTTGTGCTTGTGATCTCCATATCCGAAGCACCGTCATGATCACTGATACGTCTCCAATATATCTATAATTTTTGATTGCTCAATGCTACATTATCTACTGTTTTGGACTATATTGGGCTTTATTTTCCACTTTTATATTATTTTTGGGACTAACCTATTAACCGGAGGCCCAGCCCAGAATTGTTATTTTTTTTGCCTATTTCAGTGTTTCAGAGGAACAGAATATCAAACGGAGTCCAAACGGAATGAAACCTTCGGGAACGTGATTTTCTCACCAAACGTGATCCATGAGACTTGGACCCTACTCCAAGGAACAAAAGAGGCGGTCACGAGGGTGGGGGGCGCGCCCCCCTGCCTCGTGGGCCCCTCGAAGCTCCACCGACGTACTCCTTCCTCCTATATATACCTACGTACCCCCAAACGATCAGAACAGGAGCCAAAAATCTAATTCCACCACCGCAACTTTCTGTATCCACGAGATCCCATCTTGGGGCCTGTTCCGGAGCTCCGCCGGAGAGGGCCGTCATCACGGAGGGCTTCTACATCATCATAGCCTCTCCGGTGAAGTGTGAGTAGTTTACCTCAAACCTTCGGGTCCATAGTTAGTAGCTAGATGGCTTCTTCTCTCTTTTGGATCTCAATACAATGTTCTCCCTCTCTTGTGGAGATCTATTCGATGTAATCTTCTTTTTATGTGTGTGTTTGTTGAGACCGATGAATTGTGGGTTTATGATCAAGTTTATCTATGAACAATATTTGAATCTTCTCTGAATTCTTTTATGTATGATTGGTTATCTTTGCAAGTATCTTTGAATTATCAGTTTGGTTTGGCCAACTAGATTAGTTTTTCTTGCAATGGGAGAAGTGCTTAGCTTTGGGTTCAATCTTGCGGTGTCCTTACCCAGTGACAGAAAGGGCAGCAAGGCACGTATTGTATTGTTGCCATCGAGGATAACAAGATGGGGTTTTTATCATATTGCATGAAACTATCCCTCTACATCATGTCATCTTGCTTAAGGCATTACTCTTTTTAACTTAATACTCTAGATGCATCTTTGGATAGCGGTCGATGAGTGTAGTAATATTAGTAGATGCAGGCATGAGTCGGTCTAATTGTATCGTAAGTGATTCATATATACATGTTCATAACTATATATTCTCATAACTATGCTCAATTACATCAATTGCTCAACAATGAATTTGTTCACCCACCGTAGAATACTTATGCTCTTGAGAGAAGCCACTAGTGAAATCTATGGCCCCCGGGTCTATTCTCATCATATCAATCTCCACCACTTTATTATTGCTTTGCTTTTTACTTTGCCTTTTAATTTTCACTTTGCATCTCTATACCCAAAAATACCAAAAATATTATCTATCATGTGTATCAGATCTCACTCTCGTAAGTGACCGTGAAGGGATTGACAACTCCTAATCGCGTTGGTTGCGAGGAGCTATTGTTTTTGTGTAGGTACGAGGGACTTGCGTGTAGCCTCCTCTTTGGAATGATACCTTGGTTCTCAAAAAGCGAGGGAAATATTTACGCTACTTTGCTGCGTCATCCTCTCCTCTTCGGGGAAATCCAACGCAGTGCTCAAGAGGTAGCAATCACCATCGTCATAGGCGCGACACCTTGATCTCCATCGTAGCATCGTTGTCGTCTCGCCAATCTTATGCTTCTACGACTATCGCTACCGCTTAGTGATAAAGTAAAGCATTACAGGGCGATTGCATTGCATACGATGGCGACAACCATATGGCTCCTGCCAGTTGCCGATAACTCGGTTATCATCTCATACAATAAAATATAGCATCACGTCTTGACCATATCAAATCACAACATGCCCTGCAAAAACAAGTTAGACGTCCACTACTTTGTTGTTGCAAGTTTTACGTGGCTGCTACGGGCTTAGTAAGAACCGTTCTTACCTACGCATCAAAACCACAAGATAGTTTGTCAAGTTGGTGCTGTTTTAACCTTCGCAAGGACCGGGCGTAGCCACACTCGGTTCAACTAAAGTTGGAGAAACTGACACCCGCCAGCCACCTGTGTGCAAAGCACGCGTCGGTAGAACCAGTCTTGCGTAAGCGTCACGCGTAATGTCGGTCCGAGCCGCTTCATCCAACAATACCGCCCGAACCAAAGTATGACATCTTTGGTAAGCAGTATGACTTATATCGCCCACAACTCACTTGTGTTCTACTCGTGCATATAACATCAACGCATAAAACCTGGCTCGGATGCCACTTTTGGGGAACGTAGTAATTTCAAAAAAAATCCTACGCACACGCAAGATCATGGTGATGCATAGCAACGAGAGGGGAGAGTGTTGTCCACGTACCATCGTAGACCGAAAGCGGAAGCGTTAGCACAACGCGGTTGGTGTAGTCGTACGTCTTCACGATCCGACCGATCAAGTACCGAACGTACGGCACCTCCGAGTTCAGCACACATTCAGCCTGATGACGTCCCTCGAACTCCGATCTAGCCTAGTGTTGAGGAAGAGTTTCGTCAGCACGACGGCGTGGTGACGATGTTGATGTTCTACCGACGCAGGCTTCGCCTAAGCACCGCCACAAGATATCGAGGTGGATTATGGTGGAGGGGGCACCGCACACGGCTAAGAGATCAATGATCAATTGTTGTGTCTATGGGGTGCCCCCTTGCCCCCGTATATAGAGGAGCAAGGGGGGTGCGGCCGGCCAAGGGGAGAGGCGCGCCGGAGGAGTCCTACTCCTACCGGGAGTAGGACTCCCCCCTTTTCCATGTTGGACTAGGAGAGAGAGGGGGAAGAGGTGGAGGGGAGGAAGGAAAGGGGGGGGGGCGCCGCCCCCCTCTCCTTGTCCTATTCTGACTAGGGGGAAGGGGAGCGCGGCCCTGCCCTAGCCTCCTCTCCTCTCTTCCACCAATGCCCACTAAGGCCCATTAAGTTCCCAGGGGGGTTCCGGTAACCTCCCGGTTCTCCGGAAAAATCCCGATTTCACCCGGAACACTCCCGATATCCAAACATAGGCTTCCAATATATCAATTTTCATGTCTCGACCATTTCGAGACTCCTCGTCATGTCCGTGATCACATCTGGGACTCCGAACAACCTTTGGTACATCAAAACATATAAACTCATAATATAACTGTCATCGTAACGTTAAGCGTGCGGACCCTACGGGTTCGAGAACTATGTAGACATGACCGAGACATGCCTCCGGTCAATAACCAATAGCGGAACCTGGATGCTCATATTGGCTCCCACATATGCTACGAAGATCTTTATCGGTCAGACCGCATAACAATATACGTTGTTCTCTTTGTCATCGGTATGTTACTTGTCCGAGATTCGATCGTCGGTATCTCAATACCTAGTTCAATCTCGTTAAGCAGAATCTCTTTACTCGTTCCGTAATACATCATCCATAACTAACTCATTAGTTGCAATGCTTGCAAGGCTTAAGTGATGTGCATTACCGAGAGGGCCTAGAGATACCTCTCCGACAATCGGAGTGACAAATCATAATCTCGAAAAACGCGAACCCAACATGTACCTTCGGAGACACTAGTAGAGCACCTTTATAGTCACCCAGTTATGTTGTGACATTTGGTAGCACACAAAGTGTTCCTCCGGTAAACGGGAGATGCATAATCTCATAGTCATAGGAACATGTATAAGTCATGAAGAAAGCAATAGCATCATACTAAACGATCGTGTGCTAAGCTAACGGAATGGGTCATGTCAATCACATCATTCGCCTAATGATGTGACCCCGTTAATCAAATGACAACTCATGTCTATGGTTAGGAAACATAACCATCTTTGATCAACGAGCTAGTCAAGTAGAGGCATACTAGTGACACTCTGTTTGTCTATGTATTCACACATGTATTATGTTTCCGGTTAATACAATTATAGCATGAATAATAAACATTTATCATGATATAAGGAAATAAATAATAACTTTATTATTGCCTCTAGGGCATATTTCCTTCAATCGACGTGGATAAGTACCCTACCGCCGGGGGGCGATGGGTTATCTAACTCTCTGCAGCCCACGGCGGTAGGGTGTAGCAGGGTTTTGCCGTACAACCCTTCTGTAACGAAATGGGCAGTAGACCTGGCGGTAAGCTGTCTAACCCTACCGCCAGAGCCCCTGGCGGTAGGGTCCTGTGTTTTTCAGTATAATGTTTCTGTAACGAAAAATGGAAGGGCCCTGGCGGTAGGTGCGACCTACCGCCATGGGGGCTAGCGGTAGGCTGTCTGACCCTACCGTCAGGGTCCTTGGCGGTAGGGTCCTGTGTTTTGTTGTTTCTAGTTCATTTGGTTGCTTGTTTTCGAATGCAATATGACAGCAATATCACAGCAAGTTTTACAAATATGACAACAATATCACAGATTTTAAACAATTAAACTTGGGCATCACATAGATCCACATTAGATAATTTGTGCATATAACATTTCAAACGAACTTCAACGGAGTTCCACGTAGTAGCAAACACATAGATCCACAAATAGCAAACACATAGTTCCACGTAGTTTCATAACCACTAGACAAGTTCAACCAAGCGAAGTTCAACCAAACTAAAAGAGCCAAGTATCGAAGAGCATAATCAGTTGCTCCTTCCCCTCTTGGAGGAACGGTCCTCGTTACTCTTTGAACGAGTCTCTTCGGTCTTCTTCTTGGACCGTCGAGGAATCGGTCTCTGGAAAGGGTCTGGACTCAGCAAATCCTTCTTCTTCGGATTCCTCTTCGGCAGCTGAGATGCTTGAGATGTTTGAGTTGATGGAGGTCCATAATCTTCATCGTACTCCTCCTCCCTGTTTCTCTCATCCTCCTCCTCCTCCCCTTCTTCATGTGTGGCCTCCTCATCCTCATCCTCGTCCTCCTCCTCCTCCTCCTCCCCAACCAACCTAGACGACGAGGGAGCATGGCTCGATGAGCCAATGAGACCACTGTGGCTCTGGTGATAAGCTTCAAGCCCGGCCCGGCTTGACACACCCAAGCAACCCTACCCGACTTGCGACAACGCTGCCTGAACCACGCACTCACAATGAAACAAAGTCATAATAAGTATCAGATCGACTGATTACAAGTGAACAAGATGCATCTGTTCCGAAGAGGCTAAAATTGTACCTTCATCGTCCCCCTCACTCTGGTCTCAGATTGTACGCTCCCGGGAAGATCACCTAGTGCATCTGAGGCTTCAAATATGCATCTGTTCAGCTCACCGGTTGCAGCGCATAAGTCGATCCACGATGACGAATAAAATATTTTAAATACAACCGTCGGTTCAAACTTACCACTCTGTTGATGAGGGGTGCAAACTCCCTAAATGCACTTTGCATGTCTCTGATGCCGGTCTGGTATGCCTGTTCGTCAGGGTCATCCCTCTCCAGCTCCGCGATGTCTTCCGCCATCCACCGAGGCCTGAGACGAAGACGGTGCTTCAGCCATCATCGTACCACCTCATGTGTCGGCCTGTAAGCATCCCGATCGATCCACTTTCCTCTCCCCATCTTCTGAACCTCCGTCGGTTCCACTCCGTCACATGAGTTTGATGCTCCTCTCCCTAGTGCATGATCGTTGATTCTTACGCGGCTCATCACGCAAGGCATAAACAACAAGAATCATCATAAGCGCAATAAGATCATCATAAGCAACAAGAAACATGATAATCGTAATGAAATCATGGGCACAGACAACAAAGAGCTCACAGGTGGAAGCGGCGTGGCCGCCGGTATCGGTGGGCTGGCCCGGTGGGGTATGCTGATAAATCCCAAACTGCGTGGCCACGCGTTGTGGCAAGTGCCACTCGACGGCCTACACACAGATCATGGGCATGATGCACCGCCAGAGACCACGGTCCGCATCGCATATCACGTTCAGATCAAAGTCCCACTCTCGGTCTTGTCGATACGGCCACCAGTTTACCTATTACATGTACCTTGGTAAGTTCGCACTCTCAAAAAAGTGGAATCAAAGAGAGCGGTGTTGGCGAGTTCATATACTGCCAGAGTCAAGGCCAAAGCGCCCAACTTCGTTGGTGTAGGTCTTGTATGAAGTCTTGTTTAGGCCCGTAGAGTTTGACAACGTCCCACTCGTAAGCTACGGTGGGGTTTCGAGTCGGAAGCAAGTTTGCAAAAACTAATTGGAGGGATTGGAGGAGCTTACGTTTCTCTCTTCGGGGCCATCTCGATCCGCAAAAATGATGAAGAATCGGTGAAGATCCAAGGGGGGAGTGGAGGAGATGAGAGAGGAGAGAGGGCGACTTGGGGAGAAAATGAGGAACTGCCACGGGGGAGGGGAGGGTGGGGATATGGGCAGGGGCATGAGGGTTTCGGGCAAATAACTGCCGGACCCTACCTTGAGGCCTGGCGGTGAGGTTAGACAACCTACCGCCAGTCCACTTTGTGATGCGGTGCGACGGAGGGGACGGCGATCGTTCACAGGCGTCTTGGCGTGGATAAGTACCCTACCGCCCGAAACCTGGCGGTAGGCTGCCTTCGCTTGAGCCTGGCGGTAGGAAAAAGGGTCAAATTCCGAAAAAAATTCGAACCGGGGTTAGATCCTGAAATTCTTTATCAAAAGGGTCAAAACACGAAATTTTGCCAAAATTTCTTGTTTTGACCCTTTTGAAAAAGAATTTCTAGATCTGACCCCGGTTGCAAAAAAATTCGGGATTTGACCCTTTTGCTACCGCCAAGGGTTACGGGCAAGAAGAGAGCCTACCGCCATGGCCCATGGCGGTAGGGTGCGACGGAGTGGGACGGCGGCAGTTTCCAAGTGATGACTGTTGGGGAACGTAGTAATTTCAAAAAAATTCCTACGCACACGCAAGATCATGGTGATGCATAGCAAAGAGAGCGGAGAGTGTTGTCCACGTACACTCAGAGAACGAAAGCGGAAGCGTTAGCACAACGGTTGATGTAGTCGTACGTCTTCATGATCCGACCGATCAAGTACCGAACGCACGACACCTCCGAGTTCAGCACACGTTCAGCCCGATGACGTCCCTCAAACTCCGATCCAGCCGAGTGTTGAGGGAGAGTTTCGTCAGCACGACGGGGTGGTGACGATGTTGATGTTCTACCGACGCAGGGCTTCTCCTAATCACCGCTACACTATTATCAAGGTGGATTATGGTGGAGGGGGGCACCGCACACGGCTAAGAGATCAATGAACAATTGTTGTGTCTATGGGGTGCCCCCTTGCCCCCGTATATAAAGGAGCAAGGGGGGTGCGGCCGACCAAGGGGAGAGGCGCGCCGGAGGAGTCCTACTCCTACCGGGAGTAGGACTCCCCCCCTTTCCATGTTGGACTAGGAGAGAGAGGGGGAAGAGGTGGAGGGGAGGAAGGAAAGGGGGGGGCGCCTCCTTGTCCTATTCGGACTAGGGGGGAGGGGAGCGCGGCCCTGCCCTGGCCTCCTCTCCTCTCTTCCACCAAGGCCCACTAAGGCCCATTAAGTTCCCGAGGGGTTCCGGTAACTTCCCGGTACACCTGTAGAGCACCTTTATAATCACCCAGTTACATTGTGACGTTTGGTAGCACACAAAGTGTTCCTCCGGTAAACGGGAGTTGCATAATCTCATAGTCATAGGAACATGTATAAGTCATGAAGAAAGCAATAGCATCATACTAACCGATCGTGTGCTAAGCTAACGGAATGGGTCATGTCAATCACATCATTCTCCTAATGATGTGATCCTGGTAATCAAATGACAACTCATGTCTATGGTTAGGAAACATAACCATCTTTGATCAACGAGCTAGTCAAGTAGAGGCATACTAGTGACACTCTGTTTGTCTATGTATTCACACATGTATTATGTTTCCGGTTAATGCAATTCTAGCATGAATAATAAACATTTATCATGATATAAGGAAATAAATAATAACTTTATTATTGCCTCTAGGGCATATTTTCTTCAGTCTCCCACTTGCACTAGAGTCAATAATCTAGATTACACAGTAATGATTCTAACACCCATGGAGCCTTGGTGTTGATCATGTTTTGCTCGTGGAAGTGGCTTAGTCAACGGGACTACAACATTCAGATTCGTATGTATCTTGCAAATTTCTATGTCTCCCACCTGGACTAGATCCCGGCTGGAATTGAAGCGTCTCTTGATGTGTTTGGTTCTCTTCTGAAATCTGGATTCCTTCGCCAAGGCAATTGCACCAGTATTATCACAAAAGATTTTCATTGGACCCGATGCACTAGGTATGACACCTAGATCGGATATGAACGTCTTCATCCAGACTCCTTCATTTGCTGCTTCCGAAGCAGCTATGTACTCTGCTTCACATGTAGATCCCGCCACGACGCTTTGTTTAGAACTGCACCAACTGACAGCTCCACCGTTCAATGTAAACACGTATTCGGTTCGCGATTTAGAATCGTCCGGATCAGTGTCAAAGCTTGCATCAACGTAACCATTTACGATGAGCTCTTTGTCACCTCCATATACGAGAAACATATCCTTAGTCCTCTTGGTACTTCAGGATGTTCTTGACCGCTGTCGATGATCCACTCTGGATTACTTTGGTACCTCCTCGTTAGACTTATAGCAAGGCACACATCAGTGCAGTACATGACATTGCATACATAATAGAGCCTATGGCTGAAGCATAGGGAACATCTTTCATTTTCTCTCTATCTTCTGTAGTGGTCGGGCATTGAGTCTTACTCAACTTCACACCTTGTAACACAGGCAAGAACCCTTTCTTTGCTTGATCCATTTTGAACTTCTTCAAAACTTTGTCAAGGTATGTGCTTTGTGAAAGTCCAATTAAGCGTCTTGATCTATCTCTATAGATCTTAATGACCAATATGTAAGTAGCTTGACCGAGGCCTTTCATTGAAAAATTCTTATTCAAGTATCTCTTTATGCTATCCAGAAATTCTATATCATTTCCAATCAACAATATGTCATCCACATATAATATTAGTAATGCTACTGAGCTCCCACTCACTTTCTTGTAAATACAGGATTCTCCAAAAGTGCATACAAAACCAAATGCTTTGATCACACTATCAAAGCGTTTATTCCAACTCCGAGAGGCTTGCACCAGTCCATAAATGGATCATTTGGAGCTTGCACACTTTGTTAGCTCCCTTTGGATCGACAAAACCTTCCGGTTGCATCATATACAACTCTTCTTCCAGAAATCCATTCAGGAATGCTGTTTTGACATCCATCTGCCAAATTTCATAATCATAAAATGCGGCAATCGCTAACATGATTCGGACAGACTTAAGCATCGCTACGGGTGAGGTCTCATCGTAGTCAATCCCTTGAACTTGTCGAAAACCTTTCGCAACAAGTCGAGCTTTGTAGACAGTAACATTACCGTCAGCGTCAGTCTTCTTCTTGAAGATCCATTTATTCTCAATTGCTTGCCGATCATCGGGCAAGTCAATCAAAGTCCACACTTTGTTCTCATACATGGATCCCATCTCAGATTTCATGGCCTCAAGTCATTTTGCAGAATCTGGGCTCACCATCGCTTCTTCATAGTTCGTAGGTTCATCGTGATCTAGTATCATGACTTCCAGAACAGGATTACCGTACCACTCTGGTGCGGATCTTATTCTGGTTGATCTACGAGGTTCAGTAGCAAATTGATCTGAAGTTCCATGATCATCATCATTAACTTCCTCACTAATTGGTGTAGGCGTCACAGAAACCGGTTTCTGTGATGAACTACTTTCCAATAGAGGAGCAGGTACAGTTACCTCATCAAGTTCTACTTTCCTCCCACTCACTTTTTTCGAGATAAACTCCTTCTCTAGAATGGATCTATTCTTAGCAACGAATGTCTTGCCTTCGGATCTGTGATAGAAGGTGTACCCAACAGTCTCCTTTGGGTATCCTATGAAGACACATTTCTCCGATGTGGGTTGAGCTTATCAGGTTGAAGCGTTTTCACATAAGCATCGCAGCCCCAAACTTTCAGAAACGACAGCTTTGGTTTCTTGCCAAACCATAGTTCATAAGGCGTCGTCTCAACGGATTTCGACGGTGCCCTATTTAACGTGAATGCGGCCGTCTCTAAAGCATAACCCCAAAACGATAGCGGTAAATCAGTAAGAGACATCATAGATCGCACCATATCTAGTAAAGTACGATTACGACGTTCAGACACACCATTACGCTGTGGTGTTTCCGGTGGCGTGAGTTGCGAAACTATTCCGCATTGTTTCAAATGTAGACCAAACTCGTAACTGCGTGGCCACGCGTTGTGGCAAGTGCCACTCGACGGCCTACACACAGATCATGGGCACGATGCACCGCCAGAGACCACGGTCCGCATCGCACATCACGTTCAGATCAAAGTCCCACTCTCGGTCTTGTCGATACGGCCACCAGTTTACCTATTACATATACCTTGGTAAGTTCGCACTCTCGGTCAAAAGTGGAATCAAAGAGAAAGGTGTTGAGCGAGTTCATATACGTATGTGTCGTCAAAGGCGTCCAACTTGTTGGTGTAGGTCTTGTACGAAGTCTTGTTTAGGCCCGTGTAGAGTTTGACAACGTCCCACTCGTAAGCTACGGTGGGGTTTCGAGTCGGAAGCAAGTTTGCAAAAACTAATTGGAGGGATTGGAGGAGCTTACATTTCTCCCTTCGGGGCCATCTCGATCCGCAAAAACGATAAAGAATCGATGAAGATCCGAGGGGGGAGTGGAGGAGATGAGAGAGGGAGAGAGGGACGACTTGGGGGAGAAAATGAGGAACTGCCGATGGGGGAGGGGGAGGGTGGGGAGATGGGCGGTAGCGGGGTTTGAACAAATAAGTGGGACCCTACCGCAGAGAAGCCTGGCGGTAGGGTTAGACAGCCTACCGCCAGGTCCACTGGCGGTAGGGTGCGACGGCGGCCGTTTCCGCGTGCTGACGTAGATAAGTACCCTACCGCTAGGGGGCCTCCTCCTCCTCCCCTTTTTTATGTGTGGCCGTTTTCACGTGCTGACGTGGATAAGTACTCTACCGCCAGGGGCAGCCTATCGCCAGGCCCCCTGACGGTAGAAAAAAGGATCAAATTCCAAAAAAATTCGAACCAGGGTCAGATTCTGAAATTTTTTGTCAAAAAAGTCAAGACACGAAATTTAGCCTCGCTACGCGGCAAATGTCGCCGTCGTCGTCGCCGCGCCCATTCGTCGCTTTCCCTCCGTATCCCGCGTCCTGTAGCTAGCAGCCGCACCTACCTCGCTTGTGCCGTCGCATGGACATGGACTACCCCTGACCTTGAAACTTGCGTCGGCGTTAATCCAGAGGCGAGGACGACGCAAGCGAAATTAATCTCCGGTCCAAGCAGACGGGTAAGTCATGACACGGACTATATCGGTGTGAACAGGGAATGGCCGGCCCATGTGAATCTAGACGCCGTGACGGCAACGTCCATGCCATGCACACGACAGAACCGGACGAGAGGAGACATTTTCAATGCGTAAATCCTCTACTCGCTTCTATATTAATAAATATAAGTTCATCTAGATATTTTAATTTAGACTAGTAAAATGGATGAATCACATTTTAAAATCCGTCTATATGCAACCACATTTAGTCCGCATTGAAATCTCTAACAAAATGTTATGTTTAGAAATATGAGTAATCTGCATGTGTGTGTGAAGCGTCCTATTCTGACAAATCTCACACCTTTTTTGCATTGTAAAGTCATCTTCAACGGCAATCTGCAAATTTCCTCCCGCATCTGTCTGCGTACAGGACGACCAGTCCACGGACACAGATGCGGGACCCGCATCTAACGCTGCCCGCGTACATTTTAAACACTTTGGCAACAAATCAGATGAAATTTATACAAACACGATGGATTTTATACATGCAGGACAACGATCATGTAAACACTGCAGATTTTCGTTAGATTTCCAACATTTAGAACATAAGAAAGCCGCTCCGACCCGACCCTAAACCTATCCTACGGCAGCGGCCGACGTCCAACCCCATGGCGTCCTCCATCCGCCATCTCCATGGCCACCGGCGTTAAGACCAATGAACTGAAGCTCGGTCTCCGGCGAGGAAGTGTAGAGCACAGGAGACGGACCGACCCACATGGGACATAAGGCCCTGCCGCCTCCCGTGCCTTACTCATTCTTGAAGGAGTCCGCGCCTTGTCCGTCATAGGTGGACGTGAGGTCCACGATGGAAATGGTGGTGCCCGTGCCGTCATCATCCCACCGGGCTGCCGGATGGTTCTTCGGCGACGCGTAGGAGGTGCATCTTGTGTTGTTCTCCTCCGTGATCGTCTGGAGCTGCGCCTCCGCGGCAATCGCTTCCTGGCGAGCGGCGGCTTGAGCGCGGACGACATCGTAGATGGCACGCTGCTCCGCGACGAAGTTGGGGTTCGCCGCGGCCATGGCTGCCACGGCTTCGCTCGCGCGCTCGCCGTAAATCTGGCCCTCCGCCCGCCAGTGTTGCTTCAGTGCCTGCTGGTACACCGACAAAGGCGCCGGCGCGGGCTGCACCTCCACTGTAACGGCTTTGTGGTGCGCGTGCGCCTGCTCCATGGTGAAGCCGACGTGCACAGGAGGCGCGGGATCCAGGGTGGTGTCGTCGGAGCCCGTCTCCATCATGGTGTCGTCCTCGTCATCGGAAGCCTCGGGCGAGCTAGCCGGCAAGCTGGACTCGATCCACATGGCACGGCGGCTGCAAGGGCGGCTACCGCATGCTTCATCTCTGTGGAAAGGCTCTCACACAGAGCTTCCCGCCTGTAGTTATGGCAGATGCAGTGCAAGGGAGGAGGAGGAGGAGCGGGCTTGTGTTGTGGCATGGAGTTAGCCGGGTGCGACTGTCTTTAAGTAGTGGATTCCGGTGAGCCATACGTCCGGGTGTGTCGATGCATGGCGTCGGAGTGGGTTTCTCGCCCGGCGAGCTTGCTTAATGGCGGCATACACACGGATGGGGCATTCAATAAGCATGGTAGATATCCATCCTGTCTCGTCCAGTAGCGCGCCTCCGACATTGCACAGGCGTGGACACCAGAGACGCGTCGCGACCGGCGCTCTCAGCCGGGGCGCTGCTTCAATGGAGGCAGTGTGGGGTCGCGCCCATCCTGAGTCGTCTTCAATGTGGAGTGACATGCTCTATAGCGGCATGAATGCGGGCAGTTGGCGCCAGGGGGAACGCGTGCTGGCGAGGGAGGAGGGGGTTGGTGGGCTTAGGCGGTAAGAAGTGGGCCTGGAAGCGGTCAGGACTCCCACAAAGCCCCTCATCTTTGTCTCCGTTTGCGGGAGAAAACGCCTTAGGACCGCCATGCAGACCGATACATGCCCAAGTTGGATGGCTTCCGCTGTCCGATAGCGCGACCCGGACTATGCGGGCGGTTTGAGGGTCAGCGAGATGCCCTAAGAACATCTACAATCAGACTTGGCAAATCCGACCACCTATACGCCCGCGGGCGCGTCCGTGCTTGTCCACGGACAGCGCCCGCCGACCCCTCATATCTTGTGCTTAGCATCCATACATCTCAAATTCGGTCTCTCAAATTCGTACAAATCCATACACGTTCATCATACATGCCAATGTCACACGTAAAATAACAAATGTTGGTATCGAAAATACATAGGTCTTGTTACATAAAATTTATTTACGTGCACAACTCAAATATTAGCTCTTTGGTTTTTATTGTGGGTCCACATATGCTCCACAAGATTATTGAGTAGCTGCACGTGCACCTGATGATCTTGAAACTTCTTATGCATGTGCAGAAAGTTCATAAGTTGAGCTGCATCTTGATCTTCTAGGATTTGAACTTGTTCTCGAGGTGCTTCAAAGTCATATTGTGCAAAATAACACAACATGCCATGAACTGCCACAATTTTTTTGATTCCCACATCATTGCAGCTCCACGAACAATTCCCTAACAAGCTTGAAGCACTTCGAATGTCCTCTCCACATCCTTCCTAGATGCTTCCGGCATTACTGCAAAGTGGCTTTGTTTGTTACCCTTTGATTGAGCTCTTCAAGTTGAGAATATGCTCCACCTGCCGGTCTTTCCTCTTGCATACTCATAAGCATGATCATGTCCACTTCTTCGTCCGAATCCAAATAACCGAAGAACTCATCTTTAATCATTTGATTAAGCTCCATCGGTCCATACTCCTCGTCCGAAGAGCCAGAGAGTTGCCGGAAGTATTGCGGTGGTGTTCAGGCCGGTGACGACGTCCCCGGTGGCGAGGACGGGAGAGAGGACTGCTCTCTCAGAGGTGACGACGTAGAGGTTAGAAACGCTTGAGGAGCGCGCGTGGCGGTGGAGCGGTGAGACATGTGTCGAGGGGGAGGAAGAAGAGAGAGAGAGAGAGCAAATGGATCCGGTAGGTCGATTTGGTGGGTTTGGTGCATTTTCAGATGGGGGCGGGCTGTCAGGCCCGACGTGACGGACGCGCCTGGACACCTTTATATCCGCCTCATATTTAAGCTGAATATGTGAGATGCCGATCAGCCCAGACGTTTGAGGTCCGTTTGAGACGCACGTCTGAGTCAAAATTTTACTGTTACACCTTTCATCGCATGTACGTGCTGGCATCAGCATCTGCCTTATTTTCCATGGAGATCGTTCTCCCTCGCCAAGATCAAGTACCCGGAAAAAGCAGGTGCGATCGGAACACGCATCCCCGCGTTCCAGGAAAAGATACGAGAAGCTGACGAGCCATGAAGATTGCCGGTGAACTACACGCACCCAACCGTTTCATGGTCCGGAGTGATGGCAACCTCACCAACGACGGCTTTGCTAGATAGCTGACCAACCTAAACCTCAGATATGAAGCGTCGTTCAACACCCATGACGACGTTCCAAGTCTTTGAACGTTGACACGTACGCCGGCCGGCCGGCCGCACTCGCCGTTTCCTACGAGCTCACGCGAACGCTACCTGTCAGCTAGGCTGCTGGTCTGGAAGACAGGGAGTGTTTCCAACGATTTCTCGCCCAACCGCGAAAGGAGAACGCGTCCGTCATGCCATGCGTTTTTCCGAACCACGTTACCTGAACGCAGAGTCCACCGCAGCCCATCTGCACGGTGGCGCCGCGGCCGCCGAGCGCGCGTGGCAGCATGGCATCGTGTCGTGGGGTGTCCGCTGGGACTTGGAGCGAGCTGCATGCGCCGGAGTCAACGCCGAAAGTCACTACTTCTCGGCTGCTAAGGAGTGCGGACATAGACAGCTCTGAAGTTCAGGTGAGGCGTCCCGAGCTGTCCCGTGTGGCCACGACCGACCGACTGGACTGACCACCGCTCAGGCTCAGTCCGTCACCCACCTACCGGCCTTCACCTTCGTAGGAAAAGCCCGCTCGGGGTGTCCATGTGCATAGATTCGGGGACGGGATCCAGCAGCCCTTCCATGTACACTGATGGAGTACATAGTACTCCAGGGAGACGCGACCCGGTCAGTTTCTATCGGCGTCCGACGTAAGCATTGACGGCACCGGATGCCGGTGGTTGCGGTGCGTTCTAGAAAGATTTAGGGGTTGATACGCCGTCACGGCGCCGCGGCGTGGGGCCGCGAGGGGCGCCTGCAGATCGTCGTCGTCTGTCAATCCATGTGGAAGTGGAAGTTAAGACGTCAGATATCGACGGAGCACGTAATGTGATGCAGGCTCATTGTCTTTCTTAGTACTGCATCATTTTCATTAGCAAGCAGTGCGTGCAAGCCCATCCGCCCATGTCATCCGTGATGTGTACGTACCAGTAGAAGGCTAGGTTGGTGGTGGATGGAGAGAATGATGCGCTGGATGGTTACGTGCGTGGAGGTGGAGCCGTGGACCGGACGGTGGTATGCTTTGACAATGCCATGTTGCATGCATGCGGGATACGATCCCTGGTGCAACCTGGCTGTGGCTAGGCACTCCATCCGTAGCGAGAGGATAATGCAATGGCCTCTTTGATCCAAAGGATGGATTTTGAGAGATATTTTGGAGGATTCCAATCCTCTGAGATTTCCTTCTGCGTTTTTTGTGAGCACTAATGTAGATGTAGAATCCATGTGAATTAATGAGGCGCTATCTTCCATTTGCGGCAAGGAGAGATAGATGTTGTACCTACACACAGGACTGCGTACACACCCACAATTAGGAGTGTCCTATACTATTAGAGCTGAAACAACGGTCAGTCTCCGTCCGTCCAAAAGGAGAGTCGAAACGTCCTCCATGGTTAGGGATCGGCTAGGAGTAGGGTGATTGAATTTAGGAGACTTTTCAAGACCCCTCCTCCCCAAGAAAAGCTTAGGGTTCATTTGCCTCTCACCGCCGTCGATCCGCCTCGTCTCCGGTGGCCTTAGCGCCATGGCAGCACGGTGGATCCCGGTCTTGGCGGCGGGATGGCTCTGTTTTAGATGCTTATTTATGTTTTGTGTCTTGTTCAGGAAGATGAGACGGCGGCGGCTCCTTGAAAATGAAATAAGGTCTTCGCAATCTAGCCCCCCGTTTTGGTGGTGTGTCTAGCATCGTTGGTGGCCGTGTGAAGGTGTGTCTTCGGCGGATTTATCCTTGGTGGATTTGCTCGGATCTGGTCATAGTCCGTCTACGTTTGTGTTTCCTCAGGTTGGATACTTCCGATCTACACTACTCTTTATCGGCAGCGGTTGCTGTTCTACTGCGCTGGTAAGGCCTTAGCACGACGACTTCCCGACTGTCTACTACACCAAGTTTTGCCCGACTCCGGCGAGGGAGGCGCGATGACCGCGGCGCGCCTTTGGCTCGCTTTAGTGCTTGTAGTCATCGCTAGATGGTCTACTGACCTAGATGAAATTTTTATTATTTCTGGTGTTCGTTGTAGTTTCATGATTGAACATGAATAGATCGGAAGTTTTCTCGCAAAAAAAGTGATTGAATTTAGATTTTTGGTCAATCAGTTTTATTCTTTCATTAGTGGGAATGTGTCCGGCTAGCGAGTGTTGAGTAAATAGGCAGTTTTTCGACTAAATTAATCCACGAAAAAATTCACTAGCATGGCATTGACAGAAATAAAGACATACTGATATTCGATCATGCAATCACATACTACGCTAATTGCAGACACATCTACGTATAACGCTAGCATGGCTAAAACAGAAATGATTAGGAGCGGGATAAACGAGTTATACCCTCCGATAGGCCAGGCAAAAGCCGCCGCGGCGGCGGTGGCAGCAGCGGCGTCCTCAGCGGCCTTCCTGCCAGCTTCGATTTTCTCGGCGGTGGCACGTTCGGCGTCGGTGGACATGATGACGGTGAAGGCGACGCGGACGTAGAGGAAGCAGACGAACAAAGGCGAGCAGTCGCGTAATCGCTTCCCAAAAACATAATCGCACCTCTCCCGTACAGGATCCGGAGAGGCGGAGTTTCGGAGACCTGCTTCTCCTGTGAACCGTGTACGCAGTGAACGGGATGGAGTCGCCGGTGGCAGCAACGGTAGTGGAACCACGTGGGCGTGGAGGCAGATGTGATCTAATTCGCATGACGGCAGGGGTTGGGAGACGCCTCACACATATATAGGCGCAACCCCGTGGAGAGACGTGGGCTCGACCCACGTCCGAGTCAGTGACAACCCATGATCCGACGTCTCAGATCGTGGCCCAGTTGTCAAAAACTCTCCATTACTGACCGACAAAAATAAGTGCATATGTGTGAGCTCGGCTCGGCTCATTCTCGCAACCCGTGGCGCGGCGCGATGAGGCGTGGCGAGGCGGCAGGCGGAGGAGGAGCGCGTGAGGGCATCTTCTCTTCTCAAGCTCCAATAGCATATGGAAGAGAATCCCTTATAAGGAGGTCCAACTTCTCTCCAACTAGCAAGGTGGGACTAAACTTCCCACCACCCCTTGTCATGACACCTACATGGGCCCTTAGAGATTTTTCTATTTTTCTTTAGATGGGCCTAAAGCCCACCCCATATTTCAACAATTCCCCACCAGATCTTGAGGGCACATTGTGTCCTCTGTTCCAATCGTTGTTTCGATATACCAGTGTTTCAGTGAAGACCTGTTAAGGTTGAACTTCACCTAGAGCAAGTAGCTACACTGCTTCACAACTGAACAATGGACTATGCCTTGAATTGTCAGTTTGGCGTAAAGGAGCTTCACCACATGTTTTACTAGTACTAGGCTGCCGAAGGCTGACCCCTCGGGTGGAGCATATAAGTCACACTCCTGGCCTATTCATGAGCTTACCAGAGATCATCCCAATTTCATAGAGTGTGACCAGCAGTCGGGCTCATATAGGTGTGTTTCCTCCAAAGATCACTCTGTAGGATAGCATCTTGGTTACACAAGCTTTGGAACACATTAAAACAATAGTCAACCTACCATACAGTTTTGCATCTCCAGCGGAGTGGGTTAGTTAAGTCACTCTCCTCAGTTCATCACGGGCTTGTTTTCCCAAGTCCTACTTCACGGGATATCCAATCACATAGATTGGGTAACCACCATGGCTACTCAAGTGGGCCTCATACCCATCTCCTTTGATGCATTGTCTATCACAACACGTGATAGCCCATTAGAGAAGGGATCTATCAGATTTTTAGCCGTTTGGATATAATCCAACGCTATCACTCCGGAGTTTCTTAATTTCTGGCAGCTTTTAATCTCATTCTTATGTGTTTGTTGGACTTTATGTTGTTCTTTGAACTCTTCACTTTGGCAATAACTGTCTGATTGTCATAGTTTATAAGGATAGCCGAAACCAGCTTTTCAACCACTCGCAAGTCCATTAAAAGATCTCGAAGCCATCCTGCTTCGACACCAAATGTGTCTAATGCTGCCTATTCTTCTTCCATTGTCGATCTTGTTAAGATCGCTTGCTTGCAAGACTTCCAGGAAACAACACGACCTCCAAGAGTAAACATATACCAAGTTATAGCCTTCATGTCATCACATCAGAGATCCAATTCGCATCACTATACCCTTGAAGTACCGACGGGTATCCGGTATACTGAAGTCCATAGTTCACAGTACCTAGCGCATAACTCTTTCAATAGCATGCCAATGTACATCACCCGGTTTGGAAACAAACCGACTCAGTTTGCTGACAGCAAATGCGATGGCAAGCCTCGTTGTGCTCGCTAGGTACATGAGTGAACCAATTATTTGAGAGTATCTCAATTGATCTTTAGCTATGCCTTCGAACTTCTGAATCAACATAGTAGGATCATATGGTGTTTGATATGGTTTGCTTTCCAAATATCCAAAACGACTCAACACATTCTCAACATAATGGGATTGTAGAAGTGTAATCCCACCCTCATCATCTCTCAGTAGCTTGATGTTCAAGATAACATCAGCCACACCAAGGTCCTTCATCTCAAAGTTCTGAGATAGAAATGACTTGGCCTCCTCAATGACTTTGAGGTTGGTTCCAAATATCAGTATGTCATCAACATACAAGCACAGTATAAATCCTTCACCCCCACCATGGCGATAGTATATACATTTGTCAGCCTCATTAACGAAAAAGCCGACAGATGTCAGAGTTGTATTAAATTTCTCATGCTATTGCTTAGGTGCTTGTTTCAGGCCATATAAAGATTTCAGCAACTTACACACCTTTCCTTCCTGACCATCTATCACAAAGCCATCTGGTTGTTGCATGTAGATTTCCTCGTCTAGCTCTCCGTTCAGGAAAGTCGTCTTAACGTCCATCTGGTGAACAAGAATAACATGCGAGGCTGCCAACGAGAGTAATACTCAAATGGTGGTCAGTCTGGCCACAGGTGAATAAGCATCGAAGAAATTTTTTGTCTGGTCACAACCCTTGGCCACAAGCCTAGCCTTGTAATTTTCAATAGTGCCGTCGGGCCTAAGCTTCTTTTTGAACACCCACTTACATCCCAATGGTTTACAATCATAGGGACGTTCAGTGATCTCCCATGTCCCGATAGCCATAATGGAATCCATCTCGCTGCGGACCACATCCTTCCAATAGTCAGCATCTCGAGATGCATATGCTTCTAAAAGAGTAGTGGTAGTATCATCCACGCGGTACACGAAGAAATCATCACCAAAGGTCTTTGCAGTCCTTTGTCTCTTGTCCCTACCAAGGGTTGCCTCGTCATCCTCCTCATGATTGTCATCATGTGTTTGTTCATAATATTCTATGGGAATGGCAGCCTCAGGAGTCTCAGATTCCTGTCTAGAAGTGCTTAGCATATCTCTCACACAACAAAAAAAGACACATCCGTGACCTTTTGGGCCGAACGAATTTTTTTCCTCTCATACATATGACACTTCTATGACGATAATTGTGACAAAACCCGGTATCATCATAGATGTGGTGGGGCTCCTACTTCGATGACAAAAAATCATGACAGAAAATGGGCTTTTCGTCCTGGGCGGGCCAGAGACGCAGCTGCATGACATTCTTTGGGCCGTCCATGACAGAAAAAACCGTGGTAGAAGCGAGGCAAGGAAAATTTCGGCGAGTTCCCGGTTACGGTGGGAGGTCGGGGCGGCGATGTGCTTTCTCTCGTGACACGTACGCATGCGTGTGCGTAGGCGTTATTCTAATCAACCCGAAGCGAGGCGTTGGGCTCGCGAACCCGGCGATTGCCTTTGCAGGCTGGCGTTACGGAACCCGGCGATCGATCGATGGTCGTTAATCGAACCCGATCGGCGATTCGCCATCTTCTGTAATGGCAAGCCGATCGATGCTGCCTGGGATGAGCAGTGGCGTTGCCTGCAGGATGAATAGTGAGCGTTGCGGGGGGGTTGGATGAGCGGTGGCGGTGGCGTTGCCTCTGGATGAACAGGACCCGTGGTGTGGTGGAGGGCTGGATGAGCGATGAGCGGTGAAGGGGTGCCCGTGGAGGGGTGGATGAACATGACCCCGTGGTGTGGAGGGCTGGATGAGCGATGAAGCGATGGAGGGGTGCCCATGGAGGGGTGGTTGAACAGGACCCGTTGTGTGGAGGGCTGGATGAGCGGTGAGCGGTGGAGGGTGGTTGAACAAGAGCGGTGGAGTAAGCGCACGGTGGAGGCTGGATGAACAGGAGCCCGTGGAGGTTGGAGGAGGTCGACGGTGGAGATGAGCGGTATCCCTTGGAGTCCCATTTTGCGGTCGCCACACCCTCCCGATGAACAGGACCCCCGTTTCGACCGTAGCGCTCCAACACAAGTCCGTTTCGTCCGTTTTGCGGTACGCCACACCCCTCCCGATCAACATGACCCCCGTTTCAACCGTAGGAGGTCCGTTTCCTCCGTTTTGTGGTACGCCAGACCCCTCCCGATGAACAGGATCCCGTTTCGAACGTGGCCGGTCGAATACAAGGCCGTTTCCTCCGTTTTGCGGTACGCCAGGCCTCATTTCCATCGCCTGTTCCGTCCAAGCCAACACGACCACGCATTCCGTTCCGACCCAGCCGGTAGGCTCCCACGCGTTCCGTTGCCTCTTGATGAACACGACGCATTCCGTTGCCTCCCGATGAACACGACGCATTTCGTTGCCTCCCCATGAACACGGCGCATTCCGTTGCCTCCCCATGAACACGACGACGACGCTGTTTCTCCGTTCCGACCCAACCATGTCAACGTGCCCTCGTCGTACGTATGCGCGAGTACGCGTTCAAGACCCCGCCCGTATGTATACATACGTGGCCGTATTTTCTTTCTTGCACCCTGGCTGCTATACGTACGTGTACATGCTACGTGCACGCCTCTACTATAACACGTGCACGCCTCTACATCCACCAGTATATATGTACGTACACGTACGCGACCAGAATGACAATGTTACGTACGCTTCGACCAGGTGAGTCCCGACTGTCAGGCACTTCCTTGCCTGCGAAGACGTAGCTGGTGGGTCCCAGCAGTCAGGGGGGCGAATCATTTTTTTGCCCGGACGCACTTCCTTGCATGCGAAAATGTAGCTGGTGGGTCCCAGTAGTCAGGGGCAAACGTTTTTTTTTCGTGAAATACGGTGGCCCGTCCGGTGGGTCCCCGCTATCAGGTGCAGGAATAATTATTTTGCACGTAATAAGGAGGCACTTCCTTGCTGCGGCCGTGGACCCAGCTGTCAGCCTCTCTACGTCTGATCCCACGTCCGATGGAAGCGTTCCTTGACCATATTGACCACGCCACGCCGAGAGCACCGGGGAGGTGGACGGCAGCGAGGCCTAGGAAGGGGACGACGGGAGCCGGGGAAGACGCGACGGTGGAAGCCCTTGCGGAGAGGAGTACGAGGGTTCACTCGTCGGGCTGCGGTGTGAGGCTGCCACCGCAGGGAGAACTGGCGATGGTGGGAATAGTAGGGGCCGGTGAGGCCTCGCGGCAACATAGCCAGCCACGGGAGGCGGGAGCATGCGGCACGACCGCGCTGCTTTGGGCGGAGCAAGAAGACCAGAGGTTGAAGAAGCACTACGGCCGTTGGATGGACATCGTACGATCACTGGAGCTAGAATCGTTCATATTGACTAAAGTTGACAAAGGCCCCGTCCCAGTCAACTTAGTAGGCCCACAAGTCAGCCTCCCACCATGGTGGGTCCCAGCTAGCAGGGGGAGTATTCATTTTTTTGTGCGTAATAAGGAGGCACTTCCGGTGGGTCCGAGCTGACAGCGGGGGGAACGTTTTTTTTCATGAAATAAGCTAGCCCGTCCGGTGGGTCCCAGCAGTCGGGGAAGCGTTTTTTCGTGAAATAAGGTGGTCCGTCGATTGGGTCCCTCATTGGCCGGGTGGAGGAATAATTATTTTGCGGCGTAATAAGGAGGCACTTCCTTGCGGCCGCTGGACCCAGTATTAGCCTCTCCACGTCTGATACTCTTCCGATGGAAGTCGGTCGTTGACCATGTTGACCACGCCGCGCCGAGAGTACCAGGGCGGTTGTCTGGACGACGGCGAGGCCTCGGAAGGGGACGACGCGGAGCCGGGGAAGACTTAGCAGTGGAAGCACGCGCGGAGAGGAGTACGAGGGTTCACTCGTTCGGCTAAGGTGTGAGGCTGCCGTCGCCGCAGAATAACAGGGGGCGTGGGTGAGTGGAGGGATGGCACGCCGGTGTGGGAGTAGTATGGGCGGTGAGGCCTCACGGCAGCATAGCCGGCCACGAAGGCAGGAGCAAGCGGCACGACCGGCGCTGCTTTGGGCGGTGGACCAAGAAGACCGAGAGGTTGAAGAAGCACTACGGCCGTTGGATGGACATCGTCACGGTCACTTTGAAGCTAGAATCGTTTATATTGACTAAGTTGACAAAGCCCTTGGTGCGCTCCAACTTAGTAGGCCTGAGTCAGCCTCCGAAGCAGTGCGCCCCGGATGTCGAGGGAGGAATCATTTTTTGGGCGGTCGAAGCTAAGAATATCCGAGATTGAAGAAGAAGCACGACATTCGTTGGATAGACATCCAACAGCCACTGCTGCTAGAACCATGTGTTGACTATAATAAGTTGGCGAAGCCTTGCATACGCGTCAACTTATTCTTTTAGGGGACGCGTCACTTAGTAGGCCCACAAGTGTGTGGCAGAGAACTTATAACCCATTTGCGTTTTATAAGAATGTACAACCCATTTTTGAATTCTAATGGAATTTACAACTGCCCATTTACAGTTTGTTAAAAGTACAGCCCATTTTCTAGCTAAGACAATGATTAATAATTTCAACCAACCGTTGAAGACAGAATTTAATAAAATTTCCCACATTTTGATGGGCTCCGAAATATTTTTATCCCGAAATTTCTAGTCAGATTAAATATATATATTTGTATTACATAAAAGTCCAACAAAACATTGCGCGCGCAACAATGAAAATTTAAGATTTTCAAAATCCATAAATAATATTTTATAAACTAATTTCATGTTTGGTGCATTTTTTTATAGTTACTGCCCAGTTTTTATAATTACATCCCATTTATTATTTTTTATAGCCCATTTTCCTGTTAAGCCTAATGCATCCCTCCTAGGAAAGATTTGCAGCCAATGAGCAGGAGAATAACAAGTTGACCTTGCCTAGGTATTCCTCAAAAGACGATATAGCTGGGCTAGCCATTTTCATCTTGAAAAAATTAGTATCTGGGCTGGATATCTAGCTTTGGGCTAGATGGGCCACAACCCTTGATTAATACCCTGCTCTCCTCACGAACAACAACGAAATCATCGCCAAGAAAAACTTCTGCGGTGCTCACGCCTCAAAAACACAAATCTTGCTCGAGCTGCTTGGTCCCGGTATCCGGCCGCACCTTGTGCAATTCTCTCGTTTATATTGACTACATAGGTTGACAATGGTGTGGGACCGTGATGTCAGGAAACCAGGAGAAAGCAAAAATAATATAGTTGTACATAATAAGGAGGCACTTGCGTCAGTTTTACAAGAGGTTTTGGTTGGAAAACGACGATCCAATCACGGCCTAATATCATGAGTTGGTCGGAAGATCATATGGTTTCACGTCTAACCTACTCGACTTGTCGTATAGGCTATGAATGAAACATCAGACGATGAACTTCTTAAGCACGGAAACAACAGAAGAGGATGATCTTCTTAACAAGCAAATCACCGGCATTAGATCGACATGCAAAACAATACAAAGCATTATTGTCAGGAGGCACAGTGAACAGCTCGTGATGCCGCATGCCACAACATCCCAAGCTCAACTTTGCTATCAAACTCAAGGCCTGGCATTAAATATACACTATTCAAAACACACTCTTAACACAGGAATATCTCAGCAGAGTAACTATTTACTTCTAAAAGCGAACACGTGAATAGGAAAAACACTTCGACGCTGCTCACAGCAAGGGCGTCCCACTCAAAACTATCAAATGCATGTTTTCCGCTAACATCAATGAGCAAATTTTGACAAGGTTTTCCAATTCCAATATATTAAACTAACGTCTTCTTGCTAACATCAATGATTAAACTTTGACAAGCTTTTCCCATTCAAAATATGTAATGCCTATGATCGTGGAGTCTGCCGCTTCTTGTACTTGTTTGGGCACTTTTTTCTGTGGCACTCCACGTGTTGTTAAATTGCCAATGGTCTCTGCAGACTAGTCATGTCACCGGTGTCTAATATTTATGGCACCGGCTGAAGCAATGGAGGGATTCGGTGCCAAACTAAGAAAAGGTGAAATTGGCACCTCTTTTGGCCTACATAGTTGAAGGCATGATACTCTGTAAAGCTTCTCGGTCATTCATACGTAATGTAGCACACAGTGGATCGCTTCTTCTCGCAAAGTGGAGCGACCAAGCTGGACCCAAGAATGCAGCAGTTTGCCTTGGACACATTGACTCCTTTGTGCGGTTCAACTAAAATCGAAGTTGGAATAAAAGCTGAGCTTTAATTTTGATATCCTTGTAAGCAACAAAAGGTATAAGGGAAACAATTATCGAGAAATAACGGTTGATGACTTGTACTCCCGGAAGAAAAACATCTCTTGATCTACCTTATCTTAATGGGAAACAAAGCAGAGAGTAGCAATTCTCAATCAAGGTGATTCATTCATATTAACCGAGACATTATCTTAACAATGCCTTGTTTCAACATGTATAAAGAACGAAAAAGCAGAAAAGTATCATTCCTAAAACAATGCGTTGATTCATTTTAACAGAGACATTATCTTAACAATACCTTGGTTAAACATGTAGAAAGAACTACAAAGCGAGGATAGTACCATTTGTAAAACATTGTAAGTCAGAATCGATATATAATAACAGAGACATTATCTGAACAATACATTTCTTAAACATGTACTCCGGCCGATCCCTAACAGAAATGGTACTCCTGCCGATCCCTAACAAGTGTTTGCAGTTTTGAACTAAGATTCAGTAGTTAATTCTGAGGAAGGTCGGTACTGACCTTTCAAGACCAAGATTTGAAACAACTCATGAGGAAGATCTCAAAGAGATCTCAACACATATATGGAAATCCGGTCTCATTTTGTGCAGTTCCACCAAAGTTAAGCGAAGCAAAATGTCGCAATAGCAACAAGTTGAATAGATATCCCTGTTTTAACAGAGGCAAAAAAGGAATCAATTACTAGCCAATAAAGGAGGATGAAACATGCGGCCACAAAAATGGTAATCCCGCCAATCCCTAACAAGTGTTGCAGTTTTGAAATAAGATTCAGTAGTTAATTCTGAGAGTGGCATTGCTTTACCAGCGGCATTAGATTAACAAAAAGCATACACAGTTCAGGGAGAGTGGGCTAACAACAACATGTCCTTCCATCTACTTATAAAGGGGTGATGCAGAGTTTGTTGTAACAAAGCAACAAGCATAATGTCCGGGTTGGTCCCATTTTTGTTCACTACTTAATGGGAAAAGACAGCAATACAATGAGCTTCAATTCAACATTTATTTAAAACAGTACCAATACAAGTAGCACAACATCTCAAAGCACACCGCACAATCATGTGGGTGAAGGCACATCTTGACCTTTCATGAGATGGACAACGATAAAATACGAATCTGCCAACACGAATAGGAAATCCAATCTCGTTTTGTGCAGTTGCACTGAAATCAAGCAAAGTGTTTCGCATAGCGAAGAAAAATGTCGCAATAGCAACAAGTTGAATAGATATCCCTGTTTAAATAGAGGCAAAAAAGGAATCAATTACTGGCTAATAAAGGAGGATGAAACATGCGGCCACAAAAATGGTAATCCCGCCAATCCTTAACAAGTGTTGCAGTTTTGAAATAAAATCAAGTAGTTAATTCTGAGAGTGGCATCAATTACTGGCTTATAAAGGGGGTGATGCTGAATTTGTTGTAACAAAGCAACAAGCATCATGTCTGGGTTGCTCCCATTTTTGTTCACTACTTAATGGGAAAAGACAACAATACAATAGCTTCAATTCAACATTTATTTAAAACGGTACCAAAACAAGTAGCACAACATCTCAAAGCACACTGCACATCATGTGGTTGAGACCAAGATTTGAAACAACTCGCCACGAAGACTGGAAACAAATCTCGATCTCCTTTTGTGCAGTTGCACCAAAATTAAGCAAAGTCACCGGTGTGACATTCAAGTTGAACTGCACAAAACACTCTTAAACATAAGTGTTTCGAGTAGCGAAGCAAAATGTCGCAATAGCAACAAGTTGAATCGATACCCCTGTTTTAACAGAGGCAAAAAGGAAACAATTACTTGCCGATAAAGGAGGATGAAACAAACGGTGACAGAAAAGAAGCATCTAACTTATCTTGGATGGAAAACAAAGTAGGACGGTAGCATTTCTAAAAGCAGTTGCATTGATTCATATTAACAGAGACATTCTCTTGAAACAACATTCGTTAAAAATGTAGTTTACTTTTAACGATGGCATTGCTTCAATTTTCGGCGGCATTCTTAGACTAACAATAGCAAAATAGTTGTATGGGACATGCCAGCACCATGTAAGGCCCACACGTATAAATGGGTGATGCAGAGTATGTAGCCAAGCAACATATATGCGCTGGTCCCATATTTGTTCTCTTTGAACCTTCTTCCTATGTGAGGGCAGCAAATCTAGTCCTGCACAAACTACCCGACCCCCCAGTTTCTTTCCCTTTTCAACAAAGAGATCGGTTCCTTACAGATGTGTGTCTTTGGGTTACCCCCTTTTTCCCTTTTCGACCTACAAAGCGGCTGGATAGCCAGTCTATACTACTTTTCGCCCCTCCTTTCCTCATTGAACCACGTCCTAGATTCTTGCTCCAGCCCACCGCATCCTTCTTTCCTCTTTGAACCAAGACCTAGATTCGACTACAAATCGAAAAATATCCACATGCAGCTAGAGCAACGACGGTTTCAAAGAAACTTATACCTTAGGGTCGTCGGGATGTGGCAAGGCGTGCGGCAGGAGGCCGGATCTGCCCACACTATGTACGACAGCGAGGAACAAGGGGTCGGTGGCCCTCCCGCACAGGCACTGGGTGAAAGAGAACAACGCAGCCGGCAGTGATTGCCTCCCTCGCCGAAGGCGATAGAGTGAACGCTGCACCTCCTCCCCTTCCCGGTGCGACGGGATACAGACGCCTCCTTCACCAAATGTGAGGGGAGAGAGAGACAAGAGGCCAACGCAGTCTTGTTTAGATCTGGTGAAGAGAGGGTGAGAGGCTGTGAATATAGCAAACCCTAGCAAATGAGCAGCTGAGCCTCGGCGTGTAACATATATGTAGTGCGGCGAGCGTGTGGAGAGTGCAAACCCTAGCGAACAAGCGCCGAGGCTCCCGCTTATATATATACTACTGTAGTACAGACTGAGCTCCGGCGCCTTCACTGCACTTGCTTTTGGATGTATGACAGGTGAGCCAGCCACATTTTGGGCCCACCTGTCATAAATCCAAAGGCAGGTGCACTAAGTCAATGAAGCTGCGTCCATATAGTACTCTCGTGTATACGACTAATATATAGTGGAGTGGTTTTCTTATTCTCTCCATAACAATCGTTTTAAATTGTGTAAGTACGAAACAAAACTCTTTATTTAATGTACAGTGAAGAAAACTTACTACTTCCGATGAACTAACGATCCACGCCCACGCGTCCCCGGTCGCACTTCTGTCCTTCACGTGTGGTACACTACCCTCCCTTAAGTGAACAACCACACATGCGCCAAATTATCCAACGTGTGAAACATTTGGTTCATAGCCAATTGTGTGATAAAATTGCACCAACGTGAAAGACGACTGCGTCTCCAATGCAACCAAGGTGAACTGACGAAAGATATCATCTTTGTGCGTAACAAGCAAAGAGCACTGATGGAAGACAGCTTGTTTTTCATTGAAAATCGATCAGCTTCACCAGCCGACGCAACCATGAGGCGCAACCATGAGCATCGATAGGTCATCATGGTGATGCATCATCCATTTGGCATCAAGTTTGGGTGAGGCACCAATGAAGTTCGACAAATCCTCACTGTGGTCTGTTTCTTCTCAGTAATCAAGATCGAGGAAGGAAAAACCACGTGGCAGAGGACAGTGAGGCGGAACAACAATGGCCATCCAATTTTGTGCAGTTCCACTAAAATTGAGGAAGACATGCCCGGGTATGGAGACACGCATCGCTGTTTCCAAAAATATAAAATATGGTTAGCAAGGACATCTCAATTGTCAATAAGAATTAATGAAAAGTACACCAACAAACAGAAGCATCATAATTATCTTGATGGGAACTAAACCAGGCTACCCGAGAAAAAAACATTTCTTCATTTAACCAGTGATAGTACTACCACCATATGGACAATGACCGCACAACCACCATGTACTTTTTGTCGAAACAACATGTATACCTTCACCGAGGCATAAATTAGGACAACTTTTCGAGTGGCATTTCCTCTATAATAATACTAGTAGGTGATGTTGGACCAGCCGACGAACCCTAGCTACTATGCATGGGGAGCTGGGGAGTAGTCGCATAGAAGAAAACCCGCACGCATCGACCTGGGGAGCTGGACCAGTACAAGAAGTTATACCTCAGGTGGGCGAGATGTCGTTTAGGGGGGCGGGCGGGACCTGCCCACACGACGGCAGCGAACAAGGGCGCGGAGGATCTTCGTCCGTGCCAGCGCCGGCTCCGAGAGGACGGTGCACGTCGGCTTCCTCCGTCGCCGACGGCGACAACATCAACGCTGGACCTCCTCACCTCCCGCAGCGGACGGGATTCGGCCGGATCTGTGACCACCGGTGAGGAGAGAGATAGAGTGGACACTGTCATCTTGTTTGATATGGAGAGGGTGAGAGAGCGAGACACGAGAAACTCTATCAAACAAGAGGCTATAATGGAGTAAAAAAATCTCTCCATAGCAGTGATTTTAAATAGAATACGCGAGTTCCCGGAAAAAAGAAACAAAAACTGGCGGACAATTTTTTTGGGTCTGTCTAAGACACATCTAGATGGACATAGTTATGTCACATCTAAGTTGATGTCCACTCTGTTTGTGCTCTAGTTTTTTTCCTAGTTTTTTTGGTTTCTTGTTGCTACATTATATACTTGTGGGAGCTTAGATGTGATATCCTTAAATAACATCTAGATGTGAATTATACAAATCATTATTTTCTAACGTACCAAGAAAGAAAACTCGATCAAAAACACGCCCCCGCTTCCAGGTCGCGAGAGTCGTCATGCACACACACATAGACATAGACATGCATATCCGTGTTTACGTAAAATTCCATTTCCATCTCCATCTCCAATCATATTTGTCCAACTGGCACATTATTTATGTTGTTAATTATATACGCAGCAATATTAACGTACAACATCTCTTGTTTACACACGTCCGGACCGCTGCCACGGCTGGTCCTGACCAACCCGAACCCTCTTCATCACCCGCGCGTGCTTCCGGCCCGAAACGGTCAGTGCCGCATTCATGCCCAGCCAGAGCGGACGCGACCTCTCACTGGCGCCGGCATTGAAGCGGCGCCGCCGGCCGAGAGAGCGTCACCCGCGCCGCTTCCGGGTGCACGGGCCTGCTCCGCGTTCAAAGGTCGCAATAGCCGGCTACAACATGCATGTAGAAAGTCCTTGGGAGTCTGTGCTACAGCTAGCTGTCCTCCCCCAACTCGTCAATATCTTCCAGTAGTGCTAGTACTCCATGGCGTGATCCATCGACAAGCAGATGGGAAAGTTATCGTATACTCGGTTTGCGGTGAGTGGCATGTCGAGCGACCGTGTGGGGTCGAGCCGTGGAGGAGGGTGAGACACGAACACGACAGACGTGATTTAAACGTTGGTTTAGCTCGATGGCGCGATCCAACGAAACAAAACGTTGGTTTCTCTCCGTTTCCATTTTTTCTACGGAAAAACGGAAACTTTTCCACTCCATTTTCATTCCTATTCCAAGGTTGCCCCGTTACAACATTCCATCAAATACAAAGGAAAACTAAGACGCATGCTGATGCATCTCTATGATTCACAGATCATAGCCAATATTTACTTCACAACTAAAGAAAAAAGTTGTGAGAGCGTGTACGAAAGAAAAACTACTGATGGGGTAACTACGACTTAAACCCTAAACCCTAAAAATGATTTAATTTCCTGGCGGGTAGAACACATCAAAGGAAAGGCAATTTGGCACCCTCGGATCATACGATGCTTTTGTGCAGTTCCACTAAAATTGACTGAGCATCTCTGATGGCAAAGATATTGAAGAAGTGTGATTAGAATAATAGTACTGGCACTAGTTCATGAGACATAAACTCATCACAAGTAGAAGCCGGTAGAAGTATAGAAAGATCGACATGGAGATGGAGCTACGGCAGTGGAGCAAGCTGGCTCCAAAAGGAAGATGGAATACCTGGGACGTCGGGCTGTAGCTAGAAGGGTTGTTGGGATGCGGCATCGGCCCATACCGCGGTGACCCCCGATTGGGACGCACCGACTGTGGGTTTTCTCCCTCGCCGATGTCGACCGCGTCTACGCAGAATATTGTTCCCTTCCCCCAGCTGCGGGATCAGGCCCGTTGTTCTATGCTTGTGAAGAGAGCAACCTAAGCAAGCATGCTTGTAGCTTAGGCTCCTGCTAGTGTCTATATAGTGGTTTTCTTTTTCTGTCCATATCAACAATTTTATATTGCGTACGTGTCATTCAAGAGTGAAATGATGGTTGCTTCTTCCGACTAACTTCTTGTGTGATTTGACTGCTCCTTCTTGTCCCCTACACGTACTCCCCCTACGTGTATGCAACGATCCTGCGTACACATGGACGCTTAAAAACACGCGACGCCCTAATGCATGCATGTCCGAGCACACGACGGAACACACACGGTCACGCTCAAGTGCTCAACCTACACGTGCATGAACACACATACTCAGTCAGGGTGAACTAGTGACCGTATGAAACACCGGGATATATATATATATATATATATATATATATATATATATATATATATATATATATTGAGCGTAATGAGCGTATTATGAAGTCCTTGACCGTATTTTTACAAATATCTGATGACAGTGTATTTATCTCGTTTGAAAGCAAGCCATATTAACCGGAGAGGAGGCAGTATGGACTAGCATTACTTTGCTGTGTCCCGTCAACTTGCCGAACGAGGAGAAGGTTGCAGGACGGGAGAAGCTTGCGCGCGGTGGCTCACAGGACAAGGAGAAACTTTTGACTAATGCAAGATCTCCCTCGCTCAGGCGGTGGTTGTGCAACAGTTAATTCGGTGTCAGATTGCCAGAAGCATACACTATACTACTAGTGCTATTATTGTTCGACTTCCCGAATAGGCGAACAGCCAAGCACAAAGTTTACTAGTACTACTACTATAGTCTATAAAGTGCACGTACTATACTAGTACTAGGAACCGGATGGAGGAGCGTCTGCACTCTTATTATAATTTTAAAATGTGATAAAGCAATCTTCAACACATTTGGTTCTCTTCAAGGGTTCTCGCATGTGATAATGGAAGTTGATTGCATGAAACACTCGCCACAATTCTTGCTTAATTCTGGCTCATATCCTGTTACAAATAGTAGCGCTCGGTAATATTTCCTCTTTTTTGTTATTCAGCATGTAAACAGGTTAGCAAACCTTGCGGCGCATCTTCGTGCGAACCGTGCTTGCTGCACTTTGAATGTGGCCGAGAGCTGGCTTGATGAAACACCTCGCTTCCTACTTCTTTTTTTGCGGGGTACCTCGCTTCCTAGTGATCAGTGTCTTGGCTGATCGTCCTAAGAATGCTTATATATGAATAAAGCTCTCTCATTTACCCACAAAAAAGATTAAACCATATTAACCGGAAAGGAGGGAGTATGGACTAGCACTACTTTTTGGTGTGTCCCGTCAACTCGCAGAACGAGGAGAAGCTTGCAGGACAAGGTGAAGCTCGCTTACGCCTTTTGACTAATGCAACCTACCCTCAGTGGACATGCATCAGTTCATTTGGTGTCAGATTGTCAGAGGCATACACTGTAGTACCCAACATGCGGAGTACCATCATTGTTTGACTTCACGAAGAGGCGAAGAGCCAAGCGCAGTAGTACGAGTAGTACTACTACTAGAACCGCATGGTGGAGCGTCTTAACTCTTATTTTTTATCTACGATAAAGTACACGTTTATTCCGGAGAAGGGCGGAAAACGGCAGCCCAACGTGTAATGAATGATATCGATCAACCAACCATGCTCGAATATATCTTGGCCTTCGTGCGAGACCGTCTGTGTGTTCTCGCTCCTCGTCTCTCTCAAGGAACAGTGGGTTGGCTCTTTGCCGTCAATTGAGATCGGTTTGCTCACACTCCTGTCCCACATGTCAGTGATATGCCAAGAGGAGGTGCGTTGACCGACTGGCCATACGCGTACTAGGTTTTGCACCTTCATACTACTCCTCCCTCTGTCATAGTTTACAGGGCGCGCTTCATTATGATGCATTTCTCTCAATGCATTTCCGCCACCAGAGAGACTTTAGACGCGTTTGGTTTAATGCTCAATTAATTAGGGCGTGGTAACCGCAATCAAGTCCACAATTTTCTCTCTATGTACTGTACTACTACGGAGTGGAGTAAGTGCATGCATGTGTGTACCCGGGGTGGAAGCACTGCATGCATGTGTGTATGCATTATTCCCTCTAGTAATAGACGCCGTGCTATAACAATGCTATTTTTCTGGTCGATCGCTAGTCGCCTTGGTCCCACAGATTTTTTTCCTTTTTTCTGAAGCGCGTTGTATAAACAATGACGAATGGTGTACTATGAGCGGATTCAAAGAAGAGCGTATTGATGGTTTCTTCTTCAGAGCAACTTACAGTGGGAAAGGTGGGGCTTATGATTTGACTGCTCATTACTCACTATTAATGTGGCGCATAGCGACGGGCTGAGTCTCCCATGCGGTTGTGCACTACCCTCGGTTCTTAAATATACTCCGAGTATTTGTCTTTCTAGAGATTTCAACGAGTGACTACTCAAATATTTGTCTTTTTAGAGATTTCAAATGGACTGGCACATACGGATGTATATAGACATATTTTAGAGTGTAGATTTACTCATTTTGCTCCGTATGTAGTCACTTGTTGAAATTTCTAGAAAGACGAATAGAATATTTAGGAACGGAGGGAGTGCACATACGAAGCAAAATGAGTGAATCTACACTCTAAAATATGCCCGTTTGAAATTTGTAAAAAGACAAATATTTAGGAACGAAGGAGTATAATTGTGTGCATGGCACATGGACCCGGATGATGAAGAGGCTTCTGGCAATGCTATCAAGCTTCCATCATTTGTTTACGTAATTGACGTACTATACAAATTGTACAATGGTGTGAGCTTTTAGATTTTGTTTCGCGTGTCTTGCCATCGATGCTCTTTTGGAAACAATAAAAAACTATCTTCCTTGCTAATGCATGTCAATTATTAGCAGATCAGAGCTAATAATTACATCACAACTGAAGACAAACTTGTGAGAAGGTGTTAAATTAAAATTGATCCATGCTTTCATTGGCGACAACGTCCCCATTCTGTCTAAATCAACAAGGCATGTTGGGAAAAAAGTAGCTGTCTGGAGCATGCAACATTCTGATCATTTAGTGCAGTTCCACTAAAATAGAGCTGAGGATATTAAGTGTGATTACGATAATAGAGGACTCCTGATGAAACAATAAACACACAAATAGAAGCCGGTCACCTTTGCAGTCTCTCTTAAGACTAACTAGTTGGAGAAGATTAGGCTCGGAGTTGGATGAGGAGGATAGAGCAAAACCAATCTCCCTTTGTGCGATCGCCTTTGAAATGTAGAGACGTTGCCCGTGTGACATTTTAGTACAACTACACAAAACACTCTTAAGAAAAAAGTGATTTGTGCAGTTCATCAAAAGGTCATAATAGCAACGAGGTGAAATGGATAGCCCTGTT
The DNA here is from genome assembly GCA_021605145.1 of Aegilops bicornis. Lineage (NCBI taxonomy): Eukaryota > Viridiplantae > Streptophyta > Magnoliopsida > Poales > Poaceae > Aegilops > Aegilops bicornis. The sequence goes on from CM038675.1 coordinate 332,374,842, forward strand.
TGCAAAAAAGAGGTAGAAAGGAAACAATTACTGGCCAATAACAGTTGATGACACATGCGACGACAAAAAAGAAGCATATTCCTTGTCCTAAGGGAAGATAACAACATGGTTGTGTTTGTCTAAACGGTGTGAGGACGATAATGCAATATGGAAAGTACGCCGGACGAGCTACGTTTTGGGCAAAGAACTATGGAAGATCCACATGCAGCGGCGTGGGAAGACGTGCAGTGGAGCAAGGCCGGAGGGGATACCTAGAGGTCGTCGGGATGTAACTAGGTGAGCAGCGGCGGGCGGAATCTGCGAGCAGGTGACGTAGGCCCTGCCGCGCCAAAGTTTGGTCAGAGAGAACGACGTGTACCGCAGATCGGGACGTGCTGCCTCGGCACCGTCGAACGGAGAAATGATGCACTTCCTCCCTTTCCCTGGGCGGACGGGATGCGGCCGGATCAGTGACCAACGGTGAGAGAGAGAGAGGCCACTGCACTCCCTTTCCCCCGGCGGACGGGATACGGCCGGATCAGTGACCAACGGCGAGAGAGAGAGAGGCCACCGCAGCCTTGTGTGAGATACTCTGAAGAGCGACAAACCATGAAACCAGGCAGGCAGGCTCCATTGTATATAGTGAGAGGACTACCTTTTTCTCCATAAAAATCGTTTTATATTCTGTGTACGTGCCATTGAGCGCTATAACTTTATTTAAAAATAACGCGGCAACGCGTCAAGTCGAACTTTGTTTCGGTACGCGTGGTACACGACCTCCCTAGGTAAACAACCGCTCTGAGCGTTCAAATTAGCACGTGGGCTGCCATTTCAGTAAAGAAATGAGGCTCCACCGTGTACCAGCTGGTGTGGCTGAGCACGAAGCGTGAGTACGTGCACGGTGCACCTATTCTCTTTTGTACACGTACACCACCCACGTGGGGTTGTGTGAGAGAGATACAAACCTAGAGAGATATAGTGTGTGGGTTCTTGAGAGTTTTTGGGGGGTCAATCAAAAATGTAACATATGCAATGTGTGTGAAATAGAGTCCTGGATATAACATATATATAGAGGGGGCGATCCACGAGAAGAGAGTGGAGGTATCATCGGCTTGAGGTGTCCATAGAATCGAAGAGAGCGGTGATGTGTGTGTGTCTTGTGTGATCGATAAAGAGTGCCATCAATTTGTGTGTGCCCACGTCAAAGATATAGAGTGGCTGGCCTACTAGAACGTGAGATGGGACATGTGCGGTTTGTCTCTGTGGCATGGATACCTACCTGCAGCCTTTCGACTATCGGTGTGTGGTGGGGGAAGAGGAGGCCCAATTAACTATAGAGGTACAATGGCTGGTATATGTGTGGAGGAGGAGAGAGGCCTACCTCATGTATTAAGGAGATCGATCTGCCTCATGTATTAAGGGAGATCGATCGGCATCCATGCATATGTGCAGGAGAGGAATATGAATAAGTGTTGGGAGAGAGACAGAGCTAGAGTGTTGGAGGGGGTGGGAGTGGAGTTGCTTCTAAGAAATGGTGGGATAGGCTTGCTAGACAAATGGAGGGCACGCCCGCAATATCAATAAGAGAGGAGATGGTTGCTTGTTATGCATGCGTGCGTGTGAGAGACGGGTCAGGAGGCATGCACGAATGATGAGGGAAGACGATGTGGCTGTGGTAAGCAGATGTAACTACATAGGAAGATCAATCACCCTTTGTTAGAGAAAGGAGAGACATAACTTGTGAGGTACGTCGATCGATGGGGGGGTAGTTAAAGTTGATCTAGGTATATGTTGGGAAATTGATCGGTATACATGCATGTGTGTGTTAGAAGCAAATGAGGCACGAGGAGAAGGATAGAGAGAGAGAGAGAGGGATGCATGTAGGAGGTGGTACGAGAGGCATACTATATCGAGGGGGAGGAGTGTGCGAGTACGAGAACGATGAAAAGAGTGGTGGGAGTGAGGCATGGACGGTGACAAGAGAAGAGGGAAGCTTGTGTTTGTGCTAGGCACACCTGGCTAGAGAGGCATATCGATCGATGTGTGCCGTAAAGAAGGAGCTGGGGGCTACACACACCGTGGGTGAACGACCTAAAGTGAAAAGGCAATTTGCACGATGGAGCTAGAGAATGCCGAGGGAGGTGAGAGGGATGCGGCGTGTGCATGCACAAGAGAAAGTTAGCGCTAGCTACAAAGATAAGAGGGTTGTGTGGGTGTAAAAGAGGAATAGAGATCATATATACTTCATTATAAAAAGCGAATTCGGATATTTGAACAATTTATCATAGTGTTTCAAACCGACGCATGTGTGAATATATATAACGGTGATACACATGGTGTGGTTATGAACATGTTATACTACATTTAATATATTTTATCTCTACTCTTATAAAAAACGGAGTTGTTGATGATGGTGTGCCTGCCATCCTGCATTATAGGCTGTCCGATTTATATCTGGCGGATAGCAAGGAAACTATGATGGTTGAAGTTGGCAACAATCGTGATTGTAGATTCTTATTGAAATAGAGAAACGAATTCAAATTTAGTTCGAATTGCAGCAGTAGTATAGACATTTGGAATGCACTATAATGTTGGTATGAGTAGGTTACATGCATTATACAGCAAGCAAAAAAATTTAATCGGACATAACATGGATTCATACTCCTTCCTTCCATCTATATAGGGCCTAATGAGATTTTTAAGACCGCCTTTGACTATTAACAAGATTAGTAGTACATGACATGCACAATGTGAAAATTATATCATTGAAAGAACCTTTCACGGACAAATTTAACGGTGTGCTTTGTGTAAGTTGCATGTCATATATCATCTCTCTAATATTTGGTCAAAGTTAGCATTGAAAAACGCATTAGGCCCTATATAGATGGAAGGAGGGGCAAGACTCTCTCTTTGTGTGCTGTGAATAGTTTTATTTTTTTCGTTTTCTTTTTGGTTGAGGGAAGTGCGAATTGATTTGGTATGTACAAGTACAATATTACTACACGTTAGGCTTGTCCCTAAAATTCAACCCGCGTCTTGTTATATCCCGAAAATTCAGATATCGTGCTCCCAAAACTGGCGCCTTCACAACCTGCGCCTTGCTATCCCGAAATTACAACGCGCGCGAAAACTCCCTCCAACTGCCAAATCCCGACACGCGAAATCCCCCTTCTAACCCTAAGCCGAAAGGGCCGCTAGTTCAAATCGGTGGGGGGTACTTTTGTAACACACCCTACATTTTGGACAAGTGCGTTCCTAAGTCATGCTTCACCCCCTCAAATCGCCCCCTTTTCGCCATTCGAAATCCCAGGCTGCCATAACCTCTCCGCTCCAGCCACGAAACCCCACCCTCCTCCGTCCGCCACGTCACCGCTGCCCAGCCGGAGCCTCTTCCCCGACGACGTCGTCCACCGCAACAGCTCGACGTCTCTCGTCCACCTCCCCGGATGAGGATCCGTCGTACATCTCGCTGTCCCGCCGGTTCAGCCGCACCGTCCTCCACCTCCAAGGAGCTGCTCCGACGATCGCCTCGTCTATCATGGCTGCTCCATCCCCACAGCGCCGTCTTAACCTGCTCCACCGGAACCGCAACATCCTCACCGACTCCTCGGACGAAGCCGAGGCCTACTCGGCGCCACCAAAGAGGTTGTACACTCATCGCATCGCACCTTCTCCTTAACTCGACCTCCCGGTGCCGACGGTGCTCCATCCCGCACCCCCATGGAGCGGCTACCTTGAAGCCGGCGCCGCGGGCGACATCTCCACGGCAGCTCTCCCCCAGTGCGAGGCCCCTTCGGCGGCGGTGTCCATACCAGCCGGATCTGCTGCTGCTGCTCCGGCTCTCGCTCGCTCGCTCGTGCTGCTGCTGCTGCTCCGGCTCTCGCTCGATCGCTCGCTCGCCCAGCTGCTGCTGCTCTCCCCCTTGCTCGTCTTGCTGCTCTGCTCGATTAAGCCACACTTGATCGTGAATCGACTTTTGGGTGATCGATTTTTGAGGGTTGGGGGCTCGCCGGAGTTAAGGAAGAACCACCCGCAGCGGGGACGGGGGCTCGCCGGAGAGGTACCCCACTGTCTATCTTAGGGTTCAGGGTGGGGGGTGGGGGGTGGGGGCGGGGGGCCTAGAGGGCTGGCCGGGGCGGCGGCGGCGAGTTGTTTCAGGGCGGCGAGGCGGAGCTGGGGCCGGCGGTTCGGCCGGTGGTGGCTGGCGGCTCAGGGGGGTGCAGGTTGAAGATGAACTAAAGGCCCTCCCTAAACTACATGTCAAGTGCCTCTCTGCTACCATTGTGTTCAGTTTGACGATAGCATTCAGATTCCTGATAAATTTCAGTTTTGTGATTAAGTTCAGAGTCAACAGTTTTTACCTCATATGTTGTAGTCAGGTGGTTTTTGGTGATGTTAATTTTACATCCATTTTACATCATCTATTGGAGGTGCTATTAGAATACCACTTGAGATTGACGATGTCTGTCTTGTGCTGCTTCAGCCTTGACGTCTTACGGCTCATCGGAGTTGCTCCAACGACAGAACGATCCATCACAACAGAGCAGTGCCCTGGACACCGTCTACAGATTCCTCAGATCTTCCTCTACACCTCGGACAACCACCTCTGCCTCAACTGCTTCACCGACCAACCCAATGATGCTGAGGTCGACACGACTACGACAAAGAGGTTGTACACTTGTTGCATCACTTATTACTATACATTCACGTCGATCCATTAGGGCTATTTTGGTTCAACGGAAAAACGTCGATCCACTGGTTGTTACCATCACTCTAAATTTTTGCATGCTCTCCTTACATAATCTCACCATATTTTTTTCGTATGCATGCCAGATATTGTACACAGTCATGCTGAACATGTAGAGAAAAAGAGAAGAGTTTTTGTAGGACCTTGAAGTATGTCTAGAGGGGGGGTGATTAGACTACTTGACCAATTAAAAGCTATGCCTTTTCCCAATTTTAGACTTTGGCAGATTTAGCTATCTTTGAACAATTCAAGCAATCATCACGCAATTCAAGCAAGCATGCAAAGAGTATATAGGCAGCGGAAAATAAAGCATGCAACTTGCAAGAATGTAAAGGGAAGGGTTTGGAGAATTCAAACGCAATTGGAGACACGGATGTTTTTGTCGTGGTTCCGATAGGTGGTGCTATCGTACTTCCACGTTGATGGAGACTTCAACCCACGTGAGGGTAGCAGTTCTTGCCGAGTCCACGGAGGGCTCCACCCACGAAGGGTCCACGAAGAAGCAACCTTGTCTATCCCACCATGGCCGCCGCCACGAAGGACTTGCCTCACTAGCGGTAGATCTTCACGAAGTAGGCGATCTCCTTGCCCTTACAAACTCCTTGGTTCAACTCCACAATCTTGTCGGAGGCTCCCAAGTGACACCTAGCCAATCTAGGAGACACCACTCTCCAAGAAGTAACAAATGGTGTGTTGATGATGAACTCCTTGCTCTTGTGCTTCAAATGATAGTCTCCCCAACACTCAACTCTCTCTCTCATAGGATTTGGATCTGGTGGAAAGAAGATTTGAGTGGAAAGCAACTTGGGAAGGCTAGAGATCAAGATTCATATGGTTGGAATGGAATATCTTGGCCTCAACACATGAGTAGGTGGTTCTCTCTCGGAAGCTGGTAAGTTGGAAGTGTAGGTTTGTTCGATGGCTCTCCACGAATGAAGAGGAGGTGGAGGGGTATATATAGCCTCCACACAAAATCTAACCGTTACACACAATTTACCAAACTCGGTGGGACCGAATCATAAAACTTCGGTCGGACCGATTTAGTAAACCTAGTGACCGTTAGGGTTTTCGATTGGGGCCGATAAGCAACTCGGTAGGACCGATATGGTTAGGGTTAGGGCATAACGTAATCTCGGTGAGACCGATTACACAAACTTCGGTGAGACCGAATTTGGTAATTAGCTAACCAGAGAGTTGGTCGAGTAAACTCGGTGGGACCGATTTGCTCTTTTCGGTGAGACGAAATGTTACAAAAGGATCTGAGAGAGTTTACATTGTAATCTCGGTGGGACGATTCGCTCTTCGGTGAGACCGAAAAGTTACGAAAGGGAAACAGAGATTACAATCCCATCTCGGTGAGACCGAGATCCCTATCGGTGAGACCGATTTGCCTAGGGTTTGTGGCAGTGGCTAAGACATCTGAACTCGGTGGCGCCGGATAGAAAGAATCGGTAGGGCCGAGTTTGACTTTAGGTTTAGGTCATATGTGGATGTGAGAAAGTAGTTGAGGGTTTTGGAGCATATCACTAAGCACATGAAGCAAAAGGCTCATTAAGCAACACCTCATCCCTCCTTGATAGTATTGGCTTTTCCTATAGACTCAATGTGATCTTGGATCACTAAAATGTAAAATGTAGAGTCTTGAGCTTTTGAGCTTGAGCCAATCCTTTGTCCTTGATATTTTGAGGGATCCACTTTCATCATCCATGCCATGCCATTCATTGAGCTGTCCTGAAATTTTTGTCTTTGAATAGCATTAGCTCAATGAGCTATATGTTGTTATGAATTACCAAAAGCACCTAGGGATAGTTGCACTTTCAGTTTTGCGCGGCAATACAATGTCATGCAGACATCGCTGCATGGTGGGTTCAATGGCAAACCCTCCCCACCCCTCTCCAGATTGTAATCCAGAGGAAGATATCTGTTCTGAGGCGGATTCAGACGCTGCTGACCACTCCTATTTAACCCCCAAGGTGTTTGCTCTACCTTGGCATGATGATGTTAGTCATATCATGCATATGTTGCCTTGCAGTGCCTAGTTTTGACAGACATGTTCTGTAATGCCACCTGTTTAGTTTCTATATCATATATGGGAATTATGCGGTCTCATGTATTTTAGCCAGCCATAATATATGTGAAATGTGCAATGCCATCATGTTTAACCAGGCATCATATATTTGAATGATATCTTGCCCATCCTTTTCTTCATTACATTTCCATTTGTCGATAATGTTTGTTCATTAAACTACTCTTCCTGTGAATCAGCCATTTGGGTGGGAGATGGTAAAATCTGGAGTGAAAACAAGGCCTTCAGAGCAGACAATGCTACCTGTCGAAGCAGATCTCTTGTTGGGTCCCGATAGCTCCTCGGAGATGGATTCAGAGACAGATGACCAGTCCTATTCCCCCACTAAGGTGTATGCTCTAACTTGGCATGGTTATACTGCTCATATCATGCATACGGTGTCTTGCATTGCATAGTTTAGACATCATATACACAATATTCAACACCATGTTCTTAGTTCAGATATCATATTGAATGCCCTCTGTTTAACATATAAATTACATATGTGAATTAAATGATGCGATCCTGATTACTTAGATAACATGTAGGTGAATTATGTCATGCGATCCTGTTTAGTTATTCATCATATCTTTGAATTATGTTATGCTATGCTATCCAGTTTAGATAGACATCATATATGTGAAATTATGTCATGCTATCCGTTTTATTTAAACAATATACATGTCAACTATTCCATGCCCTCTTTTTTCCACACTATCTATTGCATCTGTCTCTCATACAATGTGTGTACATTCAACTATGTTTCGTGTTTATCAGTCATTTGAATTGGAGCGGGTGATGCCAGTATCTAGCGGACTAAAAACACGGTCTTCAAATAAAACAGTGCTACCTCTTGGTGGAGATAGCACCCCGGTTGTACATGCACAAGAACCAGCCCTACCACACAAAACCCAAAATCTCGCAGATTGTACCCCTACTGCGATGGACAGAGAACCAACTTCACCCAATCTAACCCCAACCCCAGCCGATAGTAACCCAGTTCCTGTTGACACAACACCATCTCCACCACAGAGCTCCCAAACAAGAGCAGTTAGTAAGGCAGCTCCAGTGCCCAAAGGGCCAGTACTATCACGGCGAACCCCAACTCCACCAGTTAGTACGCCTATTCTTGTGGAGGAAGCACAACCGGCTACTCGTAGTTTAGCATCTATCGCATTTGATGTTAAATCGTATGTGTGTATCTTCCCATCTTGGAAATATTATACTAAAGATGAAGGAAAATGCCAGTTGCAGGTGTTTGTCCAGGAGTTATGTGTAAGTAATGTTATTCATGGCAATTACTTTGCTTCATCCCATACATCCTACCTCCATGATGGTTATAATACAACAAATTTTCCCATTTTTTTCTATAGAGAAGGACCAATTTGGAAACTCAGGATGAGGTAACCTGAGCTAATACCTCTACTATCTTCAAGAATGCTTGGTGGCAGTATCTGAATTACCTGAAGAAAACGTACTTCACCGGCAAAGAAACTCATCAAATTCCCTTACGTTCTCCTGAGACACAATTCTTTGGACGATGAGGGAACGCCTTGTTCTCATCTTGGTCCCGAACCAAGAATGTAGTAAGGTCTATGAGCTCATTTTCTATTTTTAAGTATTATATTCTTGCGTCTTACTGTACTCTGTTCATGTAGAACAAGTGCCTAAACATGAAGAACAATTGTTCTAATTTAAGATCCATTGCTACCATAGGACATAGATATATGTTTGTTTGATGCTTTTATTATGTACTAGTACTTGGCAATAGAAGACTTGGTAGTTTAATCATGTCCACCTTACTAATGAACTGGTTCACCGAAATGAGTTTCATATACTAGTACATGCTAAACTTGTTATTTGTCTGCTTGTTTCTTCTTTTGGAATATTGACATAATATTGGGGAAGAGTGCCTTATTAAGCAATGGTAAAGGAAGTAATGCAGATAAGGTTCAGGATAGTGACACATCCTGTCTTGGTTTAGTGTTCGAGTTACTGGCCACTACCGCTTGCACAAGCTATTCAAACTCACTGTCTGAATCGGTTTGGTTTCTTGAGTCTCAACTACAAGCTGAAAGACATCGATCAGCCATGCTGCGACAAGAAGCGGAAGGACTACGGAAGTCCTTGGAGCATTCAGATGCATACTTTCTGGTGCAACAACAAGCGTTGGAGGATTTTAGCGCCAAACAGGACAAAGCTAATCAGCTTGCTAAGCTTATTGCCAGCATGGTGGATACCCAGGATAACGTTTCTTGAGCTCTTCTGAAGTTGTTTCAGTTATTCTCTTGTTTTGCTGCCGCGTTTATTTGCACTGGTGGCCAATTTTGACGGCGGGTGTATATGATATGCTGCGTTGTTCCCTATATTTGCACTGGTGGCGAACTTTGATGCCCAGTGGATGTAATATGTGTAATAGCCGTGATAGCCTAGCGTTAGTTGCTTGCTTATTTATTTCCTTGTTGTGTTGTTTATTTGTTTGCTTGTAGTCATTGCAGTTCTTTTTCCACGGTTAGCTAGTGGCTGCAATAACCTATTTTTTAAAACTAGGCCACAATAACCATGGGCTAATATTGACTGTAGTGACACTGGGCCTTCTACTGGCCGTAGAAACAGTGGGACTTCTACAGTCCGTAGAAACAATGGGCCTTCTATGGGCCATAGAAACAATGGGCCTTCTGCGGGCCGTATCATCAATGGGCCTTATACGGGCCGTATGATCGATTGGCCAAACATGGGCCAAACAGACCGCATTATGGCTGTAAACGAGCTAGAGTTGGAATCGTCCGTTCATGGGCCGATCATAATGGGCCATCGTTAAAAGGTCGTATTTGATGACGCTATGGAAACGGCCCAACGTATTAACGGACCACAAACGGGCCGACTGTAACCACGGGCTGAATTTGGCCCACAAGCGTAAAAATGACAAGAACGGGCCGTAAGTAAACGAATGCTAGAAATGAGCCCAAGAATAAATGGGCTGCGAGAAGGCCGAAAGATAACATGGGCTGGAAACGCCCAACGGAATAATGGGCCGTTAATGGGTATAAAGTGATACCTTTGTTCATTACGGGCTAGTTTCACCACGGGCCGTTAATGGGTGTAAAGTGATACCTTTGTTCATTACGGGCCAGTTTCACCACGGGCCGTTAATAGGCCAAGAGTTACATAGGGCCTCATATGGGCCGAAGACATCATGGGCCATACATGGGCGAGGAAGTGAAAAGCAATTTGGAATCATATTGGATGGCCTAGATGACGCCATCGGGCCTAATTGAATAGGGCATAACGGGCCTTGGGTTAGCGAAAGTAAATGGGCTATATGCAAACAAGTCGTTAACGAGCTTTCCATGGGCCAGCCCATACCATTTTACCAAGTCAAGCAGCCGGCCTTTTCACGAGAATGGGCCTCATTTAGCCGTGCCACGTGTCGACGTATCATAGGCGCCTTCGACCCAGCGGCGAGCTAACACATGTTTCGTCCGCCAAGAAGAATTTTACACGTGGAAATTTCCCATTGGTCGTACATTAATGGGTTATCGGATCCAAAACCCGACCCGATAGCTTAACGGCGTTCCGTTACGGTGGATGCCACGTGTCGGTCACCCTTGACGAAAGCACTTATGTGACGCGCAATTTATCGTCATGGAAGTGGACACTTCCGTGATGATAATTTTGGTAATGTCATGGAACACTTCTACGACAGCACATGTATGATTATCTTGATTCTGTCATAAATTTGTCATGGATGTACATGCATGACAAAAACGCGACCTACTGTGACAAACATGTATCATCACGGAAGTGTATTTTTTTGTAGTGCCATAGGAAAAATATCCTCGAAGAATGTAGCATCCTTAGACTCCATAATTGTATCGACCTTCTGGTCAGGTACCTCAGATTTCACTACTAGAAATCTATAGCCAACGCTATTCTTAGCGTAGCCCAAATTAGCGCAGTCCATGGCCTTTGGTCCAAGCTTACGCTTTTTGGGGATCGGCACATTGACTTTCACCAAACAGCCCCAAGTTCGCAAGTACGAGAGTGTTGTTCTTCTCTTCGCCCATTTCTCATAGGGAGTGATCTCATTATCCTTTGTCGGAACTTTATTCGGGACATGACATGACGTCAATAGCCTCACCCACCATACCTTGGATAAACAGATGTAACATGGCGTTAACCAGATCAGTTAGATTGCAGTTTTTCTGCTCGGCAACCCCGTTTGATTGGGTGAATAAGGAGGCATCCTCTCATGAATAATACTGTGTTCGGCACAAAAAGAATCAAACTCACTCGAGAAGTACTCTCCACCACGATCTGACCGGACTCGTTTAATTTTCTTTTCAGTTGATTCTCAACTTCTGCCTTTTAGATCTTAAAGTAGTGTAGAGCTTCGTATTTAGTATTTAACAAATACACATAGCAATATCTAGTGGAATCATCTATCAATGTCATGAAGTATTTCTTTCCACCTTTAGTCAACAAACCAATCATCTCACAAAGATCAGAATGTATGAGTTCTAATGGCGGCAAGTGTCTTTCCTCTGTAGCCTTGTGAGGTTTGCGAGGTTGCTTAGCTTGCACACACGAAAGGCACTTCGAACCTTTGGCTAAAGAGAAACTCGATATTAAATTCAACTTGGCTAGCTGCGTCATAACACCGAAACTAATGTGACAAAGATGTGAATGCCAAACTTTAGATTCATTAACACTCGAATGAATATTGTTCACGACTTTATTACAAAAATCTGCCGGGGGGAGGCGGAACATCCCTCTGCACTCATAACCTTTTTCCAACAAATAGTCCATATTTAGTAACAACTAATTTATTAGACTCAAAGACCAACTTAAACCCTTCTCTACATAGAAGGGAGCCACTAACGAGGTTCTTTTTTATGGCGGGGACATGCTGCAGGTTCTTCAGCTGCACGATCCTTCCTGAAGTAAACTTCAGATCGACCGTGCGAACACCATAAACAGAAGCACTCGCGCCATTCCCCGTCAATACAGACCCGTGGCCTATGACCTAGTAAGAAGAAAACAATGAAATGTCAGCACACACGTGAACAGCTGCACCTGTGTCCACCCACCAGTTGGTGGGATGAAATACTGAAAAAATAGTAAATAAATTACCGTACCCATATGCACCATTCTCATTGTTGGCCACAATCATATTGACAGACTTGGAGTCCTGTGATACGTCTCCAACGTATCTATAATTTATGAAGTATTGATGCTGTTATTTTGTCATTCTTGGCTGTTTTACAACCATTTATAGCAACTTTATATCATTTTTTGGGACTAACCTATTGACCCAGTGCCCAGTGCTAGTTGCTGTTTTTTTGCTTGTTTTTACATTCCAGGAAATCAATATCAAACGGAGTCCAAACACCGTGAAACTTTCTGTGGATTTTTTATGGACCAGAAGACCACCAATGGGCCAGAGAAGCACCTAGGGGTACTCGAGGGGGCACAACCAACCAGGCGCCCACAGGGGCCAGGCGCGCCAGTGGGTTGTGCCCACCTCGGTGGCCTCCTGCACCCCCTCTTTACCCTATAAATTCACAAATATTCTGAAAACCCTCGGGGTTACCCTAGATCAAAAGTTCTACTGCCGCAAGGCTCTATAGCCACCAAAAATCAATCTAGACCATTTCGGACACCCTGCCGGAGGGGGGAATCATCATCGGTTGCCATCTTCATCATCCCGGCGGCCACCACGATGAGGAGGGAGTAGTCTACCCTCAGAGTTGAGGGTTTGTACCAGTAGCTATGTGTTTAGTCTCTCGCTCTCTCTCTCTCCCTCTCTCTCGTGTTCTTGAGATGTCACGATCTTGATGTATCGTGGGCTTTGTTAATATAGTCGGATCATATGGTGTTTTCCCCTCTCTATCTTGTTGTGATGAATTGAGTTTTTTCGTTTGGGATTTCGTTGTTATCGGATCGAATACTTTTATGGATTTTAGAACACTTGATATATGTCTTGCAATTGAATACTCATGGTGACAATGGGGTATCGTATTGATTCACTTGCTGTATGTTTTGGCATTCAACTCGTGGATTCCTGAGGTGACATTGGGGTAATCTATGCATAGGGGTTGATGCACGTTCTTGTCTTTGTTTCTCCAGTAGAAATCTTGGGGCACTCTTTGAAGTTCTTTGTGTTGGATTGAATATTACGAATCTGAATTTGCTTTGGTGTTATTTTAGTACGAACTCTTGGTTGGATCGATCGGAAAGAATAGCTTGGTGTTATTTTAGTACGAACTCTAGGATAGATTGATCGGAAAGAATAGCTTTGAGGTGGTTTCGTACCCTACAAACAATTCCGTATTATGTTCTCCGCTAGATAGGAACTTTGGAGTAATTTCTACATCGCACTTTGAGGGATGGTTATATGATCCAATAATTTTAGCATTGTTGAGAGGCTGCACTAGTGAAAGTACGGACCCTAGGCCTCATTTTCAAGAATTGCAATACCGTTTTTTGCCCGTTTACTATTTGCAACCTTGCTGTTTTTATTTATTCAGATTATAAAAATATATTTCTACCATCCATATTACACTTTTACCACCATCTTTTCGCCGAACTAGTACACTTATACAATTTGCCATTGTATTGGGTGTGTTGGGGACAGCAGAGATTTCTTGTATTTGGTTGCAGGCTCATTTGGGAGAGACCATCTTCATCCTACATCTCCCACGGATTGATAAACCTTAGGTCATCCACTTGAGGGAAAATTGCTACTGCCCTACAAAACTCTGCGCTTGGAGGCCCAACACGTGTCTACAAGAATAAAGTTGCGTAGTAGACATCAAGCTCTTTTCTGGCACCGTTATCGGGGAGGTAAGTGCATGAAGGTATATCTTTAGATCTTGCAATTGAATCTTTTAGTTTCTTGTTTTATCACTATTTTGATTTATAAAAGAAAACTACATAAAAATGGAATTGAGGTTGCATCATATTATTGATCATCTTTATAATATCTTTCTTGAAAATGATGGTTCAGAAAATTGTGCTCAATTGTTAGAAGAAGAAGTCAATAAATTTTGTGGCACAAAATCTTTCAATGATGAGCATGATTGCAATGTTGTTGGTATGAACTCTATGAATATCCATGATGCTAATGATATGCAAAGCCATTAGCTTGGGTATGCTATATTTGATGAAGATGATATTTTTAGTCCCCCAGGTTTTGATGAGATTTTTTTATGATGATTGCATGCCTCCTATTTACGATGATTATATTGATGAAAGTGGATTCAGAGAGGTCATGACTTTATTTAATGATGAATCCATCATTTTGGATGAGGCTTCAATTGACTATGAGAAAAAAGTTGCTATCTATGAGGATTATGGTGATGACATGTATGCTATCTTGAATAATGATAACCATGAAACTTGTCATCATGATTTTAATTTTCACTCTCATGATAGTTATTTTGTTGAGTTTGCTCCCACTACTATTGATGAGAAGAAATTTGCTTATGTGGAGAGTAATAAGTTTTCTATGCTTTTGTGTCATGAAAAGAGTGCCTTATGTGATGGTTACATTTTTGAATTTGTTCATGATGCTACTGAAAATTATTATGAGGGAGTAACTTATGATTGTAGGAATTGCAATAATATGAAGTTTCCTCTCTATGTGTTGAAAGTTTTGGAGTTATGCTTGTTTTGCCTTCCTATGCTAGTTGATTCTTGTTCCCATAAGTTGTTTGCTCACAAAATAGCTATGCATAGGAAGTGGTTTAGACCTAAATGTGCTATTCATATGCTTCATGATGCTCTCTTCATCTTTCAATTCTTATCTTTTATGCGAGCATCATTGAAATCATCATGCCTAGCTAAAAGGCACTAAAGAAAAGCGCTTGTTGGGAGACAACCCAACACTTTTAATTACTGTTTTTGTGTGTTCACATGATTATGCTACTGTATTGATCATGGTTTATTGATTTTTTTTCAATAAAGTGCCAAGTGAAGCCTTTGGGATCATGTTGGGTGATACTTGATTTGATCTTGCTGAAAAACTGAAACTTTTGCGCTCACGAAAATAATTCTTATTTTTAACAGAAGAGTGTTTTTGAGTTGATTCTTTTTGAAGAATATTAATATACAAATTTCTCACATGGTCCTAATTTTTTTATAATTTTTGGCATAGCAGAAGTATGGTTTGAGTACAGATTACTACATACTGTTTTGTTTTTGATAGATTCTATTTTGAATGCATAGTTTGCTTGTTTTCTAGTTTCTATGGCTTATATTGCTCAATATAAATTGTGGAAATGATATGCTACAGTAGTCATTGTGTGATAAGAATTATGAATCTTGTCTTTGACAATACCAATAGTGAAATGGTTTGCTCTTTATCATACTAACCTATCTCACAAAGTTCCGTTAAGTTTTGCGTGATTGAAGTTTTCAAGTTTTGGGTTAAATATCGATATGAGGGGAATAAGGAGTGACAATACCCTAAGGTTGGGGATTCCCAAGGCAACCCAACTTAATATCCAAGGAAGATCCAAGCAACTAAGCTTGGGGATGCCCTGGAAGGCATCCCTTCTTTCGTCTCCAACATTATCGGTAACCTCACTTGGAGCCATGTTTTCATTCGTCACATGATATGTGTTTTTCTTGGAGCATCATTTTATTTTGTTAATATTTTCTTGATGTTATTTAGAATAATATATTTCATCTTTATTTTCAATAAAAATATCAAGAATAGCCTTTGCCATGCTTATTTTGCAAGTCTACATGTTGCTGTTTCAAAACAGAAAGTTTATCGATCTTGCAAAAATTCCCTAGAAAAGTAAGAATGTGATAAAATGTTGGAACTTTTTGCAAAATGAGCTCTGATAAATTTTCTACAGTATGGTAAAATTTCATAATGTTTGGAGTTGAATAAGTATTGATACTTTTGCATTCTTTACAAACTGTACTGTTTTGACAGATTGCTGTTATGTTTGCATATGTTTGCTTGTTTAATGATTCTATTTTAGGATAGGAGTATTAAATATGCAGAGGAATTTAGTATGCAATGTTGAATAATAATTTTAGTGATTTGCTACAGTAGAGAATGATAAGGTTTTTGCATTGGTTTATACTAACTTATCTCACAAGTTCTTGTTGAGTATTGTGTGGATGAAACTTTCGAGATTTAGGAAAACCGTGGTATGAGAAGAATTAAGGAGACACAAAGGCTCAAGCTTGGGGATGCCCAAGGCATCCCAAGATAATATTTCAAGAAGTCTCAAGCATCTAAGCTTGGGGATGCCCTGGTAGGCATCCCACCTTTCTTCTTCAACAATTATCGGTTAGTATCGTTTGAGCCTAAATTTTATCTTCTTCACATGATGTGTGCTATTCTTAGAATGTAATTTTTTTGCTTACTATTTTAATAAAGTACTTAGATCTGAAAGTTTTTAAATAAAATAGTCCTCAAATAGTTGCCCGGGAGGCTAGGTAAGCGGCACGCACATCCCGTCAACGAAGCTCTTTTCTTTGGAATTGCTCTAGTGCTTCACTTTTATCTTTTTGAGCATGGTGTGCTTTAGTATTTTTGAAGAAATTCTCTCTTGCTTCATTAAATTAATTTGATATAAAGAAATATTATGCTCATGATCTTCGTTTATATCTCTTTGGAGTAGCTTGTCATTTACTCTTGTGCTTCACTTATATCCTATGAGTAAATTGTTGAATAAATTGAATGTAATGAAGTTGAAATCATATCATGCTTAGTGGTAGATTCACATTGGGTTTAGAAAGTGAAATCTTTTGAGGCTTGACAATCACAATATTGGTCATACAAGCAATTCACGAATAATTAGTATAAGGAAGAGAACTTTCACATACAAATACTCTATCTTGGAAATCTTTTGTTATTGTGAGCCCCCATCAAAATATTATATGCCAAAATTGTTGACGTTGGACAAGGAAGACAATGTAATGGTTTATGTTTGTTCATATTCACATAGAAGTTATATTGTCATATGTCCTTCAACATGTGGTGCTTGCCCCCATCTTTGCTAGCCAAAAATTCCACACCAAGTAGAGATACTACTTGTGCATCCAAAACCCATTAAACCCAAATCTTATTTTCAAGAGTCCACCATACCTACCTAAGGATTGAGCAAGATCCTTCAAGTAAGTTGTCATTGGTGCAACATGGCAATAAAAATTGCTTCTAAAAGTGTTAGATCATTTAGTTTAAGAGAAAATTGAGCGTTATACGAACTTGTGATGGCAAAGAATAAAAGCGACAGACTGCATAATAAAATTGCTATCATAAAGGTCAATATAACGTGACGTTCTTTTGCACTAAGGGATTGAGAGTACAAACAAATAAGCGCAAGGCAACCTCTGCTTCCCTCTGCGAAGGGCCTAGATTTTACTTTTATGTATTTACTTTCATGCAAGAGTCAAAGTTTTTCCCTCTATTCCTTTTTATTTTTCTCTTTTGGCAAGCATCATGTGGTGAGGAAAGATCTAGGCACATATATCCAGTTGGATATGGGTAGCATGAGTTATTATTATTGACATCACCCTTGAGGTGAATACGTTGGGAGGCGAAATTATAAGCCCATATCTTTCTATGTGTCCGGTTGAAACGTTGTGCTCATGTGTATGCGGTGAGTGTTAGCAATCATAGAAGACTATATGATGGTTGAGTATGTGGAGCTCTTACTTAAACTCTGTTGAATAAGTTGAAGTACAAGTGCTTGGTGACTGAGAATATAGGTTGTTGAGTTTCAAGAGAATTCATTGTTTGAACCTAACATGTGAACTGGTTGCTACTTTAACATGAGAAGTTTTATAAGAAAGAATTGCTACTATGATGCTAGGAATAGTGATTGAAATTATCATTGATCAAACTTGTGCACTTTGCTAGCATTCACACTTAAAAAATTATTTCTTTTATCATTTACCTACTCGAGGACGAGTAGGAATTAAGCTTGGGGATGCTGATACGTCTCCAACGTATCTATAATTTATGAAGTATGCATGTTCTTATTTTATCATTCTTGGATGTCTTACAACCATTTTATAGCAACTTTATATCATTTTTTAGGACTAACCTATTGACCCAGTGCCTAGTGCCAGTTGCTGTTTTTTGCTTGTTTTTACATCGCAGGAAATAAATATCAAACGGATTCCAAACATCGCGAAACTTTTTGTGAATTTTTTATGGACCAGAAGACCACCAGTGGGCCAGAGAAGCACGTGGGGGTGCCCCGAGGGGGCCACAACCCACCAGGGCGCGCCTGTGGGCCTAGGCGCGCCCAGGTGGGTTGTGCCCACCTCGGTAGCCTCCCGCACCCCCTCTTTACCCTATAAATTCACAAATATTCTAAAAACCCTCAGGGTTACCCTAGATCAGAAGTTACGCAGCAGCAAGGCTCTCTAGCCACCGAAAACCAATGTAGACCCTTTAGGCACCTCGGAGGAGGGGAATCATCCTTGGTGGCCATCTTCATCATCCCGGTGGCCACCACGATGAGGAGGGAGTAGTCCACCCTCGGGGCTGAGGGTTTGTACCAGTAGCTATGCGTTTAATCTCTCTCTCTCTCTCTTGTGTTCTTGAGATGTCATGATCTAGATGTATCACGGGCTTTGTTGGTATAGTTGGATCATATGGTGTTTTCCCCTCTCTATCTTGTTGTGATGAATTGAGTTTGTTCCTTTGGGATTTTGTTGTTATCGGATTGAATACTTTTATGGATTTGAGAACACTTGATATATGTCTTGCAATTGAATACTTGTGGTGACAATGGGGTATCATATTGATTCACTTGATGTATGTTTTGGCATTCAACTCACGGATTCCCGAGGTGACATTGGGGTAATCTATGCATAGGGGTTGATGCACGTTCTTGTCTTTGTTTCTCCGGTAGAAATCTTGGGGCACTCTTTGAAGTTCTTTGTGTTGGATTGAATATTACGAATCTG
The DNA here is from genome assembly GCA_021605145.1 of Aegilops bicornis. Classification (NCBI taxonomy): domain Eukaryota; kingdom Viridiplantae; phylum Streptophyta; class Magnoliopsida; order Poales; family Poaceae; genus Aegilops; species Aegilops bicornis. The sequence goes on from CM038675.1 coordinate 332,393,576, forward strand.
AATTTGCTTTGGTGTTATTTTTGTACGGACTCTTGGTTAGATCGATCGGAAAGAATAGCTTGGTGTTATTTTAGTACGAACTCTAGGATAGATTGATTGGAAAGAATAACTTTGAGGTGGTTTCGTACCCTACATACAATTCCGTCTTATGTTCTCCGCTAGATAGGAACTTTGGAGTAATTTCTTCATCGCACTTTGAGGGATGGTTATATGATCCAATATTAGCATTGTTGAGAGGTTGCACTAGTGAAAGTACGGACCCTAGGCCTCATTTTCAAGCATTGCAATACCGTTTTTGTTCCCATTTACTATTTGCTACCTTGCTGTTTTTATTTATTCAGATTATAAAAATAGATTTCTACCATCCATATTACACTTTTACCACCATCTCTTCGCCGAACTAGTGCACCTATACAATTTTCCATTGTATTGGGTGTGTTGGGGACACAAGAGATTCCTTGTATTGGGTTGCAGTCTCGTTTGAGAGAGACCATTTCATCTTACACCTCTCACGGATTGATAAACCTTAGGTCATATACTTGAGGGAAAATTGCTACTGTCCTACAAAACTCTGTGCTTGGAGGCCCAACACGTGTCTATAAGAATAAAGTTGCGTAGTAGACATCATCCTGCCCTGGCTTCTTGTACTTGTTTGGGCACTTGTTGGCCCAATGTTCCTTCGAACCACAAGGGAAGCAACCAGCTCCCTTCTTGTTCTTCTTGAAGGTCTTCTTACTTTCTTCTTAAAGTCGGTATTCTGTTGGACACCGTTCTTTCCCTTGGGCTTGTGGGAGTTGAAGTTCCTCTGTTGTACCATATTGTCCACAGAAGTACCTTTGACCCCTTTCCCGTGTGAGTCCTTTGTCCTCGAGTTCTGCTCAACACTCAGATGGCCGATGACATCCTCTACTGAGAATTCACGCCTCTGATGTTTCGGAGTGGTAGCAAAGTTTCTCCAGGAATTAGGGAGCTTAGCGATTATGAATCTCGGACAAACTTGCCCGGTAAATCGCACTTAAGAAGCTCAAACTCCTTAGCAATGCATATTATCTCATGAGCATGTTCCAATACAGGACAGTTCTCGACCATCTTGTAATCATGGAACTGCTCTATATCATACATCTCGCTCCCAGCATCGGTGGCCCACGAATTTAGATTCGAGCGCCTCCCACAAGTCCTTGGCAACATGCACATGTAAGTATGCATCGACCAACTTATCTCTAATCACGCTAAGAACTTCTCCCAGAAATACGATGATGGCTTCCTTAAACGCCTTCTCCCGTTCAGGAGCAATCGTTCCCGTGGAAGGGACACCGGCGACCCAGAACACGTTCATAGCCGTGAGCCATAAGGTGTTTTATGTCTGCCAACGCTTAAAATATGTACCGGTAAACTTATCCGATTTCAGTGTTGTGGCAAAACCACTAGCCGAAAAATGCCTACACAAATTAGGTTTTTGATGAGTAGATGGGCAGTGTAGGACCTTGAAGTATGTCTAGAGGGGGGTGATTAGACTACTTGACCAATAAAAACTTAACCTTTTCCCAATTTTAGACTTTGGCAAATTTTAGCTATTTTTGAACAAGTCAAGCAATCTTCACACAATTCAAGCAAGCATGCAAAGAGTATATTGGCAGCGAAAAATAAAGCATGCAACTTGCAAGAATATAAAGGGAAGGGTTTGGAGGATTCAAACGCAATTGGAGACACGGATGTTTTTGTCGTGGTTCCGATAGGTGGTGCTATCGTACATCCACGTTGATGGAGACTTCATACCACGTAGGGTAACGGTTGCGCGAGTCCATGGAAGGCTCCACCCACGAAGGGTCCACGAAGAAGCAACCTTGTCTATCCATGGCCATCGCCCACGAAGGACTTGCCTCACTAGCGGTAGATCTTCACGAAGTAGGCGATCTCCTTGCCCTTCCAAACTACTTGGTTCAACTCCACAATCTTGTCGGAGGCTCCCAAGTGACACCTAGCCAATCTAGGAGACACCACTCTCCAAGAAGTAACAAATGGTGTGTTGATGATGAACTCCTTGCTCTTGTGCTTCAAATGATAGTCTCCCCAACACTCAACTCTCTCTCACAGGATATGGATTTGGTGGAAAGAAGATTTGAGTGGAAAGCAACTTGGGGAAGGCTAGAGATCAAGATTCATATGGTTGGAATGGAATATCTTGGCCTCAACACATGAGTAGGTGGTTCTCTCTCGAGGCTGTAAGTTGGAAGTGTAGGTTTGTTACGATGGCTCTCTCCACGAATGAAGAGGAGGTGGAGGGGTATATAGCCTCCACACAAAATCTAACCATTACACACAATTTACCAAACTCGGTGGGACCGAATCATCAAACTCGGTCGAGACCGATTTAGTAAACCTAGTATTTATTATGGTTTTCGATGGGACTGACATGCATCTCGGTAGGACCGATTTGGTTAGGGTTAGGGCATAACGTAATCTCGGTGAGACCGATTACACAAACTCGGTGAGACCGAATTTGGTAATTAGCTAACTAGAGAGTTGGTCAGATAAACTCGGTGGGACCGATTTGCTCTTTCGGTGAGACCGAAAAGTTACAAAAGGGAAACAAAGAGTTTACTTTGTAATCTCGGTGGGACCGATTCGCTCTTTCGGTGGGACCGAAAAGTTAAGAAGGGGAAACAGAGAGATTACAATCTCATCTCGGTGAGACCGAGATCCCTATCCATGAAACCAATTTGCCTAGGGTTTGTGGCAGTGGCTATGACATCTGAACTCGGTGGCGCCGGATAGAAATAATCGGTGGGGCCGAGTTTGACTTTGGGTTTAGGTCATATGTGGATGTGAGAAAGTAGTGGAGGGTTTTGGAGCATATCACTAAGCACATGGAGCAAAAGGCTCATTAAGCAACACCTCATCCCTTCTTGATAGTATTGGCTTTTCCTATAGACTCAACGTGATCTTGGATCACTAAAATGTAAAATGTAGAGTCTTGAGCTTTTGAGCTTGAGCCAATCCTTTGTCCTTAATATTTTGAGGGATCCACTTTCATCATCCATGCCATGCCATTCATTGAGATTTCCTGAAATATTCATCTTGGAATAGTATTAGCTCAGTGAGCTATATGTTGTTATGAATTACCAAAACCACCTAGGGATAGTTGCACTTTCAATCTCCCCCTTTTTGATAATTGATGAAAACATATAGATCAAAGCTTCGACAAATGATAATAAAATTGAAAAACATCGTCGCTTTGAGAAGTATGTGATAAGCAAGAGCTCCCCCTAAATTTTTGCATATCTTAAGATTTGCTTTGGACTACAAATGCACAAGAAATTAGGCTCATGGGTTACTCTTCCATGTCACATACATCTTGGTGGAGCGCTCAAAATAATAACGATTGAATACATGCACTCATCACCAAGCACGTTGAATGATCATATAAGGATAAATAAGATAATATCATAAAGGCATAAGTGTAGCTTATGATCAAACACATGATCATCAATGTCTCACAGGTAATGCATAGTATCTCAAGCAATCAAACGCAAAAAAAAGTTCAACCAAAAAGACAAGAGAGAACAAAAGCAAATCTCTCTCTCTCGAAGCCTATGATCGATACATTTTTCTCCCCCTTCGGCAACAAGTTACCAAAAAGTTCCTAGAAAATGCATAGTACTATGTCGTCTCTCAGGCTTGGTCTTCTGGTGGTGGTGTAGACAGGACTCCAAGGATGAACGCATCGATGGGCGTGGTAGGAGCTGAAGAAGTTGGAGCTGGAGCTGGTTGAGCTGGAGCTGTAGCTGGAGCTGAAGAAGTGGCTCTGGTGTCTGGAGTTGGTACTGCAGCTAACCTCTGAGCTCTAGGCACTCTGGCAAATGCATCAGTTGTCGTCTTGGCCTTCCTCTCCTGCATATCATCTTGTAACTGCTTCCTTCTTGGTGAATCTCGATCCACTTTGACATCAAGATCATAGAATTTTTGTTCCATGATTCTCTCCAGGCTCTCCTGGTTTTGAGTTAGTGTGGCCAACCCCTTCTCAATCCGCAGAGATGATTCTATTAAGTAACCGAGCTGCTCCTGCTTGTTCTTCAGGAAGTAGTCAGATGCCTCTGCTTGAGTTGGCATCTTTGCAGCTTTCTCTTTCCTTGCCTTCTCCTTTCTCTCCTGAGCTTGCACTGATGATGGTTCATTCTCAGTCATGACAACTCGATTGTCTTCAAAATCAGGATAGAGAACCATATGTTCCTTATCCAATAGATACTTTCTTGTGCCCATCTTCGAGTTTATCAACTCCTGAATCTGTGGGGCATAACCACAGCTTCTCTTCTGATCTGCTGCTGTCCTCTTAATTGTCTCGACTATGAGGCTCATAACCTTGAATTTCTGAGGCACATCAAAAACATGAAGCAAATTGATTGCATGTCCTCTAATCATGTTATGGTCACCTGATTTGGGTAATAGAGTATGCCTTAAGATCCAGTTGATCGTAGGCAGCCCTGACAGCAGAAAATGGACTGATCCAAACTTGAAGTTCTCAAGTGCATCATCGGGGATCTCCTTGTACATGTGTGACATTGTGCTATTATCCATTTTCTTCTTTCCATAAATGTCCAGGTCATCCTCACTTTCCTTTGGGGGCATTGATCAAACTTGCCCATTCCTCTATGGTAGACTGATATCTGGTTCCTTCTGACATCCACACTATCCTGCCTTCTGGATAGAAATGTGGTGTGGAGTAGAATTGCATCATGAGTTCGTCGTTCCAGTTGGTGAGCTTCTGCCCAACAAAATCAGCAACTCCACAAGCACTGAAGCTGTCATAAACTCCAGGGTAGTGTTCTGCATTCTCCTTCATGTAGGTCCAGTTGACCCATCTCATATCACAAACTATGGGCTTCTTATCCAGCAAGATAGTCTCATAAAAGTCCTCCTGCTCCTTGGTGTGGAACCTGTAGTCCACTACAGTCCTTCTCCTCGTGGCATATGGATCTGACTCTCACCATAGCCTCAACCCATTATCTCTCCTGATCTTCATGTTTTCAGCCACAGGATGAGCATCATTGTGGTCTGGGATCTTGGGTTTGAGCTTCCTTAGGACCTGCCCTTCTTCATCTTCTTCAGCTTCAACTTCAGGCATTGGGGCCTTGTTCTTTTCAGCTGCTGGTATGCTCCTGGTATTCCTCTTGGGTGCATTCTTGGGCTTAGGGGCAGCTTTGGGCTTGGAAGTTGCAGCCCCTGACTTGATAGCATCACCCATCAGCTTTTGTGCCTTGGGTGCAGGCTCTGCAACCTCTTCTTCTTCTTCCTCTTCCATCATGGAAGGCTTCCCTATCACTCTTGCCATGGTCTTCTTGACCCTTTCTTTCCTTTTCTTTCCCTCTGCAGCAACATGCTCTTTGGGTTGTGATTCCAAAGGAGCTTGACTAGACCATCTGGCTTTGGACATTGGTTGTCTACCTGCTGGCCTTTTGATTTCCAATCCAGGCTTCACTACAGATGAACTAATCTCCCTCTTGAGCACTTTCTTCTTGGAGCTTGCCTCATCCTCAACTGCCATGTAATCCTCATCCTCAGACTCTGAGGTCTTCTACTTTCTTGACCTTGTGGCAGCCTTAGGCAAATTGCTCGGAGTGCTTCTGCTCCCCTCATCTGAGCTGCTTGAGGGACTAGTGCCCTCACTCAATTGGATCTGCTCTTCAGATTTTTTCTGGCTATCACTCTGGTCTGACATGCTGTCCAACTGACTTCTGACCTTGTGAATAGGTGTAGATGAGATAGAGTGGATGAGCATCACAAAATGCAGAGATTTTTGCAAAAGAATGATTCAAAAAACTTAGTTTTAGTTTCCCACTGAAAGCATTTCGGATCTACCGATTTTGAAACTCGGTGATACTGAAGCAGTTTTGGAACCTAAACTAGTGAACTCGGTCAGACCGAGTCACGATTTAATTAACACCGAGGCTACTAGGGTTTCACAAAGTTCAGAAATCGGTCACACCGATTAGCAATTCTCGGTCAGACCGAGACTTACTAGTGCAATGGCATTTGCCAAATCGGTGGGACTGAGTTTTTCAACTCGGTGGGTCCGAGATGGTTTCGGCGGAAACCTAACCCCCGATTTTCGAATCGCAACTATTCTAAGGATTGATTTGATTGGATAGGAGTGTTTCAATCGTGGCAAGATGCATAATGTACACAATGTGCTGAGAATCGGACGAGGAAAGCACTGTGATCGAGTTCATACCCTAGTTCGGCGGGAACTCGCTACGGCGGCAACGGCGGAGGAGAATTCCGTTGACGGCGGTGGAGACCAGCGACATGAGGCGGCTGGTGACGAAGTCGACGATCCGTAGAACAGGTTGGCAGAGCGAGCTATGCGTGGGCGAGAGGATTCGGAGAAATTTTTCCAAATTTTGCCCGTGCGATATATATAGCCCGACCCTGTCGGTGTGACCGAGTGGTAAAACTCGGTGGCACCGAGATGCAAAACTGTTAACAGTTATTGCAACTCGGTGTGACCGAAAAGTACAAATCGGTTGCACCGAGATGAAAACCTAGATCGACTTAGTAATCTCGGTATAGACCGAAAATCACAAAGAAGTTTTGGAAGTTTAAGTCTATGACGAATCGGGGACTCCGAGTGCTCCTCACACAGAGTGGTTCGAATCTGACTTGATCAAATTTTGTGATGTAGCATGAATAGAGTTTGAGACGAGAAAAGCATAGATAGCTAGAGAAGGTTCTTAGGCATTCTTGTCCATTCACTTGGCCAAATAAAGAAAAGCCAAACAATCAAAACAACAAGTGAATGTCCTCGAATGAGTAAATATGCAACCAACATGCTCACACAATAAGATGACAAATAAAATACGTGACAAAGCATGCATAATAAATTCTAGCATCTATCAAACAATTGGCGATGACTAGGTCATCTATATATGAGTATATTGACTTAGGAGTCAAATGAGAACATTTGATCATAGGTCATACTCATCGTTTAAGCTCAAGTGGGGTTATCACTTTTACATAAAGCATTTATGTGTTCACATCATTAGAGTTGCTTTGACTCAATTTTTGGAGTTAAGCTCCCCCTAGATGTGAGATCCCCCCTTAGAGGGATAAACTAACCTTGGGTTTTGTCGATGATGACTTCATGTAGGTGTCGAAGATGTGGATGCTCAATGTTGATGTAGATCGCTTGGAGCAATCCTTTGGAGTGAGTTGCACTTTCAATACCTACATGGATTAGTCCCACAAGGAACAAACAAGGATATCCATAGACATAGAGTGATGCACACACAAAATGATTTCCATGAAAACATTAGGTTACCTTGTCCCTTGCCTTACCAACATGAGGGTTTGTGACTCCTTGAACTAGTGCAAGATATGGAAGTTGATTGCAGTTGTCCTTGCCATAATGATATGAGTGAAGAATGTTGGCGGAGACACCCTCAAGAACTTTCTAGTTCTTCTTCTTCGGGATCCACATGAACTTGATGGGAATTCACTTGTGTAGTAGTTGTACTTGATGAAGTAGAACTTGACGTAGTCTTGGGAACCCACTTGACCAAGGCCTTAGGTGCTTCTTCAAATGCATCAATCTCCTCTTGAAGCTTGTCCTTGCCTTTGTTCTTGTGGTCTTGTGGTGGAAGATCATCTTGTGCTTGTGTTTCCTTGAAGGAAGTAGGATCATACTTCTCTTGTTGAGGAACAAACTTCATCTTGGGGTATTGATCTTCTTCCCACTCAACTCCATTGGCATTGAACTTTCGTTCAAAACCAACACCTTGATTCTTCCGGTGCCTTCCTTGCTTGCGTACAATTTCCTCAAATTGCTTACTCCCGGCAAGACTCTCGTATACACCTGTCTCTATAATTCCCTTCAATAAGCTGTTTTCTTGCTTAAGTGTAACTTGGCTAAGAGAATCATTAGTGGAATCAAGAGAACTACTAGAAGCAACAATATTGGATTTAGCATTGTTATTGTTACTACTAGAAGAAGAATCTTTCTTGTTCTTGTTACTAGACTTGACTTGAGGCATGTAAGTAGATAAGAGTAAACACTTGGCAATGTAAGAAGAACTTTTCTTTTGAAGATCATCATTGATTGCCTTTAAGAACTCATGCTCTTGCTCAAGATTGAGCTTTTCAAAGCGTAACTTCTCATGAGCCCTTAAAAGTTCTCGATGATCTTCAAAGATAGTTTCATGAGCTAACTTAAGTGTTTTTAGTTCTTTAGTTAGACGCTCACTTTTCTCCTTATCATTGTCATTCGTTTCAACTTGATTAGCATGATTAATTGACGTTTCATCATAGTATTCATCACTAGAGTTGTCAACAAGTAAATCGTCATCACCTAGCAAGTCATCTTCATCAACATCAAAATCAACATACTCGGTGTGTGTTACCTTAGGACCTTTGGCCATGAAGCATCTACCAATTCCTTCATTTGGTGATTCAAATATGTCGTAGGAGTTGGTTGACACAAGTGCTAGACTGGCAACACCTTCATCTTGAGTGTATTCGGAGTCGGAGTGATAGCTTCTCTCGGAGTGATCGTCGGAGTCGGAGCCGGATACCCATTCACCAACATGAGCTTGATGTCTTCTTTTTGTGTAGCTCTTTGATGACTTGTCCTTCCTTTCCGAATCCTTGCTTCTCCGTGAGGGTCTTCGTTCATAACGATCATCTCTACTCCTTCTCTCTCTTGGTGGTGATTCTTCTCTTCTACTTCTTCTCTTGGGAGAATCTTCTCTTCTTTTCTAGGGTGCCGTACACTCATTGGAGTAGTGTCCGGGTCTCCCACAATTGTAGCAATTGCGCTCTCGACTAGAAGATCTTTTGTCATTGTAGGACCTTGACTTGGAGCTTCTTTCTTTGCTTCTACTCTTGTAGAATTTGTTGAAGTTCTTGACCATTAAGCTCAATTCTTCATTGAAGGTTTGTTTCTCACTTGATGATGAAGGGGCTTCACATGAGGCTTTGTAAGCACCACTCGACTTGTTGTGAAGTTCCTCGTTATCCTTGAGTGACATCTCATGAGCAATAATTCTTCCATTGACTTCCGTAGGCTTGAGATCTTTGTAATTGGGCATCATTTGGATCAATGTGCACACGGTATCATATTTTCCATCCAATGCTCTTAGGATCTTCTTGATGATGAATCTATCGGTCATCTCTTCACTTCCTAAGCCGGCAATCTCATTTGTGATGAGAGCAAGCCTAGAGTACATTTCAGCGACACCTTCACCATCCTTCATTTTGAACTTGTCAAGCAGACTTTGGAGCACATCCAACTTGAAGAGGATATCACAAGCTTGAGCGTTGTATTGCAACATCTTCAACTCTTCCGCACTAGCTTCAAGGTTCGGTTCTCTCCCATCAAAGAATTCACCTTGCAAGCCAATACACACAATAGCCCAAACGGCGGGGTTATGTACGAGAATATGCATTTTCATATTATGCTTCCAACTAGCAAAATTAGTGCCATCAAAGTAAGGACCTCTACGATGATAATTTCCTCGCTAGACGCATATACTCTCCTAGGTTGTGAAACCAAGGCTATGACCACCAAAAGCTATGGAAATCAAAGCAAATGGAGACCAAAGCTCTGATACCACTTGTAGGACCTTGAAGTATGTCTAGAGGGGGGGGTGATTAGACTATTTGACCAATAAAATCTTAACCTTTTCCCAATTTTAGACTTTGGCAGATTTTAGCTATTTTTGAACAAGTCAAGCAATCTTCACACAATTCAAGCAAGCATGCAAAGAGTATATTGGCGGAAAATAAAGCATGCAACTTGCAAGAATATAAAGGGAAGTGTTTGGAGGATTCAAACGCAATTGGAGACACGAGATGTTTTTGTCGTGGTTCCGATAGGGTGGTGCTATCGTACATCCACGTTGGTGGAGACTTCAACCCACGTAGGGTAGCAGTTCTTGTGAGTCCACGGAGGGCTCCACCCACAAAGGGTCCACGAAGAAGCAACCTTGTCTATCCCACCATGGCCGCCGCCCACGAAGGACTTGCCTCACTAGCGGTAGATCTTCACGAAGTAGGCGATCTCCTTGCCCTTACAAACTCCTTGGTTCAACTCCACAATCTTTTGGGAGGCTCCCAAGTGACACCTAGCCAATCTAGGAGACACCACTCTCCAAGAAGTAATAAATGGTGTGTTGATGATGAACTCCTTGCTCTTGTGCTTCAAATGATAGTCTCCCCAACACTCAACACTCTCTCACGGGATATGGATTTGGTGGAAAGAAGATTTGAGTGAAAAGCAACTTGGGAAGGCTAGAGATCAGGATTCATATGGTGGGAATGGAATATCTTGGCCTCAACACATGAGTAGGTGGTTCTCTCTCGTAACCGGTAAGTTGGAAGTGTAGGTTTGTTCTGATAGCTCTCTCCACGAATGAAGAGGAGGTGGAGGGGTATATATAGCCTCCACACAAAATCTAACCGTTACACACAATTTTCCAAACTCGGTGGGACTGAATCATCAAACTCGGTCAGACCGATTTAGTAAACCTAGTGACCGTTAGGGTTTGATTGGGATCGACATGCATCTCGGTAGGACCGATTTGGTTAGGGTTAGGGCATAACGTAATCTCGGTGAGACCGATTACACAAACTCGGTGAGACCGAATTTGGTAATTAGCTAACCAGAGAGTTGGTCAGATAAACTCCGTGGGACCGATTTTCTCTTTCGGTGAGACCGAAAAGTTACAAAAGGGAAACAGAGAGTTTACGTTGTAATCTCGATGGGACCGATTCGCTCTTTCGGTGAGACCGAAAAGTTACGAAGGGGAAATAGAGAGATTACAGTCCCATCTCGGTGAGACCGAGATCCCTATCGGTGAAACCGATTTGCCTAGGGTTTGTGGCAGTGGCTATGACATCTGAACTCGGTGGCGCCGGATAGAAAGAATCGGTACGGCCGAGTTTGACTTTGGGTTTAGGTCATATGTGGATGTGAGAAAGTAGTGGAAGGTTTTGGGGCATATCAGTAAGCACATGGAGCAAAAGGCTCATTAAGGAACACCTCATCCCTTCTTGGTAGTATTGGCTTTTCCTATAGACTCAATGTGATCTTGGATCACTAAAATGTAAAATGTAGAGTCTTGAGCTTTTGAGCTTGAGCCAATCCTTTGTCCTTAATATTTTGAGGATCCACTTTCATCATCCATGCCATGCCATTCATTGAGCTTTCCTGAAATATTCATCTTGGAATAGTATTAGCTCAATGAGCTATATGTTGTTATGAATTACCAAAACCACATAGGGATAGTTGCACTTTCAGGCAGTTTTTCGACTAAATTAATCAATAAAAAATCACTAGCATGGCATTGATAGAAATAAAAACAGTGATATTGGATCATGCAAGCTCATACTACGCTAATTACATACACATCTATGTATAACGCTAGCATGGCTAAAACAGAAGTCAATAGGAGTGGGATAAACGAGTTATACCCTCCAGTAGGCCAGGTAGAAGCTGCGGCGGTAGCTGCGGCGTCCTTCCTGTCGGCTTTGATTTTCTTGGCGGCGGCATGTTCGGCGTCGGTGGATATGATGACGGTGAAGGTGACGCGGACGTAGAGGAAGCAGATGAACAGAGGAGAGCAGTCACGTCCCAAAAACCTAATCGTCCCTCTGGCAGCAGCAACAACAGTGAAACAACATGGGCGTGACTGCAGATGTGATCTGATTTGTGTGACGGCTAGGGTTAGGAGACGCCTCACAAATATAAATAAGCGCATAGGTGCATGTGAGCTTGGCTCAGCTTAATCCCGCAACCCGCGGCGCGGCAGAGGAGGAGCGCGTGAGGGCCTCTTCTCTTCTCTGGTCGAATAGCATGTGGAAGAGAATCCCTTATAAGGAGGTCCATGCCGGTTTCAAAACCGGCAGATCTCGGATAGGGGGTCCCGAACTGTGCGTCTGAGGATCGAAGGTAATAGGAGGCAGGGGACACGATGTTTACCCAGGTTTGGGACCTCTTGATGGAGGTAATACCCTACTTCCTGCTTCATTGACTTTGATGAGTATAGGAGTTACAAGAGTTGACCTACCACGAGATCGTAATGGCTAAACCCTAGATGTCTAGCTTGTATGATTAAGATTGCCTCTATGGACTAAACCCTCTGGTTTATATAGACACCGGAGGAAGCTAGGGTTGTACAGAGTCGGTTTACATAGAAAGGAATCTTCATATCCGCATGCCAAGGAGAGTCCCATTCGGACACGGGGGGAAGTCTTCCGTCTTGTATCTTCATGGCCCACCAGTTCGGCCCACGTTACATAGCCCGGACACCCGAGGACCCCGTAATCCTGGACTCCCTTGGTAGCCCCCGAACCAGTCTTGAATGCCGACGTATCCGGCGTGTAAATTGTCTTCGACATTGCAAGGCGGGTTCCTCCACCGAATACTTCAAAGCATATGAACTGAAAAGCTATATTCTGCCCTTACAACTTCGGTCTTGGCAAGGTGAATTCTTCGAATAGCTTGGCTTCACATTAAACGTCACACCCCTCGGTTTCTGCGCTTCCGTCGCCTCAGCTCCACGTGGCCAATGAATATGAAGGGTCCAAATACTTTTACAGATAACCGCTTGACAACATACGGAAGGTGCCTATTTAAGGAGACCAGATCTCAGATGCTATTCCACACCAGGCGAAAATCCTTCGAACTTTGCCTCAAGAAACCACGCAATCATGGCCAGCGCTCCTAGTTCTTCTTCCCGCCCCCACGCCCTTAAAAAGGTGATTGGGAGAGCTTTCCTGTATCCCATGCCCAACTGACCAAGCTCTAGGTGCAGGGCTACCTCCCTCCCGCGGATCTAGTCCCGGTTCGGGCGGGATTAACCTCCTTTATTGGCGAAGCCCTGGCAGAAAATTTCCCAAATCCTTCAGCAGGGGAGCGTGTGTGCTTCGTCTCCTTTCTTTTAAGAGGCGTTGGATTTCCAATCCATCCTTTCCTCCGAGGTCTCCTGGAGTACTATGGCCTCCAACTGCACAATCTCATGCCGGGCTCGATTCTGCACATCGCGGGTTTCGTCGCTCTTTGCGAGCTTTTCCTAGGCTGTGAGGCCCATTTCGAGCTATGGAGGAAGCTCTTCTGCCTCGTCCCTCGCTCCCAAAAGGGATCCATATTCGAGGTGGGCGGCGCCGAAGTATGGCGCATAGCCGAGACAGGGTACCTATCCGGTACTTCGAAGAAGGCATCCGAAGAGTGGCCCTCGAAGTGGTTTTATGTAGAAGACGTCATTCTCTTGGACCCAATCCGGCGTGGCCTACCAGAATTCTCCAATGCCCATTAAAGAAGCGCCATAGCTGGCGTCCCCGAAGCATCGAGGAGGTAGATAGTGCGGAGGTTAAGATGCTCATGGACAAGATAAAAAATACTCGCCCAATCCGGCTGTCTATGGTCGAGGTCATGGCGATTTCCATATCGCGAGGTGTTCAGCCACTCCAATCCAGAGGACTCCCCATGTGGAACTTCAACGGGGAGGACGATACATCTCGCTACGTGCACAAGGGCCCAGACAACTTCACCGCCCTGGCCGCCATGTTGGCTGATCTTTACAAAGGGGAGAAAGAAGAATTCACTCGCCTCAAGTGCCGAGATGGCTTTTCCATGTACAACCCCCCTAGCTGGGTAAGCTCTCAATCCAGAACCTCACTTAATCTTCTTCCTGAGTCGCAATCAGTCAAACTTAACCCGACCATTTTCAACAGGAATGGAGGAAGGCCACTGCAGGAATTTATAGCCCCGCTCCGCAGCCGGAGGACCATATTCGGGACCTGGATCCCGGATTCGAGGAGAATCCGGATATATTTGTGGATTTCAAGGAGGGGGTCTTCTATCAGGCGAGCTACAACGATACAGAAATGGCTACCAAAGCCGATTACCCTGGCCTTCTTCCTTCTTCCCATATAAGTGCCCAGGGAGCGTCTCCTCCAAAAGGGTTTTCCCATCGCGCCTCACCCATTGCACTGTCTCGTGCTTCAAAGGGGCGGCGCTCGTCTCACCATGCCGCGCCGAGATCGTCCCTTTAGAAGGGGACGCCGACACCAGGCGGATCTTCAAAAAGAAAGGCAGACGGTGATACTTCCAAGCTCCGACCTTCATCAAAAAGGTATGGCTTTTGATATCCCATGTGGCCAACATACCAAACTGTGACATTTGCTGTTGTGCCATATTTCAGGAAGAGCATTCACCAGACTATATCCGGAGACCTCACCGGACATACGTCCACCGCTCCGACCCCGAACCCTGCCTCTAGGGCTAGAGTTGATACGAGTACCATGGCGGATTTTTCTCTCTCTGACGATTCGGATAACGTATCCGTCACCAACTCCGAAGTGGAGAGTGCCATGAACCATTGGCACCGGAGGGCAGCTATGCGCGATCCTAATTTTACTGAAGAGGCATTCAATGCTTTCAGTTCGGCGGATGCATACATCCGAGCTCTCGGGATGGGCTTGCTAGAGCCACTTACCAGCTTTCAAAGGATATGCGGGTAAGATAATTTGTATAGATTTAATAGCCATATACCAGTAGCCCCCAAGACTTGAAAATACTTGAAGCAACTGATTTTAAGGATCGATGTATGATTAGGTGCTTACGGAGAATAACAACATGCTATCCCGGGAGCTAGAACAGTGCCGGACTCAGCTAACTGGTGTTACCGCCGAACTGGAGAAGTCCAAGGAGGCACCGACTGGTAATGTCTCCTGTTGTCCGGGGAGTATGATGATGTGCCAGTCGTGTTTATGCAAATAAACAATGTTGCGTGTTATAATGGCAGGATCATTGGATCAGCTAGAGGAGAAGCTAAAGGCCGCGCAGGTGGAAAAAGAACATGCCGAAAGGCAAGAGGCCACTGGTCAACGCGTACTGACGCGTACTAGGGACGAGAAGAACAAGATGCAGGATGCCAACACCAAGCTCGGCGAGGAGCTGAAAGACGTGCGAGCCCAACTAGTGGATGCCCTAAAGGAAAACAGAAAGCTGAGGGGCGGCATATTCAGTATGCCTTTCAACTTACTGTTATGCAGTTCGCTGATGCAAATTCTAACCAGTTTAGTGCTACAGGCGTGTTGACTGGGCGACTCGAAGAGGAGGTGTCCGGATTTCAAGGCGACCTGCTACAAGAGCTGTCCAAGGTACATGAGCGAGCGCGAAAGGCATGAGAAGCATTGTGAAGGCTTTATGGCCAGCCGACTCTCCTCCAGGAAGTATGGAGGAGCTCGTGAATTTATTGAAGGGAGCTCGGCGCTGTTTTGGGCTGTGGAAGATATCAGCATGCCGAGAAGGTGCTCGGGAGGCCTGTGCCATGGTAAAAACATGGTACACCGGGCTTGATCCAAATCATATGGCGCGGGTCGGACCTCGAGATCCGATGGTCAAGAAATCCCGGTCAGCCTGGTGTACGACCAAGTGAAGGAGGCCGCCAAGTTTTCCCAACAAGATTGTAGACTAGACAGCCTGTTAGAAGGTCTAGAGGAAGAAGAAGTTTTTGAGTCCAAGTAGCAATGTTATTTTATGGACAAACTTGTCTCCAGCCGAATTGTAAAACGATTGTCATGGCAGACTTTCTGCTTCGACCTCCGAAAACTCTAGGTTTAGGTGTTTCCGAATACTGTACTGTGGGTAAACGCCAAAGTATGTTCGGAAACCAGGCAGTCCGGTCATCTTTGCTTGAACAGACAAGTTGTATTCTGGGAGTTATGTTATATTAAATTTCATTGTAAGAAACATCTTCCAGAAAGAATAGTTCCGTTAAGGGTTCCTTTCCCTGGGCTAGTATGCGGTTCTTTGTGCATACTGAAGCTGTGATGCTAAATAATCATAGTATGCATCTATACTCTGGGTCGTGTAATGCCACGAGACAGTTCGTCTTTTGCTCACCGACCAATCATTCCCTTAATAATGCTAGCTTTCGGCTTCACCTGTCTCAGGTACATGTCCGGATGACCCGGCTGTAACAATTGCAGAGGTGCTCCCTTTATTCCCTAGCCGAACAAGCGGGAACGTAGGGCATAAGCACAGGAGCCAGGCAACCCAGCTTGGCAAAAACTTAAGTCATAAAGGTGCTTATAATGGCGAAGAAAAGACATATATGGATAGATGACACATATATATGGTGAGCTTGATGCTAGAGAAATAATAAGAAGAAGAATAAGCTTCTTGTGAAAAGAAGCCCCCAGGTATTTCGGGGTATGTACATTTGAGGATGTCTACCCCTCATGTGTGCAGTTTATCCGAACACGAGCTAGAAGTCGTGTAGAAACGGAAAAAAAGAAAGACTGTAAAAGAGAGGAAAGAAGGAATGAGAAAAAAGGTATATGTGCGGACTTAGGCGTAGAATCTTCGGAGCCTTGCAGCGTTCCATGGGTTTGGCTCCAAGCGATTGTCCGAAGCATTGCGAAGACAATAGGCTCCTCCAGTGAGAACTTCATCTATAATGAAGGGAACCTCCCATGAAGGGACGTTGTAGGTCTTTGCTCGTACCTCTCTGATTTGGTATCGCCGAGCCTGCTGTTGATAGAATGCGGAACGGGCCTTCGCGACATCGTGCTCCTCCTCTAGGCCGTCCAAATCGTCCTGCCGATCGAGCTCGGCTTCTCTCTCTTCATACATGCGCACTCGAGGTGAGTCATGAATAATGTTGCAAGGCAAGACTTCCTCCACACCGTACACCATGAAAAAGGGTATATATCCGGTCGTGCGATTGGGCGTGGTCCGCAGCCCCCAGAGTACGGAATCGAGTTCCCTGACCCAGTGTTTGTCCGATTCATGCAGAGATCGCACTAGTCTGGGTTTTATGCCGCTCATTATCATGACGTTAGCCTATTCGACCTGACAGTTTGTTTGAGGGTGGTATATGGAGGCGTAATCAAGCTTGATGCCCAAATTGGCACACCAAGTTTTCCCCTCGTCGGCTGTAAAGTTAGAGCTGTTGTCAGTAATAATGCTGTGTGGGACACCATAACGGTGTACGATGCCGGATATGAATCTATCAACGGTCCGGCTTCCGCCATTTTAACCGGTTTGGCCTCTATCCACTTAGTGAACTTGTCGACCATAACCAATAAGTATGTCTTCTTATGGCTTCCCCCCTTTAAGAGGTCCGACCATATCGAGCCCCCAGACCGCAAAGGGCCAAGTAATGGGGATTGTTCGGAGGGTAGTGGGCGGCATATGTGTTTGATTAGCGAAAAGCTGGCATCCGACGCAACGCTATACGAGGTCTTGTGCATCTGCCCGGGCTGTGGGCCAAAAGAAACCCATGCGGAAGGCTTTACTTACAAGGGCCCGGGCTGCGGCATGATGACCGCCAAGACCAACGTGTATTTCAGCCAAGAGCTGTTGTCCCTCTTCTTCGGAGATACATCGTTGAAGGACTCCGGTAGTACTTTTCTTGTATAGTTCTCCTTCGTGAACTTTGTAGGCCTTCGAACGTCGAACGATGCGACGGGCCTCAGTCTGATCCTCAGGAAGCTCATTCCTAGTGAGGTACACAAGGAAAGGCTCGGTCCACGGGGCAATTACAGCCATGATTTCGTGGGCCGATGGTGTTATTTCAGTGCCTGAGCCCCCGATGATATCGGGAATGTGTTCAGAATCAGGGGGTATGATCGGCTCCGGGTCGGTGTTCCCGTTCTCGTCCTGCCACACCTTGGATGGCTTGAAGAGCCTTTTCACAAAGGTGTTTGGTGGGACAGGGTCGCGTTTAGCGCCCATGCGAGCAAGGATGTCCGCGGCTTGATTACTCTCTCGAGCCACGTGAAAGAACATGTGGTGCCCCCATGTTTGGTTTTGGTAATTGATGACAATCTCCATGGACTAATGGTTGCCTTGAGTTATATTTGAAGGTTTTGTCCATAGGCTTTTCATGGAGTACTTTTGTTGGTTTCAAGGAGAGTTTGTGTCGACCAAGGTGCTATTCAAGGAATTACCTAAAGATTTGTCTTGTGAGAGATTGATCAAGACTAAGTCAAAGACTGAATCAAGTTGATCAACACACAAAGCGTAGAAGATGTACCGAGAGGGATCAAGCGATCCCGTGGTATGGTAAGCATTGTCCATTACGCTTTGTATGCTAACCCATGTTATCCGTGAGGGTTCTTCATGGGGTTAAGTTGCGGTGTGCAAGTTCAAGTGGAGCATCACGAAGAGATCAAATGCTTGAAGCTTGCCGTCCATTATGGTAACAATGGATTTGTGAAGATGTGCGGAAGAGTGGCTCACCCATAGTGGAGTATGGGGGAGCAATCAACTAGTCTTCATCAAGCCAACGCAATCAAGAAAGGTGGTCCAACTTGAGGGAGTCAAGATCGTCATCATCTAGCTCAAGTGGACCATGTGCAAGGGAAAGGTTTGCTCTTGATAGGTTTTCTATTTTACCAGTCTCATGGTGGTAGTTGGGAGACCGGTTATAGGATCGATTGCCGTACTATGAAGGGGGGCTCTGGATGAGTAGCTTGATCGTATTGTTAGTAGAGAGCTCAAACCACTGCTTCCTTGCATCATATTTCTTGGTTCTTGTTTGGTTCTCTTTGTGAGATTTGGAGCTTATGGTCATCTTGATCACAAGCTCGAGTTCATCAAAAACGGAGTTCACATGCATCTTCTATGATGTTTTCGATGTTGGAGACTCTGCCGGTTCTTCTCTGTTGGAGGTTTCTCTCCTCTTTTTGTTAGGCATACCTCCCCTGCCTCTTCTCTGTCACTGTTTTGATTCTACTCGTTGTCTTATATCCAACACGCTTGAGTTTACTCAATTCGGATCTCATTTGCAAAAGTTATGGCAGTTCTGGTTTTATTGGATCAGTCTGTTGTCTCTAGCTGCGTTTTGAAGGCATCCAAGTGCTAAAGCCTCTGTTGCGTGTGGTAGTACTGCTCAAGGGAGCGGTAGTACCGCAGTGGCCAGTGGTAGTACCGCTCCTGGTGAGCGGTAGTACCGCTGCCTCATGTCCTGGTGATGTTTCTTGCGGTAGTAGGCGTGGATGTAATTTTTTACATCCACCCTTACGCGGTAGTACCGCTCCCTGTGAGCGGTAGTACCGTGCCGGCTTTCTCTCGTAGCTAGCTCCACCGGATGTAGGTGCGGCTATAATTTTTTACATCCGTGGACGCGCGGTAGTACCACAAGGTCTCGCGATAGTACCGCTCTAGCAGTAGTTCCGCCCTGTTGCCCCGTTGCAGTGTTGTTTCATTTGGCTTCTTCCGCCCTAGCGGTAGTACCACTCGGTGCGGGCTGTGAGGATAACGGCTGGATTTTTTTCCCACCTATAAAAGGGGGTCTTCTTACGAAATGAACCTCATCCTTTGAGCTCATGTTCTTCCCCCATTGTTGACCTTCTTCGAGCTTGCTAACTCTCAATCCCTCCATGGATTCTTGCTAGTTTTGGGGGGAAAAGAGAGAGGAGATTTAGATCCACATTTCCACCAATCACTTTCTCCTCTATGTGAGGGGAATCCTTTGGATCTAGATCTTGGAGTTCTTTGTGTTCTCTTCTTCGTTCTTCCTCTCATTTTCCTCCCTGTCATTAGTTGCTTCGATGGGATTTGGGAGAGAAGGACTTGGACACTCCGTGCGCCCTTGCCATTGCATTTGGTGCATCGGTTTGAGTTCTCCACGGTGATACGTGGAAATGAAGTTTGAGAAGCTTATTACTCTTGGGTTGTAACGCCCCAGATACAACTTTCCATATTCGTAGCTCCAACCCTTGCCTTTTCCGGAGATGCGATATGATATTTCCTCCGTGGTTGGGTTTTTGTCTTTTGTTTTGCATTTTGTTCATGCCATGCATTTCATCATCGCATCATCCGCATTGCATCCGTGTGTTTTCATAAAACCTCGTAGCCGTTTGCAGTTGCCCTTTCTCTCTTTGCCTCCGTTGTCATCTTGTCAGGCCCTTGTCCTCGTTGACCTCTCTTGCCAGCTCGCAGCCCCCTCGCATGCGTCCGAAACTTGCCCCGAACCCAACCTGCTCAGTCATCACCGTTGCATTTGGTTCATCCCCAAACATCTATAAAATATCTCCGTTTACTCATTTGGACTTTTGAAGCCCATTTTATCTCGATCATCCGATTTTGATCGGATGATCCAAACTCATCTCCCTTTTTCTTATATATAGACCCCTAGTCCATTTTTAGACCAAACCCTAAATCCTAGGATATTTGTCCCCCCTAGCCGCCGCCACCTACAGCCTCCTCCCTCCTCGGATCTGCCGCCGCCACCCATCAAATCCATCCATCCGCAGCGCCACCCATCCTCCCTCGTTTTCAGCATCAGACCAATCCATCGATCCACCTCCCTCCATCGATCTCCAAGCGCCCCTGCAGCCTCCCGAGTCTGATCCAGGGGGAGCAGCACCCTCCCGAGCTCCTCCATGCCATGCTCCTTCCCCGAGTCCTGCGCCTCTCCTCAAGCTCCCTGCGTCGTCCCCGGCGAGCAGTTCTGCTAGCAGCCACCAGCAGGACAGCCACGCTCGTGCCTCTCCTTCCCTTCCCTTTCTTCTCCTGTTGTCTTTCCCCTCTCATGCTCTCTCTCTCTCTCTCTCTCTCTCTCTCTCTCTCTCCCCCAGGTACGTCCGTGCAGGAGCCGCAAGGAGGAAGCCGCCTTCGCCAAGTTCTTGCCATGCGCGCCTGGATCCGCCATCCCCGGCTCCTCCGCGCTCGATTCCCGTCGCTGCGCCAAGTCCCTCGCCCGCCTCGCTTCCCTGCTCCAAATTGAACGCCAAGCAGCTGCCACAGTTTCTCGCCGCGGCGCCTTCTCGATACCACAAGCCCGGCCTCGTCCCCTCGCTTCAAGTCGCCGCCCGCGGCGTTGACCTCTGCCCTCGCCAAGCCGCCGAGCCGCCCGAGCACCTCCTCCAGTTCGTCGCCTTGGTCGCCGCCTTACCAAGCTCCGCTCGCTGCCGGCCATTGCCGGGAGACGCCCGCGCCGAGTCCAGCGCCAAGCCGCCGCCGTTGCCCCTGTTTCCTGCCGCTGCACCGCGCTGCAACGAGCACATGCTCGATCCAGCAGTCCTGCGTTGACCGCGCCCCCTCCCCTCGTTCGATCCATCCCAGCGTCCCAGCCTCCCGGCCTCAAGGCCCGATGTGAGCAGCTTCCCCACTCCCTGGGCCAGATCTCAGATTCGGCCCAGCTCCTGTTTTTTTTTCCTTCTGCGAATTTAGCATTTATTCGGAGACTGCATGTTTACAGATTGCACCCTCATGTTCATGCATTTAATAACTCAACAACTGTGCATCGGTTTAAAATGATTTAAACATGTAAAATGCTTAGAATTTTGTGTAGATTAATTATATGCCATTTTCATCCATATTTAGAATGTTTATAATGCTGTTTGTTTAAATTTGCTTAAATGCCATGCTAAAATGATTTATTTCATAACTAAATAACCGTAGCTCCATTTTAAATAAACTTTATATGTAAATGGGGTAGAAAAATGCCTAGTTTAACTTAGTGCACTTACTTTGCATGTTTAACAACATTCAAATTGTGTTTAGGGCAGAACAGTACCAAATTCATAAATTGCGTATGAGGATCTTCCGGACTTGTTGCTTGTTGTTCCAGCCTCATTTAAATTTGCCTAAATAATTAGTTTACTTATGCTTCACCCCTTGCCATGTTTAATAACATTTAATATTGTTGGGTACATAAACGAGACAGAACTAAATAATTGAATGTGGTGTTCCGTTAATATGCAACTCGTTGCATATTGAGCTCCACTTAATTTGTAGTATTGTTTGTGCAATTTGCCATGCCATGCCTCATTAAACCGGACATGCATCATATTTGATTGTGCATCATGCCATGATTATGCTCGTGTGTTTACCATGTTGTTTGCTTCTTTCCGGTTTGATTCTCTCGTTAGCTTCGGTTTCGTTCCGGAGTTGTGAGGATTCGTTCGACTACTCCCGGTTGTCTTCTTCATGGACTCATTCTTCTTCCTAGCGGGATTTCAGGCAAGATGACCGTCAACTTGGATCTCATTACTATCATTGCTATGCTAGTTGCTTCGTTCTATCGCTACGCTGCGTTACCTACCACTTGCTTATCAAGCCTCCCAAATTGCCATG
Organism: Aegilops bicornis; assembly: GCA_021605145.1. Taxonomy (NCBI): domain Eukaryota; kingdom Viridiplantae; phylum Streptophyta; class Magnoliopsida; order Poales; family Poaceae; genus Aegilops; species Aegilops bicornis. Next base: position 332,415,663 of record CM038675.1, read on the forward strand.
AACCTCTAACCTTTGTCACCCCCCTAGCAAACCGTTGTTTGGCTATGTTACCGCTTTGCTCAGCCCGTCTTATAGCGTTGCTAGTTGCAGGTGAAGTTGAAGATTGCTCCATGGTGGACAGGATTATGTTGGGATATCACAATATCTCTTATTTAATTAATGCATCTATATACTTGGTAAAGGGTGGAAGGCTCGGCCTTATGCACGTGTTTTGTTCCACTCTTGCCGCCCTAGTTTCCGTCATATCGGTATTATGTTCCCGGATTTTGCGTCCCTAACGCGGTTGGGTGATTTATGGGACCCCCTTGACAGTTCGCTTTGAATAAAACTCCTCCAGCAAGGCCCAACATTGGTTTTACCATTTGCCTACCACCTATACCTTTCCCTTGGGAGTAATTAACAGAAGGGTCATCTTTATTTTAGCCCCCCGGGCCAATGCTTGTCAAAGTGTTGGTCCGAACTAGAGCCCTTTGGCGCCTCCTCGGGAAACTCGAGGCCTGGTTTTAGTTGTAATGGACTGCTCATCCGGTCGTGGCACGAGACGAGATACGCACGGCTACTATCGTGGTGTCGCACTGTTGGGAGGTCTTGCTGGTCTTTTTTTACCATTGTCGAAATGTCTTGTAAACGGGATTCCGAGACTGATCGGGTCTTCCCGGGAGAAGGAATATCCTTCGTTGATCGCGAGAGCTTATCATGGGCTAAGTTGGGACACCCCTGCAGGGTACAAACTTTCGAGAGCCGTGCCCGCGGTTATGTGGCAGATGGGAATTTGTTAATGTCCGGTTGTAGATAACTTGACACCAAATCCGAATTAAAACGCATCAACCATGTGTGTAGCCGTGATGGTCTCTTTTCGGCGGAGTCCGGGAAGTGAACACGGTTTCTGTGTTATGTTTGACGTAAGTAGGAGTTCAGGATCACCTCTTGATCATTGCTAGCTTCACGACCGTTCCTTTTGCTTCTCTTCTCGCTCTTATTTGCGTATGTTAGCCACCATATCATGCTTAGTCGCCATCGCAACCTCACCACTTTACCCCTTCCTTTACCCATTAAGCTTTGCTAGTCCACGATACCCATGGTTATGGGATTGCTGAGTCCTCGTGGCTCACAGATTACTACCCCAACAGTTGCAGGTACAGGTTATGCGATGGTCATGACACGAGAGCGATGTTTGCTTGTTTTGGAGTTCTTCTTCTTCTTCGTCGATCAGGGGATAGGTTCTGGTCGGCACCGGGCTAGCAGGGTGGATGTCGTTTGAGCTTCTGTTTGTGTTTCATCCGTAGTCGGATGTTGATCTTATGTGTGTTGTATTGATGTTGTATTCGTGTGGCATTGTATGCCTTTTGTATGTATCCGCATCTATTATGTAATGTTGATGTAATGATATCCACCTTGCAAAAGCGTTTCAAGATGCGCTTCTATCCTTGGTGGGACCTTCGAGTTCCTTTAGGATAGGGTCGCATCTTGGGCGTGACATGGGTGCTTGGTAGCCTTGAGCTTGTTCCTCTTGGGTGCTTGGGCGCCCTAGACGGTTGGTGGTGTTCGGAGCTCAATCATTGTGGTGTAAAGCTCTGGGCAACCGTCGGGGTCTCCAATTAGGTTCTGGAGATTGCCCCGAGCAATTTGACGGGTACCGGTGACCGCCCCCAATGGTTGCTAAAGTGTACGGGTTCGGTGACCGCCCCCAAGGGTTGCCATTTGTACGGGTTCGGTGACCGCCTTCAAGGGTCCCCGTCGGTGTCAAAACCGGTGGATTTCGGGTAGGGGTCCCGAATTGTATGTCTAGGATCGATGGTAACAGCAGACGGGGGACACGATGTTTACCGAGGTTCCGGCCCTCTCTATGGATGTAATATCGTACTTCCTGCTTGATTGATCTTGATGAATATGAGTATTAAAAGAGTTGATCTACCACGAGATCGTAATGGCTAAACCCTAGAAGTCTAGCCTATGTGTATATGGTAACGAATGTGTCCTATCCGGACTATGCCCTCTGGTTTATATAGACATCGGAGAGATCTAGGGTTACATGGGGTCGGTTACATAAGAAGGAATCTTCACAGTTGATCGCCTAGCTTGCCTTCCACGTCAAGGAAAGTCCAACTCGGACACGGGTATGGTCTTCGGTCTTCACGTCTTCAAAGCCCATCAGTCCGTCCCATGGATAGCAGGCCGGACGCCCGAGGACCCCGTAGTCCAGGACTCCCTCAGTAGCCCCTGAACCTGGCTTCAATGACGAGGAGTCCGGCGCGCAGATTGTCTTCGACATTGCAAGGCGGGTTCCTCTTTCTCCGAACTCCAAGATAGTCTTCGGATGTAGTAGATATATCCAGACGTGTATGTATAGTTGCAGAAAATATACGAGCCTAATTTATTGGCAACGGTTTATGATATCACGCCTGCCCGGTCACTATTTCCAACCATAGGCTGGCGCGTCGCCCCACGTCTCGCGACGCGGTTTTATTGGCTTGTCTCGCCAAGGCAGAGATCGTGTTCCCAGATTCACGGGATTTTCTTTAATGCATGCGTGGGTAACCCAACCGTCCCCTGGGTACAACTCTCTGGAGATTGGTAAGTTTCGAGACCCAGGTGGATATGCTTAGTGCTTGGGGTCTTTATATAGGGTCCTAGACTTGTCTTCTTCCTTTGCGCTCGCTTCTTCCTCAACCCTAGCCACTCCGAGTTCCAACCCTCGGGTTCCCATCGCCACCAGCCCCAATCATGTCCGGGGTGTGTGTCTTCTTCTCTCACAGAGGAGGATATTACGAAGCTCCGCGCAGCGAGGTATCTGAGACCGGAAATCCTCCATCGGCTTCCTACACAGGGGCAGGTCATTCCTACCCCCAAATCCGGTAAGAGGTTAGTGTTTGTGTCCCACTTACTCCATGGGTTAGGGTTCACGCTTAACCCCTTCGTCCGGGGGCTCATGTTTTACTATGGGCTAGACTTTCACGATCTGGCCTTGGACTCTATTCTTCTCATCTCGACATTTATCGTCACATGCGAGGCCTTCCTCCGGACTCCTTCGCACTTTGGTTTGTGGCTCAAGACCTTTGACGTGAGGCCGCAGGTGACAGAGGAGGAGCAGGAAGAGTGCGGCAGCGTTACAATAGGCAAGCTTGACGGCGCGGTTTGGTTTGAAGGATCTTTCGTCAACTCTTCTGACCTACGGCAGCAGGGGTGGTTTTATATCAATGAGCCGCAGGGCTCCAAGTGGGCAGCTACGCTTGTGTTCCGACCCGGCCCTCCTATTCAGCTTGCTTCATGGATCAATAAGGGAATCGACTGGGGATCCGTCAATGAAGTACAGACTCTGCAAGGTCGCGTCCGAAGCCTTACCGAGAAGGGCATCGGTCTTGTGAACATCGTTCAAGTAATGCTAGTCCGCCGGACCCTGCCATGTCAGTGGCGGCCTCTCCGTGTGTGGGAGTTTAATCCCGAAGGACGGCGGACTCTTTAGCACTTTCTCGGTACTACGCACGAGGGAATGTGGAAATTATATTTCGGGGAACGAGGGCAATGGCCGTACACCACCAAAGATGTTGGCCTCGACTGGAATCATCCGGACACCACGGTGAGTATTCGATCTCCGCACACCCTTCATTCGAGTATCTCTTGGTATGATATTGAACAACCCGTCCCTTCACAGGACTGGATAAAGAAAGCGGTGTTGATCTGGTGTCCGACGCCCCTTCCCGGAGACTCTGCGAACACCCTACTAACGAGGATGCTGACTCCGACACCGTACCAGGTGTCTGCGGAGGAGGACAAAGGTGTAGAGGAAGCCCGCCGTGGTAGGAAGAGGGTCGCTTCTGAAGGTCAGGAGGGGAAACCTTCCAAGAAAGGGAAAACGCCATCGACGAGCGGTTTGGGTCGGGCAAGCGATGTTGACGTGGAGCTTTGTGATGAGGATAAACCTCTGGCCAAACCGTAAGTGCAGCAGGGTACTTTAATCATACCCCCTTCCTTTCTTATTACTGAAGTAATCCTCCGACATACGTATGTCCTCGCAGGTTAATGCCTAGTGTTTCCCAATCGTCCTCCTCTTCGGGAGATCTTCTTCCAGAGATGATGGAGAGTGATACGCCCTCCCCGGCCCCCTCGCCCAACAGGGCGGATGATTCTGAGGTATCATCCCGGGGGGCTCCTCCCGGTCAACAAGCAGTGCAGGAAACAAAGAGGGCATTACCCGAAGGTGGTGCCTCTGTCCCTCAGGGTTCGGGAATCAAGCATGGCGGCCCCGCCCTATCCGGTTTAGAGCCGGAGACGATCCTGGGGGCGAGTGGGCGGATTCCTTCAACGGAATGCCGTACTCCGGCGGCGGCTTCCAAAGACCCAGAAGTGTCGGATATGCTGACGGACATGCTGCGACGAGCGTCCGTTTTGGAGGAAACCGTGCCTTGATGGTTATGGTGGTCGACAAGGTTCTATCCGCGAAGAGCGGGTTGAACGAGGCCTTCACGAGCCTCCTAAGGGGTTTTGAGGTTTGTGATGTAGTTTTGCCAATTGAATAATATTGACAGAATGCACCCGTTGTATATGTCGTAGCCCCTGAGACTTGGATTGCCTTCCGACGGAAGCGATCGGAGGATCAAAAAGATATGCTCAGTTGCTAACCTTGATTTAACTTGGAGTACAGGCTGCCTCCCGTCCTGAGGCTACCCAAAATACGGAAGAGGCCGAACTGCAGCGAAAGCTGGATATTGCGGAACATGACATTGCATTGATCAACAGGCGTCTTGACAACTCGCAAGGTATATATGTCGAGCATTCCTTACACCAATGTGCTTGTAATTTAGGCCTGACGCCGAAAAGGGTTATATGAAATGTGCATGATTGCAGATGGTGCTGCCGTCGTTGAAGCTCTTCGGGCGGAGCTAGCCCAGGCCAAGGAGCAGGCCCGGGGTAGTGATGCGGCTGCCGAGAAGGCATCGACGGATCTAAGAGCCGAACAAGCAGCTCGGTGCCAAAGTGAGGTAAAGGTATCCGCACTAGTACTTGAATTGAAGAATAGTGCCAGCCGCTGTGAATTCCTTGAGAAGGAGAATAAAGCCAAAATGGTTGAGCTTGATAAGGCCGTACGAGAGGCGAGTGAAGTTCGATCTGAATCTAGGGCAGCTCGTGAAGAGATTCGGCAGGCTAAGGAGATAGCAGCCGGTAAGCCCTTTTTACTTCAGACCAATTTTGGCGATCCGGACTATGCTCAGCTGAACCAGGTCTGGAGTTCTCCGGCTGAATTTTTGGACTTGCCGAAGAGTTCTTCCGATGCGGCGCAATTTTACCACGCATAAGAGGGGTATGCAATGGAGAAGCTTTTCTGGTCAAAGTTCGGCGCGTCGAAGCGCCCTCTGTTGCTCAATGAACAGATGTCCCAATGGGCCGAGCTTCATAGGATATCTGGAGACGCCATGAAAAATGTCATAATCCGGTTCTGGCCAAGTGAGCCTATTCCGAGTAGTTATTTTGGCCTGGTGCGGTGGCTTGTTGACGTGGTTCCACATATCGACGTTGTGAAGCGGTCGGCGTGCATTGAGGGTGCACGGATGGCCTTTGCCCGAGTCAAAACATTTTGGGGAAAGATGAAGGCCATTGATGTTGCGGCGAGGAGTCCACCCAAGGGACACGAGAGTAATGAGCCGGAGCACTATTTTGAAGACGTCTTAGATGCCGCCCGCTTAATAGAGGGTCAATGCTCGAAAGATATAATGTTCGAGTGATTTATATAATGATGTAACAGACAACTTTATAGTTAATCTATTTATATTTTGCTCAAAAGCTTGAATTCCTCCTCTATGGCCGTTTTAGGATAAGCTGAAAGTTTTCCAGTCGTCGACTTCAGCCCCCTCGTAGGAAGTACGGGGGTATTCAGAAAAGCATTAAATCACTCTTTATCCAACGTCTTGGTCCATAAAGGAGGTGATAATGCGGCGAACTAGGCAATCGGATTATAGGGCGTTAACACTTTCACTTAACCATAGGAGTTTTATGTTGATCTAAAAAAGATCCCTCGTGTGACATGGAGAATCACTAAAGATTCGAATAAGTCGTCAAGTGGTTGACCAGCTCTCGCCGCATCATGACAGTCAATTCTCGGCTTTCCCTACTGAGGTGCTCATCCGGTCTAGGCCAGGGCACAATCGCAGTAGCTCTCCCTTACCTACCCTAGCTGATAGAGCGGAACATAGGGTAGCAAGCACAGGAGCCGGGCAACCCAACTATTGACCAAAGACAATGATTCAGAGCTGATGCATATAAGGCCAACCTTGCGACGCCGAAGTACTCTATAGAGTTGTTCGGACGTTTACTGGCGACTCGTTTGTTCCCATACTTGGCCCCTCGCAAGTTATGCCGAGGCACGTCTTGTAAGGCAGCCGTTACGGCTGGACTCGTTGTAGAAAGAGCATGAAATATAAGTTTGGGTAAAGTTTACTGGGAGCAATATGCCAATGATAAATATATAAAGAGTAAAATCCACAACCCAGCTATTTGACATGCTCGGGGTTGAACAGAGGAGGAGGGCATGGTACAGGATGGAAAAGAAGAGTGCGATCTACAAAAGCTTATTTTTGGACCTCCTGTCGCACGTCTGTGCCCCCGTCCTCGGGGATGGACATCCTTAACGGAAGTGGCCCCCTTAGGTGAGTGTGCGGATCCGAACTTCGAGAGAGTCCGAGGTAGATGTTGTCCTGATAGTCACCTGTTTTTAAGAAATTATACAAAAAAATAAGAAAGACGGCTAAAACGTTACCGGGATCTTTGCAAGGTTGTCCATATTGTGCCTACGTGGATGCCCATGGTATCTTGAGTGCATACTTATGTACGTGTGGTGTAAACTTTGCCAGCACAGTAGGTGGGCGGCGGAAGCCGAACTGCTATTTCCGTTCTGGGAGTGGTCGAACTTCAGAGGGAAAGTGTTTCTGGCCCCTGGTGTTTGGCTGGTGAGCCGATCCATCGTCTTTATCGCCTCGTGACCTCCTTCCCTTGTGATCGGCGTTGGGTTTGCGTGCCTGCTTAAGGACCCAACAATTTCTGTTGGTATGACTAGCTGGCCTATCAGGGTGACCGTGAATCTGACAAGGTCGGTCCAATATCCTGTCAAGGGTGGATGGTCCATCCTGGTTTGCCTTTGTGGCTTCTTCCGTTAACCGGGCTTCGGATTGTGAAATCAGGCGTTCACCGATGTGCTGCGGCTGTTGTGTTCGGTTTGTCGTGGCTTCTCGTTGTCGTCTCAAATTTCGGAAGTGGCCGGGTCGCTGGCGCTGTTGCTTTTACGAGCGAGCCAGTTGTCTTCTCCTGCACAAAAGCGAGTCATTAGAGCGGTAAGGGCTGTCATGGACTTGGGTCCTTCCTGGCCGAGGTGACGCGCTAGCCATTCATTCCAGACGTCATGTTTGAAGGCTGCGAGGGCTTCTGCGTTCGGACAATCTACAATTTGGTTCTTTTTGACTAAGAACCTAGTCCAGAACACCCTGACTAACTCACCGGGCTGCTGGACGATGTGACTTAAGTAATCGCCATCTAGAGGCCGGACATATGTTCCTTGGAAGTTGTCTCGAAAGGCGTTTTCCAAGTCTTCCCAGCTACCAATAGAATTTTCTGGTAAACTGTTTAGCCAGTATCGAGCTGGCCCCTTAAGCTTGAGAGGTATGTATTTGGTGGCATGAAGATCGTCTCTGCAAGCCATGTGAATATGGAGGAGGAAATACTCGATCCATACCGCGGGATCTGTTGTTCCGTCGTATGATTCGATGTTAATGGGTTTGAACCCGTCTGGGAATTCATGCTCCATTACCTCGTCGGTGAAGCAGAGAGGGTGTGCGGCTCCTCTATGTTGGGCCACACTGTGAAGCACCTCCGTTGGACTGCGCTTACGGAGTTTGGACCGGGCGTGGTTGGCTCTGTAGTGTCCAAATGGGTGACCATCATAGTCGGTCGGGGTGTATCTCCGTGATTTGTACATCGATCTTGTGCACCCTGCTCCACCTTCTGGGTCTCGAGTTTGATGTCGCGGGTGTTCCCTCGAGCTATTTTACTTTAGATTTGACGGCCGGATGGGTTGGTATGTTGCTCTATTTGGGCTGCTGCTTTGTTTGGACCGAACTTTGGCCGGCTCGCTGCATTGTTCGATGGTGGTGTGGGCTCCAGCGCCCTGCCATCATATTGAGGGAGCCACCTACCCTTTGGGTGGCTTTTTTCTGGGCTACTAAGGCCGTATTCCTCGGCGGCCAAGACCTCGGTCCATCTATCATTGAGAAAATCTTGGCTTGCTTGAAGTTGCAGCTGCTTCTTCCATAGGCTCCTTGCAGTGGCTATAAGCCGGCGTTTGAAATGCTCCTGCTCGAGAGGTTCCTTAGGCACGATAAAATCCTCGTTGTCAAGGATCTCCTCCTCCTCGGAGGGTGGGAGATAATTGTTGTCCTCTGAGTCTCCATATGTGGACTGTTCATCAGGGCTATCTTGCCCACTTTCCTGTTCCTCCTGTTCGGATTTTACCTCAAGAGGGTCTTCATTGTCCGGAGTGTTATATTTTCTGGTTCTAGTAGTGTTTTCTGTTGGGCGATGTGGCTTGGAGCGGCGCCGTGGGCGCTGGTGTTCGGACTGTGTACCAAGAGGTTTATTCGCGACTGGATCCTCCTTGTCATCGTCGAGAGCGTTGTCGGGTGTGTCTATCATACACACGTCATACCAAGAAGTGGACATCCAATGTCTAGCGGGTAGGAGGCTCTGGCCCTGCCCCTCATCGTCGTCCATGCCGGCGATGTCTTCAGAGCAGGGGTCAGGCGTGTTGGTTGGGTCCTCGAAGGTGGCTATAAAGTGGGTGGCGGGTGGGGAGAAAATTTCTCCATCATCCGCCGTGAGTTCGAACCGAACATAGTTCGGCGATGAGCCATCTGCTAGGGATAGGTTTTTTAATGAGTTTAGTAGGTCGCCCATGGGCGAGTGTTGGAAGACATCTGTGGCGCTGAACTTGAAGATCGATAACCGATCGAGTTCGGTATCCGCGGGCTCGCAGGGTTCGGAGCTCGACACCGGAGAAGAGTCCGGGGTTCCGTTCATGCAGATGTCGTACGCAGCGGAATCTGTGAGCGGCTCCAACGCCTCAGAATCGGTAGCCCCCGCGATGGGGTTGAGCTTCCCATTTTCGGGGGACTTGATCTGCTCCGGATCTAAGGCCAGAGTTGTTGCAGGAGCTCTCTCCAGGATGCGGCCCGATGACAGGTTTAAGCCAGTCCATCTGGGCGGCGGGGAGCGATTGCCGCGGTCTCAAATCCGTCGAAGATCAAGTCTCCACGGATGTCCGCAACGTAGTTCAAGCTTCCGAATCTGACCAGATGGCCAGGGGCATAGCTTTCGATCTACTCCAGATGGCCAAGCGAGTTGGCCCGCAGTACGAAGCCGCCGAACACGAAGATCTGTCCGGGGAGAAAGGTTTCTCCCTGGACAGCGTCATCATTGACGATTGAAGGGGCCATCAAACCCTTTGACGACGGCACAATGGAACTCTCAATGAAAGCACCAGTGTCGGTGTCAAAACCGGCGGATCTCGGGTAGGGGGTCCCGAACTGTACGTCTAGGATCGATGGTAACAGGAGACGGGGGACACGATGTTTACCTGTGTTCGGGCCCTCTCTATGGAGGTAATGCCCTACTTCCCCGCTTGATTGATCTTGATGAATATGAGTATTACAAGAGTTGATCTACCACGAGATCGTAATGGCTAAACCCTAGAAGTCTAGCCTATGTGTATATGGTAATGAATGTGTCCTATCCGGACTATGCCCTCCGGTTTATATAGACACCGGAGAGATCTAAGGTTACATGGGGTCGGTTACATAAGAAGGAATCTTCACAGTTGATCGCCTAGCTTGCCTTCCATGTCAAGGAAAGTCCAACTCGGACACGGGTATGGTCTTCGGTCTTCACGTCTTCAAAGCCCATCAGTCCGGCCCGTAGATAGCAGGCTGGACGCCCGAGGACCCCGTAGTCCAGGACTCCCTCAGTAGCCCCTGAACCTGGCTTCAATGACGAGGTCAGTTGGTGTTGCCAATTGTGACAAGGCTCGGATTTTGGATGGGTTTGCTTCAATTCCTCTATTGGAAATGATAAACCCGAGCAGTTTGCCAGCGGGAACGCCGAAAACACACTTTTCCGGATTGAGCCTTATGTCATATGTTCGGAGATTGTCAAATGTAAGGCGTAAATCGTCCACCAATGATTCAACATGCTTGGTTTTGATAACCACATCATTTACGTAGGCCTCCACAGTCTTGCCGATTTGCTTTTCCAGGCATGTTTGAATCATGCGTTGGTAAGTGGCGCCGGCGTTCTTGAGCCTGAAAGGCATAGTGTTGAAGCAGAAAGGCCCATACGGAGTGATGAATGCCGTTGCGGCTTGGTCAGATTCCTTCATCTTAATTTGATGGTATCCGGAGTATGCGTCGAGAAAACACAGTGAATCGTGTCCCGCGGTTGCGTCGATAATCTGGTCGATGCGAGGTAGTGGGAAGGGGTCTTTAGGGAAGGCCTTGTTAAGGTCTTTGAAATCGACACACAAGCGCCAGGATTTATCCTTCTTTGGTACCATGACCAGGTTTGCTAGCCAGTCCGGATGTTTGATCTCTCTGATAAACCCGGCTTCGAGTAACTTGGCTAGCTCCTCCCCCATAGCCTGTCGTTTGGGTTCAGAAAATCGCCGGAGCGCTTGCTTGACCGGCTTGTATCCCTTTAGTATATTGAGACTATGCTCGGCCAGCGCGCATGGAATTCCTAGCACATCCGAGGGGTGCCAGGCAAAGATGTCCCAATTCTCGTGCAAGAATGCGCGTAATGCGGCATCGACCGCTGGGTCTAGCTGTGCCCCAATGGAAGCTGTTTTCTTGGGATCCGTGGGGTGGACTTGAAATTTGACAATTTCATCGGCTAGCTTGAAAGAGGTGGATTTGGGCCTTTTATCAAGAATTACGTCGTCCCTATCCATTGTGGAACGTGGAGCGGTGAGTTCCTCAGCCACTAGGGCTTCGGACAATGCCTCAAGGTCCAGGGATGCGTTTTTGTTTTTGGCGTGGTGTGCTATGTCCGGATCACGGGAGATAGTGATAACACCATTGGGCCCGGGCATTTTGAGCTTCATATACCAGTAATGAGGTATAGCTTGAAAGCGTGTGAATGCATCTCGCCCTAACAGGGCATGCTATCCGTTGTTGAAAGGAGCCACTTGGAAGATTATCTCTTCGAACCTATAGTTTTCTGGTGTGCCGAATACCACATCCAGCTTAATTTTCCCCGAGCATCTTGCTTCCCTGCAGGGAATGATTCCCCTAAAGGATGTATTGCTCTGCTCAATGCGACTCCTACCCATTTGCATTTTTTCGAGCGTGCCCTCGTAGATGAGGTTCAATCCGCTGCCACCATCCATTAGCACTTTAGTGAGCCGAAAACCGTCCACAATGGGGTTGAGGACCAGAGCGGCTGGTGCCCGGGCTGAGTGGGATCTTGGTTCATCATCGGCATTGAGAATAATTGCCGTATCGTTCCAAGGATTTATTACTGCTACATGGCAGACTTCGGCAAGGTCGCGAAGCGCCCGTTTACGCGGATTATTTGATGAAAAGGTCTCGAAGACTATGAGTACTTCAGGATCGTGTTCCGAAGAGTAATTTTCTAGTGTAGTGTTGGTGAGGATACCCTCGCCGCTCTTGGCCACCTGCCGGAGTATCCAACATGCCCGTAGGCTATGCATTGGTTCGGTATTCGGCATCGTGTGTATTTGACAGGGCCTGTCGAGCCATTCTTCGAAGACAATTTTGTGTCCCTTAAAGGGCTTGATTTTCTTGTCTATGGGGTGACGATCAGGTGACCCACGAGGGGGCATCCTTTTTGCTCGTCCGGGAGATGGCTTGAAGGCCTGTGGTTCCCAACGAGCGGTTTGTGTTTTCCAGGCGCTTTCCATTGTGCATTACTTCTGCACTATGTGTGCCAAATACACAAAGTGCAGTACACGATGGCGGTTGAGGGCATTAAGGATTCCCTCATCCATACAGTTGTGGCGAAATACTGAAATTGCGTCGTCGTTGCAGCAGTCCTTTATCTTGTTTTTAACAAGGAGGAATCTGGCCTAGAAGTGATGGACTGTCTCTCGAGGCTGCCGTCGTACATACATTAGGTCGCATATGTCCGGAGGTCCGGAATTGCTTGGAGAATATTGCTTGTGGTGGGTGGGTTGGCTTAAATTCACGCCCTGACCCACTATGGAATCCAGAGTTTGGAGGATTTCCGAGGCTGCCAGCGCAGGCTCCGGAGTGTCCGGGAGTTCCCGGACTCCACGTCCGATTTTGTGTTCGGAGGACAAGGAGTGTCATCTCGAGGATGGGTATCCGGTTCTTCGGGTTCGGAAATCCGAACATAGTTGGTTCTCAACGTTGGAGAAGAGTTATTGTCAACTTGTTCCTCCACGACCGCTACCTGATAGGTGATCGATGGAGATTTAATTTCTCTTTGATCGGGTTTAAGCTCGATCCGATCATAGTCAGTTGAGACGCCCAGGGCGGCGATGCATTCTAGCAGCTCATTCAAAGACGATAGATCTGCCGGATCCATCTTGTCGGAGTATTCGGGGTTGATATGTAGAGGATTTTCGGCGATTTGGGGGGTTGACTTTGGCTTAACGGCCAAACGAGCACCCACGGTAAAGCTGCCAAGCCAGAGGTTTTCCCTAAAATTAGGGTTCCTTCGGATGTGATACTGTCCTTAATGACAAGGCAAGCCATCGATCCTTCCGTTGACGCCGCAGAGGAACTCTCAATGAAAGCACCAATATCGGTGTCAAAACCTGTAGATCTTGAGTAGGGGGTCCCGAACTGTGCGTCTGAGGATCGAAGGTAACAGGAGGCAGGGGACACGATGTTTACCCAGGTTCGGGCCCTCTTGATGGAGGTAATGCCCGACATCTTGCTTGATTGACTTTGAAGAGTATAGGGGTTACAAGAGTTGATCTACCACGAGATCATAATGGCTAAACCCTAGATGTCTAGCCTGTATGATTAAGATTGCCTCTACGGACTAAACCATCCGGTTTATATAGACACCAGAGGGAGCTAGGGTTGTACAGAGTCGGCTTACAGAGAAAGGAATCTTCATATCCGCATGCCAAGGTTGCTTTCCACGCCAAGGAGAGTCACATCCGGACACGGGGGAAAGTCTTCCGTCTCGTATCTTCACGGCCCACCAGTCCGGCCCACGTTACATAGCTCGGACGCCCGAGGACCCCGTATTCCCGGACTCCCTCAGTCCAGCTCCTCTCCAACTAGCATGGTGGGACTAAATTTTCCACCACCCCTTATCACCTACATGAGCTCTTAGAGATTTTTCTAAAATTGTTAGTGTTGGGGAACACAGCATGCAATTTAAAAAAAAAATCCTATGATCACGCAAGATCTATCTAGGAGATGCATAGCAACGAGAAGGGGATAGTGTGTCCACGTCCCTCGTAGACCGAAAGCGGAAGCATTAGCTTAACGTGGTTGATGTAGTCGAACGTCTTCGCGATCCAGCCGATCAAGCACCGAACGTACGACACCTCCGAGTTCTGCACACGTTCAGCTCGATGATGTCTCTCGAACTCTTGATCCAGCAAAGTGTCGAGGGAGTGTTTCGTCAGCACGACGGCATGGTGACGGTGATGGTGACGTGATCCGCGTAGGGCTTCGCCTAAGCATTATGACAATATTACCGGAGGAGTAAACGATGGAAGGGGGCACCATACATGGCTAAGAAATAATTGATGTGCTTTGGGGTGCCCCTGCCCCCGTATATAAAGGAGGGAGAGGGAGAGGGCCGGCCTAGGCGCATCCCCAAGGGGGAGGAGTCCCACTAGGACTCCAAGTCCTATTCGGCCTCCCCCTTCCTTCTTTCGGAGGGGGAAAGGGGGAAGGAGAGGGAGAGGGAGAAGTAAAGGGGGCCGCGCCCCTCCCCTTTTCCAATTCGGACTCCCCTTGGGGGGCACCACCTCCTTGTGGGCTGCCCTCTCTCTCCCCTATGGCCCATGAGGCCCATTACTTTTCCCGGGGGGTTCCGGTAACCCCACGGCACTCTGATAAATACCCCTAACACTCGAAACCATTCCAGTGTCTGAATACTATCGTCCAATAAATCAATCTTTACCTCTCAACCATTTCGAGACTCCTCGTCAGGTCCATGATCTCATCCGGGACTCCGAACAATCTTCGGTCACCAAAACACATAACTCATAATCCAAATCGTCATCGAACGTTAAGCGTGCGGACCCTACGGGTTCGAAAACTATGTAGACATGACCGAGACACATCTCCGATCAATAACCAACATCAGAACCTGTATCTCATATTGGTTCCTACATATTCTACGAAGATCTTTTATCGGTCAAACCATAATGACAACATACGTCATTCCCTTTGTCATCGGTATGTCACTTGCCCGAGATTTGATTGTCGGTATCTTCATACCTAGTTCAATCTCGTTACCGGCAATTCTCTTTACTCGTTACGTAATGTATCATCCACAACTAACTCATTGGTCACATTGCTTGCAAGGCTTATCATGATGTGCATTGCCAAGAGGGCCCAGAGATACCTCTCCGATACTCGGAGTGACAAATCCTATTCTCGACCTATGCCAACCCAACAAACACCTTCGAAGACACCTGTAGAGCATCTTCATAATCACCCAGTTACGTTGTGACATTTGATAGCACACAAGGTGTTCCTCCAGTATTCGGGAGTTGCATAATCTCATAGTCAAAGGAATATGTATAAGTCATGAAGAAAGCAATATCAATAAAACTTAACGATCATTATGCTAAGATAATGGGTGGGTCTTGTCCATCACATCGTTCTCCTAATGATGTGACCCCGTTCATCAAATGACAACACATGTCTATGGTTAGGAAACTTAACCATCTTTGATTAATGAGCTGGTCTAGTAGAGGCTTACTAGGGACACTGTGTTTTGTCCATATATCCACACAGGTATCAAGTTTCTGGTTAGCACGATTCTAACATGAATAATAAACATTTAGCATGATATAAGGAAATATAAATAACAACTTTATTATTGCCACTAGGGGATATTTCCTTCAGTCTCCCACATGCACTAGAGTCAATAATCTAGTTCACATCGTCATGTGATTTAACACCAATAGTTCACATCTTTATGTGATTCGTTCACAACGCCATCCGACTAACACCCCAAAGGTTTACTAGAGTCAATAATCTAGTTCACATCACTATGTAATTAACACCCAAAGAGTACTAAGGTGTGATCATGTTTTGCTTGTGAGAGAAGTTTAGTCAACGGGTCTGCCACATTCAGATCCATATGTATTTTGCAAATTTTCTATGTCTACAATGCTCTGCATGGAGCTACTCTAGCTAATTGCTCGCACTTTCAATATGTATCAACATTGAGACTCAGAGTCATCTGGATCGGTGTAAAAGCTTGCATCGACGTAACTCTTTACGATGAACTCTTTATCACCTCCATAACCGACAAATATTTCCTTAGTCCTCTTCGGTAACTAAGGATAACTTTGACCGATGTCCAGTGATCCATTCCTGGATCACTATCGTACCCCCTTGACAAACTCATGGCAAGGTACACAATAGGTCTGGTACACAGCATAGCATACTTTATAGAACCTATGGCTGAGGCATAGGGAATGACTTTCATTTTCTTTCTATTTTCTGTCGTTCGGGTTTTGAGTCTTACTCAACTTTACACCTTGCAATACAGGCAAGAACTCCTTCTTTGACTGTTCCATTTTGAACTACTTCAAAAACTTGTCAAGGTATGTACTCATTGAAAAAACTTATCAAGCGTCTTGATCTATCTTTATAGATCTTGATGCCCAATATGTAAGCAGCTTCACCAAGGTCTTTCTTTGAAAAACTCCTTTCAAACACTCCTTTATGCTTTCCAGAAAATTCTACATCATTTCCGATCAACAATATGCCACTCACATATACTTATTAGAAAGGATGTAGTGCTCCCACTCACTTTCTTGTGAATACAGGCTTCACCGCAAGTCTGTATAAAACTATATGCTTTGATCAACTCATTAAATTGTATATTCCAACTCCGAGATGCTTGCACCAGTCCATAGATGGATCGCTAGAGCTTGCACATTTTGTTAGCACCTCTAGGATTGATAAAACCTTCTGGTTGCATCATATACAACTCTTGTTTAATAAATCCATTAAGGAATGCAATTTTGACATCCATTTGCCAGAATTCATAAAATGTGGCAATTGCTAACATGATTCGGATAGACTTTAAGCATCGATACGAGTGAGAAAATGTCATCGTAGTCAACAACTTGAACTTGTCAAAAACCTTTTTCGACAAGTCGAGCTTTGTAGATAGTAACACTACTATCAGTGTCCATCTTCCTCTTGAAGATCCATTTATTCTCAATGGCTTGCTGGTCATCTGGCAAGTCCGCCAAAGTCCACACTTTGTTCTTATATATGGATCCTATCTCAGATTTCATGGCCTCAATGCCATTTATCGGAATCTGGACTCATCATCGCTTCCTCATAGTTCATAGATTCGTCATGGTCTAGTAACATGACTTCCAGGACAGGACTACCGTACCACTCTGGTGCGGAACGTGCTTTGGTTAAACTACGAGGTTTGGTAGTAACTTGTTCTGAAGTTTCATGGTCATCATCATTAGCTTCCTCTCTAGTTGGTGTTGGCATCATGGGAACGGTTTTCTGTGATGAGCTACTTTCCAATTCGAGAGAATGTACAATTACCTCATCAAGTTCTACTTTCCTCCCACTAACTTCTTTCGAGAGAAACTCCTTCTCTAGAAAGGATCCATTCTTAGCAAAAAAGATCTTGCCTTCAGATCTGTTATAGAAGGTGTACCCAACAATTTCTTTTTGGGTATCCTATGAAGACGCACTTCTCTGATTTGGGTTCGAGCTTATCAAGACGAAGCTTTTTCACATAAGCATCGCAACCCCAAACTTTCAGAAATCACAGCTTAGGTTTCTTGCCAAACCATAGTTCATACGGTGTCATCTCAACGGATTTAGATGGTGCCTTATTTAACGTGAATGCAGCTGTCTCTAATGCATAACCACAAAACAGTAGTGGTAAATTGGTAAGAGACATCATAGACCGCACCATATCCAATAAAGTACGGTTACGATGTTCGGACACACCATTACACTGTGGTGTTCCAGGTGGCATGAGATGTGAAACTATTACACAATGTTTTTAAATGAAGGCCAAACTCGTAACTCAAATATTTGCTTCCGCATTCAGATCGTAGAAACTTTTATTTTCTTGTTACAATGATGCTCCACTTCACTCTGAAATTCTTTGAACTTCTCAAATGTTTCAGACTTGTGTTTCATTAAGTAGACATACCCATATCTGCTCAAGTCATCTGTGAAGGTCAGACAATAACGATACCCGCCATGAGCCTCAACACTCATCGGACCGCATACATCAGTATGTATTATTTCCAATAAGTCAGTGGCTTGCTCCATTGTTCCGGAGAAGGAGTTTTAGTCATCTTGCCCATGAGGCATGGTTCGCAAGCATCAAATGATTCATAATAAAGTGATTCCAAAAGTCCATCCGCATGGAGTTTCTTCATGCGCTTTACACCAATATGACCTAAATGGTAGTGCCACAAGTATGTTGCACTATCATTATTAACTTCGCATCTTTGGCATCAATATTATGAATATGTGTATCACTACGATCGAGATTCAATAAACCATCTATATTGAGTGTATGACCATAGAAGGTTTTTTCATGTAAACAGAACAACAATTATTCTATGACTTATATGAATAACCGTATCGCAATAAACATGATCCAATCATATTCATGATCGACGCAAACACCAATTAACATTTATTTACGTCCAACACTAATCCCGAAGGTAGAGGGAGTGTGCGATGGTGATCTTATCAACATTGGAATCACTTCCAACACACATTGTCACCTTGCCCTTAACTAGTCTCTCTTCATTTTGCAGCTTCTGTTTTGAGTTACTAATCTTAGTAATTGAACCGGCATCAAATACCCTGGGGTTACTATGATCACTAGTAAAGTACACATTAGTAACATGTATATTAAATATACCTTTGTTCACTTTGCCATCCTTCTTATCCGCCAAGTATTTGGGGTAGTTCCGCTTCCAGTGACCATTCCCTTTGCAGTAGAAGCACTCAGCTTCAGGTTTGGGTCTTGCTTTGGGCTTATTCACGGGAGTGGAAACTTTCTTGCCATTCATCTTGAAGTTCCTCTTCTTTCCCTTGCCCTTTTTCTTGAAACTAGTGGTCTTGTTAACCATCAACACTTGATGCTATTTCTTGATTTCTACCTTCGCCGATTTCAGCATCGCAAAGAGCTTGGGAATCATTTTATTATCCCTTGCATATTATAGTTCATCAAGAAGTTCTAGTAACTTGGTGATAGTGACTAGAGAACTCTGTCAATCACTATCTTATCTGGAAAATTAACTCCCACTTGATTCAAGCGATTGTAGTACCCAGACATTCCGAGCACATGCTCACTGGCTGAGCTATTCTCCTCCATCTTGTTGGCAAAGTACTTGTCAGAGGACTCATACCTCTCGACATGGGCATGAGTCTGAAATACCAATTTCAACTCTTACAACATTTTATATACTCCGTGGCGTTCAAAACGTTTTGAAGTCCTGGTTCTAAGCCACAAAGCATGGTGCACTAAACTATCAAGTAGTCACCATACCGAGCTTGTCAAACGTTCATAACGTCTGCATCAGCTCCTGCAATAGGCCTGTCACCTAGTGGTGCATCAAGGACATAATACTTCCGTGCAGCAATGAGGATAATCCTCAGATCACGGACCCAGTCCGCATCATTTCTACTATCATCTTTCAACTTAGTTTTCTCTAGGAACATATCAAAAATAAAACAGGGGAGCTATACGTGAGCTATTGATGTACAACATAGATATTGCTACCTCTTGAGCATGTGTTAGTTTTCCCTTGAAGAGGAAAGGGTGATGCAGCAAAGTAGCGTAAGTATTTCCCTCAGTTTTTGAGAACCAAGGTATCAATCCAGTAAGAGATTACATGCGAGTCACCTAGTACCTGCACAAACAATCAAGAACCTTGCAACCAACTAGATAAAGGGGTTGTCAATCACTTCATGGCCACTTGCAAAAGTGAGATCTGGTAAAGACAATAAGATAAATATTTTTGGTATTTATGTTGTATAGATTGGAAAATAAAGATTGCAAAATAAATAGTAAACTAGAATTATAGATCGAAAACATATATGATGTAAAGTAGACCCGGGGACCATAGGTTTCACTAGTGGCTTCTCTCATGATAGCATATATTACGGTGTGTGAACAAATTACTGTCGAGCAATTGATAGAAAAGCTAATAGTTATGATGATATCTAAGGCAATGATCATGAATATAGGCATCACATCTGTGTCAAGTAGACCGAAACAATTCTGCATCTACTACTATTACTCCACACATCGACTGCTATCCAGCATGCATCTAGAGTATTAAGTTCATAAGAACGGAGTGACGCATTAGGCAAGATAACATGATGTAGAGGGATAAACTCAAGCAATATGATATAAACCCCATCTTTTTATCCTCGATGGCAACAATACAATATGTGTCGGTTCCCTTTACATCACATCGGGATCGAGCACAGCAAGATTGAACCCAAAGCTAAGCACTTCTCCCATTGCATGAAAGAACAATCTAGTAGGCCAAACTAAACCGATAATTCGAAGATACTTGCAAAGATATCAAATCATGCATATAAGAATTCAGAGAAGAACCAAATAATATTAATAGATAATCAAGTTCATAAACCCACAATTCATGGGATCTCGACAAACACACCGCAAAAGAGTATTACATCGAATAGATCTCCAAGAACATCGAGCAGAACTTTGTATTGAGAACCAAAGAGAGAGAAGAAGCCATCTAGCTAATAACTATGGACCCGAAGGTCTGTAGTAAACTCCTCACACATCATCGCAGAGGCTATGGTGTTTATGTAGAAGCCCTCCGTGATCGAATTCCCCTCCAGCAGATCGCCAGAAAAGGCCCCAAGATGGGATCTCACGGGTACAGAAGGTTGCGGCGGTGGAACTGTGGTTTCGTGGCTCCCCTGGATGTTTTTAGGGTATAAGAGTATATATAGGCGAAAGAAGTAGGTCGGTGGAGCTACGAGGGGCCCACGAGGTTGGGGGCGCGCCCTTCTGCCTCGTGGTCGCCTTGTTGCGTCTCTGACTTCCAATCCAAGTCTCCCGGATTGTGTTTGTTCCAAGAAAGATCCTCACGCAGGTTTCATTCCGTTTGGATTCCGTTTGATATTCCTTTTCTGTGAAACACTGAAATAGGCAAAAAAAAACAACAACTGGCACCGGGCCTCCGGTTAAAAGATTAGCCCAAAAATAATATAAAAGAGCATATTAAAGCCCATTAAACATCCAAAACAGATAATATAATAGCATGGAACAATAAAAAAATTATAGATACGTTGGAGACGTATCAGCATCCCCAAGCTTAATTCCTGCTCGTCCTCGAGTAGGTAAATGATAAAAATAGAATTTTTGATGTGGAATGCTACCTAACATAATTTTAAATGTAATTCTCTTTATTGTGGCATGAATGTTTAGATCCAAAAGATTCAAGACAAAAGTTTAATATTGACATAAAAATAATAATACTTCATGCATGAGAAACCAAGCATTTATGTCTTATCAAAATAACATAGCCAAAGAAAGCTCATCCCTACAAAATCATATAGTTTGGCCATGCTTCATTTTTGTCACACAAAATGCTCCCATCATGCACAACCCCGATGACAAGCCAATCAATTGTTTCATACTTAGCATTTTCAAACTTTTTCAACTTTCATGCAATATATGAGCGCGAGCCATGGACATAGCACTATAGGTGGAATATAATATGATGATGGAGGTTGTGTGGATAAGACAAAAAGGGAGAAAGTCTCACATCGACACGACTAATCAACGGGCTATGGAGATGCCCATCAATTGATGTCAATGCGAGGAGTAGGGATTGCCATGCAACGGATGCACTAGAGCTATAAATATATGAAAGCTCAACAAAAGAAACTAAGTGGGTGTGCATCCAACTTGCTTGCTCACGAAGATCTAGGGCATTTTGAGGAAGCCCATCGTTGGAATATACAAGCCAAGTTCTATAATGAAAAATTCCCACTAGTATATGAAAGTGACAAAATAAGAGACTCTCTACCATGAATATCATGGTGCTACTTTGAAGCACAAGTGTGGAAAAAGGATAGTAACATTGCCCCTTCTCTCTTTTTCTCTCATTTTTTTTGTTTGGGCCTTCTCTTTTTTATGGCCTCTTTTTTTTCGTCCGGAGTCTCATCCCGACTTGTGGTGGAATCATAGTCTCCATCATCCTTTCCTCACATGGGACAATGCTCTAATAATGAAGATCATCACACTTTTATTTACTTACAACTCAAGAATTACAACTCGATACTTAGAACAAAATATGACTCTATGTGAATGCCTCCGACGGTGTACCGGGATGTGCAATGAATCAAGAGTGACATGTATGAAAGAATTATGAAGGTGGCTTTGCCACAAATATGATGTCAACTACATGATCATGCAAAGCAATATGACAATGATGGAGCATGTCATAATAAACGGAATGGTGGAAAGTTGCATGTCAATATATCTCGGAATGGCTATGGAAATTCCATAATAGGTAGGTATGGTGGCTGTTTGAGGAAGATATAAGGAGGTTTATGTGTGATAGAGCGTATCATATCACAGGGTTTGGATGCACCGGCGAAGTTTGCACCAACTCTCGAGGTGAGAAAGGGCAATGCACGTGCATCGAAGAGGCTAGCAATGATGGAAGGGTGAGAGTGGTATAATCCATGGACTCAACATTAGTCATAAAGAACTCACATACTTATTGCAAAAATCTACAAGTCATCAAAACCAAGCACTACACGCATGCTCCTAGGGGGATAGATTGCTAGGAAAAAACCATCGCTCGTCCCTGACCGCCACTCATAAGAAAGGCAATCAAAGAACACCTCATGCTTCAAATTTGCCACACAACGGTTAAAATACGTGCATGCTACGGGACTTGCAAACCTCAACACAAGTATTTCTCAATTCCACAATTACTCAATTAGCACGACTCTAATATTACCATCTTTATATCTCAAAACAATTATCAAGTATCAAACTTCTCATAATATTTAATGCATTCTATATGAAAGTTTTTATTATACCATCTTGGATGCCTATCATATTAGGACTAATTTTATAGCCAAAGAAAATTACCATGTTGTTCTAAAAGACTCTCAAAACAATATAAGTGAAGCATTAGAGATCAATAATTTCTATAAAATAAAACCACCACCGTGCTCTAAAAAGATATAATTGAAGCACTAGAGCAAAATTATCTAGCGAGAAAGATATAAGTGAAGCACATAGAGTATTCTAATAAATTCCGATTCATGTGTGTCTCTCCCAAATGGTGTGTTCAGCAAGGATGATTGTGGAAAACTAAAAAGCAAAGACTCAAATCATACAAGACGCTCCAAGAAATGCACATATCATGTGGTGAATAAAAATATAGCCTCAAGTAAAGTTACCGATAGACAAGATTTAAAGAGGAATGCCTTCGGGCATCCCCAAGCTTAGGCTTTTGGTTGTCCTTGAATTTTACCTTGGGGTGCCTTGGGCATCCCCAAGCTTAGGCTCTTGACACTCCTTATTTCAAAATCCATCAAATCTTTACCCAAAAACTTGAAAACTTCATAACACAAAACTCAAACAGAAAATCTCATGAGCTCCGTTAGTATAAGAAAATAAATCACCACTTTAAGGTACTATATTGAACTCATTCTTTATTTATATTGGTGTGAAACCTACTGTATTCCAGCTTCTTCGTGGTTCATACCCCCCGATACTAGCCATAGATTCATCAAAATAAGCAAACAACACACGAAAAACAGAATCTGTCAAAAACAGAACAGTCTGTAGCAATCTGTATCAAACGTATACTTCTGTAACTCAGAAAATTCTAAAATAAATTGTTGGACGTGAGGAATTTGTCTATTAATCATCTTAAAAACTAATCAACCTAAAAGCACTCTCCAATAAAAAAATGGCTTCTAATCTCGTGAGCGCAAAAGTTTTTGATTTTTGCAGCAAGATCGCAAAGACTTCACCCAAGTCTTCCCAAAGGTTCTACCTGGCACAAACACTAATTAAAACATAAAACCACATACAAACAGAGGCTAGATGAATTATTTATTACTAAACAGGAACAAAAAGTAAAATAACAAAACTAAAATTGGGTTGCCTCCCAACAAGCGCTATCATTTAACGCCCTAAGCTAGGCATTGAGATTTCGATGATGCTCACATGAAAGACAAGAATTGAAGCGCAAAGAGAGCATCATGAAACACGTGACAAACACATCTAAGTCTAACATACTTCCTATGCATAGGCATGTTATAGGCAAACAAATTATCATAGCAAGCAAAAACTAGCATATGCAAGGAAGTGGAAAGAAACAATAGCAATCTCAACATAACAAGAGGTAATTTTGTAACATGGAAATTTCTACAACCATATTTTCCTCTCTCATAATAATTATATGTGGAATCATATTCAAATTCAACAATATATCTCTCACATAGAATTTTCTCCACGTGATCCACATGCATGCAAAGTTGACACTCTTCTAAAATAGTGGGAATATCATTAGCTAAAGTCATGACCTGTCCAAACCCACTTTTATCAAAAACTTCATAAGATTGAACATTATCCAAATATGTGGGATCTAAAGTTGACACTATTCCAAACCCACTTTCAGTATTATTGCAAACATTATTATAAATCTCATAATCATCATGGGGCTTAAATAAATTTTCAAGATTGTAAGAAGAATCACCCCAATCATGATAATTGCAACAAGTAGAGGACATAGCAAAACTAGCATCCCCAAGATTAGGGTTTTGCATATTATTAGCACAATTTACACAAATAGAATTTATAGTAAAACCATTGTAATCATGCTTTTTATTCAAGGAGCTATCATGAATCACTTCATAGATTTCTTCATCAAAAATTTTAGGTTCATGAATTTCAAGCAAAACTTCATAAAGATAATCTAGTGCGCTCAACTCACTAGCAATAGGTTCATTGTAATTGGATCTCTTAAAAAGATTAGCAAGAGGATGAGGATCCATAACAATAGATTTTCAGCAAGCGAAGATGCAAGCATATAGAAGGCACATGGGAACACAATCAAACAAAAGATCTAACGAGAAAAAGGCGAACTGAAAAGAGGGCGAATAAAATGGCAAAGGTGAAGTGGGGGAGAGGAAAACGAGAGGAGAATGGCAAATAATGTAATGCAAGGGATAAGAGTTTTTGATGGGTACTTGGTCTGTCTTGACTTGAGCGTAGATCTCCCGAACGGGCGCCGTAAATCCTTCTTGCTACCTCTTGAGCATGCGTTGGTTTTCCCTTGAAGAGGAAAGGGTGATGCAGCAAAGTAGCGTAAGTATTTCCCTCAGGTTTTGAGAACCAAGGTATCAATCCAGTAGGAGACTACACGCGAGTCACCTAGTACCTGCACAAACAATCAAGAACCTTGCAACCAACGTGATAAAGGGGTTTCCAATCCCTTCACGGCCACTTGCAAAAGTAGATCAGATAAAGATAATAAGATAAATATTTTTGGTATTTTTGTAGTATAGATTGGAAAATAAAGATTGCAAAATAAATAGTAAACTAGAATTATAGATCAAACTTATATGATGTAAAGTAGACCCGGGGGCCATGGGTTTCACTAGTGGCTTCTTTCTCTCATGATAGCATATATTACGGTGGGTGAACAAATTACTGCTGAGCAATTGATAGAAAAGCGCATAGTTATGATGATATCTAAGGCAATGATCATGAATATAGTCATCACGTCCGTGTCAAGTAGACCGAAATGATGTAGAGGGATATTACTCCACACATCGACCGCTATCCAGCAGGCATCTAGAGTATTAAGTTCATAAGAACGGAGTAACACATTTGGCAAGATGACATGATGTAGAGGGATAAACTCAAGCAATATGATATAAACCTCATCTTTTTATCCTCGATGGCAACAATACAATACGTGTCGTTTCCCTTTCTGTCACTGGGATCGAGCACCACAAGATTGAACCCAAAGCTAAGCACTTCTCCCATTGCAAGAAAGATCAATCTAGTAGGCCAAACTAAGCCAAGAATTCGAAGAGACTTGCAAAGATATCAAATCATGCATATAAGAATTCAGAGAAGAACCAAATAATATTCATAGATAATCAAGTTCATAAACCCACAATTCATCGGATCTCGGCAAACACATCGCAAAAGAGTATTACATCGAATAGATATCCAAGAACATAGAGGAGAACTTTGTATTGAGAACCAAAGAGAGAGAATAAGCCAACTAGCTAATAACTATTGACCTGAAGGTCTGTGGTAAACTACTTGCACATCATCAGAGAGGCTATGGTGTTGATGTAGAAGCCCTCCGTGATCGAATACCCCTCCGGCAGATCGCTCGGAAAAGGCCCCGAGATGGGATCTCACGTGTACAGAAGGTTGCGGCGGTGGAACAGTGGTTTCATGGCTCCCCTGAATGATTTAAGGGTATAAGAGTATATATAGGTGAAAGAAGTAGGTCGGTGGAGCTACAAGGGGCCCATGAGGGTGGGGGCACGCCTACCCCCCTGGGCGCACCCTCCTGCCTCGTGGCTGCCTCGTTGGATCTCTGACTTCCACTCCAAGTCTCCTGGATTGCGTTTGTTCCAAGAAAGATCCTCGCGAAGGTTTCGTTCCATGTGGATTCCGTTTGATATTCCTTTTCTGCGAAACACTGAAATAGGCAAAAAAATAGCAACTGACACTGGGCCTCCGGTTAATAGGTTAGTCCCAAAAATAATATAAAAGAGCATATTAAAGCCGATTAAACATCCAAAACAGATAATATAATAGCATGGAACGATAAAAAAATTATAGATACGTTGGAGACGTATCAGATATGCAAATACTATCAGGACTAAGTTCATGGTAAATTAAGTTCAATTAATCATATTACTTAAAAATCCCACTTAGATAGACATCCCTCAAGTCATCTAAATGATCACGTGATCCATGTCAAATAAACCATGTCCGATCATCACGTGAGATGGAGTAGTTTTCAATGGTGAACATCTCTATGTTGATCATATCTACTATATGATTCACGTTCGACCTTTCGGTCTCCGGTGCTCCGAGGCCATGTCTGTACATGCTAGGCTCGTGAAGTTTAACCCGAGTATTTAGCGTGTGCAAAACTGGCTTGCACCCGTTATATGTGAACGTAGAGCTTATCACACCCGATCATCACGTGGTGTCTCGGCACGACGAACTGTCATAATGGTGCATACTCAGGGAGAACACTTATGCCTTGAAATTTTAGTGAGGGGTCATCCTATAATGCTACCGTCGTACTAAGCAAAATAAGATGCATTAAAGATAAACATCACATGCAATCAAAATATGTGACATGATATCGATATGGCCATCATCATCTTGTGCCTTTGATCTCCATCTCCAAAGCACCGTCATGATCTCCATTTTCACCGGCTTGACACCTTGATCTCCATCGTAGCGTTGTTGTCGTCTCGCCAACTATTGCTTCTACAACTATCGCTAACACATAGTGATAAAGCAAAGCAATTACATGGCGATTGCATTTCATACAATAAAGCGACAACCATAAGGCTCCTGCCAGTTTCCGATAACTTTTACAAAACATGATCATCTCATGCAACAACGTATATCACATCATGTCTTGACAATATCACATCACAACATGCCCTGCAAAAACAAGTTAGATGTCTTCTACTTTGTTGTTGCAAGTTTTACGTGGCTGCTACAGGCTTATAGTAAGAACCGTTCTTACCTATGCATCAAAACCACAAGAATGTTTCGTCACGTTTGCTGTTTTAACCTTCAACAAGGACCGGCCGTAGTCAAATTCAATTCAACTAAAGTTGGAGAAAAAAACACCCGCCAGCCACATTTATGCAAAACAAGTTGCATGTCTGTCGGTGGAACCGGTCTCATGAACATGGTCATGTAAGGTTGGTCCGGGCCGCTTCATCCAACAATACCGCCGAATCAAAATAAGATGTTGGTGGTAAGCAGTATGACTATCACCGCCCAAAACTGTGTGTTCTACTCATGCATATCATCTACGCATAGACCTGGCTCTGATACCATTGTTGGGGAACATAGCATTGATAACCCACAAGTACAAGGGATCGCAACAGTTTTCAGGGGTAGAGTATTCAACCCAAATTTATAGATTTGACACAAGGGGAGCCAAAGAATATTTGAAGGTATTAGCAGCTAAGTTGTCAAGTCAACCACACCTGGAGATTAATTATCTGCATCAAAGTGATCAGTAGCAAAGTAGTATGACTGTTTTGATAATAGTAGCAGCAGTCACGGTAACGGTAACAGTGATAGCAGTAATGTAGCAAGTGTAACAGTAAAAGCAACAGTAGTAACTTAGCAAGAACAATATACGATAATTTCGTAGGCATTGGATCGGTGACTTGTTGGATGATATTCATCATGAGACAGTTATAACCTAGGGCGATACGGCACTAGCTCCAGTTCATCAATATAATGTAGGCATGTATTCCGTAAATATTCATACGTGCTTATGGAAAGAACTTGCATGACATCTTTTGTCCTACGCTCCCGTGGCAGCGGGGTCCATATTGGAAACTAAGGGATATTAAGGCCTCCTTTAATAGAGAACCGGAACAAAGCATTAATACATAGTGAATATATGATCTCCTCAAACTACGGTCATCACCGGGAGTGGTCCCGACTATTGTCACTCCGGGGTTGCCGGATCATAACACGTAGTAGGTGACGATAACTTGCAAGATCGGATCTAGAACATGGATATAATGATGATAACATAAATGGTTCGGATGTGAGTTCATGGCACCCAGGCCCAAAGTGACAAGCATTAAGCATGGCAAGTCATAGCAACATCAATCTTAGAACATAGTGGATACTAGGGATCGGACCCTAACAAAACTAACTCGATTACATGATGAATCTCATCCAACTCCTCACCGACCAGCGAGCACCATGGAATTGGCGATGGAGAAGGGTTGGTGATGACGCAGAAAGAAGATCCCCCTCTCCGGAGCCTCAAGCGGACTCCAGATCTAGCCTCCCGATGAAGGGTAGGAGGTGACGGTGGCTCTGTCTCGTGGATCGCGATAATTCTTTCTCCCTGATTTTTGTCTGGAAATATAGGATTTTATAGCGTCGGTTTCAAGGTCTGCGGGGCCACCAGGTGGGGACAACCCACTTGGGCGCGCCAGGAGGGGGGGCGCCCTGGTGGGTTGTGCCCACCAAGGTGCCCCCCTCCGGTGGGTCTTGGCTCCAGAAATTCTTGTTTATTGAATAAAAAATACTCACAAAGTTTCTTTCAATTCCGAGAACTTTTATTTCTGCACAAAACAACACCATGGTAGTTCTGCTGAAAACAGCGCCAGTCCGGGGTTAGTTTCATTCAAATCATGAAAATTAGTCCAAAACAAGAGGAAAAGCGTTAGGAAAAGTAGATACGTTGGAGATGTATCAACTCCCCCAAGCTTAAACCTTTGCTTGTCCTCAAGCAATTTAGTTGATAAACTGAAAGTGAAAAAGAAAAAAAATCAAACTCTTTTGCTCTTGTTTGCATAAATAAGCTTAAAGAACACCCATGTTTTTAGCCAACATTATAAGTAACCATGCCGACAATAACTCTTAAAGATTATATTAACTCATATCAATGACATAATCAGCTAGCGAGCAATAATAAGATAGTGGTATCTCGCTACCCTTTCTGAGACCGCAAAACATAAATGCAGAGCGCCTCCAAAGTTCAAGCATCGACTAAACATTGTAATTCATGGTAGAAAAGATCCAGTCATGATGCACCCAACATTAGCTACACACAATGTATAAGTCACGATAGCAGTGCTCTCAAGTTCTAGCGCTTGTTTTAGAAGGTGATGGCACAACATAAAAGTAAATAGATAGACCCTTCGCAGAGGGACGCAGTGATTTGCAGAGGTGCCAGAGCTCAAGTTTAAAATAGAGGTAAATGATATTTTGAGACATGCACCCTTCTCATTTACTTCACGACCATCAGTTATCAATATCATACATGCTAAGTACGCTAGTGGCGGTTCCTGTCGTGGAATTAACACGTCAGATGTCCTTAGTGTCAGGACTTAGTCGCGAGGCCAACGCATCTATGTGGTAGCTTGAGAGGGGTTGAGCGGAATCGAAAGACGCAACACAAGACAGGGATTTAGACCGCTTCGGGCCCCGGGAAACATCATCTGGTAAAAACCCTCCATGCTGTTTGAGGCTAGATCTCATTATCATCACGAGGGAGTCGCCAGAAACCGGCTCTCCTCTAGTTGTGTCTAGCCCTAGAGATTGTTTCTTCTTGCTTGTAGATTGTCCCTCTTTGGGAGCCCTGCCTCCTTATATATGTTGAAGGGGCGGGTTACATGTGGAGTCCTATTAGGATTAGGACTAGTCTATCTCTAATACAAACCGGATACAAGTCCAGGTCTTAACTCCTTGTAAGACAAAAATTCCTTATTCCTTTCCTCTTAAACCGGCCCACCATAGTATGAACCGGCCTTCATGAACCGCCCGTTGGGCCACCAGGTCTTGTCGTTCCTCGCACCCTTTCTGCCGGATTACCAGTGAGTCGTGAACCGCCAAGTCTCAGCGGGGTCTCAAATAAACCGCCAAGTCCGGCCGGGTTAACTTCCGACCGGTTTACACCGCGGGGTATATCCCCGACAGTTCCCAAGCGATAAAAGTAAAGGTTTTGACTCCATTGGGAGTTTTATTATTATTGTTTGTAAGCTTTTTCTGTTTGCAATTTGGGATTGGGCATCCCTACTACCGCCTTTTTCTCGTGCGATGGCGAATGAATAAACACTCGACCTGAAAATAGCCCGCTTAGCATGGAAGATACTGACCACCTCCTGTCGTTCCATGAACGATCCAGGCACACAAAAAGGATATTTATTAGAAGTTTTTAGAGGTGGCACATGCAAATTTACTTAGGACGGCAGGGTAATACCGCATATAGGTAGGTATGGTGGACTCATCTGGAATAACTTTGGGTTCAAGGTTTTTGATGTACAAGCAGAATTCCCACTTAGTACAGGCGAAGGCTAGCAATTAGATTGATAAGCGGCCAGCTAGAGAGCAACAACGCTCATGAACATGCATTATGCATAAGTAACATTGGACACTAGCATGAGTAGGATCTGAACACCATGGACATAAATATCATAGAGCCTATGTTGGTTTTTGATTCAACTACATGCATGAACATGTGCCAAGTCAAGCCACTCGAACATTCATAGAAGGATACCATATCATCATACTACATCACAATCATTTTAACGCAATGTTGATATCCAAGATAAATCATTATCCACTCCCCCCTACTTATGCATGGCATGAGAAGCTATAATCTCTAATTGCCTTTGCAAACATGTTTAATCATAATGGGCTGAATCATGGATACTAGGTTAAACATATTTACACAAACAGAACAAGTCGAGTTCATACCCGTTTCTCTCTGCCACGGCCAGTTCATCGAATGTCGTCATTATTGCCTTTCACTTGCACAACAGAACGATATGAAAATAATAATAGTGCAAGAGTGTCGTGGGCTAAGCTGCAATCTGCAAGCATTTTATTCAACAGGAGAAGACAAGGTAAAATGTGCTCTTTATTAGATCAACAGTTATTCATATGAGAGCCACTCAACATTTTCATCGTGGTCTTCTCCTCGGTACCACTTGAATAAAAAGAAAAGAAATTCAGGGAAACACACTGAAATATTTTTTGAGTTTTTGGTTTTCTTGAACAAGCAAATAAAAGGTAAAAGAAAAAACGAGAAAGACTATTTACACGGGAAAGCTACCAACAAGCAAAAGAAGAACAAGGAAATCTTTTTGGGTTTTCTTTTTAGTGCTACACCTAAGCATGCATAGAAAGTAAACTAACTACAACAAAAAAAAATTTGGTTTTTCTAAAGTTTTTCAAACACACAAGAAGAAAGCAAGAAAACAAATTTGAGCATGGATGATACAATGAAAAAGTGTGAACACCAACAAATGGAATAAGTGGACATGAATGTAATGTTGATGAGAAACACGTACTCCCCCAAGCTTAGGATTTTGGCCTAACTGTGTAAACAGTCGATGCTTTGGATAGTAGTTAAGTCTTGAGGCGGGCATCCACTTATCCCACTGCCGAGGCTCCTCCTCTGCCTCTGCAGCAGCTGGATCCTTCCGGTAGGCGATGATGTCCACAGGCATCATCCTATGTCCTCCCCTGGCAACAGTATCAAACAAAGCAGGAGCAGGCAATGGAATAATATCACGAGTCTTCACACTAAAAACCTGGTTATATGGAATAGGGATGTCAGGACATTCGATATCAGTAAAGTGATGGTCATCCATGGCTACACGTTCTACGTAAACGTTTGCCAGAGGGTGACCATGAAGGCGTATGTCGGTGGGAAACGACACCTATGGGATCACAAGAATCCCTATTATGGTTGCCGGGGCGCGGGGTTGTGAGAAGAGCAGGATTAACAGTCAGCACAAGGATCGTTTACCCAGGTTCGGGCCGCGAGGGTGCATAAAACCCTAGTCCTGCTTTGGTGGATGTATTGAGTGTTCTTGAGCTCTCGAACTAGCTACGGTGGTTGTGCCGTTCAAAAGAACCGAATCCCCCTCCAGTACGCTACGGGCCTCCTTTTATAGTCGAAGAGGGCTGCCACAGTGGCACACATGAGGTGGAAAGGCCTACATTACTGCGAGCTTATCGCCCGTATTATAGGACAAGACGCATTTAATGCATCGCTTAGGTGTCCCTTAGCTTTATCGGGGACAGGAACGAGGCATGTCCCGTCCGTCGCCGCCCCTCCTCGCCCTGGCCAGCGATGCATGCGGCGCCATGTAGGCAGGCAGGCAGCTGAGGTGGCGCGGTGGTAGGGTCTTCACGAAGATCTGTATGCCACCATGCAAGCGCTTGCTGAGTTGGCTTGGGAGCCGCATGTTGCCATGCAGGTGCCTGTCCAGCTGGTCGGGCTGGCAGCTCCATGCTAATGGCGGTGGAACCTTGGCTGGTGCGGGCCTGGCAGTGGCCCTGCTAATGTCCTCAGCAAGGGCCCTGCCGGGGGGCCGGCAAGGGTCTTGCCGTGGCACGCAGTCGTCCCCGGCAAGGATCTTGCCGGGGGCCTTGTGGCTTTCCTCGGCAAGGATCTTGCCGAGGATCGTTGTCTTCTAATCCTCATCTGATCTCATGTATCTATGGTCTTGACAAAGATCTGCATGCCACCACGGAGGTGCCTCCCGAGCCCTGGTCCATTCGTAGTTATTTGGGTTGGAACCCGTGGGCTCAAGGGCGGCTCGCTCTACTGGTGTTGGGTGAGCTGCCCCCGCAAGGGTCTTGTCGGGGCCACTGAGGCTGCCCCGGCAAGGGTCTTGCCCGGGGAACCTGCTTGTCCCTCTGCTCTTTGTGTTCTCGGCCTTAGCGTTGTCTTGTTTGTCTTGGGCTTTGGCTTCTCTCCGGCTTCCCTCCTTTGCCCTGCTACGTGTGGCGCGGCGCGTGGCTCCGACTGCCCGTGCACAAGTAAAGGGGTCAAAAGGAGAGCCCCTACTTTTGTACACCAACATGAACCCCCGGGCCTGGGCCATACATAAGCGCGACATGTTGTTGGGCCAGGCCCAAAACGGTGCGCGGGCAGTCGGGGCGGGATTTTACCGCAGTAATTGTTCCTCCGCTGCGCTTCCCCATGACCCGCATTGAATGCGCGACATGGGGGCGTGTGTGACGTGGGAGGCATGCGTGGGGCGGTTCTCGCACGCATGCGTCACATTGCAGTTAATGGGAAAGGAGGCGGCCCGCGCCTTCCCTGTAAAAAGAAATAACCGCGGGCGCGCTGCTCACTTTACCCCCTTTCATGCGTCTTCTCCAATCTCAGAGCCGCCGCCCCCTTTCTTCCTCCTTCTAGAGCTCTCACTTTCGCTTGCCATCGCCGCGTCTCCGTCGTCTTCTGTCTCTTGCTTCCCCCAGCCGCCATGGCGCCCAAATCCACCAAGGGCAAGGGAGTGGCCAAGGACGCCGGAGTGACGGAGCCGCCGGAGAGTGCGTTGGCGGCGCAACTGACGCAACTCGCCTACTTCCCCTCGACGGTCAATGTGTTCGAGCTCCGGGAGGCCTTCAAACCCCTGTGGGGGTTGAAGACGGGGGGAGAGACGACGGGGCATCCAGCCACACGCGTCATCCCCGCCAGCTGCGCCGAGGCCGCCCCAAATCGGTACCCTTTTTGTCGACTACTTCTCCTGCGGGCTCTGTCCCCCCGTCTCCGATTTCTTCAATGACGTCATGCACGCCTGTGGCTTCCACCTTTTGGATTTTACTCCAAATGTCATGCCGTGCATGGCTCTATTTGCGCACCTCTGCGAGGGCTTCGCCGGGGTGCATCCCAACACGGTGCTCTTCCGCCACTACTTCTTCCCTCGGATCCAACCGGGGGGCACCATCTCCGGTTGTGTCGCCTGGATACCAAGGGCCAAGGGGGCGTACCCGGAGGGTGCCATGAAGGAGAGGTGGGAAGAATGGCAGGGTCGGTGGTGCTGGATTGAAGAGAAGGATCCTCCAGCATTCTGCGAGGTTCGCCAGGCGCCGCCGGTCCGCGGAAGCGATTGGAGCGATGTCGACGTCAACGATGAGAAGCTCACGATTGCCACCACCAGGATCCTTCGGGTCACCGAGGCCGGGCTCACCCTTGAGATGATCGGGGCAGACTTCATCCGTCGTCGGATTTCTCCACTGCACAACAAGGGGAGGCCGGCCTAGCTCTTCACGAACGCCGCCGACATCATGAGGCTTCGCCCCGGCCTCGACCACAACCTCAGGCGATGGGGCATGCCCACTTCTGCCAACGGCTCTTCCAGCTCGACGTGAACCGCGACGGCGAGGTTGAGCGGACCGGCAAGGCCGCGAGGGCCGCCGCGAAGGCCGGCAAGGTCGCCAAGGGGCCCTTGTTCAAGTTGCCGGCAGGAGTGGTCCCGTTGAGCAACAACTCGCACCGGACCGACATCATCGCCATGATGCCGGACTTCAACGCGCATGGCCTTGACCCTAGTTGGGTCGAGCCGGAGGAAGTTCAAGTGCAGGAGTTCTTCGACACCTTGCATGAGGGGTACATCACCGCCGAGCCGCGGCTCGTCCAGGACACCACCCTGGCGGAGCTGGACTACATCGCCGCCAGGGCGGCGGAGGCGAAGCTCGCCGAGGAGGCCCGCAGCACCGGTGGCGTGGAGGACAAGGCCGTGGCAGAAGCGGAGGAGAAGGAGCTCGCCCAGTGGGCGAAGGCTGCTGGGGAGGCCAGCAGCACCGGCACCGGGGCTCCCCTCGTCGAAGACGCAGCTGACGAGTTGTCAGAGGAGGAGGTCGAGGCTGTCGACCCTCCAGCCATGGGGAGAGGGCAGGTTCTGCGGCGGGCCACCTCCAGCGAGCCGATCCGGCCCGGCAGGGCCGTGCAATTGCGGCAGGCCTAGGAGATGTCCGCGCGCCAGACGAGGGCCGCGGCAGAGAAGAAAGTGGTGAAGGCCGCAGTGGCAAAGAAGAAAGCATTCGCTTCTTCTTCATCCAGACGCGCCCAAACCCCACCTCCTTCCCCTCCTTCGGCGGACGTTGGCGCGGGGGTCGTCTTCGACTTCGGGTCCCTCAGCCCACGGAGGAAGAGGAAGGCAACATAGGAGGAGGAGGAGGAGGAGTAAGCTTTGCTTTCCCTTTTTTTCATCTCCATTTCCTCAAATAGTGCCGCTTATCTTGAGCTATTTTCATTTGGCAGGGACGTGGAGATGCTGGCCCAGATGGTGAAGAGGGCCAGGACCTCGACGAGCGGCCAGCCCCCAGCAGGCGCCTCTGGCACACCACTGGTGGTGTTGAGCAGTCCGGACAGCAGCCCTCGGCCCAGCCCCCAGCGTGAGTCCAACACTTGCCCTTCGCTAATGTGTGTTGGGGGTATGATCAGTTGGCGCTGACCTTGCCGTGGTTGCAGGAGGAGAATAGCAGCAGGAGGAGCCACAGAGGGCTACCCCCAACACGCCGCCCTCATCGACCATGCCGCCCCGAGGTGCGTCCCCGGTAAGGGCGCCAAGCCCCGTGCCCATGCACACGGAGGATGAGGAGAACTCGGGTGCTGGTGGCCTTGCCTTGGCGCCATATGATGGCGGAGAGGGGACCTCTGCTTCCCAGCCCGGCACGGGTAAGCCATTCGTCTTCCATTCCTGTTTACTTTTTCTTCTTTTTTTTTAATCTTGGTCTTGGCCTCACCTCATCCTCTCCTTGGTGTTCGGATCCACCCTCGGCAGACCCAGAGGACAACGACACCGTCATCGAGGATGTCGCCAAGGCCGCCGAGGCGGAGGCCGAGAAGATCACCGCCGAGGAGGCTGCCAAGGGCGCTGCCGAGGACGCCGCCAAGGGGTCTGCCGAGGAGCCCGGCAAGGGGCCTGCCGGGAAGGCCGGCAAGGGGCCTGCCGGGGAGGCCGGCAAGTCCGCTGCCAGGGAAGAGGTGGTTGATGACCACCCTTCCTCCTTTGCTGCCTCTGGCTCTGGCAGGTACCTGAAGGTGAGCGACGACCTCTTCGTCCACCTTCCAGGCGCGTCGAGCACCAGGGCTCCCGTCGAGGGAGAGGTGTTCGACGACGAGGTGCTTGCCGCCGCTGGGCTCGAGGTCGTTGACGAGCCGAGCGCTGGTGGCGACGGCTCCCAGGAAGAGCGGCTCCTCCACGCCATGGGCGCCAACTTCCGAAAGCTTCACGCGCTCCACCGCGCCCGCCTGGACAAGGCTAAGTCCAGGATGGCAGTGGCGGAGAAGGCGGAGGCGGACCTCCAGAAGCGCGTTGTCGAGATGCAGGGCTGGTTCCGCCAGGCTTGCGAGGACCTGAAAGCCGCCCAGGGCAAGCTGGCCAAGTGCGAGGTGGAGCTCACCATGAAGCGGGCCGACATTGAGAAGGCCCAGGAGACGGCGGAGAACTTGGATGCCGCAGCCGAGGCCACTCGAGCCCAGCACCAGGCCGCGCTGAACTCCCAGGAGGAGGACCTTGCCGCGCGTGAGGAGAACCTTGCCGCAACGCTCCGCGGCAAGGATGAGGAGGTGGAGAAGCTCGCCATGCAGCAGACCCAAGAGCTGGAGGAGAGGCACAGGGAGGCGCTCGATGCCCAGGCTCTGGTTCACACCGGCAAGGTGAAGGAGGTGGAGGTGGAGCGGGACGAGCTGAAGGAGCAGGCCGTGAAGCTATCCAAGGAGAAGGACACGCTCAATGGCGCCCTGACGGAGGCGCAGGGCGCGGCCGTCAGCACGGCCGGGGAGCTCTCCGAGGCCAACAACTCCATCAGAGACCTCAAGCTGAAGCTGGAGGGTCTCGATGGGATGCTGTCGGAGAGCAAGGCCAGTGAGGAGATCCTGGCCAAGGATCTGGAGAATGAGAAGCATCTGCGGAAGAACGAGGCCGCCAACCACAAGGATGTTGTGGACGGCCAGAACCACTGGGTCGGCTGTCTCGTGGACGTCGCCGGCAGGATCACTGCGCAGCTAGCTACCATGGGGATGCCAAATGTGAAGTACGCCCCAGAGCGCAGCGGGACCACCAACGCCAAGCTGACCCTGTTCTTCGAGGGTGTTCTCGGGGCCCTGGAGCAGTTCCACTCCAACAGGGCGGCTTCATTGTCCGACGAGAACCGAAGGCTCTGCCGGGGCGCCATGACCACGGTCCTCACCAA
Source organism: Aegilops bicornis (assembly GCA_021605145.1). Lineage (NCBI taxonomy): Eukaryota > Viridiplantae > Streptophyta > Magnoliopsida > Poales > Poaceae > Aegilops > Aegilops bicornis. Next base: position 332,452,653 of record CM038675.1, read on the forward strand.
GGTGGCGTACTGGAACCCCACCCTTGACTTCGACGCCACGCTGGAGAGCCCGTCGGAGGGTACTGACCTCGCGCCGCTCAAGGAGCGTATCGAGCCCATCATCAGCCTCATTGACGGAATTCAAAGGGTGGAGGGCCAACGCCGGGATTAGGCACCCCGTTTCTTATTGCCGCTGCAGGTTCACGACCAAGACAATTTCTATCTTCAGTTAGAACCGCAGCAACAATTCAATGTAACATAACTCTGCAGTGCTTTTGATACGATGCACGTTATTCTCCTATTCAACCCTTCTTTGTATGTCCACCCTACATCTATTGGGTAGGCTTGCCAGCGCGTAAACCCAGGGCGACGTCTTGAGGACGGATCCCCGATGGCCTGCCGGGCGTGCTTGCTTCTGGGCGAACCACCTCACCGCCTTCAACGCGGCCGCCCGAACTGTCGAGCTTGAATCGAGTCAGAATCGAGAGCATTGCCAAGTGCGGAAGGCTACCCTGCCACTCTCGACGCGGCCGCTTGAGCTGTTGAGCGGACTTGAAACAGAACAAGGGCGTTGCCAATTGCGAGAGGGCCCCTTTGCATGCAGGTTTTCCATACATAGGCAGGGTCTCCGAGGACAACAACCTTATGTATAAAAGGAAATATTTAAAGTTCGGCATGACTTAGATTTCTTGTCGCCGAACTGGCGCCCATCGCGCTTGCAGGCGGCGACACCTTCTTGGCCATCTTCTTCCGTAGATACCATGGCCACGAGGAACTGCTAGGCTGGCCGCTAGACCAGATTCTCACAATTGCGCCCCCTGGCGCGCCAAAGATGTCGGTGGGAAACAACACCTATGGGATCACAAGAATCCCTACTACGGTTGCCGGGGTGCGGGGTTGTGAGAAGAGCAGGATTAACAGTCAGCACAAGGATCGTTTACCCAGGTTTGGGCCGCGAGGTTGCATAAAACCCTAGTCCTGCTTTGGTGGATGTATTGAGTGTTCTTGAGCTCTCGAACTAGCTACGGTGACTGTGCCCTTCGAAAGAGCCGCATCCCCCTCCAGTACGCTACGTGCCTCCTTTTATAGTCGAAAGGGGCTGCCACAGTGGCACACATGAGGTGGAAAGGCCTACAATATTGCGAGGTTATCGCCCGTATTATAGGACAAGACGCATTTAATGCATTGCTTAGGTGTCCCTTAGCTTTATAGGGGATGGGAACGAGGCCTGTCCCGTCCGTCGCCGCCCCTCCTCGCTTCGACACGCGCCCTAGCCAGCGATGCATGCGGTGCCATGTAGGCAGGCAGGCAGCTGAGATGGCGCGGTGGTCAGGTCTTCATGAAGATCTGCATGCGCCATGCAGGCTCTTGCTGAATTGGCCTGGGAGCCGCATGTTGCCACGCAGGTGCCTGTCCAGCTGGTCGGGCTGGCAGCTGCATGCTAATGGTGGTGGAAGTTAACTTGGCTGGTGTGGGCCTGGCAGTGGCCCCGCTAATTTCCTCGGCAAGGGCCCTGCCGGGGGCCCGGCAAGGGTCTTGTCGTGGCGCGCAGTCGTCCCCGGCAAGGATATTGCCGGGGGTCTTGTGGCTTTCCTCGGCAAGGATCTTGCTGAGGATCATTGGCTTCTGATCCTCATCTGATCTCATGTATCTATAGCCTTGACAAAGATCTGCATGCCACCACGGAGGTGCCTCCCTAGCCCTGGTCCAATCGTAGTTGGTTGAGTTGGAACCCGTGGGCTCAAGGGCGGCTTGCACTGCTGGTGTTGGGCGAGTTGCCCCGGCAAAGGTCTTGCCGGGGCCGCTGAGGCTGCCCCCGCAAGGGTCTTGCCGGGGGAACCTGCTTCGTCGCTCTGCTCTTTGTGTTCTCGGCCTTCGCGTTTTTTTGTTTGTCTTGGGCTTCGGCTTCTCTCCGGCTTCCCTCCTTTGCCCTGCTACGTGTGGCCGAGGCGCGTGGCTCTGACTGCCCGTGCACAAGTAAAGGGGCCAAAAAGAGAGCCCCTACTTTTGTACACCGATAGCGTATCTCAACCTCAAAGTGATCCGCCAAATGAGTAGCAAAAATCCCATAATGTATCTTACCCTTGGACTTATTAGCATGGAGGCGACGTGCCACAATAGCTCTGAAGCTATAAGTGTTGTCGCCCTCTAGTGCACGACGTAAAACAACAAAGTCTGGTGTGCTGAGCGCAATGATGACGCACAATTATAGGGGGTCAATTGTAGCTCTTTTCGATAAGTAAGAGTGTCGAACCCAACGAGGAGCAAAAGGAAATTACAAGTGGTCTTCAGCAAGGTAATGTCTGCAAGTGCTGAAATTGTAAGTAGCGGAGTAGTTTGATAGCAAGATAATTTGTAACGAGCAAGTAACGGTAGTAGTAACAAAAGTGCAGCAAGGTAGCCCAGTCCCTTTGAGGCAAAGGACAGGCCAAAATGGTCTCTTATGATAAGCAAAGCGTTCTTGAGGGTACACGGGAATTTCATCTAGTCACTTTCATCACGTTGGTTCGATTTGTATTTGCTACTTTGATAATTTGATATGTGGGTGCACCGGTGCTTAGGTGCTGTTCTTACTTGAACAAACCTCCTACTTATGATTAACCCTCCCGCAAGCATCCGCAACTACGAGAAAAGTATTAATAATAAATTCTAACCATAGCATTAAACTTTTGGATCCAATCGGTCCATTGTGGAATAGCGCATAAACTAGGGTTTAAGCTTCTGTCACTCTCGCAACCCATCATCTAATTGCTACTCCGCAATGCATTCCCTTAGGACCAAATATGGTGAAGTGTCATGTAGTCGACGTTCACATGACACCACTAAGGGAATCACAACATACATACTATCAAAATATCAAACACATATCAAGTTCACATGATTACTTGCAACATGATTTCTCCCGTGACCTCAAGAACAAAGGTAACTGCTCACAAATGATAAACATTCTCATGATCAGAGGAGTATTACATAGCATATTGGATCTGAACATATAATCTTGCACCAAATAAACCATATAGTAATCAACTACATGGTGTAATCAACACTATTAGTCACCCACAAGCACCAATCTATAGTTCCGGTAACAAGATTGAACACAAGAGATGAACTAGGGTTTGAGATGAGATGGTGCTGTTGAAGATGTTGATGGAGATTGCCCTCCCCAAGATGGGAGAGTTGTTGGTGATGATGATGACGATGATTTCCCCCTCTGGGATGGAAGTTCCCCCAGCAGAATCGCTCCGTCGGAGGGCAAAAGTGCTCCTGCTCAAGTTCCGCCTCGAGGCGGCGGTGCTCCGTCCCGAAAGTCCTCTCCTTTTTTAGGTCAAAAGGACCTATATACCAGAAGATGGGCACCGGAGGTGGGCCTAGGTGAGCACAACCCACCATGGCGTGTCTGGGCTCCCTGGCGCGCCCAGGTGGGTTGTGCCCACCTAGTGGGACCCCTCTGGTAGTTATTCGCTCCAATAATTCTTATATATTCCATAAAAAATCCTCGTGAAGTTTTAGCTCAGGTGGGTTGTGCAGAATAGGTAACCTGATGTAGCTTTTTCAGGTCCAGATTTCCAGCTGCCGAAATTCTCCCTCTTTGTGTATACCTTGCATATTATGAGAGAAAAGGCATTAGAATTACTCCAAAAAGCATTATTATGGACAAAAACATTATAAATAACAGTAAGAAAACATGATGCAAAATGGACGTATCAACTCCCCCAAGCTTAGACATCGCTTGTCCTCAAGTGAAAACCGAAATCGAAAAACATGTCCACATGCTTTGAGAGAGAGGTGTTGATAAAAACAAAATACGAACATAGAAGCATCATGTTGATTATCATAACAGCAACAAAATTAAACATAGGACTTTTATCATAGAACTTTTATCATATACTTCTCGTGAATAAGTAACAGTTCATCACACAATCGAAGTATAAAGCAAAAACTCTATTAAAAACCAACAAACTATGTTCTCAGTCAACTTTAGAACTACAATTCGTCATCTTTTTAGGAAGGGTCACGTATCAGAGCCTTTAGGCAAGTCCACATACTCAACCATCATATAGTCTTCTATGATTGCTAACACTCACCACGTACACATGAGCAAACTGTTTCAACCGGACACATAGAAAGATAGCGGCGTATAGTTTTGCCTCCCAACATATTCACCACAAGGGTGATGTCAACAATAATAAATCATGCTATCTATATTCAACTGGACATATGTGCCTAGATCTTTCCTCACCACATGATGCTTGCTAAAGGAGGAAAATAAAATGAATAGAAGGAAAACTTTGACTCTTTGCATAAAAGTAAATACATAAAAGTAAAAGATAGGCCCTTCGCAGAGGGAAGTAGAGGTTGCCACGCGCTTATTTTTTTGTATGCTCAACCCCTTAGTGCAAAAGAACGTCACGTTGTATTGCCCCTTAAGATGACAACATTTATTATGCAGTCTGTCGCTTTTATTCTTTGCCATCCAAGTTCGTACATCGCTCAATTTTCTCTTACACTAAATGATCTCACACTTTTAGAAGCAATTTTTATTGCCTTTTTGCACTGATGACAACTTACTTGAGGGATCTTGCTCAATCCCTAGGTAGGTATGGTGGACTCTTGAAAATAAGATTTGGGTTTAAGTATTTTGGATGCACAAGTAGTATCTCTACTTAGTGCAGAATTTTTTGCTAGCAAACATAGGGGGAAAGCACCACATGTTGAAGGATCTATGACAATATGACTTCTATGTGAATATAAACAAACATAAACCATTAAGTTGTCTTCCTTGTCCAACATCAACAATTTTGGCATATAATATTTTGATGAGGGCTCACAATCACAAAAGATTTCTAGGGTAGTATATTTATATGTGAATCTTCTCTTCCCTTATTAATTCTTTCATGAGTTGCATCATTGACTAATGCTATGTTTGTCAATCTCTAATAAAATTTTCTACTTATACTTTTCCTTATGTGGTGCCATCACCTCCCATAGGATTAGTATATAATCTTATTGATTTATTTCTTTCCTTTATTTATTTCCTTTCTCTTTTTCTTTCTTTATTTCTTTTCTTTTATTTGCAACATGAAAGTAAAGAAAGCAAAAACTCACACTAAACTTTATTATATAACTTGCACATGATTACAAGGATAAATCACTAAGCAAACTCTCAAAGAAGAAAGGATCAAACTAAACTTTTATTCATCTAATGCAAAAGATTGAACTAAAATAAGTAAAAGTAATAAGATGGTGGGATGATTTGATACCGGGGCACCTCCCCCAAGCTTGGCGGAAGCCAAGGGGAGTGCCCATACCCGATACTCAATTCTCTTCTCGTGGTGAAGAAGATGATGGTGATGATGACAATTGTGCCTTCAACTTTTTCATATTATAGTTGAGGAGAGAAATTTCCTCCTTTAAATCATCGACTTCCAACTCCAGCTTCAAGATCTTGTCACGTAAATCCCCTTTGCTTTTCCGCCTAAAACGAAAAGGAATAGATTAGTTTTTAGACCGGTTAGGTCTCTTAGGAAGACTTGACTTCTTGAATTCCACATGCATATCCCCAGGTTGAGGAAGAAGGACATCCTCCTTCTCCGAGCTTGCATCATCGATCTTCATCAAGTGAGCATCCTCTTCACCATCTGTAGTTCGACCATAATGGGATAGGTCCCCATAGGTCTTTGGTTCGGAAATGAGATATGAACCCATAGCTCTCTCCATCGGAGTCTTGGGACGACATATTTTTAGAACTTCGCAGAAAACAGCAAGAAAAGAGAACAAAGAATTTCTTCGCGATACGGTGATCAACAGGTTCGAGAAGTATATATAGATTTATTATCTTGTAGGACAAGCATACGGAAGAAAAAAGCTGTCCGGAAGGTGCCCCAGGTGGGGACAACCCACCTGGGCACGCGAGGCAAGCCTGGCGCCCCCTGGTGTCTTGTTCCCACTAGGGGACGCTTCCTGGAAGTTTCTTTATTTCCAATTTTTTTAAATATTCCAAAACTGATAAGAAAATATTTTTGCGGATTTTTTGGAGTCCGTTTACTTACCGTATAACGTACCTCCTTATTTTCACGATTCTGGAGTGTTCCGGAAGGACTCTTTTATGTGTTCTTCCGGTGTCAAAGTTTGGATAATATTACTTTCAACATTAATGGGCGTACGTGAGATATAATGCTTTATTCGTTGCCCATTGACAACCTTCGGGATTATTTATTTTGATAGCTCCATACCGGTAAACCTCCTCGATGACATATGGGCCTTCCCATTTTGAGAGGAGTTTTCCTGCAAAGAATCTAAAACGAGAGTTGTACAAAAGAACATATTCTCCGACTTTAATCTCACACATTTGGATTGTTTTGTCATGCCATCTTTTAACTTTTTCTTTGAATAATTTTGCATTTTCATAAGCTTGGGTTCTCCACTCATCTAATGAGCTAATATCAAATAACCTCTTTCACTAGCAAGTTTGAAATCATAGTTGAGTTCTTTGACTGCCCAAAATGCTTTATATTCTAACTCAAGAGGCAAATGACAAGCTTTTCCATAAACCATTTTATAAGGAGACATACCCTTAGGATTTTTATATGTTGTGCTATAAGCCCAAAGTGCATCATCTAATTTCTTAGACAAATTCTTCCTGGACCTATTGACAGTCTTTTGCAAAATTAATTTGATTTCTCTATTGCTAAGTTCAACTTGACCACTAGACTGAGGATGATAAGGTGATGCAATTCTATGGTTAACATCATACTTGGAAAGCATTTTACGGAAAGCATCATGAATAAAGTGTGAACCACCATCAGTCATTAAATATCTAGGGACTCCAAACCTTGGGAAAATAACTTCCTTAAGCATTTTAATAGAGGTGTTGTGATCAGCACTACCGGTTGGAATAGCTTCTACCCATTTAGTAACATAATCAGCAGCAACCAAAATATGTGTATACCCATTAGAGGAAGGAAAAGGTCCCATTTAATTAAATACCCAAACATCAGATGGTTCAACAACAACTGAATAATTCATAGGCATTCCTTGACGCTTACCGATATTACCTATTCTTTGGCATTCATCACAAGATAAGATGAATTTACGAGCATCTTTGAAGAGAGTAGGCCAATAAAATCCGGATAGCAATACCTTGTGAGCAGTTCTATCTCCAGCATGATGTCCTCCCTAAGCTTTGGAGTGACATTTCCGTAGGATTTGTCCCTGCTCATGCTCAGGTACACAATGTCTAATAATACCATCTACTCCTTCTTTATAAAGATGTGGGTCATCCCAAAAGTAATGTCTTAAATCATAGAATTTTTTTCTTTTGTTGGTATGTAAAGCTAGGTGTAAATATTTAGCAACAATGTAATTAGCATAATCAGCATACCAAGGAGTACTATGAGAAACATTTATTGCAGCTAACTGCTCATCAGGAAAACTATCATTAATAGGTAGTGGGTCATCAAGCACATTTTCAAGCCTAGATAAATTATCTGCTACTGGGTTCTCAGCTCCTTTTTTATCAATGATATGTAAATCAAATTCTTGTAACAAGAGAACCCATCGAATAAGTCTAGGTTTAGCATCTTTTTTCCATAAGATATTTAATTGCGGCATGGTCTGTGTGAACAGTTACTTTTGAATCAACAATATAAGGTCTAAATTTATCACAAGCAAACACCACTACTAAGAATTATTTTTCAGTAGTAGCATAATTTCTTTGAGAACTGTCTAGAGTTTTACTAGCATAATGAATAACATTCAATTTCTTATCAACTCTTTGTCCTAGAACAGCACCAACATCATAATCACTAGCATCACACATAATTTCAAAAGGCAAGTTCCAATCAGGTGGTTGAACAATAGGTGCAGAAATTAAGGCTTTCTTGAGTGTTTCAAAGGCTTCTAAACAATCATCATAAAAAACAAAGGGAATATCCTTTTGCAAGAGACTAGTGGCAGGCCTAGAAATTTAATAGAAGTCTTTGATAAATCTCCTATAGAAACCAGCATGACCTAGGAAACTACGAATACCTTTTATATCTTTAGGACATGGCATTTTCACAATTGCATCAACCTTAACTTGGGCCACTTCAATACCTCTTTCAGAAATTTATGACCCAAGACAATGCCTTCATTAACCATAAAGTGGCACTTCTCCCAATTCAAGACACGATTTTTTTTGTTCACATCTCTGCAAAACTCGATCAATATTGCTTAAACAATCATAAAAAAACTTCCCACAAACAGAAAATCATCCATGAAAACCTCAACAATCTTTTCACAAAAGTCGGAAGATATAGCAGTCATACATGTTTGAAAGGTAGCAGGTGCATTACATAAACCAAAAGGCATATGTCTATAAGCATAGGTTCCAAAGGGACAAGTAAAAGTGGTCTTTTGTTGATCAGGTTGAGAAACAGGTATCAAGGAAGCAAAAGTGTGTGTGCTTAGATAATCTTTCAAGCATTTGATCAATAAAAGGCAAAGGGTAATGATCTTTTCTACTTGCTTTGTTTAATTTTATAGAATCAATTACCATTCTATAGCCTGTAACAATTGTTTGTGGAATAAGTTCATTCTTATCATTAGGAACAACAGTTATACCCCCTTTCTTAGGAACACAATGAACAAGACTTGCCCATCTACTATCAGCTATAGGATAGATTATACCTGCTTCCAGAAGTTTTAATATTTCCGTTCTTACCACTTCTTTCATCTTCGGATTTAACCGACGTTGGTGATCAACAACGGGTTTAGTATCAGGTTCAATATTAATTTTGTGCTGACATAGAGTGGGACTAATGCCCTTTTGAATCATCAAGAGTATATCCAATAGCAGCTCGGTGCTTCATTAGAACTTTCAATAATCTTTCTTCTTCATGTTATGAAAGGTTGGCACTAATAATAACAGGATATATCTTCTTTTCATCAAGATAAGCATATTTCAAAGTGTTTGTCAATTGTCTTAATTCAAACACAGGATCACCTTTAGGTGGAGGAGGACATCCTACAGTTTCAATAGGCAAATTGTGTTTAAGTAGAGGACCTTGTTCAAAGAAAATTTTACCTATTTCATTTCTTTCATGCATATGTAAATCATTTTCATGGTCTAGCAAATATTGTTCTAAAGGATCAGTAGGTGGAATAGCAATAGAAGCAAGACCAATTAATTCATCCTTATTAGGCAATTCTTTTTCATGAAGCTTTATACTAAAGTTGGAAAACTTAAAATCATGAGACTCGTCACCAAAACTAAAACCGACAATTTATTTCTCACAATCTATCTTAGCATTAACGGTGTTCAAGAAAGGTCTACCAAAGATAATGGGACAAAAGTCATCTTGTGGGGAACCAAGAACAAGAAAATCAGTAGGGTATTTTATTTTCCCACACAAGACTTCAACATCTCTAACAATCCCAATTGGTGATATGGTGTCTCTATTAGGAAGTTTAATAGTAACATCTATGTCTTCTATTTCTGTTGTGTTATGTCATTCATAATTTCTTGATATAATGTGTAAGGAATAGCACTCACACTAGCACCTATGTCACATAAACCTTGATAACAATGATCTCCTATTTTAACTGAGATAACAGGCATGCCAACAACATGTCTATGTTTGTCCTTTTTATCAGGTTTGGCAATTCTAGCAGCTTCTTCATAGAAGTAAATAACATGCCCATCTATATCTTCTCCTAAGAGATCTTTAACCATAGCAATGCTAGGTTCTACTTTGATTTATTCATCAGGTTTAGGTGTTCTAATATAAACCACAGTTGAAACTTTAGCATGTTCCTTTATTCTAACAAGGAAAGGTGGTTTCTCAATATAAGTAGTTGGAACAACTGGATCAACATTATAAAGTATAGTTTCTTCTTTAACTAGTACCAGTCCTTTAATTTCTTCTTTAATAGGTGGGTGATATTTAAACCACTTATCTTTAGGGAGTTGAACATGAGTAGCAAATGATTCACAAAAGGAGGCTACTATCCCAGAGTCAAGTCCATATTTAGTGCTAAACTTTTGAAAAGCATCGGTATCCATAAAAGATTTAACACAATCATATTTAATTTTGATACCTGACTCTTTACCTTCATCGAGTTCCCAATCTTTAGAGTTGCGTTTAATTCTTTCCAAAAGATCCCACCGGAATTCAATAGTCTTCTTCAGAAAAGAACCAACACAAGAAGTATCAAGCATGGTTTGATCATTACGAGAAAGTCGAGCATAAAAATTCTGGATAATAATTTCTCTTGAGAGCTCATGATTGGGGCATGAATATAACATTGACTTAAGCCTCCCCCAAGCTAGAGCGATACTTTCTCCTTCACGAGGCCAATATATATATATATATATATATATATATATATATATATATATATATATATATATAATTCCGATCACGATGAACTAGATGCATAGGATAAATTTTTGGTGGAACTCCAATTTCAAACGATTCCAATTCCAAGATCCAATATCATCGCATAGCCTATACCATGCCAATGCTTTTCCCTTCAAAGATAAAGGGAAAACCTTCTTCATAACTTGATCTCCTGGTAAACCTGCAAGCTTGAACAATTCACAAATTTGTTCCACATATATCAAGTGCATATCAGGATGTTCGGTTCCATCTCCTGCGCTGCATAAGGATTAGCTAGCGTTGTTCTATCATACCCGAAGGAATTTCATATTCAATATTTTCAGTAGGTGCAGTAGGTTGAGGGATAGATAATTGTGGTTCCGGAAGCGGTGAAGATACCTCGAACAAACCCCTCAAAGGATTGTTTTCCATAGTAACAAGTGACAATAAATTTCAGCACACTATATAAATGTTCCTTACCAAATTCCACTTACCAAAGGCGCTTCACTCCCTGGCAACGACGCCAGAAAATAGCCTTGATGACCCACAAGTATAGGGGGTCAATTCTAGCCCTTTTCGATAAGTAGGAGTGTCAAACCCAACGAGGAGAAGAAGGAAATGACAAGTGGTCTTCAGCAAGGTAATGTCTGCAAGTGCTGAAATTGTAAGTAGCGGAGTAGTTTGATAGCAAGATAATTTGTAACGAGCAAGTAACGGTAGTAGTAAAAAAGTGCAGCAAGGTAGCCCAGTCCCCTTGAGGCAAAGGACAGGCCAAAACGGTCTCTTATGATAAGCAAAGCATTCTTGAGGGTACACGGGAATTTCATCTAGTCACTTTCATCATGTTGGTTCAATTTGTGTTTGCTACTTTGATAATTTGATATGTGGGTGGACTGGTGCTTAGGTGTTGTTCTTACTTGAAAAAACCTCCTACTTATGATTAACCCTCCCGCAAGAACCCGCAACTACGAGAAAAGTATTAAGATTAAATTCTAACCATAGCATTAAACTTTTTGATCCAATCGGTCCCTTACGGAATAGCACATAAACCGGGGTTTAAGATTCTGTCACTCTCGCAACCCATCATATAATTGCTACTCCACAATGCATTCCCTTAGGCCCAAATATGGTGAAGTGTCATGTAGTCGACGTTCACATGACACCACTAAGGGAATCACAACATACATACTGTCAAAATATCGAACACGTATCAAGTTCACATGATTACTTGCAACATGATTTCTCCCATGACCTCAAGAACAAAGGTAACTACTAACAAATGATAAACATGCTCATGATCAGAGGAGTATTAAATAGCATATTGGATCTGAACATATAATCTTCCACCAAATAAACCATATAGTAATCAACTACATGATGTAATCAACACTACTAGTCACCCACAAGCACCAATCTATAGTTCCGGTAACAAGATTGAACACAAGAGATGAACTAGGGTTTGAGATGAGATGGTGTTGTTGAAGATGTTTATGGAGATTGCCCTCCCCAAGCGGGAGAATTGTTGGTGATGATGATGACGATGATTTCCCCCTTCGGGAGGGAAGTTCCCCCGGCGGAATCGCTCCGCCGGAGGGCAAAAGTGCTCCTACCCAAGTTCCGCCTCGAGGCGGCGGCGCTCCGTCCCAAAAGTCCTCTCCTTCTGTTTTTCTAGGTCAAAAGGACCTATATACCAGAAGATGGGCACCGGAGGTGGGCCTGGGTGGGCACAACCCACCAGGGCGCGCCTGGGCTCCCTGGCGCGCTCAGGTGGGTTGTGCCCACCTGGTGGGACCCCTCTGCTAGTTATTCGCTCCAATATATCTTATATATTCCATAAAAAATCCTCGTGAAGTTTCAACTCGTTTGGAGTTGTGCAGAATAGGTAGCCTGACGTAGCTTTTTCAGGTCCAGATTTCCAGCTCCCGGAATTCTCCCTGTTTGTCTAGAATTACTCCAAAAAGCATTATTATGGACAAAAACATTATAAATAACAATAAGAAAACATGATGAATGGACGTATCACGCACCTACTTTTTCTTTAGCAAGCAAGCATTTTGCAATGAAAAGAACAAAGTAATGGATAGCAGGAAAATGTATGCTAGTAGCAGTGACTGCTGACACCCCTCTCTCATCTCCCACTGTCAAGGTACGGTAAAAGGTCTCAAACTCTGCCGGCCTAGGCTTGGCTAAATCCCATCAGAGGGGATAAAGCAAATGTTACAAAACTCAGTAAGTGGTATCTGATGGGTTTCAGCATATAAATCAAACCGTACTTCAGGAGGATTATTCCTAAATAGGAAAGTAAAACTTTGAACAAAGATGTTTGTGAGGAGATGATATTGTTCGCATTCAGCTGCGATGAAGTCGGTGAGGCCGGCATTAGCAGCATATTTGTGTGAACTCCTGAAGGATTCCAGCCTCTTCCATGAACTGGGTGTGCGGCCATTCGCACGGCCGTACCTCCGCCAACCTCCAAGGATGGAGATCATTGTCAGAAGACTCCCCAATAACACCCTTAGAGTTCTTCTTAGTGGCAAACTTCCTAAAGATATTCATCCTTTTCCTATGAAAAAAAATTCTGAAATTTTTAGTCCACAATTTTTTCTCAACAAAACTTCACAAAATTGGTAGCAACTACTCATAGGGATACATAAAGGCCATAGCAAGAATTCAAATTATTTAGGACTCTAAGAATTCATTATGCAAGCTCATCTACAGCAGCACCAAGAGTAGCTAATTATTCAAAATATAAACCACTAAAACAAAAACTAATTGGACACACGGTGGAGTCACATACCAAGCAACAGTACCCCGAAACAGTTTCGGAAACGGAGGTTCGAGCAAAGAGATCGAAATCCGCGGGTTTGAGGGCAATAACACGAGAGGGAGAGAGAGAGAGAGAGAGAGAGAGAGAGAGAGCAATGGAGAATTTTTCTGGAGGTAAATGATGATGTGGTGTAAAGAGATAAGTGAGGGGGCCCACGTGGGGACCACAACCCACCAGGGCGCGCCTGGGGGTCCTGGCGCGCCTAGGTGGGTTGTGCCCACCTGGTGCACCTCCCTCTGATATTATTTGCACCCAAATTCAGAAATATTCAGACAAAAATCGTATTAAATTTTCAGGGCATTCTGAGAACTTTATTTTTGGGTCATTTTTTATTGCGCGGGAGATTCAGAAAACAGACAAAGCATGGCATTTTATTTTATTTAACTAATAAAAACAGAAAACAATAAGTAGGGGGAGAAGGTAGTGCTTACTGAATTCATCAACTTCATACCTCTAAAAAATGATCCATTAATAAGGTTGATCAGGTCTTATTACAACCACTTTCGATTAGCATGAAACCGAAGAACTTCCGTAAATCACTAAGTTACCTCAACAGGGATATGAATGTCCCCAACAATAAGCATTTCATATTTGTTTTTGATAGTAGGTAGAGGTATTTGAAAACTTCCAGTAGTGATTGTCGGAGATTTTTCAATAACATTAATACCATTCACTTGGAATTGTTTCTTCGGAAAGTGCACCGTATGCTCATTACCATTAATATGAAAAGTGATCTTTCTTTTATTGCAATCAATAACAGCCTTGCAGTATTCAAGAAGGGTCTACCAAGGATAATCGACATGTTGTCGTCCTCGGGCATCTCAAGTATAACAAAGTCAGTCAAAATAGTAACATTAGCAACAACAACGGGCACATCCTCACAGATACCGATAGGTATGGCACTTGATTTGTCAGTCATTTGCGAAGATATCTCAGTAGGTGTGAGTTTATTCAAATCAAGTCGTTTATATAAAGAGAATGGCATAACACTAACACGAGCTCCTAAATCACACAAAGCAGTTTTCACTTAATTCTTTTTGATAGAGCAAGGTATAGTTGGTATTCCCGAATCTCCAAGTTTTTTAGGTACTCCATCTTTAAAAGTGTAATTAGCAAGCATAGTGGAGATTCCAGCTTCCGGTATTTTTCTCTTATTGGTGATGATGTCTTTCATATACTTCTCATAAGGAGTCATTTTAAGGATATCAGACAAGCGAGTATGCAAAAGATGGCCTCTGATTTCAAAGAAAGCGTTCAAATTCTTCATCATCTTTCTTTTTAGTTGACTTGGGTGGAAAAGTCATAGGTTTTTGAACCCACGGTTCTCTTTCTTTACCGTGTTTTCTAGCAATGAAGTCTCTTTTGTCATACTAAGGGAGTCCTGGATTAGGGGGTCCCCGGGTGTCCGGGCTATGTGATATGGGCCGGACTAATGGGCCAAGAAGATACAAGATAGAAGGCCTTCCCTTGTGTCTGGATGGGACTCTCCTTTGCGTGAATGGCAAGCTTGGCGTTCGGATGTAAAGATTCCTTTCTCTGTAAATCGACTCTGTACAACCCTAGGCCCCTCCGGTGTCTATATAAACCGGAGGGTTTAGTCCGTAGAGACAATCATAATCATACATGCTAGACATCTAGAGTTTAGCCATCACGATCTCGAGGTAGATCAACTCTTGTAATCCCTATACTCATCAAAGTCAATAGAGCAGCAAGTAGGGTATTACCTCCATTAAGAGGGCCCTAACCTGGGTAAACATCGTGTCCCCTGCCTCCTATTACCTTCAATCCTCAGACGCACAGTTCTGGACCCCCTACCCGAGATCGGCTGGCTTTGACACCGACATTGGTGCTTTCATTGAGAGTTCCTCTGTGCTGTCGACAGAAGGTTCGATAGCTCGTTCGATCATCCACAATGATGTCGTCTCGGGGGAGACTTTCCTCCCCGGCCAAGTTTTCGTATTCGGCGGCTGCGCACTGTGTGCCAACTCGACCGGCCACCTTGAGAAGATCGACAGCTACGCCCCTGGTCATCAAATTAGTTTTGGAAATCTGAACTATGCCGCTAATATCCGAGGAGACTTGATCTTCGAAGGGTTCGTGGCTCCGACCGTCGCTCTAGCCTTATATCCAGAGCAGATTACCAGGTCCGAAGACGGGAGTTTAAAGCCTGCCGGACTCCCTGCAATTATGTAACTTGCTACCGGAGATCTGGAGGGGACTGCGTCATAGGCAAACCAGAAGATGAACCAGGCTCCCCTTGTCGCTAAAGTGCCGGACTCTCCCTCGGACTCCAGATCCGAATTCTTGAGGTCCGCGTCAAGCGGGCGTGGCCAGGAGGCTCTCACCTCAGGCAGCCCCGCGGACTCTCACTTCTCTGTCCAAACCTCGCTCCTAAATGAGGCTCTCGACTTAATGCGATCCCTCGCCATTACAGAGGAATCGCTTCCGAATTGCACCCAGCCCGGACTAGGGGCTGAGAGCGGGGAATTTTACATCCCACCCACCACCCACTCCATAGGTACTGTCGAAAACTTAACCGACATGCTGGACTACGCCTCTGAAGACATCGACGACATGGACGACGATGCCGGAGACGAACAAGGCCCAGACCCTCCGTTTATCGGACGTTGGACGGCCACCTCCACATATGACGTGTACATGGTAGACACACCCAAAGAGGATGAATACGACGGCAACGAAGGATCCGGTTGAGGACAAGCCTGCTGAAGCACCTCCAAAGCGTCGACGTCAGCGGCGCCGCTCAAAATCGCGTCACGAAAAAGACAGCAATACCG
Organism: Aegilops bicornis; assembly: GCA_021605145.1. Classification (NCBI taxonomy): domain Eukaryota; kingdom Viridiplantae; phylum Streptophyta; class Magnoliopsida; order Poales; family Poaceae; genus Aegilops; species Aegilops bicornis. Next base: position 332,468,612 of record CM038675.1, read on the forward strand.
GCAACGGAAACAATAACACTCCGGAGAATGCCGGAGACCCCGAAGACCCCGTCGAGCCAACATCCGAACAGGATGATTGGGAGGATGGGCAAGTTAACCCCGACGATCTAGTCGGGAACAAGGACTCAGAGGATAGTAACTACCTAGCGATCTCCGAAGAGGACGTGAGCCTCGGTGTCGAAGACTTCATTATGCCGGAGGAACCCCTCGAACAAGAGCGCTTTAAGCGCCGGCTAATCGCCACTGCGAGATGCCTAAAAAAGAAGCAGCAACAACTCCAAGCCAAACAGGATACGCTCAATGACAGATGGACTAAAGTCCTGGCAGCCGAGGAATATGGCCTCGAACGCCCAACCAAGAGCTACCCGAAGCACAAACTGCTACCACAATTCGACGATGAGGCCCTTGAGCCAATACCACCAAAGTATAAATCCGCTGACGAACCTGACCGGCCCCCACGTGGACGAGACAGACCGGGTACTTACGCCGAACACCAACCGCGCCACCCGGCCGTCGAGGCAGGGAGGCAGCGGCCCCGGCCTATACATATGATCTACGCAAGGACCAGGACAATAGAGTCGTAGACAATATCAATCTATGGGTCAAGGGGGCTTGCACCAACGCGACAGGACGGCCATCACGCCTGGCGCGGCAGGCACAACCTCACCCGGGCCGAAAACCGCATTCGGACTTCATCTGAACTGCGCCGCGACATCGCTCGGCACAGAGGCGACGCACACCCCTTATGCTTCACCGATGAGGTGATGGAGCACCAGTTCCCTGAAGGGTTTAAACCTGTGAACATTGAATCATACAATGGTACTACAGATCCCGTAGTATGGATTGAAGATTTTCTTCTCCATATTCACATGGCCTGCGGTGATGGTCTCCATGCCATCAAATACCTCCCACTAAATTTAAAGGGACCAACACGGCACTGGTTAAACAGCCTCCCAGAAAACTCTATTGGCAACTGGGAAGACTTGGAGGATGACCTTAGTCACATAGTCCAGCAACCCGGAGAATTAGCCCAGAAGCTATGGACAAGGTTCTTAATTAAAAAGAACCAAATTGTGGACTGTCCGGACGCTGAAGCCCTTGCAGCCTTTAAACACAGCATCTGAGACGAGTGGCTCGCCCGACACCTCGCCAACAAAAACCGAAGTCCATGGCAGCCCTTACCGCACTTATGACCCGCTTTTGTGCGGGAGAAGATAGCTGGCTAGCTCGCAGAAGCAATAGTACCAGCGACCCTGGCACCTCCGAAGCCAGGGATGGCAACGGTAAGCCATGACGCAACAAACATAAGCGTCGAAGCAATAACGAAGATACCAAAGACACGATGGTCAACGCCGGATTCAGTTCCTCTAAACCCGGTCAACGAAAGTAACCATTCAAAGGAAACAAGGATGGTCCATCTAGTTTGGACAAAATACTCGATCGGCCTTGCCAGATTCATGGCACCCCTGATAAGCCTGGTAATCGTACCAATAGGAATTGTTGGGTCTTTAAACAGGCCGGCAAGCTAAATGCCGAACATAAGGGGAAGGGGCCGCCCAGCGAGGACGATGATGAAGAGCCTCGCCCAGCGAACACAGGGGGACGGAATAAATTTCCCCCTGAGATAAAAACGGTGAATATGATATACGCTACACATATCCCCAAAAGGGAGCGCAAGCGCGCACTAAGGGACGTCTATGCCATAGAGCCAGTCGCCCCAAAAATCAACCCATGGTCAGCCTGTCCGATCACTTTTGATCACAGAGACAATCCGACAAGTATCCGTCGTGGTGGTTCGGCAGCATTGGTCCTCGACCAAATTAGCGACGGATTCCATCTCACGCGAGTCCTTATGGATGGCGGCAGCAACCTTAACCTGCTTTATCAGGACACTGTCCGCAAAATGGGCATCGATTCATCAAGAATCAAGCCCACCAAAACCACCTTTAAAGGTGTAATACCTGGTGTTGAAGCCTGCTGCACGGGCTCAGTAACACTGAAAGTGGTCTTCGGTTCGCCGGACAACTTCTGAAGCAAAGAGTTGATCTTCGACGCCGTCCCTTTCCGCAGTGGTTATCACACACTGCTCGGAAGAATCGCCTTCGCCCGCTTCAACGCGGTCCCGCATTATGCTTACCTAAAACTCAAAATGCCTGGACCTCCTGGCGTTATTACAGTCAATGGAAACATGGACCGCTCCCTTCGTGCCGAGGATCATACCACGGATCTCAGGGCTGAAGCACAGGGTGGCCTTAACAAGCCGAATACTACCCCGGCAGTCAAGTCCCCCAGACACTATCAAACGAGTGCGGTCTACCCCACAGAATGACAGCCCGGCTCGTCCAGAGCTAGATTAGCAATCCGGCCTCCGTCACAACCCCAGCTGGATGGCGGCATACGTACCGCGCGTACATAACTATGCACTAAAGATACCATGGGCACGGACGGAGGCATACGGAAAGCACGGTCCACGGCACGGCTCGACCCTATCCGGACCTTATATTCTTCCATATTTTTCTTTTTTTTTTCTTTTTCAGGTTCTTTACAACCCACACCACTCTTTGATGGTACTTAAGGCCCTTTTCCAGGCCCCTTATATACACTCGATCGTTCATCCTCCCAAAGGACCATACACTGTGGGGGAAAGCGGCGCAGACGTGCGGCAGAGTGTCCAAAGGATCTTCAAGATCATCTTTTCAAATTTAGGACCTGTATACAGCTTTCCCTTGTTCTCGGCATGTAAAATGGCCTTGATGCTTATGGCATCTTCTGTAAAAATACATTTCGACGTACCAATCAGACTATAATGGAAACAGTTTCGCCCAACCTTGTTCGGTATTGGCTTATTTCTTAATCTGTTTTCCCACTTTATGTCTGAATTGGCATATAAACCTTGGTACAACTTAAATCTCCAGGGGCTCTATTTCAAGCCATATATATTCTCAATAATAAAAAGTCCGAACACTCTTAGAATACACTTCGGCGTCCCGAATACTGCATTATATGCATCGCTCCGAATCACGTCTTTGGTCAATAGTTGGGTTGCCCGGCTCATGTGCTTGCTACCTTACGTTCCGTTTTTCAGCTAAGGTAGTAAAGGGAGAACTACTGCAACTGTGTTTCCGGCTGGCCCGGCCAAACACCTCAGTAGAGAAAGCCGAAAACTGACTGTCGTGATGCGGCGAGAGTTGGTCCGAAATTCGGTGACTTACTAAATCTCTAGTGATTTCTTCCATATTAGACGAAGGGCTGGCTTTTTCCAGTCAAGCGCTTAAGGCATCCAAGTTCGATAGACGCATACGCACCAGGGGCTACCCTACAGTCCCATTGTCAAACTCCTATGGCTACGTGAGAATGATAAAACCGTATAGTTCGATTGCCTGGTTCGCCGCACTGCCACCTCCTTTACAGACCAAGACGTTGGGTCAAGTGTGGTCACGCGCTATTCCGAACACCCACGTAGTATCTACGTGGGGGCTCAAGCCGACAACTGGTGAACTCTCAAGAATTAAAAACGGCCGCACAGGGGGAATACCACTTTAAGATATATGCATACAGCATATTACAAGGCCTTGGTTTATATTACAAAGCTTTGGTTCGTACAACATCCGACCAGTTCTGACACATTCATTCGAACATGATGTCCTTTGAGCACTGGCCTTCTATCAAGCGGGCACCTTCTAGGATGTCTCCAAAGTAGCGCTCCGACGTACGGTGGTCCTTGCCCCCGGGCGGACCTTCGACGGCCACGATGCCGACCTTCATTTTGGCCCAGTGCATCCTGACACGGGCAAAGGCTAGCCACGCACCTTCTATACATGACGATCGTTTGACCGCATCAATGTGGGGTAGTGCGTCAACAAGTCGCTGCACTAGGCCAAAATAGCTGCTTGGAACGGCTTTGGTTGGCCATAGCCGGACTATGAGGTCCCTCATGGCAATCCGGATATTCTATGCAGCTCGGCCCACTGCGCCATCTGGTCATTCAGCAGCGCGGGGCGCTCCCACGCCACGAACTCGGACCAGAATAGCTTCTCCGTCGCGTGCCCCTCCTGGGTCCGGAAGAACTGCGCGGCGTCGGCGGCGCTCTTCGGAAGATCCGCAAAGACACTTGGAGCACACCATAGTCCCGTGAGTAAAATATACGTCTGATTGCTGAATTTACTATGTAAGAGATAGGTGTCGGTGTCAAAACCGGCGGATCTCGGGTAGGGGGTCCCGAACTGTGCGTCTAGGCGGATGGTAACAGGAGACAAGGGACACGATGTTTTTACCCAGGTTCGGGCCCTCTCGATGGAGGTAAAACCCTACTCCTACTTGATTAATATTGATGATATGGGTAGTACAAGAGTGGATCTACCACGAGATCAGAGAGGCTAAACCCTAGAAGCTAGCCTATGGTATGATTGTTGTTCGTCCTACGGACTAAAACCCTTCGGTTATATAGACACCGGATAGGGTTAGGGTTACACAGAGTCGGTTACAATGGTAGGAGATCTACGTTTCCGTATTGCCAAGCTTGCCTTCCACGCCAAGGAAAGTCCCATCCGGACACGGGACGAAGTCTTCAATCTTGTATCTTCATAGTCCAGGAGTCCGGCCAACGGTGATAGTTCGGCTATCCGGACACACCCTAATCCAGGACTCCCTCAATAGGGCTTGCCAGCCGCTATTTGACCGGCCTGCTTAATCTCCTCGCACGTGGATCGGGATTTGGCCCGCGCCTCCTCGGCCTCTTTAAGGGCCTTGGCAAGGTTGGTCGCCTGGGCTTTACTCTTCTCCTCTAGGAACTTGCAGTTGTCAGTGGCGTCCTTGAGCGCTTGCTCTACTTCGGTCACCCGCTCCTCGTATTGGTAGAGGACAACCTGCTCGGACTTCAAGTCCTCGGCCGCTTCATCAGCGGCCGCCTTGTTCACCCTCGCCTGCTCCTGGGCCTAGGCAAGTTCACCCCTAAGGGCCTCAACTGCAGCCGCGCTGCCTGCAATCATACACATAGCAGTTGATACGTCCCCAACGTATCTACTTTTCCTAACGCTTTTCCTCTTGTTTTGGACTCTAATTTGCATGATTTGAATGAAACTAACCCCGGACTGACGTTTTCTTTCAGCAGAACTACCATGGTGTTGTTTTTGTGCAGAAATAAAAGTTCTTGGAATGGAACGAAACTTTGCAAGCAAATTTTATAAAATAAAAGAGAATATCTGGAGCCAAGACCTGCCAGAGAGGGGCACCTGGGTGGGCACAACCCACCAGGGTGCGCCCCCTCTCCTGGCGCGCCCAGGTGGGTTGTCCCCACCTGGTGTTCCTGCTGACCCTGAAACCAATGCTATAAAATCCTATTTTTGGAGAAAAAATCAGGGAGAAAGAATTATCGCGATCCACGAGATGGAGCTACCGCCAAGCCATGTTCTTCCTCGGGAGGGCAGATCTGGAGTCTGTTTGGGGCTCCAGAGAGGGGGGTCTTCGTTCTTCGTCATCACCAACCCTTCTCCATCGCCAATTCCATGATGCTCCCCACCGGGAGTGAGTGATTCCTTTGTAGGCTCGCTGGTCGGTGAGGAGTTGGATGAGATTTATCATGTAATCGAGTTAGTTTTGTTAGGACTTGATCCCTAGTATCCACTATGTTCTTAGATTGATGTTGCTATGACTTTGCCATGCTTAATGCTTGTCACTTTGGGCCCGGGTGCCATGATTTCAGATCTGAACCGTTTATGTTATCATCATTATATCCATGTTCTAGATCCGACCTTGCAAGTTATAGTCACCTACTACGTGTTATGATCTGGTAACCACGGAGTGACAATAAATGGGACTTCTTTCGGTGATTACGGTAGTTTGAGGAGTTCATGTATTCACTATGTGTTAATGCTTTGTTCCGGATCTCTATTAAAAGGAGGCCTTAATATCCCTTAGTTTCCAATATGGACCCGCTGCCACGGAAGGGTAGGACAAAAGATGTCATGCAAGTTCTTTTAATAAAGCATGTATGACTATTTACGGAATACATGCCTACATTATGTCGATGAACTGGAGCTAGTACCGAATCGCCCTAGGTTATAACTGTCACATGATAAATACCATCCAACAAGTCACTGGTCCAATGCCTACAAACTTTTCCATATTGTTTCTGCTAAGTTACTACTGCTATCATCACTGTTACACTTGCTACAAAATTATCGCTATCATCATTTATCATTACTATTGCTGCCATCATCGCTATCAAAACCATCAAACTACTTTGCTATCGATCACTTTGCTGCAGATAATTAATCTCCGTGTGTGGTTGAATTGACAACTCAGCTGCTAATACCTTCAAATATTCTTTGGCTCCCCTTGTGTCGAATCTATAAATTTGGGTTGAATACTCTACCCTCGAAAACTGTTGCGGTCCCCTATACTTGTGGGTTATCAGCAGCGCATGATCTTTGACTCAAGATCTGCGCATTAATACACGCATGGACGAAATGTTCTAAAACATACCTTGTGCCTCATCAAATCTTTTGTTGATGCGGACGAGATCCCCATCGGCCAGCCCCAGCTTACGCTTAAGTACGGATACTTCAGTGGCCTGGGCGATCGCCGCTAACAGTGAAACCTGCATTTCGACATATAAACGTATATTATCTCCTACGAAAATTATTGATCCTCTGTTCGCCCCCTTTTTTAAAATGGGGCGATCATAGGCTCAGGGGCTACTATCTATACATAGGCATTTTTCTCATATGAAAGCGGCCAAGGATATTACATTGCATACCTCGAAGCCTGTTAGCAGGCTAGTGAAGGCCTCGTTCAGCCCGCTCTTGGCAGACAGAACCTTTTCAATCACCAAACCCATCAGGGTGCGATGCTCCACGATGGAAGCACATTGCAGTGCCTCCATCAGCGTGTTCGGCACCTCCAGATTAGTGAAGGTTGTCGCTGGAGTTGGTACTCCCCCTCCTTTGAGGGAGGTCGCTTATTCGATTCTGGAGCCACTTGGGTTTCCAGAATAGTGTTCGGTTGGGGGCCGGATTGATCCAGGCCCCCGCCGTCAGTCCCCGAGGGGATCGTTCCCCCCGTGTGTTCGGCGGCCGAGGTATTGCCCTCTGGCGCCGTTTTTGCGGCTTCCTGTACCACCCCGTGCCCCGGAGAGGCCCTTCGGGACAACACCTCGGTGTCGTCCGTGGCAATATGCAGGGAGGCTCGCGAAGGTGACTCACTCTCCATCATCCTTGGGTCCAAAGAGTTCCCCTCCGATGATTGTTGGGGAAGATCGTGGGCCGGACTACACCATACAAAATGTCAGATACTATAATCATCAAAACTGAACTTATGTACGGCATCTTCGGATACTTATGATTCGGCAAGGGGCTTCGGCCTGGGGCGGGGATGGCCTCGACGTCCGAGTCCGAGCCATCTGGGAGGGGATTTTCCCCTTTTGGGCACCTCCACCTCGGTATCTTTGGAGGCCGCCCTTTTCTTATTTTTCCCCTTCGGGGAAAGGTTATTGTCGGCCTCCTCCCCCTCTTTGTCTTCATCCTCCTCGGAGGAGTGAGTTTCAGTCTCTCCGGACATCGCGTCTGAAGTACCTTTGCGGCGGAGGCCATCTTTGGCTTCCTTCTTCTTCTTCTCGAACTTTTTCTCCGGCATCTGATAGGGCACCGGGACCAGCATCCTCATTAAAAGAGGATCTGCTGGGTTTTCGGGCAATGGAGCTGGACATATGATCCGTTCCGCCTTCGTTGTCCAGCCCTGTTTTACAGGATGGAATTCTCAGTGCGCTCCCTCTTTTGATTAATGAACTATGTTATGTTCGGAAATTTAGCACTTACTGGGGAGACTGGATGATTGCAGTCGAGGCCGATGTCCTTGGGCGTCCCTGGCCATGACTTTTGAGTCTTGAAAAGTAGCTTCCAGATCGCTTCATGCGTCGTGCCAAAGAATTACTTCAAGGTCCGTGGCCCTGCCGGATTGAACTCCCACATGCGCAGAGGCTAGCGTTGGCAGGGAAGGGACCGGCGGATGAGCATCACCTGGATCACATCTGTGAGACTGGTGTCCTTCTCTATGATATTTTTGATGCGCTTCTTCAGCATCAGCACTTCGTCGAATGATCCCCAGTCCATACCCTTGTTGGTCCATGACGCAAGCCGTAGCGGGGGTCCGGATCTAAATGCAGGGGCGGCCGCCCACTTGGTGCCACGGGGTTCAGTGATAAAACCACTCCTGCTGCCATATCTTGACGGTCTCCACAAAGGCCCCTTTGGGCCAGATAACTTTGGGAAGCTTGCTCACCGCGCCGCCACAATCCGCATGTTTCCCATCAACCACCTTCGACTTCACATTGAAAATCTTGAGCCACAGACCGAAGTGTGGAGGGAAGCAGAGGAATGCCTCACACACGACGATAAACACCAAGATTTGAAGGAAGGAGTTCGGGGCCAGTTAGTGAAAATCCAGCCCGTAATAGAACATGAGACCACGAAAAAAGGGGTGGAGGGGAGACCCTAGCCCACGGAGAAAGTGAGGGAGGAACACAACCCTCTCACAGGGCTCTGGAGTAGTGATAACTTGCTCCTTGGCCAGGAGTGTGTGTCTGATTTCCGCTGTCAGGTACCTCGCCTCCCGGAGCTCCTTGATGACGGAGAAGGTCATCCACTTGCCTTGTGAACCAGATCCGGACATGGCCGGAGTATTTGGTGGCAGTGGGAGAGATTGGGACTTCGGCGCTAGAGCTTGGGAGCGGATGGGCTGAGGAAGGAGAAGGCGTGGGGTAAAAAGATTGGATCCTTATCTCCTTATAAAGGTAGTGAATATCAAGCGTCCCCCCCCCCACGAGCCTTAAAACTTCCTTATTCCCAAGGGGTCATGCAAACGACACGGTTGGATTACCCAAACACGTATTGATGAGAATCCCGCAATAAGGAGACATGATCTCTGCTTTGACAAGACGTGTCAATGAGGATCGCGCCTCAAAATACGAAGTGGGAGGCTAAAAACGGTTCGAAATAATAATAAGGCCAAAACATAACGTCTTGCCGAAAAAGCTGTCAGTAGGCACGGCTTATTTTGTTTAAGTATTTTACCCTTGTGGTTCAGGATTATGACTGTTATACGGAGCCGAACATAGTTCTTTTGACCAACCGCTTTGGAGTATTCGGAGGAGGAACCCGCCTTGCAATGTCGAAGACAATCTGCGCGCCGGACACATCGTCATTGAAACCTGGTTCAGGGGCTACTGACGGAGTCCTAGATTAGGGGGTCCCCGGGCGTCCGGGCTATGTGATATGGGCCGGACTAATGGGCCAAGAAGATACAAGATAGAAGGTCTTCCCCCGTGTCTGGATGGGACTCTCCTTTGCGTGGATGGCAAGCTTGGCGTTCAGATGTAAAGATTCCTTTCTCTGCAAACCGACTCTGTACAACCCTAGGCCCCTCCTGTGTCTACATAAACCGTAGGGTTTAGTCCGTAGAGGCAATCATAATCATACAGGCTAGACATCTAGGGTTTAGCCATTGAGATCTCGCAGTAGATCAACTCTTGTAATCCCTATACTCATCAAATTCAATCAAGCAGGAAGTAGGGTATTACCTCCATTAAGAGGGCCCGAACCTGGGTAAACATCATGTCCCCTGCCTCCTGTTACCTTCGATCCTCAGACGCACAGTTCGGGACCCCCTACCCGAGATCGTCCGGTTTTGACACCAACACATACCTTTTATTCTTAGGTTGTGGGTTATCAAGATCAACAGGTGGTTCTATCTCAACATCATTGTCTGGTTCTTTATTATTTGGTTGAGAGTCTTCATGAACATCATCATTATCTTTTTCATTGTCACTAGGTGGATGTTCATTACCAGACTGTGTTTCAGCATCAAAGACAGAAGTTTCATTATCATTATCAGGAGGTTTTTCTATTTCAGGTTCACTAGAAGCATGCAAAGTCCTATCATTTTTATTCTTCCTTTTCTTTCTAGAAGGACTAGGTGCATCAGTGTTAACACTTTGTGAATATTGTTCAATTCTTTTAGGGTGTCCCTCAGGATAAAGTGGTTCCTGAGTCATTTTACCTCCTCTAGTTGCAACTCTAATAGCAAAGTCATGTATATTATTATGAATCATTTCAGCTAGCAACTCTCTTTGAGATTTAGCAACTTGTTCTAATTGAGTTTGAACCATAGAAGCATGCTTTCCAACACCTCTAACATCATTTGAGATTCTAAATAACAAGTCACTCAAGCGAGCAATCATATCATAATTTGTATTTCAATTGTTTCATAACATTTGCATTGAAGTGATCTTCTTTTCTAATGTAGTTTTCAAACTCATAAAGGCATTGGCTAGGGTGCATATTGTGAGGATTGTCATTATCATTAAACTTCATTGAAGAATTTACCTCTACCACCTTAGGCAGTGGTGGTGTATTAAGCCCATGTATTTCTTCAATAGGAGGTAAATTTTTAACATCCTCAGCTTTAATACCTTTTTCCTTCAGAGATTTCTTTGCCTCTTGCATATCTTCAGGACTGAGATATAATATACCCCTCTTCTTCGGAATGGGTTTAGGTGATTCAGGAAGAGTCCAATCATCATAATTTTTCAATATGTTATTCAATAATTCTCCAGCTTGCCCAATAGTTCGTTCCCTGAAAACACAACCAGCACAACTATTTAGGAAATCCCTAGAAGCATCGTTTAGTCCATTATAGAAGATATCAAGTATTTTATTTTCTTAAGAGGATGATCAGGCAAAGCATTAAGTAACTGGAAAAGCCTCCCCCAAGCTTGTGGGAGACTCTCTTCTTTAGTTTGCACAAAGTTAAATATTTCATGTAAAGCAGCTTGTTTCTTATGAGCAGGGATATATTTTTCAGAGAAGTAATAAATCATATCATGGGGACCACGCACACAACCAGGAGCAAAAGTATTGTACCAAGCTTTAGCATCCTTTAATGAGAACGGAAATAATTTGAGAATAAAGTAATAGCGAGTCTTCTCATCATGAGTAGAAAGGGTGGCTATGTCATTCAACTTAGTAAGATGTGCCACAATAGTTCCAGTTTCATAACCATGGAAAGGATCAGATTCAACCAAAGTAATTAACTCTGGGTCGAGAGAGAATTCATAATCCTTATCATCAATAAAGATTGGTGAAGTAGCAAACTTAGGATCACATTTCATTCTAGCATTCAGAGATTTTTCTTTATACTTGCATAATAATTTCTCTAGATCATATCTATCTCTGCAAGCAAGAATATCTCTAGTTGTCTCCTCATTCATAACATAACCTTCCGGTACCTTAGGCAATTCATATCTAGGAAGGCTACTTCTAGCAGGTGTTTTAGGAGTTTCAGTTTCAAGCTCATCATCAGATTCAACAACATCATGTTGTATTACTCTAGCTATTTGTTCATCAAGAAAATCACTAAGTGGCACATCATTATCATTAAGCAAGGTACTAGCATCATCATAAGCATTATCCATAGCAGAAGTAGCATCATCAATAACTTGCGACATATCAGAATTAATAGCTTGTGGTGGTGTTGCAAGTTTACTTATAACAGAAAGTGAATCTAAAGCAGAACTGGATGGCAGTTTCTTACCTCCCCTCGTACTAGAGGGAAATATCTTAGTCTTAGCATCCTTCAGATTCTTCATAGTGATAAATTGATAATAATTCCAAGTGACTCAACAAATATAGCTATGCTCCTCGACAACGGCGCCAGAAAAAGGTCTTGATAACCCACAAGTATAGGGGATCGCAACAGTTTTCGATGGTAGAGTATTCAACCCAAATTCATATATTCGACACAAGGGGAGCCAAAGAATATTTGAAGGTATTAGCAGCTGAGTTGTCAATTCAACCACACCTGGAGATTAATTATCTGCAGCAAAGTGATCAGTAGCAAAGTAGTATGACAATTTTGATAATAGTAGCAGCGATGTGATAGCAGTAATGATGATAGCAGTAATTTTGTAGCAAGTGTAACAGTAACCGCAACAGTGGTAACTTAGCAAGAACAATATAAGATAAATTTGTAGGCATTGGATCGGTGACTTGTTGGATGATATTCATCATGAGACAGTTATAACCTAGGGCAATACGACACTAGCTCCAGTTCGTCAATATAATGCAGGCATGTATTCCGTAAATAGTCATACGTGCTTATGGAAAGAACTTGCATGACATCTTTTGTCCTACCCTCTTGTGGCAGCGGGGTCCATATTGGAAACTAAGGGATATTAAGGCCTCCTTTTAATGGAGAACCGGAACAAAGCATTAATACACAGTGAATACATGAACTCCTCAAACTACGGTCATCACCGGGAGTGGTCCCGACTATTGTCACTTCAGGGTTGCCGGATCATAACATGTAGTAGGTGACTATAACTTGCAAGATCGGATCTAGAACATAGATATAATGACGATAACATAAATGGTTCAGATCTGAGTTCATGGCACCCAGGCCCAAAGTGACAAGCATTAAGCATGACAAAGTCATAAAAACATCAATCATAGAACATTGTGGATACTAGGGATCACGCCTAACAAAACTAACTCGATTACATGATGAATCTCATCCAACTCCTCATCGACCAGCGAGCCTATGAAGGAATTACTCACTCCCGGGGGGAGCATCATGGAATTGCTGATGGAGAAGGGTTGGTGATGACGAAGAATGAAGATCCCCCTCTCTGGAGCCCCAAACGGACTCTAGATCTGGCCTCCCGATGAAGAACAAGAGGTGACGGCGGCTCCGTCTCGTGGATCGTGATAATTCTTTCTCCCTGATTTTCTTTTGGAAAAATAGAATTTTATAGCGTCGGTTTCAGGGTTTGCAGGGCCACCAGGTGGGGACAACCCACCTGGGCGCGTCAGGAGGGGGTTGTGCCCACCCAGGTGCACCCCTCCGGTGGGTCTTGGCTCCAGAATTTCTTGTTTATTGAATAAAAAATCCTCGCAAAGTTTCGTTCCATTCCGAGAACTTTTATTTCTGCACAAAAACAACACGATGGTAATTCTGCTGAAAACAATGTCAGTCCGGGGTTAGTTTCATTCAAATCATGAAAATTAGAGTCCAAAACAAGAGGAAAAGCGTTAGGAAAAGTAGATACGTTTGAGACGTATCAGCATACAACTTTTCAAAAAATTTCTATGATCACGCAAGATCTATCTAGGAGATGCATAGCAACGAGAAGGGAAGAGTGTGTCCACGTACCCTCGTAGACCGAAAGCGGAAGCGTTAGCTTAACGCAGTTGATGTAGTCGAACGTCTTCGCGATCCAACCGATCAAGCACCGAACGTACGACACCTCTGGGTTCTGCACACATTCATCTCGATGATTTCCCTTGAACTCTTGATCCAGCAAAGTGTTGAGGGAGCAACACGACGGCGTGGTGGAGGTGATGGTGATGTGATCCGCGTAGGGCTTCGCCTAAGCATTACGACAATATGACCGGAGGAGTAGATGGTGGAGGGGGGCACCACACACGGCTAAGAAACAATTGATGTGCTTTGGTGTGACGCCCGGGTAATTGAGCTACTGTAAAACCCTGCTAATGATGCCACGTCACCACGATCACTGTTGCTAATCTCACATTAGTTCATAACCGATCAAAATTCTAATTTGAAATAGGGGCCAACAACAAAAGTTTTGAAACATTAAAACTAAAATGTTCATCATGTGGCCAATAATCCCTAACTAGTTTTGATGGTGGAACCAACCTTTTACAAAGTGTTTAAATGCCCTGAACTAATTAAAAACAATGGCTAAAATAATAATTTATTTGCTTTCGAAAATATAAAAATATTAAACTAAATAATTTTGGGTCCAAACTAGGTTTGGCAGTGGCCTATTTTGATAATACTAATTTAGGTGCTAACTTGGTAATTTAAAGAAACTAAACTAACAAAAGTAAAATAAAAGAAACAGTAAAAAATAAATAATAAAAAGGAAAAAGAACAAAAACAGAAAACAAACAAACAAAAAACAAAAGACCCCCCCCCCCCCACGCGGCCCAGCCGGCCCACCCCGGCTGGATAACCCCACTCCTATACCCAAACCCTATTGCACACCCCCCACCATCCCCCCACGATCCCCCTCTCCCTCGTGTCCTTCCTCTGCCCCTCCCCCGATCTAGATCGCAATCGGGCCGACGCCACCCCGTGCGCCTCCTACCGCCCCTGGCCTCGCGCGTCCTGCCGGCGACCTCGCCGGAGCCCCTCGCCGCCTCGACCTCGTCGTCATCCGTCGCCGCACCCCGTCCCCATCTCTTCCTCACGGCCTCGGCGAGCACGCCCGCGCTCGAGGACTGCCGCCTCCGCCCCACAGCTTCTTCGCCGTCCTCGCACCGCGCCTGCAGCACCACCAGTCAACGCTGTCATTGCCGCGCTCCGCCCCACTGAAGCTCGCCACCACCTCGCGTGTCGCGACTTCCTCCTCGCCCCGTGCTGAGTCCGTCGACCCCGCGTCGCGCCTCCCCAAGCCCTCTACTCTGCCTCGCGCCTGCCGCCCCGTCCGGCCACTGGACCTCGCCGACAAGGTTCCTCCGGCCTCCCCGAGCTCTCCTCTGCAACGATGTGAGCATCCGGCTCACCCTGGCCTCTTCCCTCTCTTCCACGTCCCCCGTATACGCCTGACCGACGAGGCCGTGCCTCTACCGCTGCTCGCCGCCGACATGGTGGTCGATTTCGACCGTCCCCGCGCCTACGGTTTGTTCCAGTGAGTGCACGGCGAGGCCCTCGACCGGTCCGTGCCAACCACCGCTTGAACGGTCGCCGGAGGCGAGCGCACGATCATCGCCAATGCGTTCCGCCTCACCGTCGTTTCCCTGCTGATGTGGAACATCCTTAACCCCAAATCACCCCCCTGTGTGCCACTGACCTGTGAGCCCACTAGCTAATTAGATTAGTTCATAGCTAAATAAGTCTGTTAAATAATGGTTCAGTTAAAATATGACACCGACAGTGGGGCCCCACCTAGCTAATTAATTTAACTAACTAATTTAGATTAACATCAGAGTATGACAAATGGACCCCACCGGTCAGACTTGACTAGTCAGTGTTGACCTAGTCAACTGCTGAGTGGACCCTCTGGCCCACATGTTAGCCTCTGCTGATAGGCTGGTTGACCAAGTCAACTGGGCCCACTGTCAGCCTCTGCTGAACAACTGGGTACCCGTAGCATTTTATTCATTTATTTCGAATTAATATTTAATCCAGTAAATTCTAGAAAATTGTTTAAATCTTTGAAAAATAATATAAAATAAATAGTTTATCAGATGAAAATACTTTGTACGTGAAAGTTGCTTAGAACGACGAGACGAATCCGTATACACAACCCGTTCGTTCGCTACACATCCCTAGCATAGCAAACACACAACTTTTCCCCTCTGGTTCATCTATCCGAAACGCGAAACTCCGGGGATACTTTCCCGGATGTTTTCCCCCTTCGTCGGTATCACCTATCCCTGCGTTAGCTCACCCCTGGCACCGCGTATTGCCTTGTTATATTTTGTGATGCTATTGTTTGCTCTGTTATTTATTTGTTTCCCCTTCGTTGCTTCTTTTCGGTAGACTCTGATACTGCGATAGACCCCGAGACCTTTGATGCTTCCGTGTTCGACTACGGCTACGCTTCCGAAGATTCCTTTCGTCTGCGGAGCTTCTAGGCAAGCCCCCCCCCCCCCCCGTGATCACCAGATATCGCCTATTCCTTCTCTCTACTGCTTGTATTAGAGTAGTGTAGCATGTTACTGCTTTCGGTTAATTCTATTCTGCTGCAGAGCCTGTGATTGTTACTCCAGTTGTTACCCTTACGCAATCCTAAATGCTTAGTATAGGATGCTAGTAATCCATCGGTGGCCCTACACTCTTGTCCGCCCCGCCATGCTATACTATCGGGCCGTGATCACTTCGGGAGGTGATCACGGAATATGTTATATACTTTATAATCTTGTTACATTACTTATGATACTGTTTGGAAATGAAATTTGAAGGGGCAGGTGGCTCCATCCCGGTAGAGGTGGGCCTGGGTTCCACGGCCCCGACTGTTACTTTGTGGCGGAGCTACAGGGCAGGTTGAGACCACCTAGGAGAGAGGTGGGCCTGGCCCTGGTCGGCGTCCGCGGTTGCTTCAAAATAATACGCTTAACGAGATCTTGGTATTTGATCTAAGTCCGGCCACTCGCCTATACACACTAACCAACTACGAGGGAACAATTATGGGCACTCGACGTCGTGGTATCAGCCGAAGCCTTCGTGACGTCAGCGACTGAGCGGCGAGCGCCGGATTGGAACGTAAGCCTGCTCTTGTATTAAGGGGGCTAGTTCTGCTTCCGGGCGCCCTCGCAATATGCAGGTGTGCAATGGGCGATGGGCCCAGACCCCTGCGCCATAGGATTAGACCGGCGTGCTGACCTCTCTGTTGTGCCTAGGTAGGGCTGTGACGTGTTGATCTTCCGAGGCCGGGCATGACCCAGAAAAGTGTGTCCGGCCAAATGGGATCGAGCGTGTTGGGTTATGTGGTGCACCTCTACAGGGAAGTTTATCTATTCGAATAGTCGTGTCCCTCGGTAAAAGGACGACCCGGAGTTGTACCTTGACCTTATGACAACTAGAACCGGATACTTAATAAAACACACCCTTCCAAGTGGCAGACATAACTCGATGATCGCTCTCACACAGGGTGACGAGGGGAGGATCGCCGGGTAGGATTATGCTATGCGATGATACTTGGTGAACTTACCATCTACTCTCTTCTACATGCTGCAAGACGGAGGCTGCCAGAAGCGTAGTCTTCGAGAGGTCTAGATATCCCCCTCTTATTCTAACATTCTGCAGTTCAGTCCACCGATATTGCCCCTTTACTTAGATACCCATGCATATGTAGTGTAGATCCTTGCTTGCGAGTACTTTGGATGAGTACTCACGGTTGCTTTGCTTCCCCTTTTCCCCCTTTCCCTTCTTCCTGGTTGTCGCAACCAGATGTTGGAGCCTAGGAGCCAGACGCCACCATCGACGATGAGTCCTTCTACACTGGAGGTGCCTACTACTACGTGCAGGCCGCTAATGTCGACCAGGAGTAGTTTAGGAGGACCCCAGGCAGGAGGACTGCGCCTCTTTCGATCTGTATCTTAGTTTGTGCTAGTCATCTTATGGCAACTTGTTTAACTTATGTCTGTACTCAGATATAGTTGCTTCCGCTGACTCGTCTATGATCGAACACTTGTATTCGAGCCCTCGAGGCCCCTGGCTTGTATTATGATGCTTGTATGACTTATTTAATTTTTAGAGTTGTGTTGTGATATCTTCCCGTGAGTCCCTGATCTTGATCGTACACGTTTGCATGTATGATTAGTGTACGATTGAATCGGAGGCATCACAAGTTGGTATCAGAGCCGACTGCCTGTAGGAATCCCCTTTCCACACTCATTGGCCGAAGTCGAGTCTAGACATCGCAAAACTTTTACTAACATGGTTGTGTGGCTTACGGGCCCACGTCGCCATTGGGTGGTATTAGGATCTTTTATTCCTTGTCTATACTTTGGGATTCTGACCTCTCTTCTATTTAGGTTAAATGATTTTCTAAAAATCTAACTTTAGGTTCTCGAAAACACTTTCTCCCGGAGAGCCCTTCAGTCCAGATGATTGCCGGCTGCACCTGAAGAGTTCGAAGTTACTCTCCGATACTCTTTCGAGACTTTGTGCCATCGCTTTTGCAATTCCCATCCATTGATAAACCTCTATGGATAACCACGTACACTTGTCATTCATACATTCATCCCCAGTTGATCTTGTTACTACAAGATACATCGAAATTCTCTCTATTGTTCCGAGAATACTTTGTGCCTACTGCCTTGCAGTTCTTTGCCACCTGAATACCCCTACAGGTAATTCCTCGCTCTTACCGAGTATCCGCTCATCCCCAGTTGTTCATGTGTTTCACAAAATTCTTCAAAATACTATCCGATCTTTCGAGAACCCTCATTAGCCTATGGCTCTTGAAATGCTTGTCTGCCTGCATTTTGGTTAATTCCAAATGGCTAGCAATATTCATGGATGTCCTTTGCCTTTATCATCTTGGGTCCCTTGATTCAATACGATGCGAATGCTGCAATCCTTAATCAAATCCTAGAATTCATCCTTTCGTCTCAGGCGTCATTTTAAACATGAGCTCGATCTCGACCAATCAAATTGCCATCGATTGTACCCCTAAGCCTACTCAACTTATCCATCCTTGATCAAAGCGTTGCTTCTGATCCCTTGATTTGGAAATCATAATTTTTTGTATTTGAGCTTTGAATTAGTCAGTTGTTTCTATAATCAGATCTCCTTGCATTCTTCTTCCTCTGGTTGAGTACCGATGCTCACATCAGATCCCTTGAGGACCATCGGTTCCTTTGTTGGATTTATCCGACAGTGTCCTTCATAGTGAATAACCTTGTGAGCCTTTCCATGGGTATATAATGCCTTTGGTAAATTGTATCCTCTGCTTTGTGAACCATGCTCTACTTTCGAGCTTGTATTATTTACTCCGAAGTTTGTGGTATATGTTCCTAAGATGCCCTCATGGGTTGAACCTACGCCTTCCCTAATCCATGTGAACCCGAAAGATTTCACGGGTCATACTTATCTGGTATTGCATCAGGTAAAAACTTTCAACAACTAATGTCATTTTTGAAATACGGGAGGTGAATGAAAGGTTATGCGTTGAACAAGTGGGAGTCGACCTTGAACCCTGTGTTCATGCCCATGGACACAATGTATACCTTATCATGGAAGCTTCTCTTAAAATAATTATCCCCTTGTTATAAGTTCATCTTGTATCTGTGGACGTGGTTCTGACCATGTTTCTCCTTGATTCCATTTCTCGTGCAAGTTTGAGCACCTGTCTTCTGCGGAGCAATACGCTAGTCCAACCTCTACTTTGATCTGTCGTCGAGTATTAACCCCCATGTATCTCCAGACTATCATGGAACTGCATAACTTCTTATGAGTTCTTCATCAAGTGCTACTTCTCACTGATTCCAATTTTTCACGGGCTCTGAGTTATTAAACACTCAAAGACACCGATAACTGACTCGAGTCCGCACCGCGATTAAACAACTCTTGGTAACCTTCATTACTTACGAGTTTGAAATCGATAACGTCATTCCTAGCCTGCTTGGCTATATCCTTGTCGTGTCGATTTTAACTGTGCTACCTGGTCCTTCTTCCCGGAGCAAAAATTTCGACGGTGAGCTAATCTTACGTCGATCTTCCTCGTCATACCATTTGTCCTTGAACAGCAAGCTTGATTTCGAGTTTGTGTCGTACTTGTGGTTCCAATAACCTTTCGCTTCATCATTCCTTTGACTTGACGTCATCGCTGATTGATTACATCTTCATGAAATCTCTCGACAATTGTTTCGTGATCATCATCAACATTCTGAGCTCTTACAGGATATCAATCGAATTTGTGATGAGAAATACCATCCTTACCCCTCGGGGATTGTGTTATCATCGACAAACATTATTGCCTCCCCCCAACACAAACTTGTTCATGTTCTGAGTTGTACCTTGATTTCCTTGCTATCTAGCTTATATTGTGTTCTACCTTGAAGTATTACCATCTGTATGTCAAGGATGTTGTGAGAATTGCTCCACCTCTTTAAGAATTCTTAATACAAGTTGCCATCTCCATTCGTTCCTTGGTCCCTGTGTTGTATCTAACTGGAAACCGACAATTGAATTATGACGTGCGAATTCAAAACTTCTAGCAACCCTATTGCTTTGATGTTAATGGTCGATATTTCATTCTTAGACCATTGGTTATCGAATCACCATTCTAACATTGATCATGCTACCTAAGCCCATATTTCGGATGCACCTTTCAACCAATGTTTAATTGTGTATGTTTTCCTCGAGCATACATCATTATACCATTTGATCTGACAAATGTTATCTCCATGTTCACATAATTGTGGAAATACATCTTTTGTTAATCTCGATGAATTGTCGCTGACTCCATGCATCAGCTACCCCCTCATCCTCTCCTTGGTTTAAATGATGAACTCATGTGTCGGAACTCGCTCCATAGTTCATTTCCCGAGAATCATACATTGTCATCTCATCAATTTGTGTTGCACCTTTTCTTCCTAGGTATCCTGCCACCAATCAGAACTGAATCTCAGTCCGATATGATGGTTGGAACATATTTCCAAGAGATATAACACTGGTATTTATGTGACCCGGTAAGGTGATGTCGTGCCTAGCACACCTGGCCGGAGGCCCTGTTGTTATAGATTCCTTTTCAGCAAGATAATCCATTCTTCCATGAGGAAACTGTAAGACTTATTATATAAGTTGTTTCCGATGGATCCTTTGTATCCAAATCCTGACCTTTGCTTGAAGACTATGCCAATGCTATCTCGAAGCATGTCTGTGGTACTCCGATTTTCAATAAGAGCATTTGAAGAACAATGCTACATTTTCTTTGTCCATTATCCAAATACCGTTGTTTGGGTTATGTCATGAAATTCCTCTCCCCTTACCTAAACGGTTATCTACTTTCTATCCTGTCATGGATATCATGCTCTGCTTGTCCTTGGGAAGGATATATCCCTGAAACATGTGTTTAAACACATTTTCCTTTCCATTGGTCTGTTTAATCTGATGGTCACCTTTTCCTTTTCATTGATTTGTTTAACCTTTCTGGTGATCTATATGATCTAAGCAGTAATTTTCTCCTACTTATGTAAACACCTTGGTGTACAACCGTGTCAGTAAGACCCTATTACTATTGTTGATGACATTCCGGTAACCACCGATGGACGAGAACTTTGCCTATTGGTCCGCCTCGTTCAACAAGCAAGAGAATGGTTCTCTTCTTCCCTCGCCCTTGGTACCGATGTTGTTGCTGACATAACTGACCGGCTACCCTCTGACATGCCTTGCGTACATGACCATGCAAGATGACATCACCCTCCCTATTTTTAACCCACATGGTGGGCCCACAACCCATAGTTCCACAGGATCGAAACCTGACTCTCCTATACACCCCCGGTTTCAAAAGTTAACTCCTCGCACTTGGCCTCGCATGAGATTCACGAGCCACCTTCCGAGAGATCATCAATTTTGATATCAGACACAATACTTATTCCCATTGCTTTGAATCCCTTTTCACGCCCTGTTTCAGGCATCGAACGATTGCCTGCCCGCTCGAAACTTCCCATGATACCTCCTTACTTTGCTCTCGATATTTTCCTAAGTTTCAATTCGAGAGTTACTTTCGCCACCTTCATCGATGTTATCGACCAGATAGTCGACCTTGCAGAGGTCTGTTCTCCCGGTATGCCCACCCTTTATTTTTTCGTAAGTACGATGGAGTTCCTGAAGAAAGGGTGCTGATTTCATAATGATGACCTAAAGCAGAGAAATGAAGACATCAACGTAGTGGATTGACCTCTTCGAGAAATGCAACCAAGACCGAGAAGATCCGTTAGAATTTCGTAACCAAACATTTCCCCTTACTCTACCTCTTAAATCTCGGGGCGAGATTTCTTGTAGTGGAGGAGAATTGTGACACACGGGTAATTGAGCTATAGTAAAACCCTGCTAATGATGCCACATCACCATGATCACTGTTGCTAATCTCACATCAGTTCATAACCGATCAAAATTCTAATTTGAAATAGGGGCCAACAACAAAAGTTTTGAAACATTAAAACTAAAATGTTCTTCATGTGGCCAATAATCCCTAACTTTTTTTGTTGGTGGACCCACCCCCCCCCCCCCCCCGCTGGGCCTCTTGGCCCAGCTGGCCTCCCACGAAGCCCAGCCGGACCACCCCGGCCGGATAACCCCACTCCTATACCCAAACCCTAGCGCACACCCCCCACGATCCTCTCTCCCTCGTGTCCTCCCTCTGCCCCTCCCCCGATTGGGATCGCGCCGACGCCACCCCGTGCGCCTCCTACCCCCCCCCCCGGCCTCGCGCGTCCTGCCAGCGACCTTGCCGGAGCCCCTCGCCGCCTCGACCTCGTCGTCATCTGTTGCCGCACCGCGTCCCCATCTCTTCCTCGCTGCCTCGGCGAGCACACCCGCGCTCGAGGACTACCGCCTCCGCCCTGCAGCTTCTTCGCCGTCCTCGCCTTCGCTGCCAGAAGACCACCGTCGCCGTCATCGCCGCGCCCCGCCCCGCTGAAGCTCGCCACCACCTCGTGTGCCGCGACTTCCTCCTCGCCCCGTGCTGAGTCCGTCGACCCCGCGCCGCGCCTCCCCAAGCCCTCTGCTCTGCCTCGCGCCTGCCGCCCCGTCCGGCCGCCGGACCTCGCCGGCAGGGTTGCTCCGGCCTCCCCAAGCTCTCCTCTGCAACGATGTGAACATCCGGCTCCCCCTGGCCTCTTACCTCTCTTCCACGTCCCCCGTAGACGCCTGACCGACGAGGCCGTGCCTCTGCCGCTGCTCGCCGCCGACATGGTGGTCGATTTCGACCGTCCCCGCGCCTACGGTTTGTTCCAGTGAGTGCGCGTCGAGGCCCTCGACCGGTCCGTGCCAACCGCCGCTCGAATGGTCGCCGGAGGCGAGCACACGACCGTCACCAATGCGTTCCGCCTCGCCGTCGTTTCCCTGCTGATGTGGAACATCCTTAACCCCAAATCACCCCCTGTGTGCCGCTAACCTATGGGCCCACTAGCTAATTAGATTAGTTCATAGATAAATAAGTCTGTTAAATAATGGTTCAGTTAAAATATGACACCGACAGTGGGGCCCCACCTAGCTAATTAATTTAACTAACTAATTTAGATTAACATCAGAGTATGACAAATGGACCCCACCGGTCAGACTTGACTAGTCAGCATTGACCTAGTCAATCGCCGATCGACCCTTCCGCCCACATGTCGATTGGCACGATAGGCTGGTTGGCCAAGTCAACTGGGCCCACTGTCAGCCTTTGTGCTAAACAACTGGGTACAATCCTGGGTACCCGTAGCATTTTATTCATTTATTTCGAATTAATATTTCATCCAGTAAATTCTAGAAAATTGTTTAAATCTTTGAAAAATAATATAAAATAAACAGTTTATCAGATGAAAATACTTTGTACATGAAAGTTGCTCAGAATGACGAGACGAATCCGGATACGCAACCCATTCGTCCGATACACATCCCTAGCATAGCAAACACGCAACTTTTCCCCTGCGGTTCATCTATCCGAAACGCGAAACTCCGGGGATACTTTCCTGGATGTTTTCCCCTTCGTCGGTATCACCTATCCCTGCGTTAGCTCACCCCTGGCACCGCGTTTTGCCTTGTTATATTTTGTGATGCTATTGTTTGCTCTGTTATTTATTTGTTTCCCCTTCGTTGCTTCTTTTCGGTAGACTCCGATACTACGATAGACCCCGAGACCTTTGATGCTTCGGTGTTCGACTACGGCTACGCTTCCGAAGATTCCTTTCGTCTGCAGAGCTTCCAGGCAAGCCCCCCCCCCCCCTGATCACCAGATATCGCCTATTCCTTCTCTCTACTGCTTGCACTAGAGTAGTGTAGCATGTTACTGCTTTCGGTTAATCCTATTCTGCTGCATAGCCTTTCATTGTTACTACAATTGTTACCCTTACCTGCAATCCTAAATGCTTAGTATAGGATGCTAGTAATCCATCAGTGGCCCTACACTCTTGTTCGACTGCCATGCTATACTACTGGGTCGTGATCACTTCGGGAGGTGATCACGGGCATATGCTATATACTTTATACTGTTACATTACTTATGATGTTGTTCGAAGATGGGGGCCGAAGGGGCAGGTGGCTCCATCCCGGTAGAGGTGGGCCTGGGTTCCCGACGGCCCCCGACTGTTACTTTGTGGCGGAGCGACAGGGCAGGTTGAGACCACCTAGGAGAGAGGTGGGCCTGGCCCTGGTCGGCGTCCGCGGTTGCTTCAAAATAATACGCTTAACGAGATCTTGGTATTTGATCTAAGTCCGGCCACTCGCCTATACGCACTAACCAACTACGAGGGAACAATTATGGGCACTCGACGTCGTGGTATCAGCCGAAGCCTTCGTGGCGTCAGCGACTGAGCGGCGCGCGCCGGATTGGAACGTAAGCCTGCTCTTGTATTAATGGGGCTAGTTCTGCTTCCAGCTGCCCTCGCACGTGCAGGTGTGCAATGGGCGATGGGCCCAGACCCCTGCGTCATAGGATTTAGACCGGCGTGCTGACCTCTCTGTTGTGCCTAGGTAGGGCTGCGACGTGTTGATCTTCCGAGGCCGGGCATGTAGATCTTCCGAGGCCGGGCATGACCCAGAAAAGTGTGTCCGTCCAAATGGGGATCAAGCGTGTTGGGTTATGTGGTGCACCCCTGCAGGGAAGTTTATCTATTCGAATAGCCGTGTCCCTTGGTAAAAGGACGACCCGGAGTTGTACCTTGACCTTATGACAACTAGAACCGGATATTTAATAAAACACACCCTTCCAAGTGCCAGATATAACCCGGTGATCGCTCTCACATGTAGGCATTTAGGAGGATCGCCGGCACGATTATGCTATGCGATGATACTTGGTGAACTTACCATCTACTCTCTTCTACATGTCGCAAGATGGAGGCTGCTGGAAGTGTAGTCTTGACGTGACTAGATATCCCCTCTTATTCGACATTCTCGATTCAGTCCACCGATATTGCCCCTTTACTCAGATACCCATGCATATGTAGTGTAGATCCTTGCTTGCGAGTACTTTGGATGAGTACTCACGGTTGCTTTGCTTCCCCTTTTCCCCCTTTCCCTTCTTCTTGGTATTCGCAACCAGATGTTGGAGCCTAGGAGCCAGACGCCACCATCGACGACGACTGCTTCTACACTAGAGGTGCCTACTACTACGCAAGGTGTCACCGACGACCACTGTGAGTAGTTTAGGAGGATCCTGTGCAGAGGCCTGCGCCTCTTTCGATCTGTATCTCAGTTTGTGCTAGTGATCTTATGGCAACTTGTTTAACTTATGTCTGTACTCAGATATTGTTGCTTCCGCTGACTTGTCTATGATCGAGCACTTGTATTCAAGCCCTCGAGGCCCCTGGCTTGTATTATGATGCTTGTATGACTTATTTTATTTTTAGAGTTGTGTTGTGATATCTTCCCGTGAGTCCCTGATCTTGATCGTACACGTTTGCGTGTATGATTAGTGTACGATTGAATCGGGGGCGTCACATTTGGGGTGCCCCCTGCCCCCGTATATAAAGGAGGGAGAGGGAGAGGGCCGGCCTAGGCACGCGCCCAAGGGGGAGGAGTCCTACTAGGACTCCAAGTCCTATTCGGCCTTCCCCTTCCATCTTTCGGAGGGGGAAAGGGGGAAGAAGAGGGAGAGGGAGAAGGAAAGGGGGGCGCCCCCTCCCCTTGTCCAATTCGTACTCCCCTTGGGGGTGGGGGCACCTCCTTGTGGGATGCCCTCTCTCTCCCCTATGGCCCATGAGGCACATTACTTTCCCCGGGGGGTTCTAGTAACCCCTCGGTACTCCGATAAATACCCGAAACACTCCGAAACCATTCCGGTGTCCGAATACTATCTATCAATATATCAATCTTTCCTCTCGACCATTTCGAGACTCCTCGTCATTTCCATGATCTCATCCGGGACTCCGAACAATCTTCAGTCACCAAAACACATAACTCATAATACAAATCTTCATCGAACGTTTAGCGTGTGGACCCTACGGGTTCGAGAACTATGTAGACATGTCCGTGATCAATAACCAACAACGGAACCTGGATGCTCATATTGGTTCCTACATATTCTATGAAGATCTTCTATTAGTCAAACCGTAATGACAACATACGTCATTCCCTTTGTCATCGGTATGTTACTTTCCCGAGATTCGATCGTCGGTATCTTCATACCTAGTTCAATCTCGTTACCGGCAAGTCTCTTTACTCATTCCGTAATGCATCATCTCGCAACTAACTCATTAGTCACATTGCTTGCAAGGCTTATCGCGATGTGCATTACCGAGAGGGCCCAGAGATACCTCTCTGATACTCGGAGTGACAAATCCTAATCTCTATCTATGACAACCCAAAAAACACCTTCGTAGACAACTGTAGAGCATATTTATAATCAACAAGTTATGTTGTGACGTTTGATAGCACACAAGGTGTTTCTCCGGTATTCGGGAGTTGCATAATCTCATAGTCAAAGGAATATGAATAAGTCATGAAGAAAGCAATAGCAATAAAACTTAACGATCATTATGTTAAGCTAACGGGTGAGTCTTGTCCATCGCATCATTCTCCTAATGATATGATCCCGTTCATCAAATGACAACACATGTCTATGGTTAGGAAACTTAACCATCTTTGATTAATGAGCTAGTCTAGTAGAGGCTTACTAGGGACACTGTGTTTTGTCTATGTATCCACACATGTATAAAGTTTCCGGGTAATACAATTCTAGCATGAATAATAAACATTTATCATTATATAAGGAAATAAAAATAACAACTTTATTATTGCCTCTAGGGCATATTTCCTTCAGTTAGATGGGCCTAAAGCCCACCCCATATTTCAACAGTGAGATCTTTAACGCAAGTGATATTTGCTCAACTAACTAATCAATCAAACATATTTCTTTCATACTCCCTCCGTCCCAAAATGCTAAAAATGTAAGATCATTTTTTACACTACGGACCCAAGCAATCAGAGAGACATAGCTGAGCTTCTACACCATAGTTGTTGCATGCACGTGCAGTGGGGGAGCTACCCAAAAATGATTGAGCGGGAAAAGGTGGTCGATGATGAAGGAAACACATTTTTTCTCTCACAAAGTCCCTAATTTACCTATACTATTCAATCTTTCGGCCATGGTCCATCTGGCCTTGTTGTAGCTCCGCCAGCGTGCATGCGAGTGTTTGTTGCACTTCTCACAATGGCTCTTGTGAAAATTAGCTGAGATCATGATGTGTTGATTGATTGAGCTTAGCATGCAGGTTTCTAAGTCATGTATACGCGTGTACATTTATCCCTATGAACACAAACATACACACCCTATCTATATGAGCACCTTCAAGGCTGAGTCGACATATCATCTTGAGATTAACGAAGTCATCACAGGCACCTCGTTGTCGACGAGAATGTCTCCTCCCACTGAACACACATCTCCGAAAACCCTGAAATAAAGTCAATATAATGCGAGCACTAGAGCTTGAACTCTTGTGGACTAGTGATACTACTGTCGTCCTAACTATCCAATTACAGGTTGGTTCGCCTAAGTCATCTAGATCAACGTTTTTTTCTTGGCGCATGTTCACTCAGAAGGTGGGAACATAAGAGATGGTGAAAAAGAGATGGTGCACGTGGAACAACGAGAGTGAGTGCTTAGGCTTTCCGCGTAAATAATGACAAAACCTGCACACAATTTTACACATAAATGCGCTTTTTAAATATGCATATAATAATGGAATTTTTGCAAGAAGCAATTGTAAGAAAGAATGAATTCGTGGCATTGATATTACCTTAAATTAGAAAGAAAATAACATATAAAAGTTTACATAAATTTAAAATAAGGAATTTTTGTATAAAGACTGAATTAGTGGGATATTACCCTTTAAAAGAAGGAAAATTATGAAATGTGCACACACTTTTACACAGAAATTGTGCTTTCTATAATACCTAAGTATAAGCATATAATAATGGACTAGAAAAATGCCCCTGCATTGCAACGGGATATTAATATTTAGTACGTTAGCCTTGTAATTTACCTGTCAATAATAATGCGATTGTGTAAATAAATGTTCATTAAATTCTTCCCATGAATTACCTTATATTTTGATTAGAACTTTGGTCAGTAAATTAAAGTGGAATTGGTTCAGAAGGTAATTAAATTAAGGTGATTGATTATCATATACATGGAAGGTTGGACGAAGGGGTGGTATGTTCTTTTTAAGTAGTAGAGATTTTTTTGCAAAAAAAATGTTTCCTATGAAGGAATAAAATAGTGGATTAGTATTGCCCATTAAGAAAGAAGAGAATGAAATAAAACTATAAAAACATATAATGAATTAGTGGCATTGCTATTACACTTATAAAATAAAATATTGAAAATAATCAGTTTTTCAGGAAATAATGAATTATTGGCATTTGTATTACTCTTGAAGAAGAAAGACAATAAAATAATCTAAAACAGGAAATAACAAAATCTGCATATAATTTACAAAAAGCTACGCTTTTTAATATGCAAGAATAATCATATAATAGTAAAATTTTCACACCAAAAGAGTTTCTAAGAAGTAAAAATTTAATGCCATTGGTATTACTATTAAAGAAGAAACAAAAGGAAATAAAAGCTAAAACAAACTCAAAATAATGAAGTTTTCCGCGGAAGAATAAATTAGTGGCATTGGTATTACCATTTAAAAGAAAAATGAACCTAAAAAAATTGAAATAAACTAAAAAAATCGAAATAATGAAGTTTGTTAAGGAAGAATGAATTAGTGACACTGATATTACCCTTTAAGAAGAAAGAAAATAAAAAATCTAAAACAAACAATGGTAAAAATACATACAATACACATAAAAATTGCGCTTTTTCAAAATATGCAAGCTTAAGCATATAATAGCGGAATTTTCGCAAAAATGAAGTTTCCTAAGAACAAATGAATTAGTGGCATTGGTATTATAATAAAAAAGGAATAAAAATAAAAAACAAATAATAATAACAACGAAATTTATTAAGGATGAATGAGTTAGTGGCATTGGTATTACCCTTTAAGAAGAAGGGAACTAAAAAACTGGGAAAAGTTTTGCAGTGAAATTGCACTTTTTATAATTTGCAAAGAATAATCATATAATGGTGCATTTTGGCGCATATTGTATAGTTTTTCTGTGTATATATTTACACTCCCAATATCTTGAAAATAGCCAAAAATAAAATCGATGGTTGAAAAGGAAAAACAGAAGAAAAAACACATAAAAACTAAGAAAATAGAAAAACAAACGGAGAAAGAGAAAGGCTGGGTTGCATAGATAATGGGTCGCGGCCCAATAAGAAATGGACTGGCCGAAAACTATGTTCATTCGATAAAACCAAGCCCAAAAAAGCACAGAGAAAAAACAGAAAAAGGACGCAATCAAAGCATAGATCAACGACCAGTAAATCGACTATTCCAAAATTCATTTTCGAGCGACTTACATATAGATGGATTAGTAAAAATTTCATAGTTCTATCAAAAAAAGGTTCAACTTTTTGACCCAGAAACTCTAGAACAATTGTTTATATTAATTAAAATAAGTAAAAAGTTATTTAATGCGCAAACTACAAGCCTAATGCTATCCAATTCCAGTTTTTTTCTAACATGAGGAAAATCCAAATTCTAGTTACTTTTGCTAAACAAAGCAAGCAATACATTGGTCAAGACAATTAATGTTTTGGGATTTAGTTCTGATCCTCATCACCAGCATATCTTGCATCAGTTTGAATCTCGGGGAATGCATTGAAGGTCATTTATTCTTAAATATCTTGCCATTTTCTTTGCATCCATAAATTTCAGCAACCCATTATAATGTCTTTTTAGGCAGGGCGGATTTCAATAGTCTGATCTCATCGAAAGTAGATATGCATTTAGGTCTTCGTGGGATGATAGTGTCCCAGTAAGCTTGCGCAAAAGAGCAATTCCATAGCAGATGCAGGGTATTTTATTCAAGTACATGATCCACTAACTCTCCATTTGCATACCCTCGCACTTAAGGAGATTTCTAGAGTTAAGTCTATCATGCATAACTTACCAGAAGAAAATTTTGTGCCTAGCAGCTTTCCAAAGCCGTTTGAAAATGATGTGAGCTTGACATTGGTCAAACAAATGGTTGTACATTTTCCTGCATGAGAATTGCTTGGAATATCAAATATAAGCCCAGGAATCATGCTCAAAAGTTATAGGGTGGTGCACCAACAAATGACTCAGATTCTCAAATTGGTTGAAAGCCTGAATTAAAGGAGGTATGTGGAAGCTTTCTGTGATGTCTGCCTAAAACAACAAAACCACATCTGATGAGTTTTGATTGATAGCAAAAGAGTACAATTCAGAATATTGCACTTTGAGTTGTTGATCCTCCCATTTGTGCTCCCAAAATAAAGCTAAATCTACATATGGCATAGAACATGCGGCAAGCTCTTTGAATAAGGAAAGCCGCTCTAGGTGAGACTGCCACCAAAAGAAGCCCTCAAATTCTACCACAGGGCCTCAGAATAGTATGATTCCGAGACAGGCTTGACCCATGACAACTCTTCCTTATTGTAAAACTTATGCAGATTCTGAATTAGGATTCCCAATCCTCCATGGCTTTTAGGCTTGTAGGTCTCCTTCCAAGCAATTAAAGCAGTGCTATTTTGTTCTCCATAAACAACATATGAGGTACTTATTAATTGTTGGGAATCGTGATAGAAAAAACCCATCCTAGGAATCAAGAACCATGATCCCTATGAAGATGCATACAATGTTAGATCTGATCGTTGCCAACTTCGAGTTGTAGCAGAAAAATAGTTGGCTTAGGTCGTTCTTGAAGTCTCTCGGACCGTCCCACGAACATATCAATATTTGTGTGTGTGCTTAAAGAAATCGGTTCATAGGCCATTTTGAGATTACATCTGGAGGCTTAACTGAATAAGAAAGAGCAAGAAGAGGAAGATCTATACAAGAAAGCCTTTTTGGCCAGAGAGTGAATAATAAGATTTTTTTTTGTATCCTAGGAATATGGGTGACGACCTTGCAAGAGTTGAGGTTGGAAGTGATATTAATTTTTTTTGCAAGTAGAGGTCTGGGCCTCCAATGTCTGTCTTTTAAATAAATTCTTCGCTTCAGCGGCATCAACCAATATGCTGCAATCATAATGGAAAGAAATCAAGTTCCATTCCAAAACCTTAACTATGGAAGTAGCTAGGATTTAAACCCATAGCTTCTACCTACAAAATAGAGAGAGAGAAAACATTCAAGGCCATCGCTTGAATGAATATCGAGTGGTTATTCTCTTCATTTCTTAGAACAGTCCAAATGAAGCTTTGTTTCCTGCCACCACAGGATTAGGCCACATCAACATAAGCCAAGAAGCCAATAGATTGCAAAGACATATTATTGCATGGTAACGTAGGATGAGACATTGTTGAGGTCGTGCTATCTTCTTCAGAATTATCCATTGAACATACAGTTAGCGTGCCTCTCGTGGCATAAACTACATGCAACGGTGTACACGTTTTCTTTTTGAAAAGAAAATCTTTTCTAGACTTCCAAATATTCCATAGAAGAGTAAAAATCTAGGCTATGTTTAACAGTTTAAGTGGAGATGCTGAGAGGACAAGATCAGCAGAGGGATACAAATTAGTTAGTGTTTGTGCTTAATTAGGGGAGTCAGTAAACTAACAGAGCACTTGCCACCCCTGAATGTACATCGCCGTGCAGGAATTTGTCATCACGTCAAATGTATGCACCAAATCCATGAACCCAACTACTAGTATAGTAGTAGTAGATCATCTTTCCGTACGTTACGGTTCATCAGTAGTAAAGTGGGCAAGTCGCCGCGCAGAAACGGCAAGGAACGGACGTAAAAACGGAACGTGTTTAGCCTTTCCTAAAAGCCCCAGACCGCGTCAACCCCCGCCCAATCATACGCGCCCACATGTCCTCCTTCCCGTCCCCCTCCTCCTTTAGCCTTTATTAACCGCGCCACCTCCTCCCCTGCTTCCCACACGCTCTGCTTCCTCCCGATTCTCAACTCTCAACCCCAAAGAAAGCGCAGCCCTTCTCTTTCCCCACACCACACCACACCACCCACCGGTCTCCTCCCACCTGAACCCCCATTAACTCCTCGGCACCGGAGAAGAGATCCCCCGTCCTCTGACGCCAGCGGCCATGTCCGTCATGCGGGTTCTTGCAGTGCTGGCGGCGGCGGCGGCGCTGGTGGCCGCGGCGCCGGCGCGCGTGGGCGCGGCGGGGGCGTGCACGGCGGAGAGGTTCTCCAAGAACCGCGTGTACGAGGCCTGCACCGACCTGCCCACCCTGGGCGCGTCCGTGCACTGGACCTACGACCCGGCGGCCTCCTCGCTCTCCGTGGCGTTCGTCGCCGCGCCGCCCTCGTCTGGCGGCTGGGTCGCCTGGGGGCTCAACCCCACCGGCGACGGCATGAGCGGCACGCAGGCGCTCGTCGCCGCGCCCACGGGCGCCGGCAGCGCGTACGCTGTCCAGACGTACGCCATCCAGGGCGCATCGCTCGGATCGCCGGGCCCCATCGCCTACAAGACGTCCGACCTCGCCGCCGAGGTCGGCGCCGACGGCCGCGTCCAGATGTTCGGGAAGCTCGCGCTCCAGAACGGCACCGGGGAGGTGAACCAGGTCTGGCAGGTGGGGCCGGCGTCGGGTGGGGACATCGGCATACACGCCATGGCCGCTGCCAACATGGGGGCCAAGGGGAAGCTCAACCTCGTCACGGGGGCGACCACCGCCGTCAGCGGAGGCAGCATCCTCAGGAAGAAAAATGTGAGCATTCTACCCAGAATTTATTGATTTGATTCCACATTTATGCCTCCATGCTCAAGTTTTTTCCTTCCTCTCGAATGCTTTATTATATTATACTTCCGCATCAGTTTGGCAATCGTAACGCAAACTAAATTGTACTAGAAGAGGAATTCTCTACAGAAACAACTTCAACTTGAGTAAGATCAAAATTATGGGGAGTAAAAAACTCTGTGAAGCTCCTCCCAAATGCCGGCAAAGTTATGGGGACAATTTTCACCTTTTAACATAAGCTATAATTTGATTTTTATTTTCAACTTTTCTACGAGTGAGTAACTGTAGCTGTCGAAGCGGTTTACTGCGATGTTTAAACAGGAGTAAACCACATGAATCGGTTTTGCTCTATGCTGGTGTAGAGGCTGGCAAGAACATGGAAAATACCATCAATTTTGTATGCTCCTAACGGACACCTCATAAGAAAACTGTGCCTGTTGCCATGTGAAATCTGACATGCATATGCCTAGTTAACTCTAGTGTCCTAGTTGGTTTGAGTTGACTTCGATCTGAACATACATCAGCTCGTGCTACGTTGACTCTGTGTGTCACATGGTTTCTTCTGCTCTATGCACTTTGAAATTTTGTACACGGGGGCTGAATTTTTCTTGCCTCTAGATTTCTTCCTGCCTTGGTGGACTTTACGCCTTGGTCAGTCTAATTGTGGATAGCTACATCTGCATGTTCATTCATGGCATTGACATCGAAGTTCTCTTGCTAGCCTTAGCCCTTAGGCTGGTGTTGTAATGAAGAAATCGATGATTCTTTAGGAAAAATAAATCCAGTAGTCCCTGTAGATACATATGCACATATAAAACAGAGCATACTGAAGTTATTGTGATGAGTACTAATTTTATAAAAAGATTGTCAATTCTTACCTCTGTTTTTCTTGTGCAGACCCATGGAATTCTGAATGCTGTGAGCTGGGGGATTCTTCTCCCAATGGGAGCCATAGTTGCTAGATACCTCAAGACATTCAAATCAGCCGACCCTGCCTGGTTCTACCTTCACGTTGCTTGCCAGCTGATCGGGTATGCTGTGGGAGTGTCTGGCTGGGCCACCGGCATTCATCTAGGAAATCTGTCCAAGGGAATCACCTACTCGCTTCACAGGAACATCGGGATCGCTGTATTTGCTCTTGGCACCGTTCAGGTATACAAAAATTCGAAGCATTTTTGTGCACCACAGTTTACAATGCCAGTTGCCTAGAGGGGAACTTACTAACCACATTTTTGGTGTGTGCTATAGATCTTTGCGCTGTTCCTGAGGCCCAAGAAGGATCACAAGCTGCGCGTGTACTGGAACGTGTACCACCACTCGGTGGGCTACACCATCATCATCCTGGGCATCGTCAACATCTTCAAGGGCATGAGCATCCTGGACGTGGCGCAGAAGTGGAAGACGGGGTACATCATCGCCATCGCCATCCTGGGCGGCGTCGCCGTGGCGCTGGAGGTGATCACCTGGGCCATCGTGCTCAAGAGGAGGAAGACGGAGGACAAGGCCTACAACGGCGGCGCCTCCAACAACAACGGCCATCTGCCCATGTGATGTGATGCGATTCTTTCTCGGTGGCCGGAATCTATGGGTTGTGTTGAGCTGAGCTGCGTGTGTGTGAAGCATGGATTGGCAGGTACTATGTAGGTTAGGGTCGGGCCTTGGTGGCCTTCGTCTCTCTGTTTCTTTTTGTATGATGATGATGATTGATAGATGTGTGTGTATAGTACTGCTGCACATTATATTAATTATTATAGTGGAATGAGAGAGAGGTGATGCCGGTCGATGGATAGTTGGATAATTGTTGTGCGTGCATTTTGGTCTGATCATCATCATCCACTTGTTTTTCGGGGCCATTTAACCATGGCCTGCTTTTGTGAAAGCCGGGAGAGGTATCCCGCCTCCCGGTGGTGGTTGGTGAAGCAGAAGCAGGGAAGATAGAAAATGTTTGTGCCAGTGAGTGGAAGCATGATCTCTCTAGAAAGGAGGTGACACGGGCAGCAGGCGTCAAGTGCACTGAATTTGTTTCTTCAAGGCCGGGGAAAGCGGATGCAGAGTTGTTTCACTTTTGTATTTCCCACAGGACATTTGGTTGTTTCTGGTGCTAGTGTACGTACCAGTATGTATAACTTTCCCACTCCGTGAGTGGGCCTGGTGGCGGATCTGTCCATACGTGTGCCGCTACGATCCATACGTGTGCCGCTACGAATGAACAAGATTGGCAGTGGCGGTGCAGTGGGTGGTTCACTTGAGCTGAGAAGAGGAGGGAACGGATGAGGAATTGGAGAGGGCGTGTGTGGCGCTAGATTCAGTGCAGGTCGATTCATACGGCCATTCGTGGCAACCGCAAAAAAAAAAGTACGGAAAACCAAGATGGAACATGGAGACGTGCAGCCTAGCGCAAAGGATCGTTTGCAGGCTGCAGCGACCCATCGAGACATTGATTGACATCTCTGGTTAGGCTGGCTGACGCCGCGTTGTCCCTTTTCCATCGGCGGCTTTGTTGCTAGTATATTTTCATGCATGTTGAACGGAAGAAATGCAAGGGAACGTGCGCCTAGCGCAAAGGACCATCCGCAGGCTGCAGCAGCCCATCATCATGGAGACTGAATATTCATATCGCGCCGTCCTTTGTGCGTTGGCGGCCAATGCTATGCACTACTTATTTTCATGCAAGAGGAACACTGTTGCATCGCTGCGTGTTGAACGAGAATACGCCGGCGCGGCAGTGGCCCGGCCCCCCAAGACGACACCGCGTGTCAGGCGGAAGCCGCCGATCAGAGCACCGCGCACGCAGCGCATACTGCTGATGATGAGCACCAGATTCCATCGCGGTCTCGGCTTTCTCCCTCCAGTCAGCCTCCCTCAACGCGGCGGTCGGAGAGTCCGGAGGACGTGGCTGGCGGGTACGCGTGGCTCGATCGCACCGCGACCGTCCCCAAACCTGGCGCGTATGTGTTCTGCCCAACCCCAAGCCTGGCGCAAAGTTGTACAACCAATGTGTCTGTGCGGACATGGACGGACGCTTTCGCTGATTGCTACCGTCCGCTGGCCCACGAGTCAATGAGACTGCCTCCAATCCCTCTCGACGCGATAGTTGTCGCGCTTGTATGTTGTGGGAATTGCGCGATGTGTTACTCATGTGCAAAGGCACGTACATACGATATACAATAGGTGGGTCACGACCTCAACTATAGAAGGAATTAGAAAGTGGGCCCAACACACAGTTATGCACAACACATATACTCAACACCCCTCACCTCCTGGCAGTCGAAACGGCATCGCTGCTGACGCAAAGACTGGACCGGAACTCCTCAAATGACGTCGTAGGCAAGCCCTTGATCATGATATCTGCAAATTATTGGGAGGTAGGAACATGTAGAACACGAATATGGCCAAGAACCACCTGTTCCTGAACAAAATGAATATCCAACTCAATATGGTTGGTCCGACGATGATGTACCGGGATGGCGGGGAGGTAGACCGCCGAAACGTTGTTGCAGTAGACCACCGTAGCACGATCCACAGGACAAGAGAGCTCCTGGAGAAGCTGGCGAAGCCACAAACACTCGCCGACGACGTTGGCCACCGCACGATACTCAGCCTCAGCACTGGAGCGAGAGACCATAGGCTGCCGCTTGGACGACCACGAGATGAGTGAGGGTCCAAGGAAGACACAATAGCCCGAGGTGGAGCGACGAGTGTCGGGGCAGCCCGCCCAGTGTGCATCGGAGTAGGCGATGAGGGCGGTGTCGGCGGAGGCGGAGAGCGTGACGCCAAGATCCATAGTGCCACAGACATAGCGGAGAATCCGCTTGACAGCAGCCCAGTGAACATCCCGAGGAGCATGCATATGGAGACACACCTGTTGCACGGCATACTGGATCTCCGGTCGAGTCAGAGTGAGGTACTGGAGAGCACCAACGGTAGACCGGTAGAATGCAGCATCCAAAGCTGGAGAACCATCCCTGGCAGAGAGCTTGGCCTTTGTATCAACATGCGTAGTGGCGGGCTTGCAGTTAAGCATGCCAGCGCGATCCAGGAGCTCATGAGCGTACTTCCGCTGATGAAGAAAGAAACCATCCGAACGGCGCACCACCTCAACACCGAGGAAGTAGTGCAAAGGACCCAAGTCCTTGATGGCGAACTCAGCGCGAAGACGAACAGTGAGCTGACTGAGGAGCCAGCCGTATATGCCGTCAGGATGATGTCGTCGACATAGCGCAACAAGTAGGCTATGTCGGAGCAGTGGTGATAGACGAAGAGCGATGCGTCCGAGCGGGTGGAGCGGAACCCGAGCTGGTGTAGAAACGCCGCGATGCGCTGGTACCAAGCGCGCGGAGCCTGCTTGAGTCCGTACAAGGACCGCGAAAGCAGGCACACATGATTGGGAAGTGCTGGATCAACGAACCCCGTGGGCTGCTGGCAAAAAACCTACTCCTCGAGGTGACCATGAAGGAAGGTGTTGAAGACGTCCATCTGGTGCACTGGCCAAGCACGGGAGACCGCAAGGTGTAGAACCGGGCGAATCGTGCCGGGTTTAAGGACCGGAGTGAAGGTGTCGGTGAATTCGATACTAGCACGCTGCCGGAAGCCACGAACAACCCAGCGCGCTTTATAGCGATCAAGGGTACCATCAGGATGGAGCTTGTGTTTGAAGACCCACTTCCCGGTAATCACGTTGGCGTGCCGGGGACGGGGAACAAGCTGCCACGTCCGGTTGCGCAGCAGGGCGTCAAACTCCTTTTGCATAGCAGCCATCCAAAGCGCGTCACAAAGAGCGGTTCGAACGGAGGACGGAAACGGCGATGGTTCAGAGGTGGATGCCACGTGGACGTAGTCATCAGAGGCGTAGCGCGAACTCGGGTGAAAAATGCCCGCACGGGCGCAGGAGACTCGGCCACAGCTGCCGGTGAGGAGGACGCCGGAGGCGCCGCAGACACGGGCGCCGGGACCGCGGAAGCCGGCGGGGCCACGGTGTCTGTGGGGGCCGCGTGGGCCGTGGGGGCCACTGCCGAGACCGGGGCTGCAGGGGCCGTGGCTTGAGCCAGAACCGTGGGAAGAGGGGGCGCCGTGGGTGCCAGCGCTGCGGCAGAGGGGGTGCCGCATGCAGGGACGCGCCTCGAAGCCAGGGGCGGGCCAAGGGTGGCGCGCGAGCGCCCTGGGAGAGGCGTCGAGGAGTCCGCGTCATCGGTGGCGGGAGTAATAGCCGGGGGTACCTGCTGAAACGGAAACACATGCTCATCAAAGTAAGCGTACCGGGAAGTGAACACACGGTGGGAGACTAAATCGTAGCATCAATATCCCTTGAAGTTAGAGGGGTAGCCGATGAAGATGCAAGCGACAGAACGGGGTGCAAGTTTGTGAGGAGCAGTGTCGGCAGTGTAGCAAAGGCACCAAAAAATACGCAAGCCATCATAAGATGAGGGTGTACCAAAGAGAAGATGGTGAGGCGCGTAGTTCCACTGTAGGCGGCACGGTCGAAGATTAAGAAAAAGTGAAGCAGTAGCAAGTGCATCCGGCCAGAAGTGAGGTTGCACGTTAGCATGGAACAGGAGCGTGCGAATGCAGCCGTTCAGAGTGCGAAGGACGCGTTCGGCTCGACCGTTCTGCTGTGAAGTATACGGGCATGTGAGATGAAAAACTGTGCCGTGGTGCGACAGAAAAGTGCGGAAAGCAAGATTGTTGAACTCTTTTCCATTGTCAGTCTGAAGAGCAAGACTGAGACGTCCAAACTGCGTGCTGACATAGGAGTAAAAAGCCGTCAAGGTGAAGAGTGCATCCGACTTTCGTTGCAAAGAAAAAGTCCACTCATAGTGAGAATAATCATCAAAAATGACCAGATAATATAAATAGCCTGAATTACTAGGAACCGGAGAGGTCCAAACATCACTATGAATCAACTGAAAGGGAAAAGAAGCAATGGTGATGGAGTTATTAAATGGGAGGCAAACATGTTTGCCGACACGACAAGCATGACAAGTGTGATCCTCTATCTTATTACAACTGAAACTGAAACTCCTAAGAATATGAAGAAGTGTGACGGGGTTGGGATGTCCCAAACGAGCATGCCAGAGATCGACGCCAGCGGAGAGAGCAACCGGTGCAGTGGTGGCGGATGAAGGCGAATGCACCGGATAGAGCTCGGCAGGGCTGTCACATCGGTGGAGTACCATCCTGGAGAAGGAAATATGCCCTAGAGGCAATAATAAAGTTATTATTTATTTCCTTATATCATGATAAATGTTTATTATTCATGCTAGAATTGTATTAACCAGAAACATAATACATGTGTGGATACATAGACAAACATAGTGTCACTAGTATGCCTCTACTTGACTAGCTCGTTGGTCAAAGATGGTTATGTTTCCTAGCCATTGACATGAGTTGTCATTTGATTAACGGGATCACATCATTAGGAGAATGATGTGATTAACTTGATCCTTTGCGTTAGCTTAGCACTCGATCGTTTAGTATGTTGCTATCACTTTCTTCATGACTTATACATGTTCCTATGACTATGAGATTATGCAACTCCCGTTTACCGAAGGAACACTTTGTGTGCTACCAAACGTCACAACGTAACTGGGTGATTATAAAGGTGCTCTACAGGTGTCTCCGACGGTACTTGTTGGACTTGTTTTTGCAGGGCACGTAAAATTTGCAGGGCTCTAAAGGTAGCAGCCACGTAAAATTTGCAACAACAAAGTAAAGGATGTCTAACTTGTTTTTGCAGGGCATGTTGTGATGTGATATGGTCAAGACGTGATGCTATATTTTATTGTATGAGATGATCATGTTTTGTAACCGAGTTATCGGCAACTGGAGGAGCCATATGGTTGTCGCTTTATTGTATGCAATGCAATCGCCCTGTAATGCTTTACTTTATCACTAAGCGGTAGCGATAGTTGTAGAAGTATAAGATTGGCGAGACGACAACGATGCTACGATGGAGATCAAAGTGTCGCGTCGGTGACGATAGTGATCATGACGGTGCTTCGGAGATGGAGATCACAAGCACAAGATGATGATGGCCATATCATATCACTTATATTGATTGCATGTGATGTTTATCTTTTATGCATCTTATCTTGCTTTGATTTACGGTACCATTATAAGATGACCCCTCACTAAATTATCAAAGTATAAGTGTTCTCCCTGAGTATGCACCGTTGCGAAAGTTCCTCGTGCTGCGTGATGATCGGGTGTGATAGGCTCTACGTTCAAATACAACTGGTGCAAAACAGTTGCACACGCGGAATACTCAGGTTAAACTTGACGAGCCTAGCATATAACAGATATGGCCTCGGAACACGGAGACCGAAAGGTCGAGCGTGAATCATATAGTAGATATGATCAACATAGTGATGTTCACTGTTGAAACTACTCCATCTCATGTTATGATCGGACATGGTTTAGTTGATATGGATCACGTGATCACTTAGAGGATTAGAGGGATGTCTATCTAAGTGGGAGTTCTTAAGTAATATGATTAAATTGAACTTAAATTTATCATGAACTTAGTACCTGATAGTATCTTGCTTGTCTATGTTGATTGTAGATAGATGGCCCGTGCTTTTGTTCCGTTGAATTTTAATGCGTTGCTTGAGAAAGCGAAGTTGAAATATGATGGTAGCAATTACATGGACTGGGTCCGTAACTTGAGAATTATCCTCATTGCTGCACAGAAGAGTTACGTCCTGGAAGCACCGCTAGGTGTACCACCTGCGCCAGCAACTGCAGACATTGTGAATACTTGGCAGTTGATACGTCTCCGACGTATCTACAATTTTTGATTGCTCCATGCTATATTATCTATTGTTTTAGACAATTTTGGGCTTTATTATCCACTTTAATATTATTTTTGGGACTAACCTATTAACCGGAGGCCCAGCCCAAATTTGCTGTTTTTTTTGCCTATTTTAGTGTTTCGAAGAAAAGGAATATCAAACGGAGTCGAAACGGAACGAAATCAACTGGAGAAGTTATTTTTGGAAGGAAAGCTACCGGATGGACTTGGACCCCACGTCAAGAGATAAGGGAGGTGCTCACGAGGGTGGGGGCGCACCCACCCCCCTAGGGCGCGCCCCCTGCCTCGTGGGGCCCCTGAAGCTTGACTGACTTACTTCTTTCACCCATATATACCTACGTATCATTAAACTTCCAGAACAGAGAATAGATCGGGAGTTCCGCCGCCGCAAGCCTCTGTAGCCACCAAAAACCAATCGGGACCCTGCTCCGCACCTGCAGGAGGGGATCCCTCACCGGTGGCCATCTTCATCATCACGGCGCTCTCCATGACGAGGAGGGAGTAGTTCACCCTCGGGGCTGAGGGTATGTACCAGTAGCTATGTGTTTGATCTCTCTTTCTCGTGTTCTTGATTTGGCACGATCTTGATGTATCGCGAGCTTTGCTATTATAGTTGGATCTAATGTTTCTTCTCCCCCTCTTCTCTCTTGTA
Source organism: Aegilops bicornis (assembly GCA_021605145.1). Classification (NCBI taxonomy): domain Eukaryota; kingdom Viridiplantae; phylum Streptophyta; class Magnoliopsida; order Poales; family Poaceae; genus Aegilops; species Aegilops bicornis. The sequence continues at coordinate 332,509,584 of CM038675.1, forward strand.
ATGGATTGAGTTTTCCCCTTGAAGTAATCTTATCGGATTGAGTCTTTAAAGATTTGAGAACACTTGATGTATGTCTTGCCGTGCGTATCTATGGTGACAATGGGATATCACGTGATTCACTCGATGTATGTTTTGGTGATCAACTTGGGTTCCGCCCATGAACCTATGCATAGGGGTTGGCACACGTTTTCGCCGTGATTCTCGGTAGAAACTTTGGGGCACTCTTTGAGGTTCTATGTGTTGGTTGAATAGATGAATCTGAGATTGTGTGATGCATATCGTATAATCATACCCACGGATACTTGAGGTGACATTGGATTATCTAGGTGACATTAGGGTTTTGGTTGATTTGTGTCTTAAGGTGTTATTCTAGTACGAACTCTAGGGCTGTTTGTGACACTTATAGGAATAGCCCAACGGATTGATTGGAAAGAATAACTTTGAGGTGGTTTCGTACCCTACCATAATCTCTTCGTTCGTTCTCCACTATTAGTGACTTTGGAGTGACTCTTTGTTGGATAGTTATATGATCCAATTATATTATTATTGTTGAGAGAACTTGCACTAGTGAAAGTATGAACCCTAGGCCTTGTTTCCTATCATTGCAATACCGTTTACGCTCACTTTTACTGCTTGCTACCTTGCTGTTTTTATATTTTCAACTTACAAAAACCTATATCTACCATCCATATTGCACTTATATCACCATCTCTTCGCCGAACTAGTGCACCTATACAAGTTACCATTGTATTGGGTGTGTTGGGGACACAAGAGACTCTTTGTTATTTGGTTGCAGGGTTGCTTGAGAGAGACCATCTTCATCCTACGCCTCCCACGAATTGATAAACCTTAGGTCATCCACTTGAGGGAAATTTGCTACTGTCCTACAAACCTCTGCACTTGGAGGCCCAAGAACTTCTACAAGGAGAAGGTTGCGTAGTAGACATCAGCAGTCACGTGTTGATGACTACTCGATAGTTCAGTGTGCCATGCTTTACGGCTTAGAACCGGGACTTCAACGACATTTTGAACGTCATGGAGCATATGAGATGTTCCAGGAGTTGAAGTTAATATTTCAAAAAGAATGCCCGGATTGAGATATATGAAGTCTCCAATAAGTTCTACAGCTGCAAGATGGAGGAGAATAGTTCTGTCAGTGAGCATATACTCAAAATGTCTGGGTATAATAATCACTTGATTCAACTAGGAGTTAATCTTCCGGATGATAGCGTCATTGACAGAATTCTCCAATCACTGCCACCAAGCTACAAGAGCTCCGTGATGAACTATAACATGCAAGGGATGGATAAGACGATTCCCGAGCTCTTCGCAATGCTAAAGGCTGCGGAGGTAGAAATCAAAAAGGAGCATCAAGTGCTGATGGTCAATAAGACCACCAGTTTCAAGAAAAAGGGCAAAGGGAAGAAGAAGGGGAATTTCAAGAAGAACAACAAGCAAGTTGCTGCTCAGGAGAAGAAACCCAAGTCTGGACCTAAGCACGAGATCGAGTGCTTCTACCGCAAGCAGACCAGTCACCGGAAGCGGAACTGCCCCAAGTATTTGGCGGATCTGAAGGATGGCAAGGTGAACAAAGGTATATGTGATATACATGTTATTGATGTGTACCTTACTAATGCTCATGATAGCACCTAGGTATTTGATCTTGGTTACATTGCTAATATTTGCAACTCAAAGCAGGGGCTATGGATTAGCGAAGATTGGCTAAGGACGAGGTGACGATCTTGTGGCGAAATGGTTCCAAAGTCGATGTGATCGCGGTCGGCACGCTACCTCTACATCTACCTTCCGGATTAGTATTAGACCTAAATAATTGTTATTTGGTGCCAGCGTTGAGCATGAACATTATATTTGGATCTTGTTTGACGCGAGACGGTTATTCATTTAAATCAGAGAATAATGGTTGTTCTATTTATATGAATAATATCTTTTATGGTCATGCACCCTTGAAGAGTGGTCTATTTTTGTTGAATCTCGATAGTAGTGATACACATATTCATAATATTGAAGCCAAAAGATACAGAGTTGATAATGATAGTGCAACTTATTTGTGGCACTGCCGTTTAGGTCAGATCGGTGTAAAGCGCATGAAGAAACTCCATACTGATGGACTTTCGGAACCACTTGATTATGAATCACTTGGTACTTGTGAACCGTGCCTCATGGGCAAGATGACTAAAACGCCGTTCTCCGGAACTATGGAGAGAGCAACAGATTTGTTGGAAATCATACATACAGATGTATGTGGTCCGATGAATGTTGAAGCTCGTGGCGGATATCGTTATTTTCTCACCTTCACAGATGATTTAAGCAAATATGGGTATATCTACTTAATGAAACATAAGTCTGAAACATTTGAAAAGTTCAAAGAATTTCAGAGTGAAGTTGAAAATCATCATAACAAGAAAATAAAGTTTCTATGATCAGATCGTGGAGGTGAATATTTGAGTTATGAGTTTGGTCTTCATTTGAAACAATGCGGAATAGTTTCGCAACTCACGCCACCCGGAACACCACAGCGTAATTGTTGGGGATATAACTATTTGTGTAAGCCGCCCAGGAGGGGCCGGGTTACGCAAAGAAGAACTCATCAGAAGAATCCCAAGACCAAGCAAGAAGATGGCGGTTCAATAAAGGGTCTAAGGCCCACAGGCGACTTAAGGCCCATAGTGGTAAATTGCCATCATGGCATGACTTGTAACATAAGGTAGAATTAACTAGTCACCGAGCCGGACAGTGTCTATGAGCCGGCCGGGACTCTGTAGGCCGCAGGGCGTCAACCCGTGTATATAAGGGGACGACTCGCGGCGGCTTAGGGCAAGAAACAAATCATCGAGAGCCGGGCATAGCGTATTTCGCTCCCTGGTCATCGAAACCTCAGCAATACCAACCCAACTAGACGTAGGCCTTACCTTCACCGTAAGGGGCCGAATTAGTATAAACCCTCTCGTGTCCTTTGTCCCGATTAACCCCTTTAAGCTTCCTAGTTGCGATGGCTCCACGACTAAGTCCTTCCAAGAGGACATTTGCCGTGACAATTCCACGACAGTTGGCGCCCACCATGGGGCCAGCGCACGATGGATTTGAGTTCTTGAAGGGCAACTTCGAAGGGCTCAAGGGATACGCTGTGGGCCGGATGACCAAGAGTCATCGCGGCAAGATCTACATCGACGACGAAGGCTGGGGCCCCGATGCCGGCTCAATTGAGTACGGGTACCGGGTCCCCTTCGGCGGAATCCACGTCTTCATCGGCCGGATTGGTGAGCTGGGCCCTGAGCCGGACAGTTGCACCGACCTCATCGAGATGGCTCAGCGCACGAGACCCGCCCGGGCTCAACCCGTCGAGAAGCGCGCCTTCGTGGGTTGCATCCACGGAGGGGAACTTTCTGAAGGATCTGTAGATGGTGGTGAGACGGCCGTCCTCTCCGATGGTGATTCGTCCGCCGGTTCAACAGATTCGTTGTACCCATTGCAAGACGGCGGGCTTGGAGGTTGTTCCGATGGCAGCAGTATTCCGGACCCCTCTGAGTCGCCAAACTAGGCAGGAGTCTTCATGGCTGGTACTCAACCCGGCCAAAACTCTACAGCCGCAGCAGCAATAACGTCCGGATCAGGAGCGGCTGGGGCAGGAGGCCCTGTGCGCCCGCCGGCTCAGGTGTTGATGGATCTCATGGATAAGCTTACGACCCTATTAACCGCCACAGTTATCCCTGCGAATCAAGATGAGCATAATGCAGAGGTGGCACAGGTTCGTGAAGAGATAGCTCGGGCCAAGGAGGCCTTAGCAGCTGAGGACACCAGATTGGCCACAGAATGGGCGGCTTTGGATGCACGGGCACAACAGCTCCAGTCAGAGGCTTTTCAGCTTACAATGAGCCTGAACGCGTCTAATGAGGTGATGAGGAGGAGGCATCAGAAAACTCAACCCCGTTTGCCTCCGATTTATGACCCTCGGAACCTTTTCGCTACACCCGGAGCCGTCCCTAGTAACCCGCCAGAGGTGAATCAGTTCATGACAGCCGGGGGTCCAGTTCAGCCTCAGGTGACGGCACCTCCTCATGGGAATATGGCACCGCCCGTTATGTACCGATACCGCCGGGTCACTTTTCCAACCCCATGGAGAACCTGATTGTAGCGTCGGCGCGCCTGGCGGCTCTCCCAGTGGACGGTGACGATCCAACAGCGGTGGAGACACGAAGGATCAGAGAACTCGTCCAGACGGCTCTGGCTCAGGAGGAGACTTATTCCTATAGCCGGGACAGGATTCATTCAACTCCTCCACCCTGGTTAGCTCCGCCTTGTCCGAAGCGGAGCCCGAGTTACGGCAGACACATGGAGTCAGAGGCCTTGTCAAGCAACGCTCAGCGCCGAAATCAGCCTGGCGGGTATAACCCGGTACAGGACCGGATACGTCAGGAGGACGAGCGGGCGGCTCAGCTAGCGGCTCAACAGACGGCTCATCAGGACTTTCCAGATTACCCGACGACTTCCGTTGAGGCGGGAGTGGCTACCAGAACCGGCGGTGTTCCTTGTTTGGTGCTGGCTCTACGTAATGTACGTTTACCCAAGGACTTCAAGGGACCTCGAAAGGTGCCAAATTACACGGCCTACTTACAGCCCGGAGCGTGGATCGAAAGTTATGAGATGGCCATGGAGCTGTTGGAGGTTAGTGACGCAGCAATGGCTAAGTACTTCACCATGATGTTGGATGGAACGACCCGGTCTTGGTTAAAGGGCTTGCCACCCAATTCCATTAGTTCATGGGCAGAGCTAAAGGCCCGATTCATCCAGAACTTCAAAGACACTTGCAAGCAATCTATGTCGATTGTAGACTTGACAAATTATGGCGGGAGGAGGGTGAATCCACAACTCATTGGGTGCTCCGTGTCAAGGAGATAATACATTCGTCGACAAGATGGATGCCGCTCTGCGATCCTCATGTTGGAGAAGAATTGCCGCTTTGAGCGGCCGAGATGTAAACCGGGGCGCCTTAAGCGTGATTGCAATGATATGGGTACGCTGATGGCAGCTTTAGTCAAATCGCCGACTCGATAGTACCAAGGATCCCGCGTCGATGAGGAAAAGACAGGAAGGGAAAGAAGAACGGCAATGAAAGGGTCAAAGATAACCCGATGAATCAAGGAGGCAATAAGCGTAAGGCTGAGGGTAACCCGGAGTTTGTGGCCAACGCCAATGCGCAGGGTAACAATCAGAGACGTAAGGGAAAATCGCCCCCTCGATCTGGCGGGTCAGGCCCATCTCTTGAGCAGCTACTCAATGAGCCTTGCCCGAGATACGGCACCCGGGAACGACCCGCCACCCACTTGTGGAAAGACTGCGCGATCATGAAGGCTTTCAAGAATTCCAACGCGTTTGATGGTAATCATGGGTCGGGTGGCGGCTCAGGTGCCGGCGGCTTTCATGGCCCGGGCAGCGGTTCAAGTTCCGGCTTTTAGGGAAATCAAGGCGGCTATAATCAACAGCAGTCTGGCCAAGGAGGGCAACAACAGCAGCAGTTGGGTTATCAAAGCCATCCGAAGCAGCTGAATAGTGGGTAGTATCATGTGTTCACCACTAGCTTGTGCAAACGTGACCAGAAGATTCATAAGAGGGCCGTGAACTCTGTTGAGCCGACGGTTCCCCGTTATTTGAGGTGGTCAGAGCAGCCTATTGTGTGGAGTAGAGAGGATCACCCTCCCCGGGTTGATAATCCGGGTCAATTAGCCTTGGTGGTGGCACCTCAGGTCGGTGGATATAAATTCACTAAAGTGCTCATGGATGGAGGTAGCAGCATCAACATCCTCTATTACGAGACCTTTCGGTGTATGGGTTTGACTGACAAAAATTTAAAGACGTCCAACACCGTTTTCCATGGAGTGGTGCCTGGTAAGTCGGCATACCCCGTCGCGTAAGATTGAACTGGAGGTGGCTTTTGGAGATGAGTACGATTCCAGGGCTGAGAAGTTAACTTTTGAGGTCGTCAAAATCAAGAGTCCATATCATGCTCTATTTGGACGGCCGGCTTATGCCAAGTTCATGGCACGGCCGTGTTACGTTTATCTGCAGCTTAAGATGCCGGGTCACAAGGGCACCATCATCGTGCATGGGAGCCGAAAGGTAGCTCTGGAATGTGAAGAAGGCGATGCGGCTTATGCTGGGTCTGTTTGTGCGGTAGAGGAGCTAAAGTTTTATCAAGATAATGTTGACCCGGCGGACATGACCTCCCTAAAGAAGCCAACCATAGAGCATGACCCCGCGACGAAGTTTAAGTCGGCTGCTGAAACCAAGCTTGTTGATTTTACTCCAGGCGATTCGTCTAAGCAGTTCAGTATCAGTGCCAATTTGGATCCTAAATAGGAAAGCGCGCTCATCGAGTTCATCCGTGAGAACCGGGACATCTTCGCATGGAAACCTTCTGACATGCGGGGTGTACCGTGAGAACTCGCTGAGCACACTCTTAATATCAATTCGAAATATAAGCCGGTCAGGCAGTTTCTTTGACGGTTCAATGAAGAGAGATGGAAGGCCATCGGTGAGGAGGTGGCCCGGCTTTTGGCAGCCGGGTTCATTATTGAAGTTTTTCACCCGGAGTGGTTGGCTAACCCGATGCTCGTGCTCAAGAAGAACGGCACCTGGTGGATGTCTGTGGATTATACGGACTTAAATAAGGCTTGTCCGGCTGATCCCTTTGCTCTCCCCCGTATTGATCAAATCATTGATGCTACGGCGGGCTGTGAGCGTTTGAGCTTTTTGGACGCTTACTCTGGCTATCACCAGATCAAGATGGCAGTTAAGGACCAGGAGAAGACGACTTTCATCACTACGTTTGGAGCCTTCTACTATGTATCTATGCCATTTGGGCTCAAGAGTGCCCAGGTGACTTATCAGGGATGTGTACAGAACTGTCTCCACGATCAAATCGGGCGCAATGTTCACGCTTATGTGGATGACATCGTGGTGAAGTCCAGAGAGAAGGAAACCTTGATATCTGATTTGAAAGAGACCTTTGATAATCTCCGGGTTTATAAGATGATGCTTAACCCGGCCAAGTGTGTATTTGGTGTACCTGCAGGCAAGCTTTTGGGTTTTCTGGTCTCAAACAGAGGCATTGAAGCTAATCCGGAGAAGATCAAGGCAATTACCTCTTTGGCTAAGCCAGCGTACATCAATGATGTTCAGCGACTGGCGAGTCGTGTTGCTGCTTTAAGCCGGTTCATAAGCCGGTTAGGTGAGAAGGCCCTACCGCTGTATCAGATGAAGAAGAAAACAGACACTTTGTCTAGAGTGATGCTGCTAATATTGCCTTTGAAGATTTAAAGAGACAGTTGTCTGAACCGCCGGTCCTTGCGGCTCCCATTGATAGAGAGCCATTGCTGTTATATGTGGCTGCTAACTCACGAGCCGTTAGTGTTGCCATTGTGGTGGAGCGCAAGGAGGCTGGCAAGGAGCATCCGGTTCAACGGCCGGCTTACTACATCAGTGAGGTGCTCATTGAGTCTAAACAAAGGTATCCACATTGGCAGAAACTTGTTTACGGAGTGTTCATGGCAAGCCGGAAGCTGAAGCAGTACTTCCAAGGTCATCCTATCACTGTGGTAAGTTCTGCCCCCTTGGGAGACATCATCCAGAATAGGGAGGCCACAGGACGAGTCGCTAAGTGGGCCATTGAGCTTGGGCCTCATGGTTTGAAGTACATGCCACGTACTGCTATTAAATCTCAAGCCTTGGTGGATTTTATCAATGATTGGACAGAGTTGCAGGCACCTGAGGAGAAGCCAGATAACACATATTGGACTATTCACTTTGATGGGTCCAGGCAGTTAGAAGGCTCGGGGGCTGGAGTCGTTTTAACTTCCCCCCGAGGTGACAATTTTTTTTATGTGCTTCGGCTTATGTTTCCTTGCACTAACAATGCAGCTGAGTATGAGGCCTTACTCCATGGTCTCTGGATGGCCAAAGAGATGAATTTGAGCCGTGTCAGGTGTTTGGGTGACTTTGATCTCGTGGCTCAACAGGTGTCAGGCAAGTGGGATTCCAAGGATCCCCTTATGGCGGCTTACCGTCGTGAAGTTGATGCTGTGGCTGGGCACTTCAAAGGTTATCAAGTGGAGCACATTGATCGAAGGAAGAATGAGGCGACCGATGCTTTAAGCCGGCTGGGATCTCAGCGTAAGCCGGTGCCGCCTAACACCTTTCTCGATGTTTTGCATAATCCTACATTAAGGTACCCACAGAGGAAGACCTAGCGATTGCCGGACCGGAGGCACAGCTGGTAGCAGCTCTTCACGTCATCCCGGATTGGACAGTGCCATATTTGGCCTACATGACCCGGGGAGAGTTGCCTGAGGATGAGACCTTGGCTAGACAAATCATCCGGCGGTCCAAATCCATGACAATTGTTCATGGTGAGTTACATCATCGCAGTGTCACTGGGGCGTTGCAACGTTGTGTGTTGCCTGCGGAGGGTCAGGAGATACTTCGTGAGATCCATTAAGGGGATTGCGGTCATCATGCTGGCTCAAAATCTCTCATGGCCAAGGCTTTCCGTCCTGGTTTCTAGTGGCTAACGGCTCATGCTGATGCGGAGGATCTGGTCAGTAAATGTGAAGGATGTCAGAAATTCTCACGACGAGCTCATGTGCCGGCTCAAGAGTTGAGGATGATTCCAATTACTTGGCTGTCCGCGATCTGGGGGCTTGATATGGTTGGGCCTTTCAAAAGGTCTAAGGATAAAAAGACGCACCTCCTGGTGGCGGTGGACAAGTTTACAAAGTGGGTTGAGGCAGAGCCGGTCAGTAAGTGTGATGCAGCCATGGCGGTTCACTTCATGAAAAAGGTGATTTTTAATTTTGGTTTTCCACACATCATCATAACTGATAATGGCACTAAACTCTCCAAAGGTGCCATGGAAGAGTTCTGTCAACGAGAACATATCCGGCTTGATGTTTCGGCTGTTGCTCATCCTCAATCCAGTGGTCAAGCAGAAAGAGCTAATCAGGAGATCTTGAAGGGTATCAAACCCCGGCTCTTGGTCCCCTTACAACGGATGCTGGGTTGTTGGGTGGAGGAGTTACCTTCTGTACTTTGGAGTATCAATACTACACCTAACAGATCTACGGGTTACACACCTTTCTTCATGGTGTACGGAGCAGAGGCGATCGCCAAGTGACATCCGGCATGACTCACCCCGCGTGGCGGCTTACATTGAGGCTGATAACGAAAAAGCTCGTCAGGATGCACTTGACTTGTTGGATGAAGAGCGAGACTTGGCAATAGCCCGCTCGGCGATTTACCAGCAAGACCTGCGCCGCTACCACAGCCGCCGGGTTAGGTCTAGAACCTTTCAGGAAGGTGATTTAGTGCTCCGGCTCATCCAGGATCAATCCGACATGCACAAGCTATCCCCTCCTTGGGAAGGACCCTTTGTGGTCAGCAAGAATCTGAACAACGGGTCATACTACCTTATCGATGTTCAAGAGCACAAAGACTCACGTAAGTCGGAGGAAGAGACCCGCCGGCCGTGGAACATCTCTCATCTTCGGCCTTACTATACTTGAGCCACCGGGTCTCAGGATGTATATATTTTGACGATATATATATTATATAAAGCAATAAAGCAGGACCTCTGTCCTTTTCATCCTCAAAAGTGTACATGCCTTTTTTATCATGTTGTTGAAACAACCAACAGGGAGCGGGTCATATCTGAATCCGGCTTTCCCTTTGGTCCGGCTTATGATTATATCTGAATCTAGCCATGATCACTTCGGGGCTTCCTGTTTAAACATAGGTCGTATTCGAACCAAATAGAACATAGCTGTCGATACCCTCTTGATCGGCATACTGCCAAACCCACTTGGGGGCTTCCTGATCATATCTGAATCATAGCTTAACCCCTTTGGGTCCGACGTGGATCGTATTCGAATCAGTGTCATTAAACAACTCTTATGGTCACTTGGGGGCTTCCTGTTCAAACATAGGTCGTATTCGAACCAAAGAGAACATAGCTGTCGATACCCACTTGATCGGCATCGCCAAAGCCACTGTGGGCTATATGATCGTATCCGAATCTTAGCTTAACCCCTTTGGAACGGTTCACTGATTGTATTCGAATCAGAAGCCTTTAAATTTTGTTTATTATTCATCATACTTTGTAAGTGTAAGTACTTGACTATCTTGAGGCCCTCTTGAAAGTACTATGGAGTGGTTCTTGTTCCACCGGGTTAATATTGGTCACCTCAGGTTGTTAAGTGCCAGGTGAGCATCATATGTGCCAACTTTCAGGAGTTAAATTTACCCTCATGGTTTGGGTCATATAAATCGGCGAGATTACCAAAAGGATCGCAGGTATGCTGTTGTGATTATGTTTAACAGATGTAATCATAAACCGGCCTTTATATGATGTTTTGGTTCACACTCCGGGTTATCAGTACCTTATGTGACCCCTGATGCGATAAGTCGCTAAGGGAATTCTATTTGTTTTATATGCAGGACAAGGCAAGAAATTTTTTGTTTAAAGGAAATAGAAATCAATATAAGCTGGAAGTATATAGCAATGGCGGCTTAAGGAAGTATTGAGCGCCATAAACATGCGCGAAGGCATGGCAAAAATCGAGAGGTTTTTCTAACCAATTACAAGACTCCCCGAGTCTGAATAATGAAGCATTGTTTTCACAAAGACATAAACATATGACGCCTGGCGGTTCACTCCTTTGGTTGGCTTGAAGATTCCGGGTTATCCTTCTCCACCTCTCCGTCGATTGCCCTGTCCTAGAAGGTGGACGATGCCCAGTCAATGTCACTCAAAGCTTCAAACTCAGCTTCGTCATCTATTAAACCGGCTGGGTTGACTTCAGGGGCAAAGGTATGCTTACGGATTGGAGGGATCAGGCTGATGTCGTCATAAAGAGGTGTTGGGATTCTCCGATTCTCGCTGTCATAACCCGGCTGATATTTGGTGAGATCAGTGTCATTCCCAATAAGAGTAGCCACAGGGCGTATATCTTTGACACAGGCGGTGAAATCATTTTCATCAAACAAGGTCCCATCCTCCTTCAAACTCGGGTATCCAAGAGCGAGATCGGCCGGGTCTAGTTCTGGCATCCATGCTTTAGCCCGGCTCAACGCGGCTATGGCCCCGGCTCTTGCAGACGCCCGCCTTAGTTCTTGGACCCGCTGAGGTAACACAGCAAGCCGCTTCAGCACATCTTGCAGGAGATGAGGAACGTCATTTGATAAGGCTACAACGGCCAAAGCACGTTGTGACCCGGTGTAGAGCTGTTCCACCAAAGTATAAACCGCCTTCAGCTTGGTCACATGTTCTCCTTGAGGTTTTTGCTCCTGGGGCCTGCATTATTAAACATAAGGTGAGTCGGAGGTAACAATTGAAGTAATCATTGAAAGAAGGTTTGCAATATTTAAGGTTTGTATGAGTAACTTACCAAAGATTGCTGAGACCATTTGAGATATTTGGCGCTTTAAGCCGGATAGCTCGGCTGTTGTTTCCGCAAGTGATGCTTCTGCTGTCTCGGCCCGGGTCACCAGTGAGGCCTTTTCATCAGCCCAGGTTTTCTTCTCCGCTTCAAAATTTTTCTTCAACTTCTCTTGTTCAGAGACGCTGAATTCAAACTTGGAGTTGGCCTTTTGAATTTCAAGTTCCGGAGCGGCCAGGCGGTTTTTCAGGTCCGCAATCTCCGATTCAAATTGACTTATGGTGGCCTGCATTGGTGTCGGGTTATAGTCAGAATCATTGTAAGATAACATTAAGTCCCAAGCACTTTGCAAGCAAAGGTACTTTACACTTGGGGGCTAATGTATACTGAAGAACTTTAAATTACTACGCCGGTTCATGGAAATTAAGTCCAAGCACTTTGCAAGCAAAGATACTTGACACTTGGGGGCTAATGTGTATCGCCAGTTCAAAGTATCATGCTACCATCGGGTTAAATATCTTCTTCCTAAGCCGGACAAGCAGTGCTAGGCAGTTTTCTAAAGTCTACATCATATTTACTTATAAGCAATAGACTTGGGGGCTGGTACAGTAAGTATGGTTAAGGAAAAGTAGCATAAGTCATACCTCAGATTTTTGCTGTATCTGCTTCACCATGTCAATTTCCAGGTCACGGCTGCTATGTACTTGACTAATATAGCCAGAGACGATCTCCCCAATACTCAAATGAGTGTAGTCAGCAATGTCTAACTTGGCCTTTCGGCGCTCCAAAAGCTCCTCCTTGGCAGAGCACTTGGCAAGGACAGTGGGCTGACCCGGCTCAACAAACTGAGTCTTGAGAATCTCAACTTCCGGATCAATTGTCTTGGCCGGGCTAGGAGTTTCCGGTTTATCAGAACCACCGAGAGTTTCTTCAGCGGGCGGATCAGAGGTTGGTGCTGGAATGTCATAAACCAGTTCAGGCGGCGGCTGATGAGTGGAAGCGTCAGGGGCAACTGTGCCAAGCTCCGGTTCAGTAGCGACAGGGTCTTGGGCCGGCTTATTTTTCTTCACTTTCTTCCCGGGCTTCACTTGCACGCTGTGGACAAAGCAGAAGAGTGAGTACAGAAGCATGAGTAAGGTAAAGCATAAGGCAGGCAGATTTACATTACCCGGGGGCGGTCTTGAAAGCCGGCATGTTGGATTGCATAGACTCGCCGGAGGAAGGAGAGGTATCCTGATAATTGGAGTCAGAGGAATTGAGAGGTTGACGAATTAAGCCCGCCAAAGGTAAAACAGAACGTAAATCGGAGATAACCTCATTCCGACGCTTCCTGGTTACGTCAGGTAAGCCGGAGGAGAGCTCTGCATCCTTGCTGGTCCGGGTCTGCCTCCGGCTTTCATAAAGATGTTGCTTCAAAAGAAAATTGAGGATCTTGGTAAGCCAAAGGATGTGAAAATCTTACTTTCCGGGTCACTCTTCGAATTTTCTGTCACGACAAAGGCTCGGAGTCGGAGGAGATTATAGTTACCTCTTCCTCGACGGCTTGGCTGTTTCCCGTGTCTTCCTGAAAGGAGTTAATGTTAGTAAGGTGATGATAAAAGAGTCAAGAGAGTTAAAAGTTACCTCTTCTTCATCGTCATCAGTATCGTCAAGTTTCAACATATCTGAAGCGCTTGGCTTCCTCTTCTTAGAAGTTCCTATTTTGGCGGCTTTCCTTTCAGCTCTCTTGGCCGCTCTGGCTTGTTTGGCAGCCTCATGATCATACTTGACCTTCCAGAAGTTGTCATTTGCCTGTGAAAAATGATAAAGGGTTATGAGTAAAAACAAGGTATAACACAGTAAAGAGTAATTGTTGAGGTTGATGACTCACTGCAGGGGCCGGGTTCTTCTTGCAGAAAGGAAGTAAGCCGAAGGCATTACTAGTCACCGTGCCCTCTTTCAACAAAGACTGGGTTGTAGCCTCCACCGCATCATCTGGTAAGTCGTCGGGACTATGACTCAGTGGGTCATCCTTCTCGCCTGAGTAGATAGACATTAAGCCGGGTCGGCGGCTTAATGGAATCACTCGCCAAGAAACCCAGACTTGGACCAGGTCGATGCCATCTAAGCCGTTCCCCAAAAGAGCAGACGTTCTTAATAGTGGGAGTGAGTGGCAGACATTCAACAGCAGTCAATTTATCCGGCAGCGGGTGGTTGGATTCAAGGCGCAAGGCGTGGAAGCCGGGCAGCGGGTTTTCACCAGCCGGAGAAGTGTCCTGGCAGTAGAACCACGTCTGGTTCCAATCCTTTGGATGACTCGGCAGTTCGGCATAAGGAAAAAGGCAGTCTCTCCGCCGCTGAATCGAGATGCCACCAAGTTCTAGACTGGGCCCGTTGGCGCGTTTGTTCTGTCGGTTTAAATAAAACAATTCTCTAAATAAAAGTAAGTTGGGCTCTTCTCCAAGGTACACCTCGCAGAAGACTTGGAAGTTGCAAATATTTGACATGGAATTGGGCCCGATGTCTTGAGGTCTTAAGTCAAAGAATTGCAAAACATCCCTGAAGAATTTTGAACCGGGTGGAGCAAATCCCCGGCTCATATGATCAGTAAAAATGATCACCTCCCCCTCTTTGGGTTGAGGTTTCTCCTCGGACGGGTCAGGAGCACGATAAGACATGACCTCCTTCTTGGGAAGATAGCCTGACTTCACAAAATCAGACAATGTGCTCTCCGTGACAGTGGACTTGACCCAGTTACAGGTCACCGGAGGTTTGGGAGCCTTGGGTGCCATTGTGCAAATTGAAGCCTATGACAAAGTAAAAATTTCCGATTCAATTTATAACCCGGAGGAGGGCATTATTAATTTATTCAAAATGGTGGCTTAAGAAGGGGCCTAATGACATATGGGTAACTATGCAGTGGTATTTAAGCCACTACATGTGTCAAAGGCAATTAAATTTTCTTAAGTCGCCGGAAGCAAGCAAGGTTGACAAAACAGTGTCATTGTCTTAAACCAGCCATATGGACTGTTGTGGTTAAATAGATTCAACAGATGCAGTTTTTGGCTAAGTGTGGAACAAACAGGTCTAAGACAGAAAAGAAAAGGGACTTACAGATGCAGGGCTGCGGCGGAGGTTCGTCACGTTTCTCTGGTCAGATTCAGGTCGATGTAGCGGTCTGAGTTGGTGAAGACGAGGAGCTCGACGGCGGCGGCGGCGGCGGAGCTCGAGTAACAGAGAGGCAGGGAGAGGATGAAGACGACTGAGGGAGAAAATGAAAAGGACCTAGGTCGAGCCTATTTATAAGGAAGGACCGACTGGGACGGTGCGAGAAACGAGGAGATTGAACATCATTATCCAGCGACCCCGACGCCTCGGGTTTTGGGACGGTCAATAAAGGCAAAGATCCGTTGAAGATATGGCAGAATAAAATAGGGATTTAATTGGAGATGACGTCACGGCGGGTTAACACGGATCCAGAAGATGACGTCACGACGGGTTATGACCTTTGCACTGAGAGAAGACAGAAAGGCTTGTTTTTAAGGTATTTTAAGATTGACATGAACCGGTTCAAGTCAATCCTGGGCCTAATGTTGGGGATATAACTATTTGTGTAAGCTGCCCAGGAGGGGCCGGGTTACGCAAAGAAGAACTCATCAGAAGAAGCCCAAGACCAAGCAAGAAGATGGCGGTTCAATAAAGGGTCTAAGGCCCACAGGCGACTTAAGTCCCATAGTGGTAAACCGCCATCATGGCATGACTTGTAACATAAGGTAGAATTAACTAGTCACCGAGCCGGACAATGTCTATGAGCCGGCCGGGACTCTGTAGGCCGCAGGGCGTCAACCCGTGTATATAAGGGGACGACCCGCGGCGGCTTAGGGCAAGAAACAAATCATCGAGAGCCGGGCATAGCGTATTTCGCTCATCGAAACCTCGGCAATACCAACCCAACTAGACGTAGGCCTTACCTTCACCGTAAGGGGCCGAACTAGTATAAACCCTCTCGTGTCCTTTGTCCCGATTAACCCCTTTAAGCTTCCTAGTTGCGATGGCTCCACGACTAAGTCCTTGCAAGAGGACATCTGCCGTGACAATTCCACTACTAGTGTCCGAATGTCATAATCATACTCTACTAGATATGGTGCGATCTATGATGTCTCTTACTGATTTACCGCTATCGTTTTGGGGTTATGCTTTAGAGATGGCTGCATTCACGTTAAATAGGGCACCATCAAAATCCGTTGAGATGACGCCTTATGAACTGTGGTTTGGCAAGAAACCAAAGTTGTCGTTTCTTAAAGTTTGGGGCTGCGATGCTTATGTGAAAAAGCTTCAACCTGATAAGCTCGAACCCAAATAAGAGAAATGTGTCTTCATAGGATCCCCAAAGGAGACTATTGGGTACACCTTCTATCACAGTTCCGAAGGCAAGACTTTTGTTGCTAAATTCAGAAGCTTTCTAGAGAAGGAGTTTCTCTCAAAAGAAGTGAGTGGGAGGAAAGTAGAACTTGATGAGGTAACTGTACCTGCTCCCTTATTGGAAAGTAGCTCATCACAAAAATCTGTTCCTGTGACGCCTACACCAATTAGTGAGGAAATTAATGATGATGATCATGGAACTTCAGATCAATTTGCTTGTTACTGAACCTCGTAGATCAACCAGAGTAAGATCCGCACCAGAGTGGTACGGTAATCTTGTTCTGGAAGTCATGTTATTAGACCATGATGAACCTACGAACGATGAAGAAGCGATGGTGAGCCCAGATTCCGTGAAATGGCTTGAGGCCATGAAATCTGAGATGGGATCCATGTATGAGAACAAAGTGTGGACTTTGGTTGACTTTCCCGATGATCGGCAAGCAATTGAGAATAAATGGATCTTCAAGAAGAAGACTGACGCTTACGGTAATGTTATTGTCTATAAAGCTCGACTTGTTGCGAAAGGTTTTCGACAAGTTCAAGGGATTGACTACGATGAGACCTTCTCACCAGAAGCGATGCTTAAGTCTGTCCGAATCATGTTAGCAATTGCCGCATTTTATGTTTATGAAATTTGGCAAATGGATGTAAAAACTGCATTCCTGAATGGATTTCTGGAAGAAGAGTTGTATATGATGCAACCGGAAGGTTTTGTCGATGCAAAGGGAGCTAACAAAGTGTGCAAGCTCCAAATGATCCATTTATGGACTGGTGCAAGCCTCTCGGAGTTGGAATAAACGCTTTGATAGTGTGATCAAAGCATTTTGTTTTATCTGAGACTTTTGGAGAAGCCTGTATTTACAAGAAAGTGAGTGGGAGCTCTGTAGCATTTCTGATATTATATGTGGATGACATATTGCTGATCGGAAATGACATAGAATTTCTGGATAGCATAAAGGGATACTTGAATAAGAGTTTTCAATGAAAGACCTCGGTGAAGATGCTTATATATTGGGCATCAAGACCTATAGAGATAGATCAAGACGCTTAATTGGACTTTCACAAAGCACATACCTTGACAAAGTTTTAAAGAAGTTCAAAATGGATCAAGCAAAGAAAGGATTCTTGACTGTGTTACAAGGTGTGAGGTTGAGTAAGACTCAATGCCCGACCACTGCAGAAGATAGAGAGAAAATGAAAGATGTTCCCTATGCTTCAGCCATAGGCTCTATCATGTATGCAATGCTAAGTACCAGACCTGATGTGTGCCTTGCTATAAGTCTAGCAAGGAGGTACCAAAGTAATCCAGGAATGGATCACTGGATAGCGGTCAAGAACATCCTGAAATACCTGAAAAGGACTAAGGATATGTTTCTCGTTTATGGAGGTGACAAAGAGCTCCTCGTAAATGGTTACGTTGATGCAAGCTTTGACACTGATCCGGACAATTCTAAATCGCAAACCGGATACGTGTTTACATTGAACGATGGAGCTGTCAGTTGGTGTAGTTCTAAACAAACCGTCGTGGCGGGATCTACGTGTGAAGCGGAGTACATAGCTGCTTCGGAAGCAACAAATGAAGGAGTCTGGATGAAGGAGTTCATATCCGATCTAGGTGTCATACCTAGTGCAACGGGTCCAATGAAAATCTTTTGTGACAATACTGGTGCAATTACCTTGGCGAAGGAATCCAGATTTCACAAGAGAACCAAGCACATCAAGAGACACTTCAATTCCATCCGGGATTTAGCCCAGGTGGGAGACATAGAAATTTGCAAGATACATACGGATCTGAATGTTGCGCACTGCTGACTAAGCCTCTTCCACGAGCAAAACATGATCAGCGCCAAGGCTCCATGGGTGTTAGAATCATTCTTGTGTAATCTAGATTATTGATTTGTAGTGCAAGTGGGGAATTTGAAGGAAATATGCCCTAGAGGAAATAATAAAGTTATTATTTATTTCCTCATATCATGATAAATGTTTATTATTCATGCTAGAATTGTATTAACCGGAAACATAATACATGTGTGGATACATAGACAAACATAGTGTCACTAGTATGCCTCTACTTGACTAGCTCGTTGGTCAAAGATGGTTATGTTTCCTAGCCATTGACATGAGTTGTCATTTGATTAACGGGATCACATCATTAGGAGAATGATGTGATTGACTTGACCCATTCCGTTAGCTTAGCACTCGATTGTTTAGTATGTTGCTATTGCTTTCTTCATGACTTATACATGTTCCTATGACTATGAGATTATGCAACTCCGTTTACGGAGGAACACTTTGTGTGCTACCAAACGTCACAACGTAACTGGGTGATTATAAAGGTGCTCTACAGGTGTCTCCGAAGGTACTTGTGGGGTTGGCGTATTTCGAGATTAGGATTTGTCACTCTGATTATCGGAGAGGTATCTCTGGGCCCTCTCGGTGATGCACATCACTTAAGCCTTGCAAGCATTGCAATTAATGAGTTAGTTGCGGGATGATGTATTACAGAACGAGTAAAGAGACTTGCCGGTAACGAGATTGAACTATGTATTGATATACCAACGATCGAATCTCGGGCAAGTAACATACCGATGACAAAGGGAACAACGTATGTTGTTATGCGGTCTGACCGATAAAGATCTTCGTAGAATATGTGGGAGCCAATATGTGCATCCAGGTTCCACTATTGGTTATTGACCGGAGATATGTCTCGGTCATGTCTACATAGTTCTCGAACCCGTAGGGTCCGCACGCTTAACGTTTCAACGACAGTTATATTATGAGTTTATATGTTTTGATGTACCGAAGGTTTTTCGGTGTCCCGGATGTGATCACGGACATGACGTGGAGTCTCGAAATGGTCGATACATGAAGATTGATATATTGGAAGCCTATGTTTGGATATCAGAAGTGTTCCGGGTGAAATCGGGATTTTACCGGAGTACCGAGGGGTTACCGGAACTCCCCCGGGGCTTAATGGGCCATAGTGGGCCTTGTGGAGAAGAGGAGAGGCGGCCAAGGCAGGGCCGTGCACCCCTCCACCCCTAGTCCGAATAGGACAAGGAGAGGGGGGCGGCGCCCCCTTTCCTTCCTCTCTCCCTCCTCTTTCCCCCTCCACTCCTAGTCCAACAAGGAAAAGGGAGGGAGTCCTACTCCCGGTAGGAGTAGGACTCCTCCTTGAAGGAAATATGCCCTAGAGGCAATAATAAAGTTATTATTTATTTCCTTATATCATGGTAAATGTTTATTATTCATGCTAGAATTGTATTAACCGGAAACATAATACACGTGTGAATACATAGACAAACAGAGTGTCACTAGTATGCCTCTACTTCACTATCTCGTTAATTAAAGATGGTTATGTTTCCTAACCATATACATGAGTTGTCATTTGATTAACGGGATCACATCATTAGGAGAATGATGTGATTGACTTGACCCATTCTGTTAGCTTAGCACACGATCGTTTAGTATGTTGCTATTGCTTTCTTCAAGACTTATACATGTTCCTATGACTATGAGATTATGCAACTCCCATTTACCGGAGGAACACTTTGTGTGCTACCAAACATCACAACGTAACTGGGTGATTATAAAGGTGCTCTACAGGTGTCTCCGACGGTACTTGTTGGACTGGCGTATTTCGAGATTACGATTTGTCACTCCGATTGTCGGAGAGGTATCTCTGGGCCCTCTCGGTAACGCACATCACTTAAGCCTTGCAAGCATTGCAACTAATGAGTTAGTTGCGGGATGATGTATTACGGAACGAGTAAAGAGACTTGTCGGTGACGAGATTGAACTAGGTATTGAGATACCGACGATCAAATCTCGGGCAAGTAACATACCGATGACAAAGGGAACAACATATGTTGTTATGCGGTCTGACCAATAAAGATCTTCGTAGAATATGTGGGAGCCAATATAAGCATCCAGGTTCCGCTATTGGTTATTGACCGGAGACATGTCTCGGTCATGTCTACATAGTTCTCGAACCCATAGGGTCCGCACGCTTAACGTTTCGATGACAGTTATATTATGTGTTTATATGTTTTGATGTACCGAAGGTTGTTCGGAGTCCCGGATGTGATCATGGACATGACGAGGAGTCTCGAAATGGTCGAGACAAGAATATTGATATATTGGAAGCCTATGTTTGGATATCGGAAGTGTTCCGGGTGAACTCGGGATTTTTACCGGAGTACCGGGAGGTTACCGGAACCCCCTGGGAACTTAATGGGCCTTAGTGGGCCTAGGTGGAAGAGAGGAGAGGCGGCTAGGGCTGGGCCGCCGCCCTCCCCCCCCAGTCGGAATTGGACAAGGAGAGGGTGGCGGCGCCCGCCCTTCCTTCTTCTCCTCCACTCTTTCCCCCTCCCAAGTCCTAATCCTACTAGGAAAGGGGGGGGGAGTCCTACTCCCAATGGGAGTAGGACTCCTCCCGGCGCGCCCTCTCCCTTGGCCGGCCGCACCCCCCTTGCTCCTTTATATACGGGGGCAGGGGGGCACCCTAGACACAACAATTGATCGGTTTCATCTTTTAGTCGTGTGCGGTGCCCCCCTCCACCATAGTCCACCTCGATAGTACTGTAGCGGTGCTTAGGCGAAGCCCTGTGTCAGTAGAACATCAACATCGTCACCAGCCGTCGTGCTGACGAAACTCTCCCTCAACACTCGGCTGGATCGGAGTTCGAGGGACGTCATCGGGCTGAACGTGTGCTGAACTCGGATGTGCCGTGCGTTCGGTACTTGATCGGTCGAATCGTGAAGACGTACGACTACATCAACCGTGTTGTGCTAACGCTTCCGCTTTCGGTCTACGAGGGTACGTGGACAACACTCTCCCCTCTCGTTGCTATGCATCACCATGGTCTTGCGTGTGCGTAGGAATTTTTTTGAAATTACTACGTTACCCAACAGTGGCATCCGAGCCAGGTTTTATGCGTAGATGTCATATGCACGATTAGAACACAAGTGAGTTGTGGGCGATATAAGTCATACTGCTTACCAGCATGTCATACTTTGGTTCAGCGGTATTGTTGGATGAAGCGGCCTGGACCGACATTACGCGTACGCTTACACGAGACTGGTTCTACCGACGTGCTTTGCACATAGGTGGCTGGCGGGCGTTAGTTTCTCCAACTTTAGTTGAACCGAGTGTGGCTACGCCCGGTCCTTGCGAAGGTTAAAACAACACCAACTTGACAAACTATCATTGTGGTTTTGATGCGTAGGTAAGAACGGTTCTTGCTAAGCCCAAAGAGCAGCCACGTAAAACTTGCAACAACAAAGTAGAGGACGTCTAACTTGTTTTTGCAGGGCATGTTGTGATGTGATATGGTCAAGACATGATGCTAAATTTTATTGTATGAGACGATCATGTTTTGTAACCGATTTATCGGCAACTGGCAGGAGCCATATGGTTGTCGCTTTATTGTATGCAATGCAATCGCTACTGTAATGCTTTACTTTATCACTAAGCGGTAGCGATAGTCGTAGAAGCATAAGATTGGCGCGACGACAACGATGCTACGATGGAGATCAAGGTGTCGTGCCGGTGAAGATGGTGATCATGACGGTGCTTCGGAGATGGAGATCACAAGCACAAGATGATGATGGCCATATCATATCACTTATATTGATTGCATGTGATGTTTATCTTTTATGCATCTTATCTTGCTTTGATTGACGGTAGCATTATAAGATGATCTCTCACTAAATTTCAAGATAAAAGTGTTCTCCCTGAGTATGCACCGTTGCCAAAGTTCGTCGTGCCGAGATACCATGTGATGATCGGGTGTGATAAGCTCTACGTCCATCTACAACGGGTGCAAGCCAGTGGTGCACACTGAATACTCGAGTTAAGCTTGATGAGCCTAGCATATGCAGATATGGCCTCGGAACACTGAGACCGAAAGTTCGAGCGTGAATCATATAGTAGATATGATCAACATAGTGATGTTCACCATTCAAAGCTACTCCATTTCACGTCATGATCGGTTATGGTTTAGTTGATTTGGATCACGTGATCACTTAGATGATTAGAGAGATGTTTATCTAAGTGGGAGTTCTTAAGTAATATGATTAAATTGAACTTAAATTTATCATGAACTTAGTACTGGTAGTATTAGCATGTCTATGTTGTAGATCAATAGCTCGCGTTTAGCTCCCCTGTTTTATATGTTCCTAGAGAAAAATAAGTTGAAAGATGTTAGTAGCAAAGATGCGGACTAGCTCCGTGTTCTGAGGATTATCCTCACTGCTGCGCAGAAGTATTATGTCCTTGATGCACCGCTAGGTGATAGAACTATTGCAAGAGCAGATGTAGACGTTTTGAACGTTTTGACAAAAGCTCGGTATGATAACTACTTGATAGTTTAGTGCACCATGCTTTACGTCTTAGAACCGGGACTTCAAAAATGTTTTGAGCATGCATGGAGCATATAAGATGTTCCAAGAGTTGAAATTGGTATTTCATACTCATGCCCGTGTCGAGAGGTATGAGACCTCTGACATTACTTTGCCTACAAGATGGAGGAGAATAGCTCAATCAGTAAGCATTTGCTCAGATTGTCTGAGTACTACAATCATTTGAATCAAGTGGGAGTTAATCTTCCAGATAAGATAGTGATTGACAAGGTTCTCTAGTCACTATCACCAAGTTGCTAGAACTTCGTGATGAACTATAATATGCAAGGGATAACGGAAACGATTCCCAAGCTCTTCGTGATGCTGAAATCGACGAAGGTAGAAATCAAGAAAAAACATCAAGTGTTGATGGTTAACAAGACCACTAGTTTCAAGAAAAGGACAAAGGGAAAAAGGGAAACTTCAAGAAGAACGGCAAGCAAGTTGCTGCTCAAGTGAAAAAACCCAAGTCTGGACCTAAGCCTGAAACTGAGTGCTTCTACTGCAAAGGAATTGATCACTGGAAGCGGAACTACCCCAAGTATTTGGCGGATAAGAAGGATGGCAAAGTGAACAAAGGTATATTTGATATACATGTTATTGATGTGTACTTTACTAGTGTTTATAGCAACCCCTAAGTATTTGAGACTAGTTCAGTTGCTATGATTAGTAACTCGAAACGGGAGTTGTAGAATAAACAGAGACTAGTTAAGGGTGAAGTGACGATGTGTGTTGGAAGTGGTTCCAAGATTGATATGATCGTCATCGCACACTCCCTATACTTTCAGGATTAAGTGTTGAACCTAAATAAGTGTTATTTGGTGTTTGCGTTGAGCATGAATATGATTTGATTATGTTTATTGCAATACGATTATTCATTTAAGTTAGAGAACAATTGTTGTTCTGTTTACATGAATAAAACCTTCTATGGTCATACACACCAACGAAAATGGTTTCTTGGATCTCGATCGTAGTGATACACATATTCATAATATTGAAGCCAAAAAGATGAAGAGTTAATAATGATAGTGCAACTTATTTGTGGCACTGCCGTTTAGGTCATATTGGTGTAAAGCGCATGAAGAAACTCCATGTTGATGGGCTTTTGGAATCACTTGATTACGAATCACTTGATGCTTGCGAACCATGCCTCTTGGGCAAGATGACTAAAACGCCGTTCTCCGGAACAATGGAGCGAGCAACAGATTTGTTGGAAATCATACATACTGATGTATGTGGTCCGATGAATATTAAGGCTCACGGCAAGTATCATTATTTTCAGACCTTCATAGATGATTTGAGCAAATATGGGTATATCTACTTGATGAAACATAAAGTCTAAAACATTTGAAAAGTTCATATAATTTTAGAGTGAAGTAGAAAATCATCGTAACAAGAAAATAAAGTTTCTACGATATGATCGTGGAGGAGAATATTTGAGTTACGAGTTTGGCCTTCAGTTAAAACAATGTGAAATAGTTTCACTACTCACGCCACCTGGAACACCACAGTGTGATGGTGTGTCCGAACATCGTAACCATACTTTATTAGATATAGTGCAACCTATGATGTTTCTTACAGATTTACCACTACAGTTTTGGGGTTATGCATTAGAGACAGCTGCATTCACGTAAAATAGGGCACCATCTAAATCTGTTGAGACGACACTATATGAACTGTGGTTTGGCAAGAAACCAAAGTTGTCGTTTCTTAAAGTTTGGGGTTGTGATGCTTATAAGAAAAAGTTTCATCCCGATAAGCTTAGACCCAAACCGGAGAAATATGTCTTCATAGGATACCCAAAGGAGACAGTTGGGTACACCTTCTATCACAGATCCGAAGGCAAGATATTCGTTGCTAAGAATGGATCCTTTCTGGAGAAGGAGTTTCTCTCGAAAGAAGTGAGTGGGTGGAAAGTAGAACTTGATGAGGTAAATGTACCTGCTCACTTATTGGAAAGTGGTTCATCACAGAAATCTGTTCATGTGACTCCTACACCAATTAGTGAGGAAGCTAATGATGATGATCATGTAACTTCAGATCAAGTTACTACCGAACCTCATAGGTAAACCAGAGTGAGATCCGCACCAGAGTGGTATGGTAATCCTGTTCTGGAGGTCATGTTACTTGACCATGACGAACCTACAAACTATGAGGAAGCGATGATGAGCCCAGATTCCGTGAAATGGCTTGAGGCCATGAAATCTGAGATGAGATTTATGTATGAGAAC
This sequence comes from Aegilops bicornis, assembly GCA_021605145.1. Taxonomy (NCBI): domain Eukaryota; kingdom Viridiplantae; phylum Streptophyta; class Magnoliopsida; order Poales; family Poaceae; genus Aegilops; species Aegilops bicornis. The sequence goes on from CM038675.1 coordinate 332,534,065, forward strand.
AAAGTATGGACTTTGATTGACTTGCCCAATGATCGGCGAGCCACTGAGATTAAATGGATCTTCAAGAGGAAGGCAGACGCTGATAGTAGTGTTACTATCTACAAAGCTAGAATTGCCGCAAAAGGTTTTCGACAAGTTCAAGGTGTTGACTACGATGAGAGTTTCTCACTCGTATCTATGCTTAAGTCTGTCCGAGTCATGTTAGCAATTGCCGAATTTTATGAAATACAGGCAAAATGGATAAACAAAACTACATTCCTTAATGGATTTATTAAAGAAGAGTTGTATATGATGCAACCAGAAGGTTTTGTCAATCCTAAAGGTGCTAACAAAATATGCAAGCTCCAAATGATCCATCTATGGACTGGTGCAAGCATCTCGGAGTTGGAATATACGCTTTGATAAGTTGATCAAAGGATATAGTTTTATCTGAGACTTGCGGTGAAGCCTGTATTTACAAGAAAGTGAGTGGGAGCACTACAGCATTTCTGATAAGTATATGTGTATGACATATTTTTGATCGGAAATAATGTAGAATTATTATGCAAAGCATAAAGGAGTGTTTGAAAGGAGTTTTTCAAAGAAAGACCTCGGAGAAGCTGCTTACATATTGAGCATCAAGATCTATAGAGATAGATCAAGACGCTTGATAAGTTTTTTCAATGAGTACATACCTTGACAAGATTTTGAAGTAGTTCAAAATGGAACAGTCAAAGAAAGAGTTCTTGCCTGTGTTACAAGGTGTGAAATTGAGTAAGACGCAAAGCCCGACCACGACAGAAGATAGAAAGAGAATGAAAGTCATTCCCTATGCCTTGGCCATAGGTTCTATAAAGTATGCCATGTTGTGTACCAGATCTATTGTATACCCTACACTGATTTTGACAAGGGAGTACAATAGTCTTCTAGGAGTGGATCACTGGACAGCGGTCAAAATTTTCTCGATTATGGAGGTGACAAAAAGGTTCGTCGTAAAGGGTTACGTCGATGAAAATTTTGACACTGATCCAGATGACTCTAAGTCTCAATCTGGATACATATTGAAAGAGGGAACAATTAGCTAGAGTAGCTCCGTGCAGAGCATTGTTGACATAGAAATTTGCAAAATACATACGGATCTGGATGTGGCAGACCCGTTGACTAAACTTCTCTCACAAGCAAAACATGATCACACCTTAGTACTCTTTGGGTGTTAATCACATAGCGATGTGAACTAGATTATTGACTCTAGCAAACCCTTTGGGTGTTGGTCACATGACGATATGAACTATGGGTGTTAATCACATGGTGATGTGAACTATTGGTATTAAATCACATGGTGATGTGAACTAGATTATTGACTCTAGTGCAAGTGGGAGACTGAAGAAAATATGCCCTAGAGGCAATAATAAAGTTATTATTTATTTCCTTATATCATGATAAATGTTTATTATTCATGCTAGAATTGTATTAACCGGAAACATAATACATGTGTGAATACATAGACAAGCAGTGTCACTAGTATGCCTCTACTTGACTAGCTCGTTAATTAAAGATGGTTATGTTTCCTAACCATAGACATGAGTTGTCATTTGATTAATCGGGATCACATCATTAGGAGAATGATGTGATTAACTTGACCCATTCCGTTAGCTTAGCACATGATCGTTTAGTATGTTGCTATTGCTTTCTTCATGACTTATACATGTTCCTATGACTATGAGATTATGCAACTCCGTTCTGGAGGAACACTTTGTGTGCTACCAAACGTCACAAAGTAACTGGGTGATTATAAAGGTGCTCTCTGGTGTCTCGAAGGTACTTGTTGGGTTGGCGTATTTCGATATTAGGATTTGTCACTCCGATTGTCGGAGTGGTATCTCTGGGCCCTCTTGGTAATGCACATCACTTAAGCATGGCAAGCATTGCAACTAATGAGTTAGTTGCGGGATGATGTATTACGGAACGAGTAAAGAGACTTGCCGGTTACGAGATTGAACTAGGTATTGAGATACCGATGATCGAATCTCGGGCAAGTAACATACCGATGACAAAGGGAACAACGTATGTTGTTATGTGTCCTGACCGATAAAGATCTTCGTAGAATATGTGGGAGCCAATATGAGCATCCAGGTTCCGCTATTGGTTATTGACCGGAGACATGTCTCGGTCATGTCTACATAGTTCTCGAACACGTAGGGTTCGCACGCTTAACGTTTCGATGATAGTTATATTATGAGTTTATATGTTTTGATGTACCGAAGGTTGTTCGGAGCCTCGGATGTGATTATGGACATGACGAGGAGTCTCAAAATGGCCGAGACATGAAGATTGATATATTGGAAGCCTATGTTTGGATATCAGAACTGTTTCGGGTGAAATCGGATTTTGTCGAGTACCGGAGGTTACCGGAACCCCGGGAACTTAATGGGCCTTAGTGGGCCTAGGTGGAAGAGAGGAGAGGCGGCTAGGGCTGGGCCGCGCGCCCCTCCCCCCAGTCCGAATAGGACAAGGAGAGGGGGGCGGCGCCCCCCCCCCTTCCTTCTTCTCCTCCACTCTTTCCCCCTCCCAAGTCCTAATCCAACTAGGAAGGGGGGGTCCTACTCCCGGTGGGAGTAGGACTCCTCCCGGCGTGCCCTCTCCCTTGGCCGGCCGCACCCCCCCCCTTGCTCCTTTATATACGGGGGCAGGGGGCACCCTAGACACAACAATTGATCTGTTTGAACTTTTAGCCGTGTGCGGTGCCCCCCTCCACCATAGTCCACCTCGAGCACATCAGAAGCGGTGCTTAGGCGAAGCCCTGCGTCGGTAGAACATCAAAATCATCACCACGCCGTCGTGCTGACGAAACTCTCCCTCAACACTAAGCTGGATCGGAGTTCGAGGGACGTCATCGGGCTGAAAGTGTGCTGAACTCGAAAGTGACGTGCGTTCGGTACTTGATCGGTCGGATCGTGACGACGTACGACTACATCAACCGCGTTGTGCTAACGCTTCCGCTTTCGGTCTACGAGGGTACGTGGACAACACTCTCCCCTCTCGTTGCTATGCATCACCATGATCTTGCGTGTGCGTAGGAATTTTTTTGAAATTACTACGTTCCCTAACACTCCTGGCGCGCCCCCTCTTGGCCGGCCGCACCTCTCCCCTTGCTCCTTTATATACGGGGGCAGGGGGCACCCTAGAGACACAATAATTGATCGTTTGATCTTTTAGCCATGTGCGGTGCCCCCTTCCACCATAGTCCACCTCGATATCAGAAGCGGTGCTTAGGCGAAGCCCTGCGTCGGTAGAACATCATCATCGTCACCACAACGTCGTGCTGACGAAACTCTCCCTCAACACTCGGCTGGATCGGAGTTCGAGGGACGTCATCGGGCTGAACGTGTGCTGAACTCGGAGGTGCCGTGCGTTCGGTACTTGATCGGTCGGATCGTGAAGATGTACGACTACATCAACCGCGTTGTGCTAACGCTTCCGCTTTCGGTCTACGAGGGTACGTGGACAAGACTCTCCCCTCTCGTTGCTATGCATCATCATGATCTTGCGTGTGCGTGGGAATTTTTTCGAAATTACTACGTTCCCCAACACCTGGTTCGAGCGTACTTAACACAAAAACCAAGCTCGTCAAATTCAACAGTGATAGGATTTTCACGAGTGAAGCAACGAACGAAAATAAGATTCTTAATAAGATGAGGAGGCACAAGTATGTTAGACAAAGATAATGGCATAGAATTAGAAGGAAAATAAGTGTGCCCGACGTGTGTGATAGGAAGTGTGGAACCGTCGCCGACAATGATGCTGCGGTCGGTGGTGACGGGAGTGAAGGAGGCAAGATTATCAGGATGAGCAAACATGTGAGCCGTGGCCCTGGTGTCCATGTACCAATCACTGCCTCCAGTGTAGTTGTTCGGCATAGGTGCGGTGTGCAGCGCGGCGAGGAGCGCCGGATCCCAAGGCACCGGCGGCAGGGCCGGCGAGGGCGGCGGTGGCGCCATACGGGGGTCGTAGCTTCCGTTCAGCTGCGGCGGTGGGTACCTTCCATAGGGCTGCGGAGCCGCATAGTACGCCTGATGCGCCGGTGGGCTCGACACGGGGAGCGTGTGTAGGGCCCCGTGGGACCGGCATGGTGTGTGCATGAACGACACCGGTCCATGGGTTGTAGCCGGAGGCCCATGGGGGAGGCACCTGGAGGTCTTCTTTATTCGACGGGGCGGGCGGTGCCTGCGGTTGCTGGCCTTGACCACCGCGGCCCTTTGCACCGGCCCTATGCGCGCCGTTCGGCGGGAGGGGCGGAGGCGCGGGCCCGTCTGTGACGGAAGTGGGAGGAGCCCGGCTGCTGGGGCACTGGCACGATGCAGCGGTAGGTAGTGGTGGCCGCTGTGGCGACGCGGCCGGGGCATCAGGAGGCGTCGTGGGCCCGCCACGGGTTGTACCGGCAGTGAGGGCGGTGTGGATGGCCCGCGCCTTCACCTGCTTCATCCGCCGCTCCTCCAAACAGAGATACGCAACGAACTTGGTGAATGACGGGTTGGAAATGAGGGTGAGGTTCATCGCGGCGTTGTCGAAGTTCTCGTTGAGCCCGACGGTGAGCGTGCTGAGGAGGAGGTCATCATCGATCTTCGCGCCAATATCACGGAGCTCGTCAGCGAGAGTCTTCAGGCAGCGACAATAATCGTCGACGGAGGAGTTGTCCTGGTGGCACCCAAAAAACTCTTGCTGCCAAAAAACGCGACGTTGGAGTACGTTGTCGGTGAAGAGCCCGTTCAGCTTGGTCCACACGGCGAATGCGCCATCATCGTCCTACACGACCGTCTGAAAGATGTCCGGTGAGATGGTGAGGAAGAACCACCGGATGATCGTGGTGTTGATGGTAGACCAATCATGGAACTTGGGGACGAGGCTGGAGTCGACGGAGCCGTCCACATTGTCGACGGGGTGATACTCTCGAAACACGAGGGAGAAGTACGTCTTCCACATGTAGTAGGAGGAGTCCGTCTGGGAGAGACGAACCGGCACCCTCTCGAAGATGTTGAGGTTGCAGATGTCGTTGACGTCGAGAGGGTTGACGTTGGCGAACGAGTTGGAGTTGGTGGACGTGGACGACGTGACAGACGACATGGCGACGTGAGGTGGTGCGGCTAGGATTGGGTAGCAGGCAGCGGCTGCGGCTCGGCTCGGGCGGGCAGGCGGCTCGGGTGGTCGGGTGGTGCGGCGGCGGCTAGGGGAAGCTGTAGCGGCGGGTGGAGGTGGAACGACGGCGGCTTGCATGAGAGGAGGGCCGCGGGCGGCGGCGGGCGCGACGAGAGGGTCACGGGCGGCGGCGGCTGGAGGTGAGGAGCGGCGGTGGCTTGCGCAATGAGAGGGCACGGGCGGCGGCTTGGAGCGGCGACGGCGGCGGGAGGGTCACGGGCGGCGGCGGCTGGAGGTGAGGAGCGGCGGTGGCTTGCGCAATGAGAGGGCACGGGCGGCGGCGGCGGCAGTGGAGCGGAAGCGAGGAAAGAAAACCTAAAAAACTGATACCATGTATGTTGTGGGAACTGCGCGGTGTATTACTCATGTGCAAAGGCACATATATATGATGTACAATAGGTGAGCCATGACCTTAACTATACAATAAACTTGGAGGTGGGCCCAATACACAGATATGCACAACACATATACTCAACAGCGCTCGTTAGCCCCGCCGTCGCTCACCGCTCTGCTCCCACGCCGCCGCCGCCGCTGCTGCTCATTGCTCCAAGGCGCCAGCCGTCGCCGGAGGCCGGCCTCGTGGCGCACCACGTTGCCCACGTCCACTCCTGGACGGGGCAGGCAGGCGGTGAGGAGGGACGGAGCGGGCCAACGGCGAGGCAGGTTGGCCTGTGGGGGCCGGTCCGGCGGGTCTGGAGCGACCTCGGGGTGGGCTGCACACGCGGGTGGCACTACGGAGGACGGGCGCGACGTGGGCACTGCTCGCGCGGGCGAGCTGCAACTTGACAGAGGCGTTCATGGGAGGAGAGAAGCAAGCCATGGCATGGCGGCGAGGCCGAAGAAATTGGCGTGGGCCTGGGCGTGTCCGTTTGGGGTCGGGACGCCTTCTATGCGTTGGGCGCATATGCGTCAGACGCATGTTCGCCTGCCGGACGTCCGCTCAATCGATTCCCAAACGGGTAAAAGCGGACATCCATTTGTGTATAGCGTTGGGGTTGGCCTGAGGTCCGTCCACGCCGCGTACGTCCAACCCCGAGGATCGCATATATGGGGAGGATGATTTAGACCGCCCTGCATTCCTGCTTGCTCGTTCTGGCTGCAACTCAGGCTGCAAGTGGGACGAGACACGGGAGTCTCGTATAATGTCGCATCAACCCACATAATTATGTAGGATTAAGTGGGATGTCCACATAAAATAATTGAGACTATGCGCATACCCACATAATATGAATGCAAGAGTTGAAAATACAAAAAGTACATGTCAGGATACAGCGGCGCCGCTGGGGCGGACATGGAGGAGATGAATGATTGCTTCTGGTCCTGCAGTGGGGGAGTTGGAAGGCGGCGCTGGTGCAGCCGTGGGGGAGGTGGACATGGCTGGTGCGGTGGGGGAGAGGTGAGCAGCGGCGCTAGTGCGGCTACGATGGAGGTGGAAGGCAGTGCTGCAGCGTCCATGGAGATAATGGACGGCGGCGCTATGGCGTTCATGGGGTAGGTGGACGGCTGCGCTAGGCCGGCCATGGGAAGGTGGACGGCGGCGCTAGGCGGCGGCCTACTCTAGCATACCGCGGCGGTGCTGCAGGATTGGAGGAACGAGGAAGGAAGAGAGGAACGACTGAACATGTGGGCTTTATGTCGTCCGTGGGTTATCCCACTTATCCCACTTCTCATAGCCCAAGTTACGTGGGCGTCCACGAACATGAATTATGTGGGCTTTTAAGCGGGCGTCGTGGACGGCCCGTGTTCACTTGCAGCCTGAGCTGCAACCTTACCCGCTAATTTTGATGGGCATGTTTATAAACGTTCCGTTACGCACGGCACGGTTCAATGTTAACGTCTACCTAAGTCTGGGCCAGCCAATAAATAGTAGTGTTGCGTTCAAAAAGAAGACATGAATTTTCAAATACGTACTCCAGAAGTAGTAGTAGTATACAGTATTATCTAGACGTGCGGACTATTCCGACAAGTCAGTCTGGCTTTGATCCAGTTGGTAGGAACGTCTGGACTCAAGTTCCAACTCAACCTATTGATGACTTCCTTTAACCAAAAGTTTTGAGCGGTAGCGAGGGATAGTAGACCACAACATACTAAACGCTTAATCATTGGAGTGGAGTTCTGAGATTAGCCAAACCCAACTTAGCTACAACTGCTCTTTATCCTCTAGATTCATACAACTTAGCTACAACATAGAGTACCAAGTTTGGAGAGCTGAGATTCCAGCTCGACGGAACAAGGAAACGTGCGCCTAGCGCAAAGGATCATCCGCAGGCTGCAGCAGCCCATCATCGAGACATATTCATATCGCGCTGTCCTTTGTCCGTTGGCGGCTATGCACTACACTATTTTCATGCAAGAGGAAACACCGTTGCATCTCTGCGTGGTGAGCGGAAAATACGGCGGCACGGCAACAAGGGCGTGTGTGGTGCTAGATTTAGTGCATGTCGATTCGTACGGCCTTTGTCGTCGCAGAATTAGCTTGTGGCAGCCGCGACGAAAGAATCCAGCTTGACGAAACAAGGGAACGTGCGCCTAGCGCAAAGGATCATCTGTAGGCTGCAGCGACCCATCGGGACATTCATATCGCTGTACGGTGACGCTGCGTTGTCCTTTTTCCATTGGCGGCTTCGATGCTATAAAAGCACTATGTTGCATCTCCGCGTGTTGAAAGCAAGATATGCCGGCATGGCAATGGACCAGCCCCCAGACGCCACCCCGTGTCAGGAGGGGAAGCCGCCGAGCAGAGCACCACGCACGCGGCGCATACCGCCGAGCAACAGATTCCATCGCCGTCTCGGCTTTGTCCCACCAGTCAAGCCTCAGCGCCGCGGGGGAAGAGGCGCGGTGGTGGGAGGGAGAGCCCGCAACCCGTGGCTGGCGCGCACGCGTAGCTCGATCGCGTATGGTCGACATACCATGAAAGATTCTTGTGCTCTCGTCGGTCCATTGCACGTTCCTCGTCGGAAGGGGAAGGATGCTTATGCAGAGATGCATGATTTTAGACCGCCCTGCATCCCTACTTGTTCTTTGGGTCGTTAGGCGGAGAAAAAGCGGACACGTGTCCGTTCGGGTTGACGAAATAAATCAGCGTGTTGAAGTTGCTCTTACCCGTGAATTTTGATGGACGTGTTTCTTATAAACGGTTCGTTGCGCACGGCACGGTTGAATATTAACGTCAGTCTAGGCCAACTAATAAATAGTCACGTACTTCCTCCGATCCTAAATAGTCTGCGTATAATTTTTTTGTGGTTTTTTCCCGTTTAGTCTGCGCCTCAGCCAAAACAAGCACTACTTTCCTAATCTATCCTTCTCCTTCGTTTTCTAGCAATTACTCCTCTGCATGCATGCAGGGAGGAGATTGGGCGCGTGTGGGGTGGAATGAGTAGAACAAAGCATAGGGAGGAACGAACCAATCGCTGCATGCTCATTAATCATGCCTGATCCCCCGTATCTCATGCAGATCACACCAGCTAAGGGCAAAGTAGTCCAAAATATTCTATTCAAAGGGCTCCTTAGGGAGTACCTTCCAAAAGAAGACATGAACTTTCAAATACGTACTCCAGGAGTAGTACATTATCTGGTCGTGCGGACTGCTCCGACAGGTCTCACTTTCCAGTTGGTAGGAACGTCTGGACTCAAGTTCCAACTCAACCTATTGATGACTTCCTTTAACCAAAAGTTTTGAGCAGTGTGTGGATAGCAGTAGTCCACAACATAAACGCTTGATCATTGGAACGAGTTCAGTGAGATTAGCCAAACCCATTTAGCTACAACTGCTCTTTATCCTCTACACTAGACTAGATGCAACTAAACAAATCCGCACCCAATTTGACCAAATCTTCACGTCGCTAGCGAGGCAGTCCACCAGATTTGACCTAGCCTAACTGCTCATGCGGCGCCCTTCTCCAATCTTCTGCAACTTGCCAAATCACAAACCGAAGTTAATTTTCTGTACGAATGCCAAATCTCCTAAACTATTAGCTTCCCAAGTTGGTTCCGCTTGCACTTGGCTCACCACAGCTTTTAATTCAGTTGGTTGGTGGGTGCAGAGACTGCCACCTTCTCTGAAGAAACTTGTAGCTTAAGACTTCAGAGGGAGAGCTGAGCTGTGTTACCTTACCTGAAAATATTCAGAGCTGAGGCCTGAAGCCTGAAGTGACTACCAAGCATCAAGCGACTCTCATGGTCATAGATCATGATGCATGGCATGCCATGGCAGAAGCTTGTAAGGCTTTGTGAAAAGTACAAGCTGTCGCTGAGCCAGTAGTACGTAGAAGCAAAGTTTCAGACTTTCGGCAACTGGGTACGTCCCAACATCTCAACAGCAGGCAGCTAAGGTGGAGGACGCTATCAAGTTCGATATTGTCAACTCATTCTCGTAAATAAACAGACTATTGGTCAGTAGCAAGTCACACAATCTGCCTTTGCACTCTTTTATGTATATATATAGAAAGTTCTTCCACAGCACACGCACTCCTCCACACACACACACAAAAACTATCTACAGATTACGTTCTGTAGCTATGCACTTCTTCTTTGGTTACACGAAGAATGGTGAGTGCCTGCATATGTACAGCGTTAACAGTGGAGCAGCCTCTGCCTGATTTTTGTTGGTAAGCACACTATTACCTCACCCCCTATACAAAACTGCTACATCAATCAAACAAGCAAGAGAAACTAGACTCGCCCTTGCATGTTCCGCAGACGGTGCAAGTCATGCACCTCTGAGGCGCCGAAATGCGCATCGGAGCGTTGCAAATGATTCGACTGGCTCCTTCTGGAAGAACGTTCCGTGGGGCCTTCGCTCGACGGAGCATCACCGGGCGGGGCGGCGATGGACAGTACATTGGCCGGTGGGGGTGGTGAGCTTGCGGCGCAGCAGTGCCGGACGTTGATCCTGTGCGTGACCGTTTCAGTTGAGGTGCTGCCTGTCACATTGACCAGCAGAACAGCCTCCTTGTCTCTGGTCAGTTCGCACCATCCGCCTTGCACGACTCCGTCCACGAATTCTTCCTGCGTGTAGTAGTTCTCGTGATGCACGTTAACCTCCATTGTTTCTCCAGGCTCGATGAGACCGATGGACGGTTGAACCTGTAAGGCATGGCACATTGGAGAGAGTTAGTGGTTTGGCTGAAGCATGATGGAAGTAAAATGAAATGAGATGGCAAAATAGTACCAAAAATTGGAGGATCAACGGTAGAGTATAGAACAGCTAGGCTAACGGCAGCAGATGCCCATGCATGCACAAATTGACAAAACTCGGCTTGCATTTTCACAAAAGAGCCACCGAATGGAATTCTACAGATGCAACCAAACTTGAACCTACCTCCATGTCTATTTGGTGCAATGTGATATAGGTTGTGATTCGTCTAATTTTTAGTTCCTGGAACGGAGAAACATCTGGTGTAGTTCTCAGATAAATAATCGATAGAGAAGGGTCCAACATGCAAGTAAAAGAGAGGTCCCATAGTTCTCTTAATTTCGTTTCCTCTAGAATGAAAAAGAACATTATATTTTACGAACAACAGATGGAAAACTGTCAGTAACAACCAAAAGAATGACCAGTGATCGATCTTAGGACTCTAGGTGGAAATGTGATAAGTGCTTTTGTTTGTGACAGGAGAGTCACACTAAAGTAAGCTGATAGCAAAATACTAGTACGATGCGACCGATGCGGCAAAAGAAAGAAGCTTGTATGACTAAACAAAATCCAAACCAGGCAAATGCAAGAAAGCAACAACATAAATGTATTAACTACTCCCTCCGTCCCAAAATAAGTGACTCAACTTTGTACTAACTTTGTACAAAGTTGAGTCACTTATTTTGGGACGGAGTGAGTATATCTTTATTCAAAACTGAAAGACACAAACTATATAATCCCTACCTCAAGCCAATGTGGAAGGCCAAAGGATGCCCTTGGAATAAAATCAGTTTTTGTTCCGTCCTGCCTGCTTGTCGACTGGCCTTCACACAAGATTTCAAAAGCAGACTTTTTTGATCCACAGTTATTTGTTATTCGAAGGACAACAGTTTCTTCGTTTTCCAATATAATGTTGTTTGTGCTGATTATAGTGTCTGGAACACTATGGGATTCTTGAATCAAACAATGTAGCTTTTCATTGGATTTGATTATTTTTCCATACTCCTGCCTTCTTATCATCTCGTTTACTCTTGCAAGATCAACACTGAACGTACAGTTCACTGGTTTATGATCGCTATCTGTCACATCCATGCATGCTTCATATCTATCAAAATGTACAAGAAATTCATGTTATGTTGGAGCATGATTATAATTGAGAAGGGACAAGATGATGTAGATTCTCTCTATAAAAAGTATGATTATGTGTTGTAGAATCTTACGATGTGATTGCAGCAACAACAGGACACTCTAATGAGCATTCGCGTATTGTTTCGGAGCGGCTATCTCGATACACTATTCTATCACACCAAGCAGGTATTCTCTTCTTCTCACCCGAATCATACCCTACATCAGAATTGACAGAAAATATTTTCAGTTGTAAAGCATTATCTGAATTTGATGTAAAAAAAGAACTTTATTGTGGCGGAACATTTTAACCGAGCAAGAACTTTAAGTATGAGAAGAGACAGTACCTGCAAGACCCGGTTGGTGTCTTTGGAATTTGTAAGTTGGAGGAAATCTGATAAAACCTTCACGCATTCCTTGAAACACGTTTCCTGCCTTCATTTCTGCTCGAAGTTGATCCCTTTCTCTAAGCCAATCGAAGCTCCTTTGCGAGACCATATCCCTTGCCTCGTCATAGGTGATACCATAAAGTCGGTAGTTGAAATCACCAAGAAAAACAACCATATCAGCTTCTGCCAGCTCAGGTCTATCTTCATCAGGCTGATTCCCATTGGCCTGCCAGTATGTCAATATCTATGCATAAGTATGCATCGTTGCAACTGAAGTAATCAAGGCTGGATATTATTCTACAAAACAGTTTAATGATTACATACATTCACTGCTTTATGCAATTGGACAGACGTATCAGAAGCTGTAGCAGAAAAGGAAAAAAAGTTATAGGCATCATATACAGTAAAGTAGTGCAAAAGAATACTTGAAAAGGGGAGGTGTGAGAATGGAAAACCTGCAGATCCATGAGATTTGTTAAAATTCATTGTCCGATAAATATGATCGAAGTCAGCATTGCGACGAGTAACATTTTCTAGATGTGCGGCAAAATGATTGTTCACAAAACATATCCTGCGATCGTAAACTCTCATTTTTAACCCAACACCACCCTGCAAGAACAATCAGCTGTCAATATGACAATATACACTAAAAATTGAACAGAAATATGGAGCGTTACTTTGACATAAGAATCACTAGATGATAAGCAACTAATGTTACTTGTTTTCTATCGTTGACCAGTTGAGATAGTTTTTCTCTACAGATATTTTTAAGGAGGGTTGCCCCCCGGCCTCTGCATCAGTTGATGCACACAGCTGAATTTATTAAAACTGTGAGATGTAATCAATCTCAACACAAAATGACAAGCAATAGAACCCCGCGATAAAAGCCATGCAGTACTAAGTCTATTACTAGCTCAGCAGAATGCTGAGGTTATTTCTCGTCCAAGTATAACCGCCATCTGAACTCTTTGAACCTTATCACTCACTATAAAATTGTTTCTCCTTAGAACTTAGAAGAGCATATAACGAAAAAAGTTTATTTTGTGATCATATAAGCATCCAAATAGTCCTGTCTAGATTGTCAGTTTATTATTTATTTTCCAGCAGAAATATTCCCAGTTATTCTATAGTAGATCCAAGGAGAAATCTTAGGATATTCAAGTGGTAATGCAAACATAAATTGATGGCTAAGCGATACCAAATGGAAGAGTTAATACACATTTTCAAGATCATGTACCTTGTTGCCAATAGCACGTCCAAAGCCACATGGCACCGCAGCAGCATCAACATCACCAATATGTGGCTTAAGGTCTGTCCTTGCCCTTCAAATAAGCATAGATAACACAGAAGTGTGAATGCTCAAAACATAAAAATAAGTGGTAACAGAAATGTATTAGGCAGTATTAATAGACAATTTCATGATAAGCCAGTACCATGCAGCAATAAGTAATCCAGCCAACTGCCTCGAGCCAACTCGGTGGAAGGATATTCCTTCATCAAGTGCCTTGCCAATATTGTCTATCCACCACTGCCCATTGGCACTGCCCTCAAGCCCTACCTAAGGCCATAAGCAAGACAACTTGCATCAAACAGCCGCCTTACAGAACTTACACGCAAGAGCATTAGCAATGTAGCTGCCGTTGTGCAGATTTGCAAAATGGAACAAAAACAGAATAACAAGTAAATATATATTACAAATAATGTCCAAAAGGAAAATTGTACTTAAGTTTTATTCCCTCTCAGTTCTCACATGTAATTTCTATAAGTCCTCCGTGATAGCGTCATTACATCACAATACTGATATAAAATTAAAACCGAATCAAGTAAACTAAAATATACTGTTCTGACAACTGTGATAGAAAAGTATGCCAAGAAGAGTCACACAGAAATGCAATATTCATCCCTAGTGGCTAAAAGAGAGTAAACAACAAGAAGAATAGGAATACAAATATAACGTAACACAAAAAGGATGACGTTTATGATACAATGTGGATGGTACAAACAAATTCACCTAATGCTTGGATAATACAGAATCACAAATATGACAAAGAAATACTACCTCCCCACCGTGCATTCCATAATAAGTTTGGTTTCGCATTTTAAGCAACTTACAAAACTGTGTAATCAATAATTGCTCAGTGCCATTTCTCTATATTATACTCCATGGATTTTTGCAAGCGTAGTTGAGTTATGGACTCTAAAGCCGAGGTTTGACCATTAATTTGTCTTACGATATGAAGCTGTTTTCAAGTTTGATCTATTAGTGACACTTTAGTGTGATTGGTCATATACATAGTTGGACTGATGGGTGGTCAAGAAGTACAAAAATCAAATCTCAAAATATGTGGGTCACCTTATAAATATTATCAAGAGGCTTACTATTTATATTTTGGAACAAAGCAAGAGGCAAACAGTTCTATTTTGAAATAGAGGGATAATAGTTCCTATGTATATCATCAGTAAAGGAACATATTGGCAGTTTTAACTATACAATGCAAATGTAAAATACGAATGCAGAAACATAATTTTTTGCAGGTTATCTTCCGCGCTACAGGATGGATCCGTACATGGTTGTTACTACACCATGCGGAAGTGCGGGCGCTTATGGGAGATGGTTTTGTACTTCACCAATGGAGCTTCTTACTAGGATTTTAATAAATTTATGGCTGTGTGCATTGCAATGATGCAGAGGCTGGGCGATATCCTCCTCTTTTAAAAACCTATTTGCATGCATTAACAGTATAACTTACCTCTACTTGATCTTTGAGGAACAAAACAACAAAAGGTGAAGTGAATGGTTTGGTCAACTATCTTACACTTTCTTTAGCCGCAGCCATAGCAAGAACTCCAGCACCCATCTCAACCTCTTGCAGGCCAACCACCACCAATCCAACATCAGATGATGCAGTACCCAACCATGACCAAAGCGATTCAGGTGATGCTTTCTCCTGCGCAACATTCCAAGTTCCAACCAGCATCTTAATGTTCTCTACCCTTGTATAGGACAACTCCCTCTTCGCCAATTCCGTCCGCAGAATATCATCCAGAGGCCCAGGAGAAGTTAGAGGCCATCCTCGAATACCACCATGATGGGCTAGAGTAAAGATGTAAGAACCACCAATGGCCATCTGAATGACTGGACAGCTATGTCCAGTCCATCCTCCCAGAGGGTTACCTTCAACATCCATGACTTGAACAGTACCACTGGCATAGCCCACCCACACCTTTTCTCCGAGTGCCTTTATGCATTGAACAGAAGAATTATGATAACTGAACTCTTTTAGCCAATTCCCATTTCCATCCCACATAATAATCGAGCCATCTGTGCAACCTGACCAAATTGCACCATCCATTGCTTGAGCCACTGTTTCTGTTCGACGGTTATCTTCAACGAACGTTCCTTTAGTTGCAACTCTGCGTACTGCACCGCCAGCCCCAATCAAGGCATTCCAAGATTTCTTTAAAAAGGTGACAGAGCCTTGGTTTTTCTCCTTCTTTGTGGGTTTTACCTTGATTTCTTCCTCTATAAATTGTTCTGGCATCACTAGTGGCTCTAGACGAGCTGACTCCACCTGGCCGTCCATTCCAAATACTTTTAACAACTCCCTTGTCCGAGCATCCCTACACAAAGCATATCAAAAAATTAGTTCCAATCGGCCATGGGTTAATGAAGTTGAGAAACTGATGTGATGGCATTTATATTTAGAATCGTACCAAAGAGCAAACGTCATGCTAGTTAGACTCCAAACTTTCGCTCGACAATGGTCCGCAAGCATGTGTTTCACATCAGTAGTGGGCAAAGAGAACATGGTACCAACTGTGACATAGTTCCTAAGGTCAATATATGCATTTTCGACCAGACAAGAAGCCATATATTTTTCTTCTGGTGTTAGTGAGAGGGACTTAGCAATGACATCCCAGGGCCATGCCTTTATAACACCTCCTTCGGTGCCTGACCATATTTCACCTGTTTCCAAGAGATTGAAATGAAACATATCAATTTGGGATAAATTTTCACTCCTTTTTAGTTCAAATTTAGATTATCAACTCTTATCTGCAACAAGAGAGGTGCATGAATGCCAAAACTTGTAACGCAGCCTAGTGATTCAGATATCAATGCCTCGACAATGCTTGATTCAAGTCGGAAGAGGCCAGAAAGGGAAACTGATAATTTAGTTTTGATGTGAAATAAACTGCATAACTGAACTAATATTCCCTATATATATATAGGTTTCAGAGTAGTCAATCAAGAGTCATATCCCGCATAACAAAAATCAAGAAACATATGAATCTACAGTTAACAAATACTGACTTAGCTTATTGGAATCAGTTATTTAGGAGAGAGCTGAACATTCACAAGCTAGTTCTTTCCAGAAGATGGAAGAGGAACTGGAGGATAAATAAGTGAGTGACTGGGTGAAATTCTTCGCTTTCAGTTGTAATAAAGGCTTACTTTCGTCAGCTTAATTCTGTTATCTATTCACTGTTATTACACTGGTTTTCTCAGGTTATAGCAAGAGCGAGGCACTAGGTGCGCCTTAACCAGGCTGTGATATCAAGCTTGCTTTAATTTTCTGTAAATAACCTGATTGATGATTAACATCAACGTGGTTGTACATGCTTGTTCCATTATTATGACAAAAAAATATAGAACCAGGATGTCCATCGGTATGGGAAAAAAGCTAATTTTATTCTTTAGAAAGGCTAACTCTACCGTCCAAAACTTCTCCAGCCTAAAGTAAAAAAGGTGTAAATGTGCCAAAAGCGATATTGCCAAGATAACACTTGGTAGTGATGTAAAATTAGCTAATCTGAGCATTTCGAATCGGCTAAATTGAACATTTCCAGTTATCTTCGTGCCTTTCAGCATCGTGCCATTGCCGGATTGTGCTCATAGCTCATATCTAGTGTCAATGAAAACCAAAATTGCTAGGGGTGAACAAGGAAGCGAGCTTCTCACCGTATGATGTCACAACCATGGAAAGCACCGGGGTGCGGCTGTGCGCCTGCCACGACAGGGCCTCCTTGAACATGGGCGCATTCTCGCCACCATCTGCTGCAGCCGCCGGCGCCGTGGCGAGGTCCATGCGCCACGACCGTATCCTCCCGTCCTTGTGACCCGTCCACAAGAGCTTGTTCGCGCTGTCCACCGCGACGCAGAGCGCCGGCGGCGCGGGCACGGATTCGGTGAACGGCGCGGTCTCCTCGTCTCCTCTGCGCGCCCCTATGATGCTCCCGACGAATAACTCGTCGAGGCCCCACACCCGAACCCCGGACTCGGCCCCTGCCCACAGCTGGCGAAGCTGTGGCTCGCACGCGAGCGTCCGCTGGAAGGAGCACACCTGCGTCTCCAGCGCCGGGTGGAGCCACACCTTGAACTCCGGCGGGCGTCCAAGGTGCATGGCCGCGTGTAGCGGCACGCGGAAGATGCCCTCGTCACCGCCCGCGCCGACGAACTTCGACAGCGCACCCCTGCCACCCGCGCCCCTGTACTTCGACGTCGTCACGGCCCGCTCTAGCGTCACCGCGCCGCCGCCGGCGCTGAAGGAGGCGGCGTGTAGGTACATGGACTCGCCGCCGCGGCTGTGGTGGTGGTGAGGCGGGAGCTGGTGGGGGCACGACACGCTGCGCGCGGGGTCGTGGCGGTGCGCCGAGGCGGAGGCGATGGGGTCATCATCGAGGCCGTGCGAGCCGAGCGCGGCGTGGCGCGCGTACGCCGCCTGCGCCACCGCGTCCCGCGCGAGCGGCTGGCTGTAGGATATCCCCTTCCGCTGCGGCGGCCGCCCCCGCTCGTCGTCGGGCTCCATGACCTCGCGTCCGCGCGCGCGCGCTCCTGGTCCGTCCGGCGGCGATTCGAGCTCGGGCGCACCCGTGAGGCGGAGACGGCGGGAGAGGAGAGGCGACGGAGACAGGGGCGGAAGGGGGAGCGCCGCGCCGCGCCGTGGAGGCAAGGGAACTCCGGAGGGGAGCTGGTGTGACAGTGTGCGGGAAGGCTGTTTGTTTCTGGTTATATGGGTGGATGCCTCGTGGACCGGGACCATGGGGAGGCACCGGCCGTGGCAGTGGGAAAGTGGGGGGTGTGGGGAAGCTCCTCGCCGCGATGTTGGAAGCGGCCCGAAGAGGGAGGTTGGTGCCCGGGATCGCTGCCCTGAAAGCTACGGCTTTCCCAAATGGATCAGGGTCAACTGTGTTGGGAAAGGAGAATTCTCGCAGGGGATTGACAAATTGTTTTGGTGTGCAACTGACGACAGCCGTTCGTTTAGCTGTATTCGCTACTCGGTCTGTTGATAATGCTCTATTTTTCTTTGTGAACTTGATAATACTTCCATTTGCTTAAACAAACCCAAATGATAAGTGTCACACGTGTGACACGGAGCAATCTGGCCCTCAGTGGCAGTGTTAGGTATGCAATCGTAGGATTTTTCTGCATGATGTCTGTTTGTTGTAGGATGTTTTTTTTTTGCAAAAAGTTGTGGACTACACAGGCCCATGTGTGGCTTCGCCACTACCGGCCCTAACGGTTTTTACTACTAGAAACAAACCAAAAAGAAAACTAAAACTTGTCATCCCAAAAGAAACTTGTCATCCGAAAAGAAATTGACTAGGACTTGGACCAGGAGGGCTCAATGCCTAAACCCTTGAGGCGTATGGGGAAGGCATCAGGTGATTCGAGAAGCCCCCTGAAGCTCTTCATTTATCGCAGGCTTGACCACCAGGTTTGAGGGGATTGACAAATGGTTAAGTATGGTGTTTTCAGGCCCGGGCTCCATGGACCCCTTTCTTGAAACATTCAAAAATCGCATTTCATAGTTTCATAAAATTTCTGGAAAAGAACATCCATATTGACATATCTTACTACTATAGTACACAAACTTTTGAACTTTGACTCATCACATAGAAGCATTTATTAGCCATTGATTTCTTACCCAACCCAACTGATCCAATGGCCTGGTTTCCGGGATCTGCTTGGTGCGGCCGCGCGCCAGAACAACATGGAGATGGTCTTTCTCGAGTTATCGTGAACCCACTATACACCTGTACACTCATGATCTGGTGTTGATGAGAGAAAAACTTATATACAAGATCTTTTGTGCCTCTTTTCTGAAGCACTCATTGTGTAAAGATATACGGGCACGAAGCCATGTAAAATTGCATCGTGTAACTTCGATTGTAGTCTGATCACAAGACATCACGTGCATGTCACGTACCATCTACTAGTGGATGTATAGTACATGTTGTTGGGGAACGTAGTAATTTCAAAAAATTCCTACGCACACGCAAGATCATGGTGATGCATAGCAACGAGAGGGGAGAGTGTTGTCCACGTATCCTCGTAGACCGAAAGCGGAAGCTTTATAACAACGCGGTTGATGTAGTAAATGCGTCTTCACGGCCCGACCGATCAAGCACCGAAACTACGGCACCTCCGAGTTCTAGCACACGCTCATTTCGATGACGATCCGGACTCCGATCCAAAGAAAGTGTCGGGGAAGAGTTCCGTCAGCACGACGGCGTGGTGACAATCTTGATGTTCTACCGTTGCAGGGCTTCGCCTAAGCACCGCTACAATATGACCGAGGTGGAATATGGTGGAAGGGGGCACCGCACACGGCTAAGGAACGATCACGAAGATCAACTTGTGTGTCTTGGGGTGCCCCCTCGCCCCCGTACATAAAGGAGCAAAGGGGGAGGTGCGGCCGGCCCCTAGGGGTGCGCCTGGAGGAGTCCTACTCCTACCGGGAGTAGGACTCCCCCCTCTTGCCTTGTTGGAGAAGGAAAGTGGAAGGGGGAAAGAGGAAAGGGGGGCGCAACCCCCCCCCCTCCTTGTCCTATTCGGACTAGGGGGGGGAGGGGGCGCGCGGCCTGCCCTGGCCGGCCCTCCTCTTCTCCCTTAGGGCCCATGTAGGCCCATTAACCCCCGGGGGGGGTTCCGGTAACCCCCCGGTACTCCGGTAAAATCCTGATTTCACCCAGAACGATTCCGATATCCAAATATAGGCTTCCAATATATCAATCTTTATGTCTCGACCATTTTGAGACTCCTCGTCATGTCCGTGATCATATCCGGGACTCCGAACAACCTTTGGTACATCAAAACATATAAACTCATAATGAAACTATCATCGTAACGTTAAGCGTGCGGACCCTACGGGTTCAAGAACAATGTAGACATGACCGAGACACGTCTCTGGTCAATAACCAATAGCGGAACCTGGATGCTCATATTGGCTCCCACATATTCTACGAAGATCTTTATCGGTCAGACCGCATAACAACATACGTTGTTCCCTTTGTCATCGGTATGTTACTTGCCCGAGATTCGATCGTCGGTATCTCAATACCTAGTTCAATCTCGCTATCGACAAGTCTATTTACTCGCTCAGTAATACATCATCTCTAACTAACTCATTAGTTGCATTGCTTGCAAGGCTTAAGTGATGTGCATTACCGAGAGGGCCCAGAGATACCTCTCCGACAATCGGAGTGACAAATCCTAATCTCGAAATACGCCAACCCAACATGTACCTTTGGAGACACACCAGAGCTCCTTTATAATCACCCGATTACGTTGTGACGTTTGGTAGCACACAAAGTGTTCCTCCGATAAACGGGAGTTGCATAATCTCATAGTCATAGGAACATGTGTAAGTCATGAAGAAAGCAATAGCAACATACTAAACGATCAAGTGCTAAGCTAACGGAATGGGTCATGTCAATCACATCATTCTCCTAATGATGTGACCCTGTTAATCAAATGACAACTCATGTCAATGACTAGGAAACGTAACCATCTTTAATTAACAAGCTAGTCAAGTAGAGGCATACTAGTGACACTCTGTTTGTCTATGTATTCACACATGTATTATGTTTCCGGTTAATACAATTCTAGCATGAATAATAAACATTTATCATGATATAAGGAAATAAATAATAACTTTATTATTGCCTCTAGGGCATATTTCCTTCAGTCTCCCACTTGCACTAGAGTCAATAATCTAGTTCACATCACCATGTGATTTAATACCAATAGTTCACATCACCATGTGATTAACACCCATAGTTCACATCGTCATGTGACCAACACCCAAAGGGTTTACTAGAGTCAATAATCTAGTTCACATCGATATGTGATTAACACCCAAAGAGTACTAAGGTGTGATCATGTTTTGCTTGTGAGAGAAGTTTAGTTTACAGGTCTGCCACATTCAGATCCGCATGTATTTTGCAAATTTCTATGTCAACAATGCTCTGCACGGAGCTACTCTAGCTAATTGCTCCCACTTTCAATATGTATCCAGATTGAGACTTAGAGTCATCTGGATCAGTGTCAAAGCTTGCATCGACGTAACCCTTTACGACTAACCTTTTGTCACCTCCATAACCGAGAAACATATCCTTATTCCACTAAGGATAATTTTGACCATTGTCTGATGATCTACTCCTAGATCACTATTGTACTCCTTGCCAAAATCAGTGTAGGGTATACAATAGATCTGGTACACAGCATGGCATACTTTATAGAACCTATGGCTGAGGCATAGGGAATGACTTTCATTCTCTTTCTATCTTCTGCCGTGATCGGGTTTTGAGTCTTCACTCAATTTCACACCTTGTAACATAGGCAATAACTCTTTCTTTGACTGTTCCATTTTGAACTACTTCAAAATCTTTTCAAGGTATGTACTCATTGAAAAACTTATCAAGCGTCAATATGTAAGCAGCTTCACCAAGGTCTTTCATTGAGAAACTCCTTTCAAACACTCCTTTATGCTTTGCAGAATAATTCTACATTATTTTCGATCAACAATATGTCATTCACATATACTTATCAAAAATGTTGTAGTGCTCCCACTCACTTTCTTGTAAATACAGGCTTCACCGCAAGTCTGTATAAAACTATATGCTTTGATCAACTTATCAAAGCGTATATTCCAACTCCGAGATGCTTGCACCAGTCCATAGATCGCTGGAGCTTGCATATTTTGTTAGCACCTTTAGGATTAACAAAACCTTCTGGTTGCATCATATACAACTCTTCTTTAATAAACCATTAAGGAATGCAGTTTTGTTTATCCATTTGCCAGATTTCATAAAATGCGGCAATTGCTAATATGATTCGGACAGACTTAAGCATAGATACGAGTGAGAAACTCTCATCGTAGTCAACACCTTGAACTTATCGAAAAACCTTTTGCGACAATTCTAGCTTTGTAGATAGTAACACTACTATCAGCGTTCGTCTTCCTCTTGAAGATCCATTTAATCTCAATGGCTCGCCGATCATTGGGCAAGTTAATCAAAGTCCATACTTTGTTCTCATACATGGATCTCATCTCGGATTTCATGGCCTCAAACCATTTCGCGGAATCTGGGCTCATCATCGCTTCCTCATAGTTCGTAGATTCGTCATGGTCAAGTAACATGACCTCCAGAATAGGATTACCGTACCACTCTGGTGCGGATCTCACTCTGGTTTACCTACGAGGTTGGTAGTAACTTGATCTGAAGTTACATGATCATCATCATTAGCTTCCTCACTAATTGGTGTAGTAGTCACATGAACTGATTTCTGTGATGAACTACTTTCCAATAAGGGAGCAGTACTGATTACCTCATCAAGTTCTACTTTCCTCCCACTCACTTCTTTCGAGAGAAACTCCTTCTCTAGAAAGGATCCATTCTTAACAACGAATGTCTTGCCTTCGGATCTGTGATAGAAGGTGTTCCCAACATTTTGGGTATCCTATGAAGACGCACTTCTCCGATTTGGGTTCAAGCTTATCATGTTGAAACTTTTTCACATAAGCATCGCAACCCAAACTTTAAGAAACGACAACTTTGGTTTCTTGCTAAACCATAATTCATACGGTGTCGTCTCGACGGATTTAGATGGTGCCCTTTTTAACGTGAATGGAGCTGTCTCTAATGCATAACCCCAAAACGATAGTTGTAGATCGGTAAGATACATCATAGATCGCACCATATCTAATAAAGTACGGTTACGACGTTCGTACACACCATTACATTGTGGTGTTCCAGGTGGCGTGAGTAGTGAAACTATTTCACATTGTTTTAACTGAAGGCCAAACTCGTAACTCAAATATTTTACCTCTGCGATCATATCGTAGAAACTTTTATTTTCTTGTTACGATGATTCTCCACTTCACTCTGAAATTCTTTGAACTTTTCAAACGCTTTTAGGACTTATGTTTCATCAAGTAGATATACCCATATCCGCTTTAAATCATCTGTGAAGGTCGAAAATAATGATACTTGTCGCGAGCCTTAATATTCATCGGACCACATACATCAAGATGTATGATTTCCAACAAATCTATTGCTCGCTCCATTGTTAGGAGAACGGAGTCTTAGTCATCTTGCCCATGAGGCATGGTTTGCAAGCATCAAGTGATTCATAATCAAGTGATTCCAAAAGTCCATTAGCATGGAGTTTCTTCATGTGCTTTACACCAATATGACCTAAACGGCAGTGCCACAAATAAGTTGCACTATCATTATTAACTTTGCATCCTTTTGGCTTCAATATTATGAATATGTGTATCACTACAATCGAGATCCAACAAACCATTTTTGTTGGTGTGTATGACCATAGAAGGTTCTATTCATGTAAACAGAACAACAATTGTTCTCTAACTTAAATGAATAACCATATTGCAATAAACATGATCAAATCATATTTATGCTCAACGCATAAATACCAAATAACACTTATTTAGGTTCAACACTAATCCCGAAAGTATAGGGAGTGCGATGATGATCATATCAATCTTGGAACCACTTCCAACACACATCGTCACTTCACCCTTAACTAGTCTATGTTCATTCCGTAACTCCTGCTTTTGAGTTACTAATTTTTAGCAACCTAACAAGTATCAAATACCCAGGGCTACTATAAACACTAGTAAGGTACACATCAATAACATGTATATCAAATATAGCTTGTTCACTTTGCCATCCTTCTTATCCGCCAAATACTTGGGGTGGTTCCGCTTCTAGTGACCAGTCCCTTTGTAGTAGAAGCACTTAGTCTCAGGCTTAGGTCCAGACTTGGGCTTCTTCACTTGAGCAGCAACTTGCTTGCCGTTCTTTGAAGTTCCCCTTCTTCCCTTTGCCCTTTCTCTTGAAACTAGTGGTCTTGTCAACCATCAACACTTGATGTTTTTCTTGATTTCTACCTTCGCCGATTTTAGCATCGCGAAGAGCTTGGGAATTGTTTTCGTCATCCCTTGCATATTATAGTTCATCATGAAGTTCTACTAACTTGGTGATTGTGACTAGAGAATTTTATCAATCACTATTTTATCTGGAAGATTAACTCCCACTTGATTCAAGCGATTGTAGTACCCAGACAATCTGAGCACATGCTCACCGCTTGAGCTATTCTCCTCCATCTTTTAGCTATAGAACTTGTTGGAGACTTCATATTTCTCAACTCAGGTATTTGCTTGAAATATTAACTTCAACTCCTGGAACATCTCATATGGTCCATGACGCTCAAAACGCCTTTGAAGTCCCGATTCTAAGCCGTTAAGCATGGTGCACTAAACTATCAAGTAGTCATCACATTGAGCTAGCCAAACGCTCATAACGCTCGTGATTCCGCTCCTACAATAGGTTTGTCACCTAGCGGTGCATCAAGGACATAATTCTTCTATGCAGCAATGAGGATAAACCTCAGATCACGGGTCCAATCCGCATCATTGCTACTAACATCTTTCAACATAGTTTTTCTCTAGGAACATATCAAAAATAAACATAGGGAAGCAACAACGCGAGCTATTGATCTACAACATAGATATGCTAATACTACCAGGACTAAGTTCATGATAAATTTAAGTTCAATTAATCATATTACTAAAGAACTCCCACTTAGATAGACATCCCTCTAATCCTCTAAGTGATTACGTGATCCATATCAACTACACCATGTCCGATCATCACGTGAGATGGAGTAGTTTCAACGGTGAACATCAATATGTTGATCATATCTACTATATGATTCACGCCGACCTTCGGTCTCCGTGTTCCGAGGCCATATCATTATATGCTAGGCTCGTCAAGTTTAACTCGAGTATTCCACGTGTGCAACTGTTTTGCACCCGTTGTATTTGAACGTAGAGCCTATCACACCCGATCATCACGTGGTGTCTCAAAGACGAAGAACTTTCGCATAGCGGTGCATACCAGGAGAACACTTCTACTATGATAATTTAGTGAGGGATCATCTTATAATGCTACCGTCAATCAAAGCAAGATAAGATGCATAAAAGATAAACATCACATGCAATCAATATAAGTGATATGATATGGCCATCATCATCTTGTGCTTGTGATCTCCATCTTCAAAGCACCGTCATGATCACCATCATCACCGGCGCGACACCTTGATCTCCATCGTAGCATCGTTGTCGTCTCGCCAATCTTATGCTTCTACGACTATCGCTACCGCTTAGTGATAAAGTAAAGCATTACAGGGCGATTGCATTGCATACAATAAAGCGACAACCATATGGCTCTTGCCGATTGTCGATAACTTTGTTACAAAACATGATCATCTCATACAATAAAATTTAGCATCATGTCTTGACCATATCACATCACAACATGCCCTGCAAAAACAAGTTATACGTCTTCTACTTTGTTGTTGCAAGTTTTACGTGGCTGCTACGGGCTTAGCAAGAACCGTTCTTACCTACGCATCAAAACCATAACGATAGTTTGTCAAGTTGGTGCTGTTTTAACCTTCGCAAGGACCGGGCGTAGCCACACTCGGTTCAACTAAAGTTGGAGAAACTGACACCCGCCAGCCACCTGTATGCAAAGCACGTCAAGAGAACCAGTCTCGTAAGCGTCTGGCGTAATGTCGGTCCGGCCGCTTCATCCAACAATACCGCCAACCAAAGTATGACATCTTTGGTAAGCAAGATGACTAATATCGCCCACAACTCACTTGTGTTCTACTCGTGCATATGACATCTACGCATAAAACCTGGCTCGGATGCCACTGTTGGGGAACGTAGTAATTTCAAAATTTTCCCACGACACGCAAGATCATGGTGATGCATAGCAACAAGAGGGGGAGTGTTGTCCACGCACCCTCGTGAGACCAAAAGCGGAAGCGTTATAACAACGCGGTTGATGTAGTAAATGCGTCTTCACGGCCCGACCGATCAAGCACGAAACTACGGCACCTCTGAGTTCTAGCACACGTTCAGCTCGATGACGATCCCCAGACTCCGATCCAGCAAAGTGTCGGGGAAGAGTTCCGTCAGCACGACGGCGTGGTGACGATATTGATGTTCTACCATTGCAGGGCTTCGCCTAAGCACCGCTACAATATGACCGAGGTGGAATATGCTGGAAGGGGGCACCGCACACGGCTAAGGAACGATCACGAAGATCAACTTGTGTGTGTTGGGGTGCCCCCTCGCCCCCGTATATAAAGGAGCAAAGGGGGGAGGTGCGGCCGGCCCCTAGGGGTGCGCCTGGAGGAGTCCTACTCCTACCGGGAGTAGGACTCCCCCCTCTTGCCTTGTTGGAGAAGGAAAGGGGAAGGGGGAAAGAGGAAACGAGGGCGCCGCCCCCTTCCTTGTCCTATTCGGACTAGGGGAGGGCGTGCGGCCTGCCCCGCCGCCCTCCTCTTCTCCCTTAGGGCCCATGTAGGCCCATTAACCCCGGGGGTTCCAGAACCCCAGTACTCCGGTAAAATCCCGATTTCACCCGGAACGATTCCGATATCAAAATATAGGCTTCCTATATATCAATCTTTATGTCTCGACCATTTCAAGACTCCTCGTCATGTTCGTGATCATATCCGGGACTCCGAACAAACTTCGGTACATCAAAACATATAAACTCATAATGAAACTGTCATCGTAACGTTAAGCGTGCGGACCCTACGGGTTCGAGAACAATGTAGACATGACCGAGACACGTCTCTGGTCAATACCCCATAGCGGAACACGGATGCTCATATTGGCTCCCACATATTCTATGAATATCTTTATCGGTAAGACCGCATAACAACATACGTTGTTCCCTTTGTCATCGATATGTTACTTGCAGAGATTCGATCGTCGGTATCTCAATACCTAGTTCAATCTCGTTCTTGGCAAGTCTCTTTACTCGTTCTGTAATACATCATCTCGCAACTAACTCATTAGTTGCATTGCTTGCAAGGCTTAAGTGATGTGTATTACCGAGAGGGCCCAGAGATACCTCTCCGACAATCGGAGTGACAAATCCTAATCTCGAAATACGCCAACCCAACATGTACCTTTGGAGACACCTGTAGAGCTCCTTTATAATCACCCAGTTACGTTGTGACGTTTGGTAGCACACAAAGTGTTCCTCCGTAAACGGAGTTGCATAATCTCATAGTCATAGGAACATGTATAAGTCATGAAGAAAGCAATAGCAACATACTAAACGATCAAGTGCTAAGCTAACGAAATGGGTCATGTCAATCACATCATTCTCCTAATGATGTGACCCCGTTAATCAAATGACAACTCATGTCAATGGCTAGGAAACGTAACCATCTTTAATTAACGAGCTAGTCAAGTAGAGGCATACTAGTGACACTTTGTTTGTCTATGTATTCACACATGTATTATGTTTCCGGTTAATACAATTCTAGCATGAATAATAAAAATTTATCATGATATAAGGAAATAAATAATAACTTTATTATTGCCTCTAGGGCATATTTCCTTCACATGTGTGTCTTCATGAGAAAAAAAACATTGATTCACGAGCTACATAAAAAAGTGAAAATCATTACTTTATATAGTGAACAGTGGACACAGGGTCAGGTCAACAATCCTCGTTTTGGATCCCGCCGGCTCTTCCTCGTCCCTACCTACTCCCGCGAGCGGGAGGGGCGAACCCTAACCTGCGCCGTTGCCAGCCTTCCTCACGCGGCCCCTCCCCCCACCGCCGCCGGCACGTGCCGTCGGGCAAAGCCCTGTCGGCGTAGGTGGCGGCAGGGCCTTCCCTCCTTCCTGGTGGCCCGGCGCAGCGCGGGATGTGGCGGCTCGCATAGAACGTGGCGCTTCTATGGGGCGCAGCGGCAGCAAGATGGACGGTCGCGCTGGCGGCGTGGGCATCTGTGTCTCCAGCGGATGCAGGTGCTTGGCTCGGCACATGCGAGGTGGTTTGTGCGGGCCTGCAGGGTGGTGCGTGTCTGTTGTGCTGGTGGTGGGTCGTGGCCTTCCTCGATCTGGCCTCCGGCGGCGGTAGAGGGCGCATGTTGCGTGTGGCGAGGCTGGTGGCCTCAGCCTCTCACCTGTGGTAGTGGTGGTCGGCAGAGGTGGCTTGGAGGGTGGTTGGTGGTGCGTGCGCAATGGATCTGGCCAGATCTGTTATATTTTGGGCGGGTCTCGGTGTGTGGCACGGTGGCTAGAGGCCTAGGGTGGTGCTGCGGGTCGGCTTATGTGCCTTGCCGTGGTCTGGTTCGGTAGTCGCATGGTGGTGGCGCTCGCCGGCGAGGCGGCCACTGCGGCTCGGGAGGCAGTGGTTGGTGTTCGGCGGCGGGGTGCGGGTGGTGTTGCTCCTCTCTTCTGTTAGGTCCGGGCCGACGATGATGGCCAGGACTTGGGGCTCGTGCTCGGCGGACCATCTTGGGGCCCGGGGCGGGTCGGAGCTCCGGCTCCGGGTAGGCAATGGTGGACGCGGTTCGGGTGGTGCCCGCGAGCAATGGGAGTCCTCTCCTTGCGGGTACGGTGGTCAATGGTGGTGGTCGGTGATACATCCATTTTGCATCATGTTTTTATATCAATATTTATTGCATTATGGGCTATTATTTCACATTATGGTACAATACTTATGCCTTTTCACTCTTATTTTACAAGGTTTACACAAAGAGGGAGAATGCCGACAGCTAGTATTCTGGACCAGAAAGGAGCAAATGTGAGAAACCTATTCTGCACAACTCCAAATATCCTGAATCTTTAGGGAGAATTATTTTGGAATATATAAAAAATATTGGGCGAAGAAACTACAGAAGGGGACCCACCAGGTGGCCACAAGCCTGGGGGCACGCCCTACCCCGCAAGGTGCGCCCCCAGGGCTTGTGGGCCTCCTGGCCATCGTCTAGTGCCCATCTTCTGCTTTCAAACCCTAGTTCATCTCTTGTATTCAATCTTTGTCTCAAAACCTTAGATTGGCACCTGTGGGTTGCTAGTAGTGTTGATTACTCCTTATACTTGATGCTAGTTGGTGTATTTGGTGGAAGATCATATGTTCAGATCCTTAATGATAATCAATACCCCTCTGATCTTGAACTTGAACATGCTTTGTTAGTAGTTACGTTTGTTCCTGAGGACACGGGAGAAGTCTTGTTATAAGTAATCGTATGAATTTGGTATTCGTTCGATATTTTGATGAGATGTATGTTGTCTTTCCTCTAGTTGTGCTATGTGAACGTCGACTACATGACACTTCACCAGGATTTGTGCCTAGGGGAAGGCATTGGGAAGTAATAAGTAGATGATGGGTTGCTAGAGTGATAGAAGCTTAAACCCTAGTTTATGCGTTGCTTCGTAAGGGGCTGATTTGGATCCACATGTTTCATGCTATGGTTAGATTTATCTTAATTATTCTTTCATAGTTGCGGATGCTTGCGAGAGGGGTTAATCATAAGTGGAAGGCTTGTCTGAGTAAGGAAAGCACCCAAGCACTGGTCCACCCACATATCAAATTATCAAAGTAACGAACGTGAATCATATGAGCATGATGAAAACTAACTTGACTGTAATTCCCATGTGTCCTCGGGAGCACTGTGCTTTATATACGAGTTCGTCTAGGCTTATCCTTTGCTACAAAAAGGATTGGGCCACCTTGCTGCACCTTTGTTACATTTGTTACTTGTTACTCATTACGAATTATCTTATCACAAAACTACTCGTTATCGATAATTTCAGTACTTGTAGAGAATACCTTGCTGAAAACCGCTTATCATTTCCTTCTGCTCCTCGTTAGGTTCGACACTTTTACTTATCGAAAGGATTAAGATAGATCCCCTATACTTGTGGGTCATCAAGACTCTTTTCTGGCGCTGTTCCCGGGGAGTGAAGCGCCTTTGGTAAGTGGAATTTGGTAAGGAAACATTTATATTACGTGCTTAAATTTATTGTCACTTGTCACTATGGGAAAACCATCCTTTGAGTGGTTTGTTCGGAGTATCTTCACCTCGACCGGAAGAACAAATAGTTGCTCCTCAACCTGTTGGGAAACGTTGCATGGAAAACAAAAAAAATTCTACGCACACGCAAATCCATGGAGATGCATAGCAACGAGAGGGGAGAGTTTGTCTACGTACCCTCATAGACCGTAAGCGGAAGCGTTTATTAACGCGGTTGATGTAGTCGAACTTCTTTGCGATCCAACCTATCAAGTACCGAACGTACGTCACCTCCGCGTTCCGCACACGTTCAGCTCAGTGACATCCTCGCCTTCTTGATCCAGAAAGACGGGCAAAGTAGTGGATGAGTTCTGGCAGCACGGCGGCATGGTGACGGTGGTGGTGATTCTATCTCCGCAGGGCTTTGCCTAAAGCACTCCAAAAAATAGATTGAGGGACGAAACCATGGAGAGGGGCACCGCACAAGGCTAAGGGATTTTCGTGGCCTTTGTGTGGCGCCCCTCCCTCATATATATAGGTGGGGGAGGGGAGGCAGCCAGGAGGTGCCCCAAGGGTGGCCGCTGACCCCCTTGGGCTCCTACCCTATGGCACCCCCTTACCTTGTTTGCAGAAGGGGGGAAGGAAAGGGGAGGAGAGGGAAGGAAGGGGGAGGCCAACTCCCCCTTTTCCTTCTCTCCCCAAGGGCTGCGACCTTAGGAGGGGTGCGCTAGCCCCTTGTGGGCTGGTGTGTCCCCCCTTTGGCCCATATGGCCCACTAACCTCCCGAGGTTTCCCAGAACCCCTTTCGGTGATCCGATGACTACCCGGTACCTGTCCAAATAGCACGGTCCTATATATCAATCTTTACCTTGGGACCATTCTGGAGCTCCTCGTCATGCCGTGATCTCATCCAGGACTCCGAACAACATTCGTTCACCAAATCATATAACTCATATAATGATATAACTATATCGTGAGCGAACGTTAAGCGTGTGGACCCTATGGGTTCGAGAACTATGTAGACATGACCGAGACACCTCTCTGGTTAATAACCAATAGCAGAACCTGGATTCCCATATTGGTTCCTACATATTCTATGAAGATCTTTATCAGTCGAACCTTATGACAACATACTTAATTCCCTTTGTCTATCGGTATGTTACTTGCCCGAGATTCAATCGTCGATATCTTCATACCTAGTTCAATCTCGTTACCGGCAAGTCTCTTTAATCGTTCCATAATACATGATCTCATAACTAACTCCTTAGTCACTTTGCTTGCAAGCTTCTTGTGGTGTGTATTACCGAGAGGGCCCAGAGATACCTCTCCGATACACGGAGTGACAAATCCTAATCTCGATCTATGCCAACTCAACAAACACCTTTGGAGATACCTGTAGAGCATATTTATGATCACCCAGTTATGATGTGATGTTTAATAGCACACAAGGTATTCTTCCAGTATTCGGGAGTTGCATGATCTCATAGTCAAAGGAATATGTATTTGACATTAAAAAAGCAATATCAATAAACCGAACGATCATATGCTAAGCTAACAGGTGGGTCTTGTCCATCACATCATTCTCCTAATGATGTGATCCCGTTATCAAGTGACAACACATGTCTATTAGGAAATCTTAACCGTCTTTGATCAATGAGCTAATCTAGTAGAGGCTTACTAGGGACACGGTATTTGTTTATGTAACCACACATGTATTTAAGTTTCCGATCAATACAATTATAGCATGAATAATAAACCTTTATCATGAATAAGGAAATATAAAAATAATAACCTTATTATTGCCTCTAGGGCATATTTCCATCAGTCTCCCACATTGTAATGAACCGAACACCCATGGAGTCTTGGTGTTGATCATGTTTTGCTCGCGGAAGAGGCTTAGTCAACGGGTCTGCTACATTCAGATCCATATGTATTTTGCAAATCTCTATGTCTCTATCCTTGACCTTTTCACGAATGCAGTTGAGGCGTCTCTTGTTGTGTTTGGTTCTGTTGTGAAACCTAGATTCCTTCGCTAAGGCAATTGCTCTAGTGTTGTCATTGTTAGAAGGGAGAGAGGGATTTGGTGGAATTGTTGTTGTATTGCTTGAGCCTCGTGGGCATATATATAGGAGTACATGGTCATCTTGGAGTACAAGGCAAGGTAGAATAAATCCTACGCTATCCTACGTTTCCTAAATAATAGTGATACTCAACATCCCCCGCATGATCACAATGGTAGTGACGCAGAGCGGTGAGACTGGAGAAGAATCGGAACACAAGCAGATGGACACCCCCCCACAGTCGTAACGGTCGATGCATCGTGGGAGTCGTGGCTGGAGTGGAAACCGACGAGGTTGATCAAGCAAGACGGTAGTCCTTTGTGCCATTTGTCGATGTAGCCGAGAGCATAGGGTGGTGTAGCCGTGGTCGAGGTAGCCGTGTGAGGGATGCCGTGGTCGATGTCGAGTCGGGGTGGACGGTGTCGAGATAGTCATCGTGGACCAAGAAGAAGAGTGGCGATGACGGCCTGAGGAGGTGGCGGCGGCTAGGTCAGAAGAGCGGCGACGATGCTCGAAGTAGGCGATGAAGAACCCGACAACATGATGAAGACCGGCGTGGACAGTGGCGTTCCCGCGCCTAGGAGATGGCACGACGCATACCACACAGGAGCCGACGCGCGTGGACGACGTAGTGGACCGCGTACCACGGTGCTACGGCCTGAAGGGGCGAAGTAGCGACAACGTGTGAGTCGGGGCGACGGCGGGGAAGACCTCAGGGTGGCGGTGTTGACCGCATGCCACGCTCGCTACGGCTCGATGGGGCGACGCAGCGGCAGCGCGAGGGTCGTTGTAGCCATAGGGACCACCTCGAGCGGGCGACCTCGTGGCAGCGGTGGACCACGGGTCGCAGCACTACGGCCCGAAGGGGCGATGCAGTGGTAGCAGGCAGGTCGGGGCGGTGGCAGGGACCACGCGCCACGCTCGCTACGACCTGACAGGGCGACGCTGCGGCAGTGCGAAGGTCAGTGCAGCCACGGGAACAACCTAAAATAGACGGCCTATGACAGCAACGGACCGCGGGCCACGGCACTATGGCTTGTAAGGGCGACGCAGCGGTAGCGCGTAGGTTGATGCAGCCGCATGAAGAACAATGGGCGGTGACGCTGCGGTCCGAAGGGATGACACAACGCCAGCCGATTGCTCGATCAGTGGAGAGGCATATAAACTTGACGTTGATCTTCACTTAATCTTATGGAGACGTGCATCGGGTGATCCACCCGGACGCGCGATCAACGAAATTGAGAAGGCGCGGACGAGCGGTGATGCAAATCTGACTCCAGCCCGTGTAGCACGTCCTTGTCCAGAACATGCACCCGTGCATCTGTCTTCATGTGCATGCACGTGAGCCATGGCTCCTGGATACGCACGGCGGACGCCAGCTTAGCGGCAGCCACATGCTACCTCTTGAGCATGCTTTGGTTTTCCCTTGAAGAGGAAAGGGTGATGCAGCAAAGTAGTGTAAGTATTTCCCTCAGTTTTTGAGAACCAAGGTATCAATCCAGTAGGAGACTACATGCAAGTCACCTAGTACCTGCACAAACAATCAAGAACCTTGCAATAAACACGATAAAGGGGTTGTCAATCCCTTCAAGGCCACTTGCAAAAGTGAGATCTGATAAAGATAATAAGATAAATATTTTTTGGTATTTTTGTTGTATAGATTGGAAAAGTAAAGATTGCAAAATAAATAGTAAACTAGAATTGTAGATTGGAAACTTATATGATGTAAAGTAGACCCGGGGGCCATAGGTTTCACTAGTGGCTTCTCTCATGATAGCATATATTATGGTGGGTGAACAAATTACTGTCGAGCAATTGATAGAAAAGTGCATAGTTATGAGAATATCTAGGCATGATCATGAACATAGGCATCACGTCCGTGACAAGTAGATCAAAACGATTTTGCATCTACTACTATTACTCCACACATCGACCGCTATCCAACATGCATCTAGAGTATTAAGTTCATAAGAACAGAGTAACACATTAGGTAAGATGACATGATGTAGAGGGATAAACTCAAGCAATATGATATAAACTCCATCTTTTTATCCTCGATGGCAACAATACAATACGTGTCGATTCCCTTTCTGTCACTGGGATCGGGCACCGCAAGATTGAACCCAAAGCTAAGCACTTCTCCCATTGCAAGAAAGATCAATCTAGTAGGCCAAACTAAATCGATAATTCGAAGAGACTTGCAAAGATATTAAATCATGCATATAAGAATTTAGAGAAGAACCAAATATTGTCTATAGATAATCTTGATCATAAACCCACAATTCATCGGATCTCGACAAACAAACCGCAAAAAGAATTACATCGAATAGATCTCCAAGAAGATCGAGGAGAACTTTGTATTGAGATCCAAAGAGAGAGAAGAATCCATCTAGCTAATAACTATGGACCCGAAGGTCTGTGGTAAACTACTCACACATCATCGGAGAGGCTATGGTGTTGATGTAGAAGCCCTCCGTGATTGAACCCCCCTCCGGCAGATCACCGGAAAAGGCCCCAAGATGGGATCTCACGGGTACAGAAGGTTGCGGCGGTGGGAAAGGTGTTTCGTGGCTCTCCCCGATGGTTTCAGGGTATAAGAGTATATATAGGCGAAAGAAGTAGGTCGGTGGAGCTACGAGGGGCCCACGAGGGTGGGGGCGCGCCTACCCCCCTGGGCACACCCTCCTGCCTCGTGGCCACCTTGTTGTTTCCTTGACTTCCACTCCAAGTATCCTGGATTGCATTTGTTCCAAAAAGATCCTCGCGAAGGTTTCATTCCGTTTGGATTCCGTTTGATATTCCTTTTCTGCAAAACACTGAAATAGGCAAAAAACAGCAATTTACCTTTGGGCCTTGGTCAATATGTTAGTTCCAAAAATAATATAAAAGGTATATTAAAGCCCATTAAACATCCAAAACAGATAATATAATAGCATGGAACAATAAAAAATTATAGATATGTTGGAGACGTATCACCACACTAGCGGATGCGCGTGAGCAGCAGCTGCGCATGACGTGCGAGGAGCCACCTCGTCAATACAGATGACATGGATGAAGCAGGGTGCCATGCGACAACCGATTGATCCGATGTCGAAGTTGACGCGCGCTGTAGATGACGAACGGCAGCAGCGACGCAAGTCGATCTGAGATCAGAGAACCAAAAAAGAACTGTCAATCAAGACGACCGGCGAGAGAGATAAAACCCGGATCAAAGGATCGGGAAAAGAATCTCTAGGGCAGCCGATCAACACAGCTGGCGAGCGAACCCTATGTACGGGCGGCGTGGCCCTCGGTGACGATCATGGAGATCTACTGCCCCGAGGGCGGCGCGGAGCGGAAGCGGCGGCGACACTAGGGTTTGAATCGGTTAGGCTGATACTATGTTAGAAGGGAGAGAGGGATTTGGTGGAATTGTTGTTGTATTGCTTGAGCTTCGTGGGCATATATATATAGGAGTACATGGTCATCTTGGAGTACAAGGCAAGGTAGAATAAATCCTACGCTATCCTACGTTTCCTAAATAACAATGATACTCAACAGTCACAAAAGATTTTCATTGGACCCGATGCACTGGGTATTACACCCAGATCGGATATGAACTCCTTCATCCAGAGTCCTTCATGCGCTGCTTCCGAAGCAGCTATGTATTCTGCTTCACACATAGATCCCGCCATGACGCTCTGCTTGGAACTGCACCAACTAACAGCTCCACCATTCAATATAAATATGTGTCCAGTTTGTGACTTAGAGTCATCCGGATCAGTGTCGAAGCTAGCATCGACGTAACCATTTACGATGAGCTCTTCATCACCTCCATAAATAAGAAACATATCCTTGGTCCTTTTCATACTTTAGGATGTTCTTAACCGTTGTCCAGTGATCCACTCCTGGATTACTTTGGTACCTCCCTGATACGTCTCCAACGTATCTACAATTTTTTATTGTTCCATGCTGTTATATTATCAATCTTGGATGTTTTATAATCATTTTATAGCAACTTTATATCATTTTTTGGGACAAACATATTGACATAGTGCCCAGTGTCAGTTCTTTTTTTGCTTGTTTTTTACTTCACCGAAAATCAATACCAAACGAAGTCCAAATGCAACAAAACTTTTTGGAGAAATTTTCTGGGCCAGAAGACACAGGATGGGCCAAAGAAGTACCAAAGGGGTGCCCCGAGGGGGGCACAACCCATCTGGGCGCGCCTGGGGTCCCTGGCGCACCCTGGTGGGTTGTGCCCACCTCGGTGGCCTCCCGCACTGCCTCTTTGCTCTATAAATACCCCAATATTCCAAAAACCCTAAGGGAGTTGAAAAAACACAATTCCAGCCGCCGCAAGTTCCAGAAACCACAGATCCAATCTAGACACCATCACGGAGGGGTTCATCATCCTCATTTGTGCCTCTCCGATGATGCACAAGTAGTTCATTGTAGACCTACAGGTCCGTAGTTAGTAGCTAGATGGCTTCCTCTCTCTCTTTTGATTCTCAAAGAATGGTCTCTTGGAGATCTATTTGATTTAACTCTTTTTGCGGTGTGTTTGTTGGGATCCGATGAACTTTGAGTTTATGATCAGATCTATTTTATCCATGAAAGTTATTTGAGTTTTGATCTCTTATATGCATGATTACTTATTTGTATTTCTTCTTCGAATCTTTGGTTTAGTTAGGACAACTAGATTGATTTTTTTACCATGGGAAGAGGTGCTTTGTGATGGGTTCGATCTTACGTGTTCAATCCCAGTGACAGAAGGGGAAATGACACGTATGTATCGTTGCTATTAAGGATAACAAGATGGGGTCTATTCCTACATGAATAGATCTTGTCTACATCATGTCATCGTTCTTATTGCATTACTCCGTTTCTCCATGAACTTAATACACTAGATGCATGCTGGATAGAGGTCAATGTGTGGAGTAATAGTAGTAGATGCAGGCAGGAGTCGGTCTACTAATATTGGACGTGATGCCTATATAATGATCATTGCCCGGATATCGTCATAATTATTTGAAGTTCTATCAATTTCCCAACAGTAATTTGTTTACCCGCCGTATGCTATTTTTCTCAAGAGAAGACACTAATGAGATCTACGGCCCCCGAATCTCTTCTTTATCATATTTGCCTTCAAGATCTTTTTTTCGCTTTTATTTTCAAATCTATTAATCCAAAAACCCAAAAAATACCTTGCTGCAATTTTTTTGTTATTTATTTTATCTCGCATTCCCGTGAGATCTATTTATCCAATCTACTACAATTTTATCTATCTTTTTACCCGGGAGGGATTGACAACCCCTCTTTTACGTGGGGTTGCAAGTATTTGTTCTTTGTGTGCATGTATTGTTCAAGTAGTGTTGCGTGGTTCTCCTATTGGTTCGATAACCTTGGTCTCATCACTAAGGGAAATACCTATCGTAGATGTGTTGCATCATCCCTTCCTCTTTGGGGAAATACCGACGTAGTTCAAGCCGCATCACTCCCTGCCAAACTTATGGCAAGGCACACATTAGGTCTGGTACACAACATAGCATACATGATAGAACCTATGGCTGAGGCATAGGCACTACAAAAAAGACACATTCGTGACATTTTGGGTCGAACGAATTTTTTTCCTGTCATGCTTATGACACTTCTATGACGATAATTGTGACAAAACCCGGTATCATCATAGATGTGGTGGGCTCCTACTTCTATGACAAAAAATCATGACAAAAACTGGGCTTTTCGTCCTGGGCGGGACGGAGATGCACCTGCATGACATTCTTTGGGCCGTCCATGACGTAAAAAATTGTGGTAGAAGTGAGGGCGAGGAAAATATCGGGGAGTTCCCAGTTACGGTGGGTGGTCGGGGCCGAGCGATGCAGGGAGGTTTGCACATTTCTCTCGTACACGTACGAGCGTGTGTGTGAGGCTTTGCACTGTAACTGAACCCAAGTGAGGCGTTGGGCTCTAACTAAACCCGAGCGATTACACTAGCTATGTTACTGAACCCCGATCGATCCCTTGCTGTTAACTAAACCCGAGTGATTCATTCGCTACTGCTGCTAACTGAAGCCGATCGAAGCTGCCTCTTGATGAACAGTTCCCGGTGGGGGTTGGATGAACAGGATCCCGTTGTAGTAGAGGCCGTTGCCGCTGGATGAACAGGACCCCCATCGAGAAGGCATCAGGGTGGATGAACAGTAGCCGGTGGAGGGACCCTGTATGTGGAGGGCTGGTTGAACAGGACCCCAAGGAGGGGCTGGTTGAACAGGACCCCGTGGAGGGCTGGTTGAACAGTAGCCGGTGAAGGCTGGATGAACAAGACCCCGTGGAGGGCTAGATGAACAGTAGCCGGTGGAGGCTGGATGAACAGGACCCCCGTGGATGAACAGTAGCTGGTGGAGGCTGGAGGAAGTCGACGGTGGATGAACAGTAGCATGTGGAGTCCCGTTTTGCAGTACCCCACACCCCTCCCGACCAACAGGACCCCGTTTTGAGCGTAGGCGGTCGAAGAGAAGTCTGTTTCCTCTGTTTTGCGGTACGCCACACCCCTCCCGATCAACAGGACCCCGTTTCGACCGTACGTGGTCAAACACAAGTCTGTTTCCTCCATTTTGTGGTATGCCAGACCCTTCCCGATGAATAGGACCCTGTTTCGACCATACCCGGTCGAACAGAAGGCCTATTTCCTCCGCTCTGCGGTACGCCAGACATCATTTCGACTGTTCCGTCCAAGCCGGTTGGCTCCCAATGAACACGACGTATTTCGTTGCCTCCCAATGAACACGACGCATTCGGTTGCCTCCCCATGAACATGACGATGCAATTTCTCTGTTTCGACCCATCCGGTTGGCTTCCTATGAACAGGATTAGTCGCTGTAGGCATTAAAGACCCCGCCCGTATGTACGTACATAGCCGTATTTACTATCTTGCAGCATGGCCATACATACGTCGGTACGTGTACACAATATAGACGGGAGTGCGTGACATGCTACGTCGGCGCCTCTACTTCAACATGTGTCGCTCCTTACTCGGCCACGGTACGTCGCTGCAGAGACATCGATGGACCGCCATGTACGTACACATTCGCGACCGGACAGATAACACTACCTTTGCTTCAACATGGTGGGTCCCAGATGTCAGGGGGTAAGAAGGCAGTTCCTTCCGTGCCAAGATAAAGCCGGTGGGTCCCAGCTGTCAGGGGGAACATTTTATTCACGAAATGCAGAGGCCCTTCCGATAGGTCCGAGGTGTCAGGTGGACGAATCATTATTTTGCACGTAATAAGGAGGCACTTCCTTGCATGCGGCCATGGACCCAGCTGTCAGCCTCTCCACTTACAGTCATCTTTTGATGGCTGTCGTTCGTTGACCGCGTTGACAATGCCATATCGGCCGAGAGCACCAAGGTGGTGGACGACGGCGCGACCTAGGAAGGGAATGAACCGGAGCCGGGGATCGCAACAGTGGATGCCCATGCGGAGGGGAGTACGAGGGTTGACTACTTTGGCTGCGGTTTGAGGCTGCCATCTCCGGAGAATAACAGGGGTGTGGGTGAGTAGAGGGAATGCCTCGCCAGTAGTAGTATGGCTGGGCGGTGAGGCCTGCACGGCAGCACAACCGGCCACGGGAGGCTAGAGCAAGCGACAATGAGGCCAGTTTGGTATTTGGAGCAACAAGACCAGAGGTTGAAGATGCAGCTTGGCCGTTGGATTAACATCCAACAGTCAATGCAGCTAGAATCGTTTATTGACTAAATTGACAAAGCCCTGCGTGCGCGTTAACTTAGTAGGCCCACAAGTCAGCCTCCAAATCTGGTGGGTCCCAGCTAGCAGGGGGAATCAAATTTTTTTTTTCGCGTAATAAGGTGGCACTTCCTTGCATGCGAAGATGTTTTCTGTTTTCTTCTTCTTTTTCGAGTTAGAATAAAAAGAAAACAATTTAACATCTTTGGTACAATCTATATTTTCACGAAAAGGATCATAATAAAGTTGGTCGGTTCCAGCTGTCAGGGAGAGGAAACTTTTTATTTCCGCGTAATAAAGGAAGCATTTCCTTGCGTGCGAAGATGTAGTTGGTGGGTCAAACCTGCCAGGGGAGAAATTATTTGTTTTCGCATAATACGGCGTCACTTGCTGCGTGCGGCCATGGGCCATGTGGGTCCCTACTATCAGCCAACCCACGTACATGCCTCATCTGATGGCTGTCATTTGTTGGCAAAGTTGACCACGCCACGCCGATAGAACCAACAAAGTGAACAATGGCGAGTATTACGAAGGGAACGACCCGGAGCCGGCGAAGACAGTAGTGGATGCCCACGTGGAGGGGAGTATGAGGGTTCACTGGTTCGGCTGTGGTGTGAGGCTGCCGTAGCCGGAGAAGAATAGGAGGTGTTGGTGAGTAGAGGAATGGCCTGGACGGCATTTGGGAGTAGAGTGGGCCGGTGAAGCCTGCGTGGCAGCACAGCCGGCCACATGAGGCGATAGCAGACGGTACCGCCAGTGGTGGTTTGGGCGGCTGAAGCAAGAATATTCGAGATTGAAGAAGCCCTACAGCCGTTGGATGGACATCCAACGACCACTGCTGCTAGAATCGTGTCTTGACTATAAGTTTACTAAGCCTTCCATACGCCTTAGTAGGCCCACAAGCCTTCCGTACACGTCACTGACTATAATTCTAAAAAAAATAGTAGGCCCACAAGTGAGCATCACATCTGTGGCAGAGACATATAGCCCATTTGTGATTTGTAATAATGTACAAACCCATTTTTAAATTCTAATGGAATTTACTACAACCCATTTACAGTCTGTTAAAATTACAGCCCATTTTCTAGCCAGGACAATGATTAATAATTTCAACCAACCTCTCAAAACAGAATTTAACCAAAAATCCCACATTTTGATGGGATCCAAAATATTTTTATCCCGAAATTCCGAGTCAGATTAAATATAATTTCAAATGAATTTGTATTAGGTAAAAATCTAAAGAAATATTGCGCGCACAATAAATAGTGAAATTAAAATTTCCAAATTCAAACAATAATATTTTTGAAACAATTACTTGTTTGGTGCATTTTTGTATATTTACAGCCCAGTTTTTATAATTACATCCCATTTATTATTTCTTAAAGCCCATTTTCTTGTTAGGCCTAATGCATCCCTCATAGGAAAGATTCTGACCAGTGAGCGGAGAATAACAAGTTGACACAGGTTGGGTATTTACAAAAAAAGTATATTTGGGCTAGCCATTTTCACCTTGAAAAAATAATATCTGGGCGGATATTTGGTCGACATAAAATAATAGCACAGGCTAGACGGGCCACAACCCTTGGTTGATACTGCTCCTCACGAACAAGAACAAAAACATCGCTCAAGAAAAACTCCGCTTACACCTAAAAAAACAAATACTGCTCGAGCTGCTGGGTCCCAACTGTCGGCCGCTCCTTGTGCAATACTCTCGTTTATTGACTACATAAGTTGACGATGGTGTGGGAACGTGATGTCAGGAAACCAAGGGGAAGCAAAAAAAAATTATAGTTGTATATAATAAGGAGGAACTTGCATATGTAGGGCTATAGCCCTAGTGGGTCCCTACTGTCATCCTCTCCAAATAAAGTCATCTCCTGATTCCTCATGTTGGTTGTAAAACGACGATCCAATCATGGCCTAAGATGATGAGTTGGTCAGAAGATCATATGATTTCACCTCTAACCTACCCGAGTTGTCATATAGGCTATGAATGAAACATAAGACAATGAACTTCTTAAGCACAGAAACAACAGAATAGGATGATATTCTTAACATGCAAATCACAAGCATTAGATCAACAAGCAAAACAATATGAAGCATTATTCTCAAGAGGCACGGTGAACATCTCGTGATGCCGCATGCCACAACATTCCAAGCTCAATTTTGCAATCAAACTCACCAGGCCTGGTGAAAGTGCGTTATATCGACTAGAGGGGGGGGGGGGTGAATAGGCGACTTTTATGAATTCTTCACTGAGGAATTTGCTAGTGAGGAAATTCCTTAGCGAAGAACTACTAGATGCGGAATAACTACTCAGAAGTAAACATAACAGAAGAAAAGCATAGTCATCATGATGAAATGAAGACAAGCACAGAGTACAAAAAGCGTAATCACAGGATAACACAGGATGAAGACAAACAGACTGAAGAAATTGAATTGAGGAAATTGAGAAAGTCTTCAGACAAATTCTTCAAACACAGATATGACAAGCACACAACACAATACTGAGGAAATGGAAGGGTTGAGGAAATAGAACCGATTGGCTTGGTGAAGACAATGATTTAGTAGACCAGTTCAAGCTGTTGTCTCGATTGTACATCCGGTTGAAGCGGCTAGGTATTTAAACACGAGGACACACAGTCCGGACACACAGTCCTCACCGTATTCTCCTTGAGCTAAGGTCACATAGTCCTCGCCCAATCACTCGTGGTA
Organism: Aegilops bicornis; assembly: GCA_021605145.1. Taxonomy (NCBI): domain Eukaryota; kingdom Viridiplantae; phylum Streptophyta; class Magnoliopsida; order Poales; family Poaceae; genus Aegilops; species Aegilops bicornis. Next base: position 332,576,535 of record CM038675.1, read on the forward strand.
AGTCTTGGTGACTTCGAACCTTCACAAACTTCGGTCACTCGGTGATCCACAATTCCTCTTGGATGCTCTAGACCATGACGCCTAACCGTCTGGAATAAGCCTGATCTTCAAAGGTAACAAGCATCGGATCCATGCTGGTTCATTCTCTTGAGTGATGCTCAATCAATTTGGGTTTGTAGGTGTTTGGGTTTGGGTTTTCCTCACTCGATGTTTTTCGCTCAAAGTCCTCGGAGGATGGGATGCTCTCAAATGACAAGTGTTAGTTTCTCTCGAGCAGCCAACCAGCTAGTGGTTGTAGGCGGCTATTTATAGCCTAGGAGCAGCCCGACATGATAAGACATAAATGCCCTTCAATGATATGACCGTTAGGTGGATAAGATATTTTGGGACAGCTGGCGCATAGCACAGCAACGGTCGGAAATTTGAGGTTCAAATTCCTCAGGGCTATCATGTTCCTCATTGTGTAGGCAATCCGCACTGGCGAATTCCTAACTCCTCAGTCAGAACAAATTCCTCAGTGACCAGAAGAACTTCGTCTCTATCACTGAAGAAATTGACTGAACTGTATGAGATTTCCAATGGCTTCACTCGAAGGGATTGGTAGGTGTAGGATTTTGAGTTAAGTATCACATGGAAATTTTTCCTTAGTATTTCCTCGACCCCCTTTAACAGTACGGTGTTTCCTATGACTCAAGAAAGAGAAAATGAAACTACGAAAACAAAAGTCTTCACGCTTCATGTTCCTCGAATGAATACCAAGTCTTCAAGGTCACACCAATTTCTTCACTTTCAAAGTCTTGAAAGTCTTGAGAATAACAAAGTCTTCAGTCGAAGAACTTCATTTTTAGGGGTCGACTTTCTTTGTAAATATCAAACTCCTCATAGACTTATAGACCTGTGTACACTCATAAACGCATTAGACCCTTAACCTATAAGTCTTCAATACACCAAAATCACTAAGGGGCACTAGATGCACTTACAATCTCCCCCTTTTTGGTTATTGATGACAATATAGGTTAAGTTTTCAACGGGGATAAACATATGAAGTGTAAAAACTGATATTGAGGAATTTGATTGCAAGATATAGAAGAACTCCCCCTGAAGATGTGCATAGTGAGGAATTTGCTTTTGAAGCAATGCACACTTGAAGAGTCAAATCATGGAGATCTCCCCCTATATCTTGTAATTCATACACGCATTTGACATATAATATGAAGAATTTGAAATGCATGATGAAATATGGTGACTGATGAATTTCAGCATGCGTGCAATAATATTAACGAGGAATAAGCATGCAGAATAATGCATAAAAAATATCAGAGCACCACCGGGTTTAAGTTTACAACTTGATCCAATAAAGTTTCAGAAGAACGAGAGTTGTAACTTAGCAAAAAAAGGCCCATATAATAGACCCGCTTGAAGACTAACTCAAATTTCTCCCCCTTTGTCATCGAATGACCAAAAGGATCGAAACTGAGGACTAACGCCCCTGAACATAATCAAGTTGATGAAGGAGCGCCCGGCGTTGTCGGGTCGTTGTCGCATGATAGAACTTCTTGCGATATCATCCAAGTCTTCATTTTCATCGGTGTCGCGATGAAGAATAGGAGCTAGCCACCAAGGAAGGAACCTTGACCTTCTTGTATTTCTTCGGTGGAGGTGCAGACCCGGTCAAATTCTTCCTTGAGACCCATTTTCTTGAGATCTTCTTATTTGTAGACATGAGGCAGAACATCCAGTGCGGTTGAAGGTTTCATGGAGGTAGTATTGGTTTTTCTTCACTGCATTGTGGGTTGAGGTCATGTTGTGAAGAATTGAACCAAACTGACGCTTGACCCATTTATGATCGCGATCAACCTTCTGATGAAGACTAAGGAGAAGCTCACGATCTGTCATCACCCTGGATGCTGTGGCTTGAGGATTTTGCTTGGTAGTGTTGGCGGCAGAGTCATGTGTGGCAGAGTCGTCATTGGTTGAGTAGGATGCAGCCTTGCGAAATTGACCATCCAATGGACGAATGCCTTCATCTATAACAAAGAAATGGCCTTGCCTTTGTCATCGGTGAGGAAAATGCCCGTTTGAGGACTTCAATTGGAGGCAAGTAGGCTGCGGTGGTTGAGTGTCGACTTTGTAGTTGAGTGAAGACCGTGTTCTGATGAATCTCATAATCCAAGGTGCATAAGGCTTTAGCTCAAAAGGTGACATAGCGACATTGGCCAGAGTCCTCATGAAGAAACCATGGAAGTTGACAGGAACGCCATGAATGATATTGAAAAGCAGATTCTTCATGATACCAACGACCTCTTCTTCATTTGAGTCGTGGTCCTTGATTGGACTCAATGTCTTCGTCAAAATGCGATAGACAGTCCGAGGCACGTACAGTAGTTCCTTGATAAGGAATTTGGTTCGAGGGGCCTGCCCTGTCTTCAAAGGCTTCATCAGCACTTGCATGTAGTGATTTGTAAGCTCAAGTTCACTGTAGACGCAACGAGCACCTTCAAGGGGAGGACTGAGGGATAGGGCACGAAGCAATTCAGTAGCTGGTGCCTTGTAGTGAGTATTTTCGACATCGATCCAGCACCCATGAGTTCACATCTTCAGAATTTCCTGTGATGTGCAGCGTCGCATAAAATTGAAGAATGAGTTCTTCATTCCAATCACATATGTCAGTGCAGAAATTTAACAGTCCAGCGTCGTGAAGAACACTAGGGACCGACTCGAAGCATGGCAGAGATTCCATGTCCACGTGAGGAATGTGTGCATGATCGAAGATGTCTTTGTTGAACAACACTGAGGAATAGAAATTGGCCTGGCTGGCCGTCCAGAAACGCCTCTTCCTTATGTGAGCAGAGTCATATGGGTTGTAGTCGGTGAAGAACACATCTCGCCAAAGAAGTCTTCATCCTTGAACTTTTGCTTGCGTGAGAAGGGATCCTTTGGTTTGGGCAGAGGAGTATTAGTGAGTTGCATCACAACCTCAGGAATCGCAATCTCAGGTTCATAAGTCTGAGGAATTTCTGGTTCCTCTTCAGTTGCAGTTTGCGTTGTCATATGATCGTGGCCAGGTTTCTTGACACTAGTGGCTGGAATTTCTTCACGCCTGACGAAGGCGGTGAGTTTCTTCAGAGCCCATTTGAACTGTTGGTGCAGGGGACTGAGAAATTTGTTGTAGCGGGGTGAAGAGTGGAGAATTGGGGTGCTGACTTTCCCAAAAGTCATCATTCATTACTGGCGTTGTACTTCCAATATCCACGTCTTCATCTTCCAATTCTTCAACACCAGCCTCTTCAGCTGTGAACTGAGGCATTGGTTTAGGATACAACGGGTGTAGAAGGGATCGCATCCACTTCAACTTCTTCATCAATCTGCTCTGACGAAGCAGCAGATTGAGTTTCTTCATCAGATCCGGTAGAGATCTTATATTCTTCACCAAAAGGAACAAGGTCCTTTGATGGCATGGTAGAAATAGGAACAACATCAATCGGATTTTCAAATGAGCTGGTCATAGGCTTCATCTTCTTTGGAGCTGAAGATTCTGAAGCACCTGATGCTTTCCTTTTCTTCACTGCAGCACGCTCTGCAGCCTTGGTCTTCTTCATATCTGATGCAGATGGAAGGATAGGAGTTGCTGTAGGCGTGGGAGGAGCTGAGGAATCTGGTTGATTTTCCTCGGTATGGCAAGCGATCTGATTGCTGACTTCTTCGATTTCTTGAGCGCACCACTAGTGGATGCCACGCAATTTCTTCGGTGGCTGGAATGGAGTCATCAGCCACGGAACTAGCATTTTCTTGACCTTTGAAAGTCATCGGTAGTCTTGGCATGTTCTTCAGTGGGCTGAGCAGAAGCTTCAGCCTGAGGAATTTCCTGTTGCGATGGAGCTGCAACATTGGTGAACTTCTCAGTCAGTTTTACAAACCTGAATTTGGCTCCTTGCCAATTAGCATAGTATGCGTTGAAGTTGTCGCTGAGGGTTTTGATTTCATACTGGATTTTGATAAGTTCATCAGTTGTCATTTTGACAATGTTGGTCTTCAGATATTTCTCCTTCTTGTACTGGGCCTTCTTGATCTGTCTGGCCTGCTCATATTTCCATTTCTCCTCTTGGATGAAATGAGCCAGCATGTGACTTTGGCCAGGAGTCAACTTGAGATCAGGCATAGGAGTGTTTGGGTCCTTGTGCCAGAGATCAATGTAATCTAGGATCGCCCGTGGATCCAAAAGCAGTGGCACAGGTGTGCCTTTGGCTCTAGCGGCCCTTTCTTGTCTGTCTCTGATGATTTCTGCAAGTTCATCATCATCAACTTCATCTTCTTCAGTCGGTACCTGGAAGGCGACTTGTTTCTTCTTAGGACATGGGCGAGGACCACGTCCGGTGATTGCCTTATAGTCTTGATGAGTGGGGCACGATGAAGAATTTGGTCTGGTGAGGAACTATTTGAGACACTGAGGCAATTGAGATGCTGCAGATCCTTTGTACGTGGCAAGATCTTGCAGTCTTTGAGGACTTTGTCGGGATAGCCGAGGACTTTGGAGGAGCTGATGATTTGGGAGGAGCAGGAGCAGCATGAGGAATTGGTCTTGAGGACTTTGACGACTCTGGCCGTGAGGGCATAGCTGAGGAACTTGGCCGTGAGGGCACCGTTGGTGAAGTACTTGGCTTGCACGCAGGCTTCTTTGCCATAGATCTCTTTGGCTTCACAGAGGCCTCAGTGGCAGCAGCAGCAGCAGAGACCTCTTTGGCTTGATAGAGGCCTCACTGCTTCTTTGGCTTGTCTCGCCAACTTGGCTTGGTGCTTGGCCCATTCTTCAGGAAAATCCTCACCACGCTTGATGCTGGCGGGATGAGCTTCTTGGCCAAGTGCCAGTGGAGCTCTTGGGCATGGAGGATTGGGTGTGAATTTATTCATATACTTTGGAGTTACATATCTGTACTCCCTCCATTCTCTTGCCCATCTCCTTTCAATCCTTTGTATGTGCACTTTGCGCTGATTTTTGTTTTCCTTGCCAAACTTGGCCTCATCAGGTGTGTAGTACTCTTTATAAATGTCATTAGTGATTTCAAAAGCAGTCATGACCTCAGGCTTCTTTCCTCCTTTCTGCGGCTTCTTACCTTCTGCCATATTCTTCAGTTGAGGAATTTGAACAATCGAATTCTCTGAAGAAGTATGCAGATTTTCTTCGAGGAACCCTGCAAATGAGTTAAGTTGATGAGAACCTAGAGATTCAGCAGCTGACATGAGTACCTGTGAACAGAGTATAGTTGCGAGGAATTTGGGGAGGTCATATGCGTTCTTAGAAGGTTTTTCAAAAAGAATAATTTTGAGGAATTTGACCAGATGAGTCTTGAGGAATTTCACTAAGCGTTCTTTGTCTTAGGTTCCAGAGTTGTATAGATCGAAGATCCACACAATTGAGGAATCTTGAAGAAAAATGATGCTTAGAGAAACGAATCAAGAACAAATGACTTGTGAGGTGTTTTAGTGTGTGAGAATATGAAGAAAAACACCTTTTGAAGATTTTGTAGAGAAAATTCGAATCAAGGAGGGCAGTAAAAGTAACTTTTAGTTACCCTCAACGAAGAACACGATGAAAAGTGAGGTGGAGAAGTGAAGTTCGTCTGTGTAGATCTTCCACGCCCTAACTCGGCGGAGGAAGACGGCTACGGCGGCGGCGGAGTGAAGATTTCCGCTGCCGGCACGAGTACGACGGCGACAAGGTCGAGGCAGTGAAGCTCTTCCTCACCTGCGACGATGGAGTAGCGGCGGCGCTAAGGTTTGAGAAGCTCGAGCGGGAGAGAGAGTTCGAGCAGAGTAAAGGAAGTGAGGAAGGGGAGAGGGGGTATTTATAGCGACGGTGAAAAACTGTTCGTGGGTGAATAGAAAAATGCATCATGGGATGCGGAACGGTTTGAGCGGCAAAACGGAAAATTTGGATAAGATTACTTTTAGCATTCCGTTCGCAATTTCTTCAGCTGACAAGGACACAGTGAAGAGTTTGAACGAGTTTCAAATAGAACGCACATGAAGAATTTGTGAATAGATTGGGTTGAGTATAGCATAGAGGGGAAGGGTCCGATCACATGCACTTAGCAGAAAACACAACATTAAGAAATAGCCATAAGTGAATGTTGTAGAGGACATAAACTCATATATATATATATATATATATATATATATATATATATATATATATATATATACACTATTACGATCACGGGATCGAGAATAATATACGATCACAACTTTGAGCGCTGAGTAACGCTTTGACCTTCTATGTGAACTAGGTTGAACTTCCCGCAACATTGCCCAAATAGGGCTTGCTATATATCGTTGGAAAGATATGGACACCAATATCATGACCCAACTTAAATTTTTTGCAAAATATAAGCTGTTTAAGAGCAGTTTTAAAAACCTTTTTTTCTTCGCACAAAAAACGTGAATCATATTTTCGATCGCATTTCTAAACCGTTTATCAGAATGAGGCATATAATATGGCCTTGGAAAGCTGCTGCAAAACCGCTCCTTCCACATGTTGAAAGTTTTTTCTAATTCTCTACGGGTAAAGAGTAATTTGAAAAAAAGTAAAATTTAAATGACCGAGCAATTTGAGTTCGTTTTTTCGATGTCATTTCTAAACGGCTAATCCAATGGAGGTATATGCTATGGCGTTGGAAAGCTTATGAACATGCGCTACTTTTTCATCTTGAAAGTTTTTTTTCTAATTTTGAATGGTTTTAGAGTAATTTAGAAAATGGTCCAAGTCCTACCGAGTTCGTATTTTCGAGCTAATTTTTTAACCGTACGTCCGAATGCAGCAAACGATATGGCATTGGAAAGATTGAACAAATGCGAAACTTTTTGGTATGTATTGTTTCTCCCAATTCTTTACGGTTTTAAGTCAGTTTCGAAAATGGAGAAAAACGTATTTTCGCCGTAATTTCTACGGACTTTATCGGAATTGGGAAAATAAATATACCGTTGAAAAGATACGGAAAATGCGAAACTTTTTCTTGTTTATGGTTTTCTCTGATTCCTAACCGTTTTAAAGTAATTCCGAAAATGGTGGGATCATTCGTGCTGCCTCTATCGCGAAACAGATTCTTCGAAAATGCACCGCGTGAAGAACCTGAACTTCTCGGTGCGTGTACCTGAACTTCACTCTGTTTTTCACGTGATTTTTTTGCTCGTAGATCTTCATCCACTTTGCTCGTAGCTCTCCATCCCACTCACGGGAATTGAGCGGGTGATATCTGGATGGAAAGGCTGTAAACACGCAACTTTCCCGTGTTGATCATTTTTTCATACTCGCGACGATTTTAAAAGTTTTTCATCTGAAATTCATTTAGCGTAGTAGTTGAACTTCATGCTATTTTCACGTTGAACTTATGTGACGTAATTTTGTTTGTACACGGGCCTGAACTTCCCTCTGTACGAACTCGACCTTTATCGGAATTTTGAAAACCGTTTTTTCTTCATACAAAAAATGTGGATCGTATTTTCGATCGCATTTCTAAACCGTTTAGCAACTAAATACTCGTTTTAGATAGGAATCTCGCTCATAGGCGGATTTTGCACTCGGGTCTTAAAGAACTCGCGTTTTTTGCGATTTATCACTGAGTTGTTCGACTGAAGCGCCCCTGTGCTAGGTTGAACTTCCCGCAACATTGCCCAAATAGGGCTTGCTATATACCGTTGGAAAGCTATGGACACGAGTATCATGACCCAAGTTAAATTTTTTGCACAATGTAAGCGGTTTAAGAGCAGTTTTGAAAACCGTTTTTTCTTCACACACAAAACGTGAATCGTAATTTCGTTCGCATTTCTAAACCGTTTATCGGAATGAGGCATATAATATGGCGTTGGAAAGCTGCTGCAAAACCGCTCCTTCCACATGTTGAAAGTTTGTTCCAATTCCCTATGGTTAAAGAGTAATTTGAAAAAACGTAAAATTTCGTAAACCGAACAGCTGAGTTCGTTTTTTCGATGTCATTTCTAAACGGCTAATCCAATGGAGGCATATGATATGGCGTTGGAAAACTTATGAAAATGCGCTACTCTTTCATCTTTGAAAGTTTTTTTTCTAATTTTGAATGGTTTAAGAGTAATTTAGAAAATGGTCCAAGTCGTATTTTCGAGCTAATTTTCTAACTGTGCGTCCGAATGCAGCAAATTATATGGCGTTGGAAAGCTTGAACAAATGCGAAACTTTTTCGTATGTATTGTTTCTCCCAATCTTTATGGTTTTAAGTCAGTTTTGAAAATGGCAAAAAACGTACTTTAGCGGTAATTTCTACAAACTTTATCGGAATTGGGCAAATAATATACCGTTGAAAAGCTACGGAAAATGCGGAACTTTTTCATGTTGATAGTTTTCTCTGATTCCTAGCCGTTTTCAAGTAATTCCGAAAACGGCGGGATCATTCGTTCTGCCTCTACCGCAAAACAGATTCTTCGTAAATGCACCGCGTGAAGAAACTTAACTTCTGGATGCGTGTACCTGAACTTAACTTTGTTTTCACGTGATTTTTTGCTCGTAGCTCTTCATCCACTTTGCCGTAGATCTCCATCCCACTCCACGGGAATTGAGCGGGTGATATACCGATGGAAAGCTGTTGTAAACACGCAACTTTCCTGTGTTGATCAATTTTTCATACTCGCGATGATTTTGAAAGTTTTTCATATGAAATTCATTTAGCGTAGTAGTTGAACTTCCTGCTGTTTTCACGTTGAACTTCTGGACGTATTTTTGTTTGTAATTTTCTCATCCATTCGTAAGTGTTACCCAAATAATATTCCTTTTGTACAAACGTCTCTCACAATAATTTTTTTAACTTTCTCCGACCAAGGACTTGAACTTACACAAATGATATTACTGTCGTTTCGAGGTAAATTAGAAAATGGTGAGATCATGATTCCTGCGTTCATCGTGAATGGAAACGCACTGCGTGAAGTAGTTGAACTTTTGGAGCATGTCTGTTTGAACTTCACTCTGTTTTTTAACGTGATGTTTTTCGCCCGTAATTCTCAAACCACTTACCGTAATTGAGCAACTGATATACCGATGGAAAGCTATTAAAAACACGCAACTTTTTTGTTGATGAGTTTTCATACCATAGCAGTTCAAAATATATTTTTGAATGCGTAAAACAACATCTTTTTTGCCTGTTTTTTACATGTAACTGAAGGTCGGACGACTCACATTAGAGATCTCGAACTTCACCGTGAGTAGCACATGAACTTCTTGCAACAAAACCTTTTTAAGCTTTTTGTTTTCTATTCTTATATTCTTATCTGAAACGCATTCCGTGTAGTAGTTGAAGTTCCCACTGTTTTCACGTTGAACTTCTGTCACATATTTTTGTTCAACCTCTCTCATACGAATTTTTGAATTTTCTCGGATTGAGCACTTGAACTTCTAGCAACAAAACTGCCAGCCTTTGCTTTTTCATTCCTTTTTAATACCAAATGCACACCATGTAGTACGTGACCTTCTGGCATATATCAATCTGAACTTCTCTTGGTTACGTGAAAATATTTGAGTTTCTTATAGACATTGAACCGCTCTAACCTTGTTATTTTGAACTTCGTTGTGTTTTTTTAGAAATGTGAAATTGGAGTTCTTTAGAAACACCGAACTTCTTCGTTATTTGAAATTGAACTTATTGGTTTTATTCTTTACTAACTAGAAAAATCCGCTTTTTCAAATAAATATCAAATTGCTCCGCTTTTTCCAATTAAACATCTTGGTTTTATTCTCTAGTAACGTGAAAACATGATTTTTCATTACTCCATTTTTCAAAATTGAACTTCTTGGTTTTTATCTTTAGCATTGGGGAAAATTTGAGTTTTTATAAACATTAAACAACTTCATATATTTTAATTTCGGACTTCTTGGTGTTATTCATTAGTAACGGAAAAGTCCTAGTTATGTTATAAATATCGAACTGCTCAATTATTCTAAAGTTGAACTTCTATGTCTTATTTTTTTTAAAGGAAAATCTGTTTTTATAAACTTTTTGAACTGCTAGATGTTTTCAATTTGACCTTCTTGATATTGTAATAAACATTGAACTTCCACATTATTTAAATTTGAACCTATAGTTTTTTTCTTTTGGAAATGGGAAATACCATTTTTTCGTATAATTTTTTAACCGACCTACTTTTTTTATTTGACCTTCCTGGTTTATTTATTAAAGGTGAAAATACGAGTTTTATAATTAATAGAGAACTTCTCCGTTGTTTTAATTTGAACTTCTGTTTTTCTTAAACAAGTGTTCAATTTTTGTCTTTTCTTATATATCTTTTACTGTTCACTTTTAGTTACATGATGTTTTACAATGGAAATTTTTTGTATAACTCTGGATTCACAAGGTTCACTTGTCAACTGATATTTTTCATGTGTTCAACTCTCTTTTCTTGGACACCAAGGTGTTTTGTTTTTTCGAAAGCGATTTTTTTGAACTCACATCGTGCTTGAAAATTTCCATCCTGGGCACATGGTGCTTCAGAAGGACACTGTCGAGGCGAGGAGAAATTTTCCAACCCATGTCCCTCTAGCCCCTAGTTGATTATTTTTTGCAAACTACGTGTTCTTTTCACCACTCGTTACCTACTAATTTTATCTCCAAAAGTAGGTGGTTAACCATTTTCAATCGAGGTATGCCTTTGTTTTAAAATACACACACACATATACATAACACACTTGACCTTCTGCAACACAACATTTTGACCTTCGCAAAAATAATTTTTAAAGCCAAAATAAATCGAGCAGTAGTAGAAGCGCAACAAAGCATTCTCAATAGCTATTTTTTTAGATCATATGTTCATTCAGAAACAATTTTGTGGATGCTCTTTAAGAACACAACAAACCGATAGTGTGGTCAGAGGGATAGAGCTTGTGTGTAGCAGCACAGGGAGATGACTACAGGGGCTCGTCGGCGCGAGACTTTTTGGTGGACCGGGGTTGCCCGTTGTGCAGCTGGTCATCGGTCGGCGGTGTGCCCGTGTAGGATTTGGACGGTAGAAACTCCAGTCCTCTCACACACCACACGTTCCCTATCCACAACGCCTAGACACACCTCCTGTTTTACCTCGTTTTCACCCATGCTTTGTCTTCTTCCTTGTACGTCAAATTAACAGCAAGCAATGGCAACAATAGCTCGGTGCAAGCACACGGGAAGGTGTCAGGGAACACACCACAAACAGCCACGGGGGAGAGGCACCAGGAAACCACGGAGCGCGGTGTGCGGCAGGAATGAGAAATGCCAGGGAAGGTCGATGACAAGCTTCGTCGAAGGTCGTTGAGAGATGCCCGGCGGAAAAAAATGTTCGAGAGAAAAACATTGAGAGAATTAACAACCATAGCACGAAGATGAAAGTTCGGAGGAAAGCTGTCATTGCTCTTCTCCTTCTCACGAAGGAACTACGCGGCGAGCGAGCAAACAAGGAGAACGCATCGCATAAACCAGGTTGGACTGCAGGACAATCCTAGTTGGATGGCGCAGGGGCCGCATCAGCGCTGAAAGCAACACCAGCCAAAGCTCGGTAGGATGGGCGTCGTGCTGGATTGCTGCACCAACGGGGATTGGGGCCGGTTGGATTCCATTGGCGCAAACACTAATCTGATGAACACCGATGTAGGAGTTCGTCGGTGAACAACCTGCACAGGGAGAGGCGGCAGGTGGTGCAGCTCGAGCTCCTCCCGCGCTGTCCTGACCCTGCGCCCACGTCCAAGTGGTGGGTGGTTACTGCATCTGGAGTGGAGAGGAGCTCTAATGGATGGATGGAAGGATGGGGTGCGCCAGAGCACACGCGGCAGATCGCGTAGGAAGGGCGGGAAGGTCGCATCGGAGTGCGGGGGCAGGTCGCGCCGGAGAAGTTGGCGGCAGAGGTGGTCGGGGCGGGGGGCGGGGGACGGAGGAGGTGGTTGTCGGCGGTGGTTGCGGAGGTGGTCGGGGTGGTGAGCCGCGGCGATTGTGAAGGTGGTCGGCGGTGGCGGCGACATCTCCGGTTGGGGCGGGGCTGGGGCCGGGCAGCATCTTGTCCGGTTGAGGGCGGTGGCGGCGGCTCCGGTTGAGGGCGTGGCGGCGCGTCGGTTGGGAGCCGGTCGGCGACGGGAGTGCGGATCATGGGAAGGTGGATGGTGGTTCGGGCTTCGGGGATTGGGGTGGGTTTTTTTTCCTGCCAGTTCGGGCCTTCGGGGAGTTCGGGAACATGTAATCGCTTCTATATAGGGCGTGCCGTGATCCAAATAGTTATTCTAATCCTGGGATTAGAATAGTGTTACTCTCTCTCTCTCTCTATATATATATTATATATATATATATATATATATATATAGCCAATGAAGAAAAACAACGGAACAAGTGAAGATTTTGCAAAGTTGAAGAATTTTGAGCAACTGAGGAATTTTAAAAACTGAGGAAAAACTCAAATTGAAGATTTTCAACTTTTGTGGTGGCGTGACCCACCGTATAAGAATGATGATTTTAGACACCGCGTACAATTGTCGTAGGGTTCCGAGAATCAAATTCTTCATTAATTTCTTCACACTTAGAGTGTTATTCTTCATTGATTGAAGAAAAAGCGTTTCTTCATGTGTTGCACATCTAAGTCATCAATTTTGCATAAGTGTTAGGATGAGTGTCCTTTTCAAAGAACATTCGAAGACTCTAAGATATTTAGCTCACACATAACTTGCTAAATCTCTTCTCATCCAAGGGCTTTGTGAAGATATCGGCTAGGCTGTTCTTGATCTTCACATGCTCAATAGAAATGTCGCCCTTCAACACATGATCACGAAGAAAATGATGGCGAATCTGAATGTGCTTTGTCTTGAGTGTTGAACTGGGTTGTGAGCAATCTTTATGGCACTATCATTGTCACAGAAGAGAGGCACATTCTTCACGTTGACGCCATAGTCCTTGAGAGTTTGCTTCATCAAGTAGCGATGGAGCACACAGCAAGAACCAGCTGACAATGTACTCGGCTTTGATGAAGCGGTGATACAGTTACATTTCTTTGAGGACCAAAAGACCAAGGATAAATGCGAGGAAATGACAAGTACCGGATGTTGACTTGCGGTCCACACGATCACCGACATAGTCGAGTCGAGAATATCCAATGAGATCAAAATTTGAGCCCTTGGGGTACCATAATCCTAGTGTTGGTGTGTGAGCTAGATATCAAAGAATATGCTTCACTGACCTTATGGTGTGATTCCTTGGTGCAGCTTGAAATCGGGCACCTTGAGGAGTCTGGATTAGGGGTGTCCGGATGGCGGACTATACCTTGACGGAACTCTGGACTATGAAGATACAAGATTGAAGAGTCCGTCACGTATGCGGAAGGACTTTCCTTGGCGTGGAAGGCTAGCTTGGCGATATGGATATGTAGATCTCCTACCATTGTAACCGACTACATGTAACCCTAGCCCTCTCCGGTGTCTATATAAACCGGAGGGTTTTAGTCCGTAGGACACAACAATCATACCATAGGCTAGCTTCTAGGGTTTAGCCTCCTTGATCTCGTGGTAGATCTACTCTTGTACTACCCATATCATCAATACTAATCAAGCAGGAGTAGGGTTTTACCTCCATTGAGAGGGCCCGAACCTGGGTAAAAACATCGTGTCCCTTGTCTCCTGTTATCATCCGCCTAGGCGCACAGTTCGGGACCCCCTACCCGACATCCGCTGGTTTTGACACCGACATTGGTGCTTTCATTGAGAGTTCCTCTGTGTCGTCGCCATCAGGAAGGATGCCTCATCCCGTCTTTAAAGACGGCATCGTTGCTAAGAAAGCTTTGGCTGTCGGCCAAACTCTCCGGCTAGGTGGTTTTCTTAAGACCGCTGTTATTTGATCTTGTAAACGATGACCTCTCGGGTCATCAAAGCAATCTTCATGTTAGCTCGGAACTCGCCAGTTAGATCAATGGAGCTCTCTTCCATAAACGAGCTCTTGGATCGCATCGCCGCCCTGGGAGTCGCTACGGATTACGACCAGATTGGGCCTAAAGCCGTTCTGAGAGAGATTAACTCTCCCCAAGTCACCCATCACGTTGCCATGGTAGAGGGACAGTGCGGCGACCCTTCATCTATCTTAAGGACTAGCTACATCCGGATTCCCGATCCCTCCAAGCCGGATACACGCGGAGGGGAGGATATCACTCAAGACCTGAACTTAGAGTCAGGCGACGGGCTGGATTCATTGGACAACATCCAAAAATCCAAACTTTCGAGTTCGGAAACTCCTTGGCCTCTGAGTCTCAGATTGGGTGAGGTTTCGGATTTAATTCCACCCACCCACCCGAACATAAGCGATCTATCCCAAATCAGGCAAAAGCCCGAAGAAAGCGATTACATCATTCTTGGGCGATTCCTCTGGTTAGGAACAAGATAAAGGGCTGCGCGAGGAAGACGCATAATCTCAATCTTACGCAATAATTGCACGGACAAGGGAATCCTCAACGCCATAAGTCGCCGTGATATTACATGCTTTGCTGACTTGGCGTCCATAGTACGAAAGTACTGTGCGATGGAAAGCGCCTGGAAAACCGAAATAAAATTTTGGGACGATCCGGCCCTGAATACAAACCAGTCCGAAATAAAGGGTGCATCATCACGGACACGGGTTAAACACCAAAAGCAAAAACCCTCTGGGGCATGGAACCGTCTTGGAAGGATGGCTTAATGGACCCTGTAAAATTCACAGTACAGAGGGCGCCACTCCAACTCACAGCCTTAGAGCATGTTGGATACTCCAGCAGGTGGCCAAAATTGGCGAAGATCTCCTAATTCCGGAGGCCACAGAAAGCCACCCTAGGGACACCAATACGGTATTAACAGTCTTCGAGACTTTCACATCAAATAATATGCGAAAAAGAACACCCCGCAGCCTTGCCGAAGTCTACCAAGTAGCAACAATAAACCCAAGGAGTGACACGGCTATTACTTTTAATGCCAGTGATGAACCTAAATTCCAAACAGCCCGAGCACCAGGCGCATTGGTCCTCAGTCCAATAGTGGACGGATTTCGCCTCACCAAGGTACTCATGGATGGAGGCATCGGATTGAACCTCATTTATGAGGAAACCCTTCAAAAAATGGAAATAGACTGGAACCGCATTGAGCGAAGCAGCACAACCTTTAGAGGAATAATCCCCAGACGGGAAGTGTGCTGTGCAGGAAAAATCACACTAGATGTGGTGTTCGGCACGCCGGATAATTACAGATCCGAAGAGGTCACGTTCCAGGTGGCCCCGTTCAGTAGCGGATACCACGCTCTGCTAGGGCGAGAAGCGTTTACAATCTTCCAAGCAATACCCCATTACGGGTACATGAAGCTCAAGATGCGCGGGCCGAACGGAATTATCACTCTCGCTAGTGATCCGTACATAGCACTCCGCGCCGAAAATAAGACAGCCGCACTGGCCCTTGAGGCATTATCCGAAGCCCTAGCGGCTGAGGAACTGACTGCGCTGCGCTCCATAGTGAACAGGGACGATGTGATACTCGGAAGATCCAAGTCCACCTCCTTTAAACCAGCGGACGAAATAGTCAAATTCCAGGTCCATCCAACGGACCCCAATAAAACAGCTTCCATCGGGGCACAATTAAACCCTGATATAGGCCGCGCTTTGCGAGAGTTCCTCTGTGAGAAGCTGGGACATTTTACTTTGGCACCCTTCAGACATGCCAGGAATTCCACGCAGGCTGGCCGAACACAGCTTAAATATCATGAAAGGATTCAAACCTGTCAAACAAGATCTTCGGCGTTTTTCCGAACCTAAGAGACAGGCCATGGGAGAGGAGCTAGCCAAGCTATTGGAGGTCGGGTTCATTAGAGATATAAAACATCCGGACTAGCTAGCAAACCTCGTGATGGTACCAAAGAAGGACAAATCCTGGCGCCTGTGCGTTGATTTTAAAGACCTTAACAAGGCTTTCCCAAAGGATCCCTTCCCCCTCCCCCGCATCGATCAAATTATCAACGCTACCGCAGGACACGATTCATTGTGTTTCCTCGACGCATATTCCGGCTACCATCAAGTCAATATGGCAGAGTCAGACCAAGCCGCAACGGCATTCATCACACCATACGGCCCATTTTGCTTCAACACAATGCCCTTCGGGCTCAAAAACGCCGGCGCCACATATCAGCGCATGATTCAGACATGTCTGGCAAACCAGATCGGCAAAACAGTGGAGGCATACGTAGATGATGTGGTCGTAAAAATAAGACATGTCGAATCTCTAGTAGACGACTTGAGGCTTACAATTTGATAACCTCCAAACATACGACATCAAGCTCAACCCAGAAAAATGCGTTTTCGGCGTTCCAGCCGGAAAGCTCTTGGGCTTCATTGTATCCGGTAGAGGAATTGAAGAAAATCCAACCAAGATCCGAGCTTTGTCACAATTGGATATCCCAAAAGACCTCAAACAAATACAAAAATTAACCGGATGCGTGGCGGCTCTAAGCCGCTTCATCTCCCGCTTGGGAGAAAAGGAACTACCCCTCTATCGCCTCCTTCGGTGCACCAAACACTTCGAGTGGACGGATGCCGCCATGGCCGAACTCGATGAAATAAAAGCCATATTGGCAACAAACCCAGTCCTGGCCGCGCCAAACATTGGCAAACCAATGCTATTGTACATTGCAGCAACCCATCAGGTTGTAAGCGCAATGCTCGTCGTCGAAAGAGAAACAGACGGACACAAGTACCCCCTTCAAAAGCCAGTCTATTACGTGTCCACTGTCCTCACTCCGTGCAAATCACGGTACCTGCATTATCAAAAGATTGCGTACGCGGTATTCATGGCATCCCGGAAGTACCACTCAACGATATTATAAACAACCGCGACGCGACGGGCCGGATTGCAAAATGGGCCATCGAGCTCCTCCTGTTCGACATAACTTATAAGCCACAGTGAGCTATCAAGTCGCAAGTTTTGGCCGACTTCATCACAGAATGGACGGAGGCCGAACTCCCTAAAGAGTACGACACATATTCAAATTGGATCATGCATTTCGACGGCTCCAAAATGTTGGCCGGACTAGGGGCTGACATCGTTTTGACGTCCCCCACAGGAGACACAGTTCAATATGTACTCCAGATTATGTACACAGACTCCAACAACGCAGCCGAATACGAGGCCCTTTTACATGGTCTCCAGATGGCAGTATCCATGGGCATTCAACGCCTAGAGGTGCGCGGGGATTCGAACCTGGCGATATCCCAAATAAATGGAGACTTCGATGCCAAGGATCCAAAAATGGCAGCTTATCGCAACGCCGTCCTAAAAATGTCAGCTTTCGGTTGAAGGGCTTGAATTTCACCATATAGCCCGGGGGAAAATAATCAGCGGCAGATGTCACGCACGCATCAACAAAAAGCGATGTAGTCCCCCCCAACATCTTCTTGGAAAGGCTGTTCAAGCCATCCGTATTATGGGAAGGGGAACCGGGCAATAACAGCCCGGACCCAACCGCACTGCCCGACACCGAACAATCTGACATAATTGGAGGCTCTGCCAATGAAATCACACCTTCAGCCCACGTAATAATGACCGTCATCGCCCCATGGACAGAACCATTCCTAGCCTACCTTGCTAGGCAGGAACTCCTAGAGGACCAAAACGAGGCACGCTGCATAGTGCGGTGATCTAAAGCCTACAAAGTCCATGAGGGAGAGCTTTATAAGAAAAGCACTACCGGAGTCCTTCAAAGGTGCATCTCCAAAGAGGAAGGGCAGAACTTACTGTCTGAAATTCATGCCGGACTTGGTGGCCATCACGCTGCAGCTCGGTCCCTTGTAAGCAAGGCTTTCCGTACAGGCTTTTATTGGCCGACGGCCCGGGCAGACGCTCATGACTTAGTCCAACGATGCGTCGGTTTCCAGCTTTTTGCAAACCAAAGCCATATGCCACCCACCGCCCTCCAAACTATCCCCATCACTTGGCCCTTTGCGGTCTGGGGGCTTGACATGGTTGGACCCCTTAAAGGCGGGACCCACAAGAAAAAATACCTACTGGTCATGGTGGATAAGTTCACCAAATGGATAGAAGCCAAGCCTGTTAAGACGGCCGAATCCGGACCGGTGATAGACTTTATATCCGGGGTTGTACACAGTTATGGCGTCCCCCACAGCATCATCACTTATAACGGCACGAACTTTATGGCCGATGAGGTAAAACTCTGGTGCAAGAATATGGGCATCAAGCTCGATTATGCTTCCGTCTATCACCCACAAACTAACGGCCAGGTCGAACGTGCAAATGGTCTTATTATGAGAGGCATCAAACATAGATTAGTGCAGTCCTTGAAGGAATCTAATACGCACTGGCTAGAGGAGCTCGACTCCGTACTCTGGGGGCTGCGGACCATGCCGAATCGCACCACCGGATACACACCATTTTTCATGGTGTACGGCGCAGAGGCAGTTTTGCCCTGCGACATAATTCATGACTCACCTCGAGTGCGCATGTACGAAGAAAGAGAAGCCGAGCTCGATCGGCAGGACAGTTTAGACGCCTTGGAGGAGGAGCGTGATGTGGCAAAAGCCCGTTCTGCATTCTATCAACAGCAGGCTCGAAGATATCAAAAGCGAGAAATACGGGCCAAAAATTACAACGTTGGCGAATTAGTTCTACGCTGCGGGACAAGAAAAGGACAAACTCAAGCCCAAGTGGGAAGGTCCCTTCATAATTGACCAAGTCTGGTGGTGGAGCGTACCGCCTGCGAGATGCATCGGATAACCGACTCGAGCCGAACCCATGGAACGCAGCCCGTCTACGAAGATTCTATGCCTAGCGCTGGACTCTGTGTTTGTCTCCTTCCTCTGTCCATTTTTTATACTTTCTGTCTTACATTTCTCTCCTTCTCCCCCTCCTTTCTTTCATAGCCTTTAAAGGCTCATCAAGTGATGCGCTATCCGCGCTCATTAAACCTGGGGGCTTCTTTAAACAGAAGCTTATTTATACGGGCTTCATGCCCAACACATGTGTCACACTTCCGCATGTACCTTTTATTCACCATTATATACATCGATATGACTTAAGTTTTGGCCAAGCTGGGTTGCCTGGCTCCTGTGCTTACCCCTTCGGCCCCGATTGTTCGGCTAGGTGGTAAAGGGAGCACCTCTGTGATTGTTACTGCCGGGTCAGCCGGATGTGTACCTCAGACTTGGTGAAGCCGAAAGCTAGCGTTCTTAAGGGAATATTCGGTCGGTGAACTAAAGATGATCTTTTCACTTATTTATTTACGCGCCCTAGATGATTTTTCCTGCGTCTCTTTTCGCAGCACGGACATGCACTTTAGGGCATGCCTCCCGAGAAAGGAACCCCTAACGGAACTATTCTCCACGGAAGATGTTTCTTACTAACCATGTAATATAACATAACTAGTTGGGCACTTATGCATTCAAGCATTAATGACCCCTACGCCTGGTCTCCATGCATACCCCGGTTCTTACATAACCGCATGGGTATTCGGACACACTCCGGACCGTCAGGTCCCGAGGCTGAAGCGAAAAGGTCGGCCATGACAAACGATCTACAATCCGGCTAGAAGACATTACACATGTCAATTAAAATTACGTAGTCATTCTGACTGATCGTATTCCTCTTCAATACCATCTAACAGGCTGTCTAGTTTACAGTCCTGCTGGGAATACTTTGCGGCCAATTCTACTTGTCCGTATACTAAGCTTACAGGGATCTCCTTCCCATCGGGCCCCACAGGTCTGACCTCGGCCCTGTGGTTCGGTCGATAACCGTGTACCACGTCTTTACCATGGCCCGAGCCTCCCTAAGCGCCACGGCGGGCGATATCTTCCACAATCGGAAGTGCCGCGCGCTCCTTCAGCTTCTCCATAAGCTCTCCAAGGCCTTCGGGCATGGAGGCGGATAGCCACAAGGCACAGGCGGCGCCTTGCATCACCTGCCGAACTCGCTCGTGCAGTTGCGAGAGCTCGGGAAGAAGATCAACTGTAGAACCGGGCATCTCCTCTGCAGGACGACCTGTTAGCATACCTACAGACATTACTCTGTTAGTTGACTTCCTCGCCGAACTCTTTTTCCAAAGTTCGTTTAAGCACTTACTAAATATGCCGCGTCGAAGCCGCTGATTCTCCTTAGCGGAGTCCGACAGCTGGGCACGAACATCTTTCAGTTCAACGCCCAGCTTGGTGTTGGCATCCTGGAGATCATTCTTCTCCCGCCTCACCTTTGTCAGCACGCTCTCACCAGCCTTTAGCTGGCGTAGGAGTTGTTGTTTTTCCGGATCTAATCCGGCGCCATCTGCAATTTCATTTGTCAGATTTGCACACACGCCGCACTTCACACAATATTTATCTCTTTGAAGAACATACTACCAGAGGGGATCTCCTGTTGGAAATATGCCCTAGAGGCAATAATAAATTAGTTATTATTATATTTCCTTGTTCACGATAATCGTTTATTATCCATGCTATAATTGTATTGATAGGAAACTCAGATACATGTGTGGATACATAGACAACACCATGTCCCTAGTAAGCCTCTATTGACTAGCTCGTTGATCAATAGATGGTTACGGTTTCCTAACCATGGACATTGGATGTCATTGATAACGGGATCACATCATTAGTAGAATGATGTGATGGACAAGACCCAATCCTAAGCCTAGCACAAAGATCGTAGTTCGTATGCTAAAGCTTTTCTAATGTCAAGTATCATTTCCTTAGACCATGAGATTGTGCAACTCCGGATACCGTAGGAATGCTTTGGGTGTACCAAAGCGTCACAACGTAATGGGTGGCTATAAAGGTGCATTACGGTATCTCCGAAAGTGTACATTGGGTTGTACGAATCGAGGCTGGGATTTGTCACTCCGTGTAAGCGGAGAGGTATCTCTGGGCCCACTCGGTAGGACATCATCATAATGTGCACAATGTGACCAAGGGGTTGATCACGGGATGATGTGTTACGAAGCGAGTAAAGAGACTTGCCGCATGAGATTGAACAAGGTATCGGGATACAAGCGATCGAATCTCGGGCAAGTACAATACCGCTAGACAAAGGGAATTGTATACGGGATCGATTGAGTCCTTGACATCGTGGTTCATCCGATGAGATCATCGTGGAACATGTGGGAGCCAACATGGGTATCCAGATCCGCTGTTGGTTATTGACGGGAGAACGTCTCGGTCATGTCTACATGTCTCCCGAACCCGTAGGGTCTACACACTTAAGGTTCGATGGCGCTAGGGTTATAAAGGAAGCTTGTATGTGGTTACCGAATGTTGTTCGAGTCGGATGAGATCCGGACGTCGCGAGGAGTTCGGAATGGTCCGGAGGTAAAGATTTATATATAGGAAGTCTGTTTGACCATCGGGACAAGTTTCGGGGTCATCGGTATTGTCTGGGACCACCGGGAGGGTCCCGGGGTCCTTGGGTGAGCCACCTATCCCGGAGGGTCCCATGGGCTGAGGTGAGAAGGGATCCAGCCCAAAGTGGGCTGGGCGCCACTTCCCTAGGGCCCATGCGCCTAGGGTGAAGGGGAAACCCTAAAGGAAGATTCCCATAAGGGAAGGCACCTCCTAGGTGCCTTGGGGAAGGACTCCTCCCGGCCGCCGCCCCTTGGAGATTGGATCTCCTAGGGGCTGGCGCACCCCTTGGGATCCGTATATATAGTGGGGTAGGAGGGCCTCTCAAATACACCTTTTGCCTTTGGTGCAGCCCTCCCTCTCTCCCAAGTTCTTCTCCTCCTCCTCTCCCTTGGTGCTTGGCGAGAAGCCTGCGGGATGCCACGCTCCTCCATCACCACCATGCCGTTGTCTTTGCTGCTGGATGGAGTCTTCCTCAACCTCTCCCTCTCTCCTTGCTGGATCAAGGCGTGGGAGGCGTCACCGGGCTGTACGTGTGTTGAGCAGCGGAGGTGCCGTCCGTTCGGCACTAGGATCTCCATTGATTTGGATCACGATGAGTCTGACTCCTTCAACCCCGTTCTCTTGAGCGCTTCGCTTAGCGATCTACAAGGGTATGTAGATGCACTCTCCTTCCCTCGTTGCTAGTTTCTCCATAGATAGATCTTGGTGACACGTAGGAAATTTTTGAATTTCTGCTCGTTCCCCATCGATGGCGTCATGAGCTAGGTCTATTGCGTAGATTCTTTGCACGAGTAGAACACAAAGTAGTTGTGGGCGTTGATTTTGTTCAATATGCTTACCGTTACTAGTCCAATCTTGTTTCGACGGTATTGTGGGATGAAGCGGCCGGACCGACCTTACGTAATCTTACGTGAGGCGAGTTCCACCGAATCGACATGCACTTGATGCATAAGGTGGCTAGCGGGTGCGATCTCTCCCACTTTAGTCGGAACGGATTCGATGAAAAGGGTCCTTATGAAGGGTAAATAGCAATTGGCATATCACGTTGTGGTTTTGCGTGAGGTAAGAAACGTTCTTGCTAGAAACCCAAAGCAGCCACGTAAAACATGCAAACAACAATTAGAGGGCGTCTAACTTGTTTTTGCAGGGTATGCTATGTGATGTGATATGGCCAAGAAGAATGTGATGAATGATATGTGATGTATGAGATTGATCATGTTCTTGTAATAGGACTCACGACTTGCATGTCGATGAGTATGACAACCGGCAGGAGCCATATGAGTTGTCTTTATTTATTGTATGACCTGCGTGTCATTGAAACAACGCCATGTAATTACTTTACTTTATTGCTAACCGGTAGCCATAGTAGTAGAAGTAATAAGTTGGCGAGACAACTTCATGGAGATACGATGATGGAGATCATGATGATGGAGATCATGGTGTCATGCGGTGACAATGATGATCATGGAGCCCGAAGATGGAGATCAAAAGGAGCAATATGATATTGGCCATATCATGTCACTACTCTATAATTGCATGTGATGTTTATTATGTTTATGCATCTTGTTTACTTAGAACGACGGTAGTAAATAAGATGATCCCTTACAAATTTCAAGAAGTGTTCTCCACTGTGCACCGTTGCTACAGTTCGTCGCTTCTAAGCACCACGCGTGATGATCGGGTGTGATGGATTCTTACGTTCACATACAACGGGTGTAAGACAGATTTACACAGCAAAAACACTTGGGGTTAACTTGACGAGCCTAGCATGTATGGACATGGCCTCGGAACACGAGAGACCGAAAGGTCGAGCATGAGTCGTATAGTAGATACGATCAACATGAAGATGTTCACCGATGTTGACTAGTCCGTCTCACGTGATGATCGGACACGGCTTAGTTGACTCGGATCATGTAATCACTTAGATGACGGAGGGATGTCTATCTGAGTGGGAGTTCATAAGATGAACTTAATTATCTTGAACATAGTCAAAAGACCTTTTGCAAATTATGTAAATGGCTTCGCGCTTTAGTTCCACTTGTTTAGATATGTTCCTAGAGAAAATATAGTTGAAAGTTGACAGATGGCGATTATGCGGACGATAGATAGCTTATGTCCTTAATGCACCGCTCGGTGTGCTTTGAACCCCAAGCGTCGTTTGTGGATGTTCTGAACATCGGACATGCGTTTTGATAACTACGTGATAGTTCGGTTAAGCGGTTTAGAGTTGAGGCACCAAAGGCGTTTTTGAAGCGTCGCAGAACATATGAGATGTCTCGAGGGATGAAATTGGGATTTCAAGCTCGTGCCCACGTCAAGAGGTATAAGACCTCCGGCGATTTCTTAGCCTGCAAACTAAGGGAGAAAAGCTCAATCATTGAGCTTGTGCTCGAGATTGTCCGAGTACAACAATCACTTGAATTGAGTGGGAGTTGATCTTCGAGATGAGATAGTGATGTTTCTCCAAAAGTCATTGCCACCAAGCTGCTAGAAGCTTCGTGATGAACTATAACATATCGAGGATAGATATGATGATCCTTGAGCCATTCGCAATGTTCGACACCGCAAATGTAGAAATCAAGAAGGAGCATCAATTGTTGATGGTTGGTGAAACCACTAGTTTCAAGAAGGGCAAGGGCAAGAAGGGACACTTCATGAAGCGGCAAATCGATTCTTTGCTCCGGTGAAGAAACCCAAGGTTAAACCCAAACCCGAGACTAAGTGCTTACGTAATAAGGGGAACAGCTGGAGCGAAACCACCCTAGATACTTGGTAGATGAGAAGGTTGGCAAGGTCGATAGAAGTATATTTGATATACATTAAGTTATTGTGTATTTTACTAGTACTCCTAGTAGCACGGGGTATTAGATACCGGTTCGGTTGCTAAGTGTTAGTAACTTCGAAATAAAAGCTACGGCATAAGCGGAGACTAGCTAAAGGAGAGCTGACGATATGTGTTGGAAGTGTTTCCAATTTCGATGTGATCAAACATCATACGCTCCCTCTACCATCAAGATTAGTATTAAACCAGAATAATTATCATTTGGTGTTTGCGTTGAGCATAGACATGATTGGATTATGTCTATCATAATACGGTTATTCATTTAAGGAGAATAATGGTTACTCTATTTATTTGAATAATACCTTCGATGGTCTTGCACCTAAATAAATGGTTTATTGAATCTCGATCGTAGTGATACACATTTTCATGCCAAAAGTATAAGATAGTAATGATAGTACCACTTACTTGTGGCCTTTGCCATGTAAGTCATATTGGTGTAAACGCATGAAGAAGCTCCATGTTGATGGATCTTTGGACTCACTCGTTTTGAAAAGTTTGAGACATGCAAACCATATGCATTGGTGAATACGCATGATGAAACTCCATGCGGATGGATCGTTTGGACTCACTTGATTTTGAATCACTTGAGATATGCAAAACATACCACATGGGCAAGATGGTGAAAAGCCTCGGTTTGAGATAGCAACTTGTTGGAAGCAACACATTTTGATATGTGCAGTCCAATGAGTCTTTGAGGCATGCGATGAATATCGTTATGTTACGACTTCACAGATGATTCGAGTAGATGTTGAGTATATTTACTTGATGAAACACAAAGTCTGAATTATTGAATGGTTCAAGTAATTTAGGAGGGAAGTTAAAAAGTCATTGTGACAAGAGGATAAAAATGTCTATGATATGATCATAGAGATGAGTATCTGAGTTCTGAGCTTTGTAGCATAATTAAGACATTGTGGAAATTGTTTCACAATTAATACCGCCTGAACACCATAGTGTGATGATGTGTCCGAACATCATAGTTGCACCCTATTGGATATGGTGCGTACCATGATGTCTCTTATCAAATTACCACTATCGTTCATGGGTTAGGCATTAGAGACAACCGCACTCACTTTAATAGGGCACCACGTTACTCCGTTGAGATGACACCGTATGAACTATGGTTTAGAGAAACCTAAGCTGTCATTTCTTAAAGGTTTGGGGCTATGACGCTTATGTGAAAAAGTTTGAGTTGATAAGCTCGAACCCAAAGCGGATAAAATACATCTTCATAGGACACCCAAAACAGTTGGGTATACCTCCTAATTCAGATCCGAAAGCAATAGGGATTGTTTCTTGAATCGGGTCCCTTTTCGAGGAAAAGTTCGTCTCGAAAAGTTGAGTGGGAGGATGGTGGAGACTTGATGAGGTTATTGAACCGTCACTTCAACTAGTGTGTAGCAGGGCACAGGAAGTTGTTCCCGTGGCACCTACACCAATTGAAGTAGAAGCTTATGACGGTAATCATGAAGTTTGGATCAAGTCACTACCAAACCTCGAAGGGCGACAAGGGCAGCGTCTTTGCTTGAGTGGTACGGTGATCTGTCTTGAAGGTCATGTTGCTAGACAACTATGAACCTACGAGCTTTGGAGAAGCGATGGTGGGCCCAAATTCCGACAAATGGTTAGAGGCCATGAAATCCGAGATAGTATCCATATATCAGATCAAAGCATGGACTTTGGTGGACTTGCCCGATGATCGGCAAGCCATTGAGATGAATGGATCTTTAAGAAGAAGACGGACGTGGACGGTAATGTCACCGTCTATGAGGCTCGACTTGTGGCGAAAAGTTTTTTCACAAGTTCAAGGAGTTGACTACGATGAGATTTTCTCATCCGTAGCGATGCTTAAGTCCGTCGGAATCATGTTAGCATTAGCTGCATTTATGAAATCAGGCAGATGGATGTCAAAACGAGTTTCCTTAACAGTTTACGTAAGGAAAGGTTGTATGTGATACAATCAGAAAAGTTTTGTCGATCCTAAGGATGCTAAAAGGTATGCTAGCTCGGCGATCCTTTCTAAGGACCGGAGTAAGCATCTCGGAGTTGGAATGTGCGCTTTGATGAGATGATCAAAGATTTTGGGTTTATACAAAGTTTATGAGAAACTTGTATTTCCAAAGAAGTGAGTGGGAGCACTATAGAATTTACGATGAGTATATGTTGTTGACATATTGATGATCAGAAATGATGTAGAATTTCTGGAGAGCATATAGGGTTATTTGAAAGATGTTTTTCAATAGAAAACCTGGATTAGGCTACTTGAACAATAAGCATCAAGATCTATAAGATAGATCAAAATGTTTAATAATACTTTCAAATGAGCATGTACCTTGACATGATCTTGAAGGTGTTCAAGATGGATCGATCAAAGAAGGAGTTCTTAGCTGAATTGTAAGGTATGAAGTTAAGACTTAAAGCTCGACCACGGCGGAAACAGAGAGAAAGGGCGAAGATCGTCCCCTAGACATAGGCTCTCTGATATGCTATGTTGTGTTCCGCACGGAAGTGTGCCTTGCCATGAGTCGGTCAAGGGTACAAGAATGATCCAGGAATGGATCATTGGACAATGATCAAAATTGTCCTTGGAGTAAATAAGGACATGTTTCTTGATTATGGAGGTGATAAAGAGTTCGGCGTAAGCGTTACGTCGATGCAAGCTTTAACACCTATCCGAGTGACTCGAGTAGCAAACCGGATACGTATAGTGGAGCAACCATTTGGAATAGATCCAAGTGGAGCGTGGAAGCAGCATTTACAATATGACATAGAGAATTGCAAAGTACACACGGATCTGAAAGGTTCGAGACCGTTGACTAAAACCCGTTGACTAAAACCTCTCTCACAAGCAAAACATGATCAAACCTCAGAACTCATTGAGTCTAAATCACATGATGATGTGAACTAGTTCTGAGACACTAGTAAACTCTTTGGGTGTTAGTCACATGGCGATGTGACATATCAGTGTTAATCACATGACGATGTGAACTAGATTATTGACTCTAGTGCAAGTGGGAGACTGTTGGAAATATGCCCTAGAGGCAATAATAAATTAGTTATTATTATATTTCCTTGTTCACGATAATCGTTTATTATCCATGCTATAATTGTATCGATAGGAAACTTCGGATACATGTGTGGATACATAGACAACACCATGTCCCTAGTAAGCCTCTATTGACTAGCTCGTTGATCAATAGATGGTTACGGTTTCTAACCATGGACATTGGATGTCATTGATAACGGGATCACATCATTAGTAGAATGATGTGATGGACAAGACCCAATCCTAAGCCTAGCACAAAGATCGTAGTTCGTATGCTAAAGCTTTTCTAATGTCAAGTATCATTTCCTTAGACCATGAGATTGTGCAACTCCCGGATACCGTAGGAATGCTTTGGGTGTACCAAGCGTCCTGGCAACGTGGCGCGGGTGGCTATAAAGGTGCATTACGGTATCTCCGAAAGTGTCTGCATTGGGTTGGCACGAATCGAGACTGGGATTTGTCACTCCGTGTAAGCGGAGAGGTATCTCTGGGCCCACTCGGTAGGACATCATCATAATGTGCACAATGTGACCAAGGGGTTGATCACGGGATGATGTGTTACGGAGCGAGTAAAGAGACTTGCGATAACGAGATTGAACAAGGTATCGGGATACCGACGATCGAATCTCGGGCAAGTACAATACCGCTAGACAAAGGGAATTGTATACGGGATCGATTGAGTCCTTGACATCGTGGTTCATCCGATGAGATCATCGTGGAACATGTGGGAGCCAACATGGGTATCCAGATCCCGCTGTTGGTTATTGACCGGAGAACGTCTCGGTCATGTCTACATGTCTCCCGAACCCGTAGGGTCTACACACTTAAGGTTCGATGGCGACGCTAGGGTTATAAAGGAAGCTTGTATGTGGTTACCGAATGTTGTTCGAGTCCGGATGAGATCCCGGATGTCGCGAGGAGTTCGGAATGGTCCGGAGGTAAAGATTTATATATAGGAAGTCTGTTTGACCATCGGGACAAGTTTGGGGTCATCGGTATTGTACCGGGACCACCGGAAGGGTCGAGGTCCACCGGTGGGGCACCTATCCGGAGGGTCCCATGGGCTGAGGTGAGAAGGATCCAGCCCAAAGTGGGCTGGGCGCCACTTCCCCTAGGGCCCATGCGCCTAGGGTGAAAGGAAACCCTAAAGGAAGATTCCCATAAGGGAAGGCACCTCCTAGGTGCCTTGGGGGGAAGGACTCCTCCCCGGCCGCCGCCCTTGAGATTGGATCTCCTAGGGGTGGCGCACCCCCCCAGGATCCCTATATATAGTGGGGTAGGAGGGCCTCTCAAATACACCTTTTGCCTTTGGTGCAGCCCTCCCTCTCTCCCAAGTTCTTCTCCTCCTCCTCTCCCTTGGTGCTTGGCGAAGCCTGCTTGGGATTGCCACGCTCCTCCATCACCACCATGCCGTTGTGCTGCTGCTGGATGGAGTCTTCCTCAACCTCTCCCTCTCTCCTTGCTTTGGATCAAGGCGTGGGAGGCGTCACCGGCTGTCTGCGTGTGTTGAACAGCGGAGGTGCCGTCCGTTCGGCACTAGGATCTCCGGTGATTTGGATCACGATGAGTCTGACTCCTTCAACCCCGTTCTCTTGAACAGCTTCCGCTTAGCGATCTACAAGGGTATGTAGATGCACTCTCCTTCCCTCGTTGCTAGTTTCTCCATAGATAGATCTTGGTGACACGTAGGAAATTTTTGAATTTCTGCTACGTTCCCCAACATCTCCTTGGGCTCCACTGTCGCGGCTAGTGCGGCCTCAAGTTGGGCTTTGCACTCTTCTAGCTCCTGGGACAATTGAGTATTCTTCTCTGAAAGAACCTGCATATTACATGATCCTTAAATCAGTTATTCTAACTGTTTCAAGTCTCGTGGGCTACTGATATATATAACCATCAAAATTTTCTTACCCGTATGTCTTTCACATACTGCTCCGTGGCTCTGGCTAGACCATTTTGAGCGGCACGGAGGTACGTGTCTCCCGAATGGAAGGCATCCAATGCCTCCGGGGAGAAACAAGCATCGTGAAGAACTGTCCGGCGACGCCTGTGGTTCATGGCACTCTCCACCTCGGAATTGGTGGCAGACAGCGTGTCCGCATCCTCTGTTGGAGGAGCGCTCGGTGCGCGCCTCGTGTTCGCCTCCGCCTCCGGACCAGGCTTTGAAGCCTGGCTGGTGGAGGCACGATTGGCAGCCTCTCCGGATATAGTCTGGCGAGGTCTCTTTGTCCTGAAGAGAGCACGAGTGTTAACATGCCTTGAAGGAATAACATCAGGGGATGAGATGGCGCATTATACCTCTGCGCCGGCGTCTCAGTCCGGACCGCACTCCTTTTCAGCCCCTGGGGCCTTGCGGCCCCTCGTTGGCTAGTTGCCGTAGGCTCGGCCTCCCGCCTCAAGGATCTCCTCTGCAAAATGCGGTTGTTATACGGTAATCAAAAAGACGCGAGGACGGGTCCCTTTCCAAAGTGCTGGGATTTCGGTCTCAGTTACCTGGGAGGCTGGGAGTAGCCCTGGGTAATCGGCCGTAATGGCCACCAAGGCGTTGTCCTTGCTCAATTGATGAAACACCCCATCAATTAGCTCCACAGATAAGTCCGGATCCTCTTGGGAGGCCGGGTCAAGGGACCGTCCCGGATCCTCGGGTTGTGGAGGGGGGCTGTTTATTTCTTTAACAGCCCGGCACAGTTCCTGCGTTGAAGTCGTTAGACTATATATTTGACAATAGGAATAGAAAACGGGCGGACAAGTAAAAATGTCCACTTACCCAGTCTGGAGGATTATACATTGTAAATCCACCCGGGGGTTGACGCAGAGAAACTCCTACTCTTCTCCCTTGTACAAAGCGGACTTAGAGCGACAGCCGAGTCCGGCCCCTTGCGGCCGTGACGGGTGGCGTCGTCCTCCCCGTTGAAGTCCCACATAGAGTGGCCTCTATATTGAAGCGGCTGCACCCCCCGCATGATGCATATGGCCATGACTCCGATCATGGTTAGTCCGGAATGAGCTAATAATCTTATCCGGCCCATCAGGTAAAGGACGTCCTTGTCACTTTCCCTTTGAGGGCTCCGTGGACGCCAGCTTAGGCGCTTCTTCAGGGGAGCATTGTCGAACTCGGGGAGGCCAATCCGAACAGGATCCGACAACGGGACATCCTCTATATAAAACCATTCCGAAGGCCAATTCTCGGACGCCTTCTTTGGGGTTCCAGATAAATATCCGGTCCCGACGATGCGCCACACTTCGGCTCCGCCCACTTGATATATTGATCCCTCCTGAGAACGGGGCACCAGACAGAATAGCCTCTTCCACAACGCGAAATGAGCCTCAACACCCAAGAACAGCTTGCAAAGGGCTATGAAGCCCGCAATATGCAATACAGAGGCAGGCATGAGGTTGTGCAGCTGGAGGCCATAGAACTCCAGAAGCCCCCGGAGAAACGGATGAATTGGAAATCCGAGTCCTCTTAGTAAATAAGGGATAAGGCATACCCGCTCTCCTTTGGAGGGATTGGGGGTGCTCTCCGCCATTATAGGTGGCAAGTCCGGCTCGAACCGGGACCATATAGGCCGGGGAATCCTTGATGCGAAGCGACACTAGTTATTTGTCTTGAGGATGGAGCATCTCTCCCAATCTCCAGGCCTAGGCTGGAAGGGCGAGAGGAGGAGCGGCGACGGCTGGCCATGGTGGAATGGACCTTTGTCGGATGCGCTCTGATGAATACTCGCGGAGGGGAGAAGGTGTGGTTTGGATCTAAATCCTCGTCCCATTAAACAGGCGGCTCATTTACGCGGCTAGGGGTGTGAATGTAAAAACACCCAGACTTTTCATATTCGTTTGACACGTGGAAGACGACCATTATTGGGCGTAGAAGCCAAGGAGCGCTACATTCACAAGAAACCGGACATTATTCAACAGGTACACGGAATTTGGAGGAGAACCCGCCTTGCAATGCCGAAGACAATATGCGTGCCGGACTCGTCGTCATTGAAGCCTTGTTCAGGGAGACTCGAGGGAGTCTGGATTAGGGGTGTCCGGATAGCGGACTATACCTTCGGCCGGACTCCTGGACTATGAAGATACAAGATTGAAGACTTCGTCCCGTGTCCGGAAGGGACTTTTCTCGGCATGGAAGGCAAGCTTGGCGATATGGATATGTAGATCTCCTACCATTGTAACCGACTCTGTGTAACCCTAGCCCTCTCCGGTGTCTATATAAACCGGAGGGTTTTAGTCCGTAGGACACAACAATCATACCATAGGCTAGCTTCTAGGGTTTAGCCTCCTTGATCTCGTGGTAGATCTACTCTTGTACTACCCATATCATCAATATTAATCAAGTAGGAGTAGGGTTTTACCTCCATCGAGAGGGCCCGAACCTGGGTAAAAACATCGTGTCCCTTGTCTCCTGTTATCATCCGCCTAGACGCATGATTCGGGACCCCCTACCGAGATCCGCCGGTTTTGACACCGACATTGGTGCTTTCATTGAGAGTTCCTCTATGTCGTCGCCATCAGGAAGGATGCCTCATCCCGTCTTTAAAGACGGCACCGTTGCTAAGAAAGCTTTGGCTGTCGGCCAAACTCTCCGGCTAGGTGGTTTTCTTATGACCGCCTGTCCGGCTGATGCGCCGATGATGACCTCTCGGGTCATCAAAAGCAATCTTCATGTTAGCTCGGAACTCGCCGAGCAGTTAGATCCAATGGAGCTCTCTTCCATAAACGAGCTCTTGGATCGCATCGCGTGTGCAAATTCCTCATGTCTGCATGACCAAGTCGTCGATGCCATAGCCATCCTTCTGAAGCTTTTCCAAGTAGGCACACGACTGGTTGAGGTCCTGTAGAGAAATCAACAATATACAAGTCTCCTCTCCTAAAGCCTTCGAAGACTTTGGAATTGTCAGCTTCCATAATCACAACACAACGATACTTGCCAAAGACAACAACCATATCAAGATCACAATGCATTGAGACATACATAAGGTTGTATCCTAAGGACTCAACGAGCATGACTTTGTCCATGTGTCGATCCTTTGTGATTGCACTTACCTAGACCCAATACCTGACTTTTGCCTTTTTCAGCGAAGATGATATGCTTGATCACGATGGTGATAAGGAGCATCCATCAATAGATTCTTGTCACCAGTCATGTGATTTGTACATCCACTATCGAGGACCCACCCAGTGGCTTTGGGTTGATCATCCTGCAGATGAATTAGTGCAGCTTACGAACTTCATATACTTCATCAGTGAAGAATATGACATCACAATTCATCAGATCAATTTCATCAAGCAGTAGACAAATAAAGCAGTATGAGGACGTGAGAAAGTTCATTTCTTCATGATTAGCCTACGTCCTTTCAGGCATTTTGTCAGGTCCCCAGCAATTTCTTCAAACGTTAAAGCGCGTCTGGAGACCTGACCCTGCATAAGAGATTAGTTCTTTTTCTTCACCATCCACATCGGAAGGGGTGGCAAAGAGTTCATCACTCCGCGAGCTCCATATGAGAAAGGTGGCATAGATTCCAATCCATTTCGTTTCACATAAGAGGAGTTAGGGTAAGCATATGAATAAGCAGAGAAATTCTTTGAGGACTTATGAACATAATGATATGAGGAATAATGCTCATATTCATAGCCCTTGGCTCTTCCCTGCGAAACAGAGTTGTTAGCACAATGATGTTCATATGAGGACTTTGATCCTTTTGAGGAATTTGATCCACGTGAGGAATTTGGTCCGTATGAGGACTTGGATCCATATGAAGAATTTGATCTGGGGTTCCTATTCTTCACAGGTGGTGTCATGAGGACATTCACCTGAAGACTTTCAAGGCACCTTTTGGGAACCCAGATTTTCTTCATAGGGGAACCGTTCCTGCAGTTAGTGCCAACAGATCTAGCAAATACTTGACCATTCTGATTTTTGAATAGTTTATAGTTGGAGTCAAATGACTCATCAGAAGAATGAGAAGATTCACATGTAAAGCCAGAAAAATTAGATGGATCAACTAGAGGTCCCTTTGCAGCAACCCATGAGGTTTTGGGGTACTGCTCAGGCTTCCAATATGTACCATCAGCATTGAGTTTCCTCTCAAAGGCAATACCCTCTTTCCTAGGGGTCCTGTTGAGGATCTGCTTTTTAAGCACATCACAAAGAGTCTGATGCCCTTTGAGGCTTTTGTACATGCTGTCATGTACAATTCCTTCAACCTGCATCGTCAGTGATACTAGCAATGTCCTCAGATGAGGAATTAGTGATAGCAGAGGCAGGTGAAGAATTTGTAACATTAGAAGCATTTGAACATTCAGGTGAAGAATTAGCAGATTCATGTTCAATGCATTTCATACACGGAGGAACAAATTCTTCCTGAGCAGCGCTGATTTGTTGAGCAAGTAACGAATCGCGCTCCTTCTGAAGATCTTCATAACTCACTCTTAGCTTCTCAAGATCTTGCTTTCTTTGAAGAAATTCATAAGAAAGCTTCTCATGATCAGATAAGAGAGTGTTATGTTGATCTTGAAGGGAGTCATACTTAGTATGAAGTCTTTGAAGACTTTCAGCCAAAGCTTTTGATTGATCCATTTCTTCACCCAACATATCATTGCTTTTATTTAGCATGTGTTGAACTTTTTCCAAGGCTATTTGTTGTTTTGTGGCAAGGGAGGCAAGTTTGACATAGCTGGGTCCAAATTCATCACCAGATTCATCATCACTTGACTCAGATAGGTAGCATTCAGTTACCTCAGTACTTTTTGCCATAAGACGTGATGAAGAGGATGATGATTCTGGTTCGAATGTCATCGCTTTCAGAGATTCCTTGAAGTCCTCAAACCAAGGATCATGACAGGTTCGATGACCTTCATAGACCTCAGAGAGACGGTCCCAGATAATCTTCGCATGATCGAGATGCATGATGTTCCTGAACTGATTTTGAGACAGGCAGGAGCAGATGCCGTCCTTCGTCGTGAGGTTGAGGAGAGTGTACTTGCGAATGTCATCAGCTTCCGCCGTCTTGCACAGATCGGTAAGACCAATCTCAGTGACGGTCCACACTTTGCTGTTCATCGCCATGAGGCACTTCTTCATCATGGCCTTCCACTTTGGATACTCGTGACCATCAAATATGGGACAAGACACTTTCTTCATACCTGCGGTCGACATAACTAAACTCCAGGCGGTTAAACCAAAATCACAAAGAACAAGGGAGTACCTTGCTCTGATACCAATTGAAAGTGCGTTATATCGACTAGAGGGGGGGGGGTGAATAGGCGATTTTTATGAATTCTTCACTGAGGAATTTGCTAGTGAGGAAATTCCTTAGCGAAGAACTACTAGCAGCGGAATAAGTACTCAGAAGTAAACACAACAGAAGACAAGCATAGTCATCATGATGAAATGAAGACAAGCACAGAGTAAAAAAAGTGTAATCACAGGATAACACAGGATGAAGACAAACGGACTGAAGAAATTGAATTGAGGAAATTGAGAAAGTCTTCAGAAAAATTCTTCAAACACAGATATGACAAGCACACAACACAATACTGAGGAAATGGAAGGGTTGAGGAAATAGAACTAGTTGGCTTGGTGAAGACAATGATTTGGTAGACCAGTTCCAACTGCTGTCTCAGTTGTACATCTGGTTGGAGCGGCTAGGTATTTAAACCCGAGGACACACAGTCCTCACCGTATTCTCCTTGAGCTAAGGTCACACAGTCCTCGCCCAATCACTCGTGGTAAATCTTCAGGTGACTTCCGAACCTTCACAAACTCGGTCACTCGGCGATCCACAATTCCTCTTGGATGCTCTAGACCATGACGCCTAACCGTCTGGAAGAAGCCTGATCTTCAAAGGTAACAAGCGTCGGATCCACGCAGGATCAATCTCTTTAGTGATGCTCAATCACTTTGGGTTTGTAGGTATTTGGGTTTGGGTTTTCCTCACTCGATGATTTTCGCTCAAAGTCCTCGGAGGATGGGATGCTCTCAAGTGACAAGTGTCAGTTTCTCTCAGAGCAGCCAACCAGCTAGTGGTTGTAGGGGGCGGCTATTTATAGCCTAGGGAGCAGCCCGACATGATAAGACATAAATGCCCTTCAATGATATGACCGTTAGGTGGATAAGATATTTTGGGACAGCTGGCGCATAGCACAGCAACGGTCAGAAATTTGAGGTTCAAATTCCTCAGGGCTATCATGTTCCTCACTGTGTAGGCAATCCGCACTGGCGAATTCCTAACTCCTCAGTCAGAACAAATTCCTCAGTGACCATAAGAACTTCGTCTCTGTCATTGAAGAAATTGACTGAACTGTATAAGATGTCCAATGGCTTCACTCAAAGGGATTGGTAGGTGTAGGATTTTGAGTTGAGCATCACATGGAAATTTTTCCTTAGTATTTCCTCGACCCCCTTTAACAGCATGGTGTTTCCTATGACTCAAGAAAGATAAAATGAAACTACGAAAACAAAAGTCTTCACGCTTCATGTTCCTCGAATGAATACCAAGTCTTCAAGGTCACACCAATTTCTTCACTTTCAAAGTCTTCAGAATAACAAAGTCTTGATCGAAGAACTTCATTTTTAGGGTCGACTTTCACTGTAAATATCAAACTCCTCATAGACTTATAGACCTGTGTACACTCATAAACGCATTAGACCCTTAACCTATAAGTCTTCAATACACCAAAATCACTAAGGGGCACTAGATGCACTTACACGTGGAATTACATAGACAACATTTAGAACAAACTCTTAAAATACCTTACATAAGTCAACATTCATGTGACTATGCACCTCAATAGAATAAATATTTACTTCTGCACTGAAGACAGGAATAGGAAAAAAAGATCGACGTTGCTCACACCAAAGGGCGTCCCACTCAAAAATATCAAATGCATGTCTTCTGGCAAACATCGATGAGCAAAATTTGACAAGGTTTTGCAATTCCAATATATTAAACTAATGTCTTCTTGCTAACATCAATGATTAAACTTTGACAAGCTTTTCCCATTCAAAATATGTAATGCCTATGATTATGGAATGGGCAGGGTTTGTCATCAGTTTGTCATCTGATAGTCCGGTGGCTCAAGGTGACGACGAATGATTAGAGAACCATCCGATGTATTGTGCATGATGAAGTATTATGGAGGACACGAACCATCTGAATATTTTGTGCAGTTCCACTAAAATCAAGCTGAGCATCCTTGTGGATTTCGTATTTATATGCTGCAAGAAAACAAACACACATCAGCACACACATGAATATTGGCCCCAGTGTCAACCCACCAATCGGTGGACTGACAAACTTAAAGTATGGTAAACAGATTACCATACCCAGATGCCTCATCATTGTTGCTTAGAGTGACATTGACAAACTTGGAGTCCTGTCCTGGCTTCTTGTACTTGTTTGGGCACTTATTTGCCCAGTGTTCCTTCGAACCACAAGTAAAGCAGCCATCTCTCTTTTTGTCTTCTTACCCTTCTTAAAGGTAGTATTCTGCTGGATAGAGTTCTTTCCCTTGAACTTGTGGGAATTCTTCAACCTTGAAGACGTTGGTGGCTCCGTTCAGACGGGCATGGTTTGTCATCAGTTTGCACATTGAAATGGCACAAGGAGCCGGATTAACCAGCGTATCTTTTTGTGTAGTTCCACTGAAATCAAACAATGTCTTGAGTAGCATGGTAGATTTCGTATTTATATGTTGCAAAGCGTTAAACACGTTGGCAGCTCCATTCAAATAGATAGTCCAGTGGCTCAAGGTGACGATGAATGATTAGAGAACCATTCGATGTATTGTGCATGATGAAGTATTATGGAGGACACGAACCATCTGAACATTTTGTGCAGTTCCGCTAAAATTGAGCTGAGCACATCAGGTGATATCCATTTAAAATATATTTTATTAGCACATATTATTTTTGTCAAAGAACAGTTTACCTTTGCCTTGGTCGACAATATTGTTTATGCAGGACAATTGTTCACTGCAAAATCTATGGCTGTGTCATGGATGTATAAACTCGCGCCACCATTATGAATGCACTAGTATCTTACCATGCGATCAAGCTCGACGAATACATATGCAAACCACCATTCTGCAGACTGGTTTACATCAATATGACGTGGCTAATTCGCCCGTCCATGCCGGTTTACAATGTCGCGGCCGACTCATCTGTCGGAGCCGCCACTGATGCTCTGATGCGTCTCTGCTGTCCGTCTCTCGCGGCCTGGTCTACATCAACACACCGGGCCGCACCTGTCTGCATGAGGTGTTTATTGGGTATGAGCAAGTCACAACTTGGGTAGCCCGGTTTTCTTTCAAATTGGAGGCAAATTATGATCAACCGCCGTTTGCACTGGATGGCTCAATGAGCAGGCGCACAAGTCACCGCCACAACAGTTTTGGTTAATTTCAAATCGCCAGTTAGAAGGAATCATTGGCCGAGTTGCTGACACGGCTCATACGGTATCATTTATAACCCACCGCAGTCACCTCAACCTTCTGTGAATTCACATCGTGCTATCAACACCAATGATATACAAGTTATGCCGGTTTATATCACTGTCAAATATGGAGAGTTTCAAGCCAACTCCTCGAGTCACCTTGAGACTCGGGGGCTACGATGACATGACTCAACAAATCTTGCCAGTTTCAGCAAATTTAAGAACCCCAGGATGATGGAGGGAAAGATAACCCGGTCCCGGAGGCTACTGCTATTTGAAGGCCGTCAGAAAATTTCCGGCTTAGAAAGTATATGACAGTTACAAAATCCCGATTCGATGAAGAAGTTCTAGATCATCAGAAAGGATTCCGCTTTAAAATCCGGCTCAAGGGAAGGCAGTCTCACTGAAGCTCTCAAATATCCGGTTTACATTCCGGTTCAAGGGAAATCTATTCTCCCACAAAGCTCTGAAGCGCTCAAATCCGGTTTAAAAATGTCCGGTTCAAAAAGGAATTAACTTCTAGCAAGTTCGAGTTGAAGGGTCGTCAGAAAATTTCCGGCTAAAAATGAAGATTCCGGTTTGCAATCCGGTTTAAGGAAAATTTGTTCTCCCACAAAGCTTTGAAGCTCTCAATATCCGGTTCAAAATCCTGGTTCAAGAAGGATTTATCTCTTGCAAAAAGTTAAAGGGTGCCAAAGAGGACCTGCTGCAATGTTGCGCGGTTCAAACATGGGTATCATGCCTTATTGGATTATCATATTATTGATCACTTGGGGGCTTGGTCATGTCTGAACCATAGTCACACCTCTTGATCGGCTCAATGCCACAACATCACTTGGGGGCTTTGGTCGAACCCGAACCATAGCCACGCCTCTTGATCGGCGTAATGCCACAGCATCACTTGGGGGCTTGGTCATGTCTGAACCATAGTCACACGTCTTGATCGGCTCAATGCCACAGAATCACTTGGGGTCTTTGGTCGAACCCGAACCATAGCTACACATCTTGATCGGCGTAATGCAAACGCATCATTTGGGGACCCGGCTGACTCGTACCATAGCTACACCTTTTCGGGGCTTGGTCGTGTCCGACCGTGGTAATGCCTCTTGATCGGCTCAACACCTCATTTGCAATGGTTTTATCTTTGCCTTTGCTTGAATTCTATTTTCTTTTTTGATAAACATTTCTTTTGTTGCGTTTTCAAACCGACATTATCAAACCGATTCGACTGTCAATTACAAATTGATGGAACACGGTCAAATCATAATCCGGAGACTATCGGCCGATGCGGTTTGACTACAAGTCACTGATATTATATATGGTTAATCCGGTGTTTATCACAACCCGGTACGGTTTTATCATAAACCGGCACATTATGGAAGGAGTTATCAGTACTCAAGATTTGGGTTATCACCCTTACTACAAAAAGTTGGTAAACCAACGATGTGATTCAATGTCACAGAAACAGGTTGAATAAAGCATGATTATAAGTCACCGGTGTTTATTAAACCGGCCTGGCTTTCGACTATATGTTGCCAGTATGATGATAAATTATCCGGTGTATATCAAACCGGCCTGGCTTTAAGACAATAATTTGCCAGCATATGATGAGAAATTATCCGGTGCTTATTAAACCGGCCTGGCATTGGACTATAAGTCACCAGTATATATTTGGATTGCGCCATTGGAATCATGCGCTTATAAATCATTGGGTTATATTATTCAAATAGCCAAACTTGGCTGAATTTTCATTATGATATTGAATGAGTAAGGTTTTCATACCGGATTATATTATTCAAATAGCTGACATGGCTGGTTTTTTATTATGGTTATTAATATTATGATTAAGGTTTTCAAGGTTGCTTTAGCACAATGGATATTATTTTATCAATGAATATGATTTATTCTGCAATGGAAGGAATAGTCCCGAGTCACTGCAGGATTAGGACCCGGCACTTGGGGGCTACATTATTCAAAGTTGAGATTATATCTAATATGCAAGTCTCATGTCGCTGCGAGCATGCACCATGACACTTGGGGGCTAATGCGAAGTAATTTTTTGCTCATCTTATTGAATACCTGACTCATCATATCATAATGAGCCGGCCCTTGGGGGCTACCAATTGCTCCTGTCAAACATTCAAGTATATATCAAGTCCCGATTCAGTATTATCTTACTAAGCCGGCCCTTGGGGGCTACACATCACTGCTCAAATCTACATGATCATATTTATAAAGTCCCTGTTCATTATTGCATAATGACCCGGCCCTTGGGGGCTACACTGGTTGAAGTTTTTTGAGCATTAGGCAATTACAAAGTCCCAGGTTGCTGCAAGCATGACAACCCGGCACTTGGGGGCTACATGTGTGGAATATTCAGTTTATGATTAATGATTGAGATGAACAAACCGGATTTCTTCAAGGTTGCAACACTTATATTGGAGCAAGTCTTAAGCCATCACTATGTTCTCCTCTTAAGACTTGGGGCTCTGGTATTATGCATATAAAGGAGGAACGTCTTCAAATTATCAGTTTTGAGCAAATCAGCAAGATCAATTACATGACCCGGTGTCAACAACAATTATGACCTGGCATCATCTGCGTTATAACCCGGCAATTTTGGTAATGATAAACCGGCAAGTTTTACATTTTCAAACCGGCTGATACGAGTTAAATATTTGAAGACCAATATTTTTTCAAATCAGAGCATTGAAGGCCGATTCAAATGGATTCTTTATTTGCGAAATATCTTCTACAAGCAAATTGATTATGAAGTTGGTCTATTGACTCGGATTTTTCGGAAGGAGCAAATGACAAGGTCTTAAGGATGATCAGATGCCGGTTTACAAGAATTCTTAACCCTGGAGCATAATCTGTCAAAATTGTTCTTGT
Organism: Aegilops bicornis; assembly: GCA_021605145.1. Lineage (NCBI taxonomy): Eukaryota > Viridiplantae > Streptophyta > Magnoliopsida > Poales > Poaceae > Aegilops > Aegilops bicornis. The sequence continues at coordinate 332,617,120 of CM038675.1, forward strand.
ATTTGTTTTACAGGATCAGTTTAACATGGATAAATCCAAATTAAACTGGGGGCTAATGTCGGGTATATACCTCGCGGCGTAAACCGGCCGGAAGTGTAACCCAGCCGGACTTGGCGGTTTATTACAAGACCCCGCTGACACTTGGCGGTTTACAAGCAACCCGCCTCGTCATTATGACTCACTGGTGACTCGCGGGCAGGTCAAACGGATGACAAGGCCCAAGGCCCAGAAGGCCGGCTCATGTTATGGTGGGCCGGTTTAAGAGGAAAGGCGTGAGGAATATTTGTCTTACAAGGAGTTAAGACCTGGACTTGTATCCGGTTTGTATTAGAGATAGACTAGTCCTAATCCTAATAGGACTCCACATGTAACCCGCCCCTTCAACATATATAAGGAGGGGCAGGGCTCCCAAAAGAGGACAAGCTACAAGCAAGAAGAAACAATCTTAGGCTAGACACAAAGAGGAGAGCCGGTTTACGGCGACTCCCTCGTGATGATAATGAGACCTAGCCTCAAACAGCATGCAGGGTTGTTACCGGATGATGTTTCCCGGGGCCCGAAGCTGTTTAAATCCTTGTCTTGCATGTTGATCCGCCCTGCGTCTCTCGTCCCACTCAACCCCTCTCAAGCTACTCATAGATGTGTTGGCCTCGCGACTAAGTCCTGACACTAAGGACATCTGTCGTGACAAAACCACGACAGTTGGTGCACACCGTGGGGCTCGCGCACGATGGTGTTGAGTTCTTGGAGGCGCTATTCCAGGGATTGAAAAGTTTCGCCCAGTTGATTGAAAAGTTCCGACTGGCTCGTCGGAGAGTTCCTGCTGGCTCGCCGAAAAGTTCCATCAAGCTCATCAAAAGGTTCCGCCGGCTCGTCGGAAAGTTCGGGCAGGATCATTGAAAAGTTCCGACTGTCTCGACGAAAGGTTCAGTCTGAATCATCAAAGAGTTCCGATCGCCTCGACGAAAAGTTCAGTCCGAATCGCCGAAGGGTTCCAGCCGCATCACCGAAAGGTTCTGTCCGAGTCATCAAAGAGTTCTGACTTAGGCTACAAAAAAGTTCCGGATTATCAAATACTTCCGGATTATGAAAAGTTCCAGCCGGGTTATCCAGAGGTTCCAGCTCAAATGGTTCCGGATTATCAAAAATTCCGGTTGGATTATCAAGAGGTTCCGGTTCAAAGGTTCCGGATTATCAAAAGTTTCAGCCGGATTATCAAGAGGTTTCGGTTAAAAAGTTCCGGATTAACAAAAACTCCGGCCGGATTATCAAGAAGCTGTGGTTCCAGCAATTCTGGCTCAAAAAGTACCGGCCGGGTTATATGGAGAGCTCAGGCACTAGAAGACACATAACCAATTAACTCTTTTGTCAAAAACAAAAGCAGCACGATGCATTATCCAGCGCAGCATCCGGTAAAAAAAATACCAGGTGCTATCCTTTCTATGTATTTTATCAGTACATGTTAATTCATCCGACAACAATTACTCTGGCCTGTAATATTTTTACGTAGGGCAACTATTAAAAGAAAAAGGGTGGTGTTATACCACGGATGCACGATCGGCTGTATCACGCAGCTTCACGGACAGGGTGTCGCGGTCCGGTTTACGTCAACGTACCGGCTGACTCGCCCGTCCGCACCACCTTACAACGCCACAGACGACTCATCTGTCCGCCCTTGCGGCCGGTTCACGCGCCGGCTTACAACGTCGAGGACAAATTGCTCGGCCGCACCGGCTTACAACGCCGGGCCGATTCATTTGTCTGCTTCTACAGTTAACTCGGCCGTGATGAATTTTAGCATCACTGTGGTGATCATCAACTCCATGGCGGATAATTTCCCGCCTAGCACATCAGGTGATATCCATTTAAAATATATTTTATTAGCACATATTATTTTTGTCAAAGAACAGTTTACCTTTGCCTTGGTCGGCAATATTGTTTATGCAGGACAATTGTTCACTACAAAACCTATGGCTGTGTCATGGATGTATAAACTCGCGCCACCATTATGAATGCGCTAGTATCTTACCATGCCATCAAGCTCGACGAATACATATGCAAACCGCCATTCTGCAGACCGGTTTACATCAATATGACGTGGCTAATTCGCCCGTCCATGCCGGTTTACAATGCCGCGGCCGACTCATCTGTCGGAGCCGCCACTGATGCTCTGATGCGTCTCGCTGTCCGTCTCGCGGCCTGGTCTACATCAACACACCGGGCCGCACCTATCTGCATGAGCTGTTTATTGGGTATGAGCAAGTCACAGCTTGGGTAGCCCGGTTTTCTTTCAAATTGGAGGCAAATTATCATCAACCGCCGTTTGCACTGGATGTCTCAATGACCAGGCGCACAAGTCGCCGCCACTACAGTTTTGGTTAATTTCAAATCGCCAGTTGGAAGGAACCATTGTCCGAGTTGCTGACACGGCTCATACGGTATCATTTATAACCCGCCGCAGTCACCTCAACCTTCTGTGAATTCACGTCATGCTATCAACACCAATGATATACAAGTTATGCCGGTTTATATCACGGTCAAATATGGAGAGTTTCAAGCCAACTCCTCGAGTCACCTTGAGACTCGGGGGCTACGATGACATGACTCAGCAAATCTTGCAGTTTAAAGCAAATTTAAGAACCCGGGACGATGGAGGGAAAGATAACCCGGTCCGGAGGCTCTTTATTATTTGAAGGCCGTCGAGAAAATTTTCGGCTTAGAAAGTATATAGCGATTACAAAATCCCGATTCAATGAACAAGTTCCAGATCATCAGAAAGGATTCCAGTTTAAAATCCGGCTCAAGGGAAGTCAGTATCACTGAAGCTCTCAAATATCCGGTTTACATTCCGGTTCAAGGGAAATCTATTCTCCCACAAAGCTTTGAAGCGCTCAAATCCGGTTTAAAAATGTCCGGTTCGGAAAGGAATTAACTTCTCACAAGTTCGAGTTGAAGGGTCGTCAGAAAATTTCCGGCTGAAAATGAAGATTCCGGTTTGCAATCCGGTTTAAGGGAAATTTGTTCTCCCACAAAGCTTTCAAGCTCTCAGTATCTGGTTCAAAATCCCGGTTCAAGAAGGATTTATCTCTTGCAAAAAGTTAATGGGTGCCAAAGAGGACCAGCTGCCATGATGCGCGGTTCAAACATGGGTATCATGCCTTATTGGCTTATCATATTATTGATCACTTGGGGGCTTGGTCATGTCTGAACCATAGTCACACCTCTTGATCAGCTCAATGCCACAACATCACTTGGGGGCTTTGGTCGAACCCGAACCATAGCCACGCCTCTTGATCGGCGTAATGCCACATCATCACTTGGGGTCTTGGTCATGTCTGAACCATAGTCACACCTCTTGATCGGCTCAATGCCACAGCATCACTTGGGGGCTTTGGTCGAACCCGAACCATAGCAACACCTCTTGATCGGAGTAATGCCAAAGCATCATTTGGGAACCCGGCTGACTCGAACCATAGCTACACCTTTTCGGGGCTTGGTCGTGTCCGACCGTGGTAATGCCTCTTGATCGGCTCAAAGCCTCATTTGCAATGTTTTTATCTTTGCCTTTGCTTGAATTCGGTTTTCTTTTTCGATAAACATTTCTTTTGTTGCGTTTTCAAACCGACATTATTAAACCGGTTCGACTGTCAATTACAAATCGATGGAACACAGTCAAATCATAATCCGGAGACTATCAACCCGGTCTGGTTTGACTACAAGTCACCAGTATTATATATGGTTAATCCGGTGTTTATCACAACCCGGTACGGTTTTATCATAAACCGGCACATTATAGAAGGAGTTATCAGTACTCAAGATTTGGGTTATCACCCTTACTACAAAAAGTTGGTAAACCAACGATGTGATTCAATGTCACAGGTATGATATATTCCATATTTGATTATTCTTAAGTGCAGCCTTGGTTATAAACCTGGGTTATACGTTGGGCATTATGACCCGTCCGGCGGTAAACCGCCAGGACACTTTAAACTTGTTGTATGCAGAAACAGGTTGAATAAAGCATGATTATAAGTCACCGGTGTTTATTAAACCGGCCTGGCTTTCAACTATATGTTGCCAGTATGATGATAAATTATCCGGTGTTTATTAAACCGGCCTGGCTTTAAGACGATAAATCGCCAGCATATGATGACGAATTATCCGATGCTTATTAAACCGGCCTGGCTTTGGACTATAAGTCACCAGTATATATTTGGATTGCGCCATTGGAATAATGCGCTTATAAATCATTGGGTTATATTATTCAAATAGCCAAACTTGGCTGAATTTTCGTTATGATATTGAATGAGTAAGGTTTTCATACCGGATTATATTATTAAAATAGCCGACATGGCTGGGTTTTATTATGGTTATTAATATTATGATTAAGGTTTTCAAGGTCGCTTTAGCGCAATGGATATTATTTTATCAATGAATATGATTTATTCTGCAATGGAAGGAATAGTCCCGAGTCACTGCAGGATTACGACCCGACACTTGGGGGCTACATTATTCAAAGTTGAGATTATATCAAATATGCAAGTCTCATGTCGCTGCGAGCATGCGCCATGACACTTGGGGGCTAATGCGAAGTAATTTTTTGCTCATCTTATTGAAGACCTGACTCATCATATCATAATTCATCCGACAACAATTACTCTGGCCTGTAATATTTTTACGCAGGGAAACTATTAAAAGAAAAAGGGGTGGTGTTATACCACAGATGCACGTTCGGCTGTATCGTGCGGCTTCACGGACAGGGTGTCGTGGTCCGGTTTACGTCAACGTACCGGCTGACTCGCCCGTCCGCACCACCTTACAACGCCACGGATGACTCGTCCGTCCGCCCTCGCGGCCGGTTCATGCACCGGCTTACAACGTCGAGGACAAATTGCTCGGACGCACCTGCTTGCGCCGGGCGATTCATACATGCGCTTCTGATTAACTTTCGGCCGTGATGAATTTTAGCATCACTTTGGTGATCATCACCTCCATGGCGGATAATTTCCGGCCTAGCACATCAGGTGATATCCATTTAAATTATATTTTATTAGCACATATTATTTTTGTCAAAGAACACATTACCTTTGCCTTGGTCGGCAATATATTTTATGCAGGACAATTGTTCACTACAAAAGCTATGGCTGTGTCATGGATGTATAAACTCGCGCCACCATTATGAATGCGCTAGTATCTTACCATGCCATCAAGCTCGACGAATACATATGAAAAACGCCATTCTGCAGACTGGTTTACATCAATATGACGTGGCTAATTCGCCCGTCCATGCCGGTTTACAATGCCGCGGCCGACTCATCTGTCGGAGCCGCCACTGATGCTACGGTCGTCTCTGCTGTCCGTCTCTCGCGGCCTGGCCTACATCAACACACCGGGCTGCACCTATCTGCATGAGCTGTTTATTGGGTATGAGCAAGTCACAGCTTGGGTAGCCCAATTTTCTTTCAAATTGGAGGCAAATTATCATCAACCGCCATTTGCACTGGATGGCTCAATGAGCAGGCGCACAAGTCGCCGCCACTACAGTTTTGGTTAATTTCAAATCGCCAGTTGGAAGGAACCATTGGCCGAGTTGCTGACACGGCTCATACGGTATCATTTATAACCCATCGCAGTCACCTCAACCTTCTGTGAATTCACATCGTGGTATCAACACCAATGATATACAAGTTGTGCCAGTTTATCAAGCCAACTCCTCGAGTCACCTTGAGACTCGAGGGCTACGATGACATGACTCAGCATCTTGCCAGTTTCAGCAAATTTAAGAACCCCAGGACGATGGAGGGAAAGATAACCCGGTCCCGGAGGCTACTGTTATTTGAAGGCCGTCAGAAAATTTCCGGCTTAGAAAGTATATGACAGTTACAAAATCCCGATTCAATGAAAAAGTTCCGGATCATCAGAAAGGATTCCGGTTTAAAATCCGGCTCAAGGGAAGTCAGTCTCACTGAAGCTCTCAAATATTCGGTTTACATTCCGGTTCAAGGGAAATCTATTCTCCCACAAAGCTCTGAAGCGCTCAAATCCGGTTTAAAAATGTCCGGTTCAAAAAGGAATTAACTTCTCATAAGTTTGAGTTGAAGGGTCGTCAGAAAATTTCCTGCTGAAAATGAAGATTCCGGTTTGCAATCCGGTTTAAGGGAAATTTGTTCTCCCACAAAGCTTTGAAGCTCTCAATATCCGGTTCAAAATCTCGGTTCAAGAAGGATTTATCTCTTGCAAAAAGTTAAAGGGTGCCAAAGAGGACCTGCTGCCATGATGCGCGGTTCAAACATGGGTATCATGCCTTATTGGCTTATCATATTATTGATCATTTGGGGGCTTGGTCATGTCTGAACTAGTGTCACACCTCTTGATCGGCTCAATGCCACAACATCACTTGGGGGCTTTGGTCGAACCCGAACCATAGCCACGCCTCTTGATCGGCGTAATGCCACAACATCACTTGGGGGCTTGGTCATGTCTGAACCATGGTCACACCTCTTGATCGGCTCAATGCCATAGCATCACTTGGGGGCTTTGGTCGAACCCGAACTATAGCTACACCTCTTGATCGGCATAATGCCAAAGCATCATTTGGGGACCCAGCTGACTCGAACCATAGCTACACCTTTTCGGGGCTTGGTCGTGTCCGACCGTGGTAATGCCTCTTGATCGGCTCAAAGCCTCATTTGCAATGGTTTTATCTTTGCCTTTGCTTGAATTCTGTTTTATTTTTTGATAAACATTTCTTTTGTTGCGTTTTCAAACCGACATTATTAAACCGGTTCGACTGTCAATTACAAATTGATGGAACACGGTCAAACCATAATCCGGAGACTATCAGCACGGTCTGGTGTGACTACAAGTCACCAGTATTATATATGGTTAATCCCGTGTTTATCACAACCTGGTACGGTTTTATTATAAACCGGCACATTATGGAAGGAGTTATCAGTACTCAAGATTTGGGTTATCACCCTTACTATAAAAAGTTGGTAAACCAACGATGTGATTCAGTGTCACAGGTATGATATATTCCATATTTGATTATTCTTATGTGCAGCCTTGGTTATAAACCTGGGTTATATGTTGGGCATTATGACCCGTCCGGCGGTAAACCGCCAGGACACTTTAAACTTGTTGTATGCAGAAACAGGTTGAATAAAGCATGATTATAAGTCACCGGTGTTTATTAAACCGGCCTAGCTTTCGACTATTTGTTGCCAGTATTATGATAAATTATCCGGTGTTTATTAAACCGGCCTGGCTTTAAGACGATAAATCGCCAGCATATGATGAGAAATTATCCGTTGCTTATTAAACCGGCATGGCTTTGGACTATAAGTCACCAATATATATTTGGATTGCGCCATTGGAATCATGCGCTTATAAATCATTGGGTTATATTATTCAAATAGCCAAACTTGGCTGAATTTTCATTATGATATTGAATGAGTAATGTTTTCATACCGGATTATATTATTCAAATAGCCGACATGGCTGGGTTTTTATTATGGTTATTAATATTATGATTAAGGTTTTCATGGTCGCTTTAGCGCAATGGATATTATTTTATCAATGAATATGATTTATTCTGCAATGGAAGGAATAGTCCCGAGTCACTGCAGGATTACGACCCGGCACTTTGGGGCTACATTATTCAAAGTTGAGATTATATCAAATATGCAAGTCTCATGTCGCTGCGAGCATGCACCATGACACTTGGGGGCTAATGCGAAGTAATTTTTTGCTCATCTTATTGAAGACCTGACTCATCATATCATAATTCATCCGACAACATTTACTCTAGCCTGTAATATTTTTACGCAGGGCAACTATTAAAAGAAAAAGGGGTGGTGTTATACCACAGATGCACGTTCGGCTGTTTCGCGCGGCTTCACGGACAGGGTGTCGCGGTCCGGTTTACGTCAACGTACCGGCTGACTCGCGCGTCCGCACCACCTTACAACGCCACAGACGACTCGTCCGTCCGCCCTCGTGGCCCGTTCACGCACCGGCTTACAACGTCGAGGACAAATTGCTCGTTCGCACCAGCTTACAACGCCGGGCGGATTCATCTGTCTGCTTCTACAGTTAACTCGGCCGTGATGAATTTTAGCATCACTGTGGTGATCATCAACTCCATGGCGGATAATTTCCCGCCTAGCACATCAGGTGATATCCATTTAAAATATATTTTATTAGCACATATTATTTTTTGTCAAAGAATAGTTTACCTTTGCCTTGGTCGGCAATATTGTTTATGCAGGACAATTGTTCACTGCAAAAGCTATGGCTGTGTCATGGATGTATAAACTCGCGCCACCATTATGAATGCGCTAGTATCTTACCATGCCATCAAGCTCGTGAATACATATGCAAACCGCCATTCTGCAGACCGGTTTACATCAATATGACGTGGCTAATTCGCCCGTCCATGCCGGTTTACAATGCCGCGGCCGACTCATCTGTCGGAGCCGCCACTGATGCTACGGTCGTCTCTGCTGTCCGTCTCTCGCGGCCTGGTCTACATCAACACACCGGGCCGCACCTATCTGCATGAGCTGTTTATTGGGTATGAGCAAGTCACAGCTTGGGTAGCCCGGTTTTCTTTCAAATTGGAGGCAAATTATCATCAACCGCCGTTTGCCTTTGGATGTCTCAATGACCAGCGCACAAGTCGCCGCCACTACGATTTTGGTTAATTTCAAATCGCCCGGTTGGAAGGAACCATTGTCCGAGATTCTTGACACGGCTCATACGGTATCATTTATAACCCGCCGTGATCACCTCAACCTTACGTGAATTCACGTCATGCTATCAACACCAATGATATACAAGTTATGCGGTTTATATCACGGTCAAATATGGAGAGTTTCAAGCCAACTCCTCGAGTCACCTTGAGACTCGGGGCTCTGATGACATGACTCGGCAAATCTTGCGGTTTCAGCAAATTTAAGAACCCCAGGACGATGGAGGGAAAGATAACCCGGTCCCGGAGGCTACTGTTATTTGAAGGCCGTCAGAAAATTTTCGGCTTAGAAAGTATATGACAGTTACAAAATCCCGATTCAATGAACAAGTTCCAGATCATCAGAAAGGATTCCAGTTTAAAATCCGGCTCAAGGGAAGTCAGTATCACTGAAGCTCTCAAATATCCGGTTTACATTCCGGTTCAAGGGAAATCTATTCTCCCACAAAGCTTTGAAGCGCTCAAATCCGGTTTAAAAATGTCCGGTTCGGAAAGGAATTAACTTCTCACAAGTTCGAGTTGAAGGGTCGTCAGAAAATTTCCGGCTGAAAATGAAGATTCCGGTTTGCAATCCGGTTTAAGGGAAATTTGTTCTCCCACAAAGCTTTGAAGCTCTCAATATCCGGTTCAAAATCCCGGTTCAAGAAGGATTTATCTCTTGCAAAAAGTTAAAGGGTGCCAAAGAGGACCAGCTGCCATGATGCGCGGTTCAAACATGGGTATCATGCCTTATTGGCTTATCATATTGTTGATCACTTGGGGGCTTGGTCATGTCTGAACCATAGTCACACCTCTTGATCGGCTCAATGCCACAACGTCACTTGGGGGCTTTGGTCGAACCCGAACCATAGCCACGCCTCTTGATCGGCGTAATGCCACAGCATCACTTGGGGGCTTGGTCATGTCTGAACCATAGTCACACCTCTTGATCGGCTCAATGCCACAGCATCACTTGGGGGCTTTGGTCAAACCCGAACCATAGCTACACCTCTTTATCGGCGTAATGCCAAATCATCATTTGGGGACCCGGCTGACTCGAACCATAGCTACACATTTTCGGGGCTTGGTCATGTCCGACCGTGGTAATGCCTCTTGATCGGTTCAAAGCCTCATTTGCAATGGTTTTATCTTTGCCTTTGCTTGAATTCTGTTTTCTTTTTTGATAAACATTTCTTTTGTTGCGTTTTCAAACCGACATTATTAAACCGGTTCAACTGACAATTACAAATTGACGGAACACGGTCAAATCATAATCCGGAGACTATCAGCCTGGTCTGGTTTGACTACAAGTCACCAGTATTATATATGGTTAATCCGGTGTTTATCACAACCCGGTACGGTTTTATCATAAACCGGCACATTATGGAAGGAGTTATCAGTACTCAAGATTTGGGTTATCACCCTTACTACAAAAAGTTGGTAAACCAACGATGTGATTCAATGTCACAGGTATGATATATTCCATATTTGATTATTCTTAAGTGTTGCCTTGGTTATAAACCTGGGTTATATGTTGGGCAATATGACCCGTCCGGCGGTAAACCGCCAGGACACTTTAAACTTGTTGTATGCAGAAACAGGTTGAATAAAGCATGATTATAAGTCACCGGTGTTTATTAAACCGGCCTGGCTTTCGACTATATGTTGCCAATATGATGATAAATTATCCGGTGTTTATTAAACCGGCCTGGCTTTAAGACGATAAATCGCCAGCATATGATGAGAAATTGTCCGGTGCTTATTAAACCGGCCTGGCTTTGGACTATAAGTCACTAGTATATATTTGGATTGCGCCATTGGAATCATGCGCTTATAAATCATTGGGTTATATTATTCAAATAGCCAAACTTGGCTGAATTTTCATTATGATATTGAATGAGTAAGGTTTTCATACAGGATTATATTATTCAAATAGCCGACATGGTTGGGTTTTTATTATGGTTATTAATATTGTGATTAAGGTTTTCAAGGTCGCTTTAGCACGATGCATATTATCTTGTCAATGAATATGATTTATTCTGCAATGGAAGGAATAGTCCCGAGTCACTGCAGGATTACGACTCGGCACTTGAGGGCTACATTATTCAAAGTTGAGGTTATATCAAATATGCAAGTCTCATGTCGCTGCGAGCATGCACCATGACACTTGGGGGCTAATGCGAAGTAATTTTTTGCTCATCTTATTGAATACCTGACTCATCATATCATAATGAGCCGGCCCTTGGGGGCTACCAATTGCTCCTGTCAAACATTCAAGTATATATCAAGTCCCGATTCAGTATTATCTTACTAAGCCGGCCCTTGGGGGCTACACATCACTGCTCAAATCTACATGATCATATTTATAAAGTCCCTGTTCATTATTGCATAATGGCCCGGCCCTTGGGGGCCACACTGGTTGAAGTTTTTTGAGCATCAGGCAATTACAAAGTCCCAGGTTGCTGCAAGCATGACAACCCGGCACTTGGGGGCTACATGTGTGGAATATTCAGTTTATGATTAATGATTGAGATGAACAAACCGGATTTCTTCAAGGTTGCAACACTTATATTGGAGCAAGTCTTAAGCTATCACTATGTTCTCCTCTTAAGACTTGGGGGCTACAGGTATTATGCATATAAAGGAGGAACGTCTTCAAATTATCAGTTTTGAGCAAATCAGCAAGATCAATTACATGACCCGGTGTCAACAACAATTATGACCCGGCATCATGTACGTTATAACCCGGCAATTTTGGTAATGATAAACCGGCAAGTTTTACATTTTCAAACCGGCTGATATGAGTTAAATATTTGAAGACCAATATTTTTTCAAATCAGAGCATTGAAGGCCGATTCAAATGGATTCTTTATTTACGAAATATCTTCTACAAGCAAATTGATTATGAAGCTGGTCTTTTGACTCGGATTTTTCAGAAGGAGGAAATGACAAGGACTTAAGGATGACCAGATGCCGGTTTACAAGAATTCTTAACCCTGGAGCATAATCTGTCAAAATTGTTCTTGTATTTGTTTTACAGGATCAGTTTAACATGGATAAATCCAAATTAAACTGGGGGCTAATGTCGGGGATATACCTCATGGCGTAAACTGGCGGAAGTATAACCCGGCGGACTTATGATTTATTACAAGACCCCGCTGACACTTGGCGGTTTACAAGCAACTCGCCTGGTCATTATGACTCACTGGTGACTCGGCGGGCAGGTCAGACGGATGACAAGGCCCAAGGCCCAGAAGGCCGGCTCATGTTATGGTGGGCCGGTTTAAGAGGAAAGGCGTGAGAAATATTTGTCTTACAAGGAGTTAAGACCTGGACTTGTATCCGGTTTGTATTAGAGATAGACTAGTCCTAATCCTAATAGGACTCCACATGTAACCCGCCCCTTCAACATATATAAGGAGGGGCAGGGCTCCCAAAAGAGGACAAGCTACTAGCAAGAAGAAACAATCTTAGGCCAGACACAAAGAGGAGAGCCGGTTTACGGCGACTCCCTCGTGATGATAATGAGACCTAGCCTCAAACAACATGTAGGGTTGTTACCGGATGATGTTTCCCGGGGCCCGAAGATGTCTAAATCCTTGCCTTGCGTGTTGATCCGCCCTGCGTCTCTCGTCCCACTCAACCCCTCTCAAGCTACCCATAGATGCGTTGGCCTCGCGACTAAGTCCTGACACTAAGGACATCTGCCGTGACAAAACCACGACACGAACCATTTGAACATTTTGTGCAGTTCCACTAAAATCAAGCTGAGCATCCTTGTGGATTTCGTATTTATGTGCTGCAAGAAAACAAAGACACATCAGCGCACACATGAATATTGGCCCCAGTGTCAACCCACCAATCGGTGGACTGACAAACTAAAAGTACGGTAAACAGATTACCATACCCAGATGCCTCATCATTGTTGCTTAGAGTGACATTGACAAACTTGGAGTCCTGTCCTGGCTTCTTGTACTTGTTTGGGCACTTATTTGCCCAGTGTTCCTCCGAACCACAAGTAAAGCAGCCATCTCTCTTTTTGTCTTCTTACCCTTCTTATAGGTAGTATTCTGCTGGACAGAGTTCTTTCCCTTGAACTTGTGGGAATTCTTCTGCCTTGAAGATGTTGGTGGCTCCGTTCAGACGGGCATGGTTTGTCATCAGTTTGCACATTGAAATGGCACATGGAGCCGGATTAACCAGCGTATCTTTTTGTGTAGTTCAACTGAAATCAAACAATGTCTTGAGTAGCATGGTAGATTTCGTATTTATATGTTGCAAAGCGTTAAAAACGTTGGAAGCTCCATTCAAATAGATAGTCCAGTGGCTCAAGGTGACGATGAATGATTAGAGAACCATTCGATGTATTGTGCATGATGAAGTATTATGGAGGACACGAACCATCTGAACATTTTGTGCAGTTCCGCTAAAATCGAGCTGAGCATCCCTGTCTGCATAAATACAGAAAAAGCATGATGAATATAATAGTGTTACTAGTTGATTAAACATACGCTTACAACTATAATCATCTTCAGTATCTTAACAGGAAAAGATAGCAATACATGTAGCGACCCGACCTCAGATGGTCAAGTCTCTGTGCTTCCGTGTCATCCCTGGATCGGTAATGCTGACACACACAGTACTCGAAGGATTTATAACAGAGTAGCAATCACACACTTATTACATCGAATGTCTCAAAAGAGAACTTATTACAATAATATGGCTTAAGGCCATCTAATGCGATAACAGCGGAAGGCTTGGAAGATAAAGTGAGTCCATCAACTCCAACGACATAGCTGAGCTGCACGGCAACGACCTATCGAACCTTAGTCCTCGTTCGAAAAGTCGCAACATAATACGTTGCAGCCCGATATGGGTCAGCACATGGAATATCTTTGGCAATGTAACACAATAGAGCAACAACAGAATAATGCTAACACTACATGCATGTTTGGCTGGTGGAAAGCTCTCTGATTCTGATTTTTCTTGAAAAAGCCAATTTTTCCCTACATCAAAGGAATAAGTTTTACTTTAACTATCATGGTGGTTGAAACATCATTGAGAAGGTATAACCCCAACTCAATCCCAATTAAAATAATTAACATCCTAGCAATATTAATTAGAGTGATGAGATTCATATGAATACTCAAGTACTAGATACTCAGAATTGTCCATAACCGGGGACACGGCTAACCATGATTAGATTGTACACTCTGCAGAGGTTTGCACACTTTTCCCCACAAGACTCGATCGCCTCCGTTGATTTCTCGTGACTATATGGTGTTTGAGAAACGGATGACCGAGACACGATCTTTCGAAACATTAACTCTCTACTCGAATAGACCATACCAAACCTATAAAACCCACTACCTGCTGATCTACCTCTTGAGAGCTTCACGTAACTTACTCAACTATGCTAGAGCCCATAATAGCTTGTGGCTGCACACGGAAGTTTCTAGCATGAATAATCTCAGTTCCTTTGAGCACGGGTGGCGGTCCATAGGAAGATCACAGGTACCCCGGATTTCCAAAAATAAAACAGACAACCTTTGGGTTCCCCAGGTGCATCAATCCACCCAGATGTGTATTTAAGTTGCCACCTTAATGTAAACCATTAATTAACAATCTCACATCTGTCGTGAATATCTCTCAAACCCAAACCACGTCTACGAGCATAGCATAGCAATATAAGCATAACGTAGAAGTAACTCCCAAGGGTTTGATAGTAACAGGGCAATAGGTTCCTACCTCATCATCTACTTCCCAACCCACAATTTAATGACATCCTAACCATGCAATGTTTGAGGCTTGAACTAATGCATGAAAACTGGGTAGGAAAAGGGTATGATCAAGTGTTACTTGCCTTGCTGACGATCCGTGAATCCTAGAGACTCGTAGTAACACGCAACCGCACTCCGGGAATTCTATCGCAAGCAAACAATACATACATAAGCAACAAGCAAAGATGCACAAACAAAACTTCAACTGAAAGAGATTGACCGGAGAGTTCAACTTAAGAACTCCGGTTTGCAAAAAGAACCAAACCAAACGGTGCAACGAAATTCAAACGGCGAAAGAAACTAGATTCGTTTACTAATTTGAACTAGGGTCAAATTTTACAGAGATAAAAACTGGTTTAATTTGGCTATTCGGAAAGAGGGTTTCGAGATGAAACTCCAGGCGCTTGAATCGCCTGATTCCGATAAACGAGCGAAAAGTTATACTAATTCGAACATCGGATCAGAAATCACGATCGGAATAATCGCGGAATAAATCCGATAAAAGAAAAGGACGAATGGCTAAACGAAAGAACGTTCGTTAGCAGAAACTAAACGACGAACATGTTCGTAAAAACGAACGAACGAGCGAACGCTCGCAAAATAAATAAACCGGAGAAATAAAACCGATCTATATAAAAAAACGGGCTAGGGTTTTTCTAAAAAAAACGAAGGGTTCTAAAAAAACCGGCGACGAGGGCTACCTCCTGCGAGGTCGTCCGGCGGGGCGGGCGGCTCCGGCGGGGTTCGGCGAGGGGCGGCGAGGGCGGCAGCGGCTGCGACGGCCAAGGGCGGGCGGCGCGGAGGCGGCGGCGACTCGGGCTCGGGCTCGGCCCGGGTCCGGGTGGGCGGCGGCAGTGGTGGCTAGAGAGGGGGGCGCTATTTAAAGGGGGCGGTGGCTTGGAGGAGGGCAAGGCGGGGAGGAGGAGTTCGCCTCGGACTCCGGTCCCAAGGCAGCCAGCGTCTTGGCATACAATGGCGCGGTTCATTTTTTTTAAAACATTCCGCCGAAACTTATAAAAAATCCTAGAAAAATAAATAAAAATCTAAAAATGCCAAAACAAGTTTTCTTTGCCTAAATAAAATATTTAGAACAATATGAACTTTTCTTGGCCCCTAAAATGCATTTTTTTTTAAATTATGCAAATTTTTCTCTAGGCGAATAAAATTCCAAATAAATAAAATAAAATCCAAATAATGATTTTAACATTTTTCCTCCGATATTTCAATTATTTTTGGAGAAGTCATATTATCTCCTCTCATTTATTATTAAACATGAAATATTTTCCAGAGAGAAAAAATAATAAAATCCAAAATCCTCGTCTTCATTATTTGATAAAATTGAAATACGAAAATCGGAAAATCCCCAACTCTCTCCGAGGATCCTTGAGTTGCTTAGGATTTCGAGGATGGCAAACGAGAATGCAATAAA
This sequence comes from Aegilops bicornis, assembly GCA_021605145.1. Lineage (NCBI taxonomy): Eukaryota > Viridiplantae > Streptophyta > Magnoliopsida > Poales > Poaceae > Aegilops > Aegilops bicornis. Next base: position 332,633,060 of record CM038675.1, read on the forward strand.
ATATGATATGCATGGATGACCTATGTATAACATGCCAAATTGAAAATTTGGGATGTTACAAACCTACCCCTTAAGATGAATCTCGCCCTCGAGATTCGGGTTGGCTAGAAAATAGGTGCGGATGGTCCTTGCGAATATCATCTTCTCGTTCCCAGGTGGCTTCCTCCTCTGTATGGTGGCTCCATTGAACTTTCCAAAACTTGATAACTTTTCTACGGGTGACTCGGCTGTCGAAATCAAGAATCTTTACTGGCTTCTCCTCATAAGTCAAATTACTATCCAACTGTATCGCCTCTAGGGGCACTATATCCTTTAACGGTATATCGGCCATCTCAGCGTGGCACTTCTTCAGCTATGATACGTGAAACACATCGTGAACTCCTGACAATCCTTCAGGTAACTCCAGCTTGTAGGCAACTTCTCCCATCCGTTCCAAAACACGATACGGTCCTACAAATCTAGGGGCTAACTTTCCCTTCACTCCAAAACGTTTCACTCCCCTCAAGGGTGATACTCGCAGATAGGCTCTGTCTCCAATTTCATAGGTTACTTCCTTGCGTTTTGAATCTGCGTAACTCTTCTGTCTAGACTGAGCAATCTTTAGTGCATCTCGATCAATTTAACCTTCTCCTCTGAGTCCTTGATCAAATCTGGTCCAAACAACTGTCGGTCTCCTACCTCATCCCACATCAATGGTGTTCTACATCTCCGTCCATACAGAGCTTCGAACGGTGCCATGTTCAAACTGGCCTGGTAGCTGTTGTTATATGAGAAATTTGCGTACGGCAAATTGTCATTCCAACTAGATCCATAATCTAGCGCACAGGCTCTTAACGTATCCTCCAGAATCTGGTGGACTCTCTCTGTCTGTCCATCCGTCTGTGGGTGGAACGCGGTACTAAATTCCAATCTGGTACCCAAAGTCTGGTGTAGTTGATGCCAAAACTTTGAAGTAAACTGTGTTCCTCTATACGTCTGATGCTCCTCAGAACTCCGTGCAAACATACGATCCTGGTCATATATATCTTGGCCAACTTGGCACTTGTATAAGTTGTTTTCACTAGGATGAAGTGAGCTACTTTGGTCAAACGATCCACAACTACCCATATTGAATCATATCCTGCTTTGGTTCTGGGTAATCCGGTGATAAAATCCATGCCAAGTTTGTTCCACTTCCATTCGGGTATTGGCATAGGCTGCAACAGTCCTGCTGGCTTTTGATGCTCCGCCTTCACTCTCTGACATACATCACAAACGGCTACATACTCGGCAATATCCTTCTTCATACCGATCCACGAAAGCGTTCCTTCAGGTCTAAATACATCTTGGTGTTTCCGGGGTGAATCGAGTATGGTGAGTCATGGGCCTCTTGAAGTATTAACTTCCTGATCTCCGAATTGTTGGGCACATAAATCCGGTCCTCAAACCACAAGGTATCGTGCTCACCCTCACGAAAAGCTTTGGCTTTTCCTTTGCCCATCTTCTCTTTTATCTCTGCAATCTCTTTATCCTCCTTCTGAGATTCTCGAATCTTGTCTAACAATGTCGACTGAACCTCCATTGATGCAAGAAAACCTCTTGGAACAATCTCCAACTGAAGTTCCATAATATCCTCTGCTAACTCCTTTGGCAGCCCTCTACTTTCAAGGATATTGGCATAACTCTTCCGACTCAAAGCGTCTGCTACGACGTTGGCCTTACCTGGATGATAGTGTAGCTTCATATCGTAATCCTTTATAAGTTCCAGCCATCTCCTCTGTTCGAGGTTCAACTCATACGTGTGAAAATGTACTTCAAACTTTTATGATCCGTGTACACATCACAACGGTTTCCAATGAGATAATGTCTCCAGGTCTTTAACGCATGCACTACAGCTGCTAACTCCAAATCATGCGTGGCATAGTTCAACTCATGTGGCTTCATCTGTCGTGAGGCATACGAAACAACTTTTCCGTCCTGCATAAGAACACATCCAAGTCCCAAGCGAGAGGCGTCACAATACACTTGAAACTCCTTATGTATATCTGGCAAGGTCAGCACTGGGGCTGTAGTCAACCGTTTCTTCAACTCTTGAAAGCTTGTCTCGCAATCCTCTGTCCATGTGAACTTAGTATCCTTCTTTAGCAATTCTGTCATTGGCTTAGCAATCTTGGAAAAATTCTCAATGAATCTCCGATGATATCCTGCCAGTCCAAGGAAACTGCAAATCTCGCTGACTGAAGTGGGTGCCAACCATTCAGGTGGACTGAATTTCTTTGGGATCTACTGCTATACCCTCTCCGATATAACATGCCCAAGAAATCCAACTTCCTTCAACCAAAACTCGCACTTGCTGAATTTGGCGTATAAGCGGTGTTCCCCGAGTTTCTCGAGAACCAAGCGTAGGTGTTACGTGTGCTCCTCTTCGTTCTTGAGTAAACCATAATATCATCAATAAACACCACAACAAACTTGTCCAAATACTCCATGAACACTTTGTTCATCATACTCATGAAATAGGCAGGGCGTTAGTCGGTCCAAATGACATGACCGTATACTCATATAATCCATACCGTGTGGTGAATGTTGTCTTTGGTATATCCTTCTCTCAGATCTTCAATCGATGGTATCACGATCGTAGATCAATCTTGAAAACACCTTAGCTCCTTGCAACTGATCAAACAGATCATTAATCATCGGTAAGGGATACTTGTTCTTTATCGTTACTTCATTCGAGCTCGGTAATCAACAACCATCCTTAGGGATTTATCTTTCTTCTCAACCAAAAGTACTTGGGGCTCCCCAAGGTGATGAACTTCTCTGAATGTAACCTTTCTCCAATAGCTCCTTGATCGCTTCTTAATTTCCTCCGGATCATTTGCGGGCATCGGTAGGGTCTCTTTGATATTGGCCCTGTACCTGGCATTAGTTCTATCAGAAACTCGATGTCTCGATCCGGTGGCATGCCTGGTAACTCCTCTAGAAAAACATCTGGATAATCCTTTACTACAGGTACTTCCTCCTGTACAACTCCCGTGAGGGCGTTCACTTGGCTCCTCCTAGGCACATGCCTAGATACATACTTAATCCTTTTTCCCTCTTGGGTGGTAAGATAAATTGACTTGCTAGCACAGTCAATACTTCCTCCATACTTTGACATCCAGTCCATACCTAATATCACATCCAATCCTTGTGACTCCAAGATAATTAGGTCAGACGAAAAAACATGCGTGCCAATGATTAGGGGTATCTGGGTGCACCGTCTGCTAGCCATGTACTCTGCTCAAAGTAGCTCACTAAAAGAGGGGTCCTAAGGGTCCGGGTTGGTAACTTAAACTTATCCACAAATCCCTTGATATGTATGAATGCGATGCACCAGTATCGAAAAGAACAATAGCGGTAAATGACTGAACCAAAAACTTACTTATTACCGCGTCCGGCTGCTCTTCAACTTCCTCCATGTTAACGTGGTTCACTTGTCCTTTGTTGAATGGGTTGGGCTTCTTCCCAGCGCTCCCATTTTCGTTTCCATTCTTTTCTTCAGGGCAGTCATTGGCATAGTGCCCTGTCTTCCCGCACTTAAAGCAAATAACTTGGCTTAAGTCCCTCTTGGTGGGTGTAGCTGGGTTAGAGCGATTCTAATTATTGTTGACTCCATTCCCATTCCCGTTCTTCGCACCATTTTGATTATGCGATCCTCCTCCAGTATGGTTATGTCCTCCATGGTTATGAACAAGTCCTCCCGAGTTTGGGGTTAAGCGAGGCTTCTGGTGAGCTCCTGAGTTATACTTCCCTTGTCCATACTTCCTCTTACGACTCTCAATTTGCTGCTGCTTACCTTCAATAAATAGAGCCTAATCTACAAACTCATTGAAGTTGTTTAAAGTTGCCACAATCAACTCCATACTCATCTCATCATTCAGCCCTTCCATAAACTTCTCTTGCTTGGCGGCATCTGTGGCCACATCATCGAGGGCATAGCGTGATAACTTGCTAAACTCATCCACGTCTTTGGGCCACAAAGACGGTTCCCTGGCGTAAGTTGCGGAACTCATGCTTCTTTATCTGCATGGCTCCAGTTGAAACATGGGCTGTGCGAAAAGCTTGTTGGAACTGGTCCCAAGTGACATTGGCTATAGGAAAAGTAGTCGTGTAATTCTCCCACCATGCGGTTGCTGGTCCATCCAATTGATGTGCGGCAAAACGCACTCTTTCAGCATCCGTGCATCCTGCGGTGGTTAACTCCATTCCAATACGGCGTAGCCAATCATCTGCAACTATTGGCTCGGTGCTACTGGAAAACACCGGCGGTTGTAACCTCAGAAAACGGGCTAAATTGTCCACTGGCGGCGGGTTTTTGTTGTTGTTGGCATTGCCACGTTACGAACAAGCAATTGCATCAAGGCATTACATTGTTGGATCAATCGGGTGAGCTCCGGTGGGAAAACAAAACCGGGGTCACGTCTCGGAGGCATCTGAAGGTTTAGATGGAAGAGATTAGAATAGAAAGAGGTCTAGCGAGAAAACACTACCCATATGCACATGAGGCAAACACACATATTCATTCAATCAATCAAGGGCATACAAAACGGTCTAGGACTATCGCATAAGTGCTCAACTACTACTAGTTACATGGGGGAAAATACTACTATTATATGGTGGTCATCTAAAAATTTGATCGGTGGAAGACTCCATGATGTCCGCTCCACTTCGTCTTCATAGTCATCATCACTTGGATAAGAGTCGGTGTCATCGATGATGATGTAGTTGTCCAGGACAAGTGGGATCTTCTTCCTCTTCTTTCGGTCTTTGGTCCTCCCATGAAGACTCCGATCTTCTTGACTAGGTCGTCATTCTTCTCCAAAGAGGGTCTTGATTTCTTCCTCATATCCATCGCGTGTAGACTTGAGTTCTTCCTCCATTTCGATGATCCTAGTTTTCGCCTTCTTCAAATCCATCATGTCTGCACATCTGGTTCTCTTGACGTCGAATGTGCTGGTTTAGCTCTGGATGTAAGCTGCAATGGACCTATCCTTCTTGGTGCTGATTACTTCCCATTGCTCGTCTCGGCGCCCACATATTTGGTATATGGTGTCTTTAAGCTCCTTATTGTAGACTTCTCCAATGCGTCCCATGGTAATGTGAGCTGCCATACTCTTTCCCAAACTCCATGTTGGTGCATTGAAAACACATACTATGGGCTCCGTGCTTGGCGCAAACGTCTTTCCGGGAACTAGAGCTTGAATCTTCCAGCACTCTTCTTTTGGTAAGGTGGCGTTGTATGTTCCAGTGAAGCTTGGTATTCCAATATTCAGGTACCTAGTGACTTCCTTCAAGTGGCGTCCAAAAGGTGTGTCTTCATCCTGTTGTGTAAACTTGTACTTCATCTCTGTCATCCTAAAGAGTGGAAAAATGGAGAGGAGTCAGAAATGAGTAGAGAGGAGTGACCTATGGTTTAATCTTAGTGGTCGTGTCCTACACTCAGCGTGTGCTCTGATACCATCTTGTAGCGACCCGACCTCAGATGGTCAAGTCTCTGTGCTTCCGTGTCATCCCTAGATCGGTAATGCTGACACACACAACACTCGAAGGATTTATAACAGAGTAGCAATCACACACTTATTACATCAAATGTCTCAAAAGAGAACTTATTACAATAATATGGCTTAAGGCCATCTAATGCGATAACAGCGGAAGGCTTGGAAGATAAAGTGAGTCCATCAACTCCAACGGCATAGCCGAAATTTGCACGGCAACGACCTATCGAACCTTACTCCTCGTGCGAAAAGTGCGCAACATAATACGTTGCAGCCCGATAACGGGTCAGCACATGGTATATGCTTTGGCAATGTAACACAATAGAGCAACAACAGAATAATGCTAACACTACATGCATGTTTGGCTGGTGGAAAGCTCTCTGATTCTGATTTTGCGAAAAGCCAATTTTTCCCTACATCAAAGGAATAAGTTTTACTTTAACTATCATGGTGGTTGAAACATCATTGAGAAGGTATAACCCCAACTCAATCCCAATTAAAATAATTAACATCCCAGCAATATTAATTTAGAGTGATGAGATACATGTGAATACTCAAGTACTAGATACTCAGAATTGTCCATAACCAGGGACACGGCTAACCATGATTAGATTGTACACTTTGCAGAGGTTTGCTAACTTTTCCCCACAAGACTCGATCGCCTCCGTTGATTTCTCGCACTACATGGTGTTTGAGAAACGGATGACCGAGACACAGTCTTTCAGAAACATTAACTCTCTACTCCGAATAGATCATACCAAACCTAGAAAACCCACTACCTGCTGATCTACCTCTTCGAGAGCTTCACGTAACTTACTCAACTATGCTAGAGCCCATAATAGCTTGTGGCTGCACACGGAAGTTTCTAGCATGAATAATCTCAGTTCCCTTTGAGCCTGGGTGGCGGTCCATAGGAAGATCACACGGGTACCCGGGATTTCCAAAATAAAGCAGACAACACTGGGTTCCCAGGTGCCTCAATCCACCGGATGTGTATTTAAGTTGCCACCTTAAAGTAAACCATTAAGTAACAATCTCACATCTGTCGTGAATATCTCTCAAACCCAAACCACGTCTACGAGCATATCATAGCAATATAAGCATAACGTAGAAGTAACTCCCAAGGGTTTGATAGTAACAGGGCAATAGGTCCCTACCTCATCATCTACTTCCCAACCCACAATTTAATGACATCCTAACCATGCAATGTTTGAGGGTTGAACTAATGCATAAAAACTGGGTAGGAAAGGGTATGATTAAGTGTTACTTGCCTTGCTGACGATCCGTGAATCCTAGAGACTCGTAGTAACACGCTTCGCACTCCGGGAATTCTATCGCAAGCAAACAATACGTACATAAGCAACAAGCAAAGATGCACAAACGAAACTTGAACTGAAAGAGATTGACCGGAGAGTTCAACTTAAGAACTCCGGTTTGCAAAAAGAATCAAACCAAACGGAGCAACGAAATTCAAACGGTGAAATAAAAAAGATTCATTTACTAATTTGAACTAGGGTCAAATTTTACAGAGATAAAAACCGGTTTAAGTTGGCTATTCGGAAAGAGGGTTTCGAGATGAAACTCCAGGCGCTTGAATCGCCTGATTCGATAAACGAGCTTAAAAGTTATACTAATTGAACATCGGATCAGAAATCGCGATCGGAATAATCGCGGAATAAATCCGATAAAAGAAAACGACGAACGGCTAAGCGAGCGAACGTTCGTTAGCAGAAACTAAGCAGCGAACATGTTCGTAAAAGCGAGCGAACGAGCTTAACGCCGCAAAATAAATAAACCGGAGAAATAAAACCGATCTATATAAAAAGCAGGCTAGGGTTTTTCTAAAAAAAGCGAAGGTTCTAAAAAACCCGTGACGAGGGCTACCTCCTGCGAGGTCGTCCGTGGGCGGGCGGCTCGGCGGGGTTCGGGCGAGGGGCGAGGGCGGCGGCGGCAACGGCTGACAGCCAAGGGCGGGCGGGCGGCGGAGGCGGCGGCGACTCGGGCTTGGGGCTCGGCTCGGGTCCGGGTGGGCGTGGCAAGGCGGTGGTGGCTAGAGAGGCGCTATTTAAAGGGGGGGTGGCTTGGAGGAGGGGCAAGGCGGCGGGGAGGAGGAGTCGGCTCGGACTCTGGTCCCAAGGGCGGGCGGTGGCCAAGGCCAAGACAAAGTGTGGGTGGTGGTCGGGCCTTTGGCCCCCAAGGCTGATTCATTTTTAAACGTTCATGAAACTTATAAAAAATCCTAGAAAAATAAATAAAAATCTAAAAATGCCAAAACAAGTTTTCTTTGCCTAAATAAAATATTTAGAACAAGATGAACTTTTCTTGGCCCCTAAAATGCAATTTTTTTAAATTATGCAATTTTTTCTCTAGGCAAATAAAATTCCAAATAAATGAAATAAAATCCAGATAATGATTTTAACATTTTTCCTCCGATATTTCAATTATTTTTGGAGAAGTCATATTATCTCCTCTCATTTATTATTAAACATGAAATATTTTCCGGAGAGAAAAAATAATAAAATCCAAAATCCTCGTCTTCATTATTTGATAAAATTCAAATACGAAAATCGGAAAATCCCCAACTATCTCCGAGGGTCCTTGAGTTGCTTAGGATTTCGAGGATGGCAAACGAGAATGCAATAAAATATGATATGCATGGATGACCTATGTATAACATGCCAAATTGAAAATTTGGGATGTTACAATACAATAGCTTGAATTAAACATTATTCAAAACAATACAACAATATAAGTAGCACAACATAACAAAGCACAATCATGTGGATGAAGGCTGATACTGACCTCGTTTATTCTGAATCGTCGACAATCGACCTTGTCATACCTTTCCTTGTGGAGTGAATTTTGCACTCCACGTGTTGTTGAGTTTCCCATGCTCTCTGCAGACTAGTCATGTCACCAGCGTCTACTAATACTCTTTAAATCTTCTCGATCATTCCTTCTGTAATGTAGCACAAATAGTGTCTGCTTCTTTCTGCAAAGTGGTAAGACCAACTGGACCCACTAATGCAGTAGTTTGCCTTAAACACATTGGCTCCTTTTGTGCAGTTCAACTAAAATCAAAGTCAAAATAAAACCGAGAAGAAGTTTTGATATCCTTGTATGCAACAATAGGTATAAGGGAAACAATTAATGAGAAATAACGGTTGATGACTTATACTCCCAGAAGAAAAACATCTACTAATCTACCTTATCTTAATGGGAAACAAAGCAGGAGACTAGAATTTCTCAATCAATGTGATTTATTCATATTAACCGAGACACTATCTTAACAATGCCTTGTTTCAACTTGTATAAAGAACGACAAAGCAGAAAAGTACCATTCCTAAAACAATGCGACTGATTCATATTAACAGAGACATTATCTTAACAATACATTGGTTAAACATGTAGAAAGAACTACATAGCAGGATAGTACTATTTGTAAAACACTGTAACTGATATATAATAACAAAGACATTATCTCAACAATACATTTCTTAAATATGTACTCCGGCCGATCCCTAAAAGAAATGGTACTCCCGTCGATCCCTAAAAAGTGTTGCAGTTTTGAATTAAGATTCAGTAGTTAATTCTGAGAGTGGCATTGCTTAATTTTACCAGCGGCATTAGATTAACAAAAAGCATAAACAGTTCCAGGGAGAGTGGGCGCAAAAACACCATGTGCTTCAATAACTTATAAAGGGGGTGATGCAGAGTTTGTTGTAACAAAGCAACAAGCATCATGTCTGGGTTGGTCCCATTTTTCTTCACTACTTAATGGGAAAAGATAGCAATTCAATAGCTTCAATTCAACATTCATTTAAAACAGTACCAATACAAGTAGCACAGCATCTCAAAGCACACTGCACGATCATGTGGATGAAGGCAGGTACTGACCTTTCGTGACACAGACAAGATGACGTACGAATCTGCCAACACAAATAGGAAATCCAATCTCGTTTCGTGTAGTTCAACTAAATCAAGCAAAGTCGCCGGTGTGACATTTAAGTTCGCTATAGCAACAAGTTGAATAGATATCCCTATTTTAACAGACACAAAAAAGAAAACAATTACTGGCCAATAAAGGAGGATGAAACATACGGCGACAAAAAGAATCATCTAACTTATCTTGATATTAAACAAAGTAGGACAGTAGCATTTCTAAAACGGCTGCATTGATTAATATTAACAGAGACATTCTCTTAAAACAACATTCGTTAAAAATGTAATTTACTTTTAACAGTAGCATTGCTTCAATTTTCCAGCGACATTCTTAGATTAACAATAGCAAAATAGTTGTATGGGACATGGGACATGCTAGTACCATGTGCGTCCACACACATAAATGGGTGATGCAGAGTATGTTGCCAAGCAGCATATCTGTGTTGGTCCCATATTTGTTCTCTTTGAACCTTTTTCCTATGCGAGGGCAGCAAATCTAGTCCTGCACAAGCTACCCGGCCCCAATTTCTTTCCTTTTTCAACAAAGAGATAGGTTCCTTACAGATGTGTGTACTGGGTTACCCCCTTTTTCCCTTTTCGAGCAACAAAGCGGCTGGATAGCCAGTCTATACTACTTTCCCTCCCTCCTTTCCTTATTGAACCACGTCCTAGATTCATGCTCCGCCACACCCACCCTTCTTTCCTCTTTGAACCAATACCTAGATTCGACTACATAATCGAAAAAGATCCGCATGCAGCTTGAGCAATGACGGTTTCAAAGAAAGTTATACCTAGTCGTCGGGATGTGGATAGGCGTGTGGCGGGAGGCCGGATCTGCCCACACTACGTACGACAAGGAGGAAGAAGGGGTCGGTGCCCCCCCCCCCCGCACAGGCACTGGGTGAAAGAGAACAGCGCATCCGACAGTGGACTGCCTCCCTCGCCGAAGGCGATAGAGTGAACGCTGCACCTCCTCCCCTCCCCGGTGCAACGGGATCCGGACGGCTCCTTCACCAGCTGTGAGGGGGGAGAGAGAGATAGAGGCCAACACAGTCTTGTTTAGATCTGGTGAAGAGGGTGAGAGACTGCGAATATAGCAAAACCCTAGCAAAGGAACGCTGAGCCTCCAGCGTGTACATATGTATATGTAGTGCGGCAAGAGTGTGGAGAGTGCAAACCCTAGCGAACAAGCGCTAAGGCTCCAACTTATATAGTGGAGTGGTTTTCTTTTTCTCTCAGACATTTCCGATAATTGAAATTAAAATTATTTATTTGTACACACTCTCACACGTTTCCGATAATTGAAATTAAAATTATTTATTTGTAAGCACGAAACGAAACTCTTTATTTAACGTACCAGTGAACAAAACTACTTACGATCAACTAACGATCCATGCGTCCTGGTTGCACTTCCTGTCCTTCACGTGTGGTAAGTGAACAACCACACATGCGCCAAATTATCGGAAACGTGTGAGAGTGTGTACAATAAATAATTTTAATTTCAATTATCGGAAAGTTTTGAGAATTTTAATTCCAACTTTTTGAGTGGCCTTTCCTCTATAATAGTAAAAAATAGGTGATGTTGGACCAGCCGACAAACCCTAGCTACTGTACATGGGGAGCTGGGGAGTAGTGGCATAGAAGAAAACCCGCATGCAGTGACCTGGGGAGCTGGAGTAGTACAATGAAGCATGAAATCCAAAAGAAGTTATACCTTAGGTGGGTGAGATGTCGCTTAGGCGGGCGGGCGGGATCTGCCCACACGACCGCAGCGAACAAGGGCGCGGAGGACCTTCGTCCGCGCCAGCACCGGCTTAGAGAGGACGGTGCACATCGGCTTCCTCCATCGCCGACGGCGACAACGTCAACGCTGCACCTCCTCACCTCCCGCAGCAGATGGAATTCGGCCGGATCTGTGACCACCGGTGAGGAGAGAGATAAAGTGGACACTGTCATCTTGTTTATATATGGAGAGGGTGAGAGAGCGAGATGCGAGAAACCCTATCAAACAAGAGGCTATATATACAATGGAGTAAAAAATCTCTCCATGGCAGTGGTTTTAAATAGAATACGCGCGTTTCCGGAAAAAAGAAACGAAAACTGGCGGACAATTTTTTTAACGTACCAAGAAAAAAACTTGATCAAAAACACGCCCCGCTTCGAGGTCGCAGTTTGTATCACTCACGTGTGGTCCCCGACCCTCCATTATTAAATGAACAAATTAAAGGGTCAAATTATTACGTACGTACGTAAGCTGCCTCTCGTGTACAAATGCGCTCCATCGTGTACTCACGGGTATCTCGAAGGCAGAGTGAGTGCATGTACATTTCTTCTTGTACGTTGTACTCCATTTATTTCACTTCATATTGTTTCCCACTCCAATGTTTCCTATCCTAGGAACAAAATGAGGCGGTACTAAGTTTGTGTGTGTGTAGGGAGAACGAGACATCGATGGTGTGTACGAGTAGTCGCGAGAGTCGTCGCGCACACACATATAGACATAGACATGCATATCCGTGTTTACGTAAAATTCAATCTCCATCTCCATCTCCAATCATATTTGTAAAACTGGCACATTATTTATGTTGTTAATTATATACGCAGCAATATTTACGTACAACATCTCTTGTTTGCGGGCGTTTGGACCGCTGCCACGCCCGCTCCTGATCAACCCAAACCCTATTCATCACCCCCGCGTGCTTCCCGCACGAAATGGTTAGTGCTGCATTCATGCCCGGCCAGAGCAGACACGACCTCTCACTGGCGCCAGGATTGAAGCGGCGCGCCGGCCGAGAGAGCAGCGCTCGCGCCGCTTCCCGGTGCACGCGACTGCTCCGCGTTCAAAGGTCGCCACGGCCGGCCACACCATGCATGTAAAAAGTTCTTGGGAGTCCATGCTACGGCTAGCTGTCCTCCCCCTCCTCCTCGATCTCTTCCAGTAGTGCTAGTACTCCATGGCACGATCCATCGACAAGCAGGCGGGAAAGTTATCGTATACTCGGTTTGCGGTGAGTGGCATGCCGAGTGACCGTGTGGGGTGGAGCCATGGAGGAGGGTGAGACACGAACGCGACAGACATGATTTAAATGTTGGATTTGCTCGATGGCGCGATCCAACGAAACGAAACCTTGGTTTCTCTCCGTTTCCATTTTTTCTCCGGAGAAACAGAAACTTTCCACTCCATTTTCATTCCTACTCCAAGGTTGCCACGTTACAACATTCCATCAAATACAAAGGAAAAATAACACGCGTGCTGATGCATCTCAAGGATTCACAGATCATATCCAATATTTACTTCACAACTAAAGACAAAAGTTGTGAGAGTGTGTACAAAAAAAACTCATGGGGTGTCTACGCCGTAAACCCTAAACCCTAAACAGGATTTAATTTCCTGGCTAGGTAGAACCTGTCGAAGGAAAGAAGGCTGACACCCTCGGATCATACAATGCTTTTGTGCAGTTCCCCTAAAATCGAGCTGAGCATCCTTGTTGGCAAAGATATTGAAGAAGTGTGATTAGAATAATAATACTGACACTAGTTCATGAGACATAAATTCATCACAAATAGACGGTGGTAGAAGTAGAGAAAGATCCACATGGAGATGGAGCTATGTGGGGAGCTGCGGCAGTGGAACAAGCCGGCTCCAAAAGCAAGTTGTACCAGGGACGTCGGGTTGTAGCTAGAAGGGCGGTTGGGAGGCGGCATCATCCCGTACCGCGGGGACCCCCGATTGGGACGCACCGACAGCGGGTTTTCTCCCTCGCTGCTATCGACCGCGTCTATGCATAACATCGTCCCCTACCCCCCCCCCCAGCGGCGGGATCATCCCAGATCTGTGACCAGCAGTGCGGCCACTTTTGTTCTATGCTTGTGAAGAGAGCAACCAAAGCAAGAAGGCTTGTAGCTTAGGCTCCTGCTAGTGTATATATAGTGGAGCGGTTTTCCTTTTCTCTCCATATCAACCATTTTATATTGCGTACGTGTCATTGAAGAGTGAAATGATGGTTGTTTCTTCTGACTAACTTACTGTGTGATTTGACTACTCCTGAGTGGCCCCTAAACGTACTCCCCCTACGTGTATGACCGTTGCTGAGTCTCACTTGTACTACTTATCTCTATTTTCTTGCATGACACGTAGACAGGATGTGCATAGAGGAATTTTGTTAATGCACGTTGTTACGTAGTACTACTAGTACCTACTCCCTCCTTCCAGTTTACTACTAGTACTCCCTCCATCGTGGCTTATTGGTCCCCTTTGTACTCAATTCATGGCCTCGTTTTCCTCAAGAAATTGTCTTTACCAATGTATTAATATAGGGAATGCATATGCGTGAACAACGAATGATTAAACCTTGCATGCAACGTTTTGACAGAGCATTGACATGTGAATGTGAGGGACTACAACCTCGTGCATGCATGCAACAGTCACACGTACACATGGATGCAAAAATGCGCGCGGCGCCCTAATGCATGCATGTCCGAGCACATGACGGAACATACACGGTCACGCTCAAGTGCACAACCTACACGTACATGCACACACATACTCAGCCAGGGTGAGCTAGTGACCGTGTAAACACTGTAAAATGTATATATTGAGCGCAATGGGCGTATTATGAAGTCCACTGACCGTATTTTTACAAATATACAGTGACAGAAAGTGTATTTATATCGTTTCAAATTAAGCCATATTAACCGAAAAGGAGGCAGTATGGACTAGCATTACTTTGCTGTGTCCCGTCAACTTGCCGAACGAGGAGAATCTTGCAGGATGGGAGAAGCTTGGGCGCGGTGGCTCACAGGACAAGGAGAAACTTTTGACTAATGCAAGCTCTCCCTCGATTAGGCGGTGGACGTGCAACAGTTAATTCGGTGTCAGATAAGCATACACTAAATCAACAAGGCATGTTGGGAAAAAAAGTAGCTGTCTGGAGCATGAACCATTCCGATCATTTTGTGCAGTTCCACTAAAATAGAGCTGAGTGTCCCTGTTCCAAAGATATTAAGTGTGGTTACAATAAGACCGTTGATGAAACAATAAACACACAAATTAAAGCCGGTCACCTTTGCAGTCTCTCTTAGGACTAACTAGTTGGAGAAGATTAAGCAAATAGTTGGAGAAGATAGGCTCGGAGTTGGATGAGGAGGATAGAGCAAAACCAATCTCCCTTTGTGCAGTCGCACTGAAATGTAGAGACGTTGCCCGTGTGACATTTTAGTACAACTGCACAAAACACTCTTAAGAAAAAAAGTAATTTGTGTAGTTCACCAAAAGGTCGCAATAGCAACGAGGTGAAATGAGTAGCCCTGTTTGCAAAAAAGAGGTAGAAAGGAAACAGTTACTGGCCAATAACTGTTGATGACACATAGGACGACAAAAAAGAAGCATATTCCTTGTCCTAAGGGAAGATAACAACACGTTTGTGTTTGTCTAAAAAGGTGTGAGGACAAGGTTGCAATATGGGAAGTATGTCGGGCGAGCTAAATTTTGGGCAAAGAACTATGGAAGAACCACATGCAAGATTTTCCACATGCATCGACGTGGGAAGACAAGCAGTGGAGCAAGGCCGGAGGGGATACTTGGGGGTCGTCGAGATGTAACTAGGAGAGCGGCGACAGGCGGAATCTGCCCATACTGCGGCAGCGAGCAAGTGGCATAGGCCCTACCGTGCTGGAGCTTGGTCAGAGAGAACGGCGGGTACCGCAGATCGGGACGTGCTGCCTCGGCACCGTTGAACGGAGAAACGATGCACATCCTCCCATTCCGCCGACAGACGGGATGCGGCCAGATCAGTGACCAACGGTGAGAGAGAGAGAGAGAGGCCACCGCCGCCTTGTGTGAGATACTCTGAAGAGAGACAAACCCCGGCAGGCAAGCTCCATTGTATATAGTGGAGCGGACTACCCTTTTCTCTATAAAAATCATTTTATATTCTATGTACGTGCCATTGAGCGATATAACTTTATTTAAAAATAACGCGCCAACGCATCAAGTCGAACTTTGTTTCGTGCACGCGTGGTACACGACCTCCGTAGGTAAACAACCGCTACACGCACTCAAATTAGCATGTGGGTTGCCATTTTGTACAGAAATGAGCTCCATCGTGTACCCGCACGGGTGTGGCTGGGCACGAAGCGTGAGTACATGCACCTATTCTCTTCGTGTACGTACACCACCTACGTGGGGTTGTGTGAGAGAGATACAAACGTAGAGAGATATAGTGTGTGGGTTCGTGAGTGTTTGGGGCGGGGGGCGTGAGAGATAGACAGGGAATATGTGTCGATGATATTTCAATAAAAAATGTAACATATGTAATGTGTGTGAAATAGAGGCATGGATATATCATATATAGAGAGGGGGCGATCCACGAGAAGAGAGTGGAGGTATCATCGGCGTGAGGTATCCATAGAATCGAAGAGAGGGATGATGTGTGTGTGTGCGCGCGCGATCGATAAAGAGTGACATCGAATTCGTGTGTGCCCACATCAAAGATATAGGGTGGTTGGCCTACTAGAACGTGAGAGGGGACATGTGCAATTTGTCTATGTGGCATGGATACCTACCTACAACACTCGACTATCGGTGTGGGGGTGGGGGTGGGGGGGGGGGAGAGACCTAACTATGGAGGTACAATGGCAGGTATATGTGTGGAGGAGGAGAGAGACCTTCCTTATGTATCGTGGGAGATCGATCGGCATCCATGCATATCTGTAGGAGAGGAATAAGGTTGGGAGAGAGACAGAGCTAGAGTGTCTGAGGGGTTGGTGGTGGAGTTGCTTCTAACAAATGGTGGGAGAGGTTTGCTAGACAAACAGACGGCACACCTGCAATATCAACAAGAGAGGGGATGCCTGCCCGTCTGTGCATGTGCGTGTGAGAGACGGGTCAGGAGGCATGCACGAATGATGAGGGGGACAATATGGTTGTGGTAAGTAGACGTAACTACATAGGAAGATCAATCGTCCTTTGTCGGAGAAAGGAGAGACATAATTTGTGAGGTACGTCGATCGATGGGTGGCAAAAAATAGTTAAAGTCGACATAGGTATATGTAGGGAGATCGATAGGTATACATGCATGTATGTGTTAGAAGCAAATAAGGCCTGGAGAGAAGGACACACACACACACAGAGAGAGAGAGAGAGAGAGAGAGAGAGAGAGAGAGAGAGAGAGAGATGTAGCTAGGAGGTGGTGCGAGAAGCATACTATATCGAGGGGGAAGGAGTGCGCGAGTACGCGATCGATGAAAAGAGGGACGGGAGTGAGGCATGGACGGTGAGAAGAGAAGAGGCAAAACTTGTGTTTGTGGTAGGCACACCTGGCTAGAGAGGCATATCGATCGATGTGTGCTATAAATAAGGAGCTGGGGGACTACACACACCATGGGTGAACGACCTAAAGTGAAAAGACGAATTTGCGTGATGGAGCTAGAGAATGCCGAGGGAGGGTCAGAGGGAGGCGGGAGTGTGCATGCACGAGAGAAAATTAGCGCTAGCTACAAAGATAAGAGGACTGTGTGGGTGTAAAAGACGAATAGAGATCATAATTCATTATAAAAAGTGAATTCGGATATTTGAAGAATATATCATAGTGTTTTAAACCGATGCATGCGTGAATATATATAACGGTGATACGCATGGTGTGGTTATGAACATGTTATACTACATATAATATATTTTATATATAAAAAAGCAGAGTTGGTGATGATGGTGTGCCTGCCATCCAGCAATATAGGCCGTCCGATTTATATCTGATAGATAGGAAGGAAACTATGGCAATTTTGAAGAAATATGGCAATTTTGAAGAAATATACCCACACCCCTCTCCACATTTGCAAATAAGGCATTCCCTCGATCATTTTGATGTTCCATGCAACGCATGGGCATCTTGCTAGTACTACATATAATATATAGAACATTGATTATAATTTGTGATAATGTGTGGCTTTTGCAGCTCAGGGCTAAATACTTGTCATAATGTAGGTGGTGGGACACTATACTTTGTGTGATAAACACGTTGTACGTATGGAACATGGTTTAGATTATGAATATCTAGTTAGTACATCAAATGTACTATTATCCAGAATCAACATCAAGTTTATTCAAAAAATTGAATTCGAGTTGATATAGTACACATAGCTCATATCTATCTCTATAGTAATCCTGTGGTGTGTTGTTAAGGTAATACACGAATGATGGTTTAAGTTGGCAACAATCATGATTGTAGATTCTTATTCAAATAGAGAAATGAATTCAAATTTAGTTCGAATTGCAGCGGTAGTATAGACATTTGGAATGCACTAAAATGTTGGTATGAGTAGGTTACATGCATTATACAACCAGCGAAAAAATTTAATTGGACATAACATGGATTCATAGCTCTGAATAGCATTTGTATAGTAAAATGGGACAATACTCTCTCTTTGTGTGGTGTGCATATTTTTATTTTTTGTTTTTTTTCGTTGAGGGAAGTGCGAATTGATTTGGTACGTACAAGTACAATATTACACGTTAGGCTTGTCCCTAAAATTCAACCCACGCCTTGTTATATCCCGAAAATCAGATATCATGCTCCCAAAACACGCGCCTTCACAACCCGCACCTTGCTATCCCGAAATTACAACGCGCGCGAAAAGTCCCTCCAGCTGCCAAATCCCGACATGCGAAATCCCCCTTCTAACCCTGAGCCGAAAGGGCCGCTAGTTCAAATTGGTGGGGGTACTTTTGTAACACACCCTACATTTGGACAAGCGTGTCCCTAAGCACTACAAAAAAAGACACATCCGTGCCATTTTGGCCCGAACGAATTTTTTTCCTGTCATACATATGACACTTCTATGACGATAATTGTGACAAAACCCGGTATCATCATAGATGTGGTGGGCTCCTACTTCTAAGACAAAAAATCATGACAGAAAATGGGCTTTTCGTCCTGGGCGGGCCGGAGACGCAGCTGCATGACATTCTTTGGGCCGTACATGACGAAAAAACCGTGGTAGAAGCGAGTGGGAGGAAAATTTCAGGGAGTTCCTGGTTACGGTGGGAGGTCGGCGGCCGAGCGATGCGCTGCTTTCTCTCGTGACACGACGCTGCTGCAGTGTGCGAGGCGCGTTGGGCTCTAATCAACCCGAGCGACAGTACCGCGCAGTTACGCGTTATCGAACCCGAAAGCGACAGACCGCAGTTACGCGTTACTGAACCCGAGCGATCGATCGATGGCTGTTAACTGGACCCGATCGAGCGATTCCTTCGCTACTGCTGCTAACTGAAGCCGGTCGATGCTGCCTCTGGGATGAACTGTGAGCATTGCGGGCAGGGGGGGGGGTTGGATGAACAGTGAGCGGTGGCGTTGCCTCTGGAGGAACAGGGGCCCGGGGTGTGGTGGAGGGCTGGATGAGCGATGAAGCGGTGGAGGGGTGCCCGTGGAGGGGTAGATGAACAGGACCCCGTGCTGTGGAGGGCTGGATGAATAGTAGACGGTGGAGGGGTGCCCGTGGAGGGGTGGTTGAACAGGACCCCGTGGTGTGGAGGGCTGGATGAACAGTAGATTGTGGAGGGGTGGATGAACAATAGCCAGTGGAGTAGCGCGTGGTGGAGGCTGGATGAACAGGAGCCTGTGGAGGCTGGAGGAGGTCGACCGTGGAGATGAACAGTATCCCGTGGAGTTCCATTTTGCGGTACGCCACACCCCTCCCGATGAACAGGACCCCCGTTACGACCGTAGCGCTCCAACACAAGTTAGTTTCCTCCGTTTTGCGGTACGCCACACCCCTCCCGATTAACAGGACCCCCGTTTCGACATTAGGAGGTCCGTTTCCTCCGTTTTGCGGTACGCCAGACCCCTCGTGATGAACAAGATCCCGTTTCGAACGTGGCCGGTCAAACACAAGGCCGTTTCCTCCGTTGTGCGGTACGCCAGGCCTCGATTCCATCGCCTGTTCCGTCCAAGCCCTCCCGATGAACACGACCACGCATTCCGTTCCGACCCAGCCGGTTGGCTCCCACGCGTTATGTTGCCTGCCGATGAACACGACGCATTTCGTTTCCTCCCGATGAACACGACGCATTCCATTGCCTCCCAATGAACACGACGCATTCTGTTGCCTCCCCATGAACACGACGACTATGTTGTTTCTCCGTTCCGACCCAGCCATGTACACGAGCCCTGGCCGTACGTATGCGCGAGTAGGCGTTCGAGACCCCGCCCGTATGTACACATATATGGCCGTGTTTTCTTTCTTGCACCCTGGCCGCTGTACGTACGTGTACATGCTACGTGCGCGCCTCTACTACGACATGTACGCGCCTCCACTACGACACGTGCGCGCCTCTACATCCACCAGCATATATGTACGTACACGTTCGCGACCAGAATGACAACGCTACTATGCTTCGACCAGGTGGGTCCCGACTGTCAGGCACTTCCTTGCGTGCGAAGATGTAGCTGGTGGGTCCCAGCAGTCAGGGGGAAACGTTTTTTTCGCGAAATACGGTGGCCCGTCCGATGGGTCCCCGCTGTCAGGTGGAGGAATAATTATTTTGCACGTAATAAGGAGGCACTTCCTTGCTGCGGCCGTGGACCCAGCTGTCAGCCTCTCCACGTACAGTCCATGTCCGATGGAAGCCGTTCCTTGACCACGTTGACCACGCCGTGCCGAGAGCACCAGGGCGGTGGACGACGGCGAGGCCTAGGAAGGGGACGACGCGGAGCCGGGGAAGACGCGACAGTGGATACCCACGCGTAGAGGAGTACGAGGGTTCACTGGTTCGCTGCGGTGTGAGGCTGCCGTCGCCGCAGAATAACAGGGGGTGTGGGTGAGTAGAGGGATGGCCTGGCCAGCGGGTGGAGTAGTAGGGGCGGTGAGCCCTCCGCCGCATCGCAGCCGGCCACGGGAGGCAGGAGCACGAGACACGACCGGCGCTGGTTTGGGCGGCTGGAGTAAGAAGGCCAGAGGTTGAAGAAGCACTACGGCAGTTGGATGGACATCGTACGGTCACTGGAGCTAGAATCGTCCATATTGACTAAGTTGGCAAAGCCCTCCGTCCCCGTCAACTTAGTAGGCCCACAAGTCAGCCTGCCACTATACTGGGTCCCACTAATGTGGGGAGTATTCATTTTTTTGTGCGTAATAAGGAGGCACTTCCTTGCGTGCGAAGATATAGCTGGTGGGTCCGAGCTGTCAGCGGCGGTAACATTTTTTTCGTGAAATACAGAGGCCCTTTCGGTGGGTCCCTGATGTCAGGTGGACGAATCGTTATTTTGCACGTAATAAGGAGGCATTTCCTTGCGTGCGGCCGTGGACCCAGCTGTCGGCCTCTCCACGTACAATCCACTTCAGATGCATGTTAGTAGAGGGATGGCTAGGCCAGCGATGGGAGTACGATGGGGCGGTGAGGCTGCTTGGCACCTGACCCGGCCAGCGGGGAGGAGGAGCGAGCAGTCTGCCGGCGCTTGTTTGAGTGGTTGGAGCAGAAGAGCAGAGATTGAAAAGCACGACGGCCGTTCGATGGACATCCAACGATCCTTTGCTTGTCGTCAACCTTTTTTTAGGAAAGCCTCAAATCTATGGAAAACAGCATACAACCCATCTGCCATTATTTCTAATAATTTACAACCCATTTGCTAATTATTTAGATTTTTTTGGAGCCCATATTCCTTTTGTTAGCATTACAACCCATATTGTGGCCACGGTTAAAAAATTATAGTACGAAATTTTGCATATTTCGGTGCAGTCCGAACTGTTTTTAATCCTGAAATTTCGACTCACATTCAAACTGATTTTAAAAATAAATGTATATCAATATAAAATCTAGCAAATTCTCCACGCATAAAAATTAATGTAATTTAAAATCTCGAAATGAAAAAAAGATATTTGAAACTAATTGTCGGTTTGATGCGTTTTAAAAATGTACATCCCATTTCTCATTACTGATAGGCCATTTTCTCGGCGAGCAGAATGAAGCTCTCCTCGTCTTGAAAGATTTGCAGCCCAACAGGCCGGACAAAGCGACTTACTTGGCAAATCACAAAAAACTGGGTTGTGGCTGTGGACCCGGTGTCGGCCTCTCCACGCATAAAGATTTCTTTTCGATGGAAGTCGGTCGTTGACTACATTGAGCACGCCGCACCGAGAGCACCAAGGCGGTGGACGACGGCGAGGCCTAGGAAGGGGACGACACGGAGCCGGGGAAGATGCGGCAGTGGATGCCCACACGGAGAGGAGTACGAGGGTTCACTGGTTCGGCTGCGGCGTGAGGCTGCCGTCGCCGCAGAATAACAGGGGGTGTGGGTGAGTAGAGGGATACCCTGGGCCAGCGGTGGGAGTAGTAGGGGGCGGTGAGGCCTCCGCGGCATCACAGCCGGCCACGAGAGGCAGGAGCACGCGACACGACCGGCGCTGCTTTGGGCGGCTGGAGCAAGAAGACCAGAGGTTGAAGAAGCACTATGGCCGTTGGATGGACAGCGTACGGTCACTGGAGCTAGAATCGTTCATATTGACTAAGTTGACAAAGCCCTCCGTCCTCGTCAACTTAGTAGTCCCACAAGTCAGCCACCCACTATGGTGGGTCCCAGCTAGCAGGGGGTATTCATTTTTTGGTGCGTAATAAGGAGGCACTTCCTAGCGTGCGAAGATATAGCTGGTGGGTCCGACCTGTCCCGGGGAACGTTTTTTCGCGAAATCTGAAGCCCTTCCCACGCATGATTGCATGTACAAAGGCACGTAATAAGGAGGAACTTTCCTTGCGTGCGACCATGGACCTTGTGGGTCCCGGCCGTCGAGCTCTCCACGTCTGATCCTCTTCCGATGACTCTCGTATGCTGACCACGCCGCGCCGAGCGCACCGAGGTGGTGGACGACGGCGAGGCCCCAGACTGGAACGACCCGGAGATGGGGAAGACGCGGCACTTTGAGTCGTAGACAGAGAGGAGTGGGAAACTTGATTGGTTCGGGTGTGGGGTGGGCCTACACTCGGCAGAGAATAACAGGAGGTGCGGAGTGGAGGGATGGCCTGGCCGTCGGCGGGGTAGCGTTTGTTGAGGCGCAAAACAACGCTATTGGGCCGAAAAGGCTGGAGTAGGCGGTTCTAGCAGCGACGGGGAAGAAGACGAGAGATTGAAGAAGAATGCCGCCGTTGGATGTAAATCCAACGCCTTCTTAAACCGACCTACTGGCCCACATGTCAGCCAGTCCATTTGTTTTTTAGTCCATTTGGTGGGCTGGGTGAAACAATGATGTAGCATCTATGCAGCCCGTTTAAATCCCATTTGCATTTTCTCGAAATCCGCGGACTTGCTGGGTTGGGTGAAAATATCATGTTGGGCTAGACGGAGAAATGTTATAAAAACATAAGCACATGATTGCATGTCAGTAAAATCTTTGCAAGCTTATGTATGCAATCACTAGGAGTTAACTTGCCAAGTTATATATAAACAATTATTATTATTATTTTGTAATAACTTTCAACTTACGAAATAAAATATCATTTTAATTTGATGAGTTAATAGTACGTGGGTATTATTATTTTTTAGGCTACACGTGGGACGGTTGAGTTGGTCTAGGGGAAAGTACTGGGAGAAAACTCAGTTTACATCAAAAAAGAAAGTGGGAGAAAATTCAGAGACCTGCTTTGGGTCCACCGAGGAGGGAATATGTTGGGAGGAAGGAGATTCAAAGCACGGCAGCCGAGTGAACTAGTTTTTTACGGACAAGTGAACTAGTTTACATACATAAGCAAATAGCCACTAAAAAAGCAATCAAGTTAATGGGTTCTTAAAAGAAATATTTCAGACAAAACAGATAATTACGACACATAGGCTAATGCATGAAACACTCAGATGATAAAGGTGCTTATAAACAGATAAAGTACAACATCTAGACCTTCCCGCACGGTTGATCATGACGTTGCGGCTGTCCGTGTACTAAATCCGGTTATGGGAAGCGGAACCGCCTTCATGTCCAAGATCTGCCTGTACATGTCGTAGCATGCGTATGCGCCCTTGGCCGCGTAGGTTATGTAGGCTAGATTCAGAGGTACCTCCCACGTGTTCAGTCGCCTTCTTTCATGTTGGCGTATCAGGGGTCGATGATGGTCTCAGCGAGGTCAACCACGGAGTCCTTCTCCTGCCCGTTGCTGATGATCTTGTATTGCTTATGGATGTCGACAAGCTTGTTGCACCAGATGACCGAATCGTCGCATTCTTCCTTTTCTCCACTGTAGAGAATGTGCAGTCGGCGCTGCCGATGAAACGGGCGAATGCTCCAGAACCTGGTGCAACCATAGGACTAAGGCGAGGCAGAGCTTCACCGAGTCCGTATCGTTGGTGTACATCACATTCAACTTGGTGCAGCCATAGGACTGAACGGCGAACTCAAAGGGGAACTCCTTGCTGAAGTCCATATCCAGCAGGCTCACCCCTTGGATCGCCATTGGAGTCTCTTCGAGTGAACGAGTGTGTAGGCGGCAGCAGCAGTTCGTTTTTCAGCTCTTGGGGAACTGGATTCAACAGTAAGCTGAGTGTGTACATCCGACAACAGTTACTACCCCTCCCTCATCCGCTGCACGCCCGACAGAAGATGCACCCTCGGCCACACATCGGTTCACGAGCGGATCTGTATTGGTACTGTAATAACATGAGTTAGTGGTCACTTTACTTAAATTTAATTAGCTTTAATAGGAATTTATACTTAAAACAAGCAATGCATTCGCTCATTCTATCAGTGCCACATGATCAACATGCACAACAATTAGAATTATTATTCTCAGGACGCACACGATCATCACATTTGTCGCACTTTCACAAAGATAATACTACCAAGTTTGAACTGTTTGTTATGGTTGTTGTCCTCTGCAACATCATGCCGTGTTTCCCAGCTTGCAAGATTCGGAACCAACAAATAAGATCCAAATAATAAGTACAACAAAGATGCCTACACATCTCATTGATTCCCAGGTTGCAAAATTCAGAACCAACAAATAAGATTCAAATAATAAGTACAACAAAGATGCCTACACATCTCACCGATTCCCGACTTGCAAGATTCAGAACCAACCCATTAGAGCCTTTTGATAAAGTGAATATCGGGATTAAATCCATCTTCGCTAGCCATGTCATACAATCGAAGAACTTGGCGAATGCTCTTGACCATCACAACATCTGTAGTTGAGTATTCCTGTTTGCATAGCACAAACAAGGAGACAGGAGAGCATGATTTCACTTTAATAGCGGCCTCCTTGAACTCAACCTCCAGCTCTACTTGGATGAGGTCTGCCTGGAGTTCCATGATTCAATTCATGCGCCTTTTTCTGCAGTTCACCTGAAATGAAGCAAAGATTGCATCATTCAGCTAGCAAGAAGTACTTGCTCTTGTGAGCTAAAGGTGTTCTTCTTTAGTAGTTGCACTAAAATTGAGGAACATTAAGGTTGGCTGTCCGGTTCATGTAAGGTGCAACTATAATTTTCTTATCCTTTTGTGCAGTTCCGCTAAAATAAAGTGCCATTGTGGTGATGTGGACGGCTCCATCTTGCAAAGGCTAATAAAATGTTGCACGAGATTACCAGCAGAAACTTGACGGAGATTTTGGAAACTCCAATCACCATTTTGTGCAGTTCCACCAAAATTGAGAGATGTTGCCCACATGACATTTTAGTTGAACTGCACAAGACACCCATTCCAAAAAAAAGTGTTTTGTGCAGTTCACCAAAAGGTCACAATAGCAACAAGGTGAAATGGATATCCCTATCTGCACAAAAAGATAGAAAGTAAACGATTGTCGGTCAATAAGAATATACTGAAACATATACAAAATGAAAAGAAGCATCTTAATTATGTTCATGGCAATCACGCAAGGACGGTAGAAATTTTAAAAGCGTCGGCAATGCTTCATGTTACCGAAGCATTACGATCAACAATGAGATTCCTCAAATATGGGATTACTTTAATGGTGGCATTGCTTGTTTACTGACACGATAAATCAACAACAACTAAAGAGTTGGTTTAAGGGCATGGGACCGTGGGGACACCAGGACACTCAGCGTAAAGGAGCAACTTACTTATCATCTTGGGGAAACAACAGAGTCCCATTTGTAACACAGTTTAATTGCATCTTATCACCGGAGGCATTAGATTAACAATAACACTTTGGTTAGACATGTCCCTAAGGTAACAGTGTGATCGCTTCATTTTACATGCGCCCTTACATTAACAACAGCAAAAGGTTGGTATAAGGACATGCGACAAAGGACGACATCGACAATGTACCTACAAGGAGGCATAAAGTGGTGATGCCGAGTTTGTTCATGCTATGTGAGGGCAGCAAACCTAATCCTGGAGACCTTGTACTATGTGAGGGCAGCAAATCTAATCCTGGCGACCTTTTACTATGTGAGGGCAGCAAATCTAATCCTGGACACCTTTTACTATGTGAGGGCAGCAAATCTAATCATGGAGTCCTTTTACTATGTGAGGGACACAAATCTAATCCCGAGACCTTTTACTATGTGAGGGCAGCAAATCTAATCCTGAGATCTTTTACTATGTGAGGGCAACAAATCTAATCCTGGAGACCTTTTACTATGTGATGGCAGCAAATCTAATCCTGGACATACTCTGTTGACTTGTCCACCAGCCGCCACTTTCTATCCTTTTTCAACCAATAATAGATATGTTCCTTATCCAGTTTGTACTGCGTTTTCCCATTATTTCCCTTTTCAACCAAGAGACCGGTTGGGTATCCGATCTCTACTACTTTCACCATATTATTTCCTCTTTGAATCAAGTCCTACATTCATGCTACAACTTTCCCCCCTTTCTTCGTTGTTTGAACAAAGCCCTAGATTCGAATGGATGAAGTAGCTTTACCTCTAATAATAGTAAAAATTTAGGTGGCTTTGGAAGAGCTGATGGGAGTAGAAAAAGATGCACATGCAAACACGTGGGGAGCTGGGGCAGTAGAGCAAGGCCGCTTTCGAAGAACTTATACCTGAGGGTCGCCAGGATGTCAGCGGCGGCAGGTCGGATCTCCGGACAATATGGCAGGGAGGAAGAAGGGTCGGAGGACCTCCCGAGCCGGCGATGTGTCGGAGAGAACGGCACGGGCAGAGGATCGGGCCCCTCCGGTAGCTGTGGGTTTCCTCCCTCAGCGGCGATGACCACGTGAACGATGCACCTGTTAGTCCTCTACACATACCGGCCGAAGGGATCCGGCCGGATCTGTGACCAGCGGTGAGCAGAGAGAAAATGTCGCTACCGCTGTCTTGTTTATATCTGGAGAGGATGAGAGAATGAAGAGCAACCCTAGTAAAGCAAGCGCCAGTGCCCTGCGTCCATATATAGTGGAGTGGTTATCTTTTTCTCTCCACAACAAGCGTTTCAATTTGTGTACGTGGCATTAAAGAAAAGAAACTCTCTATTTAAGGTGACTCTCATTTACGACTCCTACTTACTACTAGTAGTACTACAAGATTGTTCACTTGTGCTCCTGCCCTTCCATTCATTGAACAACCCCACGGGTGAATAAACATACGATAAGTACTATATTTATATAGAACGAACAAGCTCGAACTATTTTCGCGTAGTTAAAAGTTGAGGCGGGGCTTTTCCGGGCGATATGCTTGATGATTTCGGGTAGGCGGTTTGACAGAAGCGAGGAGGGTGAGCGAGTGGGGCTGTGTGATTTGACGGCACGTTCTGCTGGAAAGACTTGTGATATGACCACTCACTATAGTCATGAATTCTTGGCGCCCGACCGGGTGATGCCCCCTTCCGCTCCGCTCTAATCTGGTGCATGACACGTCAACCCGGATGCTGGCTCTCCCACATGTCGGAGTAGTAAGAAGGAGCAAAGAATGATGCGGTATATACTACTACTATACTACTCCCTCCGTTCCTAAATATAAGTCTTTGAAGAGATTTCACTATGGACCACATACGGAGAAAAATGAGTGAATCTACACATAAAATGCATCTATATACATCCATATGTGGTCCACAGTGAAATATCTACGAGGATTTATATTTAGGAACGGAGGGAGTACTACTCAGTCGGAGGAGTGCGAACCACGACAAAGACAAAGTGAACCAGCAAGAAGGCGAACCACGGTAGCCCAGCTTAACCAAAGAAAGAGAAAACAATGTGGTGATATGGCCATAAAAAACAATGTGCTACGGTCCACACTGTAGCATGTACAGTAACACTCCTCTTTGTTTGGATCCCTGAGTTAGAGCTAGTTTGGGTTGAAATAGCCTCAAATTATTGAAACAAGAGGGGTAAGTTTGAGCTAGTTTGCTCTAACCCAGCTAAAAAACTAGCCCGGTGGAGAGGTTATAATTGGGTTAGTTATCCTCAGGCCCACTAAAAGAGAACTAAAAAAATCTCCCCTGCCCGCACTGCATCGCTCCCCCCTCTCTTACGACTCCTCTCTACATTTCCCCCATAGGGCCGCCCTTTCTCTCTCCTCCGGCCGCCCTCTCCTCGGCCTCGCCGCCTAATCCCGCCTCTCCCCTCCGGCCTTTGAAGGTCGCCCGCTCCCCCTTCACGGTCGTTTTTCTCCCTCTGTCATCTTGTGGCGGTGGCGCATCTACCGTGGAGGTCACGAGAGGTGAGTTTGTTCGTTCCTTCTCTGTCTCACGACCATATCATTTATCTTGCTTGCTCTAGCGCTAATTCTGATTTGGAAAAAGTAGATCTGATCAAACTTGGTATAGATTTGTGGTGCACGCATGGAATTGTTTGATGCTGCTTGAGGAGGTAATAAATCTTTCTAGAGGCCCAAAGATTCAGGTCACCTTTCTAGGTATTTCAATTCTGTGCTTGCATTATTTCTAGAGGCCCAAAGATTCAGTTCACCTTTCTAGGTATTTCAATTTCTGTGCTTGCATTATTCTAGAGGCCCAAAGATTCAGCTTCACCTTTCTAGGTATTTCAGTTTCAAGCTTGCATTATTTCTAGAGGCCCAAAGATTCAGTTCACCTTTCTAGGTATTTCACTTTCAGGCTTGCATTATTTCTAGAGGCCCAAAGATTCAGTTCACCTTTCTAGGTATTTCAGTTTCAGGCTTGCATTATTTCTAGAGGCCCTAAGATTCAGTTCACCTTTCTAGGTATTCTAGTTATAGGCTTGCATTATTTCTAGAGGCCCAAAGATTAAGTTCCCAGTCGGCGACAAGCGGCCCTGCTACCCATGCCGGTGTCGACCTCAACTCGCAAGGGCCGGCGTCGGAGGGGTTCCTGGGGCTTGGGCTCTACAGAGCCTTCCTCCAGAGCGATGATGGTGAGCTCCTCCCTCTGTGCGTGAGGGGCTCCGGGCTCCCTCCCTATTGTGAATGACTTCTGTGATGAGTTAGCTCGTTCTTTGTTTCATGAAGTGTTTTTTTATTTTGTGAAGCTTGATTGACGACTTGTATGTTTAAGTGGGATATCTCATTTGTATGGACAAAGTAAAAATTATCATGTTTTGCATGCTTGATTTGTATAGATGGTTCGTTTATGTCAATTGTGAGCGGGAGGAGGCCACAGAAGAGCCGGCCACACCAAGAGGGTGCTTGGATCCAAGGGACTTATTTTAGTCTGACTAAAAATAGTCTCTTTAAGAGGCTAAAGTTCCAAGCACCCCTGACTAAAGAGGGGCTAAAACTAGTCTTGAGACACTACAAAAAAAGACACATCCGTGACATTTTGGGCCGAACAAATTTTTTTTCTGTCATACATATGACACTTCTATGACGATAATTGTGACAAAACCCGGTATCATCATAGATGTGGTGGGCTCCTACTTCCATGACAAAAATCATGATGAAAATGGGCTTTTGTCCTGGGCAGGCCGGAGACGCATCTGCATGACATTCTTTGGGCCGTCCATGACGGAAAAACCGTGGTAGAAGCGAGGGGAGGAAAATTTCGTGGAGTTCGATTACGGTGGGAGGTTGGGGCAGAGCGAGCGCGCTGCTTTCTCTCGTGACACGTACGCTGCGTGTGCGAGGCGTTGGCTCTAATCGAACCCGAAGCGAGGCGTTGGGCTCTAATCGAACCCGAGCGACAGACCGCAGTTACGCTGCTATCGAACCCGAGCGATCGATCTATGGCTGTTAACTGAACCCGATCGAGCAATTCCTTGGCTACTGCTGCTAACTGAAGCCCATCGATGCTGCCTCTGGATGAACAGTTCCCGATGGGGGTGGAAGAACAGGACCCCGTGGTGTTGCCTCTGGATGAACAGGACCCCAATCGATCGAGCCGGTTGGGGCTGGATGAACAGGACCCCGTGGAGGGTTGGATGAACAGGACCACCCCATGGAGGGCAGGATGAACAGTAGACGGTGGAGGGGTGCCCGTGGAGGGGTGGTTGAACAGGACCCCGTGGTGTGGAGGGCTGGATGAACAGTAGACGGTGGAGGGGTGGTAGAACAAGATGGCCGGTGGAGTAAGCGCAGTGGAGAGGCTGGATGAACAGGAGCCCGTGGAGGCTGGAGGAGGTCGACGGTGGATGAACAGTAGCTCGTGGAGGCTGGAGGGGGTCGACGGTGGAGATGAACAGTATCCCGTGGAGTCCCGTTTTGCGGTACGCCACACCCCTTGAGGGAGTCCTGGACTAGGGGGTGTCCGGATAGCCGAACTATCATCACGGCCGGACTCCAAGACTATGAAGATACAAGATTGAGGACTTCGTCCCGTGTCCGGATGGGACTTTCCTTGGCGTGGAAGGCAAGCTTGGCGATACGGATATGTAGATCTCCTACCTTTGTAACCGACTCTGTGTAACCCTAACCTATCCGGTGTCTAAATAAACCGGAGGGTTTTAGTCCGTAGGACGAACAACAATCATACCATAGGCTAGCTTCTAGGGTTTAGCCTCTCTGATCTCCTGGTAGATCTACTCTTGTACTACCCATATCATCAATATTAATCAAGCGGGGCAGGGTATTACCTCCATCGAGAGGGCCCGAACCTGGGTAAAAACATCGTGTCCCTTGTCTCCTGTTACCATCCGCCTAGACGCATAGCCTTCGGGACCCCTACCCGAGATCCGCCGGTTTTGACACCGACCTTGGTGCTTTCATTGAGAGTTCCTCTGTGTCATCACCGATAGGCCCGATGGCTCCTTCGATCATCAACAACGACGCGGTCCAGGGTGAGACTTTTCTCCTCGGACAGATCTCCTCGGACTGCGGGCCAATTCGCTTGGCCATCTAGAGCAGATCGAAAGCTACGCCCCTGGCCATCAAGTCAGATTTGGAAGTTTGAACTATACGACCGATGTCCACGGAGAGTTGATCTTCGATGGATTCGAGCCACAGCCGAGCGTGCCGCACTGTCTCGATGGGTATGATCTAGCTCGCCACGAGCAGTGCCTCGAGGCCGCACTCAAGATCCGCTACGACCCTTAATCCGGAGCCGGATTCCCCGATCGAGGACGAGTGGTTGGACACCGCCTCGGGGGCTACGATCTCTATGGCGATTGAGCCGAACACAATCCCTGTCCTTTGCGAAGACCATGACTCCAAGGTGCCGGACTCCTCTTCAGACTCTGAACCCTCCGTGCCCCTGCCAATCGAATCCGATTGGGCACCGGTCATGGAGTTCACTGCCGCGGACATCTTTCAGCACTCGCCCTTTGGCGACATCCTGAATTCACTAAAGTCTCTCTCTTTATCCGGAGAGCCCTGGCCGGAATACGGACAGGAAGGTGGGGATATGGACGACGAAGAAATTCAACGCCTACCCACCACCCACTTTGTAGCCACTGTCGATGATTTAACCGACATGCTCGACTTCGACTCCGAAGACATCGACGGTATGGATGACGATGCCGGAGACGACCAAGACCCAGCGCCTACAGGGCACTGGAAGGCCACCTCGTCATACGACATATACATGGTGGACATCCCAAAAGATGGGAACGGCGATGGAACAACGGAGGATGACCTATCCAAGAAGCAACCGAAGCGCCGACGTCAGCGGCACCGCTCCAAATCCCGCCACAGCAAAAACGGTGATTCCGGCACAGGAGATAATAACACCCCGGACAGTGCCGAAGACAACCCCCTCCAGCAGGACTCAGTGCAGGAGGAGGGACAAGCAAGTCCGCACGACAGTGCGGCAGAAAGAGAGGTAGAGGACGATAATTATGCGCCTCCCTCCGACGATGAGGCAAGCCTCGACGACGACGAATTTGTCGTGCCTGAGGATCCCGCCGAACAGGAGCATTTTAAACGCAGGCTTATGGCCACGGCAAGCAGCCTCAAGAAAAAGCAACAACAGCTTAGAGCTGACCAAGACCTGCTAGCTGACAGATGGACTGAAGTCCTTGCATCCGAAGAGTATGAACTCGAACGCCCCTCCAAAAGCTACCCCAAACACAGGCCGTTGACTCGATCAGAGGAGGAAGCACCCAAGTCACCAGCGCACGACATGGCAGATCGCCACCCGTGGCAGCGACATAGAAGCCTCTCGGCCCTCCGCTCAAGCCACACCCCGACGCTCAAAAAGTACCAAGGCACGGAAAACGCTACCGGACTTGCGAGATATATTGGAGGATAAGGCAAAACATACAAGATCGATCTACGGAACGTGGGCGTAACGACTCGGGATGATTACCGTCGCGCGGATATGACAAACCCGGCCGGGCGAACACGATGAAAAAGCTCATATGAGCTACGCCGTGATATAGCCCAACATGTCTGAGGCGCCAAGACACCCCTATGCTTCACGTGATGAAGTAATGGATCATCAAATCCCCGAGGGCTTCAAACCCGTAAACATCGAATCATACGACGGTACCACAGATCCTGCAGTCTGGATCGAGGACTATCTCCTCCATATCCACATGGGCCGCGGTGATGATCTACATGCCATCAAATACCTCCCACTCAAGCTTAAAGGACCAGCTCGGTAGTGGCTCAACAGCTTGCCAGCAGAATCAATTGGTTGTTGGGAGGACCTGGAAGCCGCATTCCTTGATAACTTCCAGGGCACATATGTGCGACCGCCAGACGCCGATGACCTTAGCCATACAATTCAGCAGCCAGAAGAATCGGCCAGACAATTCTGGACACGGTTCCTAACAAAGAAAAAATCAAATCGTTGATCGTCCGGGATGCAGAGGCCCTTGCAGCCTTCAAACATAACATCCGCGATGAGTGGCTTGCCCGGCACCTAGGACAGGAAAAGCGAAATCCATGGCAGCCCTCACAACACTCATGACCCGCTTTTGTGCGGGAGAGGACAGCTGGCTAG
Organism: Aegilops bicornis; assembly: GCA_021605145.1. NCBI lineage: Eukaryota > Viridiplantae > Streptophyta > Magnoliopsida > Poales > Poaceae > Aegilops > Aegilops bicornis. The sequence goes on from CM038675.1 coordinate 332,665,750, forward strand.
CTCGAAGCAACAACTTGACCAAAAACCCTGGTAGTTCGGATACCAAGGACAACAATGACAGGTCGTGTCGCAACAAGAACAAGCGCCGCATTAATAGCGACAATGATGAAGATACGGCAGTCAATGCCGGATTCAGAGGCTCTAAACCCGGTCAGCGGAAGAAGCCATTCAAAAGAAATACCCAGGGCCCGTCCAACTTGGACCGAATACTCGATCGCTTGTGCCAGATACATGGCACCCCTGAAAAAACCAACCAATCACACCAACAGGATTGTTGGGTGTTCAAGCAAGCGAGCAAGTTAAGTGCCGAACTCAACGACAAGGGGCTGCATAGCGACGGCGAGGAAGAGCCCCGCCCGAACAATAGAGGATGAAGGGTTTTCCCACACAAGTGCGGACAGTGAACATGATATACGCAACCCATATACCCAAAAGGGAGCGGAAGCGTGCACTAAAGGGACGTATATGCGATGGAGCGATCGCCCAGTTCAACCCATGGTCTTCTGCCCGATCACCTTCGATCGAAGGACCACCCACTAGCATCCGCCACGGCGGTTTCGCCGCATTGGTTCTTGACCCAATTATTGACGGATTTCACCTCACCGTAGTCCTCGATGGAATGGCGGTAGCAACTGAACCTGCTTTATCAGGATACAGTGCGGAAAATGGGCATAGACCCCTCAAGGATTAAACCTACAAAGACGACCTTTAAAGGCGTCATACCGGGTGTAGAGGCCAATTGTATAGGCTCAGTTTCACTTGAAGTGGTCTTCGGATCCCCGGATAACTTCCGAAGCAAAGAGTTATTCTTCGACATCGCCCCGTTCCGCAGCGGCTATCATGCACTGCTCGGACGAACCGCATTTGCAAAGTTCAATGCGGTGCCGCAAAGACGATACCTCAAGCTCAAGATGCCAGCCCTCGAGGAGTAATCATGGTCAATGGAAACATCGAACGCTCTCTCCGAATAGAGGAGCACACGGCTGACCCTCGCGGCGGAGGTGCAAAGCAGCCTCTCACAGCAATTCTCGACTCCGCCACTAAGCGTCCGGACACCGCCAAGCGGCGCCGGAGTAACCTACAACAAGACCGCTGGCACGATTCAAGCACGCCAGCGTAGCAATCCGGCCCCAACCCCAGCCCTCGCGAACCGCGAAGCCAATACTACGCGTACATAACTACGCTCTGGAGATACCATGGGCATAAGGGAGGGCACGACCACGACGCCCGGAATGCGGCTCAACCGCACTGGGGCTCCGATTGTGTCATTCTTTTCCTTTTCTTTTTCTTCCTTTTTCTTACTTTCAGGACTCCGTTTTCCGAAGTCATGTCCGGCACTAGAATCGCCGAACTCACGATGCAACAGCCGTGGAAGCGTAAAGCTACGCCGAGTGTTCAGTGGTCTCTATTACGAGCATTATACCTGTTTATATACCATCCATAGCTTACCCCTCGAGGGGACATGTTAGATAGTCCCATCCCTTGCTTATCGCACTATTTGTATCGTTCTGCCTTCATTGCAGTACCTTTTTGAATAAACAATACATAGCTTTTTGCCTATTATTGCACTCCTTTCTTTATCTATATATATATGTTCATTTCATGACATGTTGCACCCGTACACTTTGGTACGGCCAATACACCGAGGGCTTAAGTACCCCAAAAGTATGGTGTGATAAGTCCTAACACTTTCACAAGTGCGGCACCCGAAATTATAGCATTATATGCGCCGGCTCGAATCATGTCTTGGGTCAATAGTTGGGTTTGCCCGGCTCCCGTGTTTTGGTACCTTACGTTTAGTTATATCAGCTAAGGTAGCACCGGGACAACCATCGCGATTGTGCCTCAGCTTGAGCTAGGTTGAGCACCTCAGTGGAGAAAGCTAAAACTGACCGTCATGATAGGGCGAGAGCCGGTCGCTGTTCGAGAGGTTTTTTCGGGTCCCTAAAGACTTATGCCGCTTAGAGCGAGGAACCGGAATTGTCCGGCCAAGGCATGGATAGCGCCCCGAACTCGGTCTTCCGAATACTAGGGGCTTCGCCGAAATTTAAAATTATAGAATCCTATGGCAAAGTGAGAGTGTTCAAGCATTATAAGTCCGGTTGCCTTGTTCGTTGCGTTGAGCGCCTCCCTAGATGGACCCAAGAATGGGAACAAGAGTGCTCAAGTTTATCCCGAACACCCCAAAGACTCGTGGCATGGGGGCTGAAGCTAACGACTTGCCATCTCTCAAATTTGATAAACGGACGCACAAAAGGTAATATTTTAAATTAACAAGCGTTGCTTAGCGCATATGAACAAGTTTTCAGCGTACAGGATAACAAATGCGAGTCTATTCAAAAATTACATCTTTGGAGCACTCATCCGCTATTCAAGTGGCACCCTTGAGAGGCCCTCATAGTACATTTCTAAGCGTGCGATGCTCCTTGCCCTTCGGGTGGCCCGTCCGTCACAAGCTCCTCCAAGCATCCAAATTGCCCCAAAGGCACTTTAGCACGGGCAAGGCCCGACGGGCACCTTCAATATAGACGAGCGCTTGATGACTTCAATCCATGGACAAAGGCCCACCACCGCCGTGACTAGCCCAAAGTAGCTCCGGGCATGGCTTCCAATGGCCACACCGAACTATGAGGCCCTTCATGGCCTGTTCGGCGACCTTAGGAGCTCGACCACCGCTGCTTCAGCTGGTCACTTAGGGGCACGGATGTCCGCCTCAGATATCGAGACTGTAACACCTTTCTCCGTCGGTAGAATGCGGCAGCATCAGACACACTACGGGGCAGATCTGCGAATGCTCCTGGAGAGCTCCGAATCCGGGTAAGTAATAGGTAATTCACTATCACATGCTTGCTTTGCATAAAGAATGCCTTACCCGCCGCTATCTTCTTTAATGATTCAATCTCTTGGAGGGCTTTTTGGGCCTCGACCTTAGCAGCTTTGGCACTCTCAAGAGCCGACGCAAGCTCGGACTCTCGGGTCTTCGAGTCACGCTCCAAACCCTCGTGTTTTTTCACAAGAGCCTGGAGCTCTTGCCGCACCTCCGCCAGCTGCGCCTCCCCATTCTCTCGCTCGGTGCGCTCTGCGGCCGCTTTGCTTTCGGCCACGGACACCGCTTCCTTCAGGGTCGCCACCTCGTTCGTGGCCCCTGCGGTACCCATGTTATTCCTGTTATTTTTCGCAACCGAAACCTTTCTATAAGGTATTTCTTTAATAAGGTATTACTTACCTTACTTGTCCTCGAGCTGCTTCTTGGCAAGGCCGAGCTCATTCTCGGACCGCTCGAGGCTCTGCTTCAATGCGTTGACCTCCATGGTCAAGGCGGCAGAGGTCGGCAGCATCTGCATTCCCATATTGACATACTTATGTTAGACTCCTGCGTATATCTTTTCAGATCCTTAGTCCGGCTTTTCTTTCCGAACACCGAATTAAGCATCAGGTGCTACTGTCTATGCGGTAATATTTTTACATATTCTAAACTTACCTCAAAGCATGTTAGAAGGCTGGTACAGGCTTCAGTCAGCCCGCTCTTGGCGGATCGACTGTCCGGATCACCGCACTCATAACATGCGGTGCTCCTCCTCGATGGAGGCGCTTGTTAAGCGCCTCAAGAAGTTATCCGTGTCTCCTGTTGGGCCGGAGGACACGGCGTCTTACCTTCTTACGAAGGGGCCGCTTGCCGGACTTGGAGCTGAAGGTTCCGTTATGGAGTCCGGACAAGGGTCGAGCTTAGAGCCCTGCGGGTCTCGCCCACGCGCTGGAGTGCGGGAGGTCGCCTTGCGGCGCCTCCTGCGCCACCTCCTCTTGACCAGGCCCCCTTTGGGGCCCCACCTCAGCGTCGTCCGCAGCGTGAGGCGAGGAGGCGGCCGGAAGTGAAGTACTCTCCATTTCCAACGAACCCAGGGACCCGCTCGACGAAGCAGCAAACTCGCCCTTGGGCAGGCTGCATAATTGTTCGGCGTTATAGAACACTATGCAATGAAAAAGCCATGGGTATCCCGACACTTACAATCTCGCCAGGGGCTTGGCCCTTGTTGTCCACTCCTCCTCGTCGTTGTCGACGTTGGTGGAGAAGTCCGGAGGAAGGGTTCTTCCCTTCTTGGACCCCTCGGCCTCCCCAGTTGGGGCGGCCTTCCTTTTCCTCTCCTCCCCCGCTGGGGGAGAGGCTTCTTTTTCCTCCTCCTCATTCTCGGGAGAAGATCTCGCTTGGACCGACAAAGACCAGGCGCCGGGAGCTCCTTCGAGTTCCCATTGCCTCCTTCTTGGCCTTCTTCTCCGGCACCACATGAGGTACCGAGCGAGCAGCAGCCCTGTCAATCGGGCGTCCGCTGGGTCTTCTGGCAAAGGAGCCGGACAGTTAACCTGTCCGGACGTCTTCAACCGGTCCTGTTAAAGGTTAGGGAGTTTTAGATCCTGCATAGAGTCAAACAATGAAAAAAGAGTCCCATAAGGGGTAAAATAACTCACCTCGCTGGCTTGACGCTGCGAGCTGAATCCGCGATCTTCGGTAGCGGATGTGGGAGCCTCGGCGCCATGAATAGCACCTTCCGTGCACCTTCGTGCGTAGTGTCGAAGAGCCTTGTCGAGTTGGGTCTTTGCCGGATCGAACTCCCACAATTTGAAGGCCTGTTGTTGGCATGGGAGAATCCGGCGGATGAGCATCACTGGATTACGCTGACAAGCCCGAGATTCTTGTCCACCAGGTTTCGGACGCATGTTTGGAGTCCGGATAGCTCGTCCGAATTCCCCCACGTCAGGCCCGTCTCTTTCCATGACGAGAGCCGTGTGGGGAAGCCAGAGCTGAATTCGGGGGCCGCCGCCCATTTGGAGTCGCGCGGCTCGGTGATATAGAACCACCCCGATTGCCACCCCATTATTGTCTCCACGAAGGAGCCCTCAAGCCATAGGACTTTGGCCATCTTGCCAACCATGGAGCCTCCGCACTCCGGCTTTGACGGCCGCCACTACCTTCGCCCGACATTGAAGATCTTCAGCCATAAGCCAAGTGGGGCTGGATGCAGAGGAAGGCCTCGCATACCGCGATGAACGCCGAGATTTTGAGGATGAAATTCAGGGCCAGATCGTGGAAGTCCAGCCGTAGTAGAACATGAGCCCCGGACAAATGGGTGAAGTGGAAAACCTAGTCCGCAGAGGAAGTGGGGAGAAACACCACCCTCTCATGGGGCACAGGGGTTGAATGAGCTGCCTGGCCGGGCAGCCGGTGCGCGATGTTGCTGGACAAGTATCCAGCCTCCCGCAGCTTTGTGATGTTCCCCTCCGTGACGGAGGAGGCCATCCACCTGCCTCCCGCTCTGGACATAGTTGGAGAAGGTTGAGGTGGGGTGTGCGGACTTGGGCGCCGGAGGTCGAGTGCACGAGAATGGATGAGCAAAGGAGGAAGAAGGCGTAGGTGAAAAGGTGGATCCTTATCCCCTTATATGGACGGACGGAGCTATGCGCCCCCCACCAGCCTGGTAAAACTCGCTTATATCCCAAGCGCCGTAATCAATGGCGCGGATGGGTTACCCACGTCCGTATTGATGAGAATCTCGGAATAAGGGGGCAAGATCTATGCTTTGATAAGACATGCCAAGGAAACCGCCTCGCTAAACGCGCTGAGGTGGAACAGTAAAAAAGATTCATGTGAAGGCCTGGCCGTGGTGTGATGCCACGCCGCGGAATACGTCAGCAGATCTGTGCAAAAGTTATTCTCTCTACGGTGGTATGTGGAACTTGTTTTGCAGAGCCGGACACTATCCTTGTGTTCAAAACCTTCTATGAAGTATTCGGAGGAGGAACCCGCCTTGCAATGCCGAAGACAATATGCGCCGGACTCGTGGTCATTGAAGCCTGGTTCAGGGGCTCTTGAGGAGTCTGGACTAGGGGGTGTCCGGATAGCCAAACTATCATCACGGCGGACTCCAAGACTATGAAGATACAAGATTGAAGACTTCATCCCATGTCCGGATGGGACTTTCCTTGGCGTGGAAGGCAAGCTTGGCGATCTGGATATGTAGATCTCCTACCTTTGTAACCGACTACTGTGTAACCCTAACCTATCCGGTGTCTATATAAACCGGAGGGTTTTAGTCCGTGGGACGAACAACAATCATACCATAGGCTAGCTTCTAGGGTTTAGCCTCTCCGATCTCGTGGTAGATCTACTCTTGTACTACCCATATCATCAATATTAATCAAGCAGTGAGTAGGGTATTACCTCCATCGAGAGGGCCCGAACCTGGGTAAAAACATCGTGTCCCTTGTCTCCTGTTACCATCCGCCTAGACACACAGTTCGGGACCCCCTACCCGAGATCCGCCGGTTTTGACACCGACACCCCTCCCGATGAACAGGACCCCCGTTTTGACCGTAGCGCTCCAACACAAGTCAATTTCCTCTGTTTTGCGGTATGCCACACCCCTCCCGATCAACAGGACCCCCATTTCGACCGTAGGAGGTCCGTTTCCTCCGTTTTGCGGTACGCCAGACCCCTCCCCATGAACAGGATCCTGTTTGGAACGTGGCCGGTCGAACACAAGGCCGTTTCCTCCGTTGTGCTGTACGCCAGGCCTCGTTTCCATCGCCTGTTCCGTCCAAGCCCACCCGATGAACACGACCACACATTCCGTTCCGACCCAGCTGCGTTGCCTCCCGATGAACACAACGCATTCCGTTGCCTCCCCATGAACACGACGACAATGCCGTTTCTCCGTTCCGACCCAGCCATGTACACGAGCCCCTCGCCGTACGTATGCGCGAGTAGGCGTTCGAGACCCCGCCCGTATGTACACATACGTGGCCGTATTTTCTTTCTTGCACCCTGGCTGCCTCTACTACGACATGTGCGCGCCTCTACATCCACCAGTATATATGTACGTACACGTTCGCGACCAGAATGACAACACTACGTACGCTTCAACCAGGTGGGTCCCGACTGTCAGGCACTTCCTTGCCTGCGAAGATGTAGCTGGTGGGTCCCAGCAGCCGTGGGGGCGAAATACGTCTGGCCCAAAGGTGGGTCCCCACCGTTAGGTGGAGGAATAATTATTTTGCACGTAATAAGGAGGCACTTCATTGCTTTGCGGCCGTGGACCCGGTATCGACCTCTCCACGCATTGATCCCACGTCCGATGGAAGTCGTTCCTTGACCACGTTGACCACGTCGCGTCGAGAGCACCAGAGCAGTGGACAATGGCGAGGACTAGGAAGGGGACAATGGGGAGCCGGGGAAGACGCAGCAGTTGTTTCCCACGCGGAGGGGAGTACGACTGTACGAGGATTTACTGGTTCGTCTGCCATCGCCCGAGAATAACAGCAGGTGTGGGTGAGTAGAGGGATGGCTAGGCCATCGATGGGAGTATGGTCGGGCGGTGAGGCCTGCGCGGCAGCACAGCCAGCCGCGAGGAGGAGGGAGCAGGCAGTCCCGCCGGCGCTTGTTTGAGTGGCTGGAGCAGGAAGAGCAGAGATTGAAGAAGCACGACGGCCGTTGGATGGACATCCAACGATGCTTAAAGGCCAACCTTTTTTTAGGAAAGCCTCAAATCTGTGGAAAACAACATACAACCCATCTGCCATTATTTCTAATAATTTACATCCCATTTGCTAATTCTTAAGGTTTTTTTTGGAGCCCATATTGTTTTTGTTAGCATTGCAGCCCATATTGTGGCAACGGTTAAAAAATTACACGAAATTTTGCATATTTCGGTGCGGTCCGAACTGTTTTTAATACCAAAATTTCGACTCACATTCAAACTGATTTTAAAAATAAATGTGTATCAATATAAAATCCAACAAATTCTCCACGCATAAAAATTAATGTAATTTAAAATCTTGAAATGAAAAAAAAGATATTTGAAACTAATTGCCGGTTTGATGTGTTTTAAAAATGTACAACCCATTTCTCATTACTGATGGGCCATTTTCTCGGCCAGCCGAATGAAAGCTCTCCTCGTCTTGAAAGATTTGCAGCCCAACAGGCCTGACAAAGCGACTTACTTGGCAAATCACAAAAAACTGGGTTGTGGCCGTGGACCCAGCTGTCAGCCTCTCCACGTACAGTACTCTTCCGATGGAAGTCGTTCCTTGACCACGTTGACCACGCCAAGGCTGGAGAGCACCACGGCGGTGGACGCACGGCGAGGCCTAGGAAGGGGACGACGCTGGCAAAGGGAAGCCCGCGGAGAGGACTACGAGGGTTCACCGGTTCGTCTGCGGTGTGAGGCTGCCATCGCTTGAGGCCTCGGCCAAGATGGGAATAGTAGGGGCGGTGAGGCCTCTGCGGCAAAGACACCCGCCACGGGAGGCAGGAGCATGCGGCACGACCAGCGCTGCTTTGGGCGGCTGGAGCAACAAGACCAGAGGTTGAAGAAGCACTACGGCCGTTGGATGGACATCATACGGTCACTGGAGCTAGAATCGTTCATGTTGACTAAGTTGACAAAGCCCTTTGTCCCCGTCAACTTAGTAGGCCCACAAGTCAGCCTCCCAGCAAGGTGGGTCCCAGCTAGCCGGGGGAGTATTCATTTTTTTGTGCGTAATAAGGAGGCACTTCCGGTGGGTCCGAGCTGACAGCGGGGGGAACATTTTTTTCGCGAAATATGGTGGCCCGTCCGGTGAGTCCCAGCAGTCAGGGGGAAACGATTTTTGTCGCAAAATACTGGTGGCCCGTCCAGTGGGTCCCTGCTGTCAGATGGAGGAATAATCATTTTCCGCATAATAAGGAGGCACTTCCTTACGGCTGCCGTGGACCCAGCTGTCAGCCTCTGCACGTACAGTACTCTTCCGATGGAAGTCGGTCGTTGACCACGTTGACCACGCCACGCCGAGAGCACCAGGGCGGTGGACAACGGCGAGGACTAGGAAGGGGCGACTGGAGCCGGGAAGACGCAACAGTGGATGCCCACGCGAAGAGGAGTACGAGGGTTCACCGGTTCGGCTGTGGTGCGAGGCTGCTGTCGCCGCAGAATAACAGGGGGTGTGGGTGAGTAGAGGGATGGCCTGGCCAGCGGTGGGAGTAGTAGGGGGCGGTGAGGCCTCCGCGGCATCATAGCCGGCCACGGGAGGCAGGAGCACGCGGCACGACCGGCGCTGGTTTGGTAGGCTGGAGCAAGAAGACCAGAGGTTGAAGAAGCACTACGGACGTTGGATGAACATCGTACTGTAACAGGAGCTAGAATCGTTCATATTGACTAAGTTGGCAAAGCCCTCCGTCCTCGTCAACTTAGTAGGCCCACAAGTCAGCCACCCACGCACAGTCTACTTCCGATGGTGTCGTTCGTTTACCACGCCGCGCCGAGCGCATCCAATGTGGTGGACGGCGGCGTGGCCCCGGACAGCAATGAGTCGGAGATGGAAGACGCGGGAGTAGAGTCGCAGATGGAGAGGTGTACGAGGGTTAACTGGTTCTAGTGCGGTGTGGTTCGGCAGTCGGTGGAGAAGAACAGGAGGTGTGGAGTGGTGGAGGGATGGCCTGGCCAACGGTGGAGTAGCGCTTCATAGCGAAGCGTGCTAAGCGGAGCTGCTAGCAGCAGGAGGTGGGAGGTGGTCCCAGCGGCGCTGGAGGAAGAAGACGAGAGATTGAAGATGGATGCCTGTCGTTGGATGTAAATCCAACGGCTAACATGTCAGAATCATTTGTTGACTAAATTGACAACGACTTGCATTGGCTTCGACCTATTGGCCCACATTTCAGCCTCCAAAAATGTGGCACGTATTCAACCCATTTTTTCAGAATTTACAGTCTTTTTTTTGCGCGATAGAATTTATAGTCAATTTGATCTTTTTTTGAGTTACAACCATTAGCTGGGCTGGGTGAACAAATAATGTAGCGTCCATGCGGCCCGTTTATTTTATTTCCTAAAAAATTGCAGGCCATTTGCACTTTCTCGAAATACACGATTTTGCTGGGCCGATTCTAATTATAATGTTGGGTTGGGCCAGCAATGTTATTAAAAAATTAAAAGGGGCTGAGCATTTTGTTATAAATATATTTAAATAATAAGTGATATTATTACATTCGTCCTTAAATCTTACAGCTTTTGTACACAATCACTAGGATTTCGTGCCAAAACAATCCAGGATTTTATTTGTTAAGAAATTATTTTTATAAGTTAATAAGATGTGGGATATTGTTTTCTTACATATGTAAGTATCTGTTAAATATATGATGACAATAAAAATAATATATAATAACATATGAAATATTTTTTAGAAAAACAGGAGCATCCCCGGTTCCATTGCTGAGAACGAAACCACAACATATTCTCGATCTGACAGCTCAAAGAGCAGTTCGAAAAGCAAAGGTAGAAAAGCTACAAACTAGGGGGTGGATGAACAAGTTCTCTGAATAACACAAATCACTGGCGGTGCCAAAGGCAGAGCGGATAGAGCACTCAAATGACACAAGGAGGGTCCGGTGAAGCCTTCATGGTCTTGACCGAGGGGCCGTGTCGACTCATGGCGACCAGTAAGCAAGCGGAGACACCGGGCTGGAAGGCGTAGCATGGTGGATGTCCCTCTTTTTTGGCGCCAGGTGCCCATCATCTTCATCATAGATCTTTAGACGAGCACACGGGTCCAGCCCTAGAGCAGGTCGAGCCTTGTTCAGCCACAAGTGATCGCCAACGGTTTCTGGAGGGATCTTCTTAGGGTTTCCATGAAGCTCATCAACTTGTCCTTGTCCGATCCATTGTGATAGGGGAAATTCATTGGAGTTCCTGGTTCCTGCTCATCCTCCAGCCAGATGTTGTCTCTCAGGAAGCAGAAATAACCACCAGACAACTCAATTGAAGCAGATTGCAAGCCTAATTTCAATCTTCTGCAGGTTTGGGGGAGAGGTAAGTTAGGGGATCCACCTGCTCCGGCTCCGGTGGCGTGCTGGTGGGCAGGAGTTCAGTCAAGCATTCCCATCTCGCAGCACGGCGTGGATCTTCTGAATTCACTTCTCCTTTCGCCCATCAAACAAACGCAATTGGCGGCTCACTTGGGTGGGGCATCATGTGCTTCTCCAAGAAATCTCCTTCGAAGTAGATCCGCAGGGCTAGATTCAGCAGCTCCCAATCCACATGATCCTTGCACATCCGAGCATACCTGCGCGAGTGAGAGAACGGATTCGGTCCCTCCTCGGCTTCCTCCCTCGCAGCTTCCTCCTCTGCTTCCCTCCATTCGCGCGTGCACTGGGTCCAGGAGAGAGCATCGTCGCGGATCCGCATCGCCCTCTCCCTCCATCTCCTCCCTCGAGTCTCCCCGCAAAGCATCACGCGGCTGACGGAGTCGGCGGCTGAGCATCCGTGGGAAGGCTTTGTAGACATGTGGGAGATGCATCTTGTACATCTGCCTGTCTTCCAGCCATTCCCCCGTGGATATGGCCGGCGACTCCATGGGGCGCGCGAGCGGACTTGCTGAGGGGGGCAGGCGCGCCCGGAGTCAGGAGGCGGGGGGTGGCGGCGAGATCTATTTGCCAATTACTCCCTCCTTTTCGGTTTATAGGGCTCAATTCAAAAATCTCACCAACCAAGGTAGATGATGAATGGTGGAATACTTTTTGTAGTTTGCAAAAGCACCTAACTAATGCACTTGTTTTCCTCAAAAAATTATGTTTATCAATGCATAAATTGCAATGCATGCATGCATAAAGTATATGCATTGGTCAATTTTCTCTTAATACTTGCATGCAATGATTTAATGCACCTTGGAATCTGAACATGTGATGGAAAACAACCAAATTGAGCCTTATAAAATGGAAAAACTAAAATTTTGAGATAAGCCGTATAAACTGAAAAGGAGGGAGTATGTGAACTAAATAGTCAACATATAAAATAATTTAAATATATATAATATAGTTAGAAGGGAAACATAAGTTGGACCTGGCGTTCCTATTCTTATATAGAAAAATAGAACAGACCTCTGTGTTTTCTTCAAAAAAATACATAAATTGGGCTGCCAAAAATAAAACCTCGGATGGGAGGTCCATAGGCCGGTCGATACATGATGGCCCTAAGAAAATACAAACAGGCCTATGGACCTCCGAAACCACGTCCAACACTTGCCAAAACTTCGTCCCTCGTTTTCTCTGTGTTTCGCACACTCGACATTGTGTGGGCATTTTGACTGTGCATCATATGAAGATGTGCTATGCATGTATGTTGATCAACATGATGTTAACTGGCCGGTAGTTCCATTTTCGACCATGAATGAAACTTCCAACATGATGTTAACCCTGTTTGAAAAGGCCGCGTTAATATAAATGCTCTGCCTCTGAAAGTTGCAGTTTCTTATCTGAAACTGAACTTGCAGTTTCTTCTCTGAGAATCACATTGTCTGCACTTTTATACTCCTATGAAACTACATTTTTTTAAGTGCTAAAAATAGATCTCTAGAATTCATAAAATACTTTATATGCTCAATACTGCAAATCTGAAATTCAAAAGACATTCATATCTGAAAGTACTCTCAAAATACACAACACAAAACACAATTCACAACCTGCAAATACCGACAACCCTAAGCTCCTCCTGACAATTCACAACCTGCCCGACTATTAGGCTGGGGGGGAAGCCCCCTCCTATTCCTCGGTGGCAAACGCCGCCCCGTGAGACGATGTGAACAGCGAGGGAGACGATGGCGGGGAAGCGTCGTCGGGCCAACTGCTTTTCTCCTCTTGCAGTTCGGTTCGGTCGACGAAGACTCCACCGGCTCACTCTGGCAGGACACCCTCACAAACGGCACCCTGTAGATGCTCGATCCTTCAATCTCTGGTGGATGCTCCATCTGGGATCGATACTCCCACCACCGCTCCCTCACGATCGGATTCGGTGAATCTGTTTGCTCCATGGCCCAGAGGAGCAGCTCTATGTACTCCCGCGCGACTCCCTCCGGGAGTATCGCCGCCTTTTCGCTCTATTGCAGATATTTGTCCATGGATGTCGCCGTCGCCGCTAGTTGGTCCTTGTTGTCAAACCAAGACTGTATCTCCAACATCCTAGCTAGCTTCACAGGGTCACCGTCTGCGATCCTCACGTATCGGTTGTACTCCTCCATCGATCTACTTCTCCACAACACCTTCACTACTTGGCGGTGGTTTTTGAATGGAAGAGGAGAGGAGCGGCGCTGGTTTTGGATTAGAACGGGAGAGGAGCGACGCTGGTTTTGGACTGGAACAGGAGAGGAGGGGCGGTGGTTTTGAACTGGAAGAGGAGAGGAGCGGCGCTGCATTTAGATTGGAACATGAGAGGAGCGGTGGTGGTTTAAGATGAGAAGAGCGGAAGAGCGGCGCTGGTCTTGGAAGTATTTTTTTGTTGTTTCGCGTATTTAGGGTCAAAGTTTGACCATGTACTGTATTTGACAAGCAAAATGTGAATGCATGTCAACAAAAATTGTACCGTTTGGTTCGTATATGAATGTACTTTCAAATTATACTCCCTCCATTTATTTATACAAGGCCACAAACTCATATTACAGGTACCAAGGTAAAAATCAATGCTATGTTTAAGTCAATGTTGCAAGCTAGCTTGTCACCTTGATTGTCGTGTTAATTATTGTGGTTTTTCTCTCCCAAGCACAACAAGCCAACCCTCTTACTCGTCATTGGTTGATTAATGTTGGGAATGCAAGCTAACCTTCTCACTCCCGCATGCACACAAGGGATATTAATGTCCTCGGGTGCTAGTACGAGGCAAACGCCATCAAATTTGCCTCGATTAATGTTAGTGGCCTTGTATAGTTGCAAATTGTAATTTTGATAATGGCCTTGTATACAACGTATAACATATATATTTTATGTGCGAAAATCATGGTCAATTATGACCCAGAATAAAAGGGAGACTAGTTAATGTGGGGTCGCTTTCTTAATTGAAGGGTAAATTCATTTTGATTTTGATCTATTTACAGCGCGCCGGCCCTCTCGTCCAATCCTAAATCGCTGCCGCACGCTCCTCTCCCTCTTCTCCATTGCAAAACCACCTCATCTCCTCTCCATCATCTCCATTCCAAAACCACCGTCTCGCCTCTCCCTCTTCTATATTGCAAGACCACCGTCTCTCCTTCGTTTTCTAGACGCTTTGCTCCATGGCGCGGGCGCAATCCATGGATACAAAATTAGTATACTGTATACTATTTAAAATTCGAGGGCGGGGCTTTTCCTGCGCGGTAGGCAGCGGGGCAGTTCCGCCTAGTCGGTTCGACAGAGACGCGAGAAGACGAGGGAGTAGGCTGCTGCAAACGTGAGGCTGTGTGGTTTGACAATGAGTTCTTCTTTGGACAGGTGGGCCCCGTGATTTGACTTGCCATTATCATTTTAACTACGGCGCTACGACCGGCGTGAGTCTCCCAAATTCCTGACCACCTCCATACAGGTGCCTCTCCCAATGCTCCACCATGTAGTAGAGGCTGGCTCTTGCATGAGAGCCCACTTCTCCACTTTTTCCTTGCCTCTATTTCCTCCACATATGCAAAAATGCCATGTAAAGCGCACTATTGTACTTACTTTTACTTGCTCCTACAGGTGCTTAAGCTTGCCACATAGGCATAATTTCTGATGTGGCAAGTTAATCAAGAAGAGAGAGACTAGTTTGGTGACCCAAGGAAGAAACGGTGCTAAGCGCGTGTACCTAGGTGAAAAGACAATTTTGAGTCTATAGCTAATTAAATGAAGCAAACTTAGCAACACCATTTCATTGGAAGAGGTCACTCCTTGGCAAATGCAATAAATACACGCGCTTACTAGCACCGTTTCTTCCTTGAGTACGAAGAAAGAGATAGAGAGGAGTAACAAAAAAAATACACTTATAGCCAACATTGTTATAGTATGAGTGACTAAGTGATGACTATGTATGACATGCCAACATCAGATAGCCTAACGCACCGTGTTAAATCTCCAAGGGCGCGAGCAACGCGACGGTCGTGGTAGGCGCGACCATGATACGGGCTGCTGGCAGTCCTTGGATCTGAGATCAAACGGTCGCATGCTAAGTTGCTGAAAATTTATAGAATAACCCTCCAGGATAGGACATTCACCCATAGGTCTAGAATCACGCCATGCAACCGTTCAATCTCAGATCCAAGGGCTCTCAGAAGCCCGTATCATGGGAGAATGGAAAGCCACTACCCTACCGTTACTTGGCGGCGATTCGCTCCTACTCGTCCCTTACGTCCTTCAATACTACGGCGGTTCGCTCCTAGTCGTCCCGTCCATTCTCATTACGATAGTTCCACTAATCCTAACCCTCCTCCCAAATCCATGGCGTCCCAAATCTCCATGATCGGCGGTGAGTACAAGGTTAGAACCATCACCGGCGATGAGTTCGACGTCATCTACACCCGTTTTTCCGCGACGGTGAAAGGATGCCTTTCTCGCTTCAGACGCATGTTCGAAAACTCAGATGATGAGTGGGTCGCTGGGCTAGATGTTGAGTACACCACAGTCCTGGGACGATAGAAGGATGTAAAGGACGAAGAGAGGAAGAAGCCCGCCATGATCCAGGTTTGCGTGCATGACTTATTCTTGGTCTACCACATATGCCATGCCGACGTTGAGTGCCAGGATTTTAAGGACTTCCTCGGGAGCAACCTAGTCAAATTCACATCAGTAGACTTTGGTAACGACAAAGAAATCCTGGTCGATAGGCCTCGTTGTAGGAAACCCTTCGACCTCCGTAAGAATCGGCTGGTGCCCTCTCGTCGACCTTCAATGCCGACCTGGCAGAGCCATGGTTCATCCTTCGTACGGTAAACTGGTGAAACCTCCATACACATTTCATCGTCATGCATGGCAGCGGAACGTACTAGATATAGACCACATCCAGTACGCTGCAATGGATGGCTACCTTTGCTTCAATATCTACAAGGGTTGGATGAAGAGCAACAACCAAGTGTGCGGTTCAAGCAAAGAAGTATCGGCCAAGAGGAAGAGGGACAAGGACGAAGTCGAGGACGTGGACGAGGACTCCGAGTAAGGTAGCGATGTCATTGCTCATGGTGGTTCTAATGCACGGTGTCTACGGAGCGATGTAAGTTTAATTTCAGGTGTGCTTAATTTAATTTGAGGGGTGTGTTGTCTTTGAGCCCCAGCAGAACTATGTTATGTTTCTTCTCGTTACTTTAACTCTTGATGACGTACATACTAGTATTTCTTACATTTCATCTTTTAGTTGGTATAGTACTACCACTGCTTTCTTCACATTATATACGTACAATATATATGGCCAACATCATATAGCCAGCAGTTTAGTTGTCAAAGAATTTTAGGGTGCTTAGTTTTGTCAAAGAATTCCAGGATGCTTAGAGGGTGCTTGGATCCAAGGGACTTATTTTAGACTGACTAAAAATAGTCTTTTTAAGAGGCTAAAGTTCCAAGCACCCCTGACTAAAGAGGGGCTAAAACTAGTCTTGAGACTAAATTTTTAGTCGGGGTGCCCCTACTAAAATGTGGATTAGTCCTCTCTCTACTCATTTAACTCCTCTCCTTTAACACAAAGTGAGTTCTGGATTGGAGGGTTTGGAGGATAATAAATGCTCATTAACTTGATTTTAGCCTTTTTAGTATTTGGATCCAAGCATGGGTGAGGCTAGCATGTTTTAGTCCCACTACTTTTAGTCATGGGACTAAAACGTATCCAAGCACCCTCTTAGTTTTATTTGAGGGGTGGCTTGTGCTGGACACCATTATTGTGACTAGCCTTTTTAATAGTACTATATGCATAATTTGGCGACAAGCGCTCTCTATATGTACCACCTTTTTTTTAATTTCAAGTTTTGCTCCATGGCGCAATCCATCGATACTACTGTTGTACAAAAGTATACATTTTTAAAAGGCTAGAGGGCGGGGAAGTCTAGCTTGGTTGGTTTCACGAGAGGCGAGGGCCTTTGTGATTTGACGGCTCATTACTGCTGGAAGGCGGGGCCTTGTGATTTGACTGCTCGTATAAATGCCCGACGACCTCATCGAGGAGGAGCAAAGAACCGGGCGGTATACTCAAGTTTTCCACTGGAGTAGTACTGCGACGGAGGAGCACGAAACACGGCAGCCCAGTGCCATATGGCGATAAAAAATGATCTAATTTGCTAGTCATCTCATTGTTAGCATTGTTCTATTCATTCCCTCAAAAAAAACATTGTTCTATTCATGCCTCGCAGAGAACGTGGCACGTGTGGCGAAACACCCGAAGCAAAAGATGAAACACAGGAGCAAAAGAAGAAGGAAGATTATCACCCCAAATGATCTAATTCGCCGCGGAGTCGTAACTGCTTCTTCATCGCCTCCACGACCTCCATCTCCTTGCGCGTCTCCTCCGCCATCTTCATCATTGTGTCCATGACGCGGCATTTCTCGACGCGAGCCTTCATCATCTGTTCCACGGCCATATTACGTACCTTGACAGCAGCTGGGTGCTCGATGCGGAGCTTCGCCAACTCTTCCTTCTGTTCCATGGCGAGGGCCTGCAGCATCTTCATCGAGGAACTACTATTCTCATGCAGCTTCTTCCAGCCGGCGTTCTTCTCATTCAACAGGTCGATCTCGTGGCAGAGCTTCACATTGTCCTCCCGAAGTCGTAGGATTTCGCCGGTCGCCTTCTTCTCCGAGGCAATGCTCTTCTTCAGCAGCATCACCAAGCTGGCGGTCAACCCCCCCTACTAATTGAGCTCAGCGGGCATGTCGTCGAGGCTCTCCTTCAGCAACTCCATCAAGCCTTGGATGAACTCCTTCTGCTTATTGAGCTGATCGGGCATGCCGTCGAGGGATAACGACGACTCCAGCTCCGCCGGCTCGGCATGTTCGCCTCCACGGCTAGGGCGCTCCTGGGAGCCATCGCCTGCCCGTGAGAGATCTTTCCAGGTCTCTGCGTGGCGGCGAGCCCTCTCTTTTTTTTCCGCGGCCTTGGTTGCCGCTCCCTTGTTACGAGTAGTTCTCGACCTAGAGCTCCGCTCACCGGCCATGGCAATGACGGTCGAAGAAGAAGCACTTATGAGGAGGAAAGGTAGAGTGATCTTCGGTTAGGTAGTTCCCCTTTTTATAACCTAAGTACTAGCACTAGTACTAATACCTGCATAGTAGGAACACGTTCAGGTTTGGTACGTACTACTAGTAGGTGTGAGCAGGCTTTCGAATGTGATGGGAACAAGGTAAATATTAATTGATGGTTTTGGTTTCGAGGCCCGAAACGGCTCCCGATGAGTTTAGCGGAACATAAATTTCAAGTACTACAGTGCTCAAATGCGTAAATATTGAGTATGTTACTGTCAAAAATTGGCACAAAATACGAAGGAGACCAATGGAAGTACTACTAGCAACCCATGATTTAACTACTCGCACGCGCGCAGTGGAGTAATAATGTCTTTCTTCCACCCTCACGTCCACTCAATTTGCATGCGCTGTATTAATCGACCATCAATGAAGTGAACGACTTTACACGCGTCAAATTATCACATGGGGTGGATCTTGGTACAAAATTGCGTCCGCCCGTGTACCCGCGTGTGCGTGCGAGGAATGAGTGCGTGCATGGCGTGCGTGCACATCTTCGCTTCGTGCATGTACCGCCAGTATGGCTCAGGGAGGACGAGTACATTCTTCTGGAACCAGCAGCACGTCACTGTGATCAATCCACGCAAGGAGGTCGCGACAACGCCTACACATGTGCCACGTGGCTTCATGAACTGTAAGAGAGACACCGTGTAATGTGCCATAGGTATTCTAGTTTACGTGTTTTGCACAAACTCGAAATACTAGTAAGGTACACGTGCATTGCATGCATCAGAATTTGCAACCAAATTATGAATAAATACCACACTATAGCATGTAAGCTCTGAGTCATATATGCCTGATGTAGCCCTTTCTTTAATTCTTATAGTTCAACTCATTCAAAATCAAATAGTTTTTATAAAAAAGCTAAGAACGCGGGAATAGGAAAAACATGGGATTATAGTGGAATGTCGTCTTGAATCCTATAGGATTGTACGAGTGTTTGATTGTGCATAGAAAAAACGCAGAATTCTTTCAAAGAGGTTTAAGTGGATGGGATGTTTCCTATGAAACCTAGTGCAAATGAATCATATGGAAAAATTCCTATGGTTTACAATCCTACGAATCAAACAACCAAGATAGGAAAAAATCCTAATGATTAGAATCCTCCAAAATTCCTTTGAGAATCCTTTGAATCAAAGAAGCCCTTAATATATTTTATGATTCATGGAATTGTGCGTTGTAAAGCATAAAGTAAAAACAAATAATGGCAATTCAACTAGAAAAAAAATTGGGCAGTTATGATACGGAAGAATCTAGAACAAAAGAGAACCAATGTTGTTTTGAGGTTTGTGCATTATGCTTAAGTTCAACCATGGAGTCTGCTAGATTCTACATGTGGCAAAATCCGGTGGGGGGGGGGGGCTAGAAGATGGTGCGAGGGGCCGAGTGGAGGGAGACTATGAAGGAATGCACAAGTGGAGATCGATATTTAGAGAGAGGGGGCGAACACGTGCGCTGATGCGCGTAGTGGCGGAGCCATGAAAAATAAATGAGCTAGGGGGCCAAGCATTGCTAATCCTTTACAAGGAGGGTCAATTCATGAACTTAAACCATTTTTAGCAGCAATTATCTAATGATCACATTCATATTAGCCTTGATATATAGTGATGTTAGGGGGGAGGGGGGCAGGGCCCCATCGCCTGTCTTCGCCATTGTGCACGTCCCCGAGAGATGAAGGGAAGGCATGGATGATGAGAGGTGGATGTTGGATACATAATTAATGTGGGTGTATTAGCTATATATGTTAATCCAATATAGAGAGATATAGATTGATCGATGTGGACGTGGGAAAGAGGGTGAGACCTCACTGGATATATCGATTGATCGATTAGTGTGGAAAACTATGAAAGACCTAGCTATATACACACATACATAGAGGAACATCGATCGTTGCGCATGCACGCGTGAGAGATAAAGAATGCCCGATATGATGGAGAGGGGGATGTGTGTTGGTGTGTGCCTTCATGGGAGACTGACCTGAAGAAAAAGATTACATGTGTGTGATGGATAATGCCGACTGGTAGTGTGTGTGCATGCATGCACGAGAGAAAGTTAGTGGTACAATTATAAAGAGAAGACTACTGTGTGGGTGTAAAAGAATAGATGAATAGGTGAGGTCACAATCAATGTAAAGTTGAATTCAAATATTTGAATAAGAGATCCTGATGTTTGAAACCCATGCATGCATGAATATAACGGAGATCTGCGCGGTGTGGTTTGGAAACGAGCATGTTGTAATGTATAAACATTGAACAAGGTCAGACAGATTTGAATTTGACATACCGATGGCAGACATCATTTGGCCACGTCGCATCCGTGCATGGACACACTATTCTATTTGGAGATGATGGGCGGCTTTTGCATCACATATCTATATCTATACCCCTATATATATTATATTTTTTTATATTGTGTGCGGGTAACTTTAACTTTGAAAGATGGTCGTTGGATGAGGCGAATCCGATGGTCCAAAGATGGCAAATTTGAGCACTCTTGGCCGTTGGATATCATCTAGATTCCACCAGATTTCGCCACATGTATAATCTAGAAGACTCCATGGTTGAACTTAAGCATAATGCACAAACATCAAAACACAAGCACTTCTTATTTGTTCTAGAATCTTCCGTATCAGAATTGCCCAAATGTTTTTCTACATGATTTGCCATTATTTGTTTTTACTTTATGTCTTACGACACACAATTCCATGAATCTTAAAATATATTAGCTTTCTTATAAAAACTAGATGATTTTGAATGAAATGAACTATAAGAATTAAACGAACATCTACATCATGCATATATGACTCAAAGCTTGCATGCTATAATGTGGTATTTATTCATAATTTGGTTGCCAAATCTCATGCGTGCAATGCACGTGTACCTTACTCTAGTCTAAATGGTGTTTGTGTGTGTGTTGTGAGTGTTGAGGTGCAAATTGTCTTTTTTTGGGTACACGTTAAGCTTGTTCTTCCGAAATTTCAAGCCGTGCCTTGTTATGCCGAAAATTCAAGCTAGCGTCTCTATCTATCGTGCTACGAAACTCCCGCCTCTTCAACCCGCACCTTGTTAGCCCGAAATATTTAAGATATATCTTTGTCTCGTTGTGCTCCGACAACTCCCTCAATCTCAACCCGCGCCTTGCTAACCCGAAATTACAACGCGCGCGAAAACTCCCACCTCCTGTGAAATCCAGACACACGAAATGCCCGTGGTATCCCTGAACCGAAAGAACCGCCTCAAATCGATGGGGGTACTTTCATAACTTACCCCATATTTCGGACAAGCGCGTCTCTAAGCCATGGTTCCCCACCGCCATCCGCCCACCCATTCATACACCGAGGCCGCGAAAACCCGTGACGAAACCCCACACCCTGCTCCGTCCGCCACCCAGCCGGAGCCTCTTCCCCGATGACGTCGTCCACAGCAACACCTCGACGTCCCTCATCCACCGTACCGGATGAGGATCTGTCGTCGATCTCATCGTCCCGCCGGTTCAGCCACCCCGTCCTCCACCTCCAAGGAGCTGCCCCGACGTTCCCCTCGTCTTTCCCGCCACCTCCATTCCCACACCGCCGTCTTCACCTGCACCACCGGAAGAGCATCATCATCACCGTTTCCTCGGATGAAGCTGCAGCCTAATCAGCGCCACCAAAGAGGTTGTACACTAATCGCCGCATTTTCTTCTTGATTCGATCTCACGGTGCTGCCGGCGCTCGGTCCCGAGCCGACACGGCACGGCTCCATCCACGGCAGCGTCGCCGGCCACTTCCTCCACGGCGTCGCTCCCTCGGCGGCGACGTCCACATCAATAGGACCTGCTGCTGCTTTAGCTCTCGCTTTCGGCTGCTGCTGCTCTTGCTCTCGGTCCCCGCTGGTCTTCTCTTGCTATTGCTCTTGCTCGTCTGCTGCTCTCGCTCTTGCGCTTGCTTGCGATGCTTCTCCAATTTAGCTACACTTGATGTTGAATCGACATTTGGGTGATCGATTTTCAGGTGGTGGGGGGGCTCGCTAGGGTGATGGAAGAACCAGCCAATGGGAGGGGGCTCACGGAGAGATACCCCACTATCTATCTTAGGGTTCAGGATGGGGGTGGTCGTTGCTGGCGGTGGTGGGGCGGTGGCGTGGGGATCGCCGGAGAAAAAGCTCGGCACGGGGGGGGGGGGGGCTAGAGGGATGGCCGGGGCGGCGGCGGACCGGCGATGGGGAGTGTTTTCGGGGCGGGCGGGGCGGCGCACCGCCGGCCGCGGGTGGCGGGGGCTGCTGTTTGGCCGGCTCAGGGGGTGGAGGTTGAAGATGAACCGCATGCCCTTGATTTCGTACCTAACGGCTGCAAGATCGACTGACCAGAGATGAAAAAGTCAGTCGACCGACGTGTAGCCTCACCTTGCTAGTGCGTTTAGTTTCGACAGCAAAATTCAGTTCGACAAAGAAAATTCAGTTTCGACGGTTAAGTTCAGTTTGACGCTTAAGGTCGAGATGAGCGGCTGATGTATTTTACATCTAGAACTTTGTGGTTATGTATTTTACGTCATGTATTGGAGATGCTATTAGAATTCCACTCAGGTTAACGCGTTTATCGTTGTCTCTCTTGTCTGCTTCAGCCTCGGCGTCGTACAACTCACCGGAGCTGCTCCAGCAGCGAAACCCTCCATCACAATGAAGCGATACCTCGGGCTCCATCTCCAGACGCCTAAGATCTTCTTCCTCCTCCTCGACAGCCAAGTCAGCGAAGCATCCTCACCGCCAACCCAATCACGCCGAGATCGACATGGCTTTGCCAAAGAGGTTGTACACTTGTTGCATCTCTTTTTACTCTACATGTTATATATATTGTCCATCGAGCACTCGTAGTAACGGGAAAGACGATTATTTTATCCTACTATATGACAAGCAGCGAGGTACCGTGCAACTTAGCTATCCGTGATGGACTCTCTTGAACGCCATCATTATTTATCTCTGCAGCGTTTCAAATTGTGCATTTGTCGATGGGCCTAGGAGTCGAGCTAGTATGGCGGTGGCTCGGGTCCAAAGTAATAGAATTAGCACAAAAACATTTTTTAGTGTAGGATTTTCCTTGCTCAAGCCTGCCTACTAGAATCGCCAGTGCTTGAAAGGAAAAGTGAATGAAAAACATCGGAATTGGAAAGTTTCCTATGGTACTACTTTTCATGAATTTGGTGCAAAGGAATGGAGCAAAGGAAAATTGTAGGATTTTTTCCTTTAGTGTCTCCTTGAAAGAAAAACCGTAGGAATTCTAATTTCCACTTCTCCTCCTTTTCATATTCCTATTCATCAAGCACAAGACTAAGAGATAGTAGCATAATAGCATTATAACCGTACATTTTCTTGTGGTTTGACTTAATCTCACCATGCTTTTTGCATCCTCGTGATCTTCCAATTGTTGTGAATCAAACACCCAGTTGGCAGAAATCACGTGTTTTTAAATTCTACATTACGCACGTGCATTCCTATCCTATTCCTTTCTATTTCCTATGCCTGCATTATTAGATTCCTCAAATTCAAACAAGCCCTTACTCAATTACTTCTGTTACAGATATGTGTCAAAGAAAATCTTGTGTGGTTTGTCCTGCTCCTGCGGCGCTGTGTTCCACCCCATCTCAACTGCTCCAACGACGGAAGGGTTCACGACAGCAGGGATCCGCTCTCCAGACTATCTTGCGCCGCCTCAGATCTTCTTCCCCTTGGCCAACTCGACAACTGCATTACCATCATCAATCGAGCAGATGACCTTGAGGACTACGGGTCCGCAAGAGAGGTCGCACTCTTCCGTGTCTGCTTACGTTATGCGTCGCTTAATATGATGACATGCTACATTATCGTCGTGTTCACCTATTAGACTCTGAGTCGGTTCCAAACTAATGCTGAAACTTGAGTTTTTAAATGGTTGTGGGGTACATATTGGGGTAGCAATCAGTATTATCTGTCTACTATCTGGTTAATCTCCGGTGTCTACCATGAGTTTCATGTTGGGTGCAAACAAACATTAAAGGAGCCATTATCTGTATTTTTTAACTAAAGCTATTATCCGCTCGCTATCATTGGTTTTGGGTCTATCCACAGTTTGCTACCATCACTCTGGATTTGTGCATGCACTCCTTACATAATCTCACTATGTTTTATTCCTATGCATGCTAGTTATTGTACACAATGGAACTGATCATGTAGAGCAAAAGAGACGAGCCTTGCGTGATAATAAAATTTCATGTAGACGTCGTTCCATGGTGGGCGCAAAGGCAGCCCCCCTCCACCCATTTCGGATCGTAATAAAGAGGAAGATAACTGTTATGAGGGGGATTCAGCAGGAGAAGACCACTCCTATTTACCCCATGAGGTCTTCGCTCTCACTTGGCATGCTGATGTTGCTAATATCATGCATATGGTGCCTTGCATTGCTTACTGTATACATTAAAGATGTCATCTGCTTAGTTTAGACATGCTTTGTGTCAATGCCATCTGTTTAGTTTCTTTATCGTATGTGAATCATGCAATGCCATCTTGTCTAGCCAGGCATCATATATGTGAATTTTGCAATGCCACCCTGGTTAGCCAATCATCTTATATGTGAATTATATCATGCCATCATTTTTTTATTACGTGTTAAATTTGTCAACAATTTTAGTACATTCAATTACTCTTCGTGTGCATCAGCCATTTGGCACGGTCATGGAAAAATCTGGAGTGGAAACAAGGTCTTCAAAGCAGACAATGCTATCTGACGAAGTGCATGTCTTGCTGGTTACCGATAGCTCCTCAGAGGAGGATTCAGAGACAGATGACCAGTCATATTTCCCCCCCGAGGTGCATGCCCTAACTTGGCAGGGGTTATGTTGCTCATATCGTGCGTATGGTATCTTGCATTGCTACATCATTTGCTTAGTTTAGACATGCTTTGTGCGAATGCCACCTGTTTAGTGTCTAATTACCATATATGTGAATTATGCAATGCCATCTTGTTGCAAGACATTATATATGTGAATTATGCAATGTTATCTTGTTGCAAGGCATTATGTATGTGAATTATGCAATGCCATGCTGTTTAGGCAAGCGTCATATATGTGAATTATATCATGCCGTCCTTTTTGTATTTCTCATTTCTTTTGTCGACAATGTTTGTATATTCAACTGCTCTTCTGTGCATCAGCCATTTGAATTGGTGATGGAGAAATCTGAGTGAAAACAAGGTCTTGAGCAGCCAATGCTACCTGTTGAAGCAGATATCTTGCTTTGGTTCTGAGATAGCTCTTCAGAGGAGGATTCAGAGGCAGATGACCAGTCCTATTATCCCCCTGAGGTGTATGCTCAAACTTGCCAGGGTCATATTACTCATATAATGCATATGTTGTATTGCACTGCTTAGTTTTTACATCATATACACAACATTGAATGCCATCTCCTTAGTTGACACATCGTATATGCGATTGCCCTCTGCTCACTTCCTTAGTATATAAATCATATATTTGAATTATGTCATGCTATGATGTTTACATAGACAGCATGTATCTGAATTATGGCATGCCAACCCATTTTCTAAAGACATAATATAGTTATATCATCTCATCCTGTTTACATAGTCATCATATTTAAATTATGTCATTCTATCCGTGAATTATATCATGCCATCATGTTTCCATCGGCATTTACATGTTTGTGATTTATGGCATGCCAACCACTTTAATAGACACATCGTATAGTTATATCATGTCATCCTGTTTACATAGTCATCATATTTTGAAGTATGTCATTCTATCCTGTTTAGTTAGCCATCATACATGTGAAATTGTGTCATGCTATCCTATTTAATTAGCCATCATATATGTGAAATTATGTCCTGCTATTCTGTTTGCTTAGACAACATAAATGTGAATTATTTCATGCCCTGTTTTCTTCCCTACTATCCATTGCACCTGTATATCTTACAATGTCTGCACATCCAATTACTTATCTTGTTTATCAGCCATTTCAATTGGAGGGAGTGATGGCAGTATCTGTGGGAGTAAAAACACGGTCTTCAGAAAAGATCGTGCTACCTGTCGATGCAGATAGAACCACGATTGTACTTGCCCAAGAACCAGCCCCACCACACATAACCCACACTCATGCAGATTGTACCCCTACCCAGTTGGACAGAGAACCAACTACACCCCTCCTAACCCCAACCCCAGCAGATAGACACCCAGTTCCCGTTGACACAAAGACCGTCTCCACCACATAGCACCCAAACACGAGCAGTTAGTAAGGCAACTGCAGTGCCCAAATCACGAGGACCACCACTCCGAATCCGAAGTCAACGCTTAAAGCAGAAGAAGAATTGTTCTCAGGTCAGGTTCCGTAGCTATGGTTCATACTACTTTGCTCTTGCATCAATGTATTTACTGATACCAACTAATTTCAAATTTGAAGGCTGCAATTGAAACTCCAATGGCGCAACAGGTATGTTTTAAACCTGTTTCTTCAACGTGTTTGGCTGCTTGCTGTTGTAACTTGCTCTATGTTGATTTCAGTTTCAATTGAATAAATAGTTATGTTCTCATGCCATGCACATTACAAGTGTTGTTATTGCTGTGTAGTTTCCCACAGTTATATTCTGTCTATGCTGCTTTGTCTTAAATAGATATGGTTCGAACTGTATCTATCTTGATTTGGAAACATAAACTAGAATGATATAGACCATACAGTCACCATACTACATAGATATATGTTTGTTTCATGATGTTATCCTGTCCACCTTACTACTGAACTGGTAAACCTGAGATGTGTTTGCTTGTTTCTCTTTTAGAACGCGGATAAAATATTGGAGAAGAGTACCCTGTTATGCAATGGTAAAGGAAGCAATGCAGATAAGGTTCAAGATAGTGAGACATCCCTGTTGGTCTTCAAGAAAGCTGATAAAAACTATATTGAAGACACTGAGACAACCCCAAAGTCATGTCTTGATGTAGTGTTCGAGTTATCGGCTACCACTTTGGCACCAGCTCTACGAACTCGCTGCATGAATCAGTTAGGCTACTTGAGTCTCAACTTAAAGTTGAAAGACATCGATCGAGATGTTATGAGACAGAAGCCAAAGGATCGAGGAAGTCCTCGCAGAATTCAGATGCATACTTTACGGTGCAACGACAAGTTACTGGAGGACTTAAGCGCCAAACAAGAGAAAGTTAATAAGCTTGCTAAGCATCTTGCCAGCATTATGGGTACCCGTGATATTGTTTCTTGAGCTCTTGAAGTGGTTTGATTACGGACTTGTTTTCTTTGCGGCGTTTATGTCTTGCTATGTTCCCTATATTTGCACTGGTGGCGAACTTTGATGCCCAGTGGATGTAATATGTGTAATAGCCGTGATAGCCTAGTGTAAGTTGCTTGCTTATTTATTTCCTTGTTATCTTGTTTATTTGTTTGCTTGTAGTCAGTGCAGTTCTTTTTCTGCGGTTTGCTAGTGGCTGCAATAACCTATTTTTAAAAAATAGGCTACAATAACAATGGGTTAATATTTCTTTGTAGTGACATCGGGCCTCCTACGGGCCGTAGAAACTGTGGGCCTTCTACGGGCCGTATAAACAGTGGGCCTTCTACGGGCTGTAGAAGCAGTGGGCCTTCTACGGGCCATAGAAACAATGGGCCTTCTACGGGCCGTATCATCAATGGGTCTTCTGCGGGTCGTATCATCAATGGGCCTTATACGGGCCGTATGATCGATTGGCCAAACATGGGCCAAACAGGCCGCATTCTGGCCGTAAACGGGATAGATTTGGAATCGTCCGTTCATGGGCCGACCATAACGGGCCATCGTCAATAGGCCGTATTTGATGACGCTATGAAAACGGCCCAACGTATTAACGGACTACAAACGGGCCGAGTGTAACCACGGGCTGAATTTGGCCCACAAGCAGACAATGACAGTAACGGGCCGTAAGTAAACGATTGCTGGAAATGAGCCCAAGAATAAATGGGCTCTGAAGAAGGCCGGAAGATAACATGGGCTGGAAACGGCCCAACGGAACAACGGGCCGTTAATGGGTATAAAGTGATACACTGTTCATCACGGGCCAGCTTCACCACGGGCCGTTAATGGGTGTAAAGTGATACACTATTCATTACGGGCCAGTTTCACCACGGGCCGTTAATAGGCCAAGAGTTACATAGGGCCTCATATGGTCCGGAAGACGTCATGGGCCATACATGGGCCAGAAGTGAAAACTGGCTGGAATCATATTGGATAGCCCAGATGACGCTACTGGTCCTAATTCGGATAGGGCGTAATGGGCCTTGGGTTAGCGGGCTGTAAATGGGCTATATTCGAACAGGCCGTTAACAGGCTTTCCATGGGCTGGCCCGCCACCTTTTGACCAAGTCAAACAGGCCGACCTTTACACAGGAATGGGCCTCTGTTGGGTCGTGCCACGTGTCGACGTATCATAGGCGCCTATCTCGACCCAGCGACGGTGACCGTGTTTCGTCCGCCAATAAGAATTTTACACGTGGAAATTTCCCATTGGTCGGGCTGTTAACGGGTTATCGGATCCAAAACCCGACCCGATAGCTTAACGGCATTCCGTTACGGTGGATGCCACGTGTCGGTCACCCTTGACGAAAAGCACTTACGTGACGCGCGATTTATCGTCATGGAAGTGGACACTTCCGTGATGATAATTTTCGTAATGTCATGGAACACTTCTACGATAGCACAGGTATGACTATCTTGATTCTGTCATAAATTGTCATGGATGTACATGCATGACAAAAAAAGTGACCTACTGTGACAAACATGTATCATCACGGAAGTGTATTTTTTTGTAGTGAGACTAAATTTTTTTAGTCAGGGGTACCCCTACTAAAATGTGGATTAGTCCTCTCTCTCCTCATTTAACTCCTCTCCTTTAACACAGGCGAGTTCTGGATTGGAGGGTTTGGAGGATAATAAATGCTCATTAACTTGATTTTAGTCTCTTTAGTATTTGGATCCAAGCATGGGTGAGGCTAGCAAGTTTTAGTCCCACTACTTTTAGTCATGGAACTAAAACGTATCCAAGCATCCTCCAAATCCGACAGGAAATAGGGTCCAAAGTAGTCAAATGATTGAGATAGAGCATTTATTGTCAATCTAACCTCGCCATCCATCTGACTCTTTGGTTTAGAGTTAGTTCAGGGTTAGAATCTAACTCTAACCTCTAACTGAGTTAGAGTTCTCGTCGTCTCAGTTCATCGCCATCATACTTTCCCCATTCCTGTGTTTTCAGTATCCTGCGAATCAAAGAGGCCCTTTTTTTTGCGGGAAGAATCAAAGAGGCCCCTTAGACTAGTTTCGGTCCGGTCATTTTTTATAAACGTGTTATGTCCAAAATTTAATGAGCGTGCACCGGTTTCCACGAAAATAATCCGGTTTCATGTAGTAATTCATTCATTTATTTATTCTTCTGCGGGGGTTTGCATGTAATTCATGAGGTCTGAAATGTAAAGTACCCCGGCATATGCTCCGATTCGTGCATGCACTACGACCCAGATGCTCTATGTCCCACATGTCGGCGAATGGGAGCACGTGGACATAGCCTAGGAGTACATATAGGAGGATAAATGCGTGAAATAATATGTACTGTGAAGCGTAGCCGCGGTTCAAAAAGGAGACCTAAAGTGATGACAACTATAGGTCGCACGCACCCAACTAGTGGTACTAGACATACGACTAATTTTTCCCTCAAAAAAAAAGAGGCACGAGTGCTCAGTACTCCAATTCTATAAACACGAGTCCCATCTGACAACAGCGTCCATGCTACAGCTAGCTCTCCTCCCTCGTTTCTGTCTTCTAATTCTAAACTCGGCCGACGCCCGGTGGGCCGGGTGGGTTTGCTCAACTGCGGCCCCACCTCACAGTGAAAACATTACGTTGGAATAAAATCCCATATACTCCCTCCGTTCATAAGTATAAGTTTTTTAGATACTATTTCAAATGGAATACAGCATACGAGATGTATGTAGACATAGTTTAGAGTGTAGATTCACTCATTTTGCTCCGTATGTAGTAGTCACTTGCTGGAATCTTTAGAAAGACTTATATTTGGGAACGGAGGGAGTACTATACTAATAAAACATTAAGGCCACGAGGCGATGCAGTGGTGGTTACAGGAGGCAAGAAGAAGAGATGCATCCATCGACGACGTCCACCTCCTCGACTCAGGGCGCCGGCCCACCGAACGGCGCCTAAGTAGCAACGGCTTTTGGGCCAGGTCGACGTGCTTCTGAACAATGGCGTCCGAAGATTCTAGCCGCTGGAAGAAGGCCAACGTCTTTCTGTCCTCGCTTGCCTTGTAGTGGCCTATGTAGACGATTTCCTTGTAGACATGGATGTGCAGGTCGATGGTTTCTTGCATGGTGGTGCTTGGCGGCGCGCGCCTCGAGGTGCACATTCTTCGTCGCGACCTCCGGCACTGCAGGGCCACCTGTGGCTTGAAGGAGTTCGTCACCATGGAGGCCGATGTGGGTGGCAGGTGCAATGAGGAGCCCGGGCGCCGCTGGCTGGAGCAATACGGCAAGGTTGTCCGTGGCTTCTTGACGGGCGGTGAACTTGCGGATGGAGTTGACCATCATGTCGCCCATGCGAGGCCCGAAGCCGGCGTCGGCGAGGGCTACGATACTGCGGTCGCCCGACACCGTCTGGAAGCGCTGCGGTCTTGGGGCCGCAGGCCGGCACCTTGGATGATTTGGCACAGCCGACTGCCGCTCGCGTCCATCTCCTCCATAGGTGCTTGTGGCTTCTGGTCACTTGGTCTTGGATTGGAGTGAGCAGTGTTGCGCAGAGACTTCAGAGTAGATGGATTGGAGTGGTGGGGCGCCTTTATTATATGAGAGTCCAAACTCTGTTGCATTCACATCTTGTTGGCTTTATTCTGCTTCTCCAATTAATTCCCTCTGCATGTAATTGAGGATGCATCATTGACCGTTCAACGTCTCGGGAACCGCTACCCACTCCCTCCTTGGCATTCAAGCACCTATGGACCCGTCGACGACAAGGTGCCTATGGTGACTTCGTAAATTTCAAGATGATAGTGCCGTGCGTGTGTGCGTTCACAAGGGTGAGTTTATGCGCGTGTATATGAGCGCTTGTGTCTGTACTATGTAAAAAAATGTAAATGCGTGTCAAAAAGAGACAAGTCAGTATACTCAATATTGTGCACCTCGGAGAGGAAAACGATAGAACTAGTACGTATTTATTTACGGTGCGGATTCACTCATTTTGCTCCATATGTACTCCTTCTCGGTGTAGTCTAGTCACTTGTTGAAATCTCCAGAAGGGCAAATACTCCTTTACGGTTTATGTGGCTATACTAGCAAGTAGTTGTACGTACTAGTACAATAGTGGGCTCACATAGCAATTTTGTCTCATGCAAGAGCTCGGCTATATGCGTGCTCAATGTTCGCAGAATCGCAACGTTTGGTTTGGGCTTGGCTCTTCGCCTCTTCGAGAAGACGAACAATGATGTTACTACTACTGCTTCTACAGTGTCGAATCCACTGCTGCATGTCCGTCCACCGCGAGCGGGACGAATAGCTTTTTGTAGAAGTACTACTAAGCAAAAGCCTATCCTCGTTTACTAGCAACCGCGCGCATGGGTGAGGGAGAAGGCGTGTAGTAAAATCAAGCTTCTCCTCGTTGTACGAGTTGACGCGACACATCATAGCACCGGCCCCACATGCTTGCCTCTAAACTTGGCTGAAAGACCCGCAGTGTACAATATATTTGCTGCAACCTCTAACATTTACCCACCACAAATTAAAATATATGTGGCCGTATGCATCGCTCGATGCGAGAGGCAGAGTCCTTTTCAAAAAAAAAAACAAATTAAAATATATATTCCTGTCTTGACCAGATGAGCGTGCAAACTACAATTACCAGGGTGTCAGGTAGGGCCAGAAGACTATTTTTTTAA
The DNA here is from genome assembly GCA_021605145.1 of Aegilops bicornis. NCBI lineage: Eukaryota > Viridiplantae > Streptophyta > Magnoliopsida > Poales > Poaceae > Aegilops > Aegilops bicornis. The sequence goes on from CM038675.1 coordinate 332,697,702, forward strand.
AAAAAAACTTCAAGACGGCCACATAGCATGGAGCCGACCCCAACGATTTTAAGCTTACAGGCATGGTACACGCTATCCTAGACTACTCTACGCATGAAACTGCCACACGAGCGTCTGGGCTGCGCTTGGCTCTTCGCCTCTTCGGGAAGTCGAACAATGATGGAGTACTACTGCACTGGAGGAGTACTTCATTACGCTTTCCGCCATCCGACACCGATTGAACTGCTGCATGTCCACCGCGTGGGAGGGAGGGAGAGCGTGTAGCTAAAGCTTCTCCTAGTCTTGCCAGCCACCACGCTCATGGGCGGGGAGGGACGCTCCTGCCTTTGCGTGTATGACAGGCGGGCTGGCAGGTGTGTGGCCAACCTGTCATACAGCCAAAGGCAGGTGCGATTAAGTCCGCGAGGAGAGGATAATCAAACTTCGTTGATGTACGAGTTGATGTGACACATCAAAGCACTGCACTCGATATATTTCAATAATTTGCGTTTACCGATGCATTAATTACAACGCATGCATGCATGCCGTGACTCTCCTTTTGATACTTGCATGTGTTGATTTAATGCACCTTGAAGTAGTATAAAATATGTGACGGTAAAGCTTTGTAATACCCTGGCCCAAGTCGAGAGATGGTTGTGCACGAGGAGGGCGAGATCATGCAAACCGAACAGGACCCGACGATGGAGCTCTCTAAGGTCTCGATGGACCTCACCGTGCTCCACTGCCCCTTGTGCCTCCGCCCCTTGACGCCTCCAATCTATGAGGTTCGAATACACCTCGTCCGTTCGGCTGATTGAGCAAGGTGCATGTTTCTTGATTGATGTGCTGTTCGATTGATTTCTACAGTGCAAGGGAGGGCACCTGGACTGCGCGGACTGCCGTGTCGAGCGCCCCAGGAACCAGCGGCAGTGCCAGAAGTGCGAGCGCGGCGGTGGCTTCGACATGCGGAACACGCCGGTGGACTCCGTCCTTTCGTCGGTGAGGGTGGAGTGCCCGCACGAAGGCTGTGGGCTCTACGTCACTTACCACAAGCTCGCCGATCACCAGAGCGTGTGTCCGCTCGCGCCACCGCAAATGCCGTGCCCATCTACGGCCACGAAGGCCCACCGCCGCGCTCTACCACAACATCAAGACCGCGCATCCCATGCCCGTGCGGGATCGATCTGACGGCAAGGTGCTCCAGCTGCAAGTGCCACTATCGGAGCCACGGCTCTTGCTGTTCGCGGAGGAGGACCACCGCGCGTTTTTCTTGGTCGGCGGCGTGCTCGACATCGGCGCGCCTATCGCCGTGTCGCCCGTGACGCATCAGAGCGGGCGTCCCTCCGCCGACATTACGTGGCCAAGCTGTGGGCGAACGGCCACGGGGAGCCCGAAGGCACGACCGACGCCTGGCCGAGGTGGAAATGGAGGTGACAAGCAGCAAGGATCCCATGACGCCGACATGCAGGAGCTGACCTTCTTGACAGTTCCGCCCAAGCTGCTGGCCGGGGCTAAGCTTGTGTCCCTCGACATTCAGATTGAGAAGCTCACGTCCTAAATGTTTCTACAGTGCCTTCTGTTTATCTTAGTAATATGCTAATATGGGGATTACCTTGGTCTACTTTAGCTTAAGAAATGGTGGGTTTTGGTGGCGATGCAGCAATTACTTCGACATTAGATTAGTAATTTCTAACAGTCGAACGGATATTTTGTGTCTGTTGGATATAAAGTTCCTTTTGGTAAGAAGTACTACTTTTCAACAAAATGGATAAAAGGAGATGTATGTAGACGTATTTTAGTTCTAGATACGTCCCTTTTTATCAATTTTGATGACAAGCACTCCCTCCATTCCACAATACATGCCTTCCATTTGTCAAAATATAGATGTATCTAGACATGTTTTAGTATATAGGTACATCCATGATAGAGCCAATCGAATGGTTGAGAACACTACAATTCGTAGCTACAGATGCGTGTGTGACTCCCAGATGCAGAGGCCGGGGGTCATCATCCTCCTTTTCGAGAAAAACAGACGCGTGTGTGAGAGGACGAGTGCGTGCGTGCACCTCTTCTCTTCCTGTATAACGTACTACTAAACTCAGAGTACAAGTTTTTGTGGGTGGCACGATGGTGCGTGCGAGAAGTCCCGAGAGATAGGTTTAATGCGTCTGAAAAAAGACTAGCCTAGGCTCGCCACGCGGCTATTCCTGTCGAATGCCCCATTAACCGTAAGATATGTATACAACGGTGCCGCTTATTGCACGCATACGCAAAGATTCTCCTTTCCGGTTTATAGGGCTTAATTCAAATATCTCACCAACCAAGATGGTGAGTGGTGGAATATTTTTGTAGTTTGCAAAAGCACCTAATTAATGCTCTTGTTTTTCTCAAAAATTATGTTTATCAATGCATTAATTGCAATGCATGCATGCATAAAGTACATGCATTGGTGAATTTTCTCTTAATACTTGCATGCAATGATTTAATGCACCTTGGAATCTGAACATGTGTTGGGGAACAACCAAATTGAGCCTTATAAAATGGAAAAACTAAAATTTCGAGATAAGCCCTATAAAACCGGAAAGGAGGGAGTACAAAAAGAAGTACTCCATCCGAGAATAGTGCCGCACTTCGAAACTAGAACCGTCAATAAATTTTGAGCTTATGCCTCGTCACATTCCAAATTACTCCACGCTATATTGAATTGCAAACATGTTCACACCGATCACAAACTAAACGGTTTCCCACTTAGGAGTGTATTAGTACCACGCTATATTGAATTGCAAACCTGTTCACACCGATCACAACCTAAACAGTTTCCCACTTAGGAGCGTATTAGTACTCGGTTATAAATACTAGTATGCCAAGATGACTGCACATTCCTCCTCAACTCCTCATCCACAAAAACAAACAAGTCATTCAGCATCCTTCCCTTGCGTCTGCCATGGCCAGCCTGAGTTCTGGGTCGAGAGATTGCCACCAGGGAGAGGCGAGCATGGAAGCGGAAGCACGAGAGATGTCCCACCTTGCTGCGAGAGCAGCCGACATGTCCCTCCGCGCGGAAGTAGCAAAGACAGAGGTCCCTTGGCCACTGGCCGATGCAGCAGACTGATGCGGCCGCTGCATAGCAGAGATGTCCCGCCGTGCATACGAATGCAGCAGAGATGTCCCATCAGCGCCGGGCGTTCGGGAAAATTTCTCGCGGGCAGGCGACGACTGTTACAGGCGCATGCATGCGATCGTCCATAGCCAGATGGATCAGATCTCCGGCTGTGCGAGGTTGCAGGACGACATGAAAGCCTCGTTTGAACAGGCTATCGGCGTACTAAGGGAGGGCAATGAGAGGCTCCGGGCCGAGCACGACCTGCTGAGGGAGAAGATCGTCTGAAGTGCAGACCAGCAGGAGGAGACCAGTGCTTTGTTGAAGAGGACCGACGTCATCGTCAAGAAACTTATGGATGAGAATGACATGCTCTGCAACGAGCGCCAAAGGCTGGTGGAGGAATCCATGGATGTTCTCAAGCAGCGTATTGAGGACACGAAAGAGCTCATCGCCGCTCGCCGCGGAGACTAGTTCCCGCGACTGCAAAGAACACATCAAGAAAGTAGATATCGTGAGCCGGATCCTTGTCTTCCTTCTTCTTTTGCCCTTGTGTATTTCGGGCGTAGCCGCATGTGGCTTTTTAATTATCTTTCTAATTATGTAAGACAATTAATCGTCCTTATCTTTCTGTGGAAGATCAATGTTGCGAGGCTGGAATGAAGAAAACTCTTGCTGTGGCGACCCTGGTGTTGATGTTCTTCTAGTTGCTGCTGGGCTTCCTTCAGTTTCCTAGTTTCTTTGGATGTAATAATCGGTTTAGGATGTGGATTGTGTCGTGGGTTGTGAAATGTTGGGTTCTAGCGCGGATGTTTGGCCTTTGTTGGCCTCTTGGGATGTTGCGATTTCAATCCGGTAGATTTTAGTCCTTCATGTTAGGCTGGAGTTGTGCCGAACTTCTTGTGAATTGTGGTGGTTTTCAGTAATGAAAATCAGAAGGGGCAAGCCCTTCTTTGATAATAAAAAATTAATCGTCCTTATATATCCATCAGTCTTGCTATAAGTCGCAGTAGATGCTATATAGGTCTGTCAGATCTTACATCAAGATCCGTGCTTTCAGATTTTCTTTTCTCTCTCTTAAATCTCAGTTGAGTGAGACATAGCCACGCCATTAAATAGAGGCTCGGACGCCATTAATGGAGACCTTGGGAGAGAGGTGGACGACAGATGGAGGTCAAAGGGCTCTCCTCCCGATAAGCACGCGCAGGGGTCTGATCGCACGCCTCTCGTACTCAAATAGCTACCCTGCACGTCCCCTCCTAGCTAATAAAAAAAGGGGACGCGTGGCGGCACGTAAATGGTACTAGTAAGTAGAACACCCACGGTTTCAATAATACTTGTGTTTCCGATTGTAACGTGACAACACTTGTTCCAAAATGACTTTGTTGATTGTTAATGTGTGCGCCCTCGCAAATCGGACTACAAATTTACCACAACATGTTGGTGCCATGTCATGGCACCAAGCCAAGTTTCATTATTTTCATGCGTGTTTTGGATTTACAGGAATTAAAAACTAAGTTTCTCAATGTTTCCAACCCAGCCACGACGCCTTAATTTTGAATTTCATTCCCATTTCTTGCATGGAACCTATAAATTTACCCGAGGACACACATGTGATTTTTCAACCAACTTTGGTGCACTGGAACATGTGCTTGTATTTCAAATTTGAATTATACACACAAAGATGACACGTTCCCTCCCCGAACCACGAGCCTTCTTGAGAGAAGCTCCGATTTGCAAGAAGCTTATACCGAAATTTGTTCCTATTCGGCCAAATTTTTTTACCACGGCATGGTACTACCATGACATGACACCATGCCAAGTTTCATGATTTTAAAACCAAGTTTCTCAATGTTCTCAATCGAGCCACGATGCCCAGATGTTTGAATTTTATTCTCATTTTTGCATGGGACCTACTCCTCCTTCCATCTATATAGGGCCTAATGTGTTTTTCAAGACAGCCTTTGACTATTGACAAGATTAATAGCACATCAGATGTATACTATGAAAATTATATTATTGGAAGCTCCTTTGACATACAAATTTGAAGGAATGGTTTGTGTAAGTTGCATGTCATATATTATTGCTCTAACGTTTGGTCAAAGTTAGCCTCGAAAAACGCATTAGGACCTATATAGATGGAAGGAGGGATTAGAAATTCACCCGAGGACACAAATGTGATTTTTCAACCAACTTTGGTGCACGGAGCATGTGCTTGTAGTTCAAATTTGAATTATGCACATTAAATGACCAAAAACTCAATTAATGTGTAAATAAGGCCAAACAAAGCCAGAATAATTCCAAAATTTAACAGGGCACTCATGTAGTTATATGTTGCCTTTGTAAATAAACTCAAGGGGGACAACGTATATCGTTCACACTAAAAGGTGGCACATTCCCTCTCAGAACCACGAGCCTTCTTGAGAGAAGCTTCGGTTTGCAAGAAGCTTATAACAAAATCTGTTCCTATTCAGCCATTTTTTTACCACAACATGGTAGTACCATGACATGACATCCATGCCAAGTTTCATGATTTTCAGACGTGTTTTGGATTTACAAGAATTTTAAAACCAAGTTTCTCAATGTTCTCGGCCAAGCCACGATGCCCAGATGTTTTAATTTTATTCTCATTTCTTGCATGGGACCTACAAATTCACCCGAGACCACAAATGTGATTTTCAACCAACTTTGGTGCACGAGAGCATGTGCTTGTAGTTCAAATTTGACTTATGCACATTAAATGACCAGAAACTCAATTAATGTATAAAAAAGACAAATGAACCCGGAATAATTCCAAAATTTAACAGGGCACTAATGTAGTTCTATGTTGCCTTTGTTAAGAAACTCAAGGGGGGGGGCAGCGTATATCGTTTCACACTCAAAGGTGGCATGTTCCCTCTTAGAACCACGAGCTTCCAAATCGGCCCAACTTTTACCACAACATGTTAGTGCCATGACATGACACCATGCCAAGTTTCATGATTTCCAAAGTAGTTTTGGATTTACATGAATTTAAAATCAAAGTTTCTCGATGTTCTCGGCCGAGTCATGACGCCCAGATGTTTGAATTTCATTCTCATTTCTTCCATGGGACCTAGAAATTCAACCAAGGACACACATGTGATTTTTCAACCCACTTTGGTGCACCGGAGCATGTGCATGCAATTCATATTTAGATTATGCACATTAAAAGTCCAGAAACTCAATTAATTTATAAAAAGGCCAAATGAACGCGAAATAATTCCAAAATTTAACAGGGCACTCATATAGTTCTATGTTGCCTCTGTAAATAAAATCAGGGGGAGGCAGCGTATATCGTTTCGCACACAAAGGTGACATGTTCCCTCTCAGAACCACGAGGCTTGTTGAGACAATCTCCGGTTTTGCAAGAGGCTTATACCAAAACTTGTCCCAATTCAGCCAAAAATTATACATATGAAAACAGGGTTTAGATTATCCCAAACATCTCGCTACCTAGACCAATAATGTACTATGATTTGAATTCAACATAAAATGGATACAAGTATTTGAATTGGAGAGCGTATGGTACATGTAGTTCACAAGTGAAATATGATTACTGCTATATGTATGTTTTTTTATCAAGATAATATTTAAATTATTGTATAACTTGACAACAATCGTATTCAAATAAGGAAAATTGATTCAAATTTAGTCCATATGGTAGACGACAATATATATGTTCACATGGTGGAGTAAAATGTTCATATATGATGGAGATCAAAATGTACGACTACATCAATTATAAACCACAAGGTCACCTAACGATATATTCGAATTCAACATAACATGGATTCAAAAATTGAAATTCGAGATCATGGCATCTGTAATCATATAAAAAGGGACATTACTCTTTCTTTGGTGGGAATTGATTTGTTTTTTGTTCTTGTTGAGGGAAGTGCGAATCGATTTGGTACTGTGCAGGGTAATCTTGTTCTCCCGATATTTTTACATTTTCTTGTAGTTTTTTCAATGGCATCTATAGCAATATAGTAAAAGGGGACATGACTCTCTTGTGTCTTGTATGAATTGTTTTTTTACACGTTAAGTTTGTTCTGCCGAACAAGGAATCCGCACCTTGTTATCCCAAAATTTTCAAGCTCGAGTATCTTTTGTCTCACCTGCTTTGAAACTTTCGCTTCTTCAAGCCGCGCTGCGCCTTGTTATCCCAAAATTTGGACGCGCGCGAGAACTCCCTCCTCATCCGAAATCGCTCCCGCAGCCTGCATAATACGAAATCCCCTTCTACCCCTCGGCTAGAAATAAAGCTCCATGTCGCGGTGTCAAAACCGTGGGGGTACGTTCAGAATTTACCCTACATTTCGGACAAGCGTCCGTAAGCTTGGCTCCCCCTCCCCCCCACCATTCGTGCACCGAGGCCGCCAAAACCCCCCAAACCCCACCCACCACCGTCGGCCACCCCACCCCCCCCCCGCCCGAGACTCTTCCCCGACTACGTCGTCCACCGCAACAGCTCGTCGTCCCTCAACCACCGCACCGGATGAGGATCCGTTGTCGATCTGGTCGTCCCGCCGGATCAGCCGCCCCGTCCTCCACCTCCAAGGAGCTTCCCCGACGTTCGCCTCGGCTATCGCGCCACCTCAATCCCCACAGCACCGTCTTGACCTGCCCCACCGGAACCGCAGCACCCTCACCAATTCCTCCGATGAAGCCGAGGCCAACTCGGCGCCACCAAGGAGGTTCTGCACTCACCGCTGCATTTTATCTTTTATTCGATCTCACGGGGCTGCCGGTGCTCGATACCGAGCAGACATGGCGTGTCTCCATCGACGGCGCCGTTGCTGGCCACACCACCCACGGCGTCTCTCCCCCATGTCGTTGCTTCCTCGGCGGCGACTTCCACAACGGCAATAGCTGCAGCTGCTCCGGCTCTCGCTAGCGTTGTGGCTCTGTTCTTGCTGTCGGTCGCGCTGCTGCACTGCTCCTGCTTTCGTTCGTGCTGCTGCTCTGCTCTTGCTCTCGCTTGCTCTGCTGTTGATGTTGCACGACCTCCGGCAGCTATAGGAGTTGCTGCTTTAGCACTCGCTCGTGGTGCTACTGCACGACTTGCTCTCTGCTAGTGCGTTCCTCGCCGGCTGCCCGCTGATTTAGATCATCGCTTCTCTGCTATTAGTGCTCGAACGCCCTAAACATCTATTGCAATGCTCTGTTACTAGTTCAATCAGTTTTGATAGTAAAATTCAGTTTCGACTGTGAAGTTCATTTTCTTCAGTTAAGGTCGGAGTGAACAGTACTTACAACATCTGTCGGAGCGGCCGTGGCGCGGCTGATGCGTTTTACATCTAGTACTTTTTGGTGATGTATTTTACATCATCTATTGCAGATGATATTAGGGTCCCACTTTAGATTAACGTTGTCTGTCTTGTCATGCTTCAGCCTCGTCGCCAGACACCTTAAGCGGAGCTGCTCGGACGATTTAAACCGTCCCATCACAATGAGCAGTACCCTCGGCGCCGTTTCCAGAGGCCTCAGATCTTCTTCCCCACCTCCGACAGTCACAACAGCATCATCACCATCCTGCATGTCCAACCCAATGATGCTGAGGTCGACAAGGCTATGCCAAAGAGGTTGTACACTCGTCGCATCACTTTCTTTCTCCATTCCTCTATTCTTCCAATTCATGTGAGCCAAACACCCAGGTTGACTGAAATCCTATGTTTCCAAATGCTCTATTTTGCACGTGCATTCCTATCCTATTCATGTCTTTTTCCTGTCCCTGTGTTTATAGAATCCTCCAATTCTAAGGAGCCCTTACAGATTTACTTCATTTTCAGATAGGCATCAAAGAAAACTCTGTGTGTTATGTCATGCTCCTGCCGTGCCGTCATCCACCCCACCTGAGGTGCACCATCGATAGAAGCGTTCACTGTAGCAGAGATCCCCCTTGCAAACTTCCTTTCACCGCCTCAGATCATCTTCCCCGTTGCCGGCAGCCACGCCAACTGCATTACCATCATTGACTGAGCAGATGAACCTGAGGACTACACGGTTCCGGAAGAGAGGTCGCAGTCTTTCGTGTTTGCTTACGTTATACATCGGTTATTATTACCTGCTACTTTATTGTTCAATCTTGAGTTTTGAATTGCCCATGGGTCTCATATCGAGCCAGCAACGAATAGTATTTGTCTACTATCTGGTTCATCTAGGGTCTTCTGTGTGGTTCATGTTGGGTGGTCAACAAACAATAGTTGATCCGTTGTCTATCTTTTTAAACTGAAGCTATAATCTACCTGCTATAATTAGTTTTGGATCCATCCACTCGTTTGCTACCATCAGTCTTGATTTTTGCATGCACCCCTTAGGCCTTACAAAATCTAACTATTTTTTATTATGCATGTCAGATATTGTACACAATCGTACTGAACATGTAGAGAAAAAGAGAAGACCGTTGCGTCCGAATATAATGTCATTCATACACCGCTCCATGGTTGGCGAAGTTCCCCCCCTCCTGCATTTCCAGATTGTATTCTAGAGGAAGATAACTGTTCAGATGGAGATTCGGAAGGAGCCGACCACGCCTGTTTACCACCTGAGGTGTTTGCTCTAATCGGCATCTTGATGTTGGTCATATCATGCATATGGCGCCTTGCATTGCTTACATTATACATCTTATATGTCATCAGCTTGGTTTAGATTTGCTTTATGTGAATGCCACCTGTTTGGTTTCTATATCATGCTCCCACCATTCCTAAATATTTGTCTTTTTAGAGATTTCAACAAGTGACTATCAAAGGAACAAAATGAGTGAATCTACACTCTAAAATATACATCCGTATGTGGTAGTCCATTTGAAATCTCTAAAAAGACAAATATCTAGGAACGGAGGGAGTATATGGGAATTATGCAATGCCATCTTCTTTAGCCAGGCATCATATACGTGAATCATGCAATGCCATCCTGTTTAGCCAGTCATCGTATATGTGAATTGTATCGTGCCATTTTTTTCCATAATGTATTCCATTTGTCAACAATGTGTATATATTCATCTACTCTTCCTGTGCATCAGCCATTTGAGTCGGTCATGGGAAAATCTGGAGTGAAAACAAGGTCTTCTGAGCAGTCAGTGCTACCTGTCGATGCAGATTTCTTGCTGGTTACAGATAGCTCCTCAGAGGAGGATTCAGAGAGAGATGACCAGTTGTATCCCCCCCCCGAGGTGCATGCTCTAACTTGGCTGGGTTATATTGCTCATATCATGCATATGGTGTCTTGCGTTGCCATGCCATCTGCTTAGATTAGACATGCTTTGTGTGAATGCCTCCTGCTTGCTTTCTATATCAGATATGTGAATTATGCAATGCCATGTTTTTCAGCCATTATCATATATGTGAATTATGCAATCGCCATGGAGCCGGCATCATATATGTGAATTATCTCATGCCATCTTTTTTCATTACATATTCCATTTGTCGACAATCTGTATATTGAACTACTCGTCATGTGTATCAGCCATTTGAGCTGTTATGAAAAAATGGAGTGAAAACAAGGTCTTGAGTGCAATGGTACCTGTTGAAGCATATATCTCGATGGTTACAGGGAGCTCCTCAGAGGAGGATTGAGAGACAGATGACCAGACCTATATCACACCTGAGGTGTATGCTCTAAGTTGCAATGTTTATATTTCTCATATGATGCATATGGTGTCTTGCATTGCTTAGTTTAGACATCATATGCACAATATTGAATTCTATCTGCTTAGTTTAGAGATCATACATGCGAGTGCCAGCTGCTTAGTATATAAATCAATTATGTCAATTATATCATGCCATCCTGTATACTTAGACAACTGTATGTGAATTATTTCATCCCAACCTATTTTAGAAAGACATCATATAGTTTTGTCATGTCATCCTGTTTAGGTACTCATCATATGTTGAATTATGCCATTATATCCTGTTAAGTTATCCATCATATATCTGAAACTGTGTCATGCTATCCTGTTTAGTTAGCCATCATATATGTGAAATTGTGTCATGTTGTCCTGTTTGGTTAGACAACATATATGTGAATTACCACATCTGTCTATCATACAATGTCTGTACATTCAATTTCTTTTCTTGTTTATCAGCAAAAACCCGTTCTTCACAAAAGGCAGTGCTACCCGTCAATGCAGATAGAACCATGGTTGTACTGTCCCACAAACTAGCCCCACCACACATGATCAAGACTCTTCCAGATTGCACACTTACACCGTTGGGCAGAGAACCAGCTACAACCCATCTAACCACAACCCCAGTGGATAGTAACCCACTTATAGTTGACAAAGCACCATGTCCACCATAGGGTACCCCCACACGAGCAGTTTGTAAAGCTACTGCAGTGCCCAAAGCACGAAGACCACCACAGCTAACCCAAACTCCACATTTAAAGCAGAAGAGCAAGCTGTTCTCGTGTCGATTCCGTAGCTATGGTCCATACTCCTTTCTTTGTTGCATCTTTGTATTTACTCATACCAACTACTTTCGAATGTGAAGGATCCAATTGAAACTCCAATGGCGCAACAGGTATGTTTTAAACCTATTTCTTTAACTGGATGGCTGTTCTAACTTCTTGCTCTATGTTGATTTTAGTTTAAGTTGTATAAACAGTTATGTTCTCATGTGATGCACATTACAAGTGCTGCCAATGTTGTGTAGTTTCTCACACTTATATTCTGTCTATCTTCTTTGTGTCTTAAAATTATATGAGTTGAACTGTGTCTCTATCTTGATTAGGGAACATAAACTAGAATGATATGGACAATACAGTGACCATAGTACATAGATATATGTTTGTTTCATGTTGTTATCATGTCCACCTTACTACTGAACCGGTTTACCAAAATGAGTTTGGTATACTACAAGTTAAACCTGTAATGTGTCTGCTTGTTTCTCTTGTAGTATGCAAACAGAATATTGGAGAAGAGCACCCCACTATGCAATGGTAGAGAAAGTAATGCAGATAAGGTTCAAGATAGTGAGACAACCATGTTGGTCTCCAAGAAAGGTGATAAAAACGATCTTGTAGACAGTGAGAAAACCCCATAGTCCTGCGTTGATGTAGTGTTCGAGTTACTGGCCAGTACCGCTGGCACAAGCTCTTTGAACTCGCTGCCTGAATCACTTCGGCTTCTTCAGTCTCAGCTACAAGCTGAAAGGCATCGATCAAGCTGTCTGCGGCAAGAAGTCAAGGGTGAGGAAGTCCGTGCAGAATTCAGATGCGTACTTTCTTGTGCAATGTGACAATATTTGGAGGATTTAAGCGCCAAACAAGAGTAAGTTAATAAGCTTGCTAAGCATCTTGCCAACATTATGGGTACCTGTGATATTGTTTCTTGAACTCTTACGAAGTGGTTTAAGTTACGGACTTGTTTTGTTGCAGCGTTTATATGCCGCTTTGTTCCCTATATTTGCACCGGTGGCGAACTTTGATGCCGATGGATGTAATATGTGTAATAGCCGTGATAGCCTAGCATAAGTTGCTTGCTCATTTATTTCCTTGTTGTCTTGTTTATTTGTTTGCTTGTAGTCAGTGCAGTTCTTTTTCCGCGGTTTACTAGTGGCTGCAATAACCTATTTTTTAAAACTAGGCCGCAATAACCATGGGCTAATATTTACTGTAGTGACCTTTGGGCCTCCTACGGGCCGTAGAAAAGTGGGACTTCTATGGGTCAGAGAAATAGTAGGCCTTCTACGGGTCAGAGAAACAATGGGCCTTCTACGGGCCGTAGAAACAATGGGCCTTCTACGGGCCGTATCATCAATGGGCCTTATACAGGCCGTGTGATCGATTGGCCAAACATGGGCCAATAACAGGCCGCATTATGGCCGTAAACGGCCTAGAGTTGGAATCGTCCGTTCATGGGCCGGCCATAACGTGCCATCGTTAATAGGCCGTATTTGATGACGCTATGAAAACGGCCCAATGTATTAACGGACCACAAATGGGCCGACTGTAACCACGGGCTGAATTTGGCCCACAAGCGAAGATAGCGAACGGGCCGTAAGTAAACAAATCGGAAATGAGCCCAAGAATAAATGGGCTCGAGAAGGCGAAAGATAACATGGGCTGAAGCGGCCCAATGGAATAACGGGCCGTTAATGGGTATAAAGTTATACCTTTGTTCATTACGGGCCGATTTCACCACGGGCCATTAATGGGTGTAAAGTGATACCTTTGTTCATTACGGGCCGCTTTCACCACGGGCCGTTAATAGGCCAAGAGTTACATAGGGCCTCATATGGGCTGAAAAGGCGTCATGGGCCATACATGGGCCAAAAGTGAAAACGGGCTGGAATCATATTGGATGGCCCGGATGACGCTCTGAGGCCTAATTTGGATAGGGCGTAACGGGCCTTGGGTTAGCGGGCTGTAAATGCGCTATATGCGAACAAGCCGTTAACAGGCTTTCCATGGGCCGGCCCGCCACCTTTTGACCAAGTCAAACGGGCCGGCCTTTTCACAGGAATGGGCCTCTGTTGGGCCATGCCACGTGTCGACGCATCATAGGCGCCTATCTTACCCACTGACGAGCTGACACCTGTTTCGTCCGGCCAATAAGAATTTTACACGTGGAAATTTCCCATTGGTCGGGGCTGTTAACGGGTTATCGGATCCAAAACCCGACCCGATAGATTAACGATGTTCCGTTATGGTGGATGCCATGTGTCGGTCACCCTTGACGAAAGCACTTCTGTGACGCGCGATTTATCGTCATGGAAGTGGACACTTCCGTGATGATAATTTTGGTAATGTCATGGAACACTTCTCTGACGGACAGTATGACTATCTTGATTCTGTCATAAATTTGTCATGGATGTACATGCATGACAAAAAACGCGACCTACTGTGACAAACACGTATCATCACGGAAGTGTATTTTTTTGTAGTGAAGTCATGGATCCCCCCTCCCATTGCCTCCTTTTCGCCATTCGAATCCCAGGCCGCCATAACCTCTTTGCTCCAGCCGCGAAACCCCACCCTCCTCCATTTGCCACCTCACCGCTGCCCAGCTGGAGCCTCTTCCCCGACGACGTCGTCCACCGCAACAGCTCGACGTCCCTCATCCACCTCCTCGGATGAGGATCTCATCCATCTCGTCGTCCTGCCGGTTCAGCCGTCCCATCCTCCACCTCCAAGGAGCTGCTCTGACAATCGCCTCGTCTATCACGACTGCTCCATCCCCACAGCGCCGCCTTAACCTGCTCCACCGGAACTGCAGCATCCCCACCGATTCCTCGGACGAAGCCGAGGCCTACTCAGCGCCACCAAAGAGGTTGTACACTCATTGCATCGCACCTTCTCCTTAACTCGACCTCCCGGCGCCGACGGTGCTCCATCCCGCACCCCCATGGCGCGACTACCTCGAAGCCGGCGCCACGGGTGACATCTCCATGACGGCTGTCCCCTAGTGCGAGGCCCCTTCGGTGGCAGCATCCATACCAGCCGGATCTGTTGCTACTCCTCTGCCTCTCGTTCGCTCGCCGCTAGCTTCTTTGCTCGGCTCTTGCTCTCTCACTCGCGTTCTTTCTGCTGCTCGGCTCTCGCTTCATTTCTTGTTGCTGCTCTTCCCCTTGTTCGTCTTCTTTGCTCTGCTCGGTTAGCTACGTTTGATCGTTGAATCAACTTTTGGGTCTATCAATTTCCGGAGGGTGGGGGGCTCACGGTTAAGGAAGAACCACCTCTGACAAGGAGGGGGCTCACGGAGAGGTACCCCACTATCTATCTTAGGGTTCAGGGTGGGGGCAGTGATCGCCGGTGGTGGGAGGGCACGGTGGTGGGGCGGTGGCGTGGGGATCGCCAGAGAAAAATCTTGGCGCGGCGGGCCTAGAGGGCTAGCCGAGGCGGCGGCGGACCGGCGTTGGGGAGTGGTTTCAGCAAGGCCGAGGCGGCGCTGAGCATCGGCTGTCATGGCGGCGGGGCCGCAGCGGTTCGGCCGGTGGTGGCTCGCGGCTCAGGGAGTGGAGGTTCAAGATGAACTACAGATCCTCCCTAAATTACATGTGAAGTGCCTGTTTGCTACCATTGCATTCAGTTTCAACAGTAACATTCAGATTCCACAGTAAATTTTAGTTTCGACAGTTAAGTTCAGAGTCAACAGTTTTTACCTCATCTGTTGTAGTCAAGTGTTTTTTGGTGATGTAAATTTTACAACTATCACTTTTTGGTAATGTATTTTACATCATCTATTGGAGATGCTATTAGAATTCCACTTGAGATTAACGATGTCTGTCTTGTACTGCTTCAGCCTCGACGTCTTATGGCTCGCTCGAGCTGCACCAACGATGGAACCATCTAGCACAAAAGAGCAGTGCTCTGGACGCTGTCTACAGATTCCTCAGATCTTCCTCCACACCTCCGACAACCACCTCTGCCTCAACTTCTTCAATAACCAACCCAATGATTGTCGAGGTCGACACGGCTACGGCAAAGAGGTTGTGAACTTGTCGCATCACTTATTACTCTACATTCATGTCGATCCATTAGGGCTATTTTGGTTCAAATGAAAAACTGAAGGAAAAACATAGCAATAGGAAATTTTCCTATGGCGTTCTACTATTCAATTATTCATGCATTTTGTTGAAAGGAATGGATCAAAACATCTACCTGGACCTACTGCATTAGTGGCAGAATAACATTCTAACTGTACATGCTTTCATATGGTTTTAGTTTAATTTGGCCATGTTTCTTTGCATTCCTATGCTCTTCCAATTCCTGTTAACCAAACACCCAAGTTGACAGAAATCCTGTGTTTATAAATGCTCTGTTTCCCACATGCATTCCTATCATATTCTGGTGTTTTCCTATCCCTGCTTCTTTAGAACCCTGCAAGCCAAAGGAGCCCTTACAGAATTACTTCATTTACAGGTAGGTGTCAAAGAAAACTTTGTGTGGTTTGTCCTGCTCCTGCCGCGACGTCGTCCACCTCACGAGAGCTGCTCCATCGGCAGAAGCATCCACTGAACCAGACATCACGACTCCTGGCCGTATTTCACCGCCTCAGATCTCCTTCCTTGCCACCGGCACCCACCACAACAGCATCACCATCATTGACTCAGCAGATGAACCTGAGGAGTACACGTGTCCACAAGAGAGGTCTCACTCTTTTGTTTCTGCTTATGTTATGCATTGCTTAATATTACCTGCTACTTTATCGTCCTGTTCACCTCTTAGACTCCAAGTCAGGTCCAAATTAATGTTCAAACTTGAGTTTTAAAATTAGTTGTGGGGCACATATTGAGGCAACAATGAATAGTATCTCTGTCTAATATCTGGTTCACATAGGGTATGCCTATGTTGTTCATCTTGGTTGGGAAACAAATAGTAAAGCAATCATCATCTGTCATTTTATTAAATTAAAGCAATCATCAGCATGCTATCATTATTTTTGGATCCATCCACTGGTTGTTACCATCACTCTAGATTTCTGCATGCTCTCCTGACATAATCTCACTATATTTTTTCGTATGCATGTCAGATATTGTACACAGTCATGCTGAACATGTAGAGAAAAAGAGAAGAGTTTTGTGCGGCAATACAATGCCATGCAGACATCGCTCCATGGTGGGTTCAATGGCAAACCCTCCCCCTCTCCAGATTGTAATCCAGAGGAAGATATTTGTTCTTAGGTGGATTCAGACGCAACTGACCACTCCTATTTACCCCCCAAGGTGTTTGCTCTAACTTGGCATGATGATGTTAGTCATATCATGCATATGTTGTCTTGCAGTGCCTACTTTCGACATCATATATGTCATCTGCTTAGTTTAGACATGTTCTGTAATGCCACCTGTTTAGTTTCTATATCATATATGGAAATTATGCAGTCCCATGTCTTTTAGCCAGCTGTAATATATGTGAAATATGCAATGCCATCCTGTTTAACCAGGCATCATATATTTGAATGATATCTTGCCCATCCTTTTCTTCATTACATTTCCATTTGTCAACTATGTTTGTACATTAAACTACTTTTCCTGTGAATCACCCATTTGAGTAGGTGATGGAAAAAAAACTGGAGTGAAAACAAGGCCTTCAGAGCAGACATTGCTACCTGTCGAAGCAGATCTCTTGCTGGGTCCCGATAGCTCCTCAGAGATGGATTCAGAGACAGATGACCAGTCCTATTCCCCCACCAAGGTGTATATTCTAACTTGGCACGGTTATACTGCTCATATCATGCATATGGTGTCTTGCATTGCATAGTTTAGACATCATATACACAACATTTAACACCATGTTCTTAGTTCAGACATCATATATGCGAATGCCCTCTGCTTAGCATGTAAATCACACACTGGTACGCGTCGGTCCTAAACAAATGGTTTTTAACCCCTTTCCGCGACGGCATTCGGAATTGTCGCCAAGTGAGTGTGGGCGATAGGGGGGTCCTTCCCACACGACCCAGAAACAGTTGGGGATATGCCCTCCTGGCACACACGCTCGGCAAAATGAGGTCATGCGCGACCGGCGAGCACTCAAATACAGAAATACATACAATAGTGCTAAAAAAATAAAATTATACAGGCGAAATCATTTTCGGTCGTAAGTACATCCCACACAGTCAGTCACCACTAAACGTTTCCGTTCGTATATACATCCCACACAGTCACTACAAGGAAAACGTTTGCGCAAGGTGGCGTAACACAAACAATTTTGAAGAGAATGTCGTGTGTGATTGTTAATTGATCCAGCATGGTTTATTCCTAGAAACTGTGTGTGTTGCCTAAGGTCATCGCCCACGGTGTTTTCTCATTAACCATTTGCAATAGGAAAACCCAATTAGCGGGGTAATTGCCCTATTATTAATAATCCATTTACTAATCTAATTGACATTCATATTAAGCACATAATATATTCCATTCCCATATTAAGGAAGTAGGATTTCATAATTGAAATACATCATAGTACAACATGATATAGCTTCAGCACTCAGCCACCCCATTACACAACTACACCAGCAGCAAGTTTCACATGCAACATCTAGAACCTTTCAAAATTAGCATCATAGACGGTACATAGAGAGATGCATCTCATCTGGAAAACTGCTGAAGCGGAAGGCGAATATTGAGCCTTCATTCATGTTGAAGGTCTTTGCAACTTTAGGCTGGTGCCTGTGGATGATTAACTGTCCATCCTTCGACCTCTTCAGGAACACTTTCCTCGCCTCCTGAGCACAGAGGTGGTTTGAGAGGTAATCATCAGTGAAGCCTGAAAACAAGGATGTGCATAAATATCTTCTCTATATTGGAAATGGGGCAAAGGAATACAAAAAGGCAAGGTATAATAGTTAGTACCATCTTGTAAACCTCAGTGCTTCCCATTATTTCCTTGCAACACATATAAGGTAGTTAGTCATCAGGTTAAGTAAGGGTTCGCATGCTATCAGTAAAATATGTTGATGAAAAATAAACACATTGTAGATTCATCAGATTAATTCAAGCCACATGGAAAACCCATTTATCCAAACCAAGCATGATTAAGAACTAGGAAATATAGCACTTGTATATGTTTCTCATGTATTAAGTGCAGCCAAATTCGATTTATTCCTCACATGGTATACAATAACAGAATGCAGCCACAACAATTGAACACCGCATTGCAGAATTGAACTAAGCAGTTAACTAAACACCACAACAAATGAACCAAACATTAACTAAACACCACATTGCACAATATAACATACTCCTAATAGAAGATCAGACAGTTAACCAAACCAAGCATGCTTAACAACTTGGAAATATAGCAATTGTATTTGTTTCTCATGTATTTAGTATAGCCAAATTTGATTTATTCCTCACATGGTATACAATAACAGAATGCAGCCACAACAATTGAACATCGCATTGCAGAATTGAACCAAGCAGTTAACTAAACACCACAACAAATGAACTAAACGTTAATTGAGCACCACATTGCACAATATAACATACTCCTAACAGAAGATCAGACAGTTAACCAAACCAAGCATGCTTAACAACTTGGAAATATAGCAATTGTATTTGTATCTCATGTATTTAGTACAACCAAATTCGATTTATTCCTCACATGGTATACAATAACAGAATGGAGCCACAACAATTGAACATCACATTGTAGAATTGAACCAAGCAGTTAACTAAACACCACAACAAGTGAACCAAGCCACAACAAATGAACCAAGCAGTACTAAACACCAATTGAACAATATAACATACTCCTAATAGAAGATCAGACAGTTAACCAAACCAAGCATGCTTAACAACTTGGAAATATTGCACCCTGAAGAATTGAACATCACATTTGCAGAATTTGACAAAGCAGCTAATTGAACACCACATTACATGACATATAGGACATATACACTACAGCAGAAGATTGCATGGTAAAAGTAGATAGCACAATTCACTAGAATTTGTTAAGGAAAGGCAGTAGCTAGCAAACTGAACATCGGTCCTTATAGTGAGCTAATAAGACAAGCTACTCCTCATTGTCGGAGATATCAATGAACATTGGATCCTTGGACATGGAAGAGGGTGAGGCCTCCACATCGTGGGTGCCCTCGTTGTAGTTGTGAGTTGCCTGAGCCGCTCCGGGCACCAACCTGCTGGCTCTCAAGATGAGGTAAGCAGGTGCACGCTGAGAAAACACCTCGTAGTCTTCGTCGAAGGCACCGACGGTGGCCTCGGGAAAATTCCACGAACTGTCGTTTAAAGCAGCCAACCGCGTCACGGCGTCAGCGTGCGAGGCGTCAACGGTGGCCTCGACGGCAAGGTGCTCCTCCAAGATCTAGGGGTCGGCACGAATGGCAGCCATCGCGACCTCATCCGCGCGTGCGGCCGCAATTTGCTTCTCCGCTGTCAAATGTTCCTTGAGGTCCTGGCTATACTGCATGCACCATGGCTTAGGCCGGCGCTTATTTGGTGGAGGGGTCGGTGATTTGGGTGGAAGGTGTCGCGATCGCGCCGGCGGTCAAGGCATGTGGGCTGTGGAAGGAGGAGGAGGATGGGGGTCGGGTGTGGATTACCTGCCTGGATAGGTGAGGCCAAGCAACATGAAGGAGGGTCGGCAGCGAGGAGGCGGCGGCGCTGCAAGCAAGGAGTGAAGGTTTCAACTTGGAAAGGAAGGCGGAAACAGGGGAAATGTGGCTTTTGGTAAGGGGGAGGGGGCGGGGAGGTAGATATTTCCGCGGAAGCCGAAAATTTGGAATCTCTTCAGCCAAAATACTGGCGCGCAAAGTGTCATCAGACACGGTCAGTTATTCAGACACGGTCCAAAGATATTTTGTGCTGCATCTCACATGGTTGGTTATAATAAACTATGTGGGATCTACTTGATTTTTCGTCTTGATTTGAATTACATAATAGGGTCACAACGGCCATGGACGGTGTTTGAATTGCTAGATCTTTTATCTGCAGTGATCATAAAATAATTGGAATTATTCAGGGTTCGTTTGGACATTATTATGCATTAAGTGAGTTTTCAATGCATTTATGTGCATAATTCAAATTTGAACTAAATGCACATGCTCTAGTGCATATAAATTGGTTGAAAAATCAAATCTTTGTCCTCGGGTGCATGCTTAGGTCCCATGCAAGAAATGGAAAGAATGTCAAACACCCTGGCACCGTCACTCGGCCACAAACAATGAGATACCTGGTTTTTAAATTCTAGTAAATCCAAAACTCGTCTAAAATTCATGAAACTTGGCATGCTATCATGGAGCGGCATCAACATGGCGTGGTAATGTTTTGTCCCATTTGGGCCAAGTTTGGGTATATGCTTCTCACAACAAGCATGATGGTTTCGGTAGGGAACGCCCCAACTTTGGGGACGGAACGATATCCATTACCTCTAATGTCACATCCCTAGTCCTGGCATGCACTAGGCTAGCCTTCATGTTGCATCATGTTTAAAATTTTTTGAAACTTGAATTGAGGAGATTTGGAAGCCTCAAAATTTAAATAAAAGGAGGGCAAACCCCTAAAATCTCATTCAATGTTCCCAAAATGTCCTTCCTAAATGTTTGATAATTTTTGGCAAGGGTTCTGGTCCCAAACAAAATATTGAACATTTATAAGGAATTAATCTTGGGATTTTGAATTTAAATCATTAGCTATTTGAATTTGAATTATATTCATATAATTAGAATATAATTTCAAATACCCTGAAATATTTTATGAGCTTTTGGAAAAGTCCATCTAGCAGAATAAACATATTGAGAGGAGTTTTTGACATTGTTTGAATTGTTTTAAATTCAAAACAGTGGCAAAAGATTTAAAACAAAACAAGCAGAAAACAATAAAAAGAACAAAAGCTGTACTGGCTTACGGCCTGAACCGGCCCAGTTCTTCCCCCTCGGCTGGCCCGGGTGGCCCAGCCCACCACCGCCTCACTGTTTGTCGTCTCCCTCGCGGAAGGCGGCGAGGCGTGGCGGCGTCTGGCGATGCCGATGACCACCTCCTGCTGGCTGCTGCGTCCCGCTGCCGGACGCCTCCATGTGTCGCCACGCGCCTCCCCGACCCCCTGGACCCCCTCGCTCTCTCCCTCTCCCTCGTTCTCTCCTCTGCTCCCTCTCTCTCGCCCGGACCGAGCACCGCCGTCGCCGCCCCTTGCTGCCCTCGCGGCCACCGCCACCCTCTCTCCTCCCCGACATGCCCACACGCTCCGCCCCCACCACCTCTTCCTCCCCACCGAGCCGCGCCCGCCAAGCGCCTCAAGCACCCTCCCGACCCCTTCATCCCCTCGGGTGCGGAGATCTCCATCGCCGCCCGCTTGCTCCGGCCCCTCCCCGAGCCCAGTGATCACCTCTGCGGAACCGCGGTGAGCTCCTGCGCCCCTCGCCCCTCTCCCGTCGCTGCGTTCGTCCTCTAGCCCGATCCCCAACCTTGACCAAGGCGTCTGCTTGCCCGGCCATGGCGTAGTGGCCACCGCAAGCTTCGCAATTGAGCGTGCCACCGTGCTCGGCCACGTTCCTAGGGGTCGGCCGCGACCATCCGCGGCTCTGCCGTACCCTACAACGCCAAAACCGTGGGTGCCCGAGCTCCGGCCGCCATTGCTGCTTCGCCCGTCGTTGTCTCCGCCACCCCGCACCTCCCGCTAGTCTCCTTAGATGCGCGAGCAGCGTCACGTAGGGCCCCTCGCCTCTCTTTTGGTCACCGGAGGAGGAAACCCGCACCTCCGTCGTCTCCGGCTCCGCCCGGCGACGAGCAGCAGGTCAACTCCGGCGAGTTGACCGGGTTTGGCCTAGTTTGACTTCCGGAGCCCGCAGGCATGCGGGCCCGCCGTCTAACTAATCTAGTTTAGGTTTAAACTAATTTAACTTAACCTAGGTTAGTGCTAATTGACTAGGTTAGTTTAGTTAGTCGCGGCGTGTGGCCCCACACGTAAGGTTTGACCCAGGTTGACTCACGACGCGGTCTTTGGCGTCATCTTTGGCGCAATTATTTGATTTTACGGATTAATTTAATTCAGGAAATTCCGAGAAATACTCTAAACTTCTAAAAATCATATAAATTCAACCGTAACTTCGGATGGAAATAATTTATATATGAAAAATGATCAGAAAAATATGAAGAATCTGTTTATGCCATGATCATGCATGTTTGAACAAGTTAACCTCACTGAATAGGATGAATCATGATTAGGGTAATTTATGAACTAGCATTTGGAGTTGGAGTTCAACCTTGTTTGAATTCCACTTCAACTAACTTGGGTTATTATTGCATTAGGTGAATTCAGTACCTTAATATGACATGTCATTCATGTGAATGTGCATTGCATTGATTGTGTTCTCTCTTGTTTGCCGGTAATTGTCCCTCCGGTGAGCGATGTTAAACGATTGTTCGATGACACCGATGAAGAACTATATTATCTTCAGAAGTGCCAGGCAAGCAAAACCCCCCTTGTTCATTCCGATATAATCCCACTCTCTCGCTCCTGCTCTATTTTATTGCATTAGGACAACAACGGCTCATGTGCTACTTGCTGCGGTAGCTGAACCCCTTTATCCTCTGCATGACTGTCATTCCACAAGAATTAGATGAAACCCACTAGCATGAGTAGGAGTTGTTTGAGCCATGTTGTGCCTACTCATTCATGCTTGTTGTCATGCCTGCTTCTGCTTAGAGTTGAGTCAGGTCTGATTCATCGGGAATGAATTGGAATGGTTGTGTGAACATGTCCTACTGTGTGTGAGCTAAGTGTGTGATCACGATTTGGTAAAGGTAGCGGTGAGAGGCCATGTAGGAGTACATGGTGGGTTGTCTCATTGCAGCCGTCCTCGAGGAACTGAGATCTGTGTTTGTGATCCATGAAACAGTTACTACCACGCATTGGGCCCGAAACCAATGGACCCTCTCGGCTTCTTAACCACTCTTGTCCTCGGTCAAGGAGTTGCAAGTAGTTTCGGTGTTTGTAGCATCTTGGGGGCCGCCGCATAGCAGCGGCCGTAGGGGTGGGTTGTGTTGCGGTAGGCACCGTGGCCCGTGTACCGATTCGCCCGTTTGGTGTCTCGGGAACCCTGCACACATCGTTCGGGGCTGTATGGGAAACCTCGGCGGACTCCTGCGGATGGAACCCGAATAGGCGATAAACCTGGACTTGGGACTTGTGTGTTTAGGTAGGTCGTGGCCGACACCCACGTTGGGCTTCCGCTTGAAGGTTGCCGAGTACATGTCGTGTAAACGGTGGTAAGTGGTGTGAGCGTGTGTGAAGAAGTATCCCCGGCAGGGTTAACATGATCTATTCGAATAGCCGTGTCCACGGAGAAGGACTTCACGGGTTGCCTATATCGGTTCATAGACAAGTGAAAGTGGATACTCTAAAATCGCCAAGATAAGCGTGAGTGCTACGGATGGCGTTCTCGTAGGGAGACGAGAGCGGATCCATAGTGGTGTATTGATATGGTGAATATGTGGACTCGTGTGCGCCACCTCAAAAGAATTACTTGCGGTCGTAGTTCAGGATAGCCACCGAGTCAAAGCTGGCTTGCTGCAGTTAAACTCCACCACCCCCTTTGTTGATAATGATGCATATGTTGTTAGTTCTGATGTAAGTCTTGCTGAGTACAATTGTACTCACGTTTGCTTATTTTATATTTTGCGAGAGGCGTCGGTCTCGCTTAGTAGTTCCATGTGGACTTGACGTTTAGCTTGTTACCTCGGCTACGATCTTGTGCCCTCGGCGAGATCTCGGTAGATAGTCGGGCTTCTCGGCCTTTTTCATTTATAATTATACGTACTCGAGACATGATTAGCTTCTGCTTATGCTTTGACTTGTATGCTCTGAGTGTTGGGTCATGAGACCCATGTTTGTAATATCTCGCTCCTCGGAGCCTATTGATAAATATTTGAGTCGTAGAGTTATGTTGTGATGCCATGTTGTATCTACGCATATCGAGCATAATGTGTGTATGTCTGAAATGCTTGATATGTGTGGGATCCGACAAACTAGTTGTTTATCCTTGGCAGCCTCTCATATGGGGACAAGTAGTCCCGTGCTTACGGCGATAGTAGTCCGCTTCTGACCCGGTTCACCGAGTCCTGCTAGCCCGGCACTCTGCTTGGACACTTGATGGCGGCATGTGTTTCGCCGTTCCTATATACATCCCTTCGGGAAATGTCACGCGGTGTTATTCGAGTCCTGCTTAGCACCTTTCTGACCGGGATACCGAGTCACATAGCCCAGTGCTACAGCCGAATATATTCGTTGATGACCGACATGTTCGATGTGATTCATGTATGCCTGTTCCCATAGGTTAGCGCCGCTTTGGGTTCACGACTAGCCATGTCGGCCGGGTTCTTTGTCATATGGATGCTAGCGACACTATCATATACGTGAGCCAAAAGACGCATAAGCGGTCCGGGCCATGGTAAGGCGACACAGGTGGGAATACCGTGCGTGAGGCCGCAAAGTGATATGATGTGTTACATGCTAGATCGGTGTGACTTAGGATCGGGGTCTGACGGTGTTGGTATCGAGCTTTGTTGCTGTAGGATTACCAAGCCAAACTGGTCGAAGTTGTGTCTAGAAATGCTTTAGTTATATAAGGGAATTGTTTGTGGAAGGGAACGTAAAGGCTCTTTTTACTCCTTATACCTCATGGCCTTCTGATCTGAGTCATCCTCTTCTCTTCTACGGGGTTTAAGAACTAGGCTTCTCATCTATCCATTAGGATGACGTGTTACTAATCCATAGACTTATAGGATTGTTGGTTTTAATCCCCAGTTCAGTTCCTACTATTCCTGTATGATAACTGTTGATCTCAGAATCTTGTTATGATGTTGTTGAGTGGTTATGCCACCATTTCTGCAGGATGTCTCAAATCATTTTGAGCATTTACAGCCGTTATCTTTGTCAAAGTCATCCTGTGTCTCTAAATAGTCGATGCATTTGCAAATCCTTCCTTTCCGTTCCCGATGTCCTTATTGGTCGAATAAGCACACTAACCAAGTGCGTTGAGGTAATTTATTGCCTTGACATATATGTTGGAATTATTATTATGACCCTTGGTGTTTAGGAAGTCACCTAGCAATTTAGCAATGCTTTTGTATCCCTAGTGTGATGATTCTGGCCAGTATTCTTGAAAGCATCCCGTGATGCCATTTAGTAGTAAGTATTCTACTCCTGGGCTTCTGAACCCGAGATTCATCCTACTTCATGTTGTTAGTATTTGCTAGTGCCTTTAGGATATTAGTAACCTTTGCGATAGCCCTCGAAGTCCGTGGTATTCTCCTTCTTCCAAATACCATGAACTAATTATGGCGTAAGTTCTTTTGAACCAAAACATCACAACAAGAGTGCTCTTGAGGAGTACTCCATTCATATCGTGACTCGCCAGTTCTACTTTACGCATGGGTTATCCGGAAGAAATGTTGAGCTTCCTTCGACATACTAATCATGCATCCACAACTCGAGAAAATTATATGTTCCTCCGAGTTGCTCTCTTGATTGTATTCCGACCTTCGTCTATCAATTGATAGTCGGGAATAGTCGTCCATCCGTCATCAATGCCTATTATCCTTGTGGTCCGTCAAGCCATTACATTACGGAATGACTAGGAGAAACAAACTCGACACCTCATCCATACCTGTGATTGGGTCAAAGTAGTTGTATCCCGCAGATCAAAACGCCAATTCAGCTTTTGTCGTTTCTACCTTGAGTGTTACCATCTTTATGTCAAGAATGTCATGGGAATGGCATAACCTCTTAGGAATTCTTGACCTTGATGATACTCTCGCTATCATTATTCATTCCTCGGTTCCGTGTTGTTGTAACCGGAATGCCGGCAAGTGACTTGTGATGTGTGACATCAATACTCCGAGCAACTCATTGCTTGGTAGTGAATGGACAAAATTCTCATCCTTAGCGTGTTGGTTATTAAACCATCATCCTAAGATTGATCGTGCTACCTAGTCCTTATTTACGGTGCACACCTCGATTGATGAGTTAGGATCTTGTCAAGTCCTCACTCATTTGATAATATCGTCTTGCCCTGAAAAGCAAGATTGCTCTCGAGCTTAGTAACATACCGGTGGTTCGTGATTTTCCAAATATCTTCTTGGAAGTGTTACCAGGTTGCTTCCTGACTATTATGTTGGGCTCGTGATCAAGTTGGTTTCTTGTGAACCACCCCTTCTCCAAGAATCTGTGTTGGATACCCCTGAGCTAGTTGGTCAAGCCAAACAACAACTTGGAGAGTTGGAAGATAAAAGCTTGCCTAATTTAGTTCGTTCCAAAGGGAGATTCTTGTGTAGTGTGTGTTGAAGAAAGATGATATCTTCATCAATTGGTTCAGGTGATCAGTTGTTGGATCTATCGTCCTACCAATCCTTTGATTTGAGTATGGGCTATCGTCAAATCAAATCAGTACCAACGGTGCTCGTAATGTTGTCTTACTCGTGGTTGATCCCTCGAGCATACACCATTATATTTTTGGTGCGACCAATGCTAACACTGTGTTCACATGATGGTGGAAGTCCAAAGGATATGGAAATTCGATGAGTTGCCGTTGAGCCCATCGGTAGCATTTTGTCTCCCCATGAGTCATGTTGAGCATCAACCTAGTATTGGAAACTTGTGTAAGCAATTCTTCGTGTTTCGTTCATGAAGCATATGTTTGGATGAAAGTAGTGACTTCCTCTAGTTCATGTGCATCTGATGTAAGTTGCCGCCATGAATTTGAGAAAGGTTTGTTTTGCTTCCTCTGGAATCATCCCAAGTCATGCATGCATGTGCGAAGTATTCTATGGTTTGATAGACTGATCATCTTCATTCCGTATGTATTCCTAGCACCCCCAAGCCACTGACTGATTTGTTCAAGGAGAAGAAGTTCCTTCATAAGAGCTAATCTGGAGTTATGAAGTGATTTCAATATCCTCGATGATGGTTTCCCCACCCGAACTCGGTAGTATTTTATTATAAGACTACCTTGTGGTCATGCTTGTCTGGGACAATGTGTTCACAGGTTTGTAGCAGAACCAGCTCATGTTTTGGAGCTTGCTATCGTAGTTCATATCCCGAGAATCTCATAGCGCCATCTCGTCAAATTGTGTTGCAACCTTTCCTTTTTCAGACGTCTTTGAGTCTGAAATATCCTAACACCAACCAGATCTGAATCTCAAAGCGGATATGATGGTTGGAACATTCGAAACGATTGCATTTCGTTCCCAGCTTGCACCGTCCTTGTGGCATTTCGTTATGGGCTGCCTTCTTAGTAATTCTTGTCTAGGATCATCCTCAAAAGTGGACTTACCATGGGTTCCCTCCACCTCCGACGATAAGCAAAAATCATCCATTGCGTTGTCTTCAACAAGGTAGTCTACATCAGCCATTTTAGTCCGGGTGTACCATTCCTTTGCATCCCACCAAATGATCGTTGTGAATTGCCTTAGGCTGGTATAAAGAGTTCCAATGATCTATGGATCAAAAGTAATTCTTTTTGCCACTTGAGGGAATAGTTCTTGCGTCACCCTTTCCGAGGTGCCCGTTGCGGGATCATGATAAATATTCCTCGCCACCTTGACACCATCCACCATCTCTCTAAGCGTGGAATTGTTGCCACCAATCAAACCCGTCCTTTGTTCTTCCATCCCTCTCGATGTGTTACGTGTCTCAACTCGAGATGTGTCACCGTCTCGATCCGTGAGTCGATCATGTTTACTTGATCTTCGTGAAGATCAAATCATGTAAGGTTTCCCCCTTCTTTACGTTGTCGTGTCGGGTGAAGATCTCAAGACGTCAAGACTAAGATAATGGAGTGAATCAACATCTTGAGAAGGGCAAATGGATCATGAAGATTGTGATAGTTTGTGACTTCCCTTTTCCTCTTACCTCACGTCTTGAATCTCGGGACGAGATTCTTTTGAGTGGGGGTGAGTTGTCACATCCTAGTCTGGCATGCACTAGGCTAGCCTTCATGTTGCATCATGTTTAAAATTTTTGAAACTTGAATTGAGGAGATTTGGAAGCCTCAAAATTTAAATAAAAGGAGGAAAAACCCTAAAATCTCATTCAATGTTCCCAAAATGTCCTTCCTAAATGTTTGATAATTTTTGGCAAGGGTTACGGTCCCAAACAAAATATTGAACATTTATAAGGAATTAATCTTGGGATTTTGAATTTAAATCATTAGCTATTTGAATTTGAATTATATTCATATAATTAGAATATAATTTCAAATACCCTGAAATATTTTATGAGCTTTTGGAAAAGTCCATCTAGCAGAATAAACATATTCAGGAGGAGTTTTTGACATTGTTTGAATTGTTTTAAATTCAAAAGCAGTGGCAAAAGATTTAAAACAAAAGCAAACAGAAAACAATAAAAAGAATGTAAATCAGACTGGCTTACGGCCCACGAACCGCCCAGTTCTTCCCCTCGCTGGCCAGGTGGCCCACCCCACCACCGCCTCACCGTTCGTTGCCTCCCTCCGCTGGGAAAGGCAGAGGCGAGGCGTGGCGAAGGCCGGGCGATGCCGACGGCCACCTCCTGCTGGCTGCCTGCGTCCCGCTGCCCGGACGCCTCCATGTGTCGCCACGCGCCTCCCCGACCCCCTGGACCCCCTCGCTCTCTCCCTCTCCCTCGTTCTCTCCTCTGCTCCCTCTCTCTAGCCCGGACCGAGCATCGCCGTCGCCGCCCCTTGCTGCCCTCGCGGCCACCGCCACCCTCTCTCCTCCCCGACATGCCCACGAGCTCCGCCCCGACCTCCTCTTCCTCCCCACCGAGCCGCGCCGCCAAACGCCTCAAGCACCCTCCCGACCCCTTCATCCCCTCGGGTCGCCGGAGATCTCCATCGCCGCCCGCTTGCTCCGGCCCCTCCCGAGCCCGGTGATCACCTCTGCGGAACCGCGATGAGCTCCTGCGCCCCTCGCCCCTCTCCCGTCGGCGCGTTCGTCCTCTAGCCCGATCCCCAACCTTGACCGGCGTCTGCGCCACGGCCATGGCGTGGCCGTGTACACATACAAGCTTCGCAATTGGCGTGCCAAGTGCTCGGCTCAAGACGTTCCTAGGGGTCGGCGACCATCCGCGGCTCTGCCGTACCCTACAACGCCAAAACCTTGGGTGCCCGAGCTCCGGCCGCTGCCTTTGCTGCCGTCGTTGTCTCCGGCCACCCCGCACCTCCCGCTAGTCTCCTTAGATCTTGGCGAGCGGGCGTCACGTAGGGCCCCTCCGCCTCTCTTTTGGTCACCGGAGGAGGAAACCGCACCCTCCGTCGTCTCCGGCTCCGCCCGGCGGCAGTCGCGGGTCAACTCCGGCGAGTTGACCCGGGTTTGGCCTAGTTTGACTTCCGGAGCCAGCGACATGCGGGCCCTTGCGTAACTAATCTAGTTTAGGTTTAAACTAATTTAACTTAACCTAGGTTAGTGCTAATTGACTAGGTTAGTTTAGTTAGTCAGCGACGTGTGGCCCCACACGTCGAGTTTGACTCAGGTTGACTCTTGACGCGGTGTCGACGTCATCTTGTCGACGCAATTATTTGATTTTACGGATTAATTTAATTCAGGAAATTCGAAAATACTCTAAACTTCTAAAAATCATATAAATTCAACCGTAACTTTCGGATGGAAATAATTTATATATGAAAATGATCAGAAAAATATGAACAATCTGTTTATGCCATGATCATGCATGTTTGAACAAGTTAACCTCACTGAATAGGATGAATCATGATTAGGGTAATTTATGAACTAGCATTTGGAGTTGGAGTTCAACCTTGTTTGAATTCCACTTCAACTAACAGGTTATTATTGCATTAGGTGAATTCAGTACCTTAATATGACATGTCATTCATGTGAATGTGCATTGCATTGATTGTGTTCTCTCTTGTTTGCGGTAATTGTCCCCTCGGTGAAGCGATGTTCAAACGATTGTTCGATGACACCGATGAAGAACTATATTATCTTGAAGTGCTGTGCAAGCAAAACCCCCCTTGTTCATTCCGATATAATCCCACTCTCTCGCTCCTGCTCTATTTTATTGCATTAGGACAACAACGGCTCATGTGCTACTTGCTGTGGTAGCTGAACCCCTTTATCCTCTGCATGACCTGTCATTCCACAGTAATTAGATGAAACCCACTAGCATGAGTAGGAGTTGTTTGAGCCATGTTGTGCCTACTCATTCATGCTTGTTGTCATGCCTGCCATCGCTTAGAGTTGAGTCAGTCCGATTCATCGGGAATGAATTGGAATGGTTGTGTGAACATGTCCTCACTGTGTGAGCTAAGTGTGTGAACACGATTTGGTAAAGGTAGCGGTGAGAGGCCATGTAGGAGTACATGGTGGGTTGTCTCATTGCAGCCGTCCTCGAACCGAGATCTGTGTTTGTGATCCATGAAACAGTTACTACCACGCATTGGGCCCGAAACCAATGGACCCTCTCGGCTTCTTAACCACTCTTGTCCTCGGTCAAGGGAGTTGCAAGTAGTTTCGGTGTTTGTAGCATCTTTGGGGCCGCCGCATAGCAGCTGGCCGTAGGGGTGGGTTGTGTTGCGGTAGGCACCGTGGCCCGGTGTACCGATTCGCCCGTTTGGTGTCTCGGGAACCCTGCACACATCGTTCGGGGCTGTATGGGAAACCTCGGCGGACTCCTGCGGATGGAACCCGAATAGGCGATAAACCTGGACTTGGGACTTGTGTGTTTAGGTAGGTCGTGGCCGACACCCACGTTGGGCTTCCGCTTGAAGGTTGCCGAGTACATGTCGTGTAAACGGTAAGTGGTGAGAGCGTGTGTGAAGAAGTACCCCTGCGGGGTTAACATGATCTATTCGAATAGTCGTGTCCACGGAGAAGGACTTACGGGTTGCCTATATCAGTTCATAGACAAGTGAAAGTGGATACTCTAAAATGCGCAAGATAAGCGTGAGTGCTATGGATGGCGTTCTCGTAGGGAGACGGGGCGGGTCCATAGTGGTGTATTGATATGGTGAATATGTGGACTCGTAGCGCCACCTCAAAAGAGTTACTTGCGATCGTAGTTCAGGATAGCCACCGGTCAAAGCTGGCTTTGCTGCGGTCAAACTCCACCACCCCCTTTTGATAATGATGCATATGTAGTTAGTTACGATGTAAGTCTTGCTGAGTACAATTGTACTCACGTTTGCTTATTTTATATTTTGCGAGAGAGGCGTCGGTCTCGCTTAGTAGTTCCATGTGGACTTGACGTTTAGCTTGTTACCTCGGCTACGATCTTGTGCCCTCGGCAGATCTCGGTAGATAGTCGGGCTTCTCGGCCTTTTTCATTTATAATTATGCGTACTCGAGACATGATTAGCTTCCGCTTGTGCTTTGACTTGTATGTTTCGAGTGTTGGGTCATGAGACCCATGTTTGTAATATCTCGCTCCTCGGAGCCTATTGATAAATATTTGAGTCGTAGAGTTATGTTGTGATGCCATGTTGTATCTACGCATATCGAGCATAATGTGTGTATGTCCGAAATGCTTGATATGTGTGGGATCCGACAAACTAGTTGTTTATCCTTGGCAGCCTCTCATATGGGGAAATGTAGTCCCGTGCTTACGGCGATAGTAGTCCGCCTGCCCCGGTTCACCGAGTCTCGCTAGCCCAAAGACTACCGCTTGGACACTTGACTGGCGGCATGTGTTTCGCCGTTCCTATATACATCGCCCTTCGGGAAATGTCACGCGGTGTTATTCGGAGTCCTGCCTAGCCTTTCTACAGCCGGGATACCGGAGTCCTGTTAGCCGGTGCTACAGCCCGAATATATCCGTTGATGACCGACATGTTGATGTGATTCATGTATGCCTGTTCCCATAGGTTAAGCGCCGCTTTGGGTTCACGACTAGCCATGTCGGCCCGGGTTCTTTGTCATATGGATGCTAGCGACACTATCATATACGTGAGCCAAAAGACGCAAACGGTCCCGGGCCATGGTAAGGCGACACCCGTGGGAATACCGTGCGTGAGGCCGCAAAGTGATATGATGTGTTACATGCTAGATCGGTGTGACTTAGGATCGGGGTCCTGACATCTAATTGCTTTCAATTTTTTTCTCGTGTCAACATAGAACAACGGGAGTGTTGTGTTATTTTTTGTGATTTTTCGGGGTTCGTTTGGACATTTTTATGCATTAAGTGAGTTTTCAATGGATTTATATGCAAAATTCAAATTTGAACTACATGCACATGCTCCGGTGCATATAAATTGGTTGAAAAATCAAATCTTTTGTCCTTTGGGTGCATGCTTAGGTCCCATGCAAGAAATGGGAATGAATGTCAAACACCCTGCCACAGTCACTCGGCCACAAACATTGAGACACCTGGTTTTTAAATTCTAGTAAATCCAAAACTCGTGTGAAATTCATGAAACTTGGCATGCTATCATGGAGCGACATCAACATGGCATGGTAAAGTTTTTGTCCCATTTGGGGTAGGTTTGGGTATATGTTTCTCATAAACCAGAGCTTCTCACAACAAGCATGATGGTTTCGGTAGGGAACACACCAACTTTGGGGGCAAAACGATATCCATTGCCTCTTATTGCTTTCAAAATTTTTCTCGTGTCAACATGGAACGATAGGAGTGTTGTGTTATTTTTTTGTGATTTTCGGGGTTTGTTTGGACATTTTTATGCATTAAGTGAGTTTTCAATGCATTTATGTGCATAATTCAAATTTGAACTACATGCACATGTTCCGGTGCATATAAATTGGTTGAAAAATCAAATCTTTGTCCTTGGGTGCATGCTTAGGTCCCATGCAAGAAATGGGAATGAATGTTAAACACCCTGCCTCCGTCACTCGACCGCAAACATTGAGATACCTGGTTTTTAAATTCTAGTAAGCCCAAAACTCGTCTGAAATTCATGAAACTTGGCATGCTATCATGGAGCGGCATCAACATGCCGTGGTAATTTTTTGTCCCATTTGGGGCAGGTTTGGGTATATGCTTCTCACAAACCAGAGCTTCTCACAACAAGCATGATGGTGTCAGATAGAACACCCGTATGCAAAGTGAGAGCAGGATTTGTGCATCTCTTGAACACAAACAGTTCTTTTAGATGACCCGTGTGAATCACTTACAAACAATTTGGTGCGATTTGCATCTGTCATATTGGTTATGTTGCCATTTGTCAAACTAGAAATATTGACATTTGTTGATCTAGTAAAATTCAGTAATTAAGCATAGATGGAGGCGAGGAGGCGTGTTCAGCCAGGCGTAGTACTATTCGATTTGACAGCGGGCGGCGCAGTTCACGATACAACTTTAATGTAGATGAGGGAGAGGGTAGCGGTTCCCGAAATGTTGAACGGCCAATGGTGCATCCTCCTTCAATTAGCATCGTGTCAATGCATGAGGGAAGTAATAGGAGGACCGGGAAAAGAGGCAGCACGATGTGAATGCAACGCAGTTTGCACTCATATAAAGGCGCCCCTCCATTCCAATGCATCTACCACATCGTACGCACCTAAGCACTTGCCTAAGCACCTACACTAATAAGCGCAAAAGTGCCCACTCCAGACCCATGGTGGCGATGAGCACGAGCAGCCAGCGGCTGTGCCAGATGGTCCACGATGCCGGCCTGCGGCATGGCACCGTGGATCGTCTCCATACGGTGTTGGTGACCGGCTGGATGATGGCCGCCAGCGACGCCAGCTACGACTCTCAGTTGGACCAGATGATCGTTCGCACCGCCAACAGGTTCACCATTGTCAAGAAGCTCGAAGACGACATCGCCGTACTCCTCCAGCCCGCGCACCCGGGCTCCTCATTGCCTGCCACCCTAATCGGCCTCCATGGTCGGAACCTCTTTCAAGCACTAGTGGCCCTGCGACTGCCCGCTGACGCCACAAAGAATGCCCACCTGGAGGTCGCGCTCACCGCGAGGCGCCTCCATTTGCAAGAAACCGTCGACCTACACATCCATGTGTACGAGCGAATCATGTACATAGGTATCTACAAGGCCAATGAAGACGCTATGACATTGGCGTTCTTCAGCCGGCTGGAAGCCTTGGATGCCTTAGTTGAGAAGCACCTTGACCTCACCACACAAGCCGTCGCTCCTTAGCCGCCGATCGGTGGCCCGGCCGGCGCACTGAGTTGAGGAGGAGGAGGAGGTCGTACGTTGATGGATGCATCTTTCTTCTTGCCTCCTGTACCCACCACTGCGATCGCATCATCATGGCCTCAATTCTTATTTTGCTATTGCATTCTCGTTCCAGTCAATACAGACATGTGCGATCCCTTTGCTCAATACAGACATGTCCTTTCCAGTCTTATTTTGATTGGCTTGAATGAAGGTCTATCCCGCCGTTAGGCGCCGTGGCGTGCTCTGCTCGCGTCCGTCGGCGTGCTCTGCTCGCGTCCGTCGGCGTGCTCGGCTTGTGGACTGCTTTTCCTTGCATGTTCAACTGCTATATGCATATATATAGGGTTGCTCGCCGTTGAGGCGACCACGGAGCACTCTGCTTGCGTCCCTCCGCGCGCGCTCTGCCAACGGTTGGGCATGCGCACGATCACGTCGGGGGCCCCGTATGCATGTTGTTGCGCCGCGCGTGTTGCCACGCGATGCAGTTACATTCGACACAATGAAGTTACGTGCTGCAAATTAGAACTGCCATCAGGGCCTGCCGATATTCCTGGCCGTCTGGTTTCCCCTTTAATTCCCGCGGCCATTATAACCTTAGTCTCTTCGACCTTTCGATCGCGCCCCACAACACAACAAGCACACCCACGACAACACATAGAGAGGGGATGTCCAGCAGCGCTCCAATGGAGTTCGGCGAGCATAGAGTGGAGACCCACTTGAGGGAGACGGATCTCTCGGTGGTGTACACCATCGACCCGGCCGTGGTGGACGACTACATCAACAGCGTTGAGCAGTTGCTTGCTGGAGACAAGTACAAGGTGGTCGGCATCAACCTCCAGTACACCGCCGGTCGTCCCAGCATAGATCAGAAGGTTGCCGTCACCCAGTTGTCCGTGCGCCAACATGTCCTCATCTACCACTACTACATGGCCACAGAGCCTTGCAACCGTTTCAACAGGTTTGTCAACAGGACTGACTACAAGTTCGCCACGGTGGATACCACCAACGATGTAAAATCGCTCAGTGTTACGGGCTTGGCCTGTAAGAACATTGTCAAAATCTGTGACCACTATAGGGTCTGGGGCAGCACGAAGAAGGACTCCCTGGTCGAACTCGCCTCGGCCATCATCGACCCCTACTACGAAAAGATGAAGCAGGATGCCCAGAGAACAAGTCCCGTATCCTGGCACGGGGCCTGGATGCTGCAACTAGATGAACCTCACCTCAGGTTTGCGGCCAAGAGCATGTACACATGCTACAAGATGCACAGGCGGATCGTTGACATGAGGAAGTGCCTCGTTACCCAAATCGACGAGCCCAGATCGAGCCACAAGCTGAGCAAGCGTCACAAGAAGTAGATGATGATCAGATGATTGTTTATGCTAGTTAATCATGCATGTAATATATAGTTTACTTTATTGGTGTGTGGAAATGTCATGTGTGTAGTAGCCACCTATGTAATTATGCATGTAATAGTTTACTTTGGTGTGTGCAAATGCCATGGTTGTAGTAGCCACCTATGTAAGTGGATGTTTAATTTGGTTATGCAAGCATGTCCTTATAAGTGTGTGTGAGTGAGTGAGTGTGTGTGTGTGTGTATATATATATATATTGTTCTGTATGCAATCCCATTGCACAACACACAGGTCTTATTAGCATCAACCGTCTGTGTTATTATCGGTCTTGACATACATTTCTGATTACAAACCTGTTTGTCGCGTATCACACACATCTTGTTAAGTTGAACCTCTTATGTTCTCATGTCTCAACGCAAACAGTTCATCCGAGTGGACCGCATGCCGTATATCGCACACACCTTCATCTGGTTGACTGTTTCTTTTTTGTTGCCTAATCACAAACAGTTCATCCGAGTGAACCGTATGCTGTACATCACACGCAACTTCATCTGGCTGCCCGTTTCTTTTGTTCCTCCTCATCGAAAACGGTTAACTGGATAAATTGTATGCCCTGAATCACACACGCAACTAAAATTTGAACCATGTTTGATGCATCCTCCATTGCAAACGTTTGTACCTTTTTTGTCGGGTTTTTTACACCACTGTTTGCGATTATGGCATCGCAGACAGTTTCGTCGAAGGGTCTCTGATCGTAGTGTCGCGTTAGCAGCAACCTGCAGTAGTGACATATGTGAATTAAAGCATGCGATCCTGATTACTTAGATAACATGTGTGTGTATTATGTCATGCGAACCTGTTTACTAAAGACATCATATAATTATCGCATGCCATCCTGTTTAGTTAGTCATCATATCTTTGAATTATGTCATGCTATGCTATTCAGTTTAGATAGACATCATATATGTGAAATTATGTCATGCTATCCGTTTTAGTTAAACAATATACATGTCAACTATTTCATGCCCTCTTTTTTCCACACTATCTATTGCATCTGTCTCTCATACAATGTCTGTACATTCAACTATGTTTCCTGTTTATCACCCATTTGAATTGGAGTGGGTGATGGCAGTATCTAGCGGAGTAAAAACACGATCTTCAAATAAAACAGTGCTAACCTCTTGGTGGAGATAGCACCCCGGCTGTACATGCACGAGAACCAGCCCTACCACACATAACCCAGACTCTCGCAGATTGTACCCCTACTGCGATGGACAGAGAACCAGCTTCACCCAATCTAACCCCAACCTCAGCAGATAGTAACCCAGTTCCTGTTGACACAACACCATCTCCACCATAGAGCTCCCAAACAAGAACAGTTAGTAAGGCAGGTCCAGTGCCCAAAGCGCTAGTACTACAACGGCGAACCCCAACTTCACCAGTTAGTACACCTATTACTGTGGAGGAAGCACAACCAGCCATTCGTAGTTTAGCTTCTATCGCATTTGATGTTGTTAAATCCTATGTGCGTATCTTCCCATCATGGAAATATTATACTGAAGATGAAGGAAAATGCTAGTTGCAGGTATTTGTCCAGGAGTTATGTGTAAGTAATGATATTCATGGCAATTACTTTGCTTTATCCCATACATTCTACCTCCATGATGGTTATACAAAATTTCCCATTTTTCTCTATAGAGAAGGACCGATTTGGAAACTCAGGATGAGGTAACCTGTGCTAATACCTCAGCTATCTTCAAGAATGCTTGCTAGCAGTATCGTATTACGTGAATAAGACATACTTTACTCGCAAAGAAACTCATCAAATTCCCTTACATTCTCCTGAGACACATTTACTGGACGATGACTGGGAACGCCTTGTTCTGTACTCGTCCCAAACCAAGAATGTGGTAAGGTCTATGAGCTCATTTTTTATTTGTAAGTACTATATGCTTGTGTCTTACTGTACTCTGTTCATGTAGAACAAGTGCTTAAACATGAAGAACAACAGTTCTCATTTAAGATTCCATTGCTATCGTGCATACTGCTTTGCTCTTGTATTACTGTATTTACTCATACAAACTTATTTTTAAATTGAAGGATCCAATCGAAACTCCAATGGCACAACAGGTATGTTTACGCATGTTTCTTTAACAGGTTTGCTCTTATAAATAGCTCTATTGATTTCAATTTCAATTGTGTATACAGTTGACTTCTCATATCATGCACATTACTAGCATCACAATAGAGCCAATATTGTTGTTGTACATGTAGACCCGTGGTACCCATCTAAAATCTTGTCGTGTTGTGTAGTTTCCCACGCTTTGTATTCTTTCAGTGCTGCTTTGTGTTGAACTAATATGATTTGAACCGTGTCTCTATTTTGATTTGGCAAGACAATGCAGTGACCATAGGACATAGATATATGTTTGTTTGAATGCTTTTATAATGTACTACTTGGCAATAGAAGACTTGGTAGTTTAATCTTGTGCACCTTACTAATGAACTGGTTCACCGAAGTGAGTTTCATATACTAGTACATGCTAAACCTTTTATTTTATGTGTCTTCTTGTTTCTTCTTTTAGTATGCTGACAGAACATTGGGGAAGAGTGCCTTATTAAGCAATGGTAAAGGAAGTGTCGCGGGGTATCCGCGGCCACCTATGGGACCTGGTGGCCCCTTGCTGGTTCGGCAGGGGGACGTCGCGTTGCACAAAGAGCAGATCAGCGCACGGCAGCACGACGGAGAGCACACAAGCAATTTACCCAGGTTCGGGCCGCCACGAGGCGTAAGACCCTACTCCTGCTTTGGTGGACAGATGGTGGAATGAATGTGGTGGTGCATAGTACACTTGCTCGGTAAGGTTTGCCACGGGACCGCAGCGACTACGCGCATGTGGTGGCTTGGGGTCGCCAACTTTCTAACCCTCTAACCCCTCCTACGAGTGCCATGGGCCACCTTTTATAGATTAAGGGGTCACCACAGTGGCAAAGTGGTCATTATCCACTGATATGATATAAAATAGTGCTATCATACCTAACTCTGCGGGCTGATAGGGTGCATTAAATGCACCACTTAGTGTCACATCACTAGTTGCCCGGCAAGGCATGCCGGGCTGTCTTATTAGCTCCGCACTTGTTCTCTTGACACGTCGTAGGACGGGTGTCGTATGTGGGTTTCTTCTGTAGGAAAGGGCCGCCATGTGGCGAATGGCTGCCACTTAGTCATCCTGCGGCTTGACACCGCACTGATTGATGACGTGATTCGTGGTTGAGTGGTTGGCGGGGTAGTTTTGCCCCAGTGAGCCTCGGCAGGCTTTGCCGGGGAGCCTTGCTCGTTTGCTTCTGGTGGTGGCCTCGCCCCTTGCCGGGCTCGCCTGCCCGACAAGGGAGGCCTTTCTCTTGCTGATGTCTTGTCCCTCTGGTTCGATCTTGGCCTCTCTAAGCTGTATGTGGTTCTTCGAGTCTTCTTGGGTCATCAATCCGTGGCTTGATCTTGGCTTGTCCGTGAACGAGTCGGGGGGAAATGTATGCCCCTGTATATTTCCCCCGATTGGAAGTAATGCAGATAAGGTTCAGGATAGTGAGACATCCTTGTTGGTCTCCAACAAAGCTGCTAAAATAGCTAAAGAGAACTATCTTGAAGACAGTGAGACAACCCCAAAGTCCTGTCTTGGTTTAGTGTTCGAGTTACTGGCCACTACCGCTGGCACAAGCTATTCAAACTCACTCTTCGAATCAATTCAGTTTCTTGAGTCTCAACTACAAGCTGAAAGACATCGATCAGCTGTGCTACGACAAGAAGCGGAAGGACTGCGAAAGTCCCTGGAGCATTCATATGCATACTTTCTGGTGCAACAGCAAGCGTTGGAGGATTTTAGCGCCAACAGACAAAGCTAATAAGCTTGCTAAGCTTATTGCCAGCATGGTGGATACCCAGGATAACGTTTCTTGAGCTCTTATGAAGTTGTTTCAGTTATGGACTTGTTTTGCTGCCGTGTTTATTTGCACTGGTGGCCAATTTAAACGGCCAGTGTATGTAATATGCTGCTTTGTTCCCTATATTTGCACTGGTGGCGAACTTTGATGCCCAGTGGATGTAATATGAGTAATAGCCGTAATAGCCTAGCGTTAGTTGCTTGCTTATTTATTTCCTTATTGTCTTGTTTAGTTGTTTGCTTGTAGTCACTACAGTTCTTTTTCCGCGTTTTTCTAGTTTTCACAATAACCTATGTTTGGTAACTAGGCCACAATAACCATGGAAACACACAGACTGTTGTAACGATGGGCCTCCTACGGGCCATAGGATCCATGGGCCTTCTACGGGCCGTATGATCCATGGGCCTTCTACGGGCCGTAGGATCCATGGCCCTTCTACGTGCCATATAATAATTTCGCCAAACATGGGTCATACAATTCGTGGACCATAATGGGCCGTTAATAGGTCGTCTTTGACAACGCTATGAAAATAGCCCAACGGATTAACGGGCCACAAACGGGCCGACTATAACCATGGGCTGAATTTGGCCCACAAACGGAACAGGCCAGTAATGGACCATAACTAACCGAATTCTAGAAATGAGCCCAAGAATAAATGGGCCCTTAGAAGGCTGAAAGTTAACACGGGCTGGAAACAGCCGACGAAATAATGGGCCATTAATAGGTATAAAGCGATACACTGTTCATTGTGGGCCAGTTTCATCTCGGGCCTTTAATGGGCCCAGAGTTACAAAGGGCCTCCTATGGGCCGAAAGACGTCATGGGACATACATGGGCCGAAAGTTACAACGGGCTGGAATCATATTGGACGGCCCAAATGACGCTATTGGGCCAAATTCCGGTAGGCCGTGACGGGTCGTGAGTTAGTGGGCTGTAAACGGGCTATATGCTAATAGGCCTCTAGTAGGCTTTCTGTGGGCCGGCCCGCTACCTTTTGACCAAGTCAAACGGGCCGACCTTTTCACTGGAATGGGCCTCTGTTGGGCCGTGCCACATGTTGACTTATCATAGGCGCCTTCGGTCCAATGAGTGGATGACATTTATCCCAATGGTGTGCCGACACGTGGTTCCTTTGGCCATTGAGAATTTTACACGTGGAAAATAGCCATTGGTCCGGGCTGTTAACGGGTTACCGGATCCAAACCGAAACCCGATAGCTTAACGGCGACCCATTATGGTGGATGCCATGTGTCGGTCACCCTTGACGAAAGCACTTCTATGACGTGTGATTTATCATCATGGAAGTGGACACTTCCGTGATGATAATTTTGGTAATGTCATGGAACACTTCTACGACAGCACATGTATGACTATCTTGATTCTGTCATAAAATCGTCATGGATGTACATGCATGACAAAAAAACATGGCCTACTGTGACAAACATGTATCATCACGGAAGTGTATTTTTTTGTAGTGAGGGAATGATTTCCATCTTCTCTCTATCTTCTGCGGTGGTCGGGCTTTGAGTCTGACTCAATTCCACACCTCGTAACACTGGCAAGAACCCTTTCTTTGACTGATCCATTTTGAACTTCTTCAAAACTTTGTCAAGGTATGTGCTTTGTGAAAGTCCTATTAAGCGTCTCGATCTATCCCTATAGATCTTGATGCCCAGTATATAAGCAGCTTCACCGAGGTCTTTCATTGAAAATTATTATTCAAGTATCCTTTTATGCTATCCAGAAATTCTATATCATTTCCAATCAACAATATTTCATCCACATATAATATCAGAAATGCTACAGAGTTCCACTCACTTTCTTGTAAATATAGGTTTCACCGTAAGTCTATATAAAATCATATGCTTTGATCACCTCATCAAAGTGTATATTCCAACTCCGAGATGCTTGAACCAGTCCATAGATGGATCGTTGTGGCTTGCACACTTTGTTAGCACCTTTAGGATCGACAAAACCTTCTGCTTGCATCATATACAACTCTTCTTTAAGAAATCCATTAAGGAATGTAGTTTTGACGTCCATTTGCCAGATTTCATAATTATAAAATGCGGCAATTGCTAACATGATTCAGACAGACTTAAGCATCGCTACGGGTGAGAAAGTCTCATCGTAGTCAACTCCTTGAACTTGTCGAAAACCTTTTGCGACAAGTCAAGCTTTGTAGACAGTGACATTAGCACCTGTGAATATAAGCTCCAGGTAATAAGCCAATCAATTCTTTTCATTGCCTTCCTTTTTAGCTTATCTTTGGTATGATCAGTGGAAAGTCTAGATTGCATTATATTTTGTCATTTTGCTGCCCATATGAAAATTAATTTGACTTGCAAACATCACAAATTGAACCCAGTGCAGTAATTAATATGATAGGAAAACAGACCATCATTGTTTGTTCAAAATGCAAATACAAAGATACCATCTACTTGGCACAATCTACTTTGGTCAATGTCTTCCATAGAGATCTCATTGCCTGATTTAAACAAAGAACGCATGACCCACACTTAAATGAAGAACAATTATTTATTGAAATTCGATGGTCCAAGTGGCTGGTTATTAGTATCATATAGCAACACCACCTGAAAGCATAATATAGCAGCAGTAGCAGCTCATAGCAACTCATCATACAGCAGCAGCAGTGTGCAATTCATCATATACCAGCATCAGCTCATAGCAATTCATCATATAGCAGCAGCAGGAGCAGGTCATAGCAATTCATCATATAGCAGCAGCAGCTCATAGCAATTCATCATATAGCAGCAGCAGCTCATAGCAATTCATCATATAGCAGCAGCAGGAGCAGCTTATAGCAACTCATCATATAGCAGCAACAGCTCATAGCAATTCATCATATAGCAGCAGCAGCTCATATCAATTCATCATATAGCAGCAGCAGCAGGAGTAGCTCATAGCAATGCATCATATAGCAGCAGTAGAAGCAGCTCATAGCAATTCATCGTATAGTGGATCAGAATGAAAATTTGGCAAAAAAATCAGAGGAGATCCTCACCTTGTTGGATGAGCTCATCCTTCAATAGCACCTTAAGGCCACGGCCTGGGAGGAGGGGAGGGGGAATAAGGTGCCTTCTGTTGTAGTGTGGCATCAGCCGTAGTTGTGCGGCGCCCGCTGGAGTATTGCGTTGGACGGACCACAGTGGAGCAGCTGCTGGAGACCATGAGAATGAGGGGCGGCGCCAGAGGGAGGAGCAGCCGGGGAGATTTGGCCCTACCTGCCGGCCATGTAGCCTAGCTGGACAGAGCATCGTCGAGGACCAGGCCAGATGGGACCAGTGGCGACGGCTCGCTGGAGGAACCCTAGCACTGCAGGCAGGGGATCGAGGTAGAGGGAAATGGGAGAGGAGATGCAAGCGGGCAGGGCAATGAATGCTTGCATGTTTATTTTTACTTGAGGGTCAGGTGTGACGCGGGCGTGAGCAATTGCATTTTGAGTGTAATATAGGCAGACAACAAATTCATTTCACTATTCCCCTTCCCTTTAATTTTTAGTGAGCTTCTACCCAAAACACCCCCCTCCAAAGCAAAATAAGTTAAGCCCAAGCCCATAACTCAAAAATGACTTATTTACATCTTTTATGGCTTATTTTGACAATAAGCTCTGAAAAGCCAGAATAGAACTGGCCCTTAACCTGCAATTCAATTATGCGTGCAATGATGAATCACTCCTGCCTGCTATAGTGTATGTTTAGGCATCATCATACATGGCATAACCTAATACATGTGCATTCCGTTGTAGAATCTGGAATATGCAATGTTTATGTTAGTTCATACGTTGCACATGATGTTTAAATGCCCCTTAAATCTGGTCAGTCAAGTGATGGTCTTTAAGCCTCCTTCTTTGCTTATTTTCTTGATTTGTAAGATTTGCTCACACATCTATTCAATTGCTTGTTTGCATCAGCCAACCATACTAGGACTGTTTGCTGTGATTACTTGTTGTTCTTGACCTAACACTCTAACATAGCTTATCAACGACTTAAACACTAAGGGTTGTTGTAGTGGGGGCTTGTCTAACTCATAGGTGACATAAAGGTTTGGCTGTACACTAAAGTAGGCTCTCCAAGAGTACCTGGAGATCCAGTTCAAAGGTATGC
Source organism: Aegilops bicornis (assembly GCA_021605145.1). Taxonomy (NCBI): domain Eukaryota; kingdom Viridiplantae; phylum Streptophyta; class Magnoliopsida; order Poales; family Poaceae; genus Aegilops; species Aegilops bicornis. Next base: position 332,741,748 of record CM038675.1, read on the forward strand.
CAAGTTTTTACATATTGCACACATAGTAAATGCTCATTTCATTGTGTGCAACTGCAAGAGATGTGACATGTTTCATTATGTGGTGTTGTTTTGTTATAATCTCATCCTTTTGTGTTGTTCACAGACTGGAAAGTATGCATATTTATCTTCAAAGGAGACGAGTAACTAGTTTGTATCACCTGGCAGAGGGGTTGCAATGAAGATAAGGTTGAGGATTTCCAAGTACAAGATGTTAGGAAGGAGCCTTGCAAGAGAAGTAGGAGCAGCGCTGAGCCTGTTCAACCAGTTAAGGTAAGTTACTGTATCCAACTCAACATGTCAATTCCTTGTTTGTTTCAGGCATAGTTAATTTGCTCTTTTCAATTGTGTAGGATCGGAAGTATGTATAGAGGGGGGTGATTAGACTACTTGACCAAATAAAAATCTAGCCTTTTCCCAATTTTAGTTCTTGGCAGATTTTAGCTATCTTAGCACAAGTCAAGCAATCTCCACACAATTCAAGCAAGCATGCAAAAGAGTATATGAGCAGTGGAAAGTAAAGCATGCAACTTGCAAGAATGTAAAGGGAAGGGTTTGGAGGATTCAAACGCAATTGGAGACACGGATGTTTTTGGCGTGGTTCCGATAGGTGGTGCTATCGTACATCCACGTTGATGGAGACTTCAACCCACGGAGGGTAGCAGTTCTTGTGAGTCCACGGAGGGCTCCACCCACGAAGGGTCCACGAAGAAGCAACCTTGTCTATTCCATCACGGCCGTCGCCCACGAAGGACTTGCCTCACTAGCGGTAGATCTTCACGAAGTAGGCGATCTCCTTTCCCTTACAAACTCCTTGCTTCAACTCCACAATCTTGTCAGAGGCTCCCAAGTGACACCTAGCCAATCTAGGAGACACCACTCTCCAAGAAGTAACAAATGGTGTGTTGATGATGAACTCCTTGCTCTTGTGCTTCAAATGATAGTCTCCCCAACACTCAACTCTCTCTCACAGGATTTGGATTTGGTGGAAAGCAACTTGGGGAAGGCTAGAGAACAAGATTCATATGGTTGGAATGGAATATCTTGAGCTCAACACAAGTGTAGGTGGTTCTCTCTCAGAAAATGTGTATTGGAAGTGTAGATCTGTTCTGATGGCTTTCTCCATGAATGAAGAGTGGGTGGAGGGGTATATATAGCCTCCACACAAAATCTAACCGTTACACACAATCTGCCAAACTCGGTGGGACCGAATGGTTAAACTTGGTCGGACCGATTCAGCAAACCTAGTGACCATTAGGATTTTCGGTGGGACTGAGATGCAACTCGGTAGGACCGATATGGTTAGGGTTAGGGCATAACGTAATCTCGATGTGACCGATTACGCAAACTCGGTGGGACCGATTTTGGTAATAAGCTAACGGAAGAGTTGGTCAGGTAAACTCGGTGGGACCGATTCGCTCATTTCGGTGAGACCGAAATGTTACAAAAGGGAAACAGAGAGTTTACATTGCAATCTCGGTGGGACCGATCGCTCACTTCAGTTAGACCGAAACCTTACGAAGGGAAACACAGAGATTACAATCCCATCTTGGTGAGACCGAGATCCCTATCGGTGAGACCGATTTGGCTAGGGTTTGTGGAAGTGGCTATGACATTTGAAACTCGGTGGCGCCGGATAGAAAGAATCGATGGGGCCGAGTTTGACTTTTGGTTTAGGTCAAAATGGATGTGGGAAGGTAGTTGAGGGTTTTGGAGCATATCACTAAGCACATGAAGCAAGAGGCTCATTAAGCAACACCTCATCCCTCCTTGATAGTATTGGCTTTTCCTATAGACTCAATGTGATCTTGGATCACTAAAAATATATAATGTAGAGTCTTGAGCTTTTGAGCTTGAGCCAATCCTTTGTTCTTGGAATTTTGAGGGATCCACTTTCCTCATCCATGCCATGCCATTCATTGAGCTTTTCCTGAAATATTTATCTTGGAATAATGTTAGCTCAATGAGCTATATGTTGTTAGGAATTACCAAAACCACCCAGGGATAGTTGCACTTTCAATCTCCCCCTTTTTGGTAATTGATGACAACATATAGATCAAAGCTTCGACAAATGATAATAAGAGTGAAAGATATTATCGCTTTGAGAAGTATGTGAAAATCAAGAGCTCCCCCTAAGTTTATCGCTTTGGACTGCAAATGCACAATGAGTTAGGATCATGGGTTACTCTTCCATGTCACATACATCTTGGTGGAGCACTCAAAATAATAAGAATTAAATACATGCACTCATTACCAAGCAAAGTGAATGATCATATAAGGATAAGTAAGATAATATCTTCCAACAAGCTTAAGTGTAGCTTATGATCAACCACATGATCATCAATGTCTCACAGATAATAGCATAGTATCTCAAGCAATCAAAAGCAAACGAAGTTCAACCAAGAAGACAAGAGAGAACAAAAGCAAACTCTCTCTCTCTCTCTCTCTCTCTCTCGAAGCCTATGATCTATACATTTTTCTCCCCCTTTGGCAACAAGTTACCAAAAAGTTCCTAGAAAATGCATAGCACTAAAGCGACTCTCAGGCTTGGTCTTCAGGTGGTGGAGTCCGGATAACGCCGAGGACGAAGGCTTCAGTTGAAGTAGTTGGAGCTGCTGGAGTAGGTGCTGTAGCTGGTGGAACTGAGGCTATAGCTGGTGCAGATGAAGTGGCTCTGGTGTCAGGTACTGGCACTGCAGATGATCTCTGAGCTCTAGGCACTCTGGCAAAAGCATCAGTTGTTGTTTTGCCCTTCCTCTCCTGCATGTCATCCTGGAGTTGCTCCACAGCAGACTGAATCTGAGTTACTTTCACATCTAAGTCATAGAACTTTTGTTCCATGATTCTTTCCAAGCTCTCTTAGTTTCGAGTCAGGGTGGCCAGTCCTTTCTCAATCCTCAGAGTTGATGCTATCAGATAACCGAGCTGCTCGCTTGTTCTTGAGAGAAAGTACTCAGATGCCTCCTCTTGAGTTGGCTTCTTGGCAGCTTTCTCCATCTTTGCCTTCTCCTTCTTTGCTTGAGCTTGTACTGACGATGGTTCATTCTCATTCATCACAACTTGATTGTCCTCAAAATCTGGATTGATGGGCAAGTGTTACTTATCCAACATGTATGTTCCTGTGCCCATCTTCGAGTTAATCAACTCCTGAATATGTGGGGCATATCCACAACTTCTCTTCTGATCAGCTGTTGTCCTCTTGATAGTCTCAACTATGAGGCTCATGACCTTGAACTTCTGTGGCACATCAAATATATGTAGCAAGTTAATTGCATGCCATCTGATCATGTTGTGGTCACCTGACTTGGGCAAATGAGTGTGCCTTAGGATCCAGTTGATTGTAGGCAGCCCTGACAGAAGAAAATGGGTGATCCAAACTTGAAAGTCTCAAGAGCTTTATGCAGGATCTCCTTATACATGTTTGACATAGAATTGTGATCCATCTTCTTTTTGGCATAAACATCCAAGTCATATTCTTGCTCTTCTGGGGCATTGATCAACTGAGCCCATTCCTCAATAGTTGATTGGTACCTTGTACCTTCAGACATCCATACTATCCTGCCATCTGGATAGAAATGTGCTGTGGAGTAGAATTGCATTATGAGCTCCTCATTCCACTTTGTGAGCTTCTGCCCAACAAAGTTCGCAACTCCATAAGCATTGAAACTGTCATACACACAAGGATAGTGTGCCTCATTTTCCTTGATATAGGTCCAGTCGACCCACCTCATATCACACACTATTGGTTTCTTGTCCAAGAAGACCTTTGTCTCATAGAAGTCTTGCTGTTCCTTTGTGTGGAACCTATAATCAACAGCAGTCCTTCTTCTTGTAGCATATGGATGTGATTCTCTCCATTTCCTCAACCCTGAATCTTTCCTGATCTTCATGTTCTCAGCCACAGGATGAGCATCATTGTGGTCTGGAATCTTAGGTTTGAGCTTTCTCAGAACTTGTCCTTCATCAGCTTCCTCAGCAGCAACATCAGGCACTGGGGCCTTGTTCTTCTCAGCAGCTGGTATACTCCTGGTATTCCTCTTAGGTGCACTCTTGGGCTTGGAGGCAGCTTTGGGTGCTTCTTTGGGCTTTGATGATGCAGCCCCTGAACTTATAGCATCACCCATCAGCTTTTGTGCCTTAGGTGCTGGTGCAGCAACCTCTTCTTCCTCTTCTTTCTCAGAATCTCTCATCATGGAGGGTTTGCCAAGAACTCTGGCAGTAGTGGTTCTGACTCTCTTTTTCTTTTTGTCTTGGCCAACAGCTTCCTCTTCTGACTCCATGGTAAACTTCATGGTTTCTCCAGTGGCAACCTTCCTAGGTTTGGAAGTGGGAACTCTCCTTGCAGTGCCTTCTTACGCATACACGGCTTTGTGGCTGCAGCTGAGCCATATTCCTTTTTGAGCACTTTCTTCTTTGATGTGGCTTCCTCTTCCTCTGCAACATAATCTTCATCTTCAGACTCTGAAGTCCTTTTCTTGCTTGATCTAGTGGCAGCCTTTGGCAAGTTGCTTGGGGGTGCTTCTGCTACCCTCATCTGAGCTGCTAGAGGGACTAGTGCCCTCACTCAAGTGAACCTGCTCCTCTGACTTGTTCTGGCTGTCACTTTGGTCAGACATGTTGCAAACACTGACTGCAGACCCTGTGAATAGATTGTAGATGAGATAGAGTGGATGAGCATCACAAAATGCAGAGATTTTTGCAAAAGAATGAGTCAAAAACTTAGTTTTAGTTTTCCACAGAAAGCGTTTCGGATCAAACGATTTGCAAACTCGGTGATACCGAAGCAGCTGTTGGAACCAAAACTAGTGAACTCGGTCAGACCGAGTCACAGTTCGGTGGCACCGAGACTGCTAGGGTTTCACAAACTCCTGAACTCGGTCACACCGATTTGCAATTCTCGGTCAGACCGAGAAACACATGTGCAATGGCCTTGGCCGAATCGGTGGAACCGAGTTTTGCAACCCGGTGGGTCCGAGATGGTTTCGGTGGAAACTTAACCCTAATTTTTCGAATTGCATCTATTCTAAGGATTGTTTTGACTGGATAGAGGTGTTTCAATCGTGGCAAGAATCATAATGAACACAATGTGCTAGGAATCGGACGAGGATAGCACTGTGATCGAGTCCATACCCTAGTTCGGCGATGAACTCCCTCTGGCAACGGCAGAGAGACGAAATCCGTTGGCGGGCGGAGACCCGGATGTGAGGCGGTGGTGACGAGGAGGACGATCCGGAGACCCTGGAGGCAGAGCGAGCTATGCGCGGGCGAAGGGGTTTCGGAGAAATTTCCAAAATTTTGCCCGTGAGTATATATAGCCCGACCCTGTCGGTGTGACCGAGTGGAACAACTCGGTGGCACCGAGATGCATAACGTTGACAGTTACAGCAACTCGGTGTGACCGAAAAGTTCAAATCGGTTACACCGAGATTGAAAACCTAGATCGACTTAGTGATCTCGGTATGACCGAAATGGAGGAATCGGTCAGACCGAAACACACAAAGAAGTTTGGGAAGTTTAAGTCTATGTCGAATCGGGGACTCCGAGTGCTCCTCACACATAGTGGTTCGAATCTGACTTGATCAAATTTTGTGATGTAGCATGAATAGAGTTTGAGACGAGAAAAGCATAGATAGCTAGAGAGGGTTCTTAGGCATTCTTGTCCATCCACTTGGCAAAATAAAAAAAAGGAAAGCCAATCAATCAAAACAATAAGTGGATGTCCTCGAATGAGTAAAATATGCAATCAACATGCTCACACAATAAAATGGCAATTGAAATATGTGGCAAAGCGTGCACAACCAATTCTAGCATCTATCAAGCAATTGGCGATGACTAGGTCATCTATATATGAGTATATTGACTTAGGAGTCAAATGAGAACATTTGATCATAGGTCATACTCATCGTTTAAGCACAAGTGGGGTTACCACGTTTACATAAAGCATTGTTGTGTTCACACCATTAGAGTTGCTTTATCTCAATTCTTAGAGTAAAGCTCCCCCTAGATGTGAGATCCCCCTTAAGGGGGATGAACTAACCTTGGGTTTTGTCGATGAAGACTTCATGTAGATATGAAGATGTGGATGCTCAATGTTGATGTAGATCATTTGGAGCTATCCAACACCATTAGAGTTGCTTTAGCTCAATTCTTAGAGTAAAGCTCCCCCTAGATGTGAGATCCCCCTTAAGAGGGATGAACTAACCTTGGGTTTTGTCGATGAAGACTTCATGTAGATGTTGAAGATGTGGATGCTCAATGTTGATGTAGATCATTTGGAGCTATCCATTGGAGTGAGTTGCACATTCAATACCCTGTCCCTTGTCTTACCAACAAGAGGGTTTGTGACTCCTTGAACTAGTGAAAGATGTGGAAGTTGATTGCACTTGTTCTTGCCAAGATGATAAGAGTGAAGTATGTTGGCGGAGTCACCCTCAAGAACTCTCTAGTTCTTCTTCTTCTGGATCCACACCATCTTGATGGGAATCCTCGGGGTTGTAGTTGTACTTGATGAAGTGGGACTTGAAGTAGTCTTGGGAACCCACTTGACCAAGGCCTTAGGAGCTTCTTCAAATGCATCAATTTCCTCTTGAAGCTTGTCCTTGCCTTTTTGCTTGTGGTCTTGTGGTGGAAGATCATCTTGAGCTTGTGTCCCTTTGAAAGAAGTAGGATCATACTTCTCTTGTTGAGGAACAAACTTCATCTTGGGGTATTGATCTTCTTCCCACTCAACTCCATTGGCATTGAACTTTCATTCAAAACCAACACCTTGATTCTTCCGGTGCCTTCCTTGCTTGCGTACAATTTCCTCGAATTGCTTACTTCTGGCAAGGCTCTTGTAAACACCTTTCTCTATAATTCCCTTCAATAAGCTATTTTCTTGCTCAAGTGTAACTTGGCTAAGAGAATCATTAGTGGAATCAAGAGAACTACTAGAAGCAACAATATTGGATTTAGCATGATCATTGTTACTACTAGAGGAAGAATCTTTCTTGTTCTTGTTACTAGATTTGACTTGAGGCATGTAAGTAGATAAGAGTAAACGATTGGCAATGTAAGAAGAACTTTTCTTACGAAGATCATCATTGATTGCTTTTAAGAACTCATGCTCTTGCTCAAGGTTGAGCTTTTCAAAGCGTACTTTCTCATGAGTCCTTAAAAGTTCTCAATCATCTCCAAAGATAGTTTCATGAGCTAACTTAAGAGTGTTTAGTTCTTTAGTTAGAGACTCAATCTTCTCCTTATCATTGTCATTCGTTTTATCTTGATTAGCATGATTAATTGACGTTTCATCATAGTATTCATCACTAGAGTTGTCAACAAGTAAATCATCATCACCTAACAAGTCATCTTCATCACTATTGAAATCAACATACTCGGGTGTGATACCTTTGGGCCTTTAGCCATGAAGCATGTTCCAACTCCTTCATTTGTTGAGTCAAATATGTCGTAGGAGTTGGTCGTCACAAGTGCTAGACCGGCAACACCTTCATCTTGAGTATATTCGGAATCGGAGTGATAGCTTCTCTCAGAGTGATTGTCGGAGTCGGAGCCAGATACCCATTCACCAACATGAGCTTGATGTCTTCGTTTTGTGTAGCTCCTTGATGACTTGTCCTTTCTTTCCGAATCCTTGCTTCTCCGTGAGGGTCTTCGTTCATAACGATCATCTCTACTCCTTCTTTCTCTAGATGGTGATTCTTCTCTTCTACTTCTTCTCTTGGGAGAATCTTCTCTTCTCTTGTAGGGAGTCTTACACTCATTGGAATAGTGTCTGGGCCTTCCACAATTGTAGCAGTTTCGCTCTCGACTAGAAGATCTTTTGTCATTGTAGGACCTTGACTTGGAGCTTCTATCTTTGTTTCTACTCTTATAGAACATGTTGAGGTTCTTCACCATTAAGCTCAATTCTTCATTGAAGGTTTGTTTATCACTTGATGATGTGGGGGCTTCACATGAGGCTTTGTAAGCACCACTTGATTTGTTGTGAAGTTCCTCTTTATCCTTGAGTGACATCTCATGAGCAACAATTCTTCCGGTGACTTCCGTTGGCTTGAGATCTTTGTAATTGGGCATCATTTGGATCAATGTGCACACGGTATCATATTTTCCATCCAAGGCTCTTAGGATCTACTTGATGATGAATCTATCGGTCATCTCTTCACTCCCAAAGCCGGCAATCTCATTTGTGATAAGAGCAAGCCTAGAGTACATTTCAGCGACACCTTCACCATCCTTCATTTTGAACTTGTCAAGTTGACTTTAAAGCACATCCAATTTGGATTCCTTGACGGAGTCGGTACCTCATGCATATCAATCAAAGTATCCAAAATTTCCTTTGCATTCTCAAGATGGCAGATTTTGTTGAATTCTTTGGGGCACAATCCATTGAAGAGGATATCACAAGCTTGAGCGTTGTATTGCAGCATCTTCAACTCTTCCGCGGTAGCTTCACGGTTCGGTTCTTTCCCATCAAAGAATTCACCTTGCAAACCAATACACACAATAGCCCAAACGGCGGGTTATGTCCAAGAATATGCATTTTCATCTTATGCTTCCAACTAGCAAAATTAGTACCATCAAAGTAAGGACCTCTACGGTGATAGTTTCCTCGCTAGACGCCATACTCTCCTAGGTTCTGAAACCAAGGCTATGACCACCAAAAGCTATGGAAATCAAAGCAAATGGAGACCAAAGCTCGATACCACTTGTAGGATCGGAAGTATGTCTAGAGGGGGGTGATTAGACTACTTGACCAAATAAAAATCTAACCTTTTCCCAATTTTAGTTCTTGGCAGATTTTAGCTATCTTAGCACAAGTCAAGCAATCTCCACACAATTCAAGCAAGCATGCAAAAGAGTATATGAGCAGCGAAAAGTAAAGCATGCAACTTGCAAGAATGTAAAGGGAAGGGTTTGGAGGATTCAAACGCAATTGGAGACACGGATGTTTTTGGCGCGGTTCCGATAGGTGGTGCTATCGTACATCCACGTTGATGGAGACTTCAACCCACGGAGGGTAGCAGTTGCTTGAGTCCACGGAGGGCTCCACCCACGAAGGGTCCACGAAGAAGCAACCTTATCTATTCCATCACGGCCGTCGCCCACGAAGGACTTGCCTCACTAGCGGTAGATCTTCATGAAGTAGGCAATCTCCTTGCCCTTACGAACTCCTTGGTTCAACTCCACAATCTTGTCGGAGGCTCCCAAGTGACACCTAGCCAATCTAGGAGACACCACTCTCCAAGAAGTAACAAATGGTGTGTTGATGATGAACTCCTTGCTCTTGTGCTTCAAATGATAGTCTCCCCAACACTCAACTCTCTCTCACAGGATTTGGATTTGGTGGAAAGAAGATTCGAGTGGAAAGCAACTTGGGGAAGGCTAGAGATCAAGATTCATATGGTTGGAATGGAATATCTTGAGCTCAACACAAGTGTAGGTGGTTCTCTCTAAGAAAATGTGTATTGGAAGTGTAGATCTGTTCTGATGGCTTTCTCCACGAATGAAGAGTGGGTGGAGGGGTATATATAGCCTCCACAAAAATCTAACCGTTACACACAATCTGCCAAAATCGGTGGGACCGAATGGTTAAACTCGGTCGGACCGATTCAGCAAACCTAGTGACCGTTAGGATTTTCGGTGGGACTGAGATGCAACTCGGTAGGACCGATATGGTTAGGGTTAGGGCATAACGTAATCTCGGTGTGACCGATTACACAAACTCGGTGGGACCGATTTTGGTAATAAGCTAACCAAAGAGTTGGTCAGGTAAACTCGGTGGGACCGATACGCTCATTTCGGTGAGACCGAAATGTTACAAATGGGAAACAGAGAGTTTACATTGCAATCTCGGTGGGACCGATCGCTCACTTCGGTTAGACCGAAACGTTACGAAGGGAAACAGAAAGATTACAATCCCGTCTCGGTGAGACCGAGATCCCTATCGGTGAGACCGATTTGGCTAGGGTTTGTGGCAGTGGCTATGACATTTGAAACTCGGTGGCGCCGGATAGAAAGAATCGGTGGGGCCGAGTTTGACTTTTGGTTTAGGTCAAAATGGATGTGGGAAGGTAGTTGAGGGTTTTGGAGCATATCACTAAGCACATGAAGCAAGAGGCTCATTAAGCAACACCTCATCCCTCCTCGATAGTATTGGCTTTTCCTATAGACTCAATGTGATCTTGGATCACTAAAAATATATAATGTAGAGTCTTGAGCTTTTGAGCTTGAGCCAATCCTTTGTTCTTGGAATTTTGAGGGATCCACTTTCCTCATCCATGCCATGCCATTCATTGAGCTTTTCCTAAAATATTTATCTTGGAATAATGTTAGCTCAATGAGCTATATGTTGTTAGGAATTACCAAAACCACCCAGGGATAGTTGCACTTTCAAATTGCTTTATTTGTCCTCAATTAATGAGATGCCCAAACAATGATGCCTGATGTTGGGTACTTGTATAATTATTAATTGACATAATTAAAGGCCTTACCATTTAATTACTTTGGCGAAGTGTGCCTGAAGCTTTCAAGTCTATTAACCAACTATTACTGCATGAGGCTCACAATCTAGTTTATACTAGGCTAATGATAGCATAGTTTTGCTTGTTGTAGTAGGTTTGTATGAATCCGTCTGCTATTTATTATGCTCCCTAAGACTTTAATTGAGCTATAGAATGGCCAAATGCTTGCTTACTTATACGCAACGTGTTGTCTAAATTTGTAACTTGTCTGTGTTTTGGATTTGGCCCCAACATCATGCTCGTCTGGTGAGCTAAGAGAGATTTCTGTATGCGGGCTGCACAGACTACCATTTTTGTAATTTTTAAAATATCACCTGCTTATGCTTCATGACGTGTAACATTATTGTTAGTCCTGTTTTGCCAGGTACAAAATAGTCTGTCTTGCTCGCTTCACTGTTGTAACTATATTTTTTCCCTAGTCATGTGTACTTATAGAAACATTTCAGGATGAAGTGACGTCAACACAAAGATCTGCGAACAGTGCGGCATGGCCGTTACCGAATGATTATGGATTGGAATTGGAATGTGCTGATGTTCTCGAGCATCAACTAGAGGTGGCAAGACAACGTGTACATGATTCTCAACGTACAATCAACAAGTTGAGACTGGACTTGCAGGTATTAGATGCAGGAGTCAAAAAATGCAACAAGACACTGAGGTAACCATGAAGGAATTGGAGATTTTACAGACTAAAATTTGTGCTATCTGAAGCCGGCCAATCCTATTTTCTGAAGAGATTATAGTTCAAATGGTAAGTTCTGTTGATGCGTGTCCATGATGTATGAGCTTTATTTGTCTAGTGTATGTAATTTGCTGTTTGTGTACGCTTTATTATCACTGGTGCCGAACTATAATGCCCGGTGGGTATATTCAGCTGTAATTTCTTTATTGTATAGTGTAGGATTATTCTACATTTCTATGCCTTAGTCTTTTTATTGTATAGTGTATGTTTTTAGAGGCGATAATATAGAGTAGGATAATTCTTGAATATGTTATACCGTTGAAACGGGGGCCAACACCCCAAACATTTCCTGGACGCCATACAAACGAACAAACATGTGTAGTCAAAGTGGGCCTTAATTGGGCTGGTCAAAATAATATTAAGTGGATCCAAAATGATGTGGCCCACCGTAACAATGGCTCTTAGTAGGCCGTTCACAGGCCAAAAGCTCAATAGGGCTGTATAAATGGAAATGGCCCGCGGGCCTCTAGCAGGCCGAAATACATGTCAATTTTGTCTCGGCCCTTTTACTTTACGGGCCAGTAAGAGGCCGAAAGTGTTATGGGACAGAGGAGGCCCAATTTGCAAACTAGGCTTTTAACAGGCCAAAAGTCGCGTTGGGCTGAAATGATGCCTTGCAGAACATGGGCCCCCAATGGACCTAAAGTCGAGGGTGCAACTGTTGTGTGGGCCGTTAACAGGCCGAGAGATAAAATGGGCTAGGAGTTGGCCCATTTACCGAATGGGACGAGGACAGGCCTAAAGCCACAACGGGCTAGAATTGGCCCAACTGTAGAATGGGCCGAGAAAAGGCCGAAAGACATTCCGGGTTGTTAACGTGCTGGAAATGACGATGAGCTGCTAACAGGCCGAAAGAAGCTCGGGCCGCAATTGGGCCTGAAGACGTAGTGGGCCGTTAACGGGCTTAAACTGACGATGGGCTAGAAATTGTCAAATCTAGAATGAGCCTTTGATGGGCCGATTCTATGTAACTTGTATGGGTCGTGCTCAAGTAGGCCGCTAATGGGCCGGCCCACTTATTTTGACAGGCCCGGCCTTTTAACCTCAATGGTCCACTGTTGGGCTGAGACCACGTGTCTACGTATCATAGGCGCGTTCTGTCCATTCGCTGGATGACAACTGTCCGAACGCCGGGCCGACACATTGATCTGCCGGCCAATGAGAATTTTACACGTGGAAAATCCCCATTGGTCCGCGCTTTTAACGGGTTATCGGATCCAAACCGGAACCTGATAGCTTAACAGCGACCCGTTATGGTGGATACCACGTGTCGGTCACCCTTGACGAAAGCACTTCTATGACGCGTGATTTATCGTCATGGAAGTGGACACTTCCGTGTTGATAATTTTGGTAATGTCATGGAACACTTCTATGATAGCACAGGTATGACTATCTTGATTTTGTCATAAAATCGTCATGGATGTACATGCATGACAGAAAACGTGACCTACTTTGACAAACACGTATCATCATGGAAGTGTATTTTTTTTGTAGTGCAGATACCGTACGCCGTGTACTTGTGCCCTCAGCACCGATATCCATCTCGCTGTTTTCCTCCTCTCTCTCCACACTGCCACCTTTGTGCTGTGCTACCTACCAAACAATCTGGTACTAAACCTTCGACTCCCATTTCTCAAAAAACTTTCACTTGTGCGGGTTCATATATCGGAGGCCTCACTGCACAACATCATCCACTCCAGTTGCCCTGCCCTGGAGTGCTTGGTGCTTGTTTTCACAGTTAGAATCTGGTGTCTCCAAATAAAGTCGCCTAACCTTGTAAGAACTGAAAATTCTTTTAACGGAAGGCGGCTCATCATCCAAGATACCCCTTCACTTCAAAGGTTGATCCTTGATTCTAGTTATTCACCGTCGCAAATAACTGTCCTCTCTGCACCTAAACTAGAGACCTTGGGTGTAATACATGATCTATGTGCTCATTTCAAGATGGTGTTTGGCTCCACAGTTCTTCAAGTACTATATATTATCATCTACACTTGTAACTATAAGCTGCATTTTAAATTTCTGCGGATAAGTTATATATCATCTTGGAGTACACATTTTGTACTAATATTATGTTCTATGCTCAATGAAGAGTTTCTCCATGGATAGCCTATCAATGGTCTTTGGATTCTGTCAAGATCTTATAAATCCAAAGGAATAGTTTTGATCTGAACAAGATTGTTGGCTTGCTGCAATGCTTTCCATGTCTGGAGAAGTTGTATATAAAGGTGATAATTTCACGCATAATGGAAGCCCGCATATAGTGTACTAGAATTAACCGTACAGTTGTTGCTCTTTCGACACTCTTTTTTTAGACCTTAATTGTTTTCAATCTTCATGTCTATTTAGGCAACAGGACAGGGTAACAAAGTTATAACCAATCGGTGGATTCGTAAGCACTGGGATTTTCTCACTTCTCATGACATTCGATTGAAGACAATAACGCTAGAACGATATGTAGCCAACCATGCAAACACTAGATTTGTCACATTCTTCCTGTTGAATGTGAGATTACTATTGTCCATCAGGCTTAAGTTTATTAGCAGCATGGTTTTGATGGATGGGTATGTCGAAGAGCAAAAAAAGGAGTTTCAGGTGGACAAAAGAGCTTTTGAATGTGCCGAGCTTCTATTTACAACATCTTGTGGTCATAATCTAGTAAATTTTATGACCCAGGATGTTCATTCTATGGACTTGACCGATCCATTTGACTGTGACTGCCAAAAACAGTGCTGGAGTTAGATGTTGTTACCCTTTTTAACCTGCGTTTTGTCTAAACCTGATGAACAATTAACCCTCGTGCTTTTGTATAGTTTGTAAGCTGGAGTTAGATGTTGTTGCCCTTTTCAACTCGGATGTGACTGTCATATTTTCTTTGAAACAAGGCAAATGGCTTGCCATTCGTTTAATTTAGAGTGAAATATTGTAACAAATCCTAACCAAGGGAAATAACATCACTCTCGCCGGCTGCTTGAGCTCACTGTGCATTACAGAACCCAAGTGATTAGCCCCCACCAGCACCCACAAACTTATTTCGAACTAGCACACCAAATGGGATGTAAAATTTCATAAGAAAGGCTGCATGACCGTGACAGATTTGGATTCTGAAATTTGGGACCCATGAGGAAAAAGCCTATCCAAGGTGGTGTCGACTTACTAGCTAGTCAACAAACGATTCTGCCTACCAGCCGATGGATTGACATCCAACATCTGTCGTATATCTTCTATCTCTTGTCTTCTTCCTCCAGCCACCCAAACCAAACCACCCCGTCGGTTCTGCCTGCTCCCGCCTCCCATGGCTGGCTGCGCCTCTGCCGCCCTACCGTACCCTCCAACATTGCCAGTCCCTCCTCTATTCCCCCACACGTCCTGTCATTCTCCGGCGACGTCAGCCCCAACACGCACCCGCACCCGAACCAATCAACCCTCGTACTCCCCTTCGCCTGTGACTAGACCAGCACATCTTCCATGTCTCCTGTTTGTTCCGTCCGAGGCCTCGCCGTCGTCCTCCGCCTTGGTTCGCTCGCCGTGCGCAGTGCGCCGCTCTCTTGCGTTGTCAACGTCGTCAATAACCGAGAGGAACAAGGAGATGACTGTATGTGGAGAGGATGACAGTAGGGACCCAGCAGTGTCATGGCAGTACGCAAGCAAGTGCCTCGTTATTACAAGCCCAAAAAATGGTTTCTCCTAATGGTTGGACATCTGGGGCTCACGCCATTGTCAACCTAGTCAATAAACAAGAGAATTACACAACGAGCGGCTGACACCAGGACCCAGCAGGTCGCGCAGTTGTTATTTACTTTTTTTGAGGAACAAGCAGTTGTTATTTATACTAGTTTTAGCGACGGATCAGGGTAACAACGGGGCTGTGCGGGGGCTGTGGCCCGTCTAGCCAGGGTTTTATTTATGTTTACCACATCATGAGCCCAACTGCGTTCTTTTTTGCTGAAAATGGCTAGCCCAGTTCTACTTTTAAAGAAATACCCAAACGAGGCCTACTTGCTTTGTCAGCCCTGCTGGGCTGCAAAACTTTGAAGACAAGGAAAGTTTCTTTCGTCTTGCCTAGAAAATGGACTATCAGTAATGAGAAATAGCCTGTATATTTCTAAAACACATCAAACCGGGAATTAGTTTCAATTTTTTTCATTACAAGATTTTAAATTCCTTTGATTTTTATGCGTGGACAATTATTTGGATTTTATATTTATACAAATTATTTTTAAAATTAGTTTGAATGCGACTCGAAATTTTGGGATTAAAAACAGTTGACTACACCGAAATATGCAAAATTTTGTATAATTTTTAACCGTGGCCATGGGCTGTAATGCTAACAAAAAGAAGATGGGCTCCAAAAAAATCCTTAAGAATTAGCAAATGGGCTGTAAATTATTGGAAATAATGGCAGATGGGTTGTATGCTGTTTTCCACACATTTGAGGCTGACTTGTGCGCCTACTATAGGTTGGCGCGTACACTTTCCTAAAAAATGTTGACACACACGCAATGCCGTGTCAATTTAGTCAACACACGAGAGCAGTGACTGTTGGATGTCGATCCAACAGCCGTCATGCTTCTTCAATCTCTGATGTTCCTGCTCCAGCCGCTCAAACAAGTGACGGCTGGGCTGCCTGCTCCCTCCTCCCGCGGCCGGTCGTGCTGCCGCACAAGCCTCACCGCCCCACCGTACTCCCATTGCTGGCCTAGCCATTCCTCTACTCACCCACACCTATTGTTATTCTCCGGCGACGGCAAATGAACCAGTAAACCCTCGTACTCCCCTCTGCATGGGAAACAACTGTCGAGTCTTCCCTGGCTCCGTGTCGTTCCCTTCCTAGGCCTGGCCGTCGTCCACCGCTCGGGTGCTCTCGGCGCGGCGTGGTCAACCTGGTCAATGAACGACATCCATCGGAAGTGGACTGTACGTGGAGAGGCTGACAGCTGGGTCCATGGCCGCACACAAGAAAATGCCTCCTTATTACGCACAAAATAATGATTCCTCCACCTGACAGCTGGGACCCACCGGAAGGGCCTCTGTATTTCGTGAAAAAAACTTTTCCCCCGCTGACAGCTCGGACCCACTAGCTATATCTTCGCATGCAAGGAAGTGCCTCCTTATTACGCACACAAAATGAACACCCCCTGCTAGCTGGGACCCACCGTAGTTGGAGGCCGACTTGTGGGTCTACTCATGCGGACGGAGGGCTTTGTTAACTTAGTCAATATGAACGATTCTAGCTCCAGTGACCGTACGATGTCCATCCAACGGCCGTAATGCTTCTTCAACCTCTGGTCTTCTTGCTCCAGCCGCCCAAACTAGCGCCAATCGTGTCGCCTCCTCCTGCCTCCCGTGGCCGGCTGTGCTGCCGCGGAGGCCTCACCGCCCCCTACTACTCCCACCGCTGGCCAGGCCATCCCTCTACTCACCCACACCCCCTGTTATTTTGCGGCGACGGCAGCCTCACACCGCAGCCGAACCAGTCAACCCCTGAACTCCTCTCCACGTGGGCATCCACTGCCGTGTCTTCCCTGGTTACGCAGCGTCCCTTTCCTAGGCCTCGCCGTCGTCCACCGCCTTGGTGCTCTCGATGCGGCATGGTCAATGTGGTCAAGGAACAGACTTCCATCGGAAGAGTACTGTACATGGAGAGGCTGACAGTTGGGTCCACGGCAGCAGCAAGGAAGTGCCTCCTTATTACGCGCAAAATAATGATTCCTCCACCTGACAGTAGGGACCCACCGGACGGGCCATAGTATTTCGTGAAAAAAACATTTCCGCCTGGCTATCGGGACCCACCAGCTACATCTTCGCATGCAAGGAAG
Organism: Aegilops bicornis; assembly: GCA_021605145.1. Classification (NCBI taxonomy): domain Eukaryota; kingdom Viridiplantae; phylum Streptophyta; class Magnoliopsida; order Poales; family Poaceae; genus Aegilops; species Aegilops bicornis. The sequence continues at coordinate 332,758,847 of CM038675.1, forward strand.
TGCCTCCTTATCCTCCCTGACAGTTGGGACCCACCTGGTCGAAGTGTACGTAGCGTTGTCATTCTGGTCGCGAACGTGTATGTACATACTGGTCGATGGATCCGTCTGCAGGCTGCAGCGATGAACCGTGGGCAAGTAAGGAAGGGCACATGTCGTAGTAGAGGCGCGGACATAGCATGTACACGTGCGTACAGCCAGGGTGCAAGAAAGTAAATACATCCACGTACGTACATACGAGCGGGGTCTCGAACGCCTACTTGCGCATACGTACGGCCAGGCTGGGCTTGTGTACATGGAGAGGCAGTGACGGCGTCCTGTTCATCAGCAGCCAACCGGCTAGGTCGTAACAAAGAAATTGCATCGTCGTGTTCATCGGGAGGCAACGGAATGCGTCGTGTTCATCGGGAGCCAACCGGCTTGGATGGAACAGCCAAAACGAGGCCTGGCATATCACAGAATGGAGGAAATGGCCTTGTGTTCGACCGCCTATGATCGAAACGGGATCCTGTTCACCAAGAGGGGTGTGGCGTACCGCAAAACAGAGGAAACGGACTTGTGTTGGAGCACTGCGGTCGAAACGGGGGTCCAGTTCATCGGGAGGGGTGTGGCGTACCACAAAACGGGACTCCACGGGCTACTGTTCATCCACTGTCTACTGCCTGGCTCCAGCCTCCATGGGCTACTGTTTATCCATCGTCGACCTCCTCCAGCCTCCACCTGCGACTGTTCATCCACGGCGTCTACCTCCTGCCTCCACTAGCTATTGTTCATCCACGGGCTCCTATTCATCCAGCCTCCACCGCTCCTCCACCGGCTACTGTTCAACCAGCCCTCTCCACCGGGTCCTGTTCAATCACCCCTCCACGGGGTACTGTTCATCCAGCCATCCACCAGCTACTGTTAAACCAGCCCTCCACGGGGTCCTATTCATCCAGCCCTCCACGGGGTCCTGTTCATCCACCCCCAACCGGCTCGATCGGGGTCCTGTTCATCCAGCGGTAACGACCTCTACTACCACGAGGTCCTGCTCATCCAAACCCCACCAGGAACTGTTCATCCAAGCCCCAACAATGCTCATTGTTCATCAAGAGGCAGCAGGTTCGATCGGCTTCAATTAGTAGCAGTAGCGAAGGAATCACTCGATCGGGTTCAGTTAACAGCCAGATCGATCGATCGCTCGGGTTCGATAGCAGCGTAACTGCGGTTGTCGCTCGGGTTCGATGGCGACGCCTCGCTCGGGTTCAGTTAGAGCCCAATGCCTCGCACCCATGCACATACGTGTACGAGAGAAACGCGCATCACTCGGCCCCGACCACCCACTGTAACCGGGAACTCCCCGATATTTTTCTCCCCTCGCTTCTACCACGGTTTTTTCCGTCATGGACGGCCCAAAGAATGTCATGCAGCTGCGTCTCCGGCCCGCCCAGGACGAAAAGCCCATTTTCTGTCATGATTTTTTGTCATAGAAGTAGGAGCCCACCACATCTATGATGATACCAGGATTTGTCAAAATTATCATCATAAAAGTGTCATAAGCATGATAGAAAAAAATTCGTTCAGCCCAAAATGTCAAGGATGTGTCTTTTTTTGTAGTGTCTCACCCTTCCACCATTGCTAGCCTCTCTAGTATTGTGCAACTTTTGCCGATGCCTTACACACACCTTATACCTTCCTCAAAATAGCCACCGTACCTACCTATTATGGCATTTCCATAGCCATTCCGAGATATATTGCCATGCAACTTCCACCGTTCCATTTTATTATGACACGCTCCATCATTGTCATATTGCTTTGCATGATCGTAAGATAGCTAGCATGATGTTTACATGGCTTGTCCGTTTTTTATGTCATTTGCTACACTAGATCATTGCACATCCCAGTACACCGCGGGAGGCATTCATATAGAGTCATATTTTGTCCTAGGTATCAAGTTGTAATTCTTGAGTTGTAAGTAGAAGTGTGATGATCATCATTATTAGAGCATTGTCCCATGTGAGGAAAGGATGATGGAAGCTATGATTCCCTCACAAGTTGGGACGAGTCTCCGGACTTTACAAAAAAATAAAAGAGGCCAAAGAAGCCCACCAAAAAATGAGAGAAAAGAGAGAAGGGGCAATGTTACTATCCTTTTTTCCACACTTGTGCTTCAAAGTAGCACCATGATCTTCATGATAGAGAGTCTCCTATGTTGTCACTTTCATATACTAGTGGGAATTATTCATTATAGAACTTGGCTTGTATATTCCAATGATGGGATTCCTCAAATTTCCCTAGGTCTTCGTGAGCAACCGAGTTGGATGCACACCCACTTAGTTTCTTTTTGACCTGACCTTTCGTAAACTTATACCTCTTGTGCATCTGTTGCATGGCAATCCCTACTAACTCACATTGATATCTATTGATGGGCATCTCCATAGCCCATTGATACGCCTAGTTGATGTGAGACCATCTCCTTCTTTTTGTCTTCTCCACAACCACCATATTCTATTCCACCTGTAGTGCTATATCCATGGCTCATGCTCATGTATTGTGTGAAAATTGGAAAAGTTTGAGAACATCAAAGTATGAAACAATTGCTTGGCTTGTCATCGGGGTTGTGCATGATTTAATACTTTATGTGATGAAGATGGATCATAGCCAGACTATAAGATTTTGTAGGGATAACTTTCTTTGGCCATGTTATTTTGAGAAGACATGATTGCTTTATTAGTATGCTTGAAGTATTATTGTTTTTATGTCAATATTAAAATTTTGTTTTAAATCTTATGGATCTGAATATTCATGCCACAATGAAAAAAATTACATGGATAAATATGCTAGGTAGCATTCCACATCAAAAATTCTGCTTTTATCATTTACCTACTCGAGGACGAGCAGGAATTAAGCTTGGGGATGCTTGATACGTCTCCAACATATCTATAATTTTTTATTGTTCCATCCCATTATATTATCTGTTTTGGATGTTTTATATGCATTATTATGCTATTTTATATTATTTTTGGGACTAACTTATTAACCTAGAGCCCAATGCCAGTTTATATTTTTTCCTTGTTTTTTGAGTTTCGCAGAAAAGGAATATCAAACAGAGTCCAAACGGAATAAAACTTCATGATTATTTTTCTTGGACAAAAAGACAACCAGGGGACTTGGATTCCAAGCCAGAAGAGCCACGAGACGGTGGCAAGGGTGGAGGGCACACCCCCTACCTTGTGGCCCCCTCGGAGATCCTATGACCTAGCTCTTCATCCAATATATTCACATATATTCCAAAACCCACAAGGGAGCCCACGAAAATACTTTTCCGCCGCCGCAACCTTCTATTCCCATAAGATCCCATCTTGGGGCCTTTTCCGGCATCCTGCTAGAGGGGGATTCGATCATGGAGGGCATCTACATCAACTCTATTGCCCCTCCGATGAAGCGTGAGAAGTTTACCTCAGACCTACGGGTCCATAGCTAGAGCTAGATGACTTCCTGTCCCTCTTTGATTGTCAATACTGTTGGGGAACGTAGTGATTTCAAAAAAATTCCTACGCACACACAGGATCATGGTGATGCATAGCAAGGTGAGGGGACAGTGTTGTCTACGTACCCTCGTAGACCGTAAGTGGAAGCGTTAGCACAATGCTGTTGATGTAGTCGTACGTCTTCACGATCCGATCGATCAAGTACCAAACGTACGGCACCTCGAGTTCAGCACACGTTCAGCTCGACGACGTCTCGCGAACTCCGATCCAGCAGAGCTTCACGGGAGAGTTCAGTCAGGACGACGGCGTGATGACGGTGATGATGTTGCTACCGACGCCGGGCTTCGCTTAAGCACCGCTACGATATGACCGAGGTGGAATATGGTGGAGGGGGCACCGCACACGGCTAACAGATCAATGATCAATTGTTGTGTCTAGAGGTGCCCTCCTGCCCCCGTATATAAAGGATGGAGGAGGGGAGGCCGGCCAGCCCCTAGGGCGCGCCAGAAGTGTGGAGTCCTACTAGGACTCCCTAGTCCTAGGATCCCTCCTCCCACAGGGAATAGGAAAAAGGGAAAAGGAGAAGGAAGGAAGGGGGCGCCCCCCTTCCCTAGTCCAATTCGGACCAGACCATGGGGAGGGGTGCGGCCACCTTTTGAGGCATTTCTTTCCTTTCCCGCATGGCCCATTAAGGCCCAATACGAATTCCCGTAATTCTCCCAAGACCAAAAATACCGAATCACTCGGAACCTTTCCGATGTCGAATATAGTCGTCCAATATATCGATCTTTACGTCTCGACCATTTCGAGACTCCTCGTCATGTCCCCGATCTCATCCGGGACTCTGAACTACCTTCGGTACATCAAATCACATAACTGATAATACAAATCGTCACCGAACGTTAAGCGTGCGGACCCTACGGGTTCAAGAACTATGTAGACATGACCGATACACATCTTCGATCAATAACCAATAGCGGAACCTGGATGCTCATATTGGCTCGTACATATTCTACGAAGATCTTTATCGGTCAAACAGCATAACAACATACGCTGTTCCTTTTGTCATCGGTATGTTACTTGCCCGAGATTCGATCGTCGGTATCTCAATACCTAGTTCAATCTAGCATCGGGCAAGTCTCTTTACTCATTCCGTAATGCATCATCCCGCAACTAAATCATTAGTCACATTGCTTGCAAGGCTTATAGTGATGTGCATTACCGAGAGGGCCCACAGATACCTCTCCGACAATTGGAGTGACAAATCCTAATCTCGAAATACGCCAACTCAACAAGTACCTTCGGAGACACCTGTAGAGCACCTTTATAATCACTCAGTTACGTTGTGACGTTTGGTAGCACACAAAGTGTTCCTCCGGTATTCGGGAGTTGCATAATCTCATAATCATAGGAACATGTATAAGTCATAAAGAAACCAATATCAACATACTAAACGATCAAGTGCTAAGCTAACGGAATGGGTCAAGTCAATCACATCATTCTCCTAATGATGTGATCCTGTTAATCAAATGACAGCTCATGTCTATGGCTAGGAAACTTAACCATCTTTGATTCAACGAGCTAGTCAAGTAGAGGCATACTAGTGACACTCTGTTTGTCTATGTATTCACACATTTACTAAGTTTCCGGTTAATACAATTCTAGCATGAATAATAAACATTTATCATGAAATAAGGAAATAAATAATAACTTTATTATTGCATCTAGGGCATATTTCCTTCAGTCTCCCACTTGCACTAGAGTCAATAATCTAGTTCACATCACCATGTGATTTAACACCAATAGTTCACATCACCATGTGATTAACACCCATAGTTCACATCGTCATGTGACCTACACTCAAAGGATTTACTAGAGTCAGTAATCTAGTTCACATCGCCATGTGATATTAACACCCAAAGAGTACTAAGGTGTGATCATGTTTTTCTTGTGAGAGAAGTTTAGTCAACGGTTCTGCAACATTCAGATCCGTATGTATTTTGCAAATTTCTATGTCAACAATGCTCTTGCGGAGCTACTCTAGCTAATTCCTACCACTTTCAATATGAATCCAGATTGAGACTTAGAGTCATCTGGATCGGTGTCAAAACTTACCTTCGACGTAACCCTTCTGACGAACCTTTTGTCACCTCCATAATCGAGAAACATATCCTTATTCCACTAAGGATAATTTTGACCGCTGTCCAGTGATCTACTCCTAGATCACTATTGCACTCCCTTGCCATATTCAGTGTAGGGTATACAATAGATCTGGTACACAACATGGCGTACTTTATAGAACCTATGGCTGAGGCATAGGGAATGACTTTCATTCTATCTCTATCTTTTATGCATTAGTCGGGCTTTGAGTCTTACTCAATTTCACACCTTGTAACACGTGCAAGAACTCTTTCTTTGACATTCCATTTTGAACTACTTCGAAATCTTGTCAAGGTATGTACTCATTGAAAAAACTTATCAAGCGTCTTGATCTATCTCTATAGATCTTGATGCTCAATATGTAAGCAGCTTCACCCAGGTCTTTCTTTGAAAAACTCCTTTCAAATACTCCTTTATGCTTTCCAGAAAATTCTACATTATTTCCGATCAACAATATGTCATTCACATATACTTATCAGAAATGATGTAGTGCTCCCACTCACTTTCTTGTAAATACAGGCTTCACCGCAAGTCTGTATAAAACTATCTGCTTTGATCAACTCATCAAAGCGTATATTCCAACTCCGAGATGCTTGCACCAGTCCATAGATGGATCGCTGGAGCTTGCACATTTTGTTAGCACCTTTAGGATCGACAAAACCTTATGGTTGCATCATATACAACTCTTCTTTAAGAAATCCATTAAGGAATGTAGTTTTGACATCCATTTGCCAGATTTCATAAAATGTGGCAATTCGCTAACATGATTCGGACAGACTTTAAGCATCGCTATGAGTGAGAAAATCTCATCGTAGTCAACACCTTGAACTTTGTCAAAAACCTTTTTCGACAAGTCTAGCTTTGTAGATAGTAACACTACTATCAGCGTCCGTCTTCCTCTTGAAGATCCATTTATTTTCTATGGCTTGCCGATCATCGGGCAAGTCAACCAAAGTCCACACTTTGTTCTCATACATGGATCCCATCTCAGATTTCATGGCCTCAAGCCATTTCGCGGAATCTGGGCTCATCATCGCTTCCTCATAGTTCACAGGGTCGTCATGGTCTAGTAACATGACTTCCAGAACAGGATTACCGTACCACTCTAGTGCGGATCTTACTCTGGTTAACCTACGAGGTTTGGTAGAAACTTGATCTGAAGTTTCATGATCATCATCATTAACTTCCTCACTAATTCATGTAGGCATCACTGGAACTGATTTCAGTGATGAGCTATGTAGCGACCAGACCCGAATGGATCTAGTGCTCTGTGCTCAGTGTCATCCTGGATCGATGTCGACACCACACGATGCCGAAGGATTTATAGCAGAGTAGCAATCACACACTTATTACATCGTTGTCCACAAAGGAACTTAATACAATAATATGGCTTAAGGCCATCTAATAATAACAGCGGAAGGCTTGGAAGACAAGTGAGTCCATCAACTCCATCGGCATCACTGAGTATAGAACCACGACCTAACACCTTACTCGTCAAATGCGAAAATGCATAGCGTAAAAAGTTGCAGCCCGAAAAGCGGGTGACACATGGAATATCTTTGGCAATGTAACACATAGAGAACAATGAAGAAACAAGCCTATACTACATGCATATATGGCTGGTGGTAAGGCTCTCTGATTTACATTTTTGCATAAAGCTGGTTTTTCCCTACATCAAAGGAATAATTTTATTTAACTATCATGGTGGTTGTTAAACATTGAGAATGGTTGACAGCATCCTCAATCCCAATTAAAAAGTACTCATTAAAACCCATTAACTTTATTATTAGAAGTAACATGTTGAGATTCACATGATATTCAAGTACTAGATACTCAAGATGTCCATAACCGGGACACGGCTAATCATGATTAGTTTTTTACACTCTGCAGAGGTTTGCGCACTTTTCCCCACAAGACTCGATCGCCTCCGTTTGGTTCTCGCACTTCATGGTGTTTGAGAGGCGGATGACCGAGACACGATCTTCGAGCGCTAGCACCTTACTTGTGGGTAGACGGTACACCTACTTTCCCCTACATACGCTAGTCTACCCGTAAGAGTTCGCACAACTTAATCAACTATGCGAGCCCATAATTGGCTTGTGGCTGCTACGGAAGTTTCCAGTTTGAATAATCTTATGATCCCTTAGAGCACGGGTGGCGGTCCAGAAGAAATCTGAGGCAAGTCTGATAGAAACCAGTGCCTCAATCCACCAAGATGTGTGTTTAGGTTGCCACCTTAGATAAACCATTAAATTAACAATCTCACATCTGTCATGGATATCACTCACCCAATCCACGTCTCTTGGCATAGCATAGCATAATAAGCAAACGAGAAGTAACTCCCAAGGTTTCATAAGTAAAACAGGTAATAGGTACTACCTCAATCTACTTCCCATCCCACAATTTAATTAGATCCTAATCATGCAAGTGTTTGAGGGCTTGATCTAATGCATAAAAACTGGGTAGTAGAAAAGGTATGATCAAAGTGTTACTTGCCTTGCTGATGATCCGCGAGTCCTAGAGATTCGAAGTAACAAGCGGCGCACTCCGGGTGATCTATCGCAGACAAACAACAAGCATACAATAAGTACTCATCTAATGCACGGGGAAATCTCGAATAAAAGATCTAACGGATAGTTCAACTTAAGAACCACAGTTGCAAAAGAATCGAATCAAATAAAGCATCGAAAGTCGGAACTCGAGAGAGAACGACTCGGTTTAGCAATCTGAAACTAGGTCAGAATTTTACATTAGCAAAACTACGTGTAAGTAGGTTAGTCGAACGGCGGTTTCAGACGAAACTCAGCGCTTGAATCACTGATTCGATAAACGAGCAAGAAATAAAACAGATTTGAAAACTTTATAGAAGGCGGATCGAGGTGAGAGAGAGGGGCGGTATAAATAGAAGGGGGTGCCGGGTGGCTTGGGAGGGGCAACCCGGGGGCGGAGGCGGACGGCGGCGCGGCGGGAGAGCCTTGAGGGAGGAGAGGGAGGCGGTCAAGGCGGCGGGCTGGTCACTGGGGCCTTGGCGGCGATTTTTTTTAAACAAAACAAGCGGATTAAAAAATACCAAAGCGAACTCCGATTTTAATAAAAATAATTTTCCCCGACTCCTAAAAATGAGTCGAACAAAATGAACTTAAAAAAAGGCAAACATGCATATTTTTTTAAAATGCTCATTTTTGCCTAAGCAAAATAAATCTTTCAAAACCAATTTTTTGATTTATTTATAATATCTTCATTTTTCCTAAATATTGGGAAAGTCATATTATTCCCTCTCTTAAGTTTTTATAGGAAAAACTTTATGAAGATAATTAAATAAATCCAATGATCCTATTTTCAAGATTTGAGAAATAAATCCCAAATATGAAAATAATGAAACTTCCAACTCTCTCCGAGGGTCCTTGAGTTGCGTGGAATTTTCTAGGATCAGAAAAATGTGAGAAAATATGATATGCATGATGACCTAATGTATAACATTCCAAATTGAAAATTTGGGATGTTACAAACCTACCCCCTTAAGATGAATCTCGCCCTCGAGATTCGGGTTGGCAAGAAAATAGGTGAGGGTGGTCATTGAGCAAAACATCCTCTCTTACCCAGGTGGCTTCATCCTCGGTGTGGTGGCTCCTTGAACTTTGCAAAACTTGATAACCTTCTTTGCGGGTAACTCTGCTGGCATAATCGAGAATCTTAACGGTTTTTCCTCATATGTCAAGTCATCCTTCAATGAATTGCTTCCAGTGCACGGTGTCTCTTAACGGTACCTCTGCTATCTCGGGGTGACATTTCTTCAACTGAGAAACATGGAATACATCATGAACTCCTGACAGTCCTTCTGGTAATTCCAACTTATAAGCAACTTCTCCCATGCGTTGCAAAATCTTATACGGTCCAACGAAGCAGGGGTGCTAACTTTCCTTTAACTCCAAAGCGCTTAACTCCTCAAGCGGGGATACTCGAGATATACTCTGTCTCCAACTTCATACTCAATTGCTTTGGCGCTTTGAATCGGCATAGCTCTTTTATGCGGACTGGGCTACCTTGAGCCTGTCTCGAATCAACTTAACTTTCTGTTCGGACTCCTTAATCAAATCTGGTCCAAACAAGCGGCGATCTCGGTTTAGGTCCCATAACAACGGTGTCCTGCACCTTCTTCCATCTGAGCCTCGAAAGGTGCCATCTTCAAGCTGGTTTGGTAGCTGTTGTTGTAGGAAAATTCTGCATCTGACAAATTATCATCCCAGCTAGATCCATAATCTAGGGCACAAGCTCTCAAAGCATGTCCTCCAAAATCTGATTGACTCTCTCGGTGCATCCATCGATTACGTGGGTGGAAAGCTGTCTTGAATTCCAATCGGGTTCCCAATGTTTCGTGCAACTGGTTCCAAAATTTCGAGGTAAACTGGGTTCCTCTATCTCGTCTGATGCTCCTCGGAACTCCGTGTAAGCACACAATTCTGGTCATGTATATCTTTGCCAACTTAGCACTTGCTATAGGTGGTCTTGATCGGAATAAAATGGGCTACCTTTGTTAAACGATCGACTATAACCCAAATCGAGTCATATCCTGAACGAGTCTTTGGCAATCCTGTGATAAAATCCATGCCTAGTTTATCCCACTTCCATTCGGGTATCGGCAATGGTTGTAACAATGCTGCCGGGCTTCGATGCTCGCCTTTACTTTACGACATACATATAAACTGCTACATACTCCATAATATCCTTCTTCATTCCGGTCCACGAAAGTATTCTTCAAATCCAAGTACATCTTGGTATTTCACAGGTGAATCGAATAGGGTGAATCATGAGCTTCTTGTAAAATCAACTTCACGATCTACGGGTCATTGGGAACATAAACACGGTCTTCAAACCATAGGGTATCGTGCTCGTCCTCACGAAATCCTTTAGCTTTTCCTTTGCTCATTTTCTCCTTTATAGAGGCAACTTCCTTATCTGCCTTTTGGGCTTCTCTGATTTTGTCCATCAGTGTTGACTGAATTTCCAATGCTGCTACATAGCCTCTCGGAACTATTTCCAAACATAGCTCTCGAAGGTCCTCGGCTAACTCATTGGGTGTTCCTCCCATCATTAGAGTATTGACGTGGCTCTTACGGCTCAATGCGTCGACTCTGACATTAGCCTTTCCGGGGTGATAGTGCAATCTCATGTCATAATCCTTGATAAGCTCTAACCATCTCCTTTGTCTCGAGATTCAATTCATACGTGTAAAAATGTACTTCAAACTCTTGTGATCCGTATATACTTCACAATGATTTCCAATGAGAAAATGTCTCCACGTCTTGAGGGCATGCACAACGGCTTGCTAACTCCAAATCATGAGTGGCATAATTCAACTCATGGGGCTTAAGTTGTCGTGAAGCATACTGAAACAACTCTTCCTTCCTGCATAAGCACCGCTCCAAGTCCTCGGCGTGAAGCGTGTAATACACCCTCATAATCCTTAGTGCGATCTGGCAATATCAAGACTGGTGAGGTAACCAATCTTTTCTTCAACTCCACGAAAACTTGCCTCACAGTCCTCGGTCCATATAAATTTGTTTTCCTTTTCAACAATTCAGTCATAGGCTTAGCAATCCTTGAGAAATTCTCAATGAATCTTCGGTAGTATCCTGCGAGTCCAAGGAAACTCGAATCTCTCCAACTGTCGTTGGTGCTTCCCATTTGGTTACGGTCTCAACTTTTGTGGGGTCAACTGCTATTCCTTCTCCGGATATAACATGTCAGAAATCCAACTTCCTTTAGCCAAAACTCACATTTCTTTGAACTTGGCATACAACTGGTGTTCCCTTAGTTTCTCCAAAACCAATCGCAAATGTTCCTTGTGTTCCTCTTCATTCTTCGAGAAAATCAAAATGTCATCAATGAACACCGCGACGAACTTATCCAAAAACTCCATAAACACTTTGTTCATCAGGTTCATGAAATAGGCTGGTGCGTTAGTCAGTCCAAATGACATAACGGTATACTCGTATAGTCCATATCTCGTGGTAAATGCTGCCTTGGGTATGTCACGCTCCCGAATCTTCAATCGATGGTACCACGATCGCATAAGTCGATCTTGGAAAACACCTTGGCTCCTTGCAAGCGATCAAACAGATCATTTATCATAGGTAGTGGGTACTTGTTCTTGATTGTTACTTCATTCAATCCACGATAATCAACAACCATTCTTAACGATCCATCCTTCTTCTCCACTAGCAAAACGGGTGATCCCCAAGGTGAAGAACTTGGGCGTATAAAACCTTTATCCAAAAGCTCCTTAATACGCTTCTTGATTTCCGCCAAATCTGTGCGGGCATCCTATATAATTAACCGATATTGGGCCTGTTCACGGCAAAAGTTCTATCAAAAACTCAATGTCTCTATCTGGTGGCATTCACGGCAACTCTTAGGAAATACATCGGAAAATCCTTCACCACTGGTACTTCTTCCCGCACCACTACCCCGATAGGCAATTAACTTGCGCTCTTCTTACCGATCGATGATACATACTTAATCTTTCTTCCTTACGGTGTTGTGAGAAAAATCGTCTTACTTGCGCAATCGATGTTTCCTCCATACATCGATGACCAATCCATACCGAGAATTACATCAAATCCTTGCGATTCGAGAATGATCAAATCCGTCGGGAATACATGCCTTCCTATACTTAATGGCATTTGAAAACATCCTTGTGCGGCCATATACTCCGCTCTGGTGAGCTTACTAGCAAAGGGGTTTTAAGAATCCGAGTAGGTAGGCTATACTTCTCTACAAATCCCCTTGATATGTATGAATGCGATGCACCGGTATCGAAAAGAACTAGTGCGATAAATGACTTAACCAAAAACTTACCGATTCTTTGCATCGGGCTGATCTTCAACCTCCTCCACTTCAATGTGGTTCACATCCCCTGTTGAAAGGGTTGGGCTTCTTTCGAGCTTCCATTGCCATTTCCATTACGTATACAGGCGATCATTGGCATAATGCCCGATCTTGCGGCACTTAAAGCAAGTAACATGACTCAGGTCTACTTTGGATGGTGTTGACGGGTTGGTGCGATTACATCCATTGCTTCCTCCATTCCCGTTCCCATTCTTGGTGCTATTATGGTTATGCGAATTACCTCCTCCATGGGTATCTTTGAAACTGAATTCTGACTTAGGGGTATAACGAGGTTTCTTTGAGCTCGAGTTATACTTCCCTTGCCCATACTTCCGCTATGCAGTTCTCAATTTGTCTTTGCTTTCCTTCAATCATGAGGGCTCGGTCTACTAACTCCTGGTAGTTATTGAAACTTGCTACCATCAACGGCATGCTTTGAACTCATCATTCAGTCCTTCTAGAAACTTCTCTGTTTAGTTGCATCGGTAGCAACGTCATCCGGGGCATAACGTGCTAATCTACTAAAGTCATCCACGCATCTTGGCCAACAGTCCTTCCTCCTTGGCGTGGGTTGCGAAACTCACGCTTCTTCATGGCCATAGCTCCTGCTTTGAAACATGGGCGGTGCGGAAAGCTTCGAAACTGATCCCATGTGGCGGTGTCTCTGAGGTAAGTGGCTGTGAAATTCTCCCACCATCTTCTTCTGCGGGTCCTTCAAGCTGATGTGCTGCAAAATTCACTCTTTCTCCATCTGTGCATCCTGCAGTGGTCAGCTCCCTTCCTATCTTGCGGAGCCAGTCATCTGCTACAATTGGCTCGGTGCTACTGGAATACACCGGCGGGTTTAGTCTAAGGAAACGAGTCAGATGATCCATGGTGGTGGTGGTGGTGGGTTGTTGTTGTTGTTGCCACAGTTACGCACCAATGTTTGAATCGGGGTATTACGCTCTTGGATCGGTTGGGTGACCTCTGGCGGGAAAAGCGAATCCGGGTCGCGTCTCGGAGGCATCCGATGGGTTTAGAAAAGATGAGAATTTAGAATAGAATGAGGTCTAAGGGGATCACTACCCAAATGCACATGAGCCAATACACACAAAATCACTTCATTCAATCAAACAAGGGCTTTAGCGATCTAACTATCACAAAAGTGCGTGTACTATAATGTTTACATGGGGAATACTACTAATATGTGGGGACTTCTACTAATTTGAACCGTGGAAGACTCCATAATGTCCGCTCGACTTCGTCTTCAAAGTCGGGTTCACTTGGATCCGAATCGGTGTCGTCGATGTTGATGTAGTCGCTTGGGCAATCGACATCTTGGTCTTCATTCTGGCGTCAACTTCTTCTTGAGTTCTTCAATCTCGTACTTAAGATCGTTATTGTGTCTTGCTAGAGCTACGATCTCGTCCATATAGTCCTTGCGAGAGTTGTCTTTAGTTCTTCTTCAAGTTCGATGATCCTTCCCTTTGCATTCTGCAACTCCAACATATCATTGCACATCTGGTTCTCTGGCGTCCGAATGTGCCGGTTTAACTCTGGATGAACGCTGCAATGGATCTATCCTTCTTGGTCTTGACGACGTCCCACTTGTCATCTCGGCGTCCGCAAATCTGGTAGATAGTGTCCTTGAGGTCTTCTTGATAAACTTCTCCAATCGTCCCATGGTGATGTGAGCTGCCATGCTCTTTCCCGGACTCCAAGTTGGTGCCTTTGAAAACACTATCTATAGGCTTGGTGATTGGGGCGAATGTCCTTCTGGAGCGTGAGCGTGAATCTTCGGCGCTCCTCTTGAGTGAGTGGCGTTGAAAGTCCCGGTGAAGCTTGGTAGTCCAATGTTCGGTGCTTGGTAACTTCCTTCAAGTGAAATCCAAAAGGTGTGCCTTCATCCGGTTGGGTGTACTTGATCTTCGCGTCCTTCATCCTAAAGAGAGTAGAAAAGATGAGGGGTTAGAAAATGGGAAGAGAGTAGTGATCTATGGCTTTATCTTAGTGGTCGTGTCCTACAGTCAGCGTGTGCTCTGATACCATTCTGCATGGCGACCAGACCGAATGGATCTAGTGCTACGTGCTCGGTGTCATCCTGGATCGATGTCGACACCACACGATTACTTGAAGGATTTATAGCGAGTAGCAATCACACACTTATTACATCGTTGTCCACAAAGGAACTTAATACAATAATATGGCTTAAGGCCATCTAATAATAACAGCGGAAGGCTTGGAAGACAAGTGAGTCCATCAACTCCATCGGCATCATCGAGTATAGAACCACGACCTAACACCTTACTGTAAATGCGAAAAGTGCATAGCGTAAAAAGTTGCAGCCAAAACGGGTCACATGGAATATCTTGGCAATGTAACACATAGAGAACAATGAAGAAACAAGCCTATACTACATGCATATATGGCTGGTGGTAAGGCTCTCTGATTTACATTTTTGCATAAAGCTGGTTTTTCCCTACATCAAAGGAATAATTTTATTTAACTATCATGGTGGTTGTTAAACATTGAGAATGGTTGACAGCATCCTCAATCCCAATTAAAAAGTACTCATTAAAACCCATTAACTTTATTATTAGAAGTAACATGTTGAGATTCACATGATATTCAAGTACTAGATACTCAAGATGTCCATAACCGGGGACACGGCTAATCATGATTAGTTTTTTTTACACTCTGCAGAGGTTTGCGCACTTTTCCCCACAAGACTCGATCGCCTCCGTTTGGTTCTCGCACTTCATGGTGTTTGAGAGACGGATGACCGAGACACAGTCTTTCAGAAGCGCTAGCACCTTACTTGTGGGTAGACGGTACACCTACTTTCCCCTACATACGCTAGTCTACCCGTAAGAGTTCGCACAACTTAATCAACTATGCGAGCCCATAATTGGCTTGTGGCTGCACGGAAGTTTCAGTTTGAATAATCTTATGATCCCTTAGAGCACGGGTGGCGGTCCGAAGAAATCTGAGCAAGTCCTGATAGAAACCAGGTGCCTCAATCCACCCAGATGTGTGTTTAGGTTGCCACCTTAGATAAACCATTAAATTAACAATCTCACATCTATCATGGATATCACTCACCCAATCCACGTCTACTGGCATAGCATAGCATAATAAGCAAACGTAGAAGTAACTCCCAAGGTTTCATAAGTAAAACAGGTAATAGGTACTACCTCAATCTACTTCCCATCCCACAATTTAATTAGATCCTAATCATGCAAGTGTTTGAGGGCTTGATCTAATGCATAAAAACCGGGTAGTAGAAAAGGTATGATCAAAGTGTTACTTGCCTTGCTGATGATCCGCGAGTCCTAGAGATTCGAAGTAACAAGCGGCGCACTCCGGGTGATCTATCGCAGACAAACAACAAGCATACAATAAGTACTCATCTAATGCACGGGGAAATCTCGAATAAAAGATCTAACCAGATAGTTCAACTTAAGAACCACAGTTGCAAAAGAATCGAATCAAATAAAGCATCGAAAGTCGGAACTCGAGAGAGAACGACTCGGTTTAGCAATCTGAAACTAGGTCAGAATTTTACAGTAGCAAAACTCTGTGTAAGTAGGTTAGTCGAACGGCGGTTTAAATATGAAACTCCGGTAGCTTGAATCACCTGATTCCGATAAACGAGCAAGAAATAAAACAGATTTGAAAATCGGATCGGAAATCGAATCTGAAAATTAACGGATTAAATCCGATTAAAAGAAAACGACGAACGGATTAAATAACGGACGTTCGTTAACAGAACTAATCCAACGAACACATTCATTGAAACGAACGGTTCGGTGAACGTTCGCTAAATAAGAAAACCGAAAAAAATAAAATAAAACCGTCTAGGTTATTGAAAAAAACCGAACAACGAACGAAAAAACCGGATCGGGTTTTTCTAAAAAAAACCGGATCGGGCGGGGCGGCGGCGGCTACCTCCGGTGGCTTCGCCGGCGGGGCTCCGGCGGCTCGGGGTCCGAAAGTCGGGCGGGCCTGGAGGGGCGGCGAGGGGCGGCGGGCGACGGCGGAGGGGGCGGCGGGTGGCTCCGGCGACGGCGGCGGCCTTGGCGGCGGCGGCGGGCTCGGGGCGGGCGGCGGATCGAGGTGAGAGAGGGGGCGGCGGTATAAATAGAAGTGGGCTTGGGTGGGGGCAACCCGGGGCCGGGCGGAGGCGGAGACGGCGTGGCGGCGGAGATCAGCTGGGAGGAGAGGGAGGCGGGCAGGCCGGGTCAGGCGCTGGGCCGGCTGGGCCTTGGCCTGTGGGGGCGATTTTTTTTAAAACAAAACAAACGGATTTAAAAATACCAAAGCGAACTCCGATTTTAATAAAAATAATTTTCCCGACTCCTAAAAATGAGTCGAACAAAATGAACTTTAAAAAAACATGCATATTTTTTTAAAATGCTCATTTTTGCCTAAGCAAAATAAATCTTCCAAAACCAATTTTTGATTTATTTATAATATCTTCATTTTTCCTAAATATTGGGAAAGTCATATTATTCCCTCTCTTAAGTTTTTATAGGAAAAACTTTATGAAGATAATTAAATAAATCCAATGATCCTATTTTCAAGATTTGAGAAATAAATCCCAAATATGAAAATAATGAAACTTCCAACTCTCTCCGAGGGTCCTTGAGTTGCGTGGAATTTTCTAGGATCGGAAAAATGCGAGAAAATATGATATGCATGATGACCTAATGTATAACATTCCAAATTGAAAATTTGGGATGTTACAAGCTACTTTTCAATTCAATAGAAGGTACAATTACCTCATCAAGTTCTAATTTCCTCCCACTCGCTTCTTTCGAGAGAAACTCCTTCTCTAGAAAGGATCCAAATTTAGCAACAAAAGTCTTGCCTTCGGATCTGTGATAGAAGGTGTACCCAATATTTTCTTTTTTGGGTATCCTATGAAGACGCACTTATCCGATTTGGGTTTGAGCTTATCAGGATGAAACTTTTTCACATAAGCATCGCAACCCCAAACTTTAAGAAACAACAACTTTGGTTTCTTGCCAAACCACCGTTCATATCATCTCAACGGATTTAGATGGTGCGCTACTTAACATGAATGCAGTTGTCTTTAATGTATAACCCCAAAACGATAGTGGTAAATCGGTAAGAAACATCATAGATTGCACTATATCCAATAAAGTACGGTTATGACGTTCGGACACACCATTATGTTGTGGTGTTCCAGGTGGCATGAGTTTGTGAAACTATTCCACATTGTTTTAATTGAAGGCCAAACTCGTAACTCAAATATTTGCCTCTACGATCAGATCGTAGATACTTTATTTTCTTGTTACGATGATTCTCTACTTCACTCTAAAATTCTTTGAACTTTTCAAATGTTTCAGACTTATGTTTCATCAAGTATATATACCCATATCTGCTTTAAATCATCTGTGAAGGTCAGAAAATAATGATACTCGTCGCGAGCCTTAATATTCATCGGACCACACACATCAGTATGTATGATTTCCAACAAATCTGTTGCTCGCTCCATTGTTCCGGAGAACGGAGTCTTAGTCATCTTGCCCATGAGGCATGGTTCGCAAGCATCAACTAATTCATAATCAAGTGATTCCAAAAGCCCATCAGCATGGAGTTTCTTCATGCGCTTTACACCAATATGACCTAAACGGCAGTGCCACAAATAAGTTGCACTATTATTATTAACTTTGCATCTTTGGTTTTCAATATTATGAATATGTGTATCACTGCAATCGAGATCCAACAAACCATTTTCATTGGGTGTATGACCATAGAAGGTTTTATTCATGTAAAGAGAACAACAATTATTCTCTAACTTAAACGAATAACCGTATTGCAATAAACATGATCAAATCATATTCATGCTCAACGCAAACACCAAACAACACTTATTTAGGTTCAACACTAATCCTGAAAGTATAGGGAGTGTGCGATGACGATCATATCAATCTTGGAACTACTTCCAACACACATCGTCACCTCGCCCTTAACTAGTTTCTGTTCATTTTGCAACTCCTGTTTCGAGTTACTAATCTTAGCAACTGAACTAGTATCAAATACTGAGGGGTTGCTATAAACACTAGTAAGGTATACATCAATAACATGTATATCAAATATACCTTTGTTCACTTTGCCATCCTTCTTATCCGCCAAATACTTGGGGCAGTTCCGCTTCCAGTGACCAGTCCCTTTGCAGTAGAAGCACTTAGTCTCAGGCTTAGGTCCAGACTTGGGCTTCTTCACTTGAGCAGCAACTTGCTTGCCGTTCTTCTTGAAGTTCCCCTTCTTCCCTTTGTCCTTTTCCTTGAAACTAGTGGTCTTGTTAACCATCAACATTTGATGATATTTCTTGATTTCTACCTTCATCGATTTCATCATCATGAAAAGCTCGGGAATCGTTTTCGTCATCCCTTGCATACTATAGTTCATCATGAAGTTCTACTAACTTGGTGAAGGTGACTAGAGAATTCTGCCAATCATTATTTTATCTGGAAGATTAACTCCCACTTGATTCAGCGATTGTAGTACCGGACAATCTGCAGCAGATGCTCCTTTGCTTGAGCTATTCTCCTCCATCTTTTATCTATAGAACTTGTTGGAGATTTCATATCTCTCAACTCGGGTAT
The DNA here is from genome assembly GCA_021605145.1 of Aegilops bicornis. NCBI lineage: Eukaryota > Viridiplantae > Streptophyta > Magnoliopsida > Poales > Poaceae > Aegilops > Aegilops bicornis. The sequence goes on from CM038675.1 coordinate 332,777,979, forward strand.
TTGCTTGAAATATTAACTTCAGCTCCTGGAACATCTCATATGGTCCATGACGTTCAAAACGTCTTTGAAGTCCCGATTCTAAGCCGTTAAGCATGGTGCACTAAACTATCAAGTAGTCATCATATTGAGCTAGCCAAACGTTCATAACATATGTATCTGCTCCTGCAATAGGTTTGTCACCTAGCGGTGCATCAAGGACATAATTCTTCTGTGCATCAATTAGGATAAACCTCAGATCACGGACCCAGTCCGCATCATTGCTACTATCATCTTTCAACTTAGTTTTCTCTAGGAACATATAAAAAACATAGGGAAGCAACAACGCGAGCTATTGATCTACAACATTATTTGCAAAATACTATCAGGACTAAGTTCATGATAAATTAAAGTTTAATTAATCATATTACTTAAGAACTCCCACTTAGATAGACATCCCTCTAATCATCTAAGTGATCACGTGATCCAAATCAACTAAACCATGTCCGATCATCACGTGAGATGGAGTAGTTTTCAATGGTGAACATCACTATGTTGATCATATCTTCTATATGATTCACGCTCGACCTTCCGGTCTTAGTGTTCCGAGGCCATATCTGCATATGCTAGGCTCATCAAGTTTAACCTGAGTATACTACGTGTGCAAAACTGGCTTGCACCCGTTGTAGATGGACGTAGAGCTTATCACACCCGATCATCACGTGGTGTATGGGCACGACGAACTTTGGCAACGGTGCATACTCAGGGAGCAACTTTTATCTTGAAATTTAGTGAGAGATCATCTTATAATGCTACCGTCAATCAAAGCAAGATAAGATGCATAAAAGATAAACATCACATGCAATCAATATAAGTGATATGATATGTCCATCATCATCTTGTGCTTGTGATCTCCATCTCGAAGCAACGTCATGATCACCATCGTCACCAGCGCGACACCTTGATCTCCATCGTAGCATCGTTGTCGTCTCGCCAACTATTGCTTCTACGACTATCGCTGCCGCTTAGTGATAAAGTAAAGCAATTACAGGGCGATTGCATTGCATACAATAAAGTGACAACCATATGTTTGTTGGGGAACGTTGCAGAAAATTAAAATTTTTCTACGGTTTCACCAAGATCTATCTATGAGTTCATCTAAGCAACGAGTTACTAGAGAGAGTTTGCATCTACATACCACTTGTAGATCGAGTACGGAAGCGTTCGAGGGAGTGGTGATGATGAAGACGTTCCCAACGTGATTCCGATCACCGATGACCAAGTGCCGAACGGACAGCACCTCCGCGTTCAACACACGTGCGGAGACGATGGCGTCTCCTTCGTCTTGATCCAGCAAGGAGGAAGGAGAGGTTGAGGAAGATCACTCCAATGGCAGCACGACGGGCGTGATGCGAGATGGAGGGATCAGCCTCGGCAGGGCTTCGCCAAGCGTATGCGGAGGAGGAGAGGTGTTGGGGAGGGGAGGGGCTGCGCCTTCAATGGTGTGTGCAGCCCTCCCCTCTACCCCTCTATTTATAGGGGAAGGAGGAGGGGGCCGGCCCCCTCTAGATCCATCTAGAGGGGGCGGCGGCCAAGGGAGGGGCTTGCCCCCAAGCAAGGGGCGCCCCTTTAGGGTTCCCCTCAACCCCTAGGCGCATGGGCCAAGGGGAGGTGCGCCCAGCCCATGAGGGGCTGGCTGCTCCCACGCAGCCCAAGTGGCCCCCCAAAGGGTGGCCTTCCGGTGGTCCTCCGGAACCTTTCCGTGGACCCTCCATAATACCGATATGACCAAACTTTTCGGTGTCCGTTTGATGACTTCCCATATATAAATCTTTACCTCCGGACCATTCCTAACTCCTCGTGACGTCCGGGATCTCATACGGGACTCAACAACATTCGGTAGTCACATACAAGTCTTCCTATTAACCCTAAGCCACCGAACCTTAAGTGTGTAGACCCTACGGGTTCGGGAGATATCTTGAACATGACCGAGGCGCTCTCCGTCAATAACCAACAGCGGATCTGGATACCCATGTTGGTTCCCACACGCCTCGATGTTGTCATCGAATGAACCACGATGTCGAGGGTTCAAGCAACCCGTATGCTATTCCCTTTGTCGACGGTATGTTACTTGCCCGAGACTTCGATCGTCGGTATCCCAATACCTCGTTTAGTCTCGTTACCGGCAAGTCACTTTACTCGCACCGTAATGCATGATCCCGTGACGGACACTTGGTCACTTTGAGCTCATTTTGATGATGCACTACCGAAAGTGGGCAGTGATACCTCTCCGTCATACGGAGTGACAAATCCTGTCTCGATCCGTGTCAACCCAACAGACACTTTCGGAGATACCGTAATGCACCTTTATAGTCACCCGATTCACGTTGTGACGTTTGGTACACCCAAGGCATTCCTACGGTATCCGGGAGTTACACGATCTCACGGTCTAAGGAAGAGATACTTGACATTGGAAAAACTCTAGCAAAACGAACTACACGATCTTTGTGATATGCTTAGGATTGGGTCTTGTCCATCACGTCATTCTCCTAATGACGTGATCCCGTTGTCAATGACATCTGATGTCCATAGTCAGGAAACCATGACTATCTGTTGACCAACGAGCTAGTCAACTAGAGGCTCACTAGGGACGTATTGTGGTCTATGTATTCACACGTGTATTACGATTTCCGGATAATACAGTTATAGCATGAATAAAGACAATTATCATGAACAAGGAAATACAATAATAATGCTTTTATTATTGCCTCTAGGGCATATTTCCAACAGTCTCCCACTTGCACTAGAGTCAATAATCTAGTTACATTGTGATGAATCGAACACCCATAGAGTTACGGTGTTGATCATGTTTTGCCCGTGGAAGAGGTTTAGTCAGCGGATCTGCGACATTCAGATCCGTATGCACTTTACAAATTTCTATGTCTCCATCACGAACATTTTCACGGATGGAGTTGAAGCGACGCTTGATGTGCTCGGTCTTCTTGTGAAACCTGGGCTCCTTGGCTAGTGCAATAGCTCCGGTGTTGTCACGAGAAGAGTTTGATCGGCCCCAACGCATTGGGTATGACTCCTAGGTCGGTGATGAACTCCTTCACCCAAATTGCTTCATGCGCCGCCTCCGAGGCTGCCATGTACTCCGCTTCACATGTAGATCCCGCCACGACGCTACGCTTTGACTGCACCTACCATCGCTCCACCATTCAACATATACACGTATCCGGTTTGTGACTTAGAGTCATCCAGATGCGTGTCGAAGCTAAGCGTCGGCGTAACCCGTTCTGACGAGCTCTTCGTCACCTCCATAAACGAGAAACATGTCCTTTGTCCTTTTCGGTACTTCAGGATATTCTTGACCGCTGTCCGGTGTTCCTTGCGGGATTACTTTGGTACCTTCCTACCAAACTTACGGCAAGGTTTACATCAGTCCGGTACACAGCATGGCATACATGCAGATCCTATGGCTGAGGCATAGGGGATGACACTCATCTCTTCTTTATCTTTTGCCGTGGTCGGGCATTGAGCTGAGCTCAATCTCACACCTTGCAATCTGTGCAAGAACCCCTTCTTGGACTGATCCATTTTGAACTTCTTCAAAATCTTATCAAGGTATGTGCTTTGTGAAAGACCTATGAGGCGTCTCGATCTATCTCTATAGATCTTGATGCCTAATATATAAGCAGCTTCTCCAAGGTCCTTCATTGAAAAACACTTATTCAAGTAGGCCTTAATGCTGTCCAAGAATTCTATATCATTTCCCATCAAAAGTATGTCATCTACATATAATATGAGAAATGCTCTGAGCTTCCACTCACTTTCTTGTAAACGCAGGCTTCTCCATAAGTCTCAAGCATAAAACCCAAACGCTTTGATCATCTCATCAAAGCGAATGTTCCAACTCCGAGATGCTTGCACCAGCCCATAAATGGATCGCTGGAGCTTGCATACTTTGTTAGCATTCTTAGGATCGAAAAAACCTTCCGGCTGCATCATATACAGCTCTTCCTTAAGATATCCGTTAAGGAACGCTGTTTTGACGTCCATCTGCCATATCTCATAATCATAGTATGCGGCAATTGCTAACATGATTCGGACGGACTTAAGCTTCGCTACGGGAGAGAATGTCTCATCGTAGTCAATCCCTTGAACTTGCCGATAACCCTTAGCGACAAGTCGAGCTTTATAGATGGTGACATTACCATCCGCGTCCGTCTTCTTCTTAAAGATCCATTTGTTTTCTATCGCTCGCCGATCATCGGCAAGTCGGTCAAAGTCCACACTTTGTTTTCATACATGGATTCTATCTCGGACTTCATGGCTTCTAGCCATTTGTTGGAATCTGGGCCCGCCATCGCTTCTTCATAGTTCGAAGGTTCATTGTTGTCTAACAACATGATTTCCAAGACAGGGTTGCCGTACCACTCACAGTGCGGAACGTGTCCTAGTGGACCCTCTGAAGTTCAAGAGCAACTTGATCCGAAGTACCTTGATCATCATCATGAATTTCCTCTTCGGTTGGTGTAGGCATCACAGAACACTTTCTGAGTAGCACTACTATCCTGTTCAAGAGGTAGTACTTCATCGAAGTTCTACTTTCCTCCCACTTACTTCTTTCGAGAGAAACTCTTTTTCCGTAAAGGATCCGTTCTTGGCAACAAAGATCTTGCCCTCGGATCTTAAGTAGAAGGTATACCCTATGGTTTCCTTAGGGTATCCTATGAAGACGCATTTTTCCGACTTGGGTTCGAGCTTTTCAGGTTGAAGTTTCTTGACATAAGCATCGCATCCCCAAACTTTTAGAAACGACAGCTTAGGTTTCTTTCCAAACCATAATTCATACGGTGTCGTCTCAACGGACTTAGACGGTGCCCTATTTAAAGTGAATGTAGCTGTCTCTAGAGCGTATCCCCAAAATGATAGCGGTAAATCGGTAAGAGACATCATAGACCGCACCATATCCAATAGAGTGCGACACGACGTTCGGACACACCATTACTGTTGAGGTGTTCCAGCGGCGTTAGTTGTGAAACGATTCCACATTTTCTTAAGTGTGTACCAAATTCGTGACTTAAATATTCTCCTCCACGATCCGATCGTAAGAATTTTATCTTCGGTCACGTTGATTCTCTACTTCATTCTGAAATTCCTTGAACTTTTCAAAGGTCTCAGACTTGTGTTTCATCAAGTAGACATACCCATATCTACTCAAGTCATCTGTGAGAGTGAGAACATAACGATACCCTCCGCGAGCCTCAACGCTCATTGGACCGCACACATCGGTATGTATGATTTCCAACAAGTTGGTTGCTCGCTCCATTGTTCCGGAGAACGGAGTCTTGGTCATCTTGCCCATGAGGCATGGTTCGCATGTGTCAAATGATTCATAATCTAAAGACTCCAAAAGTCCATCAGCATGGAGCTTTTTCATGCGCTTGACACCAATGTGACCAAGGCGGCAAGTGCCACAAGTATGTGGGACTATCGTTATCAACTTTACATCTTTTGGTATTCACACTATAAACATGTGTAATACTACGCCGAGATTCATTAAGAATAAACCATTGACCATCGAGCATGACCATAATACATATCTCTCATATAAATAGAACAACCATTATTCACGGATTTAAATGAGTAGCCATCTTGCATTAAACAAGATCCAGATACAATATTCATGCTCAAACTTGGCACCAAATAACAATTATTAAGGTTCATAACTAATCCCGTAGGTAATTGAAGAGGTAGCTTGCCTACAGCGATAACATCGACTCTGGAACCTTTCCCGACGCGCATCGTCACCTCGTCCTTTGCCGACTTTAAGCTTATTCCGCAGCTCCTTTGTGAGTTACAAATATGAGCAACGGCACGGTATCAAATACCCAAGAGTTACTACGAGTAATCGGCAAAGTACACATCAATTACATGTATATCGGATATACCTTTGGTGTTGCCGGCCTTCTTATCCGCTAAGTATTTGGGGCAGTTCCGCTTCAAGTGACCCTCCCTTGCAATAAAAGCACTCGGTCTCGGGTTTGGGTCCATTCTTTGACTTCTTCCGGCAACTTGCTTACCGGGCTGGCAACCTCCTTGCCGTCCTTCTTGAAGTTCTTCTTACCCTTGCCCTTCTTGAACTTAGTGGTCTTATTGACCATCAACACTTGATGTTCTTTCTTGATTTCAACCTCGGTGACTTCAAAGATAGAGAACACTTCAGGAATGGTCTTTACCATCCCCGCATGTTGTAGTTCATCACGAAGCTCTTGTAGCTTGGTGGGAGCGATCGAGGATTCTGTCAATGACCGCCTCATCGGGGAGGTTAATATTCATTTGGGTCATACGGTTGTGCAACCTGACATCTTCAAGATGTGCTCACCGATGTAACTGTTTTCCTCCATCTTACAACTATAGAACTTGTCGGAGATGTCATATCTCTCGACCCGGGCGTGAGCTTGGAAAACAAGTTTCAGCTCCTCGAACATCTCATATGCTCCGTGATGCTCAAAACGCTTTTGGAGCCCGGTTCTAAGTTGTAAAGCATGCCGCACCGAACGAGGGAGTAATCATCAACATGAGTTTGCCAAGCATTCATAATGTCTTGGTTCTCTGGGGACGGAGCGTCACCTAGCGGTCCTTCTAGGACATATTGTTTCCTGGCAGCTATGAGGATGATCCTCGGGTTAGGACCCAGTCCGTATAGTTGCTGCCGTCATCTTTCAGCTTGGTTTTCTAGGAACGCGTTGAAGTTCAAGTTGACATGAGCGTTGGCCATTTGATCTACAAGACATATTATTCAAAAGTTTTAGACTAAGTTCATGATAATTAAGTTCATCTAATCAAATTTAAATGAACTCCCACTTAGATTAGACATCCTCTAGTCATCTAAGTGTTACACGATCCGAGTCGACTAGGCCGTGTCCGATCATCACGTGAGACGGACCCGGTCTCGCCGGTGAACATTCTCATGTTGATCGTATCTTCCATACGACTCGTGTTCGACCTTTCGGTCTACGTGTTCCGAGGCCATGTCCGTACATGCTAGGCTCGTCAAGTAAACCCTAAGTGTTTTCGGCGTGTGTAAATCTGTCTTACACCCGTTGTATGTGAACGTAAGAATCCATCACACCCGATCATCACGTGGTGCTTAGAAACGATTTAACTTTGGCAACGGTGCACGCTTAGGGGAAACACTTCTTGAAATTGTTGTAAGGGATCATCTTATTTACTACCGTCGTTCTAAGTAAAAAAGATGTATAAACATAATAAACATCACATGCAATTATATATAGTAGTGACATGATATGGCCAATATCATAAAGCTCCATTGATCTCCATCTTCGGGGCTCCATGATCATCTTGTCACCGGCATGACACCATGATCTCCATCATCATGATCTCCATCATTGTGCCTCCATGAAGTTGTCACGCCAACGACTACTTCTACTTCTATGGCTAACGCGTTTAGCAATAAAGTAAAGTAAGTTACATGGCGTTCTTCAATGACACGCAGGTCATACAAAAATAAAGACAACTCCTATGGCTCCTGCCGGTTGTCATACTCATCGACATGCAAGTCGTGATTCCTATTACAAGAACATGATCTCATATATCACAATGTGTCATTCATCATTCATCACAACTTGGCCATATCACATCACATGTCAATTCTTTTGCAAAAAACAAGTTAGGCGTCCTCTAATAGTTGTTGCATCTTTTACGTGGCTGCAATTGGGTTCTAGCAAGAACGTTTTCTTACCTACGAATAACCACAACGTGATCTTGTCAACTTCTATTTACCCTTCATAAGGACCCTTTTCATCGAATCCGCTCCAACTAAAGTAGGAGAGACAGACACCCGCCACCCACCTTATGCAACTAGTGCATGTTAGTCGGTGGAACCGGTCTCACGTAAGCGTCACGTGTAAGGTTGGTCCGGGCCGCTTCATCCCACAATACCGCGGAAGCAAGATAAGACTAGTAGCGGCAAGTAAATTGACAAGATCCACGCCCACAACTAATTGTGTTCTACTCGTGCAAAGAGAACTACGCATAGACCTAGCTCATGATGCCACTGTTGGGGAACGTTGCAGAAAATTAAAATTTTTCTACGGTTTCACCAAGATCTATCTATGAGTTCATCTAAGCAACGAGTTACTAGAGAGAGTTTGCATCTACATACCACTTGTAGATCGAGTACGGAAGCGTTCGAGGGAGTGGTGATGATGAAGACGTTCCCAACGTGATTCCGATCACCGATGACCAAGTGCTGAACGGACAGCACCTCCGCGTTCAACACACGACGGGACGATGGCGTCTCCTTCGCCTCTTGATCCAGCAAGGAGGAAGGAGAGGTTGAGGAAGATCACTCCAATGGCAGCACGACGGGCGTGATGCAGATGGAGGGATCAGATTCGGCAGGGCTTCGCCAAGCGTATGCGGAGGAGGAGAGGTGTTGGGGAGGGGAGGGGCTGCGCCTTCAATGGTGTGTGCAGCCCTCCCCTCTACCCCTCTATTTATAGGGGAAAGGAGGAGGGGGCCGGCCCCCTCTAGATCCATCTAGAGGGGGGGCGGCGGCCAAGGGGAGGGGGGCTTGCCCCCCAAGCAAGGGGGGCGCCCCCCTTTAGGGTTCCCCCCCTCAACCCTAGGCGCATGGGCCAAGGGGCGGGGTGCGCCCCGCCCACTAGGGGCTGGCTGCTCCCACGCAGCCCAAGTGGCCCCCAAAAGGGGTGGCCTCCCGTGGTCCTCCGGAACCTTCCGTGGACCCTCCATAATACCGATATGACCCGAAACTTTTCCGTGTCCGTTTGATGACTTCCCATATATAAATCTTTACCTCCGGACCATTCCTAACTCCTCGTGACGTCCGGGATCTCATCGGGACTCGAACAACATTCGGTAGTCACATACAAGTCTTCCTATTGACCCTAAGCGCCACCGAACCTTAAGTGTGTAGACCCTACGGGTTCGGAGATATCTTGAACATGACCGAGACGGCTCTCGGTCAATAACCAACAGCGGATCTGGATACCCATGTTGGTTCCCACACGCCCTCGATGTTGTCATCGAATGAACCACGATGTCGAGGGTTCAAGCAACCCCGTATGCTATTCCCTTTGTCGAGACGGTATGTTACTTGCCCGAGACTCGATCGTCGGTATCCCAATACCTCGCTTAGTCTCAAGTTACCGCAAGTCACTTTACTCGTACCGTAATGCATGATCCCGTGACCGGACACTTGGTCACTTTGAGCTCATTTTGATGATGCACTACCGAAAGTGGGCCCGGTGATACCTCTCCGTCATACGGAGTGACAAATCTGTCTCGATCCGTGTCAACCCAATGCAGACACTTTCGGAGATACTTGTAATGCACCTTTATAGTCACCCGCTTATGTTGTGACGCTTTGGTACACCCAAGGCATTCCTACGGTATCCGGAGTTAACGATCTCACGGTCTAAGGAAGAGATACTTGACATTGGAAAAACTCTAGCAAAACGAACTACACGATCTTTGTGCTATGCTTAGGATTGTCTTGTCCATCACGTCATTCTCCTAATGACGTGATCCCGTTGTCAATGACATCTGATGTCCATAGTCAGGAAACCATGGCTATCTGTTGACCAACGAGCTAGTCAACTAGAGGCTCACTAGGGACGTATTGTGGTCTATGTATTCACACGTGTATTACGATTTCCGGATAATACAGTTATAGCATGAATAAAGACAATTATCATGAACAAGGAAATATAATAATAATGCTTTTATTATTGCCTCTAGGGCATATTTCCAACAATGTCTCCTACCAGTTGCCGATAACTCGGTTACAAAACATGATCATCTCATACAATAAAATATAGCATCATGCCTTGACCATATCACATCACAACATGCCCTGCAAAAACAAGTTAGACGTCCTCTACTTTGTTGTTGCAAGTTTTACGTGGCTGCTACGGGCTGAGCAAGAACCATTCTTACCTACGCATCAAAACCACAACGATAGTTCGTCAAGTTAGTGCTGTTTTAACCTTCTCAAGGACCGGGCGTAGTCACACTCGGTTCAACTAAAGTTGGAGAAACTGACACCCGCTAGCCACCTGTGTGCAAAGCACGTCGGTAGAACCAGTCTCGCGTAAGCGTACACGTAATGTCGGTCCGGGCCGCTTCATCCAACAATACCGCCGAACCAAAGTATGACATGCTGGTAAGCAGTATGACTTGTATCGCCCACAACTCACTTGTGTTCTACTCGTGCATATAACATCTAGGCATAAAACCTGGCTCGGATGCCACTGTTGGGGAACGTAGTAATTTCAAAAAAAATCCTACGCACACAAAGGATCATGGTGATGCATAGCAACGAGAGGGGAGAGTGTTGTCTACGTACCCTCGTAGACCGTAAGCGGAAGCGTTAGCACAACGCAGTTGATGTAGTCGTACGTCTTCACGATCCGACCGATCAAGTACCGAACGTACGGCACCTCCGAGTTTAGCACACGTTCAGCTCGATGACGTCCCGCGAATCTGATCCAGCAGAGCTTCACGGGAGAGTTCCGTCAGCACGACGGCGTGATGACAGTGATGATGTTGCTATCGACGCAGGGCTTCGCCTAAGCACTGCTATGATATGACTGAGGTGGAATATGGTGGATGGGGGCACCGCACACGGCTAAGAGATCAATGATCAATTGTTGTGTCTAGAGGTGCCCTCCTGCCCCCGTATATAAATGATCAGTTGTTGTGTCTAGTCCTAGTAGGATTCCTCCTCCCACATGGAATAGGAAAAAGGGAAGGGAAAAGGAGAGGGAAGGAAGGGGTGTCGTGGTTCTAAGTCTGACAGTAGAATGGGGGGAGGAATGTAGAGGCAAGATCCTAGCTATGGAGGAGTTGTACACGCAAGTTTTACGAGTTCAGGCCCTTCTCGGAGGAAGTAATAGCCGTACGTCTCAGAGCCCGGAGGCGGTCGACGGGATTATAAGCGTGTGAGTTACAGGGGGTGCGAACCCTTGTCCTAGAGGAGGGGGGGTGGCTTATATAGAGTGCGCCAGGACCCCAGCTCCCCTCCGTTACATAGGATTCAATGTACATAAACGGGTGGCATTACAGGTAACGCCTACATTGAAGTGCTACAAATGATCATTAAATATATGAATAAATGCCCGACCGTTGCAGCGTAGAGCGGATTTAGGTCTTCTTATATGTCGAGTGGTTTTATGGTCGAGTGACCTGGGTAAAGAGAGGTCTCCAAGTGAATGGTAGGTCGAGTGGACTTCACTCGATGCTACCTCTTGAGCTTGCGTTGGATTTCACCGAAGAGGAAAGGATGATGCAGCAGAGTAGCGTAAGTATTTCCCTTAGTTTTTGAGAACCAAGGTATCAATCCAGTAGGAGGCCACGCTCAAGTCCCTTGTACCTACACAAAAACAATAGCTCAACGCAACCAACGCTATTAGGGGTTGCCAATCCCTTCACGATCACTTACGGGAGTGAGATCTGATAGATAATATTTTTGGTATTTTTGATATAGAGATGCAAAGTGAAAAGTAAAAGGCAAAGTAAAAAAGCACAAAAAGATAAAGTGATGGAGATTGATATGATGAGAATAGACCCAGGGGTCATAGGTTTCACTAGTGGCGTCTCTCAAGAGCATAAGTATTCTACGGTGGGTGAACAAATTACTGTTGAGCAATTGACAGAATTGAGCATAGTTATGAGAATATCTAGGTATGATCATGTATATAGGCATCACGTCTGAGACAAGTAGACCGACTCCTGCCTGCATCTACTACTATTACTCCACTCATTGACCGCTATCCAGCATGCATCTAGAGTATTAAGTTAAAAACAGAGTAACGCCTTAAGCAAGTTGACATGATGTAGAGAGATAAATTCATGCAATATGAAATAAACCCCATCTTGTTATCCTCGATGGCAACGCGATACACGTGCCTTGCTGCCCTTACATCCTTTGGGAAAGGACACCGCAAGATCGAACCCATAGCTAAGACACTTCTCCCATGGCAAGAACTACCAGTCTAGTTGGCCAAACCAAACGGATAATTCGAAGAGACTTGCAAAGATAACCAATCATACATAAAAGAATTCAGAGAAGATTCAAATATTATTCATAGATAGACTTGATCATAAACCCACAATTCATCGGTCTCAACAAACACACCGCAAAAATAAGATTACATCGAATAGATCTCCACGAGAGAGGGGGAGAACTTTGTATTGAGATCCAAAAAGAGAGAAGAAGCCATCTAGCTACTAAATATGGACCCGAAGGTCTGTGGTAAACTACTCACACTTCATCGGAGAGGCTATGATGATGTAGAAGCCCTCCGTGATGACGGCCCTCTCCCATGAGCTCCTAACAGGCCCCAAGATGGGATCTCATGGATACAGAAAGTTGCGGCGGTGGAATTAAGTTTTTGGCTCCGTATCTGATCGTTTGGGGTACTTAGGTATATATAGGAGGAAGAAGTACGTCGGTGGAGCTTCGGTGGGCCCACGAGGGTGGGGGCGCACCTGGGGGGGTAGGGCGCGCCCCCCTACCTCGTGCCCACCTCGAAGCTTCCTTGGCGTAGGGTCCAAGTCTCCTCGGTCATATTCGGTGAGAAAATCACGTTCCCGAAGGTTTCATTCCGTTTGGAGTCCGTTTGATATTCCGTTTCTTCGAAACACTGAAATAGGCCAAAAACCAAAGAATTACGGGATGGGCCTCCGGTTAATAGGTTAGTCCCAAAAATAATATAAAAGTGGAAAATAAAGCCCAATATAGTCCAAAACAGTAGATAATATAGCATGGAGCAATCAAAAATTATAGATACGTTGGAGACGTATCGTGCATCCCCAAGCTTAATTCCTGCTCGTCCTTGAGTAGGTAAATGATAAAAGAGAATTTTTGATGGGGAGTGCTACTTGGCATAATTTCAATGCAAATCTTCTTAATTGTGGTATGAATATTCAGATTCGAAAGATTCAAGACAAAAGTTCATATTGACATAAAAATAATAATACTTCAAGCATACTAACAAAGCAATTATGTCTTCTCAAAATAACATGGCCAAAGAAAGTTATCCCTACAAAATCATATAGCTTTGGCTATGCTCTATCTTCACCACACAAAGTATTTAAATCATGCACAACCCCGATGACAAGCCAAGCAATTGTTTCATACTTTAACATTTTCAAAACTTTTTCGATCTTCACGCAATACATGAGCGTGAGCCATGGATTTAGCACTATAGGTGGAACAGAATGGTGGTTGTGGAGAAGACAAAAAGAGGGGAAGATAGTCTCACGTCAACTAGGCGTATCAACGGGCTATGGAGATGCCCATCAATAGATATCAATGTGAGTGAGTAGGGATTGCCATGCAACGGATGCACTAGAGCTATAAGTATATGAAAGCTCATCAAAAGAAACTAAGTGGGTGTGCATCCAACTCGCTTGCTCACGAAGACCTAGGGCAATTTTGAGGAAGCCCATCATTGGAATATACAAGCCAAGTTCTATAATGAAAAATTCCCACTAGTATATGAAAGTGACAAAACGAGAGACTCTCTATCATGAAGATCATGGTGCTACTTTGAAGCACAAGTGTGGTAAAAGGATAGTAACATTGTCGCTTCTCTCTTTTTCTCTCATTTTTTATTTGGGCCTTTTCTCTTTTTTTATGGCCTCTTTTTTTCGTCCGGAGTCTCATCCTGACTTATGGGGGAATCATAGTCTCCATCATTCTTTCCTCACTTGGGACAATGCTCTAAAAATTATGATCATCACACTTTTATTTTTCTTACAACTCAACGATTACAACTCGATACTTAGAACAAATATGACTCTATATGAATGCCTTCGGCGGTGTACCGGGATATGCAATGAATCAAGAGTGACATGTATGAAAGAATTATGAACGGTGGCTTTGCCACAAATATGATGTCAACGACATGATCATGCTAGCAATATGAAAATGATGGAGCGTGTCATAATAAACGGAACGGTGGAAAGTTGCATGGCAATATATCTCGGAATAGCTATGGAAATGCCATGATAGGTAGGTATGGTGACTGTTTTGAGGAAGGTATATGGTGGGTGTATGATACCGGCGGAAAGTGCGCGGTATTAGAGAGGCTAGCAATGGTGGAAGGATGGGAAAAAGTGTGTATAATCCATGGACTCAACATTAGTCATAAAGAACTCATATACTTATTGCAAAAATCTAGAAGTTATCAAAGAAAAGTATTACGCGCATGCTGCTAGGGGGATAGATTGGTAGGAAAAGGCCATCGCTCGTCCCCGACCGCCACTCATAAGGAAGACAATCAATAAATAAATCATGCTCCGACTTCATCACATAACGGTTCACCATACGTGCATGCTACGGGAATCACAAACTTTAACACAATAATTTCTCAAATTCACAACTACTCAACTAGCATGACTCTAATATCACCATCCTCATGTCTCAAAGACAATTATCAAGCCTCAATCTTTTCTTAGTATTCAACGCACTCAAAAGAAAGTTTCACATATCTTGAATACCAAGCATATTATTATTAAGCAAATTACCATGCTATTAAGACTCTCAAAATAATCTAAGTGAAGCATGAGGGGTCAATAGTTTCTTTAAAACAAATCCACCACCGTGCTCTAAAAGATCTAAGTGAAGCACATAGAGCAAAATTATAACGCTCAAAAGATATAAGTGAAGCACATTGAGCAGAACTACATAGCTCAAAAGATATAAGTGAAGCACATAGAGTATTCTATCAAATTATAATTCATGTATGGATCTCTCAAAAGGTGTGTACAGCAAGGATGATTGTGGCACACTAACAAACAAAGACACAAATAATACAAGACGCTCCAAGCAAAACACATATCATGTTGGTGAATAAAAATATTGCTCCAAGTAAATTACCGATGGAAGTAGATTTAATGAGGGATGCCTTTCGGGCATCCCCAAGCTTTGACTTTTGGTGTCCTTAGATTATCTTGGGGTGCCATGGTCATCCCCAAGCTTAGGCTCTTGCCACTCCTTGTTCCATAATCCATCAAAAGAATTCACCCAAAACTTGAAAACTTCACAACACAAAACTCAATAGAAATCTCGTGAGCTCCGTTAGAGAAAGAAAACAAAAGACCACTTCAATGTACTGTAATGAACTCATTATTTATTTATATTGGTGTTAAACCTACTGTATTCCAACTTATCTATGGATTATAAACTATTTTACAAGCCATAGATTCATCAAAATAAGTAAACAACACACGAAAAACAGAATCTATCAAAAACAGAACAGTCTGTAGTAATCTGTAACTAACTCAAACTTCTGGAACTCCAAACAATCTACCAAAATTGTAAGACCTGGAGAATTTGTTTATTGATCAGCAGAAATTTAAATCAGTATTTTATCACGTTCTGGTGATTTTCAACAATTCGGACACTGAATGCAAAGTTTCTAGAAATTACAGCAAGATCAAATAACTATCATCCAAGAAGATCCAATAGGTCTAACTTGGCTCAAACACTAATTAAAACACAAAACCACATCCAAACAGAAGGTAGATGGGTTATTTATTCCCTAACATAAGAAAATCACAAAAAACTAAAAATAAAAATTGGGTTGCCTCCCAACAAGCGCTATCGTTTAACGCCCCTAGCTAGGCATAAAAACTGGGATAGATCTAGGTATTGCCATCTTTGGTAGGCAATCCATAAGTGGCTCTCATGATGGTTTAATATGGCAATTTTATTTTATTTCTAGGAAAGTGTTCCATGCCCTTTTTTAATGGAAATTGGAATCTAATATTCCCTTCCTTCATATCAATAATCGCACCAACCGTTCTAAGGAAAGGTCTACCAAGAATAATAGGGCAAGAAGGATTGCAATCTATATCCAGAACGATGAAATCTACGGGTACATAATTCCTATTTAAAACAATAAGAACATCATTAATCCTTCCCATAGGTTTCTTAATAGTGGAATCCGCAAGATGCAAGTTTAGAGAGCAATCATCAAAGTCACGAAAATCTAGCAAATCACACAAGGTTTTAGGGATAGTGGAGACACTAGCACCCAAATCACACAAAGCATAAAACTCATGATCCTTAATTTTAATTTTAATAGTTGGTTCCTACTCATCATAGAGTTTTCTAGGGATAGAAACTTTCAACTCAAGTTTTTCTTCATAAGATTGCATCAAGGCATCAACGATATGTTCGGTAAAGGCTTTCTTTTGACAATAAGCATGATGAGAATTTAGCACGGATTGCAACAAGGAAATACTATCAATTAAAGAGCAACTTTCATAATTAAATTCCTTGAAATCCAATATAGTGGGTTTAGCAACATCTAGGGTTTTATTTCTTTCAATCCCACTTTTATCAATTTCGTCATAAAGATCTAAATACTCCGAATTTTTTGAATGCCTTCTAGGTAAAGGAAGATCATATTCAGTTTCATCAAGATTCATATTGCAAAATAAAGATTTGATAGGGGACACATCAATAACTTTTAGATCTTCATCTTGATTTTCATAAGAATTCGGTTTAGCGACCATCTTATTGACTAAGGTAGCTTGCATATCCAAAATTTCAGCAGTCATCTTTTCAAGACGAGCAATTTGGGATCTTATACCATCAAATTCTTTAGAAATATCATCAAGCTCTTTATTCATATAACTCATAAAGCCTTTTTGTTCCTTAAGCTTGTTTCTAAAGAAATTATTATGCTCAAATTGCAAAACCATAAACTTCCTAACGTTGTTTTCGATTTCCTCTAACCTTTTAAGGTGAATATCACCAAATTTTGGTAGAGCCATCGCGACAAACAAGCAACCCAACACACGAGCAAACAAAAGGCAAGCGAGAAAAAGGCAAACGGAAAAGGAGGAGGAGAAGGAGAAGGAGATTGGGAAAGAGAGGGCGAATAAAACGGCAAGGGTGAAGTGGGGGAGAGGAAAACGAGAGGCAAATGTCAACTAATGTAATGCGGGAGATAGGGATTGTGATGGGCACTTGGTATGTTGACTTTTTGCGTAGACTCCCCGGCAACGGCGCCAGAAATTATTCTTGCTACCTCTTGAGCTTGCATTGGATTTCCCCGAAGAGGAAAGGATGATGCAGCAGAGTAGTGTAAGTATTTCCCTCAGTTTTTGAGAACCAAGGTATCAATCCAGTAGGAGGACACGCTCAAGTCCCTCGTACCTACACAAAAACAATAGCTCAACGCAACCAACGCGATTAGGGGTTGTCAATCCCTTCACGGTCACTTACGGGAGTGAGATCTGATAGATAATATTTTTGGTATTTTTGATATAGAGATGCAAAGTGAAAAGTAAAAGGCAAAGTAAAAAAGCAAAGCAAGATTAAAGTGATGGAGATTGATATGATGAGAATAGACCCGGGGGCCATAGGTTTCACTAGTGGCTTCTCTCAAGAGCATAAGTATTCTACGGTGGGTGAACAAATTGCTGTTGAGCAATTGACATAATTGAGCATAGTTATGAGAATATCTAGGTATGATCATGTATATAGGCATCACGTCCGAGACAAGTAGACCGACTCCTCACCGCATCTACTACTATTACTCCACTCATCGACCGCTATCCAGCATGCATCTAGAGTATTAAGTTAAAAACAGAGTAACGCCTTAAGCAAGATGACATGATGTAGAGAGATAAGTTCATGCAATATAAAATAAACCCCATCGTGTTATCCTCGATGGCAACGATACAATACGTGTGTAGGGGAACGTAGCAGAATTTTAAATATTTCCTACGTGTCACCAAGATCAATCTATGGAGTCTTCTAGCAACAAGAGGGAGAGGAGTGCATCTACATACCCTTGTAGATCGCGAGAGGAAGCGTTCAAGAGAACTGGGTTGATGGAGTCGTACTCGTTGTGATCCAAATCACCGATGATCCTAGCACCGAACGGACGGCACCTCCGCGTTCAACACACGTACGGAGCGAGGACGTCTCCCGCGCCTTGATCCAGCAAGGAGGAGGGAGAGGTTGAGGAAGAAAGCTCCAACAGCAGCACGACGGCGTGGTGGTGGTGGAGCAGCAGTACTCCGGCAGGGCTTCGCCAAGCTCTTAACGGAGGAGGAGAGGTGTTGGGGAGGGGAGGGGCTGCGCCTTGGGAAGGGTTGCGGCTCCCATGTGCCTCCCCACTATATATAGGGGTGGAGGGGCTGGTTTCTTTCCCTCCAAGTCCATTGGGGCATTGGCAAAGGTGGGGGAAAGAAATCCCATCATTTCCCTTCCCCACCGATTGTTATCCCCCCTTTTTAGGGATCTTGATCTTATCCCTTCGGGATATGACCTTATTCCTTCTAAGGGGGAATCTTGGTGCGCCTTGACCAGGGGTGTGGGGCCTTGCCCCCACTACCCACGTTCATGTGGGTCCCCACATGCAGGTGGGCCCCACTACGGAACCTTCTAGAATCTTCCCGGTACAATACCGACAAATCCCGAACATTTTCCGGTGGCCAAAATAGGACTTCCCATATATAAATATTTACCTCCGGACCATTCCAGAACTCCTCGTGACGTCTGGGATCTCATCTGGGACTCCGAACAACATTCGATAATCACATACAAGTCTTCCTAATAACCCTAGCGTCATCGAACCTTAAGTGTGTAGAACCTACGGGTTCGGGAAACATGCAGACATGACTGAGACAACTCTCCGGCCAATAACCAACAGCGGGATCTGGATACACATGTTGGCTCCCACATGTTCCACGATGATCTCGTCGGATGAACCACGATGTCGAGGATTCAAGCAATCCCGTATACAATTCCCTTTGCCAATCGGTACGTTACTTGCCCGAGATTCGATCGTCGGTATCCCAATACCTCGTTCAATCTCGCATCGGCAAGTCACTTTACTCGTACCGTAATGCATGATCCCGTGATCAACCACTTGGTCACATTGAGCTCATTATGATGATGCATTACCGAGTGGGCCCAGAGATACCTCTCTATCATACGGAGTGACAAATCCCAGTCTCGATTTGTGCCAACCAACAGACACATTCGGAGATACCCGTAGTGCACCTTTGTAGCCACCCAGTTACGTTGTGACATTTGGCACACCCAAAGCACTCCTACGGTATCCGGGAGTTGCACAATCTCATGGTCTAAGGAAATGATACTTGACATTAGAAAAGCTCTAGCGCATTTAACTACACGATCTTGTGCTATGCTTAGGATTGGGTCTTGTCAATCACATCATTCTCCTAATGATGTGATCCCGTTATCAATGACATCCAATGTCCATGGTTAGGAAACCATAACCATCTATTGAACAACGAGCTAGTCAACTAGAGGCTCACTAGGGACATGTTGTGGTCTATGTATTCACACATGTATTACGGTTTCCTGTCAATACAATTATAGCATGAACATTAGACGATTATCATGAACAAGGAAATACAATAATAACCATTTTATTATTGCCTCTAGGGCATATTTCCAACAGTCTCCCACTTGCACTAGAGTCAATAATCTAGTTCGCATCACTATGTGATTGTAATGAATTCAACACCCATGGGGTTTGATCATATCTCGCTTGTGAGAGAGGTTATTAGTCAGAGGGTATGAATCTTTCAGATCCGTGTGTGCTTTACAAATCTCTATGTCATCTCCTAGATGCAGCTACCACGCTCTATTTGGAGCTATTCCAAATAACTGTTCTACTATACGAATCCAGTTTACTACTCAGAATAATCTGGATTAGTGTCAAAGTTTGCATCGGCGTAACCCTTTACGACGAACTCTTTTACCACCTCCATAATCAAGAAAATTCCTCAGTCCACTAGTTACCAAGGTTAACTTTGACCGTTGTCCTGTGATCCATTCCTGGATCACACTTGTACCCCTTGACTGACTCATGGCAAGGCACACTTCAGGTGCGGTACACAACATAGCATACTGTAGAGCCTACGTCTAAAGCATAGGGGACGACCTTCGTCCTTTCTCTCTCTTCTGTCGTGGTTAGGTCTTGAGTCTTACTCAATACTCACACCTTGTAACACAACCAAGAACTCCTTCTTTGCTGATCTATTTGAACTACTTCAAAATCTTGTCACGGTATGTATTCATTTGAAAGTACTATTAAGCGTTTTTGATCTATCCTTATAGATCTTGATGCTCAATGTTCAAGTAGCTTAATCCAGGTTCTCCATTGAAAAACACTTTCCAAATAACCCTGCATGCTTTCCAGAAATTCTACATCATTTCTGATCAACAATATGTCAACAACATATACTCATCAGAAATTCTATAGTTGTCAGGACCCCGATTCCAAGTCACATCGATCTAGCCGGTAACACCTCATATCACTTGGCGGCCTCACGCACGGTATTCCCACGGGTGTCGCCTTACCATGGCCCGGGACCGTTTGCGCCTTTTGGCTCACATATATGATAGTGTCGCTAGCATCCATATGACAGAGAACCCGGGCCGACATGGCTAGTCGTGAACCCAAAGCAGCACTAACCCATGGGGACAGGCATACATGAATCACATCGAGCATGCCGGTCGCCAGCGTGTGAATCCGGTGTAGCATTGGCTAACAGGACTCCGGGAACCCGGGCTGTAGCAGAGCTAGGCAGGACTCGGATGTCACCCCGTGACATTTCCCGAAGGGATGTACACAGAACGAAGTGAAACACATGTCGGCCAACAGTGCCCCAACAAGAGTAGTCTTTGGCTAGCAGGTGAACTCCGGTGAGCAGTATGGCATCATCGTGGCTCAAGGAAGCACTAGACTACATTTCCCCATAAGAGAGGCTACCAAGGATAGACAACTAGGTTGTCGGATCCCACACATCCCAAGCATTTCAATCATACACACAATATGCCCGATATGTGTAAATACAACATGGCATCATAACATAACTCTACGACTCAAGTATTTATTCATTAGGCTTCGAGGAGCGAGATATTACAAACATGGGTCTCATGACCCAACATTCGAAAGCATACAAGTCAAAACACAAGCGGAAGCTTAACATGTCCAATCTGAGACATCTACAAATGAAAAAGGCTTGGAAGCCTCGACTATCTACCAGATCTGCCGAGGGCTCAAGATTGTAGCTGAGGTATCAAGCTAAACGTCGAAGTCCACACGGAACTACTAGCGAGACTGACGTCTCTCTGCAAAACATAAAATAAGCAAACGTGAGTACAAATGTACCCAGCAAGACTTACATCAGAACTAACTACATATGCATCAGTATCAACAAAGGGGGTGGTGGAGTTTAACTGCAGCAAGCCAGCTTTGACTCGGTGGCTATCCTGAACTACGACTGCAAGTAACCCTTTTGAGGTGGCGCACACGAGTCCACATATTCACCATATCAATACACCACTATGGATCCGCTCCCGTCTCGCTACGAGAACGCCATCCATAGCACTCACGCTTATCTTGTGCATTTTAGAGTATCCACTTTCACTTGTCTATGAACTGTTATAGGCAACCCAGAAGTCCTTTACATGAACCACGGCTATTCGAATAGATGATGTTAACCTGCAGGGTGTACTTCACACGCTCTCGCCACTTACCACGATGTACACGTCGTGTATCTCGGCAACCTTCAAGCGGAAGCTTTGGCGAGGAGTCGGCCACGACCTAACTAACCACACAAGTCTCTCGTCCGTGTTTATCGCCTATTCGGGTTCCATCCGCAAGGAGATCCGGCCGGGGTGTCGCTCACGGCCCCAAACGATGTGAGCAGGGTTCCCGAGACACCAAACGGGCGCCCGATACACCGTGCCACGGTGTATCTACCGCAACATAGCCCACCCCTAGGGTCAGCGCTACGCACGGCCCCCAACACATATCCTACAAACACCAAAAACTAGCTGCAACTCCTGGACAGAGATCGAGTTGATTAATAAGTCGAGAGGGGCACTTAAGCATTCCATTGCGTGGTAGTAGCTGTTCATGGATCACAAACATAGAACTCAGTTCCTGAGGACGGTTTCAATGAGACAACCCACCATGTACCATGGCCTCTCACCGCTACCTTTACCAAATCGTGTTCACACACTTAGCTCACACACAGTAGGACATGTTCACACACCATTCCAATTCATTCCCAATGAATCAGACCTGACTCAACTCTAAGCAGTAGCAGGCATGACAAACAAGCACGAATGAGTAGGCACAACAGGGCTCAAACAAATCCTACTCATGCTAGTGGGTTTCATCTATTTACTGTGGAATGACAGGTCATGCAGAGGATAAAGGGGTTCAGCTACCGCAGCAAGTAACACATGAGTCTTTGTTGTCCTAATGCAGTAAAATAGAGCAGGAGGGAGAGAGTGGGATTATATTGGAATGAACAAGGGGTTTTGCTTGCCTGGCACTCCTGAAGATATTATAGCTCTTCATCGGTGTCATCGAACTCATCGTCGGTACGTCGTCTACTGAGAGGGGACAAATACCGGCAAACAAGGAAGAACACAATCAATGTGATGCACAATATGATGCATGATCATGACATGGCAATATGCTGTGATTTGGCCTAATGCAACTAGCAACAAGTTAAATGGAGTTGGTTTGAACCCTAGGTTCAAATTCAAACTCCAGATGTGAGAGTTTAAATGCCATTTATATGATTTGTCCTAAACAGCAGCCATAAGTTGTTCTAACATGCATTAAAATGGTACAGATGAATAGATTGGATTTTTTTGATCATTTTTCATATATAAATTATTTCATTCTGAGCTATGGTTGAATTTCTAAGATTTTTAGAAGTTAGCACTATTTTCTGGAATTTTCCTGAATAAACTTAAGTCCAGAAAATGCTTTACTGCGTCAGCATTGCATCATTGTGATGTCAGCAGGTCAACAGGGGCTGGTAAGGGTCAAACCTGACATGTGGGGTCCACACGTCAGTGTAACAGGGCAAGAACAGAGGCTGGCCAGTGGGTCCAGGTCAACGTTGACGTGGCAGGGTGAAACTGACACGTGGGGCCGGCTGTATTAACCTAAACTAAACAGAGAATAAATCCGGGGTTAATTAGGGCACGGGGCCCATCGGCGTAACATGGTTTAGTTAGCGGTGGTGATTAGCCCCTAATGACGGCGCCACGCCAAGACGCCGGAGTTTGGCAGCGGCGACCTCAAACCGCGGCGGAGGATCGCCGGAAACATGCTAGGGCTGCGGTTTGTCGCCGAGGCACCGAGCATGAGCTCTTGCTTCGCATCCGATGGACCGCATAGAGGTCACAGAGCGGCCGGAATCTCGCCCGGCGACGAGGTTCAAGCAGCGAGCCACGGCGTTGTGCGGGGCGAGTCTACGGTGCACCATTTGCACCACCGGGCGATGCTACGGACTCGGGAGCTCAACTAGCATGGCGCAAGCTCAAAAAGCGGGCGGAGGCGGCCGTGGCTACGACAAACGACCGGCAGTGGCGGGCGGCGAAGCCGGGCATGGCGGCGCTAGCGCTAGAGGATGTGCGGGGTGACGGGGATAGGGGCGAAACGAAGAGGGGCTCACCCCGCGTAGTTTGGAGACGTCAGCGAGCTCGGGGGAGGCCGGACGGCGACCAATCAACGTCGGTGATCCAGGGTGGCGGAGGAGGAAGATGGTGATGTTGCCGGCGATGCAGGGCGTCCGGGCTCGCGTGGCTCGGTCGTGAAGATGAGGGGGACGATGGCGGAGCTTCTTGGCGCGTCGGAGATACGTGTGGAAGCCGGTGGCCACGGTGGTGCTTGTCGGCGGCGACGGACCCGTTCGGGTGGGTGAGAGGAAGAGGTCCAGGAGAGGGGAGAGACCATGGGTGAGGGAGAGAGAGGTCGGGGGGTGCGTGGCATCGTCCAGACGCGTCGGGCAGCGGCGGGAAGCAGGAGGTGGCCGGGCGCGTGCCGGCGCGCGGTGGCCACATGCCTCGCGTCCTTCTGGCGCGAGGTGGGAGACGGTGGCCGCTCTGGTGGGCTGGGCCAGGTAAGTGGGCCACCAGGTGGGCTGCACAAGTAAACTCTCTCTCTCTTCGTGTCCTTTCTAATTTCTTTCTGTTTTGCTATTTTCTGTAATTTGTTTTGATTTAGTTTTAGAAACTAAATCATTTGCATAAATCCTGAAAATAATTTTGGGCATTAACTGAAAAATTACAGAGACCCTTAGCTATTTTCAGAATATGTTGGAGCATCTAAAATTATTTATAGAATTTAAGTGCCCCAATTCAAATACAATATGGGTTAATTCAAATACCAAAAATGTCATGGAAAAATATTCATCATCTCTGGATATGGTTTTCACCTTTTTTTCATTAATCATGAACATTTTTGCAAACCAATTTGGGTTCTTTGAAAATATTTTGAAGTTGAACCTATTTGCATTGTTTCAAAGATTAGGGGTTTGATCAATCCCCATTTCAAATTTCATGAAATTTAAACATGATGCATGGATGCAATGCCACAAGTTACAAGCAAACTCTAGGGCTGTGACAACTCACCCCACTAAACAAGAATCTCGTCCCGAGATTCAAGACGTGAGGTAAGAAGACATAGGGGCACAAGACCAACACAATCTTCACGATCCAAGTTGCACCTCATAAGGTTGTTGATTAGATTTGCATACGTTGATCTTGGCATCCCTGCTTTGAGAACTTCATCCAATATGACAACAAGAGGAAAGGGAGAATTTTAGAAGAATCAATCTTCTCGAGGATCGAACAACTCAGGATTAACTCACGGAATGAGACATAGCAACATCCCTCGAGCTGAGACATGAAACATACATCCAGAGGGATGGAGTGTCACAGATGACGAAGGTTCACTAGGTAGACAACAATTTCACACTTAAGGAGGTGGTGAACGGTTGTCCACGTAGCGAGGAGTTGAGTTGCCATGATACCATAACGAGACATCTTAAGGAGGGTGACCAGAGAAAAATTCCCTTAAGTGGCAAAAAGAATTACTTTTGATATAGAGATCATTGAGACTCTTTATACCAGCCTAAGGCAATCACAATCGATCATTTGAAAGAGTTCAAAGAATGACATACTCGGACTAGAATGGATGATGTGGACTACCTTGTTGAAGACAAGGCAATGGATGATTTTGCTTATCATCGGAAATGGATGGGACCCATGGTAGGACCACTTTTGAAGATGATCCTAAACAACAATTACTGAGAGGGCAGGCCATGGGAATTGGCACAATGGCGGTGCAAGCTGGGAACAAAATGCAAGCTGTTGGGAATGTTCCAACCATCATATCTCATCGAGATTCAGATCCGATTGGTGATAGGATACTTCAGGCTCAGCATGTCCGAAAAGAAAGGTTGCAACACAAATCGACGAGATGACGTTGCGAGATTCTCGGGAGACGAACTACGATAGCAAGCTCCAAAACATGAGCTGGTTCTGCTAAACACATGTGAACACGCTGTCCCAGACAACCATGACCACATAGTAGTCTTATGATAAAGCACTACCGAGTTCAGGTGGGGAACCATCATCTAGGGTAACGAAGTCTTGTGCATGACCTAGGATTTGCACAACAACTCCTTTTCCTTGAACAAATCAATCAGTGGCTTGGTGTGCTAGGGACACATATAGAACGAAGGTTGCAAGTCTCCGAACCACAGAATACTTCGCACATATGCATGACCGATTTGGGATGATTCCAAAATAAGCGACATTGACTTTCTCGAATCCACGGCGGCAACTTGCATTAGATGCACATGAATTAGAGGAAGTCACTACTTTCATCCAAACATATGCTTCATAAACGAAACACGAAGAAATGCTTACACAAGTTTCGAACACTAAGTTGATGTTCAACATGAGTCATGGGGGAGACAAAATGCTGCTGATGGGCTCAACAACAACTCATCGGAATTTCCATATCACTGGACTTCCACCATCATGTGAACAAGATGATAGCATTGGTCAGACCAAAGGATGTAATGGTGTATGCTCGAGGGATCAACCACGAGTAAGACAACATTACGAACATCGATGGTACTGATTTGATTTGGTGATAACCCATACTCAAATCAAAGTTTTGGTTAGGATGATAGGTCCAAAGAATTGATCGCGAGGATCAATCAATGAAGACATCACCTTTCTTTAACACACATACAAAATATCTCTTAGAATGAACTAAGTCGGACAAGCTTTCATCTTCCAAGTCTCCAAGTTGTTGTTTAGCTTAACCAACTAGCTCAGGGGTACCCAACACAGATTCTTGGAGAATGGCTAGTTTAGAGAAAACCAACTTGATCACGAGCTCAACATAACAGTCAGGGGACAACCTGGTAATACTTCTGAGAAGATATTCAGAAAATCACGAACCACCGGTATGTTACTAAGGTCGAGAACAATCTTGCTTTTGAGGGCAAGATGATATGATCCAATGAGCAAGGGCTTGACAAGATCCTAACTCATCAATCGAAGTGTGCACCAGGAAAATGGAGTAGGTGGCACGATCAATCTTAGGATGATAATTTAATAACCAACACGCTAAGAATGATAATATTGTCCATTAACTACCAAGCAACGGAGTTGCTAGGAGTATTGGAGTTGCTAGGAGTATTGATTTCAAACATCACGACTCACTTGCCAGCATTCCGGTTATGACAACACGGAATCGGGGAATGAGCAATGATGGCGAGAGGTATCACTGCAAAAAGAATTCATAAGAGTTGGTGCAGTTCTCATGACATTCTTGACATAAGACGGTAATACTTCAGGGTAGAACAGAATCAAAAGATGGATTGGCATTTGATCTGCGGAATACAACCGCTTTGACCCAATCCTAGAAATGGACAAGGTAATCGGAGTTTGTTTCTCCTAGTCATTCCGGAATAGAATGGCTTGACGGACCACATGAGTAATAGGCATCGATGAGCACGAATGCACAATTACTCCGACTATCAATTGATGAGACGGGGTCAGAATACAACTAAGGAGGAACAACTCGAGGAGCATATAACTTTCTGAGTTGTGGATGCATAGGTTAGTATGTCGAATCAAGTTCAACAGGTTTCTTCCGGATAACCCATGCATGAAAGTAGAACTGGCAGATTCATAATGTGGAACGAAGAACTCATCAAGAGCACTCTTATTGCGATCTTTGGTTCAAAGGAACTCCTGCCAAGGATGGTTCATGGTATTTGGAAGAATGATATACCACGGACTTCGAGGACTACCGCAAAGTTACTAATATCCTAGAGGAACTAGCAAACACTATCAACAGAGGTAAGTATGGTGAATCTCGGGTCAAGAACCCAGGAGTAGAATACCTACTAACTAAATTGCATCACGGGATGCTTTCGAGAATGATGGCCAGAATCATCACACTAGGAATATAAAGCATGGCTAGATTACTAGATGATCCTCTAAGACACCTATGGTCATAATGATAATTCCAACATATATGTCGAGGCAACAGAGTACCTCAACTCGCCGATTAATGTGCTTATTCTGACCCAAAAGGACATCGTGAACGGAAAGAAAGGATTTGCAAATGCATCAGACTATTTAGAGACCTGGGATGACTCGGACAACATAACGGCTGTAAATGCTCAAAATGATTTGAGACATCCTGCAAAATAGTGGCATGACCACTCAACATCACAAAATCAAGGTTCTGAGACCAGCTATGAACATATGGAAGTAGCAAGAACTGAACTGAGATTTGAAACTATCAATTCTATAAGTCTATGGATTAGTAACACGTCATCCTAATGGATAGATGAGAAGCCTAGTTCTTAAACCCCGTAGAAGAGAAGAGGATGACTCAGATCAGATGGCCATGAGGTATAAGGACTAAAAGAGCCTTACGTTCCTTCCACAATCAATTCCCTTACATAACTAAAGCATTTCTAGACACAACTTCGACCGGTTTGGCTTGGTAGACCTACACGCAGGCTCGATACCAACGCTGCCAGACCCCGATTCCAAGTCACATCGATCTAGCCAAGAACACCTCATATCACTTTGCGGCCTCACGACGGTATTCTACCGGTGTCGCCTTACCATGGCCCGGGACCGTTTGCCTTTTGGCTCACGTATATGATAGTGTCGTTAGCATCCATATGACAGAGAACCGGGCCGACATGGCTAGTCGTGGAACCCAAAGCGGCACTAACCCATGGGGACAGGCATACATGAATCACATCGAGCATGTCGATTGCCAGCGTGTGAATCCGGGCTGTAGCACTGGGCTAACAGGACTCAGGGAACCCGGGCTGTAGCAGCTAGGCAGGACTCGGATGTCACCCCGTGACATTTCCCGAAGGGACAGACACAGAACGGCAGTGAAACACATGTCGGTCACCAAGTGCCCCAACAAAGAGTGCCGGGCTCGCAGGCTCCGTGAACCGGTCAGAAAGGCATCATCGTGGCTCAAGGAAGCACTAGACTACATTTCCCCATAAGAGAGGCTACCAAGGATAGACAACTAGGTTGTCGGATCCCACACATACCAAGCATTTCAATCATACACACAATATGCCCGATATGTCTAAATACAACATGGCATCACAACATAACTCTACAACTCAAGTATTTATTCATTAGGCTCCGAGGAGCGAGATATTACAAACATGGGTCTCATGACCCAACATTCAGAGCATACAAGTCAAAACACAAGCGGAAGCTTAACATGTCTGAGTACAGACATCTACAAATGAAAAAGGCTTGGAAGCCTGACTATCTACCAGATCCTGCCGAGGGCACAAGATTGTAGCTGAGGTATCAAGCTAAACATCGAAGTCCACACGGAACTACTAGCGAGACTGACGTCTCTCTGCAAAACATAAAATAAGCAAACGTGAGTACAAATGTACCCAAAGCAAGACTTACATCAGAACTAACTACATATGCATCATTATCAACAAAGGGGGTGGTGGAGTTTGTTGCAGCAAGCCAGCTTTGACTCGGTGGCTATCCCGAACTACATCGCAAGTAACTCTTTTGAGGTGGTGCACGAGTCCACATATTCACCATATCAATACACCACTATGGATCCGCTCCCGTCTCCCTACGAGAACGCCATCCATAGCACTCACGCTTATCTTACGCATTTTAGAGTATCCACTTTCACTTGTCTATGAACTGTTATAGGCAACCCAGAAGTCCTTTACCGCGGACACGGCTATTCGAATAGATGATGTTAAACCTGCAGTGGTGTACTTCTTCACACACGCTCTCGCCACTTACCACCATGTACACGCGTCGTGTATCTCGGCAACCTTCAAGCGGAAGCTTTGGCGAGGGAGTCGGCCACGACGACTAACCACACAAGTCTCTCGTCCAGGTTTATCGCCTATTCGGGTTCCATCCGCAAGGAGATCCGGCCAGGGTGTCGCTCACGGCCCCAAACGATGTGAGCAGGGTTCCCGAGACACCAAACGGGCGCCCCGTACTCCGTGCCATGGTGTATCTACCGCAACATAGCCCACCCCTAGGGTCAGCGCTATGCACAGCCCCCAACACATATCCTACAAACACCAGAAACTAGCTGCAACTCCTGGACAGAGATCGAGTTGATTAATAAGTCGAGAGGGGCACTTAAGCATTCCAATGCGTGGTAGTAGCTGTTCATGGATCACAAACACAGAACTCAGTTCCTGAGGACGGTTTCAATGAGACAACCCACCATGTACTCCTGCATGGCCTCTCACCGCTACCTTTACCAAATCGTGTTCACACACTTAGCTCACACACAGTAGGACATGTTCACACACCATTCCAATTCATTCCCGATGAATCGGACTGACTCAACTCTAAGCAAGAGCAGGCATGACAAACAAGCATGAATGAGTAGGCACAACAGGGCTCAAACAAATCCTACTCATGCTAGTGGGTTTCATCTATTCTTTGTGGAATGACAGGTCATGCAGAGGATAAAGGGGTTCAGCTACCGCAGCAAGTAACACATGAGTCTTTGTTGTCCTAATGCAGTAAAATAGAGCAGGAGGGAGAGAGTGGGATTATATCGGAATGAACAAGGGGGTTTTGCTTGCCTGGCACTCCTGAAGATATTATAGCTCTTCATCGGTGTCATCGAACTCATCGTCGATACGTCGTCTACTGAGAGGGGACAAATACCGGCAAACAAGGAAGAACACAATCAATGTGATGCACAATATGATGCATGATCATGACATGGCAATATGCTGTGATTTGGCCATAAGTTTTTCTAACATGCATGAAAATGGTACAGATGGATAGATTGGATTTTTCTGATCATTTTTCATATATAAATTATTTCATTCTGAGCTATGGTTGAATTTCTAAGATTTTTAGAAGTTAGCACTATTTTCTAGAATTTTCCTGAATAAACTTAAATCCAGAAAATGCTTTACTGCGTCAGCATTGCATCACTGTGATGTCAGCAGGTCAACAGGGGCTGGTAAGGGTCAAACCTGACATGTGGGGTCCACACGTCAGTGTAACAGGGCAGGAACAGAGGCTGGCCAGTGGGTCTAGGTCAACGTTGATGTGGCAGGGTCAAACTGACACGTGGGGCCGGCTGTATTAACCTAAACTAAACAGAGAATAAATCCGGGGTTAATTAGGGCACGGGGCCCACTGTCAGCGTAACATGGTTTAGTTAGCAGCGTGATTAGCCCCTCATGACGGCGCCACGTCAGCACGCCGGAGTTTGGTCGGCGGCGACCTCAAACCGCGGCGGAGGATCGCCCGAAACATGCTAGGGGCTGCGGTTTGTCGCTCGGGAGGCATCGGGCATGAGCTCTTGCTCTCGCGCATCTGATGGACCAGAAAGGAGGTCATAGAGCGGCCTGAATCTCGCCGGCGACGAAGTTCAGCGGCGACAGAGCCACGGCGTTGTGCGGGACGAGTCTACGGTGCACCATTTGCACCACTGGGCAGTGCTACGGACTCCTGCGAGCTCAACTAGCACGGCTGCAAGCTCAAAAGCGGGCGGAGGCGGCTGTGGCCACGACAACGAACTGGCAGGGCGGCGGCGAGCTTCGGGCACAGCGGCGCTGGCCCTAGAGGACGTGTGGGGCGACGGGGATAGGGGCGAAACGAAGAGGGGCTCACCCCGCGTAGTTTGGAGACGTCAGCGAGCTCGGGGGAGGCCGGACGGCGACCAATCGACATCGACGATCCAGGGTGGCAGAGGAGGAAGATGGTGATGTTGCCGGCGATGCAGGGCGTCCGGGCTCG
This sequence comes from Aegilops bicornis, assembly GCA_021605145.1. Lineage (NCBI taxonomy): Eukaryota > Viridiplantae > Streptophyta > Magnoliopsida > Poales > Poaceae > Aegilops > Aegilops bicornis. The sequence continues at coordinate 332,809,144 of CM038675.1, forward strand.
CGTGGCTCAGTCGTGAAGATCAGGGGGACGATGGCGGAGCTTCTTGGCGCGTCGGAGATACGTGTGGAGGCCGGTGGTCAGCGGTGGTGCTTGTCGGCAGCCGGACCTGTTCGGGTGGGTGAGAGGAAGAGGTCCAGAGAGGGAGAGACCACGGGTGAGGAAGAGAGAGGCCGGAAGTGCGTGGCATCGTCGACCCAGCGTCGAGCGTGGCGAGGAAGCGAGGTGGCGAGGCGCGTCTTGGCCATGGTGGCCACACGCCTCGCGTCCTTCTGGCGTGAGGTGGAAGACGGTGGCGGCTCTGGTGGGCTGGGCCAAGTAAGTGGGCCACCAGGTGGGCTACACAAGTAAACTCTCTCTCTCCGTGTCCTTTCTAATTTCTTTCTGTTTTGCTATTTTCTGTAATTTGTTTTGATTTAGTTTTAGAAACTAAATCATTTGCATAAATCCTGAAAATAATTTTGGGCATTAACTGAAAAATTACAGAGACCCTTAGCTATTTTCAGAATGTGTTGGAGCATTTAAAATTATTTATAGAATTTAAGTGCCCCAATTCAAATACAATATGGGTTAATTCAAATACCAAAAATGTCTTGGAAAAATATTCATCATCTCTGGATATGGTTTTCACCTTTTTTTCATTAATCATGAACATTTTTGCAAACCAATTTGGGTTCTTTGAAAATATTTTAAAGTTGAACCTATTTGCATTGTTTCAGTACTAGGGGTTTGATCAATCCCCATTTCAAATTTCATGAAATTTAAACATGATGCATGGATGCAATGCCACAAGTTACAAGCAAACTCTAGGGCTGTGACAATAGTGCTCCCACTCACTTCTTTGGAAATACAACTTCCTCATAAACTTTGTGTAAACCCAAAATCTTTGATCATCTCATCAAAGCGTACATTCCAATTCCGAGATGCTTACTCCAGTCCTTAGAAGGATTGCTGGAGCTTTGCATACTTGTTAGCATCTTTCAGGATTAACAAAAACTTTCTGGTTGTATCACTTACAACCTTTCCTCAAAAATATCATCGAGGAAACAATGTTTTGACATCTTATCTGCAAGATTTCATAAATAATGCAGTAACTGCTAATATAATTCTAACAGACTCTTAGCATCGCTACGAGTGAGAAAGTCCCATCGTAGTCAACTCCTTGAACTTGTCGAGAAACATCTTAACGACAAGTCGAGCTTTCTTAATGGTGACACTTACCATCATTGTTCGTCTTCCTTTTAAAATCCATCTGCACCCAACAGCCTTACGACCATCAAGTAGTTCTTTCAAAGTCTATACTTTGTTTTATACATGGATCCTCTCTCGGATTTCATGGCCTCGAGCCATTCGTAGGAATCCGGGGCCACCATCGCTTCTCCATAGCTCGTAGGTTCATTGTTGTCTAGCAACATGACTTCCAAGATAGGATTATGTACCACTCTGAAGTAGTACACATCCTTGTCGACCTATGAGGTTTGGTAGTGACTTGATCCGAAGTTTCATGATCACTATCATAAGCTTCCACTTCAATTGGTGTAGGTGCCACAGGAACAACTTCCTGTGCCCTGCTACACACTAGTTGAAGTGACGGTTCAATAACCTCATCAAGTCTCCACCATCCTCCCACTCAATTCTTTCGAGAGAAACTTTTCCTCGAGAAAGGACCCGTTTCTAGAAACAATCACTTTTGCTTCCGGATCTGAGATAGGAGGTATACCCAACTATTTTTGGGTATTCTATGAAGATGCATTCATCCGCTTTGGGTTCGAGCTTATCAGCCTGAAACCTTTTCACATAAGCGTTGTAGCCCCAAACTTTTAAGAAACGACAGCTTAGGTTTCTCTAAACCATAGTTCATACGGTGTCGTCTCAACGGAATTGCATGGTGCCCTATTTAAAGTGAATGCGGTTGTCTCTAATGCTTAACCCGTAAATGATAGTGGTAATTCGATAAGAGACATCATGGTATGCACCACATCCAATAGGGTGCAGCTATGATGTTCGGACACACCATCATACTATGGTGTTCCAGGCGGTATTAGTTGTGAAACAATTTCCACAATGTCTTAATTGTGTGCCAAACTCGTAACTTAGATATTCATCTCTATGATCATATCATAGACATTTTATCATCTTGTCACGACGATCTTCAACTTCACTCTGAAATTACTTGAACCTTTCAATAATTCAGACTTGTGTTTCATCAAGTAAATATACTCAGCATCTACTCAAATCATGTGTGAAGTAAGAACATAACGATATCCACGGCGTGCCTCAGCACTCATTGGACTGCACACATCAAAATGTATTACTTCCAACAAGTTGCTTTCTTGTTCCATCTTACTGAAAACGAAGCCTTTCAATCATCTTGCCCATGTGGTATGATATGCATGTCTCAAGTGATTCAAAATCTAGTGAGTCCAAACGATCCATCTGTATGGAGTTTCTTCATGCATATTTACCAATAGACATGGTTTGCATGTCTCAATCTTTTCAAAAACGAGTGAGTCCAAAGATCCATCAACATGGAGCTTCTTCATACGTTTTATACCAACATGACTCAAATGGCAGTGCCACAAGTATGTGGTACTATCATCACTATCTTATATCTTTTGGCATGAACATGTGTATCACTACTATCGAGATTCAATAAACCATTCATTTTAGGTGCAATACCATTGATGGTATTATTAAAATAAACAGAGTAACCATTATTCTCCTTAAATGAATAACCGTATTGCGATAAACATAATCCAATCATGTCTATGCAAACACCAAATAACAATTATTTAGGTTTAACACCAATATCGATGGTAGAGGGAGCATGCGATGCTTGATCACATCAACCTTGGAAACACTTCCAACACATATCGTCATCTCACCTTCAGCTAGTCTCCGTTTATTCTGTAGCCTTTTATTTCGAGTTACTAACACTTAGCAACTGAACCGGTATTTTAATACCCTGGTGCTACCAGGAGTACTAGTGAAGTACACATTATAATGTATATCCAATATACTTCTGTCGACCTTGCCAGCCTTCTCATCTACCGAGTATCTAGGGTAGTTCTGATTCAGTGATCGTTCCCCTCATTATAGAAGCACTTAGTCTCGGGTTTGGGTTCAACCTTGGGTTTCTTCACTAGAGCAAAGAATCGATTTGCCGTTTCATGAAGTATCCCTTCTTTCCCTTGCCCTTCTTGAAACTAGTGGTTCAACCATCAACAATTGATGCTCCTTCTTGATTTCTACTTTCGCGGTGTCAAACATCGCGAGTTGCTCAAGGATCATTATGTCTATCCCTGATATGTTATAGTTCATCACGAAGCTCCAATAGCTTGGTGGCAGTGACTATGGAGTACCATCACTATCTCATCTGGAAGACTAACTCCCACTCGATTCAAGCGATTGTAGTACTCGCATAATCTGAGCACATGCTCAACGATTGAGCTTTTCTCCCTTAGTTTGCAGGCTTAAGAAACTTGTCAGAGGTCTCATACCTCTTGACTGTGGCACTAGTCTGAAATTCCAATTTCAGTCTTTGGAACATCTCATATGTTCTGCGACGTTTCAAAAACGTCTTTGGTGCCACAATTCTAAACCGTTAGTATTACGCACTAAACTATCACGCAGTCATCAAAACGTGTATGTCGATGTTTCCAACATCTACATGACGACGCCGAGGTTCAACACACCGAAGCGGTGCATTAAGGACAGAGCCCTTCTGTGCAGCAATGAGGACAATCCTCAGTTCACGGACCCAACCCGCATAATTGCTACTGTCAACTCTCAACTAAATTTTCTCTAGGAACATATCTAAAACAGTAGAACCAAAGTGTGAGCTACGACATAATTTGCAAAGGCCTTTTGACTATGTTCATGATAATTAAGTTCATTTAATCAAATTATTCAATGAACTCCCACTTAGATAGACATCCCTCTAGTCATCTAAGTGATACATGATCCGAGTCAACTAGGCCGTGTCCGATCATCACGTGAGACGGACTAGTCATCATCGGTGAACATCTTCATGTTGATCGTATCTTCTATACGACTCATGTTCGACCTTTCGGTCTTCCGTGTTCCGAGGCCATGTCTGTACATGCTAGGCTCGTCAAGTCAACCTAAGTGTATCGCGTGTGTAAATCTGGCTTACACCCGTTGTATTCGAACGTTAGAATCTATCACACCCGATCATCACGTGGTGCTTCGAAACAACGAACATTCGCAACGGTGCATAGTTAGGGGGAACACTTTCTTGAAATTATTATAGGGATCATCTTATTTAAGCTACCGTCGTTCTAAGCAAATAAGATGTAAAACATGATAAACATCACATGCAATCAAATAGTGACATGATATAGCCAATATCATTTTGCTCCTTTTGATCTCCATCTTCGGGCCGCCATGATCATCATCTTCACCGGCATGACACCATGATCTCCATCATCATGATCTCCATAATCATGTCTTCATGAAGTTGTCTCGTCATCTATTACTTCTACTACTATGGCTAACGGTTTAGCAATAAAGTAAAGTAATTACATGACGTTTATGTTGACACGCAGGTCATAAATAAATTAAGACAACTCCTATATTCTCGCCGGTTGTCATACTCATCGACATGCAAGTCGTGATTCCTATTACAAGAACATGATCAATCTCATACATCACATATATCATTCATCACATCCTTTTTGGCCATATCACATCACACGGCATAAGCTGCAAAAACAAGTTAGACGTCCTCTAATTGTTGTTGCAATTTTTACGTGGCTGCTATAGGTTTCTTAGCAAGAACGTTTCTTACCTACGCCAAAACCACAACGTGATATGCCAATTTCTATTTACCCTTCATAAGGACCCTTTTCATCGAATCCGATCCGACTAAAGTGGGAGAGACAGACACCGCTAGCCACCTTATGCAACTAGTGCATGTCACCGGTGGAACTTGTCTCACGTGAAATGCGTGTAAGGTTGGTCCGGGCCGCTTCATCCCACGATGCCGCCGAATCAAGATAAGGCTAGTAACGGCAAGTAAATTGACAAAATCGACGCCCACAACAACTTGTGTTCTACTCGTGCATAGAAACTACGCATAGACCTAGCTCTGATACCACTGTAGGGGAACGTAGCAGAATTTTAAAATGTTCCTACATGTCACCAAGATCAATCTATGGAGTCTTCTAGCAACGAGAGGGAGAGGAGTGCATCTACATACCCTTGTAGATCGCGAGCGGAAGCGTTCAAGAGAACGGGGTTGATGGAGTCGTACTCGTCGTGATCAAAATCACCGATGATCCTAGCAAGGAGGAGGGAGAGGTTGAGGAAGAAAGCTCCAACAGCAGCACGACAGCGTGGTGGTGGTGGAGCAGCAGTACTCCGGCAGGGCTTCACCAACCTCTTAACGGGGGAGGAGAGGTGTTGGGGAGGGGAGGGGCTGCGCCTTGGGAAGGGTTGCGGCTCCCATGTGCCTCCCCACTATATATAGGGGTGGAGGGGGCTGGTTTCTGGCCCTCCAAGTCCATTGGGGCGTTGGCAAAGGTGGGGGAAAGAAATCCCATCTTTTCCCTTCCCCACCGATTGTTATCCCCCCTTTTTAGGGATCTTGATCTTATCCCTTCGGGATATGATCTTATTCCATCTAAGGGGGAATCTTGGTGCACCTTGACTAGGGGTGTGGGGCCTTGCCCCCACTACCCACGTTCATGTGGGTCCCCACATACAGGTCGGCCCCACTACGAAACCTTCTAGAATCTTCCCGGAACAATACCGAAAAATCCCGAACATTTTCCGGTGGCCAAAATAGGACTTCCCATATATAAATCTTTACCTCCGGACCATTCCGGAACTCCTCGTGACGTCTGGGATCTCATCCAGGACTCCGAACAACATTCGGTAATCACATACAAGTCTTCCTAATAACCCTAGCGTCATCGTACCTTAAGTGTGTAGACCCTACGGGTTCGGGAAACATGCAGACATGACCGAGACAACTCTCCGGCCAATAACCAACAGCGGGATCTGGATACCCATGTTGGCTCCCACATGTTCCATGATGATCTCATCGGATGAACAACGATGTCGAGGATTCAAGCAATCCCGTATACAATTCCCTTTGTCAATCGGTACGTTACTTGCCCGAGATTCGATTGTCGGTATCCCAATACCGGCCCAATCTCAAGCATCGGCAAGTCACTTTACTCGGACCATAATGCATGATCCCGTGATCAACCACTTGGTCACATTGAGCTCATTATGATGATGCATTACCGAGTGGGCCCAGAGATACCTCTCCGTCATACGGAGTGACAAATCCCAGTCTCCCAACAGACACTTTCGGAGATACCCTTAGTGCACCTTTATAGCCACCCATTTACGTTGTGGCGTCTTACACACCCAAAGCACTCCTACGGTATCCGGAGTTGCACAATCTCATGGTCTAAGGAAATGATACTTGACATTAGAAAAGCTCTAGCGAGATGAACTACACGATCTTGTGCTATGCTTAGGATTGTCTTGTCCATCACATCATTCTCCTAATGATGTGATCCCGTTATCAATGACATCCAATGTCCATGGTTAGGAAACCATAACCATCTATTGATCAACGAGCTAGTCAACTAGAGGCTCACTAGGGACATGTTGTGGTTATTCACACATGTATTACGGTTTCTAGTCAATACAATTATAGCATGAACAATAGACGATTATCATGAACAAAGAAATACAATAATAACCATTTTATTATTGCCTCTAGGGCATATTTCCAACAACGTGCCTTTCTGCCCCTTCTGTCACTGGGAAAGGACACCGCAAGATCGAACCCAAAGCTAAGCACTTCTCCCATGGCAAGAACTGCGAATCTAGTTGGCCAAACCAAACGGATAATTTGAAGAGACTTGCAAAGATAACCAATCATACATAAAAGAATTCAGAGAAGATTCAAATATTATTCATAGATAGACTTGATCATAAACCCACAATTCATCGGTCTCAACAAACACACCGCAAAAAGAAGAAGATTACATCGAATAGATCTCCAGAGGGGGAGAACTTTGTATTGAGATCCAAAAAGAGAGAAGAAGACATCTAGCTACTAACTATGGACCTGAAGGTTTGAGGTAAACTACTCACACTTCATCGGAGAGGCTATGATGATGTAGAAGCCCTCCGTGATGACGGCCCTCTCCGTCGGAGCTCCGGAACAGGCCCCAAGATGGGATCTCGTGGATACAGAAAGTTGCGGCGGTGGAATTAGGTTTTTGGCTCCATATCTGATCGTTTGGGGGTACGTAGGTATATATAGGAGGAAGAAGTACGTCGGTGGAGCTTCGATGGGCCCATGAGGGTGGGGGCGCGCTTGGGGGTGTAGGACGCGCCCACCTACCTCGTGCCCACCTCGAAGCTTCCTTGGCGTAGGGTCCAAGTCTCCTCGGTCATATTCGGTGAGAAAATCACGTTCCCGAAGGTTTCATTCCGTTTGGACTCCGTTTGATATTTCGTTTCTTCAAACACCGAAATAGGAAAAAATAGCAATTCGGGCTGGGCCTCTGGTTAATAGGTTAGTCCCAAAAATAATATAAAAGTGGAAAATAAAGCCCAATATAGTCCAAAACAGTAGATAATATAGCATGGAGCAATCAAAAATTATAGATACGTTGGAGACGTATCACTCAACACCTTTGCTGGATCCCTTCTTCTGATTCTTGAACTTCTTTGTTCTTAGGACAAGGACCTTAGGTAGGACGTATAGGTCAGGCCTATTACCCTACCCCAGGTTTGTGTCCTCATCATTAGCCCCCGAATGGATCGAGGTTTGAGTGAAAAAGAAGGATGAAGTTGACCTTGCTTTTGCTCTTGCTTTGTCTTGTCTTTATCTCCAAGTGGAGGCCAGTTGTTAGAACTTCAGCTTCGTTTCAGTCGCCTTGATCGATTCAGAAATTGCCGACTGGTTTATACTATGACATCCGTCGAGTGATATCTTTGACATGAAAATCTTTGGCGTGATCGGTTGTACAGGATCCCGGATTTCACGGGATTCGAAATTTTGGTGGAAGCGCGCAAGGCAGAGCGCTCCGCGGTAAGTGGAGTAGATAAATAGGACTTTTCGATTTCCGTGCCACCTTTTTCACCATGTATCCCGTCTGTGACTGTTGGGGGATTTGACAGGATCGCTCGGGCCCACGCGTCAGCCACTCGGAAGCAGGCCTTTAAAAGCGGCGAGACCGAGGCGTCTGCACTGTGCGCGTCCATCTCCCTTCTTCTTCCTCTCGCATCTCCACTTCGTCCAGCCTATCCACTCTCGACGCTGCTACTCCGCCGCCATGGGGAAGGACAAAACGGCGGTGCTAGAGCGTGCGAAGAAGGCGACGGGGGCGGCGAAGAACAAGAAGATGAATCGGGGGTCTTCATCGCACTCGGGGCTGCCGTCGGATTGGATCCAAGGAGACTGGATCCGATCTTCGCTTTGGCAGGAGGACTTGGATGATATGGCCGAGCTAGGGCTGATCGTCCATAAGTCTGCGCGTCTGCCGAGGGGGGAAACGGAGCCACAGCCTCGACCGGGTGAGTGTGTTCTTCTCGCCACTCATGTCGACCGCGGCTTCTCGCTTCCACCACACCCTTTCTTTCGAGGTTTCCTGAATTTCTTTGGTGCCCAACTCCACCATTTTACCCCCAATACCATCACGTATCTTGCTGCATTCGTCTCCATGTGTGAGTATTTCCTGGGGTGCCGACCGTGCTGGGGTCTTTTCAAGCACATCTTTACCATCTGATCCCAAACTGTGAAGAAAGCGAAATCGAACAACGAGAAGACCCACGTCATTCAGATGTGTGGGGGTCTAGGCATTCAGAAGAGGAAGAGGAGTTCTTTCCCCCCGATGACTCTTCCGGAGTCGGTCAGGGGCTGGCAGTCGACCTGGTTCTACTGCCAGGATATCGCGACCCCAGGCCAGTCGACCGGGCTCCCCCTTTCTATTTTGACCGTGTTCAAACCCCATCTTCATTGAAAGTGACTGCTGCGGAGAAGGCGGAGACACGCATGCTAGTCGAGAAAGTAGTCCAACTAATCAACCAAGGCATCACCGGTATGGACCTGCTTGAAGTGTTCCTCAGTCGGCGGATCCAACCCCTCCAAGCTCGTGACCACTCCATGTGGATGTACTCCGGGGCTGGTGACACTTCTCGGGTTCATCCGGAGGAGGTGGAGGCCAAAACAATGGCCGAGTGGTTGATGGTATCACCAGGAACAAGGACAACCCCAGGGGCGCTAGGAGAGTTGACCCTTTCAGCGACAGCAACCTGCCAGACAAGTTCTGGTCACCATAACTGATTTTTTGAACGTATTTTCCGACTAATTGTTGATCCGACTGACTTATGATCGGTCCCTTGTTTTGCAGATCTACACGGAGATGTATTCAATGCCCAATGGTGAACAAGCTCTGGAGCAAGACCAAGAGGGCGAGGACAGTGCCGAGGAGAGCAGCGAGTGGGAGTCCCCAGCTGACGATGATGAAGACGAGAGCGACGAGTCGGGCGATGAGGAAGTGGACGACTCACCGCCTCGTTCCGAATGTCGATCCAAGCTACGCCATGATCCCGCGAGCAGGCGCGGCAAAGCTGCGGCGTCGGGTGCTCCATCTCACAAGCGCGCTCGGTCCTCGACTCCAGAATTGACAGAGAAGGTCACCAAGCAGCCCAAAATTAATCCTTCGAAGACTCGGAAGACCCTGCCTAGAATCAAGATGGACGTCCCTGTTGCCTCTGGGTAAACGTTCTTCTCGCATTTTCTTGTTCCGACCGATTTCCTGTTCCGACCGGTTTTCTTGTTCTGACCGAGTGGATGATGAACATGTACAGCCCGACCTCTGCTGCGACTGATATGGATATTGACAAGACTCCAGCCGATGAGGAAGCTGACGACACCGTCACCTCCAAAGCGAGTAAGTCTGCCCGACTCAAATTAATTAGGTCAACTGGATGGTTTGTCAGTTATCCTTATGGCTTTCTCTATTTATTGCAGTTCCACGAGACGTTGTTGTGCTCCCGGACGATGAAGAAGAAGTACCGCTGAGAGGGAGGAGGAGGAAGGACAAGGAACTGGGCGGGAAGGCGCCTGAAGTCCAAGTTCCTCGGTCGACTGTGACGCCTGGGACGACGGTCGAGCGATCGACAGATCCGGCTCGAACCAACGTCACCTTCGCTGTTCCGCTGTCGACTGATTGCCCCTCAAGATCAACTGCTCGGACTTACGCTGCCGATACAACTCCTCGCTTGAGATCCGCGGCTGCTTGATTGCTCGCCTTCATCACTTTTTACTGCATATCAAACTCCGGACAATCCACCGGCTGCTGCCAAGGAAGCTCTTCTTCAGTTGAATCTTGTGATGGGGCAAATGAAAGTGGTGCATGAGGCTAGTCAGGTAGCCTTCAATGCCGGAGCTGCTCTGCAAGCCAATGTCCAGGTTAGTTGATTCCCGATCGACTGTATTTCTTGTCTGATCACCCACTGGGGTGTAGCTGTTTTGAAATTGTATGTCTCTTTGTGTCGATTCGAGCTGAATCTCTGCACTAGTGGGGGCACGCTGAGTGCACCCACTTGGTGTAGTCCCCAAGACCATAGTTGACTGCGGGCAGTCGACTGTGGTCTGAGAATAGGAACTTTTTTTGCAACTCGAGCTGGGCAGACCACGCCGAGTGGAACCAAAACCAGTGGGGGCACGCTGAGTGCACCCACTGGGTGTAGTCCCCGAGACCATAGTTGACTGCGGGCAGTTGACTGTGGTCTGAGAATCTGAAGCTCTCTTTTTTTTACAAAATCAATGGGGGCACGCTAAGTGCACCCACTGGGTGTAGTCCCCGAGACTGCCATTGAATGTTTGATTTGGTGGTAGTCTTAGAGTAGCTATCATTGTGATGTCTTTTTATCTCTGTCGACTGATATGGCTTTAACTGCAGAAATCTTGTGATCTTGGGGCTCGGCTTTCTGCAATGAACAAATAGCAAATCAGCCTCAACCTTGATCTGGAATTGGCCAAGAAGAATCTCAAGACCGCTCGTGACGAAGTAGCTGCCATGGGAGGTAACCAATCGCCAACTGTATATCCCATCTTTGGCACTTTTCCTTTCCATTTTTTGAACCGAGTGACCCCACTCGAGCAGATGTATGTAGTGAAAACCACCAACTCCAAGCCCGTCTGAAGAATGTTATTTATTTAGAGAAAATGAAGCAGGCTTTGGAGAAGAAGGATATGGATCTTGCTGCAGCACAGAAGGAGGCGCGCGAGAAAACAACGCTTGCTGACAAGAAACTTGCTTCAGTCGGCAAGTTAGAAGAAGAAAACTCCAAGCTGAAGACTGCTGTTTCCGACGCCAATCGGGAGGTCGAGCAACTGAAGAAGGACAAGGAGAAACTGACCGACGAGCTTGGGAGCCTCAAGGCCAAGAATGGCGAGCTGGAGTCTTATCTGGGCCAGCTTGCTGCAAAGCTGGTCTTGAAACTTGAAGGTACTGATTAACCTGTCTTATTTCTGTCGACTTCCCTGTCTAATTATACCGTCGACTCACCATTCACTAGACCGTGCAGAATTTTGCCAAGACTTTGAAGCAGAAACTGGGCGGGTCGAGACGGGTCTTGATCCCATAAACTGTCCAGTCAAGGATGATGTTGCAATGAACATGCTGCGGTTGGAATCTCGTATGGACAGCGCGGTTGCTTATCTTGCCCGTCTGAAAGCTGCGATGACTCGGGTTGATGCTGAACTCTGGCCTCAGGCGGAACTGTCTCAAGATCTTGAGTCCCTGATGGCTCGACTGAATCAAATTCCCGAGCGAGTGCAAGAATGGAAGAAGTCATCCGCTCACTGTGGTGCTGATGTCGCGTTGTCTTTGGTCCGAGTGCACTGCAAGGACGTCAAAGAAGACAAGCTGGCGGAACTCAAGGTTGCTAACACAAAGAGGCACACTTTCCAGTCTTTCATGGACACCTTCCTTGATGCCGCCACTCGCATTGCAGACAGCATTGAACTCGACAATTTCTGCAAACCAGCCAGTCCTTCTCCTGATGCGTGATCGAAAAACATTATGCTTCACCTTTATTTCCCTCAGAATGCTGAGTGATTGTGTAACCGTTAAACTTCTTCGGGCTTGATGCTCGAATACTTTTGATCCGTCGTCTGGAACTTTAGGATTTATCCAAACTTGGGTTATTTCCGAATATGCTTGTGTTTGCCTTCGAGTGGACTATGTTCTTCACTCGGAATAATCTTTGTGCTTGAGATGCAGCTCTGAGGTGGTGACTCCAGTCGACCTGCACTTCATCATCCCTGCGGATAGGGTCGGAGCACGCGTTGAAGTCGACCTGTACCTCGTCGTCCTTGTGGATAGGGATGGAGCACACATTGTATTTGTGGCGTAGCTCTGAAGGAGAAGGTTGCAGTCGACCTACACCTCGTCGTCCTTGCGGATAGGGATGGAGCGCACGTTGTACTTGTGGCGTAGCTCCGAAGGAGAAGGTTGCAGTCGACCTGCACCTCATCGTCCTTGCGGATAGGGATAGAGCGCATGTTGTACTTATGGCGTAGCTCTGAAGGAGAAGGTTGCAGTCGACCTGCACCTCGTCGTCCTTGCGGATAGGGATGGAGCGCATGTTGTACTTGTGGCGTAGCTCCGAAGGAGAAGGTTGCAGTCGACCTGCACCTCGTCGTCCTTGCGGATAGGGACGGAGCGCATGTTGTACTTGTGGCGTAGCTCCGAAGGAGAAGGTTGCAGTCGACCTGCACCTCATCGTCCTTGCGGATAGGGATGGAGTGCACGTTGTACTTGTGGCGTAGCTCCGAAGGAGAAGGTTGCAGTCGACTTGCACCTCGTCGTCCTTGCGGATAGGGACGTGTTTCAAACTTAGGCGAGTACTGTACTGCAGCTAAGCCTCCGAGTGGGAGGGTTGCTATCCACTCGGTAGGATTTTTCAAACTTAGGTGAGTACTGGACTGCAGCTAAGCCCCCGAGTGGGAGGATTGCTCTCCACTCAGTAGGATTTTTCAAACTTAGGCGAGTACTGGACTGCAGCTAAGCCCCCGAGTGGGAGGATTGCTCTCCACTCAGTAGGATTTTTCAAACTTAGGCGAGTACTGGATTGCAGCTAAGCCCCCGAGTGGGAGGGTCGCTCTCCACTCGGTAGGATTTTTTTAAAACTTAGGCGAGCACTGGACTGCAGCTAAGCCCCCGAGTGAGAGGCTTGCTCACCACTCGGTAGGATTTTTTCCAAACTTAGGCGAGTACTGGACTGCAGCTAAGCCTCCGAGTGAGAGGCTTGCTCACCACTCGGTAGGATTTTTTCAAACTTAGGCGAGTACTGGACTGCAGCTAAGTCCCCGAGTGGGAGGGTTGCTCTCCACTCGGTAGGATTTTTCAAACTTAAGTGAGAAATGGACTGCAGCTAAGCCCACGAGCGGGAGGGTTGCTCTCCACTCGGTAGGATTTTTTTTAAACTTAGCCGAGTACTGGACTGCAGCTAAGCCCCCGAGTGAGAGGCTTTCTCACCACTCGGTAGGATTTTTTCCAAACTTAGGCGAGTACTGGACTGCAGCTAAGCCTCCGAGTGAGAGGCTTGCTCACCACTCGCTAGGATTTTTTTCAAACTTAGGCGAGTACTAGACTGCAGCTAAGCCCCCGAGTGAGAGGCTTGCTCACCACTCGGTAGGATTTTTCAAACTTAGGCGAAATGGATTCGCAGCTAAGCCCCCGAGTGAGAGGCTTGCTCACCACTCGGTAGGATTTTTATAACTTAGGCGAAACGGATTCGCAGCTAAGCCCCCGAGTGAGAGGCTTGCTCACCACTCGGTAGGATTTTTCGGACTTGGGCGAAACGGATTCGCGGCGAAGTCACCCACTGGGGGATTTCAAACGTAAACAAAAGCAACAACAATCGTTTAGGAAGATTATAAAACTCTTGTCTTTGATAAATAAACTACAAAGGTATTTCTTATTACATATCATCCGAGTGAGTACTTAAGTATAAAAGGGGTGGAGCAACTCCGCGTTCCAAGCTCGTGGCTCGTCTTTCTGATGCTCGACATTGTAAAGATGGTATGCTCCATTGTGGAGAACTCTAGTGATAATGAAGGGGCCTTCCCAAGCAGGGGCGAGCTTGTGTGGCTTCTGTTGATCCACTCGAAGAACCAAGTCTCCCTCTTGAAAGGCTCGACCTCTCACGTTTCTGGCGTGGAATCAACGCAAGTCTTGCTGATAAATGGTCGACCGGATCAAGGCCATCTCTCTTTCCTCCTCTAAGAGGTCGACTGCATCCTGCCGGGCTTGTTCTGCTTCCTCTTCAGAGAAAAGCTCGACCCGGGGTGCATTGTGGAGCAGGTCACTTGGCAGAACAGCTTCAGCTCCATAAACCAAAAAGAACGAAGTTCGGCCAGTCGACCGATTGGGCGTTGTCCTCAAACCCCAGAGAACTGATGGAAGTTCATCGACCCAGGCGCCTGCTGCATGCTTGAGGTCACGCATCAGTCAGGGTTTCAGCCCCTTGAGAATTAAGCCATTTGCTCTTTGTGCTTCCCATTCGACTGAGGGTGTGTGACTGAAGCATAGTCGACTCGTGTGCCTTGAGAAGCGCAGAAGGCTCTAAACTCATCAGAATCGAAGTTCGACCCGTTGTTAGTGATGATGTTGTGTGCAACCCCATATCTGAATGTCAACTCTGTGATGAAACTGACAGCAGTACTGGCTTCAAGATTCTTGATACGTTTAGCTTCAATCCATTTGGTAAACTTGTCGACTGCTACAAGCACATGAGTGAAGCCGCTCCTACCAGTTCTCAGTGGTCCAACCATATCCAATCCCCACACAAAGAAAGGGCCGACGAGGGAATGGTCTTCGTATCGACGCCGGGCTTGTGAGACATATCAGACTAAAACTGGTAGCCTTCACATCTGTCGACTATATCTTTCGCCATTTCATTTGCTCGCGGCCAATAAAATCCAGCTCGGTATGCTTTAGCCACTATGGCCCGAGAGGACGCATGGTGACCACAGGACCCCGAGTGGATGTCGTTGAGGATCATTCGACCTTCTTCTGGCGTTATGCACTTCTGACTGACCCCAATCACACTTTCCCTGAACAATTGTCCCCTTATCACAGTAAAGGCTTTGGATTGACGGACGATCTGTCGAGCCTCTTCTTCATCCTCTGGGAGTTCCTTCCTAAGGATGTACGCGATGTAAGGCACTGTCTAGTCGGGAGTGATGACCAGAACCTCCATGATTAGGTCGACCACGGCTAGGACCTCGACTTCAGTCAGATCTATGGTGCTCTTAGGCTGCGGGGGCTCTTCAGTGAAAGGATCTTCCTGAACTGACGGTGTGTGAATGTGTTCCAAAAACACGTTGTTGGGAATGGCTTCTCTCTTGGAACCTATCTTTGCCAAATCATCGGCTACTTGATTTTTCAGTCGAGGTATATGATGGAGCTCTAACCCCTCAAACTTCTTTTCCAACTTCCTCACCGCATTGCAGTAACCAGTCATGGCTGGGCTTCTGACGTCCCACTCTTTCATCACTTGATTGACTACCAAATCTGAGTCGCCATAGACCATGAGGCGACGGACGCCGAGTGAGATGGCCATACGCAACCCATATAAAAGTGCTTCATATTCTGCTTCATTATATTGGAGGAATCAAAGTGAATCTGGAAGACATATCTGAGCTTGTCTCCTCGGGGGGGATACCAGTACCACCCCAGCACCGGAACCATTCAGCATCTTGGACCCATCAAAGAACATGGTCCAGTGCTTCGAGTGAACTTGAGTCGGCAGTTGCTGTTCGATCCACTCGGCGAGGAAATCTGCTATTGCTTGGGACTTAATAGCTTTCTTTGCCTCAAACTTGATATCCAAGGGAAGGAGTTCAATCGCCCATTTTGCCACTCAACCAGTTGCATCTCTGTTGTGCAGAATCTCCGAAAACGGAGCGTCGCTGACGACTGCAATAGAGTGGTCAGAGAAATAGTGTGCAACCTTCTTCGCGGTCACGTAAATCCTGTAAACAAGCTTCTGATAGTGTGGATATCTCTGCTTTGTGGTCGAACTTCGTAAACATAATAGACGGTATTTGAACTTTATAGGCTTTTCCCTCTTCTTCCCGTTCGTAGTAAATCTTTATCTTGACGACTTGTCCAATGGCTGCAATATAAAGCAGTAAAGGCTCTTTGCTGATTGGGGCAGCAAGCACCGGTTGGGTGGAAAGCAGGGCTTTTAGCTCTGCAAATGTTGCATCAGCTTCAGGAGTCTACTGGAACTTATCTAACTTCTTCATCAGTCGGTAGAGAGGCAGTGCCTTCTCACCGAGTCGAGAAATGAATCGACTTAGGGCGGCCAAACAACCAGTAAGATTCTGGACATCATGCACACGCATAGGGCATTTCATCTGGAGTATGGCACCGACTTTCTTGGAGTTAGCGTCGATTCCTCGTTCAGAAACGAGAAAACTGAGTAATTTTCCTCCTGGAACTCCGAACGTGCACTTCGATGGATTAAGCTTGATATCATACCTTCTGAGGATGGCAAAGGTTTCAGCAAGGTCATCCAGTAGGTCGGAACTTTTACGTGACTTGACCACAATGTCATCCATGTACGCTTCCACATTCCAACTGATTTGAGTGAGTAAACACTTCTGAATCATCCGCATGAATGTGGCTCCAGCGTTCTTCAGGCCGAATGGCATATTGACATAACAGAAGCACCCAAATGGGGTGATGAAAGTTGTTTTAGTCTCATCAGGTCCATACAGACGGATCTGATGATACCCAGAATAAGCGTCCAAAAAGGACAAACGCTCACATCCCGCAGTCGAGTCGACTATTTGATCGATGCGTGGGAGAGGAAAGTGATCCTTCGGGCAAGCCCGATTGATATGCTTGAAGTAGATGCACATGCGAAGTGAGTCGTCCTTCTTAGGGACCATGACAACATTATCTAACCACTCGGAGTGGTAAATCTCTTGAATAAACTCAGCTTCCAGAAGCCGAGCCACTTCTTCACCGATTGCTTTTGAGGGAGTCCTGGACTAGGGGGTGTCCGGATAGCCGGACTATACCTTCGGCCGGACTCCTGGACTATGAAGATACAAGATTGAAGACTTCGTCCCGTGTCCGGAAGGGACTTTCCTTGGCGTGGAAGGCAAGCTTGGCGTCTGGATATGTAGATCTCCAACCATTGTAACCGACTACGTGTAACCCTAGCCCTCTCCGGTGTCTATATAAACCAGAGGGTTTTAGTCCGTGGGGACGAACAACAATCATACCATAGGCTAGCTTCTAGGGTTTAGCCTCCTTGATCTCGTGGTAGATCTACTCTTGTACTACCCATATCATCAATATTAATCAAGTAGGAGTAGGGTTTTACCTCCATCGAGAGGGCCGAACACAGGTAAAAACATCGTGCCCCTTGTCTCCTGTTACCATCCGCCTAGATGCACAGTTCGGGACCCCCTACCCGGGATCCGCCGGTTTTGACACCGACATTGGTGCTTTCATTGAGAGTTCCTCTGTGTCGTCGCCATTAGGAAGGATGCCTCATCCCGTCTTTAAAGACGGCCCCGTTGCTAAGGGAGCTTTGGCTGTCGGCCAAACTCTCCGGCTAGGTGGTTTTCTTATGACCGCTGTTAAATTGTCATACCGACGATGACCTATAGGGTCATCAAAAGCAATCTTCATGTCAGCTCGGAACTTGCCGAGCAGTTAGATCCAATGGAGCTCTCTTCCATAAACGAGCTCTTGGATCGCATCGCCGCCCTGGGAGTCGCTACGGATTACGACCAGATTGGGCCTAAACCCGATCTGAGAGAGATCAACTCTCCCCAGGTCACCCATCACGTTGCCGTGGTAGAGGTATAGTGCGGCGACCCTTCATCTATTATAAGGACTAGCTATGTCCGGATTCCCGATCCCTCCAAGCCGGATGCCCGCGGAGGGGAGGACATCACTCAAGACCTGAACTTAGAGTCAGGCGACGGGCTAGACTCATTGGACAACATCCAGGAATTCAAACTTCTGAGTTCGGAAACTCCTTGGCCTTTGAGTCCCAGATTGGGTGAGGTTTCGGATTTAATTCCACCCACCCACCCGAACATAAGCGATCTATCCCAAATTAGGCAAAATCCCGAAGAAACAATACATCATTACTGGGCCAGATTCCTCCTGGTTATGAACATGATCAAGGACTGCCGCGAGGAAGACGCAATCTCATTCTTCTGCAATAATTGCACGGACAAGGGAATCCTCAACGCCATAAGTCGTCGTGGTATTACACGCTTCACCGACTTGGCGTCCATAATCTGAAAATCTTGTGCGATGGAAAGCGCTGAAAACCGAAATAAAATTTTGGGACAATCCGGCCCTGAATACAAACCCAGTCCGAAATAAAAGGGTGCATCATCGTCAGACACCCGGGTTAAACACCAAAAAGCAAAAACCCTCTATAGGGCATGGAACCGTACTGGAAGGATGGCTTAATGGACCCTGTAAAATTCACAGTACAGAGGGCACCACACCAACTCATAGCCTTAGAGCATGTTGGATACTCCGGCAGGTGGCTAAAATTGGCGAAAAACTTCTAATCCTTGATGCCACGGAAAGCCGTCCCAAGGACACCAGTACGGTATTAACAGTCTTCGAGACTTTCGCATCAAATAATATGCGAAAAAGAACACTCTGCAGCCTCGCCGAAGTCTACCAAGTAGCAACAATAAACCCATGGAGTGACACGGCTATTACTTTTAATGCCAGTGATGAACCTAAATTCCGAACAGCCCGAGCACCAGCAGCATTGGTCCTCAGTCCAATAGTGGACGGCTTTCGCCTTACTAAGGTACTCATGGATGGAGGCAGCGGATTGAACCTCATTTATGAGGAAACCCTTCAAAAAATGGAAATAGACTGGAACCGCATTGAGCGAAGCAGCACAACCTTTAGAGGAATAATCCCCAGTCGGGAAGCGCGCTGTACAGGAAAAATCACACTAGATGTGGTGTTCAGCATGCCGGATAATTACAGGTCCGAAGAAGTCACGTTCCAAGTGGCCCCGTTCAGTAGCGGATACCATGCTCTGCTAGGGCGGGAAGCGTTTACAATCTTCCATGCAATACCCCATTACGGGTACATGAAGCTCAAGATGCCCGGGCCGAACGGAATCATCACTCTCGCTAGTGATCCGGACATAGCACTCCGCGCCGAAAATAAGACAGCCGTGCTGGCCCTCGAGGCACTATCCGAAGCCCTGGCGGCGGAGGAACTGACTGCGCTGCGATCTATGGTGAATAGGGACGACGTGATACTCGATAAAAGATCCAAGTCCACCTCCTTTAAACCAGCGGACGAAATAGTCAAATTCCAGGTCCATCCAACGGACCCCAATAAAACAGCTTCCATCGGGGCACAATTAAACCCTGATGTAGACGCCCGCCGCGAGAGTTCCTCTGGAGAAGCTGGGACATTTTACTTTGGCACCCTTCAGACATGCCAGGAATCCCACGCAGGCTGGCCAAACACAGCTTAAATATCCGAAAAGGATTCAAGCCAGTCAAACAGGCTCTTCGGCGTTTTTCCGAACCTAAGAGACAGGCCATAGGAGAAGAGCTAGCGAAGCTATTGGAGGCCGGATTCATCAGAGATATAAAACATCCGGACTGGCTAGCAAACCTGGTGATGGTACCAAAGAAGGACAAATCCTGGCGCATGTGCGTTGATTTTAAAGACCTTAACAAGGCTTGCCCAAAGGATCCTTCCCTCCCCGCATCGATCAAATTATCGACGCTACCGCAGGACACGATTCGTTGTGTTTCCTCGACGCATATTCGGCTACCATCAAATCAAGATGGCAGAGTCGACCAAGCATAGCGGCATTCATCACTCCATACGGCCCATTCTGCTTCAACACAATGCCCTTCGGGCTAAAAAACGCCGGCGCAACATATCAGCGCATGATTCAGACATGTCTGGCAAACCAGATCGGCAAAACAGTGGAGGCATACGTAGATGATGTGGTCGTAAAAACAAGACATGTCGAATCTCTAGTAGACGACTTGAGGCTCACATTTGATAACCTCCGAACATATGACATCAAGCTCAACCCGGAAAATGCGTTTTCGGCGTTCCAGCCGGAAAGCTCTTGGGCTTCATTGTATCCGGTAGAGGAATTGAAGCAAATCCAGCCAAGATCCGAGCTCTGTCATAATTGGATATCCCGAAGGACCTCAAACAAATACAAAAACTAACCGGATGCGTGGCGGCTCTGAGCCACTTTATCTCCCGCTTGGGAGAAAAGGCACTACCCCTTTATCGCCTCCTTCGGCGCACCGAACACTTCGATTGGTCGGATGCAGCCACAGCCGGACTCGACGAAATAAAAGCCATCTTGGCAACAAACCCAGTCCTGGCCGCGCCAAACATTGGTGAACCAATGCTATTATACATTGCAGCAACCCACCAGGTCGTAAGCGCAGTGCTCATCGTCGAACGAGAAATGGACGGACACAAATTCCCCCTTCAAAAGCCGGTCTACTATGTGTCCACTGTCCTTACTCCATGCAAATCACGGTACCCGCATTATCAAAAGATTGCGTACGCGGTGTTTATGGCATCCCGGAAGCTGCGACACTACTTTCAAGAGTGTTCAATAACAGTAGCCTCAGAAGTGCCACTTAACGATATTATAAACAACCGCGACGCGACGGGCCGGATTGCAAAATGGGCCATTGAGCTCCTCCCGTTCGACATAACTTACAAGCCACGGCGAGCTATCAAGTCGCAAGTTTTGGCCGACTTCGTCGCAGAATGGACGGAGGCCGAACTCCCTAAAGAGTACGGCACATATTCAAACTGGGTCATGCACTTCGACGGCTCCAAAATGTTGGCCGGTCTAGGGGCTGGCGTCGTTTTGACGTCCCCCACAGGAGACACAGTTCAATACGTACTCCAGATTATGTACACAGACTCCAACAATGCAGCCGAATATGAGGCCCTTTTACATGGTCTCCGGATGGCAGTATCCATGGGCATTCAACGCCTAGAGGTGCGCGGGGACTCAAACCTTGCAGTACCCCAAATAAATGGAGACTTTGATGCCAAGGATCCGAAAATGGCAGCTTACCGCAACGCCGTCTTAAAAATGTCAGCTCGGTTCGAAGGGCTCGAATTTCACCATATAGCCCGGGAAACCAATCAGGCGGCAGATGTCATGGCACGCATCGGCGCAAAACGCGATGTAGTCCCCCCTCCCCCAAGATCTTCTTGGAGAGGCTGTTCAAGCCATCCGTAGTATGGGAAGGGGAACCCGACAATAACAGCCCGGACCCAACCGCACTGCCCGACACCAAACAATCTGACATAATTGGAGGCTCTGCCAATGAAATCACACCTTCAAATTTCACGTAATAATGGCCGTCATCGCCCCGTGGACAGAACCATTCCTAGCCTACCTTACTAGGCAGGAACTCCCCGAGGTCCAAACCGAGGCATGCTGCATAGTGCGGCAATCTAAAGCCTATAGAGTCCATGAGGGAGAGCTTTATAAGAAAAGCACTACCGGAGTCCTTCAAAGGTGCATCTCCGAAGAGGAAGGGCGGAACCTTCTGGCTGAAATTCATGCCGGACTCGGTGGTCATCACGCTACAGCTCGGTCCCTTGTAGGCAAGGCTTTCCGTACAGGCTTTTATTGGCCGACGGCCCGGGCAGACGCTCAAGACTTAGTCCAACGATGCGTCGGTTGCCAGCTTTTTGCAAATCAAAGCCATATGCCACCCACCGCCCTCCAAACTATCCCCATCACTTGGCCCTTCGCGGTCTGGGGGCTTGACATGGTTGGACCCCTTAAAGGCAGAACCCACAAGAAAAAATACTTATTGGTCATGGTGGATAAATTCACCAAATGGATAGAAGCCAAGCCTGTTAAGACGGCCGAATCCGGACCGGTGATAGACTTTATATCCGGGGTTGTACATCGTGACGGCGTCCCCCACAGCATCATCACTAACAATGGCACGAACTTTACGGCCGACGAGGTAAAACTCTGGTGCAAAAATATGGGCATCAAGCTCGATTATGCTTTTGTCTATCACCCACAAACTAACGGCTAGGTCGAACGTGCAAATGGTCTTATAATGAGCGGCATCAAACCCAGATTAGTGCGGTCCCTTAAGGAATCCAATACGCACTGGGTAGAGGAGCTCGACCAGACTGGGGGCTGCGGACCACGCCGAATCGCACCACCGGATACACACCATTCTTCATGGTGTATGGGGCAGAGGCAGTTTTGCCCTGCGACATAATTCATGACTCACCTCGAATGCGCATGTACGAAGAAAGAGAAGCCGAGCTCGATCGTCAGGACAGTTTGGACGCCTTGGAGGAGCGTGACGTGGCAAAACCCCGTTCCGCATTCTATCAACAGCAGGCTCGAAGATATCAAAGCAGAGAAGTACGGGCCAAAAATTACAATGTTGGCAAATTAGTTCTATGCCTGCCGGACAAGAAAAAGGACAAACTCAAGCCCAACTGGGAAGGTCCCTTCATAATTGACCAAGTCCTGACTGGTGGAGCGTACCGCCTGCGAGATGCATCGGATAACCGACTCGAGCCGAACCCATGGAACGCAGCCTGTCTCCGAAGATTCTATGCTTAGCACCGGACTCTGCGTTCGTCTCCTTCCTCTGTCCATTTTTTATATATTTTATGTCTTACATTTCTCTCCTTCTCCCCTTCCTTTCTCTTATAGCCTTTAAAGGCTCAATAAGTGACGCGCTATCCGCGCTCATTAAACCTAGGGGCTTCTTCAAATAGAAGCTTATTTATACGGGCTTCATGCCCAACACATGTGTCACACTTCCGCATGTACCTTTTATTCACCATTATATGCATCGATATGACTTAAGTTTTGGCCAAGCTGGGTTGCCTGGCTCTGTGCTTACCCCTACGTTCCCGATTGTTCGACTAGGTGGTAAAGGAGCACCTCTGCGATTATTCTTGTCGAATTGGCGGATGTGTACCTCAGACTGGGTGAAGCCAAAAGCTAGCGTTCTTAAGGGAATATTCGGTCGGTGAACTAAATATGATCTTTTCACTTATTTATTTATGCGCCCCCAGATGTTTTTCCTGCGTCTCTTTTCTCAGAATGGACATGCACTTTAGGGCATGCCTCCCAGGGAAAGGAACCCCTAACGGAACTATTCTCCCTGGAAGATGTTTCTTACTAACCATGTAATATAACATAACTAGTTGGGCACTTGTCTGTTAAAGCACTAATGACCCCTACGCCTGGTCTCCATGCCTACCCCGGTTCTTATATAACCGCGAGGGTATTCGGACACACTCCGGACTGTCAGGTCCCGAGGTTGAAGCAAAAAGGTCGGCCATGACAAACGATCTACAATCCGGCTAGAAGGCATTACACATGTCAATTACATAGTCAATTTGACTGATTGTATTCCTCTTCAATACCATCTAACAGGGTGTCTAGTTTATAGTCCTGTTGGGAATACTTTGCGGCCAATTCTACGTGGCCATATACTAAGCTCACAGGGATCTCCTTCCCATAGGGCCCCACAGGTCCGACCTCGTCCATGTGGTTTGGGTCAGCCTTCGTGTACCGCGTCTTCACCATGGCCCAGGCCTCCCTGGCGCCTTGACGGCAGGCTGATATCTTCCACAATCAGAAGCGCTGCCGCGCTCCCTTCAGCTTCTCTACAAACTCTCCAAGGCCTTCGGGCATGGAGACGGAGGGCCACAAGGCCTGGGCGACGCCTTGCATCACCTGCCGAACTCGCTCGTGCAGTTGTGAGAGCTCGGGAAGAAGGTCACCCGTAGAACCGGGCATTTCCTCTGCAGGACGACCTGTTAGCATACCTACAGACATTACTCTGTTAGTCGACTTCCTCGTCGAACTCTTTTTTCAAAGTTCGTTCAAGCACTTACTAAATATGCCGCGTCGAAGCCGCTGATTCTCCTTAACGGAGTTCGACAGCTGGGCGCGAACATCTTTCAGTTCAACGCCTAGCTTGGTGTTGGCATCTTGGAGATCGTTCTTCTCCCGCCTCACCTTTGTCAGCACACTCTCACCAGCCTTCAGCTGGCGTAGGAGTTGTTTCTTTTCCGGATCTAATCCGACGCCATCTGCAATTTCATTTGTCATATTTGCACCCACGCCGCACTTCACAAAATACTTATCTTTCGAAGCGTATATTACTAGAGGGGGTCTCCTTGGGCTCCTCTACCACGGCTAGTGCGACCTCAAGTTGGGCTTTGCACTCTTCTAGCTCCTGGGACAGTTGGGTATTCTTTTTCGCAAGAACCTGCATTATAAATGATCCTTAAATCAGTTATTCCAACTGTTTCAAGTCTCGGGGGCTACTGGTATATATATATATGTATGATTACCCAAGTTTTCTTACCCGTATGTCTTTTACATATTGCTCCGCGGCTCTGGCTAGACCATTTTGAGCGGCACAGAGGTACGCATCTCCCGAATCGAAGGCATCCAATGCCTCTTGGGAGAAACAAGCGTCGCGAAGAACTGTCCGGCGACGCCTGTGGTTCATGGCACTCTCCACCTCGGAATGGGTGGCAGACAACCTGTTTGCATCCTCTGTCGGAGGAGCGTCCGGTGCGCGCCTTGTGTTCGCCTCCGCTTCCGGACCAGGATGTGGAGCCTGGCTGGTAGAGGCGCGATTGGCAACCTCTCCGGATATAGTCCGGCGAGGTCTCTTCGTCCTGAAGAAAGCACGAGCGTTAATAAGCATTGAAGGAATAATACCTGGGAATAAGATGGCGTGCTATACCTTTGCGTCGGCGTCTCAGTCCGGACCGTACTTCTTTTCAGCCCGCGGGGCCTTGCCACCCCTCGTTGGCTAGTCGCCGCAGGCTCGGCCTCCCGTCCCAAGGACCTCCCCTGCAAAGCACGGCTGTTATACGGAATCGAAATCACGCAAGGATGGATCCCTTTTCAAGGTGTTGGGACTTCGGTCTTATTTACCTGAGAGGCGGGGAATAGCCTGGGGTAATCAGCCGTAATGGCCACCAAGGCATTGTCGTTGCTCAATTGATGGAACACCCCATCCATCAGCTCCACAGATAAGTCCGGATCCTCTTGGGAGGCCGGGTCGAGGGACCTTCCTGGATCCTCGGGTTGTGGAGGAGGGCTGTTTATTTCCTTAACAGCCTGGCGCAGTTCCTGCGTTGAAGTCGTTAGACTAGATATTTGACGGTGGGAATATAAAACAGATGGGTAAATAAAAGTGTCCGCTTACCCAACTTGGAGGATTATACATAGAATATCCACCCTGTGGGTTGACACGGAGAAATTCCTCCTCTTCTCCCTTGTACAAAGCGGACAAGATCTTTATTAGAGCGGCAGCCGAGTCCGGCCCCTTACGGCCGTGACGGGTGGCGTCGTCCTCCCCGTTGAAGCCCCACATGGGGTGGCCCCTGTACTGAAGCAGCTGCACCCCCCGCATGATGCATGCGGCCATGACTCCGATCATGGTTAGTCCGGAATGAGCTAACAATCTTATCCGGCCCATCAGGTAAAGGACGTCCTTTTCACTTTCCCTCTGAGGGCTCCGTGGACGCCAGCTTAGGCGCTTATTCAGGGGAGCATTGTTGAACTCGGGAAGGTCGATCCGAATAGGATCCGGCAACAGGACGTCCTCTATATAGAACCATTCCGAAGGCCAGTCCTCGGACGCCTTCTTTGGGGTTCCGGATAGATATCCGGTCCCGGCGATGCGCCACATTTCGGCTCCGCCCACTTGATATATTGACCCCTTCTGAGAACGGGGCACAAGGCGAATAGCCTCTTCCACGGTAGCCAAGTGAGCCTCGACACCCAAAAACAGCTCGCAAAGGGCTACGAAGCCCGCGATATGCAATATGGAGGTAGGCGTGAGGTTATGCAGCTGGAGGCCATAAAACTCCAGGAGCCCCCAGAGAAACGGATGAATTGGAAATCCGAGCCCTCTTATTAAATAAGGGACAAGGCATACCCGCTCTCCTTTGGAGGGATTGGGGGCGCTCTCCGCTTGCTCTCCGCCATTATAGGTGGCAAGTCCGGCTCGGACCGGGACCATATAGGCCGGGTGGAGGAATCCCTTGGTCTGGAGCGTCACTAGCTCGCTATGCGGGATGGAGCATCTCTCCCAATCTCCAGGCTGAGGGCTGGAAGGGCGAGAGG
Source organism: Aegilops bicornis (assembly GCA_021605145.1). Classification (NCBI taxonomy): domain Eukaryota; kingdom Viridiplantae; phylum Streptophyta; class Magnoliopsida; order Poales; family Poaceae; genus Aegilops; species Aegilops bicornis. The sequence continues at coordinate 332,835,367 of CM038675.1, forward strand.
AGGAGCTGCGACGGCTGGCCATGGTGGAATGGACCTTTGTTGGATACGCTCTAATGAATACTCGCGGAGGGGAGAAGGTGCGGTTTGGATCTAAATCCTCGTCCCTTTAAATAGGCGGCTCATTTACGCGGCTAAGGGTGTGAATGTAAAAACACCCTGGCTTTTCGTATTCGTTTGACACATGGAAGACGACCATTATTGGGTGTAGAAGCCAAGGATCGCTATATTTACAAGAAGCCGGACATTATTCAACAGGTACATGGAATTTGAAGGAGAACCTGCCTTGCAATGCCAAAGACAATTTGCGCGCCGGACTCGTCGTCATTGAAGCCTGGTTCGGGGGCTACTGAGGGAGTCCTGGACTAGGGGGTGTACGGATAGCCGGACTATACCTTCGGCCGGACTCCTGGACTATGAAGATACAAGATTGAAGACTTCATCCCGTGTCCGGAAGGGACTTTCCTTGGCGTGGAAGGCAAGCTTGGCGATACGGATATGTAGATCTCCTACCATTGTAACCGACTCTTTGTAACCCTAGCCCTCTCCGGTGTCTATATAAATCGGAGGGTTTTCGTCCGTAGGACGAACAACAATCATACCATAGGCTAGCTTCTAGGGTTTAGCCTCCTTGATCTCGTGGTAGATCTACTCTTGTACTACCCATATCATCAATATTAATCAAGTAGGAGTAGGGTTTTACCTCCATCGAGAGGGCCCGAACCTGGGTAAAAACATCGTGTCCCTTGTCTCCTGTTACCATCCGCCTAGACGCACAGTTCAAGACCCCCTACCCGAGATCCGCCTGTTTTGACACCGACAGCTTTTCTCTTCTATACGGCGGACCGTCAAAGATGTTCTTTGACCGGTTTCACTTTTGGGTCGACTTCATAAGCGATGCTCGGCCGGTCCACAGGAACACACGGCTTGTCAGAGGGTTTCCATGCAAAGATGTCCCAGTTCTCACGGAGGAACTGGGTGAGCGCTTCTTCCTATTTGGAGTCGAGTGTTGTTGAAATGTGAGTCGGAGCAGCATTGGGATCAGTCGGGTGAATATGAATCGGTTTCGTTTCACCGGACGACTGAAATGCCGAATCCGTGGCAGGTTTCTTAGCTCGCAGCAAATCACTCGGATCTGCATTTTTCTGATACTCCTGCAATTTTACTACTGCCATCTGCGCATCGGCAATCTTCGATCCCTTCTGGAAGCACTCTTCTGCCTTCTTTCTATTGCCAGTGATAGTGATCACACCTTTAGGACCAGGCATCTTCAATTTGAGGTACACATAACATGGTCGAGCCATAAAACGTGCATAAGTTGGCCTGCCCAGAATAGCGTGATAAGCACTCTGGAAATCCACAACTTCAAACGTCAACTTTTCTTTGCGGTAATTCTTGGAATCACCGAAAACCACATCAAGAGCAATCTGGCCGAGTGATTCACCCTTCTTGCCTGGAATGACTCCATGGAAACTCATATTGCTTTCACTGAGTCTGGACATCGGAATGCCCATCCCTTTCAGCGTCTCTCGCATACGTAATATTCAGTGCCAATCGCCACCATCCATCAGAACTTTAGTCACGAGTGCCTTCGACAAGCTGGATCGACCACCAATGCTTGCCTCCCGGGGGTGGCTATGTGCGTTGGGTGATCGGACTGGTCGAATGTGATAGCAGTCTGAGACCATTTCAAATAACTGGGTGTCGCCGGAGCGACCATGTTCACTTCTCTGTTGATGACTTTCAGTCGAATCTTGCTCTCAACATCAGCAAAAATCATCGGAGTGGAATTGACGTGAGGGTAACCATCATCACTTTCCTCCTTGTCCTCAACTTTTTCTGACTCTTTCTCCTTCTCTTTGGGCTGTTTCTCCTGGAACTGCTGGATTAGGAGCCGACACTGTCGAGTGGTATGCTTCGGGTAAATGATTTTACCCTCTTCATCCTTCTTTGTGTGGATGTGGCACGACAAATCCAACACGTCATTTCCGTCTTGGTCTTTTATTTTCTTAGGGTTCCATGGCCCTTTGGGCTTCCCTTTGGATTTTCCCTGAGTCACAGCTAAGGTTTCTCCAGGAGCAGCTGGCTCGGCTTTGCGCTTCTGCTTCCGACTGGAGTTTCCTCCTCTAGTTTCATGGGCGACTGTTTTATGCTTGCCACTCCGGAGCCGATCCTCCTCCTCACCATTGGCATACTTGGTGGCAATCTCCATCATCCGACTCAGGGACATATCTCCGGTCCGACCGAATTTCAGATTCAACTCTCGATACTTGACGCCTTCTTTGAAGGCACAAACTGCTTGGTGATCAGACACATTCTCCACCATGTGATGCAACATGATCCATCTCTGGATATAATCCCTCAAAGTTTCATTCGGCTTCTGCACACAAGATTGCAGCTCTGTCAACCCTGCTGGCCGCTTGCATGTTCCTTCGAATGTTCTGACAAACACCCGGGCAAGATCTTCCCAACTGTAAATGTTGCAGGGTGCTAATTGATTCAGCCATGCTCTGGCCGAGCCCTCCAACATCAGAGGAAGGTGTTTCATGGCCACTTCATCATTGCCGCCGCCAATCTGAACAGCCACTCGGTAGTCCTCAAGCCAAGTGTCAGGCTTGGACTCACGAAAGGAACTTATCGACTCCGATCGCCAACTTTGAAGTTGGGAGAAATCACTGCTGCGGCCACGATGGCCTATTTGAAGCACTCTGGACCTGAGACATGCACTCTGCTGCTGGTTGGTAAATCCCTATCATGACCTTCCTGGTGAGCTCTGTTTCTGTCGAGCAAACCCTGAACAAGAATGGATCCCGCATCAAAGCCCGGCTCTCTCGAGTCGACTGTAATCCTTCGCCCAACACTGTGAGGGCGTCGGTCATCATGCTGCCGAGGCATGTATGACCCACTCCTTGGGGGAGGCGTGGGCACTCGACGACGATCATCATGATCGAGTCGGTGATCATACTGCTCACGGTTTCTGTACTAATCACGCCGGTCTCCACGTCCCTCACGCCTCGGGGCCGATCTTGGGCTGTGAGCCGACTGGACCATATCTGCCATAACGGACCTGCTATGGATCCTATTCCGCGACTGTGACACAACTGTATTCTGTTCTCCCGCTGCATGGACTAAAGCTCTGATCTGCATTAGACCTCTGCCAGCTTCTGACTGGGAGGGCTGAATTGACTCTGCTATTCGAGCTGCAGCTGTAAGATTCTGGATCGGAGTTCGATATACCTGAGTTGGAGGTGGAAAGAGTTGACGTCGATTGGATTCTGGAACCCGCTGACACGCACGCTCGTCGAGTACGCGCTGGAGGTTCTCCATTCGAGTGCGCTTAGCCAGGTTGGCCAGGCGCGCGTCCTCCAAGGCCCAGGCCTCGGGGGTTTCTCCAACGATAGGAGTGTGAAGTGCATCCATGTTCCGGTGGCGAAGTTCTTCCCTCTGCTGCGAAGAGAGGGGCTCGGGGAGGTACTCCTCATGGACATGCGACGGATCGCCACCGCCGTCGCCACCGTTGGCGCGGGGGAAGCCGGGAGGACTGCGAGGTATATCGACCATCAGGACCTCTGCCGCGGAATCACTGCTGTCGCACTCAGATGCAGTCTCTGCGGAGCCAGTCAAACAGGCCGTAGAGAGTTTCATCGGGCTCGATCGCCGCGACGTGAGGGGTGGCCGACTGGCGAGCCACCGCATGCCTCACCCACCGCTGAAGCCTTGATCGACCGGAACGCTTGCGCTGGCGGGCGACAGGGAGGGAGGAAGCTACAGGAGCTGACCGATACTGGGTCGGCGGCTCCCGCAGGAGGACGCCATGGCAGACGCGCGAAAGTCACGTTGCCCGCATGGACGGGAGTGCATCGACGCCGAGTGGAGCCTCCTGAAGCCAAGCGGAGTCGTCGGCGACAAACACGAGCGCCGAGACGGATCTCGCGGCCCTCAGCCAAACCTCCGCTAGAAACCATGATGAAGGGGATCGGAAAAATTGCAACTTCTCCAACAAGTCGCTAAGACACCTGCCCCAAGGTGGGCGCCAACTGTCGTGGTTCCAAGTCTGACAGTAGAATGGGGGTAGGAATGTAGAGGCAAGATCCTAGCTATGGAGGAGTTGTACACGCAAGTTTTACGAGTTCAGGCCCTTCTCGGAGGAAGTAATAGCCCTACGTCTCGGAGCCCGGAGGTGGTCGACTGTATTATAATCGTGTGAGTTACAGGGGGTGCGAACCCTTGTCCCAGAGGAGGGGAATGGCTTATATAGAGTGCGCCAAGACCCCGGCTCCCCTACGTTACATAGGATTCAATATACATAAAGGGGTGGCGTTACAGGTAATGCCTGCATTGAAGTGCTATAAATGATCATTAACTATATGAATAAATGCCCGACCGTTGCTACGTAGAGCGGCTTTAGGTCTTCTTATATGTCGAGTGGTTTTATGGTCGAGTGACCTGGGTAAAGAGAGGTCTCTGAGTGAATGGTAGGTCGAGTGGACTTCACTCGACACCTTTGCTGGATCCCTTATTCTGATTCTTGAACTTCTTTGTTCTTAGGACAAGGACCTTAGGTAGGACGTATAGGTCAGTTCTATTACCCTACCCCAGGTTTATGTCCTCATCAGGTGGCGCCACCCTTCTCTAGTCCAATTCGGATCAGACCATGGGGAGGGGTGCAGCCACCTTTCGAGGCCTTTCTCTCCTTTCCCGTATGGCCCATCGAGGCCCAATACGAATTCCCGTAACTCTCCTGTACTCCGAAAAATACCCGAATCACTCGGAAGCTTTCCGATGTCCGAATATAGTCGTCCAATATATCGATCTTTAAGTCTCGACCATTTCGAGACTCCTCGTCATGTCCCCGATCTCATCCGAGACTCTGAACTACCTTCGGTACATCAAATCACATAACTCATAATACAAATCGTCACCGCACGTTAAGTGTGCGGACCCTACGGGTTCGAGAACTATGTAGACATAACCGAGACACATCTTTGGTCAATAACCAATAGCGGAACCTGGATGCTCATATTGTCTCCTACATATTCTACGAAGTTCTTTATCGGTCAAATCGCATAATAACATACGTTGTACCCTTTGTCATCGGTATGTTACTTGCCCGAGATTCGATCGTCGGTATCTCAATACCTAGTTCAATCTTGTTACTGGCAAGTCTCTTTACTCGTTCCGTAATGCATCATCCATAACTAACTCATTAGTCACATTGCTTGCAAGGCTTATAGTGATGTGCATTACCGAGAGGGCCCAGAGATACCTCTCCGACAATCGGAGTGACAAATCCTAATCTCGAAATACGCCAACTCAACAAGTACCTTCGGAGACACCTATAGAGCACCTTTATAATCACCCAGTTACGTTGTGACGTTTGGTAGCACACAAAGTGTTCCTCCGTAAACGGAGTTGCATAATCTCATAGTCATAGGAACATGTATAAGTCATGAAGAAAGCAATAGCAACATACTAAGCGATCAAGTGCTAAGCTAACAGAATGGGTCAAGTCAATCACATCATTCTCTTAATGACGTGATCCCGTTAATCAAATGACAACTCATGTCTATGGCTAGGAAACTTAACCATCATTGATTCAACGAGCTAGTCAAGTAGAGGCATACTAGTGACACTCTGTTTGTCTATGTATTCACACATGTACTAAGTTTCCGGTTAATACAATTCTAGCATGAATAATAAAGATTTATCTTGAAATAAGGAAATAAATAATAACTTTATTATTGCTTCTAGGGCTATTTCCTTCAAATACCATGTTCTCCTCGATGTTCTTGGAGATCTATCCGATGTAATCTTCTTTTGCGGTGTGTTTGTCGTGATCCGATGAATTGTGGATTTATGATCAGCTTATGTATGAATATTATTTGAATCTTCTCTGAATTCTTATATGCATGATTTGATATCTTTTTATTTCTCTTCAAATTATCGGTTTGGTATGGCTAACTAGATTGGTTTTTCTTTCAACGGGAGAGGTGATTAGCTTTGGGTTCAATCTTGCGTGATTTCACCCAGTGACAAAGTAGGGGTATCGAGACACATGTTGAATTGTTGCCATCGAGGATAAAAAGATGGGGTTTTCATCATATTTCTTGAGTTTATTCCTCTACATCATGTCATCTTACTTAAGGGGTTACTCTGTTCTTTATGAACTTAATACTCTAGATGCATGCTGGATAGCGGTCGATGTGTGGAGTAATAGTAGTAGATGCACGGTGAGTCGGTCTACTTGACACGGACGTGATGCCTATATGCATAATCATTGCCTTGGATATCATCATAACTTTGCGCTTTTCTATCAATTGCTCAACAGTAATTTGTTCACCCACTGTATTATTTGCCTTCAAGAGAGAAGTCTCTAGTGAAACCTATAGCCCATGGGTATATTTTCCATCATATTTGTTCCGATTTACTATTTTGCAATCTTCTATTTTCAGATATATAAACCAAAAACCCAAAAATAGTTTATCTTTTATTTAGTTTTATCTATCTCTATCAGACCTCACCTTTGCAAGTGGCCATGAAGGGATTGACAACCCCTTTATCGTGTTGGGTGCAAGTGTTTGATTGTGTGTAGGTGCATCTATTGGGGACTTGCGCATTTCTCCTACTGGATTGATACCTTGGTTCTTAGCTGAGGGAAATACTAATATCTACTATGCTGCATCACCCTTTCCTCTTCAAGGGAAAAACCAACGCAAGCTCAAGAAGTAGAAAGGGGTTGATGCATGTCTTCGTCCTACATTCTCTGATAGAAACTTTGGAGTGATTCTTTGTTGCACATTGAGGGATTTTTATATGATCCAATTATGTTATCATTTTTGAGAGAATTTGCACTAGTGAAAGTATGAACCCCAGGCCTTGTTTTCAAGCATTGCAATACCTTGTTATTTTTATATTTTTCAGATTACAAAAACCAATATCTACTATCCATAATACACTCGTATCACCATCTCTTCGCCGAACTAGTGCACCTATACAATTTACCATTGTATTGGGTGTGTTGGGGACACAAGAGACTCTTTGTTATTTGATTGCAGGATTGTTTGAGAGAGACCATCTTCATCCTATGCCTCCCACGGATTGACAAACCTTAGGTCATCCACTTGAGGGAAAATTGCTACTGTCCTACAAAACTCTGCGCTTGGAGGCCAAACACGAGTCTACAAGAAGAAGGTTGCGTAGTATCCATCAAAAGCCTTACAAGCAAAGTGACTAATGAGTTAGTCACAGGATGATGTGTTACGGAACGAGTAAAGAGACTTGCCGGTAACGAGATTGAACTAGGTATGAAGATACCGACGATCGAATCTCGGGCAAGTAACATACCGATGGACAAAGGGAATTATGTATGTTGTCATAACGGTTCGACCGAAAAAGATATTTGTATAATATGTAGGAACCAATATCGGAATCCATGTTACACTATTGTTTACTGACCGAAGAGGTGTATCGGTCATGTCTACATAGTTCTCGAACCCGTAGGGTCCGCACGCTTAACGTTTGTTGACAATATAGTGTTATATGAGTTATATGATTTGGTGACCGAATGTTGTTCGGAGTCTCGGATTAGATCACGGACATGACGAGGAGTCTTGAAATGGTCGAGAGGTTAAGATTGATATATAGGACGACGGTATTCGGACACCTGAATAGTTTCGGAGTGCACCGGGTAGTCATCGGATCACTGGAAGGAGTTCTGGGAGGCCCCGGGAGATCTATGGGCCCAATGGGCCAAGGAGAGGCACACACCAGCCCATAGAGGGGCTGGCACACCCTCTCCCTGGCCGCCAGCCCTAGAAGAAAGAAAGGGGGCGCCACCTACTCCTGCCTTTCCCCCTTGTGGGAGAAAGGAAAGGGGGGCGCCACTTCCCCCTTCCTTTCCCATGGCACCAAAAGAAGGAAAGGGGGGCGGCCTAGGGCAAGCCCAAGTAGGATTCAGACCTACTTGGGGCGCCCCTTTGCCTCTCCCCTCTCCCTCCCACCTATATATATGATGGAGGGGGCGCCTAGAACAACACAACATTGTCTTAGCCATGTGCGGCGCCCCCCTCCACCGTTTACACACCCGGTCATATTTTCGTAGTGCTTAGGCAAAGCCCTGCGGAGATCAATTCACCATCACCGTCACCATGCCGTCGTGCTGCCAGAACTTATCCAATAACTCACTGTCTTGCTGGATCAATAAGGCGGAGGACGTCATCGAGCTGAACATGTGTTGAACGCGGAGGTGTCGTACGTTCGGTGCTCGATCGGTTGGTACGCAAAGAAGTTCAACTACATCAACCAGGTTGTCAAACGCTTCCGCTTACAGTCTACGAGGGTACGTAGACACACTCTCCCCTCCCGTTGCTATGCATCTCCATGGATAGATGTTGCGTATCCGTAGATTTTTTTGTTTTACATGCAACATTTCCCAACAGTGGCATCTGAGCCACGTCTATGCGTAGATGATATGCACGAGTAGAACACAAAGAGTTGTTGGCGGTGATAGTCATACTGCTTACCACCAACATCTTATTTTTATTCGGCGGTATTGTGGGATGAAGTGGCCCGGACCAACCATACATGTCCACGCACATGAGACCGGTTCCACCGAAAGACATGCAACTAGTTTTGCATAAAGGTGGCTGGCGGGTGTCTGTTTCCCCTACTTTAGTTGAATTGAATTTGACTACGGCCGGTCCTTGAAGAAGGTTAAAACATCAAACTTGATGAAACACCATTGTGGTTTTTGCGTCGGTAAGAATGGTTCTTGCTAGAAGCCCGTAGCAGCCACGTAAAACTTGCAACAACAAAGTAGAGGACGTCTAACTTGTTTTTGCAGGCCATGTTGTGATGTGATATGTGTTGACGTATGAGATGATCATGTTTTGTAATATCGACAACCAGCAGGAGCCTTAGGGCTGTCTATTTATTGTATGAAGTGCAAGTGCAATGTAATTGCTTTACTTTATCACTATGCGTTAGCGATAGTTGTAGAAGCAATAGTTGAACGAAATATGCCCTAGAGGCAATAATAAAGTTATTATTTATTACCTTATTTCATGATAAATGTTTATTATTCATGCTAGAATTGTATTAACCGGAAACTTGATACATGTGTGAATACATAGACAAATAGAATGTCACTAGTATGCCTCTACCTGACTAGCTCGTTGAATCAAAGATGGTTAAGTTTCCTAGCCATAGACATGAGTTGTCATTTGATTAACGGGATCACATCATTAGAGAATGATGTGATTGACTTGACCCATTCCGTTAGCTTAGCATTAGATCGTTTAGTATGTTGCTATTACTTTCTTCATGACTTATACATGTTCCTATGACTATGAGATTATGCAACTCCCGAATACCGGAGGAACACTTTGTGTGCTACCAAACGTCACAACGAATCGGGTGATTATAAAGGTGCTCTACAGGTGTCTCTGATGGTACTTGTTGAGTTGGCATAGATCGAGATCAGGATTTGTCACTCCAATTGTCGGAGAGGTATCTCTGGGCCCTCTCGGTAATGCACATCACTATAAGCCTTGCAAGCAATGCAACTAATGAGTTAGTTGCAGGATGATGTATTACGGAACGAGTAAAGAGACTTGCCGGTAATGAGATTGAACTAGGTATTAAGATACCGACGATCGAATCTCGGGCAAGTAACATACCGATGACAAAGGGAACAACGTATGTTGTTATGCGGTTTGATCGATAAAGATCTTCATAGAATATGTAGGAACCAATATGAGCATCCAGGTTCCGCTATTGGTTATTGACCGGAAACGTGTCTCGGTCATGTCTACATAGTTCTCGAACCCGTAGGGTCCGCACGCTTAAAGTTCTGTGACGATCGGTATTATGAGTTTATGTGATTTGATGTACCGAAGGTAGTTCAGAGTCCCGGATGAGATCGGGGACATGACAAGGAGTGTCGAAATGGTTGAGACGTAAAGATCGATATATTGGACGACTATATTCGGACATCGGAAAGGTTCCAAGTGATTCGGGTATTTTCGGGGGTACCGGGGAGTTACGGAATACAAGGAAGAAGTAATGGGCCTCATGGGCCAAGTGGTTGAAGAGAGGAGGCACGACGCGCGGCCCCCCTAGCCCAAACCGAATTGGACTAGGGGGTCGGGCCCCCTTTCCTCCTTTTCCTCCCTCTCCTTCCTTCTCCTTCTCCTCCTTCCTTTCCTCCTCCTAGTAGGAGTAGGAAAGAGGAGTCCTACTCCTACTAGGAGGAGAACTCCTCCTCCTGGCGCGCCCTACAGGAGCCGGCCGGCCTCCCCCTTGCTCCTTTATATACGGGGGCAGGGGGCACCCTAGGACATAAAAATTGATCATTGATCTCTTAGCCGTGTGCGGTGCCCCCCTCCACCATAATCCACCTCGATCATATCGTAGCGGTGCTTAGGCGAAGCCCTGCTTCGGTAGCATCATCATCACCGTCATCGCCCCGTCATGCTGACGGAACTCTCCCTCGAAGCTCTGCTGCATTGGAGTTCGTGGGACGTCATCGAGCTGAACATGTGCTGAACTCGGAGGTGGCGTGCGTTCGGTACTTGGATCGGTCGGATCGTGAAGACGTACGACTACATCATCCGTGTTGTTTTAACGCTTCCGTTTTCGGTCTACAAGGGTACGTGGATACACTCTCCCCTCTCGTTGTTATGCATCACCATGATCTTGTTGTGTGTAGGATTTTTTTGAAATTACTACGTTCCCCAACAATAGTTGGCGAGACGACCACGACGCAACGATGGAGATCAAGGTGTCGAGCCGGCGACAATGGAGATCATGACAATGCTTTGGAGATGGATATCAAAAGCACAAGCTGATGATAGCCATATCATGTCACATATTTTGATTGCATGTGATGTTTATCCTTTATGTATCTTATTTTGCTTAGAATGGCGGCAGTATTATAAGATGATCCCTTCACTAAATTTCAAGATAAAAGTGTTCTCCCCGAGTATGCACCGTTGCCAAAGTTTGTTCTTTTGAAGCACCACGTGATGATCGGGTATGATGGACTCTACGTTCACATATAATGGGTGTAAGACAGTTTTACACATGCATAATACTTGGGTTAAACTTGACGAGCCTAGCATGTACAGACATGGTCTCGGAACACTGGAGACCGAAAGGTTGAACGTGAGTCATATAGTAGATATGATCAACATAGAGACGTTCACCATTGATGACTACAACATCTCACATGATGATCGGACATGGGTTAGTTGATTTGGATCACGTATCACTTAGATGACTTGAGCGATGTTTATTTAAGTGGGAGTTCTTTAGTAATTCTATTAATTGAACTGAATTTATCATGAACTTAGTCTTATAGTTTTGCATATCTATGTTGTAGATCAACGGCTCGAGCTACCGTTCCCCTGAATTTTAATGCGTTCCTAGAGAAAGCTAAGTTCAAAGATGATGGTAGCAACTACACGGACTGGGTCCGTAACTTGAGGATTATCCTCATTGCTGCACAAAAGAATTATGTCCTTGATGCACCACTAGGTGAAAGGCCTGTTGCAGGAGCTGAAGCTGATGTTATGAACGTCTGGCAAGCTCGATCTGATGACTACTCGATAGTTCAGTGTGCCATGCTTTATGGCTTAGAACCGGGACATCAAAGACATTTTGAACGTTATGGAGCATATGAGATGTTCCAAGAGTTGAATTTAATACTTCAAGCAAATGCCCGAGTTGAGAGATATGAAGTCTCCAAAAAGTTCTATAGCTGCACGGTGGAGGAGAACAGTTTTGTCAGCGAACACATACTCAAAATATCTGGGTATCATAACCACTTGACTCAACTGGGAGTTCATCTTCCAGTTGATAGTGTTATTGACAGAGTTTTTCGACCACTGCCACCAAGCTACAAAGGCTTCCTGATGAACTATAATATGCAAGGGATAAAAAAAACGATTCCTGAGCTCTATGCAATGCTTAAGGCCGCGTTGGTAGAAATCAAGAAGGAGCATCAAGAGTTGATGGTTAACAACACCATTGGTTTCAAGAAAAAGGGCAAGGGAAAGAAAGGGAACTTCAATAAGAATGGCAAGCAAGTTGCCACTCTCGGGAAGAAGCCCAAAGCTGGACCCAACCCTGAACTGAGTGCTTCTACTGCAAAGGGAATAGTCACTGGAAGCGGAACTGCCCCAAATACTTGGCGGATAAGAAGGATGGCAAAGTGAACAAAGGTATATTTGATATACATGTTATTGATGTGTACCTTACTAATGCTCGTAGCAACACCTGGGTATTTGATACTGATTCGATTGCTCATATTTGTAACTCGAAACAAGAGGTGCAGAATAAACGAAGATTGGCTAAGGACGAGGTGACGATGCGCATCAGAAATGGTTCCATGGTTGATGTGATCGCCGTCGGCATGCTACCTCTACATCTACTGTTGGTGTACAAAAAGAGGGGTACAATTTTTCCACCCCTATAACTGTGCACGGGCAGTCAGAGCCGCGCCCACGACCACACCAAGCAAGGCAAGGGAGGTAAGCCAGGGTAAGACCGAAGCTCAAGGGAACCGGAGCAGCGCCAAGGCCAGGACCACGAAGAGCCAAGGGACGAGGCGGGCTCCCCCGGCAAGATCCTTGCCGGGGTCGGCTTTAGCAGCCCCAGTAAGACCCTTGCCGCGGCAACTCGCCCCACGTCTACGGAGCAAATCACCCTTGAGTCCACTGCCCCCACGGGGCAAAGATTCGGGAGACATCTCCGTGGTGGCATGCAGATCTTTGTGAAGAAACATTCAAGATCAGATATGCACTAAGAAGACGACGACCCTTGGCGAGATGCCAGCCAAGGAAGACCACGAGACCCCCGGCAAGCGCCTTGCCGGGGACAACGGCAGGCGCCACGACAAGACCCTTGCCGGGGCCCCGGCAAGGCCCTTGCCAAGGACGTCTACAGGCCGCCATCAGGCCCACGCCTAAACCAAGTCTCCACTACCGTTCGCATACAGCTGCCGACCCAACCAACTGGGCAGGCACCTGCGTGGCGGCATGCAGATCTTCGTGAAGACACCACCACCGCGCCACTTCAGCTGCCTGCCTGCTTACATGGCACCACGGGCATCGCTGGCCAGGGCGCGTGTCGACGCGAGGAGGAGCGGCGACGGACGGGACGGACTTCGCCCCCGCCCCCGATAAAGCATGGACACCTAAGCAGACGCATTAAATGCGCCTTGTAATGTAATGCGAGGGATAACCAAGCATCACTGTACCCTTTCCACCTCATATGTGCCACTGTGGCAACCCCTTTTTCTATAGAAGGAGGCCCGAGGCGACCAGGAGAAGGATTCGGCTTTTTGGAGCTCTGCACGCCCCATAGCTAGCTCAAGAACACAGATATACATCCACCAAAGCAGGAGTAGGGTTTTACGCATCCTCGCGGCCCGAACCTGGATAAACGAACCGCGTGATATCTGTTTGATCCGCTCTTCTCTCAACCCCGCGCCCCGCTAACCGCAGTAGGGATTCTTGTGATCCCATAGGTGTCGTTCTCACCGACATCTACCTTCGGGATTAGTTTTAGACCTGAATAATTGTTATTTGGCGCCCGCATTGAGCATGAACATTATATCTGGATTTGATTATTGCAAGACGGTTATTCATTTAAATCGGAGAATAATGGTTGTTCTATTTATATGATTAAAATCTGTTATGGGCATGCACCCTTGATGAGTGGTCTATTCTTGTTGAATCTCGATCATAGTGATACACATATTCATAATATTGATGCCAAAAGTTGCAAAGTTGATAATGATAGTGCAAAATACTTGTGGCATTGCCATTTAGGTCAGATTGATGTAAAGCACATGAAGAAACTTCATGCAGATGGACTTTTGGAATCACTTGATTATGAATCATTTGATACTTGCGAACCGTGACTCATGGGCAAGATGACTAAAACTCCATTCTCCGAAACAATGGAGCGAGCTAATGACTTACTGGAAATAATACATACCGATGTATGCGGTCCGATGAATGTTGAAGCACGCGGCAGGTGTTGTTATTTTCTGACCTTCACGGATGATTTGAGTAGGTATGGGTATATCTACTTAATGAAACACAAGTCTGAAACATTTGAAAAGTTCGAAGAATTTCAGAGTGAAGTGGAGAATCATCGTAACAAGAAAATAAAGTTTGTACGGTCTGATCGTGGTGGTGAATATTTGAGTTACGAGTTTGGCCTTCATTTAAAAGAATGTGGAATTATTTCACAACTCACGCCACCTGGAACACCACAGCGTAATGGTGTGTCCGAACATTGTAACCGTACCTTATTAGATATTGTACGATCTATGATGTCTCTTACCAATTTACCACTATCGTTTTGGGGTTATGCATTAGAGACATCTGCACTCACGTTAAATAGGGAACCATCTAAATCCTTTGAGACGACACCGTATGAACTGTGGTTTGGCAAGAAACCTAAGCTGTCGTTTCTTAAAGTTTGGGGTTGCGACACTTATGTCAAAAGGCTTCAGCCTGATAAGCTCGAACCCAAATCGGAGAAGTGCGTCTTCATAGGATACCCTAAGGAAAGAATTGGGTACACCTTCCACCACAGATCCGAAGGCAAGATCTTTGTTGCCAAGAATAGAACCTTTCTAGAGAACGAGTTTCTCTCGAAAGAAGTGACTGGGAGGAAAGTAGAACTTGATGAGGTAATTGTACCTTCTCTCGAATTGGAAAGTAGCACATCACAGAAAACCATTCCCGTGATGCCTACACCAACTAGTGAGGAAGCAAATGATAATGATCATGAAACTTCAGATCAAGTTACTACTAAACCTCGCAGGTCGACCAGAGCATGATCCGCACCAGAGTGGTATGGTAATCATGTCCTGGAAGTCATGTTACTAGATCAAGGCAAACCTACGAACTATGAAAAAGCTATGATGAGCCCAGATTCCGATAAATGGCTTGAGGCCATGAAATCTGAGATAGGATCCATGTATGAGAACAAAGTGTGGACTTTGGTGGACTTGCCTGATAATCGGCAAGCCATTGAGAATAAATGGATCTTCAAGAAGAAGACTAACGCTAATGGTAATGTTAGTGTCTACTCGACTTCTTGCGAAAGGTTTTTGACAAGTTCAAGGAGTTAACTACGGTGAAACTTTCTCACCCGTAGCGATGCTTAAGTCTGTCCGAATCATGTTAGCAATTGCCGCATTTTATAATTATGAAATCTGGCAAATGGATGTCAAAACTACATTCCTTAATGGATATCTTAAAGAAGAGTGTATATGATGCAACTAGAAGGTTTTGTCGATCCTAAAGGTGCTAACAAAGTGTGCAAACTCCAGCGAGCCATCTATGGACTGGTGCAAGCATCTCGGAGTTGGAATATATGCTTTGATGAGGTGATCAAAGCATATGGTTTTATACAGACTTACGGTGAAGCCTGTATTTACAAGAAAGTGAGTGGGAGCTCGGTAGCATTTCTAATATTATACGTGGATGACATATTGTTGATTGGAAATGATATAGAATTTATGGATAGCATAAAAGGATACTTGAACAAGATTTTTTTCAATGAAATACCTCGCTGAGGCTGCTTATATATTGGGCATCAATATCTATAGAGATAGATCGAGACGCTTAATAGGACTTTCACAAAGCACATACCTTGATAAAGTTTTGAAGAAGTTCAAAATGGATTAGTCAAAGAAAGGGTTCTTGCCTGTGTTACAAGGTGTGAAGTTGAGTCAGACTAAAAGCCCGACCACTGCAGAAGATAGAGAGAAAATGAAAGTCATTCCCTATGCCTCAGCCATAGGTTCTATCATGTATGCTATGATGTGTACCAGACCTGATGTGTGCCTAGCCATAAGTCTGGCAGGGAGGTACCAAAGTAATCTAGGAGTGGATCACTGGATAGCGGTCAAGAACATCCTGAAGTACCTGAGAAGGACCAAGTATATGTTTCTTGTTTAGGGAGGTGGCGAAGAGCTCGTCTTAAATGGTTACGTCGATGCTAGCTTCGACACTGATTCGGATGACTCTAAGTCACAAACCGGATACGTGTTTATATTGAATGGTGGAGCTGTCAGTTGGTGCAGTTCCAAGCACAGTGTCGTGGTGGGATCTATGTGTGAAGCGGAGTACATAGCTGCTTCGGAAGCAGCACATGAAGGAGTTCGTATCCGATCTAGGTGTAATACCTAGTGCATCAGGTCCAGTGAAAATCTTTTGTGACAACACTGGAGCAATTGCCTTGGCAAAGGAATCCAGGTTTCACAAGAGAACCAAACACATCAAGAGACACTTCAACTCCATTCATGAAAAAGGTAAAGGATGGGGACACAGAGATTTGCAAAATACATACGGATCTGAATGTGGCAGCCACGATGACTAAGCCTCTTCCACGAACAAAACATGATCAACACCAAGACTCCATGGGTGTTAGATTCATTACTATGTAATCTAGATTATTGACTCTAGTGAGTGGGAGACTGAAGGAAATATGCCCTAGAGGCAATAATAAAGTTGTTATTTTATTTTCCTTATTCATGATAAAGGTTTATTACTCATGCTAGAATTGTATTGATCGGAAACTTAAATACATGTGTGAATACATAAACAAATACCGTGTCCCTAGTAAACCTCTACTAGACTAGCTCGTTGATCAAAGATGGTTAAGGTTTCCTAACTATAGACATGTGTTTTTATTTGATAATGGGATCACAAGATTAGGATAATGATGTGATGGGCAAGACCCATCCGTTAGCTTAGCATAAGATCGTTCAGTTTATTGCTATTGCTTTCTTCATGTCAAATACATATCCTTTGACTATGAGATTATGCAACTCCCGGATACCGGAGGAATACCTTGTGTGCTATCAAATGTCACAACGTAACTGGGTGATCATAAAGATGATCTACAGGTATCTCCGAAGGTGTTTGTTGAATTGGCATAGATCGAGATTAGGATTTGTCACTCTGAGTATCGGAGAGGTATCTCTGGGCCCTCTCGGTACTACACATCATAACAAGCCTTGCAAGCAAAGTGACTAATGAGTTAGTTATAGGATGATGTATTACGGAACGAGTAAAGAGACTTGCCGGCTGTCGTGGTTCTAAGTCTGACAGTAGTGTAGGGGGGTAGTAATGGAGAGGCAAGGTCCTAGCTATGGAGTAGTTGTAAGCACACAGGGTTTACGAGTTCATGCCCTTCTCGGAGGAAGTAAAAGCCCTACGTCTCGGAGCCCGGAGGCGGTCGACTGGATTATGTGTGTATGAATTACAGGGGTGCGAACCCTTTACACTGAGGAGGGGGGTGGCTTATATAGAGTTTGCCAGACCCCTCCGGCCTCAGTTATGCAGGGTTTAAGGTACATTAAGGTCGGGCGTTATTGGTAACGCCACTAATAAAGTGTTATAAAGATCGTAAAGGCTACTTAATGCCCGACCGTTAGCGCGCGGAGTGTCTTTAGATCTCCTAGCCATCGAGTGGGCAGATCTTGGTCGAGTGGTCGAGTGTCTTCGAGTTCGTCGAGTGGATCACCTCCAAGTCGATTGAAAGGTGATTTCTTCTAGGGATGTCCTTGGGTAGGGTAGTTTGGACAGGTCCATGACCCTACCCTAGGTACATAGCTTCATCATTAGCCCCCGAATGGATCGAGGTTTGAGTGGGGAAGGAGTTGAGCATCCTTCCGACCCACCCTTCGTGTCATGAGTATATCTTGTTTTGGATCAATGAACCTGAGCGTCGTTACCAACTTCTTTTCCGGTCGTCTTGATCCATTCTTTATTTTCTTGAGCCGAGTGAATTTCTTTACTTGTAGATTCCCGAGTGGTTGCGTGGAGGAGATCCTCCGTCTGACGAGTTGTTCTGCTGCCCACGGATTTCGTGGGATTCGAATTTCGGGAAGCGCGCGGGATGGGGGAGGCCGCAGTAATCGGATGGGATAGAACGGAGCCTCCTCGATCTCCGCGCCACCTTTTTCGCCACGTATCGCGTGCGCGACTGTTGCGGGATTTGACAGGATCGCCTGGGCCTACAGGTCAGTCACTCGGAAGCGGCCCCATATAAGCTGCCGGCCCAGGGCTTTTGAACAGTGAGCCTTCACTTTTCCCCTTCCTTCTTGAATTCTTCCGCCACCTCTGCTCTTGTCTCAACGCTGACGGCTTGTTCGAGCTTCGTCCGCGGCGATGGTGAAGGAGAAGACGGCGGCCCTGGAGCGTGCGAAGAAAGCGACGGCGCAGGCGAAGGCGAGCAAGTCCGGTCGGGGCGGATCTTCTTCGAGGTCCGCTCTGCCGAAGGACTGGATCCAGGGCGATTGGATGCCTTCGGCGATTCGGCAAGATGACATCAATGATCTGATCGATGGGGGATTCATTCCTCATGAATCTGCGCGTCTCCCGGGGAACAAGATCGAACCTCAGCCTCGCGAGGGTGAGTGCATCCTCCTCACCACTCACGTCGACCGCGGATTTTATCTGCCTCCTCATTCTTTCTTCCGGAGCTTCTTGAACTTTTTCGGAGCATAGCTCCATCACTTTACTCCAAATTCCATTGTGTATCTTGCTGCCTTTGTATCTTTGTGCGAGAATTTCTTGGGTTGCCGTCCCCATTGGGGCCTCTTCAAGCACATTTTCACTTGTCGTTCTTAGTTGGTTAAGAAAGCCAAGTCGAGTGACGAAAGGATGCAAGTGATTTAGATGTGCGGGGGTCTTGGGATCCAAATGAGAAGCAAAAGTTCTTTTCCAACTATGACTCTTCCCGAGTCAGTCCGCGGGTGGCAGTCGACCTGGTTCTATTGCAAAGACCAGGCGACTCCAGGACAGGCGACGGGCCTTCCCCGTTTCTCCCTGAACCGAGCAGAAAAACCTTCCTCTCTGAGAGTGACACCGGAAGAAAAGGCGCAAGTCAAAGTGCTGGTCGGTCGAGTGGTTCAGCTCGTCCGCGACGGGGTGACTGGCATGGATTTATTAGAGGTCTTCCTCCGGAGGCGCATCCAACCGCTCCAAGCTCGTGACCATCCGGATGTATTCGGGTCTCGATGACACCACTCGGATTCATCCGGAGGAGGTCGACGATGCAACGTTGGAAGGGTGCTTGTCAAGTATCACAAGGAACAAGGACAACCCCCAAGGAGCCAGGAGGATTCCTCCACTCGACCAGACGTACGAAGTATACCAGGTCCGATTCTGCATCTTTGACTGTGACCTTGCTTTCGTCATTCTGTTCGCTTAAAAACAGTCGACTGACTTTTGTCTTGTTTGTTGTCTTCCAGACCATTACTGATATGTACTCGATGCCCAACGGGGCGCAAGAGTAGGCCGAGGAGGGGGTAGCGAGCGGAGGCGAAAGTGGGGAAGAGTGGCAATCTGACGGTGAAGGAGAGGAGGATGATGACGACGACTCCAGTGGAGAGGAGGAGGAAGAAGTCGATCCTCCCCGCACGGAAAGGCGATCCAAGCTCACACACGACCTTGCGCGTGAACGAGGCAAGGCGACTGTGCCTGTTGGGAAGTCGTCAAAACGCCCTCGGACGTCTTCCCCAGCGCCGACTGAAAAAGCGCCAAAGCATCCGCGAGCGGCGTCGTCAAAGCCGCCGAAGGCCCTGCCCAAGATGAAGATGACCGTTCCCACCATTTCCGGGTAACAGTAGAACTTGCTTTTTTTTGTTGAACATGGACGGTCTCTTGGTCGACTCGTTGACTAAACCGACTGGTTTCTGAAATCTGCAGTGCTGCAACCTCCGAGATCTCTGCCAAGAACGATCACCAGGAAATGGAAGACGCTGTTACCTCCAACCTTGGTATAGTTTCTGATATTTCACTCTTAGTCGATTGGATTTTCGTCTTTAACTTTGGATTTTTCTTATAGCTCCTCCTCATGTCATTGATCTTCCTAATGATGATGACGAAGTGCTGCTGAGGGCGAGGAAGAATAGGAAGGCGTCAACTGGCAAGACACCACAAACTGCATCAGCGCCTGAGACAGTATTTTAGGAGGGTGGTAATACCACTCGGACTTCTGTGTCCTTCGCTGTGTCGCTGACGAGTGTTCAGCCTTCATCGTCGACTGCTGATCCGCCCTCCCTTTTTGCCACACACCACGTCCCAGAGGACTAAGTGGGTGCTGCTAAAGAGGCTATACGTCAAGCGGGGATCATTATGGAGCAGGTGAAGGTGGTCCGGGAAGCCAGCCAAGCGGCCTATGATGCCAGTTCAGCTCTTCAAAGCAATGTCCAGGTTAGTTGATCACCACTTGTTCTGTTGGGATGTGCTATCTGAAGACTCTCTTTTCCTAAGATCTTTGCATCTGTACACCCAGTGGGTGTGTCAATTGAATTTTTTGGACTAGTGGGGGCACGCTGAGTGCACCCACTGGGTGTAGTCCCCAAGACTACGGTGGACTGCTGGCATTCGACTGTAGTCTTTATATTGTGTTGCTTCACTCGTATTTCTTCACTCAGTCTGGTCAGGCCATTTCGAATGGCATCTTGGAACCAGTGGGGGCACGCTGAGTGCACCCACTGTGTGTAGTCCACGAGACCATAGTCGACTGCTGGCAGTCGACTAAGGTCTGAAGAACCTCCCTTTTTTGCAGATCATGATGAGATCATAACCTCTTAGTCTCTTTCGGTCGACTGGTCGAGCCGAGTCGGTCAAACCAGTGGGGGCACGCTGAGTGCACCCACTGGGTGTAGTCCCCGAGACTACTGTCGGATATTTTTGATTCGACTGTAGTCTTAGAAATGTTACGATTTTTCTCTTAGTCACTCAGAAGCAACCCATCTTTGACGTCTGTCGACTGACTCTTCGCAGAAATCCTGCGAGCTTGTGGCTCGCTACACTGAATTGGAAAACAAACAGATCCAGCTCAACCTCGACTTGAAGCTTGCCCAGGAGAACTTGCAGAAGGCGAGGGACGAAGCGCAAGGTATGGCTGGTGAGAACTTGACGACTGTCTTTCTTTTCTGCCCATTCCTGATGCTGATCCCGTTGATGTTTTGCAGATAAAATGGAGGAGCCTCTCAAGAAGAAGGACCATGACCTTGCCGAGGCGCAGAAGGCGGCTTTGGACAAAACGAGGCTTGCGTAAGAAAAGCTGGCTTCAGTCGGTAATCTCGAAGAGGAGAACTCCAAACTGAAAACTGCTCTCGACACAGCCAACAAAGAGGCCAACCGCCTGAAGAATGACAAGATAGCTCTGAATGACAAGGCAAGTGAACTGGCGGGGAAGAGGAACGATCTGGAGGCTTATCTGGGTGAGCTCGCCAAGAAGTTATTCATCATGCTTGAGGGTAATCACTCCTACCCGACTGACTTGTTGTCATCATCCATTGTAGAGCCACTGACTTATCTTTGAATTGTGTTTACAGAATTCTGCCAGAACTTCGAGGAGGAGACCAGTCGAGTGGAGACGAACTTGGACCCCATTCATTCTCCGGTGAAGGATGAGGCTGCTATGAACGTGCTCCGACTGGAGTCTCGTATTGCTGGAGTGGTTGACTACCTTGCTCGACTGAAGGTTGCGGCATCGCGGATCGACACGGTGCTCTGGCCTGGAACGACGCTTCAAAATGACCTCGAGTCTCTGATGACTCGACTGAATGAAGTTCCAGGTCGAGTGCAGGAATGGAAGAAGTCTTCTGCTAGGTGTGGTGCTGACGTCGCTCTGTCCTTGGTCCGTGTTCACTGCAAGGAGGCGCGAGAGGGAAAGCTGGCCGATCTCCAAGTTGCCAATACCAGGAAGCACAACTTTCAGTCTTTCATGGAGACCTTCATTGCTGCTGCCACTCGGATTGCTGAAGGGATTGACCTGGACCAGTTTGTCGCACCCTCCAGTCCACCACCTGAGGAGTAAAACTTCTATGCTTCGCTTTAAATTTGCCTCGGAATGCAGAGTGATGGTGTAACCGTTAAACTTCTTTGGGCTTGATGCTCGAATACTTTTGATCTGCCGTTTGGAACCTTGGGATTTATCCGAACTTGGTTTGTTTCTGAGTATGCTGGTGTTTCCTTTCGACTGAAACTTGTTTTTACTTGGAATACTCCTTGTGCTTGGAATGCAGCTCTGAGGTGGAGAAAGCTTAGGCGAGTACTGGACTGCAACTAAGCCTCCCGAGTGGGGGGATCGCTCACCACTCGGTAAGATTTTTTAAACTTAGGCGAGTTCTGGGACTGCAGCTAAGCCCCTGAGTGGGAGGATTGCTCACCACTCGGTAGGATTTTTTAAACTTAATCGAGTACTGGGACTGCAGCTAAGCCCTCGAGTGGGAGGATTGCTCACCACTCGGTAGGATTTTTAAACTTAGGTGAGTACTGGGACTGCAGCTAAGCCTCCGAGTGCGAGGATTGCTCACCACTCGGTAGGATTTTTTAAACTTAGGCGAGTACTGGGACTGTAGCTAAGCCCCTGAGTGGGAGGGTTGCTCACCACTCGGTAGGATTTTTAAACTTAGGCGAGTACTGGGATTGCAGCTAAGCCTCCGAGTGGGAGGATTGCTCACCACTCGATAGGATTTTTAAACTTAGGCGAGTCTTTGGGACCTTGACTAAGCCCCGTGTGGGAGGATTGCTCACCACTCGGTAGGATTTTTAAACTTAGGCGAGTACTGGGACTGCAGCTAAGCCTCTGAGTGGGAGGATTGCTCACCACTCGATAGGATTTTTTAAACTTAGGCGGGTACTGGGACTGCAGCTAAGCCCCCGAGTGGGAGGATTGCTCACCACTCGTTAGGATTTTTAAACTTAGGCAAGTACTGGGACTGCAGCTAAGCCTCCGAGTGGGAGGATTGCTAACCACTCGGAAGGATTTTATAAACTTAGGCGCAGCATCTTGGGATCAGGCTAAGCCCCGAGTGGGAGGATTTCTCACCACTCGGTGGGATTTTAAACTTAGGCGCATCTTGGGACTGCAGCTAAGCCTCCGAGTGGGAGGATTGCTCACCACTCGGTAGGATTTTTTAAACTTAGGCGAGTAATGGGACTGCAGCTAAGCCCCCGAGTGGGAGGCTGGCTCACTACTCACTAGGATTTTCAAACACTTAGGCGAGTACTGGACTGCTGCTAAGCCCCCGAGTGGGAGGCTTGCTCACCACTCGGTAGGATTTTTAAACTTAGGGGAGTACTGGGACTGCAGCTAAGCCCCCGAGTGGGAGGATTGCTCACCACTCGGTAGGATTTTCAAACACTTAGGCAAGTACTGGACTGCTGCTAAGCCCCCGAGTGGGAGGCTGTCTCCCCACTCGGTAGGATTTTCCCAACTACGGCGTGTACTGGACTGCTGCTAAGCCCCCGAGTGGGAGGCTGGCTCACCACTCGGTAGGATTTTCAAACTTAGGCGAGTACTGGACTGCAGCTAAGCCCCCGAGTGGGAGGCTGGCTCACCACTCGGTAGGATTTTTTTTACAAACTTAGGCGAAACGAATTTGCAGCTAACTCACCCACTGGGGGATTTCTCACGCAAACAAAAGCAACAACAATCACTGGGAAAATTATAACACTCTTGTCTTTGATAAATAAACTACAGAAGTTTTTCTTATTACATCTCATCCGAGTGAGAATTCAAGTGTAGAAGGGGCGGAGTAGCTCCGCGTTCCAAGCTCGTGGCTCATCAATCTGGCGATCAACATTGTAAAGGTGGTACGCTCCATTGTGGAGGACTCTGGTGACGATGAAGGGACCTTACCAAGTAGGAGCGAGCTTGTGTGGTTTCTGTTGATCCACTCGGAGGACCAAGTCTCCTTCTTGGAAGGCTCGACTCTTCACATTTCTGGCATGGAATCGACGCAAGTCTTGCTGATAGATAGTCGATCGGATCATGGCCATTTCTCTTTCTTGTTCCAGGAGGTCGACTGCGTCCTGCCGGGCTTGTTCTGCTTCATCTTCAGAGTAGAGCTCGACTCTGGGTGCATTGTGAAGCAGGTCACTCGGCAAAACTGCTTCAGCTCCATAGACCAGAAAGAATGGGGTTCTTCCAGTCGACTGGTTCGGGGTGGTTCTCAATCCCCAAAGAACTGATGGAAGCTCGTCGACCCATGCGCCTGCTACGTGCTTGAGATCGCGCATCAGTCGGGGTTTCAGTCCTTTGAGAATTAGACCGTTTGCTCTTTCCGCTTGTCCATTCGACTGGGGGTGAGCGACTGAAGCGTAGTCGACTCGTGTGCCTTGAGAGGCGCAAAAAGCTCTGAACTTGTCGGAATCAAAGTTTGACCCATTATCCGTGATGATGCTATGTGGAACTCCATATCTGAATATCAACTCTCTGACAAAACTGATAGCAGTGCAGGCATCAAGATTCTTGATAGGCTTAGCTTCAATCCATTTGGTAAACTTGTCGACTGCCACTAGCACATGAGTGAAGCCGCTCCTGCCCGTTCTCAGTGGTCCAACCATATCCAATCCCCACACAGCGAAGGGCCAGACGAGTGGAATGGTCTTCAGGGCTGACGCGGGTTTGTGGGACATGTTGGAGTAGAACTGACATCCTTCGCATTTGTCGACTATCTCTTTCGCCATTTCATTTTCCCTTGGCCAGTAGAATCCCGCTCGGTATGCTTTAGCCACAATGGTCCGAGAGGACGCATGATGACCACAGGTCCCCGAGTGGATATCATCAAGGATTATCTGACCTTCTTCTGGTGTTATACACTGACCGACTCGATCGCGCTTTCTCTATACAAGCTGTCCCTTTATGATCAGAAGGCCTTGGATCGACGGACGATCTGTCGAGCCTCTTCTTCGTCCTCTGGGAGTTCTTTCCTTAGGATGTATGCGATGTACGGCACCGTCTAATCGGGAGTGATGACCAAAACTTCCATGATCAGGTCGACCACAGCTGGAACCTCAACTTCAGTCGGATCCGTGGCACTTTTTGGCTGCGGGGCTTCTTCAATGAAGGGATCCTCTTGAACTGATGGTGTGTGGATGTGTTCCAAAAACACATTGTTGGGAATGGCTTCTCTCTTGGAACCTATTTTCGCCAAATCATCAGCTGCTTGTTTTTTCAGTCGGGGTATGTGATGAAGCTCTAACCCCTCGAATTTCTTCTCTAGCTTTCTTACTGCATTGCAATAACCAGTTATGGCTGGACTTCTAACATCCCACTCCTTCATCACTTGATTAACCACCAAATCTGAGTCGCCATAGACCATGAGGCGACGGACGCCGAGTGAAATGGCCATGCGCAACCCATACAAAAGTGCTTCATATTCTGCTTCGTTATTGGAGGAATCAAAGTGGATTTGGAGAACATATCTGAGCTTATCTCCTCGGGGGGAAACCAATACTACCCCAGCACCGGAACCATTCAGCATCTTGGAACCGTCGAAGAACATGGTCCAGTGCTCCGAGTGAACTTGAGTCGGCAGTTGCTGTTCAATCCACTCGGCGACGAAATCTGCTATTGCTTGGGACTTGATAGCTTTCTTTGCCTCAAACTTGATATCTAGGGGAAGAAGTTCAATCGCCCAGTTTTCCACTCGACCAGTTGCATCTCTGTTGTGCAGAATCTCTGACAATGGAGTGTCGTTGACGACTGTAATGGAATGATCAGAGAAGTAGTGAGCAACCTTCTTTGTGGTCATATAAATCCCATATACAAGCTTCTGATAATGAGGGTACCTTTGCTTTGACGGGGTCAAAACTTCAGAAACATAATATACTGGGCGCTGAACTTTAAAGGCTTTTCCTTCTTCTTCCGCTTTCGACCGTAAGTATCAGATCGACGACTTGTCTCGTGGCTGCAATGTAAAGCAGCAAAGGCTCTTCTTTGATTGGGGCAGCAAGCACCTACCGGGTGGAGAGTAGAGCTTTGAGCTCGCAAATGCTGCATCGCCTTCAGGAGTCCACTCGAACTTGTCTCGACTTCTTCATCACCGGTAAAGAGGCAATGCCTTTTCACCGAGACGAGAGATGAATCGACTTAAAGCGCCAAGCAACCAAGAAGCTTACGACGTCGTGCACACGCACATGACGTTTCATCCGGGGTATAGTACCAACTTTTTCTGGATTGGCGTCGATTCCCCGTTCGGAAATGAGAAAACGAGTAACTTTCCGCCAGGAACTCCGAATGTGCACTTTGATGGATTAAGCTTGATATCATACCTCCTAAGGTTGGCAAAGGTTTCAGCAAGGTCAGTCAGCAGGTCGGAACCCTTCCGTGACTTGACCACAATATCATCCACGTATGCTTCCACATTCTGACTGATTTGAGTGAGCAAACACTTATGAATCATCCTCATGAACGTGGCTCCGGCATTCTTGAGGCCGAATGGCATGGTAACATAACAGAAGCACCTAAATGGAGTGATGAAAGCTGTTTTGATCTCGTCGGGTCCATACAGACGGATCTGATGGTACCCGGAATAGGCATCTAAAAAAGACAGGCGCTCACACCCCGCGGTCGAGTCGACTATCTGGTCGATGCGGGGGAGAGGAAAATGATCTTTCGGGCAGGCCCGATTGATATGTTTAAAGTCAATGCACATGCGGAGTGACTTGTCCTTCTTGGGGACCATGACAACATTGGCGAGCCACTCGGAGTGGTAAATCTCTCGGATGAACTCCGCTGCTAAGAGCCGAGCCACCTCCTCACCAGTAGCCTTTCTCTTCTGGACGGCGGACAGTCGGAGATGTTCTTTGACAGGTTTCACTTTTGGGTCGACTCGTATACGGTGCTCAGCCAGCCCCCTGGGAACACCCGGCATGTTAGAAGGCTTCCATGCGAAGATGTCCCAGTTCTCACGGAGGAACTGGATGAGCGCTTCTTCCTATTTGGAGTCGAGTGTTGTTGAGATATGAGTCGGAGCAGCATTGGGATCGGTCGGGTGAATGTGAATCGGCTTTGTCTAACCGGACGACTGAAACGCTGATGTCAGGACCCTGATTCTAGGTCACACCGATCTAGCCTGTAACACCTCATATCACTTTGCGGCCTCACGCACGGTATTCCCACGGGTGTCGCCTTACCATGGCCCGGGACCGTTTGCGACTTTTGGCTCACGATATGATAGTGTCGCTAGCATCCATATGACAGAACCGGGCCGACATGGCTAGTCGTGAACCCAAAGCGGCACTAACCCATGGGGACAGACATACATGAATCACATCGAGCATGTCGGTCGGCGTGTGAATCCGGCCAGAAACCTGGCTAACAGGACTCCGGGAACCTGGCCTGTAGCAGGCTAGGCAGGACTCCGGATGTCACCACGTGACATTTCCCCGAAGGGACAGACACAGGAACAAAGTGAAACACATGCCGGACAGTCAAGTGTCCAAAGCAGTAGTGCTGGGCTAGCAGGACTCCGGTGAACCGGGTTGTAATGGACTACTATCGCTCAGGAAGCACTAGACTACATTTCCCCATATGAGAGGCTGCCAAGGATAAACAACTAGATTGTCGGATCCCACACATACCAAGCATTTCAAACATACACACAATATGCTCAATATGTGTAGATACAACATGGCATCACAACATAACTCTACGACTCAAATATTTATTCATAGGCTCCGAGGAGCGAGATATTATAAACATGGGTCTCACGACCCAACATTCGAGAGCATACAAGTCAAACACATGCGGAAGCTTAACATGTCCGATCTGAGTACATCTACAAATGAAAAAGGCTGAGAAGCCTGACTATCTACCAGATCCTGCCAAGGGCACAAGATCGTAGCTGAGGTATCAAGCTAAACGTCGAGGTCCACGCTGAACTACTAGCAAGACTGACGTCTCTCTGCAAAAACATAAAATAGGCAAACGTGAGTACAAATGTACTCAGCAAGACTTACATCAGAACTATCTACATATGCATCGGTATCAATAAAGGGGTGGTGGATTTTGACCGCAAAGAAGCCAGCTTTGACTCGGTGGCTATCACGAACTACGATCGCAAGTAACTCTTTTGAGGTGGCGCTACGAGTCCACATATTCACCATATCAATACACCACTATGGATCCGCTCCCGTCTACCTACAAGAACGCCATCCATAACACTCACGCTTATCTTGCGCATTTTAGAGTATCCACTTTCACTTGTCTATGAACTGTTATAGGCAACCCAGAAGTCCTTCTCCGCGGACACGGCTATTCGAATAGATCATTTATAACCCTGCAGGGGTGTACTTCTTCACACACGCTCTCACCACTTATCGCCGTTTACGACATGTACTCGGCAACCTTCAAGCGGAAGCCCGGCAAGGGTGTCGGCCACGACCGACTAACCACACAAGTCTCTAGTCCAGGTTTATCGCCTATTCGGGTTCCATCCGCAAGGAGATCCGGCGGGGGTGTCGATCACGGCCCCAAACGATGTGTGCAGGGTTCCCAAGCCCACCTCGACGGGTGTATCTACGCTTGGTACACCGTGCCACGGTGCCTAGTCTGTCCCAAGCCCACCTGTACCAGGTGCCACTTGGTAGACTACTAACACTACCTACAAACATCAGAAACTAGTTGCAACTCCTGGACAGAGATCAAGTTGATTAATAAGTCGAGAGGGGCACTTAAGCATTCCAATGTGTGGTAGTAGCTATTCATGGATCACAAACACAGAACTCAGTTCCTGAGGACGGTTTCAATGAGACAACCCACCATGTACTCCTACATGACCTCTCACTGCTACCTTTACCAAGTCGTGTTCACACACTTAGCTCTCAATAGTAGGACATGTTCACACACCTCCGATTAATCCCTGATGAATCAGACCTAACACAACTCTAAGCAATAGCAGGCATGACAAACAAGCATGAATGAGTAGGCACAACAGGGCTCAAACAACTCCTACTCATGCTAGTGGGTTTCATCTATTTACTGTGGAATGACAGGTCATGCAGAGGATAAAGGGGTTCGCCATCGCATCAAGTAACAGATGAATCGATGTTGTCCTAATGCAGTAAAAGAGAGCAGGAGCGAGAGAGTGGGGCTGTATCGGAATGAACGAGGGGGTTTTGCTTGCCTGGCACTTCTGAAGATAATATAGTTCTTCATCCGTGTCATCGAACTCATCGTCGGGATACGCCTACCGAGAGGGAACAAGCACCGACAAACAAGGAAGAAACACAATCAATGCAATGCAGCAATATGATGCATGGTCATGACATGGCAATATGCTGTGATTTGGGCTAATGCAACAGCAAGTCATTTTGATTGAAGTGGAATTCAAAACTATATCAAATCCCAACTCCAAAACTATTATCAAAGTTGCTCTATTCATGTTTCATCCTAAACAGTGAAGTTAACTTGATCAAACATGCATGAAAATGGTACAGATGGATAGATTGGATTTTTCTGATAATTTTTCATATATAAATTATTTCAATCTGAATTATGGTTGAATTTATATGAATTTTTGAAGTTTAGGACATTTTCTGGAATTTCTGAATAAACTTAAATCCAGAAAATCAATTATCGCTGACGGCGTTGTGTCATCGTGGACGTCGGCAAGTCAAGCTGGCGCGGCCAGGTCAAACTGACCTGTGGGCCTGCGTGTCAAGAGTTAGTTTAACTAACTAATATTAGTTAGTGTTAACCAGTTTAGTTAGTGGCGGGGCCCACACGTCGATGAGTCGAAGTCAAACCCGGTCAAGCGGGTCAAACCCGCCGGACCGGTCAACGGCTCATCGCCGACGGCAGCGTAGAGGCGGCGGAGGGCTGCGGATTGCACCTCCGACGACCAAACCAACGGCGGAGGCCATCTACGTGACGAGGAGGCCCGCCGCATCGGTGGTGCCATCGGTTCGCCGGAGGTGGCACAGGAACAACGGCGACGTCCACTCCCGGCGGCGGAGTTCGGGCGAGGTTGGAAATGGTGCTGTGGGAGCGGCGGGCGATCGGCTGGGTGCTACGGCTTCCTAGTGATGTCTTGAGCACGGTGACATGCTCGGAATCAAGCCAACGTGGCTGTGGCCACGACGGCGGCGTCTTGATGGCGGCGGCGAGCACGGTCGAGCTTCGGCGGTCAGCTGTGGTGCTTGAGAGCAGGAACGGAAAGGGGAGGAGGAAGAGGAGCTCACGGGAGTCGGTTGAAGCAGACGGCGAGCTCGGGAAGGCCGGAGTTGAGCGGGCGGCGAGGTCGATCTCCGGTGGCTGAGGAGGGAAAAGCATCGGTGGCGGCGTTGCAGTAGCGTCCGGGCCTCGTGGGTCATCGAGGAAGTCGGGACGTCGAGATGGAGCTTCGCAGACACGGCGAGGGGTCGAGGGGGAGGCAGTGGCCGCGGCTATGGCGAACGGCGGCGGCGGACCCGCTCGGGCATGAGGGGGAGAGGACGAGGGGGAGAGCAGAGGAGGGGAGAGTGGTGTCCAGGGGTCGGGGCGGTGCCGCAGAGGCGCTTCGAGGCGTCGCGCTGGCGCGGGCGACGGCAGGCAGGCTGGGTGGTGGCGTGGCGGCTGGGCGGGCGTCGCTGGTGTCCCTCCTCTCGCCCTCTTTGGCAGAGGTAGGTGATGACCTGCACAGCGATGGTCCGGCCAGCCAGGTAAGTGGCCTCTGGCCTTTCTCTCTCTCTCTTACTAAATTGTTTTCTGTTTTCTAATTTTCCTGCAAGCTGTTGGACTTTATTATAAATACTAAAAGCGATTCCAAAAATCACGAGAATAATTGTGGGCTCTGTTGGGATTATTCCTAACAACCCAAAACTAGTTTCAGAATTATTAGAGCATTTAAAAATATTTATAGGATTTAAATGCCCCAATTAAAATACAATATGAATTTATTCAATAATCCAAATGTCATGGAAAAATGTGCAATATCTCTGGTTACTGTTTCCAGCATTTCCCAAAAATGGTGAACATTTTTGCAGGCCATTTGGGTTCATTGAAAATATTTTCTTAGTTGAACCTATTTGAATTGCTTTGGTGCTAGGGCTTGGTCATCCCCACTTCAAAATTCCTTTGAAATCAAACATGATGCATGGATGCAGATGCCACCAACTACAAACAATTCTGGGGCTGTGACAACTCACCCCCACTAAACAAGAATCTCGCCCCGAGATTCAAGGCGTGAGGTAAGAAGGCAGAGGGCACAAAACTATCACAATCTTCTCGATCCAATTGCCCTTCTCGAAGATGTTGATTCATTCCATCATCTTGGTCTTGGCGTCTTTGCTTTCGAGATCTTCACCGACACGACAACAGAAATAGAGGGAAACCCTACAGGATTTAATCTTCTTGAAGATCGAGCAACTCTAGATCAGTTCATGGAGTGAGACGTAAGAACATCTCTTGAGTTGAGACACCAAACACACATTAGGAATGATGGAAAAGAAACAGATGACGAATGTTCAAATTGGTAGGCAACCATTCCACGCTTAAGTAAAATGGTGCACGGTTTCAAAGTAGCAAGGAGATGATTGCCATGATTCCATAACGGGACACCTTAGGAAAAGTGACTTGTAGAGTTATTCTCTTAAGTGGCAAAAAGAGTTACTTTTGATTCAGAGATCATTGACACTCTTTATACCAGCCTAAGGCAATTCACAACAATCGTTTGGCGGAGTACAAAGGGATGGCATACACGGACTAGAATGGATGATGTGGACTACCTTGTTGAAGACAACGCAAAGGATGATTTTACTTTAGCGTGCTCTCAAGAACTTGAGAATTCCATATTCACCAAGGTTCTATCAACATTCGTGTCAAGGATCCTGGCAACACAACATACTACCATGATGAATAGTGAGGGACGATGCAGATGCATAGGAAGATAACACCTCCTCAGATTTCACCTTAGCGAGGCCAAGGAAACAAAATCTGGATGATCGACCGAGAGACATTTAGCACTTCGCTTCTAATGTTCTCCTTGATGTATTGGTTACCACCGGCATGCTTTAAAGCATCAACATAGCGATTAAGTAGTGGTCGGACTTTGGAATACAAAGGATCCATAAGAAATAACTTCTGGAGTAAATCCTACGAAATCCTTATGGGGAGGTGGCCAACTTTCTCAATTAAGATACTACGATAATAGGTCTCTCGCCTGGGTGTGTTGGCCACGACATGCACTTACCGGGTTATAGAGAGACCATTAGTATAGTTCTTGGGAAACGTTCCAACCATCATATCTGCCTGAGATTCAGATCTAGTTGGGGTTAGGACATTCCAGACTCATCAAGTCTAGAAATAAAAATGGAAGTTTGCAACACAAATCGATGAGATGGCGTTGCGAGATTCTCGAGGAATGAACTAAGATAGCAAGCTCCAAAACATGAGCTGGTTACGCTAAACACATGTGAACACGCTGTCCTGCATAAGCATGACCAGATAGTAGTCTTATGATAAAACACTACTGAGTTCAGGTGGGGAACCATCATCGAGGATATCAAAGTCTTGTGCACTCAAATTAGACTTCTTTACCTTGAACAAATCACTTAGTGGCTTGTGTGCTAGGAATTCATATGGAACGAAGATGATCAGTCTAACATACCACAGAATACTTTGCACGTGCATGGCTGACTCGGGATGATTCTAGAGGAAACAACATTGACTTTCTCGATTTCATGGCGACAACTTACACCTAATGCACGTGAACTTGGAGAAAGTCACTTCTTTCACCAAAACATATACCTCATGAGCGGAACACGAAGGCAATGCTTACAAAGTTTCCAACACTAGGTTGATGCTCAACATGAATCATGGGGAGACAAAATGTCGTTGATGGGCTCAACAACAACTCATCGAAATTTCCATATCAATCTGGACTTACGCCATCATGTGAACACGGTGATAGTATTGGTCAGGCCAAAAGATGTAATGGTGTATGCTCGAGGGATCAACCACGAGTAAGACAACATCACGAATATCGTTGGTTACGATTTGACTTGACGATGGCCCATACTCAAGTCAAGGTTTTGACAAGGCAATGGGTCCAACAAGCGATCACGAGGACCAATCGATGAAGATATCATCTTTCTTCAACACACACTCAAAAGGATATCCCTTAAAATGAACTAAGTCGGACAAGCTTTCATCTTCCAACTCTCCAAGTTGTTGTTTAGCTTAACCAACTAGCTCAGGGTTATCCAACACGGATTCTTGGAGAATGGGTGGTTTAGAGGAAAACCAATATGATCACGAACTCAACATAGCGGTCAGGTGACAACCTGGTAACACTTCCGAGAAGATTTTCGGAACATCACGAACCACCGATATATTACTAAGCTCGAGAACAATCTTGCTTTTCAGGGCAAGACGATATGATCAAAGAGCAAGGGATTGATATAATCCTAACTCATTGATCGAAGAGTGCACCAGAATAAGGACTAGGTAGCACGATCAATCTTAGGATGATGATTTAATAACCAACACACTAAGAATGAGATTATTGTCCATTAACTACCAAGCAACGAGGTTGCTAGGAGTATCGATTTCATACATCACAGTTCACTTGTCGGCATTCCGGTTACAACAACACGGAACCGAGGAATGAATAATGATAGCGAGAAGTATCACTACGTCAGGAATTCATGAGAAATGGTGCAATTCTCATGACAATCTTGACATAAAGGGGGTAATACTCTGAGGTAGAACAGAATCAAAACCTGGATTGGCATTTTGATCTGCGGAATACAACTGCTTTGACCCAATCCTAGAAATGGACAAGGTACTGGAGTTTGTTTCTCCTAGTCATTCCAGAATAGAATGGCTCGACGGACCACAAGGATAATAGGCATCGATAAACACGATCGCACATATACCCTTGACTATCAATTGATAGACGGGGGGTCGGGATACAACTAAAGAGAACAACCCAAAGGAACATATAATTTCCTGAGTTGTGGATGCACAGATTAGTATGTCGAGCAAAGCTCAACATTTCTTCCGGATAATCCATGCAGAGAAGGTAGAATTGGCAGAGTCACAATATAGAATGGAGTACCCCTCAAGAGCACCCTGGTTGTGATCTTTTAATTCAAAGACTTCTGCCTTATTGGTTCATGGTATTCGAAAGAAAGAAATACAACGGACCTCGAGGACTAATGCAAAGGTTACTAATAACCTAAGGAAGCTGGCAATTACTATCAACATGAAATAAGTAGGGTGAATCTCGGGTTCAAGAACCAGGAATAGAATACCTACTACTAAATGGCATCACGGGATGCTTTCGAAAATGATGGCCAGAATCATCACACGGTGAACACAAAACGTTGCTAGATTACTAGGTGACTCCCTAAACACCTAGGGTCATAATAATAGTTCCAACATATATGTCAAGGCAATAAATTACCTCAACGCACCGGTTAGTATGCTTATTCTGACCAAAGGGACATCAAAAATGAGAGGAAGGAATTTTGCAAATGCTTCATATTGTTTTAGAAACCTGGGATGACTCGGACAACATAACGGTTGTAAATGCTCAAAAAGATTTGAGACGTCATGCAAAATGGTGGCATAACCACTCAACATCACAATATCAAGGTTCCGAGATCAACAGTTATCATACAGAAATAGTAGGAACTGAACTGGGGCTTAAAACCAACAATCTTAAAGGTCTACGGATTAGTAACACGTCATCCTGATAGATAGATGAGAAGCCTAGTTCTTAAACCCCGCAGAAGAGAAGAGGTTGACTCAGATCAGAAGGCCATGAGGTTTAAGGAGTAAAAAGAGCCTTACATTCCCTTCCACAATCAATTCCCTTATATAACTAAAGCATTTCTAGACACAACTTCGACCAGTTTGGCTTGGTAATCCTCTGAGCAACAGGCTCGATACCAAAGCTGTCGGGACCCTGATTCTAGGTCACACCGATCTAGCTCAGTAACACCTCATATCACTTTATGGCCTCACGACGGTATTCCCACGGTGTCGCCTTACCATGGCCGGGACCGTTTGTGACTTTTGGCTCACGTATATGATAGTGTCGCTAGCATCCATATGACAGAGAACCGGGCCGACATGGCTAGTCGTGAACCCAAAGCGGCACTAACCCATGGGGATGACATACATGAATCACATCGAGCATGTCGGTCACAGCGTGTGAATCCGTCTTCAGCACTGGCTAACAGGACTCGGGAACCCGCCCAGAAAGAGCTAGGCAGGACTCGGATGTCACCACGTGACATTTCCCGAAGGGATGTATACAGAACGAAGTGAAACACATGCCGGACAGTCAAGTGTCCAAAGCAGTAGTGCTGGGCTAGCAGGACTCCGGTGAACCGGGCTGTAACGGACTACTATCGCTCAGGAAGCACTAGACTACATTTCCCCATATGAGAGGCTGCCAAGGATAAACAACTAGATTGTCGGATCCCACACATACCAAGCATTTCAAACATACACACAATATGCTCAATATGTGTAGATACAACATGGCATCACAACATAACTCTACGACTCAAATATTTATTCATAGGCTCCGAGGAGCGAGATATTACAAACATGGGTCTCACGACCCAACATTCAGAGCATACAAGTCAAACACATGCGGAAGCTTAACATGTCTGAGTACAGACATCTACAAATGAAAAAGGCTAAGAAGCCTGACTATCTACCAGATCCTGCCAAGAGCACAAGATCGTAGCTGAGGTATCAAGCTAAACGTCGAGGTCCACGCTGAACTACTAGCGAGACTGACGTCTCTCTGCAAAAACATAAAATAGGCAAACGTGAGTACAAATGTACTCAGCAAGACTTACATCAGAACTATCTACATATGCATCGGTATCAATAAAGGGGTGGTGGAGTTTGATCGCCAAAGCAAGCCAGCTTTGACTCGGTGGCTATCCCGAATCATTTAATCGCAAGTAACTCTTTTGAGGTGGCGCACACGAGTCCACATATTCACCATATCAATACACCACTATGGATCCGCTCCCGTCTACCTACAAGAATGCTATCCATAGCACTCACGCTTATCTTGCGCATTTTAGAGTATCCACTTTCACTTGTCTATGAACTGTTATAGGCAACCCATAAGTCCTTCTCCGCGGACACGGCTATTCGAATAGATCATTTATAACCCTGCAGGGGTGTACTTCTTCACACACACTCTCACCACTTATCGCCGTTTACACGACATGTACTCGACAACCTTCAAGCGGAATCCCAGCAAGGGTGTCGGCCACGACCTGACTAACCACACAAGTCTCTAGTCCAGGTTTATCGCCTATTCGGGTTCCATCCGCAAGGAGATCCGGCCGGGGTGTCGCTCACGGCCCCAAACGATGTGTGCAGGGTTCCCAAGCCCACCTCGACGGGTGGATCTACGCTTGGTACACCGGCCACGGTGCCTAGTCTGTCCCAAGCCCACTTGTACCAGGTGCCACTTGGTAGACTACTAACACTACCTACAAACACCAGAAACTAGTTGCAACTCCTGGACAGAGATCAAGTTGATTAATAAGTCGAGAGGGGCACTTAAGCATTCCAATGTGTGGTAGTAGCTATTCATGGATCACAAACACAGAACTCAGTTCCTGAGGACGGTTTCAATGAGACAACCCACCATGTACTCCTCTCACCGCTACCTTTACCAAGTCGTGTTCACACACTTAGCTCTCAACAGTAGGACATGTTCACACACCTCCGATTAATCCCTGATGAATCAGACCTGACACAACTCTAAGCAATAGCAGGCATGACAAACAAGCATGAATGAGTAGGCACAATAGGGCTCAAACAACTCCTACTCATGCTAGTGGGTTTCATCTATTTACTGTGGAATGACAGGTCATGCAGAGGATAAAGGGGTTCAGCTACCGCATCAAGTAACAGATGAATCGATGTTGTCCTAATGCAGTAAAAGGGAGCAGGAGCGAGAGAGTGGGGTTGTATCGGAATGAACAAGGGGGTTTTGCTTGCCTGGCACTTCTGAAGATAATATAGTTCTTCATCCGTGTCATCGAACTCATCGTCGGGATACGCCTACCGAGAGGGAACAAGCACCGACAAACAAGGAAGAAACACAGTCAATGCAATGCAGCAATATGATGCATGATCATGACATGGAAATATGCTGTGATTTGGGCTAATGCAACAGCAAGTCATTTTGATGGAAGTGGAATTCAAAACTATATCAAATCCCAACTCCAAAACTATTATCAAAGTTGCCCTATTCATGTTTCATCCTAAACAGTGAAGTTAACTTGATCAAACATGCATGAAAATGGTACAGATGGATAGATTGGATTTTTCTGATAATTTTTCATATATAAATTATTTCAATCTGAATTATGGTTGAATTTATATGAATTTTTGAAGTTTAGGACATTTTCTGGAATTTCCTGAATAAACTTAAATCCAGAAAATCAATTACTGCGACAGCGTTGTGTCATCGTGACGTCAGCAAGTCAACTGGCGCGGCCCAGGTCAAACTGACCTGTGGGCCCTGCGTGTCAGTAGTTAGTTTAACTAACTAATATTAGTTAGTGTTAACCCAGTTTAGTTAGTGGCCGGGGCCCACACGTCAGTGAGTCAGGGGGGAAGTCAAACCCCGGTCAAGCAGGGTCAAACCCGCCGGACCCGTCAACGGCTCATCGCCGACGACGTAGACGGGCGGAGGGCTGCGGGATTGCACCTCCGACGACCAAACCAACGCGGCGGAGGCCATCTACGTGACGAGGAGGCCCGGCCGCATCGACCGGTGCCATCGATTCCACGGAGGTGGCTCGGAATAACGGGCGCGCCCACTCCCGTGGCGGCCGGAGTTCGGGCGAGGTTGGAAATGGTGCTGTGGGCACGGCGGGCGATCGGCTGGGTGCTACGGCTTCCTAGTGATGTGCCGAGCACGGTGACATGCTCGGAATCAAGCCAACGTGGGCTGTGGCCACGACGGCGACGTCTTGGTGGCGGCGGCGAGCGGTCGAGCCTGGTGCGGTCATTGTGGTGCTTGAGAGCAGGAACGGAAAGGGGAGGAGGAAGAGGAGCTCACGGGAGTCGGTTGAAGCAGACGGCGAGCTTGGGGAAGGCCGAGCTGAGCGGGCGGCGAGGTCGATCTCCGGTGGCTGAGGAGGGGAAAAGCATCGGTGGCGGCGTTGCAGCGCGTCCGGGGCCTCGTGGGTCATCGAGGAGGTCGGGGACGTCGAGACGGAGCTCGCAGACACGGCGAGGGGTCGAGGGGGAGGCAGTGGCCGCGGCTATGGCGAACGGCGGCGGCGGACCCGCTCGGGCATGAGGGGGAGAGGACGAGGGGGAGAGCAGAGGAGGGGAGAGTGGTGTCCAGGGGTCGGGGCGGTGCCGCAGAGGCGCTGAGGCGTCAGCTGGGCGCGGGCGACGGCAGCAGCTGGGTGGTGGCGTGGCGCAGCGGGCGGCGTCACGGTGTCCCTCCTCTGCCTACTGGCAGAGGTAGGTGATGACTGGCACAGGCCAGATGGGCCGGGCCAGCCAGGTAAGTGGCCTCTGGCCTTTCTCTCTCTCTCTTACTAAATTGTTTTCTGTTTTCTAATTTTCCTGCAACTGTTGGGCTTTATTATAAATACTAAAACGATTCCAAAAATCCTGAGAATAATTGTGGGCTCTGTTGGGATTATTCCTAACAACCCAAAACTAGTTTTAGAATTATTAGAGCATTTAAAAATATTTATAAGATTTAAATGCCCCAATTAAAATACAATATGAATTTATTCAATAATCCAAATGTCATGGAAAAATGTGCAATATCTCCGTTCTGTTTCGGCATTTCCCAAAAATGGTGAACATTTTTGCAGGCCATTTGGGTTCATTGAAAATATTTTCTTAGTTGAACCTATTTGAATTGCTTTGGTGCTAGGGCTTGGTCATCCCCACTTCAAAATTCCTTTGAAATCAAACATGATGCATGGATGCAGATGCCACCAACTACAAACAATTCTGGGGCTGTGACAGCTGATTTCGTAGTGGGCTTCTTGGCTCGCAACAAATCACTCGAGTCTGCAGTCTTCTGGTACTCCTGCAGCTCTCTGTACTTGACGCCTTCCTTGAAGGCACAGACTGCTTGGTGATTAGATACATTCTCCACTGTGTGATGCAACGTGATCCATCTCTGGATGTAATCCCTCAAAGTTTCATTCGACTTCTGCACACAAGACCGCAGTTCCGTCAGCCCTGCCGGTCGCTTGCATGTTCCTTCAAATGTTGTGACAAACACTCGGGCGAGATCATGCTGCTGGGTGCTAACTGATTCAGCCACGCCCTGGCCGAGCCCTCCAACATGAGAGGCAGGTGCTTCATGGCCACTTCATCATTGCCACCGCCAATCTGAACAGCCACTCGGTAGTCTTCAAGCCAAGTATCAGGCTTGGACTTACCAGCGAACTTACTGACTCTAGTTGCCAACCTGAAGTTGGGTGGAATCACCGTGGCCCTGATGGCTCTGCTAAAGCACTCTGGTCCTGAAACGTGCACCCTGCTGCTGGTAGGTGCATCTCTGTCGTGACCTTCTCGGTGAGCTCTGTTCCTGTCGACTAAACCTTGAATGAGAATGGATCTCGCATCAAAGCCTGGTTCCCTGGGGTCGACTGGAATCCTCCGCCCAACACTGTGAGGGCGTCTGTCATCCTGCTGTCGAGGCACATATGATCCACTCCTCGGGGGAGGGGTAGGCACTCGACGTCAATCATCACGATCGATTCGGTGATCATACTGCTCACGGTTCCTGTACTGGTCGCGCTGGTCCCCACGTCCCTCACGCCTCAGGGGCACTCTTGGGCTATGAGCCGACTGGACTGTATCTGCAGCCACGGACCTGCTGTGGATCATGTTCCGCGACTGTGAAACAGCTCAATTCTGGTCTCCTGCTGCCCGGAGTAACGCTCTGATCTGCAACAAGTCTCTGCCAGCCTCTGACTGGGAAGGCTAAATTGACTCTGCTATACGGGCCGCTGCTGCTAAATTCTGAATCGGGGTTCGATATACCCGTGGGGGCGGAAAGAGCTGACGTCGACTGGATTCTGGAACCGCTGTCACGCACGCTCGTCGAGTGCTCGCTGGAGGTTCTCCAGTCGAGTGCGCTCAGCCAAGTTGGCCAAACGCGCGTCCTCCAAGGCACGAGCCTCAGGGGTTTCTCCAACGATAGGAGTGTGCAGCGCATCCATGTTCCGGCGGCGAAGTTCTTCTCTCTGCAGCGACGTGAGAGGCTCGGGAAGATATTCCTCATGGGGATGCGACGGGTCGCCTCCACCGGCGCCTCCGTCGGCGCGGGGAAAACCGGGAGGGCTGCGTGGTCCATCGACCATCAGAACCTCCGCCGCTGGATCACTGATGTCGCACTCGGAAGCAGTCCCTGCAGAGCCAGTCGACAGATCGAACAGTCCGTAGAGAGATTCGTCGAGCTCGATCGCCGCGACTTGAGGGGTGGCCGACTGGCGAGCCACCGCGTGTCTCACCCACCGCTGAAGTCTCGACCGACCGGAGCGCTTGCGTCGGCGGGAAACAGGGAGGGAGGACAACACAGGGGTCGACCGATAATGGGTCGACGGTTGCCGCAAGAGGACGCCGCGGATGCACGCGCGAAAGTGCGTTGCCCCGCGGACAGGGAGCGCGTCGACGTCGAGCGGAGCCTCCTGAAGCCAAGCGGAGTCGTCGGCGATGAACGTGAGCGCACCGAGACGGATCTCGCGGCCCTCTACCAAAACTCCGCCTGAAACCATGATGATTTGGATCGGAAAAAACGCAACTTATCCAACAAGTCGCTAAGACACCGGCCCCACGGTGGGCGCCAACTGTCGTGGTTCTAAGTCTGACAGTAGTGTAGGGGGGTAGTAATGGAGAGGCAAGGTCCTAGCTATGGAGTAGTTGTAAGCACACAGGGTTTACGAGTTCAGGCCCTTCTCGGAGGAAGTAACAGCCCTACGTCTCGGAGCCCGGAGGCGGTCGACTGGATTATGTGTGTATGAATTACAGGGGTGCGAACCCTTTACACTGAGGAGGGGGGTGGCTTATATAGAGTTCGCCAGACCACTCCGGCCCTCAGTTATGCAGGGTTTAAGGTACATTAAGGTCGGCCGTTACTGGTAACGCCACTAATAAAGTGTTATAAAGATCGTAAAGGCTACTTAATGCCCGACCGTTAGCGCGCGGAGCGTCTTTAGATCTCCTGGTCGTCGAGTGGGCAGATCTTGGTCGAGTGGTCGAGTGTCTTCGAGTTCGTCGAGTGGATCACCTCCAAGTCGATTGAAAGGTGATTTCTTCTAGGGATGTCCTTGGGTAGGGTAGTTTGGACAGGTCCATGATCCTACCCTAGGTACATAGCTTCATCACCGGCAACGAGATTGAACTAGGTATGAAGATACCGACGATCGAATCTCGGGTAAGTAACATACCGATGGACAATGGGAATTACGTATTTTGTCATAACGGTTCGACCGATAAAGATCTCCGTAGAATATGTAGGAACCAATATGGGCATCCAGGTTCCACTATTGGTTATTGACGATATAGTGTTATATGAGTTATATGATTTGGTGATCGAATGTCTTCATAGTTATTGACGGGAGGTGTCTTGGTCATGTCTACATAGTTCTCGAATCCGTAGGGTCCGCATGCTTAACGTTCGTTGACGATATAGTGTTATATGAGTTATATGATTTGGTGACCGAATGTTTTTCGGAGTCCTGGATGAGATCACGGACATGAGGAGGAGTCTCGAAATGGTCGAGAGGTAAAGATTAATATATAGGACGATGACATTCAGACACCAGAATAGTTTCGGAGTGCACTGGGTAGTCATCGGATCACCGGAAGGGGTTCCGGGAGGCCCCGCGAGTTCTATGGGCCTAATGGGCCAAGGAGAGGCACACACCAGACCATAGAGGGGCTAGCGCGCCCTCTCCCTGGTCGCTGGCCCTAGAATAAGGAAAGGGGGGCGCCACCTCCTCCTGCCTTTCCCCCCTTGTGGGAGAAAGGAAAGGGGGGCACCTCCCCTTTCCTCCCCCTTGGCGCCAAAAGAAGGAAAGGGGGCCGGCCTAGGGCAAGCCCAAGTAGGATTCGGACCTACTTGGGGCACCCCTTGGCCTCTCCCCTCTCCTTCCCACCTATATATATATGAGGGGGGGAGGGGGTGCCTAGAACAACACAACATTGTCTTAGCCGTGTGCGGCGCCCCCCTCCATCGTTTACACCCCTGGTCATATATTCGTAGTGCTTTGGCGAAGCCCTGCGGAGATCAATTCACCATCACCGTCACCACGCCGTCGTGCTGCCGGAACTCATCCACTACCTCGCCCTCTTGCTGGATCAAAAAGGCGGAGGACGTCACCGAGCTGAACGTGTGCTGAACGCGAAGGTGCCGTACGTTCGGTGCTCGATCGGTTGGAACGCGAAGAAGTTCGACTACAACAACCGCGTTGTCAAACGCTTCCGCTTACGGTCTACGAGGATACGTAGACACACTCTCCCCTCTCGTTGCTATGCATCTCGATGGATAGATCTTGCGTGTGCGTAAATTTTTTTATTTTCCATGCAACGTTTCCCAACATCGTCCCCGTAATATAAAAGTATTTTTACACTATTGTACGTAAAAAACGCTTTTATATTATGGGAGGAAGGGATAATGTCAAATATTGTCTTATATTAAGAGACGGAGGGAATAGTTCATTTTGGTGGCAGTTAGCTAAAATCAAGGAAGTAGTTAGCGATCGAAACACACTAGTATGTAAAGATGTCGTAGAAGCTTTACATAATAATCTGATCATTGATCATTGTTTTGATTGCTTTAGAATTTTTTTTCTTTTTCATATTACTCCACCAAAGCATAGTTTCGGTCTTATTTGACTTTGCTAGTCGACGGAGTGATTTTTGTGTATGTACGTTGGTGTTGGTTGTGTGCATTCTAGCAATGCAGAGACTGGGTGTGTTGCTCATTGTGTTTTTATCTCCTTGATGCTTCATTGAGTTAATAAAATCCATCCTTTGTCGGAAAACAAGTTTAATTGGTGGCATGTTAGTGATTCCACACGGTGGTGACGAAGTATGCATGGTTTTATTAAAGATATTAGAAATAAGATTGTTAACAATGCGGGATATTTTTGAACATCATATAATTTGATTTTTTTAATATTTGTTTTCTTATTTACCATGTTTGTAGTATTTTGTTTTATTTTTCCTTTCTTCTTTTTACCATGTTTTATTTTTTGAACTTTCTTTATCCGCATATCCTTACAATTGTCAACTAAACTTAAAATTTGTAGCCTCCTATTCACGCCACCACCCACCCACTATTTAGTCGACTGTATCGATCGTTTCACCATGTTTTTCTTTTTCTTTTTGGAATTACTCTTGATTAGTTTATACTCCTTTTTGTAAATGTCTCAATTTCCTAATTTTTATTGTGATTCTTGTTGTATCTATTTACATGTCTGTCCTCTAACTTTCCCAAAAATTTCGATATATTTATGTTTTATGGAACTTTGAATATCGATTGGCTATGTTTTATTTGATCTTTTATCCAACTTTGAATCAATATCCTTTTTTTTGTGAGGGGAATCAATATCCTTTTAT
Source organism: Aegilops bicornis (assembly GCA_021605145.1). Lineage (NCBI taxonomy): Eukaryota > Viridiplantae > Streptophyta > Magnoliopsida > Poales > Poaceae > Aegilops > Aegilops bicornis. The sequence goes on from CM038675.1 coordinate 332,878,777, forward strand.
TCGTGTAGCTTGATTAATCTTAGTACCACCATGTACAATTATCCACCCGATGTTAGGTTATGCACTCGTCAATGCCACTGATAACTACAAGGTGAGAGAGACATAAGTAGAAACACAATCCTTTCTGTAAAGCATGTGAGCAAAGATCACATTACTTTATGTTACCATAAAAACCAAAGATAACCGGTCTAGATCACGCCGCATCTGCCTACATTGTCACCTCGATCGCTTGATCAGTACACATGTAAGCTGTCACAGTAGCTGAAAGCCTGGAAACACACATAGGCTGGCTGCCATATAGGTTTATCTTTCTTTTTTTGATTGGTCGATAGGTAGGTTCATGCCACGGTTCGTAGGCCGGGTCTAGTCATGCCGAGGGCCGAGCGGGACCGATCGTCCATTTCGTGGTGGGCACGCACGACGGTCCGTTTATTAACCTTTTCCTCCTGGCCCCTCTTCTTTCGGTTGCCCACGATGCTGAGCCTGGGTACACGGGCTGGATCTCGACAGATGTCCACGATCTTCTTTGGTAATCGGTAAGTTTAATGTAAATGTAATCGCCGTCAAATCGTCCTAGTCGGAGGCGGTGCAGTGCAGGTGCCGACCAACATAAAGGCATGGGATTACGACCTGCGCTTCTTTGCTTCCAACGGAAAAAAGAGAGGATTGTCAAAAGTAGTATGACTTCATCGTACACAAGAGGCACGGGATAGATAGGCATCACATGTTCGCGTCGTGAGCACCATCTCACACCGGTGGCTGTGGCTGGCTGAGAGGAGATCTGATCCGGTTCTCAGTGCCAAATCGTTGCGCACTAGCGTCTAGCACCAACTTTTTTTTTACCACGAAGTGCACTTGTGCTTCTGGGTTACCATCACTCTTGGATGTTGGATCTTTAGAGGTTTCTTCGGTGCGCTGCATGTGGTCGCCTGTGCTCTTTGAGCTGGCTATATATGACGTTGCATTGGCTTGAGGAAGATGGTGGCATTATTGGGTGATGATTTATGCAGGAACGTACGCCCGCCCGCCCGCTCACATCAATCAATCACCTGGGAATTAAATAGAAGTATCTTGAAAATAATTATCGCTGTCTCTTCAAATAATGCTGCTCGGAAATGAAATGTTTATCGGTCTCCTTGGGTTCGCGTCCAGAGACCTGTGACGCGCGTGACAGCGCACGGTCTCTTGAGTTGAGTTGGATCAAGCAATGACGACCTCTGTGGTCTTCTCTCACCCTGTGCACGCCAAAGGGAAAAAGGAAGTATAGGAGTGAATGGCAAGCAATACCTAACCGTACCAGCGCATCGATCACAAGAAAGAATGCACGAGCTGCGTGCTTATGCTTATAATACTTGCACGAAACGAAAACCGAGATGGAGTTTTAGCGCGAGATAAAATAAAAGGCATGCAGAGCTGCAGGCTGAGCTCGGCTCGAGTAGTGAACTGGCAGCCATCGGCCGACTAGCCGGTAGGCTGAAAGCTGAGGAAAACGCACACCACCGTTGCGCCGCGTCTTTAACTTAACAAGCATATCTTAGTCGGCATTCGACAGCGGAGCGTTTTTGTATCCGGCCGTAGCCTAGCCCTAGCCGTGCCGGCCTAGCCAGTAGCCATAGGCCGAGGAATCAATCACCCGGACGTGTCTTGCACAGACGGCAAAGGGGCAAAGCCCCATCACTTGACCCGATCGACTACCCGACGACCAGCAACAGGAAGCGATATGCCTAGCTAATTGCCTAAGCAAACGTACGTACGGCGCCACCGCCACGTACGAGGTACACGAGCCTTGCTGTTGCTGCCCCCGCCATGCGCCGCGGCGGGCAAAGAGCTACTCCTACCTTGTACCGCTCGCGCACAGTACGGCACCGGCCGGCAGCGAGACCGACCCGAGCGGGGACGTGTCGTCGCCGCCCGGAGCTGTGGCTATAGCCAACGGACGCGAGCGCGTCGCTCTCGGCTCGCCGTCTCGCGGCCGGCCGGCAGGATGAGGAGGTGGGTGGAGCAGCCCCAACTACCCGCGCCACCTGGCGCGGCACGGGCCAATCGACCTCCCCCCGCCCCCGGGGTCGTCGCAACGGCCCTCGCGCGCGCGCCTGCCTTGCCTTGCGCTGCGTGGCGTGGTCCGATGGCGACGGGGAGCGCTCGCGTTTTGTCCGCTGCGATCAACAACGCATGGCGCTGGATTTCTGGATTTGGATGGCACTTGTTTTCTATAAATTCTGCCTTGATGGGGGGGATGTCACCTTGTCTCTCTCGCGGGCAGCACCGGCTTGGTCACCGTGTCGTTTGCATCGCCTTGTTTGCTGACCGCCGGTCGCATATACAAATGCACGGCGGCCGTGCGCGGGGATACGATGATGGCGTAGTGCGATCGGTCTATGCGGGTATACAAGTTCATATGGATGCAGTAGTGGACACCTGAAGTTAATTGCACAGAAGTACTACAATTAGGGCATCACATGCAGACGTAGACACGGTTGCTAATTTTCATGCCACAAGACTAACATCGGTCCGTGTTTTGCAAAAAGGCTAAACGCTGATTTATACGTATTGACATTGTATTCGACAGCTCGGCCCACCCACAAAAGCCACATCGTTAATTATGCTGCGTTCGCTACCGACTAGGACGAGCCGCTTCTCCAACCCGTCCGGCCGCACCGTTCACCCCACCGCACCATTCCTCCCTCCTCCTCGACTCGAACCCTAGTCCATGGCGTCGGGCGACTCGCAAAGCGGCGGCGACTCCACTGCTTTGTCATTAGCGCCTGGTCAAGGCGCCGACGGGCGACGACTCCACTCACAGACTGAGCGACGGCATTTATGAGGAGTGGTCACATTTCCATGGAGCAATGGGTCATGGTTGGCGCAATTGGGTGGTGAACCCTACCAAAGAGCCATGAGTCGACGCATGGACTCGTGGCATGTCAGACGTATCCTTCTCCCCCTCCTCCTCTGATTTATCCAATTGTGGATTTTTAGGGTTTGTTCATCTCCAGTTGGGGATTAGGGTTTGTTCATCTTCTGTGAGCACTGTAGGACAGTTACAATAACCTACTAACCTAGTGTAGAAAGTAGTTCAATTACAGTATCAATTTGGGATTAGGGTTTGAGTAATTGAAGTATTCTGTCCTTGTCTTTTTCCTTGAATTTGCTATTGTGCTCAAATGGTCGAAGCTACATTGATTCATGTTCTGTCTTTTGTAATAGTAATAACAAATTTGAGACTTATAGAAAAGTTAATTCAAAATTTTCCTGTAGTGTACTGTTGCTCTCCAAATTTAGAGTTATGATAATGAATACATGAAAATGAATTTGTTCTGTAGTTTGGATGAAGACATTTGGCAAGTAAGGATCCATTTTGATGCAAGAGAACCATTGGAGATGAAGCTTTGTAGTTCAGATATTACTTATCTGAATTTGGTTGCAGTGATGGAAACCCAAGGATTTAATGCATATGATTGTTTGTATCACATTGAAAATCCATCTTTAGGAGAGAAAGGGCTGGATTTGGTAGACAGTCATGTAGAATTACAGATGATAAAGAGGATGCTCCACGGGTTCGGGAACCATGCAGACATGACCGAGACGTTCTCTGTTCAATAACCAACAGCGGGATCTGGATACCCATGTTGGCTCCCACATGTTCCACGATGATCTCATCGGATGAACCACGATGTCGAGGATTCAATCAATCCCGTATTCAATTCCCTTTGTCTAGCGGTATTAGATTTGCCCGAGATTCGATCGTCGGTATCCCGATACCTTGTTCAATCTCGCATCGACAATTCTCTTTACTCGTTCCGTAACACATCATCCCGTGATCAACCCCTTGGTCACATTGTGCACATTATGATGATGTCCTACCGAGTGGGCCCAGAGATACCTCTCCGTCACCAGAGTGACAAATCCAGCCTCGATTCGTACAACCCAATAGACACTTTCGGAGATACCTGTAATGCACCTTTATAGCCACCCAGTTACATTGTGACGTTTGGTACACCCAAAGCATTCCTACGGTATCCGGGAGTTGCACGATCTCATGGTCTAAGGAAATGATACTTGACATTAGAAAAGCTTTAGCATACGAACTACGATCTTTGTGCTAGGCTTAGGATTGGGTCTTGTCCATCACATCATTCTCCTAATGATGTGATCCCGTTATCAACGACATCCAATGTCCATGGTTAGGAAACCGTAACCATCTATTGATCAACGAGCTAGTCAACAGAGTCTTACTAGGGACATGGTGTTGTCTATGTATCCACACATGTATCGAAGTTTCCTTTCAATACAATTTTAGCATGGATAATAAACGATTATCATGAACAAGGAAATATAATAATAACTAATTTATTATTGCCTCTAGGGCATATTTCCGACAGTCTCCCACTTGCACTAGAGTCAATAATCTAGTTCACATCGCCATGTGATCAACATTGATAGGTCACATCGCCATGTGACCAACATCCAAAGAGTTTACTAGTGTCTTAAACTAGTTCACGTCACCATGTGATTAAGTCTCAATGAGTTCTTGGGTTTGATCATGTTTTGCTTGTAAGAGAAGTTTTAGTCAACGGGTCTGCAACATTCAGATCCGTATGTACTCCGCAAATCTCTAAGTCATATTGTAAATGTTGCTTCTACGCTCCACTTGATTGTATTCCAATTGGTTGCTCCAGTATACTTTGCCGTTTTGCTACTCAGAGTCACTGGTATAGGTGTTAAAGCTTGCATCGACGTAACCCTTTACGCCGAACTCTTTATTACCTCCATAATCGAGAAACATTTCCTTATTCCTCTAAGGATAATTTTGACCGCTGTCCAATGGTCCATTCCTGGATCATTCTTGTACCCCTTTACTGACTCATGGCAAGGCACACTTCCGGTGAGGTACACAACATAGCATACTATAGAGCCTATGTCTAAAACATAGGGTACGACCTTCGTCTTTACTCTCTCTTCTGTCGTGGTCGAGCTTTAACTCTTAACTTCATACCTTACAACTCAGGCAAGAACTCCTTCTTTGACTGGTCCATCTTGAACACCTTCAAGATCATGTCAAGGTATGTGCTCATTTGAAAGTACTTATTAAGCGTTTTTGATCTATCCTTATAGATCTTGATGCTCAACGTTCAAGTAGCTTAATCCGGGTTTTCCATTGAAAAACACTTTTCAAATAACCCTATCTGCTTTCCAGAAATTCTACATCATTTCTGGTCAACAATATGTCAACAACATATGCTTATCAGAAATTCTATAGTGCTCCCACTCACTTCTTTGGAAATACAAGTTTCTCATAAACTTTGTATAAACCCAAAATCTTTGATCATCTCATCAAAGCTTACATTCCAACTCCGAGATGCTTACTCCAGTCCTTAGAAGGATCACCGAGCCAAAGATACCTTTTAGCATCCTTAGGATCGACAAAAACTTTCGATTGTATCACATACAACCTTTCCTTACGAAGACCGGTAAGGAAACTCGTTTTGACATCCATCTCGCCAGATTTCATAAATGCAGCTAATGCTAACATGATTCCGACGGACTTAAGCATCGCTACGGATGAGAAAATCTCATCGTAGTCAACTCCTTGAACTTGTGAAAAACTCTTCGCCACAAGTCGAGCTTCATAGACGGTGACATTACCGTCCACGTCCGTCTTCTTCTTAAAGATCCATTTATCTCAATGGCTTGCCGATCATCAGGCAAGTCCACCAAAGTCCATGCTTTGTTCTGATACATGGATCCTATCTCGGATTTCATGGCTTCTAACCATTTGTCAGAATATGTGCCCACCATCGCTTCTCCATAGTTCGTAGGTTCATTGTTGTCTAGCAACATGACCTTCAAGACAGGATTACTGTACCACTCAAGCAAAGACACATCCTTGTCACCCTACGAGGTACGTTAGTGACTTGATCTGAAACTTCATGATCACTATCATAAGCTTCTACTTCAATTGGTGTAGGCGCCACGGGAACAACTTCGTGTGCCCTGCTACACACTTGTTGAAGTGACGGTTCAATAACCTCATCAAGTCTCCACCATCCTCCCACTCAATTCTTTCGAGAGGAACTTTTCCTCGAGAAAGGACCGTTTCTAGAAACAATTACTTTTGCTTCCGGATCTGAGATAGGAGGTATACCCAACCATTTGGGGTATCCTATGAAGATGTATTTATCCGTTTTGGGTTCGAGCTTATCACGATGAAACCTTTTCACATAAGCGTCGCAGCCCCAAACTTTTAAGAAACGACAACTTAGGTTTCTCCAAACCATAGTTCAAACGATGTCGTATCAACGGAATTACGTGGTGCCCTATTAAAGTGAGTGCGGTTGTCTCTAATGCCTAACCCATGAACGATAGTGGTAATTCGATAAGAGACATCATGGTACACACCATATCTAATAGGGTGCAACTATGATGTTCGGACACACCATCACACTATGGTGTTCCAGCGGTATTAATTGTGAAACAATTTCCACAATGTCTTAATAGCGTACAAAGCTCAGAATCAGATACTCATCTCTATGATCATATCATAGACATTTTATCCTCTTGTCACGATGATCTTTAACTTCACTCTGAAATTACTTGAACCATTCAATAATTCAGACTTATGTTTCATCAAGTAAATACACTCAAGATCTACTTAAATCATCCATGAAGTAAGAACATAACGATATTCACTTGCATGCCTCGGCACTCATTGGACCGCACACATCAAAATGTGTTACTTCAACAAGTTGCTATCTTGTTCCATCTTGTCAAACCGAGGCTTTTCAGTCATCTTGCCCATGTGGTTTGATTTGCATATCTCAAGTGATTCAAAATCAAGTGAGTCCAAACGATCCATCTGCATGGAGTTTCATCATGCGTATACACCAATAGACATGGTTTGCATGTCTCAAACTTTTCAAAACGAGTGAGTCCAAAGATCCATCAACATGGAGCTTCTTCATGCTTTATACCAATATGACTTACATGGCGGTGCCACAAGTAAGTGGTACTATCATTACTATCTTATACCTTTGGCATGAAAATGTGTATCACTACGATCGAGATTCAATAAACCATTCATTTAGGTGCAAGACCATCGAAGGTATTATTCAAATAAATAGAGTAACCATTATTATCCTTAAATGAATAATCTGCATTGCGTATAGACATAATCCAATCATGTCTATGCTCAACGCAAACACCGAATGACAATTATTCTGGTTTAATACTAATCTTGATGGTAGAGGGAGCGTGCGATGTTTGATCACATCAAACTTGGAAACACTTCCAACACATATCGTCGGCTCACCTTTAGCTAGTCTCCGTTTATTCCGTAGCTTTTATTTCGAGTTACTAACACTTAGCAACCGAACCAGTATCTAATACCCTGGTGCTACTAGGAGTACTAGTAAAGTACACATTAACATAATGTATATCCAATATACTTCTATCGACCTTGCCAGCCTTCTCATCTAACAAGTATCTAGGGTGGTTCCGCTTCTGTGTCCGCTCCTCTCATTACAGAAGCACTTAGTCTCGCGTTTGGGTTCAACTTTGGGTTTCTTCACTAGAGCAGCAACTGTTTTGCCGTTTCATGAAGTATCCCTTGTTGCCCTTGCCCTTCTTGAAACTAGTGGTTTTACCAACCATCAACAATTGATGCTCCTACTTGACTTCTACTTTCGCGGTGTCAAACATCGCGAACACTTCAAGGATCATCATATCTATCCCTGATATGTTATAGTTCATCACGAAGCTCTAGTAGCTTGGTGGCAATGTCTTTGGAGAAACATCACTATCTCATTTGGAAGATTAACTCCCACTCGATTCAAGTGACTGTTGCACCCAGACAATCTGAATACAAGCTCAACGATTGAGATCTTCTCCCTTAGTTTGTAGGCTAGAAAACTCGTCGGAGGTCTCATACATCTTGACGTGGGCACGAGCCTGAAATCCCAATTTCAGCCCTCAGAACATCTCATATGTTCCGCGACGTTTCAAAACGCCTTTGGTGCCTTAATTCTAAGCCGCTTAACATTACCGAACTATCACGTAGTCATCAAACGCGTGTGTGTCGATGTTCGCAACATCCACAGACCACGCTCGAGGTCCAAGACACCGGCGGTGCATTAAGGACATAAGCTTTCTAACGACCGCATAATTGCTATCACAACTTTCAACTATATTTTCTCTAGGAACATATCTAAACAAGAGAACTAAAGCGCGAGCTATGACATAATTTGCAAAGGGCTTTTGACTATGTTCAGGATAATTAAGTTCATCTCATGAACTCCCACTCAGATAGACATCCCTCCAGTCATCTAAGTGATTACACGATCCGAGTCAACTAGGCCATGTCCGATCATCACGTGAGATGGACTAGTCATCATCGGTGAACATCTTCATGTTGATCGTATCCACCATACGACTCATGCTCGACCTTTCGGTCTCTTGTGTTCCGAGGCCATGTCCGTACATGCTAGGCTCGTCAAGTTAACCTAAGTGTTTGGCGTGTGTAAATCTGGCTTACACCCGTTGTATGTGAACATAAGAATCTATCACACCCGATCATCACGTGGTGCTTCAAACGCATTTAACTTTCGCGAACGGTGCACGCTTAGGGGAACACTTTCTTGAAATTTTAATGAGGGATCATCTTATTTACTACCGTTGTTCTAAGCAAATACGATGCATAATATGATAAACATCACATGCAATCAAATAGTGACATGATATGGCCATTATCATTTTGCTCCTTTTGATCTCCATCTTCGGGGCTCCATGATCATCATCGTCACCGTCATGACACCATGATCTCTATCATCATGATCTCCATCATCGTGTCTCCATGAAGTTGTCTCGCCAACTTATTACTTCTACTACTATGGCTACCGGTTAGCAATAAAGTAAAGTAATTACATGGCGTTTGTTCAATGACACGCAGTGTCATACAATAAATTAAGACAACTCCTATGGTTCGCCGGTTGTCATAATCATCGACATGCAAGTCGTGATTCCTATTACAAGAACATGATCAATCTCATACATCACATATCATTCATCACATTCTTCTTGGCCATATCACATCACATAGCATACCCCGCAAAAACAAGTTAGACGCCCTCTAATTGTTGTTGCATGTTTTACGTGGCTGCTATGGGTTTCTAGCAAGAACGCTTCTTACCCACGCAAAACCACAACGTGATATGCCAATTGCTATTTACCCTTCATAAGGACCCTTTTCATCGAATCTGTTCCGACTAAAGTGGAGAGATCGGCACCCGCTAGCCACCTTATGCACCAAGTGCATGTCACCGGTGGAACTCATCTCACGTAAGTGTACGTGTAAGGTCGGTCCGGGCCGCTTCATCCCACAATACCGTCGAAGCAAGATTGGACTAGTAACGGTAAGCATATTGAACATCATCAACGCCCACAACTACTTTGTGTTCTACTCGTGCAAGGAATCTACGCAATAGACCTAGCTCATGATGCCACTGTTGGGGAACGTAGCAGAAATTCAAAATTTTCCTACGTGTCACCAAGATCTATCTATGGAGAAACCAGCAACGAGGGGAAGGAGAGTGCATCTACATACCCTTGTAGATCGCTAAGCGGAAGCGTTCAAGAGAACGGGGTTGAAGGAGTCGTACTCGTCGTGATCCAAATCACCGGAGATCCTAGTGCCGAACGGACGGCACCTCCGCGCTCAACACACGTACAGCCCGGTGACGTCTCCCATGCCTTGATCCAGCAAGGAGAGAGGGAGAGGTTGGGGAAGACTCCGTCCAAAGCAGCAAAGACAACGTGGTGGTGATGGAGGAGCGTGGTAGTCGGCAGGCTTCGCCAAGCACCACGAGAGACGAGGAGGGAGAGAGGTAGGGCTGCGCCAAGAGGGAGATGTTCTCGTGTATTAGGCAGCCCCAAAACCTCCACTATATATAGGGGCAAAGGGAGGGGAGGCGCCTAGGGTTTCCCTAGGGGCGGCGGCTGCAGGCAGATGGGATCTCCCTTTGGGTGACTTGGCCCCCAAGCCGGAGGTGGGAACCCTACATGGGGCGCCCCAAACCCCCGGTCACGTGGGAACAGGTGAGGGGGCGACAGCCCCTTAGTGGGCTGGTTTGCCCCTTCCCTTGGCCCATGAAGCCCCCCAACCCTTGCCGTGGCTCCCGAAACACCTTTCGGTCATGCTGGTCATCACCCGGTACCTCCGGAATACTTCCGGACTCCAAAACCCTTCATCCAATATATCAATCTTTACCTCCGGACCATTCCGGAACTCCTCGTGACGTCCGGGATCTCATCCGGGACTCTGAACAACATTCGGTAACCACGTATATATATTCCCTATAACCCTAGCGTCACCGAACCTTAAGTGTGTAGACCCTACGGGTTCGGGAACCATGCAGACATGACCGAGACGTTCTCTGTTCAATAACCAACAGCGGGATCTGGATACCCATGTTGGCTCTACATGTTCCACGATGATCTCATCGGATGAACCACGATGTCGAGGATTCAATCAATCCCGTATTCAATTCCCTTTGTCTAGCGGTATTGTACTTGCCCGAGATTCGATCGTCGGTATCCCGATACCTTGTTCAATCTCGTTACTGGCAATTCTCTTTACTCGTTCCGTAACACATCATCCCGTGATCAACCCCTTGGTCACATTGTGCACATTATGATGATGTCCTACCGAGTGGGCCCAGAGATACCTCTCCGTCACCGGAGTGACAAATCCCAGTCTCGATTCGTGCCAACCCAATGACACTTTCAAGATACCTGTAATTCACCTTTATAGCCACCCGATTACGTTGCCAGGACGCTTTGGTACACCCAAAGCATTCCTACGGTATCCGGGAGTTGCACAATCTCATGGTCTAAGGAAATGATACTTGACATTAGAAAAGCTTTAGCATACGAACTACGATCTTTGTGCTAGGCTTAGGATTGTCTTGTCCATCACATCATTCGCTAATGATGTGATCCCGTTATCAACGACATCCAATGTCCATGGTTTGGAAACCGTAACCATCTATTGATCAACGAGCTAGTCAACAGAGTCTTACTAGGGACATGGTGTTGTCTATGTATCCACACATGTATCTGAGTTTCCTTTCAATACAATTTTAGCATGGATAATAAACGATTATCATGAACAAGGAAATATAATAATAACTAATTTATTATTGCCTCTAGGGCATATTTCCAACATGTGCACCATTTACATATTGTAGAGTACTACAGATTGTTTCTCACTTGAATGTATTTAATGTTTGGAAATGTTGATTATGCAGGTGTTGATGGATGCTTCATTAAGCTCAGTACAGGTGCTCAACTCCTTGCTGCCACTGGTTGAGATGGCAACAACAACATATATCCACTGGCATTTGGCATAGTTGGACAAGAGGACACACCTAGTTGGTGTTGGTTTCTACACCAACTGAAAATTTGCCTAGGGGGAGAAGTGGGCAAGTTTGGACCTTATACTATAATGTCAGATAGACAAAAGGTATGTGTTTTGCACAAGTGTTTACAGTATCTTAGAGTTTCATTATGTTTTGCGCAAGTGTTTACAGTAGATTAGAATGCATATTTCATTCATTGGTGCATATTTCTTTAGCTTGTAGCTTAGATTTGTTAAATTGTTTGTGTCAGGGGTTAATGAATGCAGTGAATGATGTGTTTCCAAATTGCAACCAAAGATTCTGCCTTAGACGTTTATATGAAAATTTCCAAAATGTTGGGTTTAGGGGTGAAGATCTTAAGAAGTGCATGGATAATGCTAGCTATGCCTGCAATGAACACAAATTTAATATTGCAATGAATGATCTTAGAGCTGAAAGTGAGGAAGCTTGGGAGTGGCTTACTTTGCAATACCAAAAAAACATGGGCAAGGCATGCATTTGACACAAACTGCAAGATCTGACTTGGTAGTGAACAATTTGTCTGAGGTGTTCAACAAGTACATTCTAGATGTTAGGAGAAAACCTATAAGGACAATGTGTGATGGGATAAAAGATAAGCAGATGGTGAGGTGGCACAGGAACAGAGAGAGTGGAAAGGCGGCAAGATGGGAGATAACACCTCATTACAGTGAGACGCTAGAGGTTGAGAAGGAGAGGGCAAGATACTGCAAGCCAATACAGGCAGGGGTCAACTTATGGCAAGTTACAAGTGGGCAGCAAACACATGCTGTCAACCTACAACTTAAGACTTGTGGATGCAGGAAGTGGGACCTTAGTGGCATACCTTGCAACCATGCCATCTCTGCAATAAACAAGGCTAAAAGGAAACCAGAGGATTATGTCAGAAAATTCTTCAAGAAAGATTTTTATGTTACGCTTATGAACCAATGATCTTTCCTGTGCCTGGTGAGCATGATTGGATAAGGACCCCTGGTCCAGACATAGAACCACCTGCATTCAAAATCAAGAGAGGAAGAAACAAAGAAAAGAGGATCAAGGGCAAATTTGAAGTACTAAAGCCAAAAGACACTTCAAGAATGGGAACCATAACATGTGGCAATTGTGGTCTCCAAGGGCATAGGTATACAAATTGTCTTAAACAGTTGAAGCCTGAGCTAGCTTTGAGGAAGAATAAACATGTGGTAATAATTTTTCACCTTCAAATATACTAATGTTTCCTTTCTTGTACATTTCTTTCTAGTATTATTAACTGTTTTTCCTTTTCTTTGCAAGGCTACTCCAAGTAACTCACAGCCAAGAGCTGCTGGTCCTTCTACTACACCAACAGCAAGACATGCAAGAGTTGCTGCTTCTGCTCCTACACCACCATCATCTGGAAGAAGAGAAGCTGGCAGAGGAGCTGGCAGAGGAAGATCTGCTGCAACTACTACACCACCACCACCATCTGGAAGAGGAGCTGGCAGAGGGAGATCTGCTGCAACTACTACACCACCACCATCTGGAAGAGGAGCTGGCAGAGGAAGAGTTGGCACTGGAGCTGGAAGAGGTGCTCCAAGGCCATTCACTGCCCCCAAGGCAATATGCTTCCCCAACTTTTGCTGACATTCCTACTGATGGTACACACACTGGATGGATGTCCTACTTCACTAGTAGCAGAGGAAGAGGAGCCATGTAATTTAAAATGATGTGGTGTTATGTTGGTTGAAGATGATGCTGATGCTGATGTGTTGTTGCCACTTGATGTGCTGGTGTTATGTGGTGTTATGTTGGTTGAACTGGTTATTGTAATGTTAAACTTGAGGTGTTGCTGTTGATGTTGCTACTGGAGTCTTGATATTTCTATTGGAGTCTTGCTGTTGAATATGTACACACACTGTTTTTATGTATGTGTTGCTAGTGCCTGAATTATGGCTGTCTGTTTTGGCACAATCCAGTACCAATATTTGCAGAGGAGTACCACATTTGGGGCTACTTGTTGCAAGTCAGTACCAATACTGGTGCAAGTTGTTGCATGTCAGTACCAGTATTGGGGCATCACATAACATGCAGTACCACATTTGGGGATTCTGACAGGTGGGACCGATACCTCTCCTACTATTAATGTGTGACAGCACAAGCTTGTATCGAGCGGCGAGTGGGAACGAAACTAGGGTTCGTCCACGCGGTCACCATTTGGAGCACAGTGAAGGAGAGATCTCGGCGTGGAGGCGCTGACTGGGGCACCTGCGGCGGAGAGAGAGAGATGTCGTGGTCGTCCATTGCCGGGTCCGCTCCCGGATTCCGTCGAGCTGCAGGAAGGAGGGGGAGGAGTCGCGCTCGCCGGTGCGCTACCGTGAGAACCCAATGGCGTACGAGCCTCCAGTGATGTGCCACTGCTCAACTCCGAGTAAGGTGCCAAGATGGATCTCCTGGAGCAGGCTGAACCCTGCTAGAAGGTACTACAGCTGCGTGGATGCTCTGGTGAGTGTGGTTTTTTGCCTAATTTTCCTCCTTTTTCTTCTATGCAATAGTATGTGAAATGATATATATTTGGACCTTATGTTTGTGCATCTTAATAGCACGGTGGCTGTGGATTTGTGCAATGGCATGATGATCCATTGCCCAAATTTTGGAGTGAGCTCATTGGGGATCTGCGTGATGAAGTCTGGAGGCTTAAAGGTGCAATCGCTGCTCGATCTCAAGATCAATTTCCAATGCTAACTCCCAATGAAGATGATGGCACAAGGGAGGCCATGGTTCGTCTCTGCAAGCTCAAGTCAGAGAGAAGAATGCAGAGATTGCTGGGATTAGGGCCAAATTTCACAATGTGATGTTTCTTTTCACTATATTTGTGCTTGGCTTAGTTGCAGGCAAGATCTTAAGTTAGTTAGTTGGTTTAGTTGGTTTATAGGAACTAAATGCAATGTACTGTCCTCAAGTTGAAGCCAAGTTACTCTTGTTTAGTTAGTTAGTTGGTTTAGTTGCTCTAGTTTAAGCCAAGTTGTCTTTTGTACTGTTGCTTTAGTTGCTCTAAATGCAATGTACTGTTGGTTTAGTTGCTCTTGCTTAATATGTAATGGATCAGTGAAGTTATCTTCTGATGCAATGAGATTGAGTCAGTCTTGATCCTCTTTTATTTTGTATGACATGAGTGGTTTGCTGCAACATTGTCATAATGTATCATCATCAACATAATCAACATATCCATCAACATATCCATCTAGCAATCATATAATTTTTTTGCAGACATGGCACTACAAAATAATAAACTGATCCATGTCTACCAATCATACCACACATTAGTTACTAGAGTTCAACTCATTATAGCCATACATAACCATTGTTCACAATACATAGAGGAGTTCAACTTCAAATGCATAGTTCATCCTTTTCGCACAAAAGGATGAATAGCATAACTACTACATACATACACAGCCATAGTTCACAACTAGTACAAGTATACAGTAAACAACCTTAGTCCCCGAGTACTCTTAGTTCCTAGATGCTAGGCCATTACACAACCATCATTCCCAAAAGGTCAGCAATGCCACTAATCTCATTTTCATCTTCTTCTGTAACGCCCGGATAATCATGCTACAGTAATCTCATGTTAATGGTGCCACGTCACCTCTGTCACTGTAGTTAATCTCGGGTTAATTCGAAACCGTTTCAAAATTCAAATTCAAATTAATGACAACAATAAAAGTTTTCAAAAGTTATAACAAAAATGTTCGGGCTGTGCCAAAAATGGCATAGGTAATTATAGTGCAGCAAACTCATTTTTAAAATTGCCTAAATGATTTAAAATGAATTAAAACAGAATAGAAAATAAATAAAAGAAAGAAAATACAAAAACAGAAAACAAACTAACAAAAAAAGAGAAACCCAAAGAGGCCACAATCAACTGGCAGCCCAAATCGCCCAAATGGCTACTCCCTCCCCCACTCCCCTTATCCACCCCCCAGGGCCCGAACCGCCACCGACACTCCCGACTCCTCCCCGAAAATATCTCCTCCCCCCTCTCCCCCGATTTGGATCGGGATCGAGGAGGAGGCCATCGACGCCGTCACCCGTCGCCACTAGGAGACCACGTAGCCTCACCGGAGCCCCTCCCCACCGGACTGCTTCCCCGTCGCACGTTGTCCCCGGCATCCACCCCGTGCCCCGCTGCCCTAGTCCCTACGACCCCTCGGTGAGGAACCTTGGAAGTCCTCCCCCTCTCTATGCTCGCTGTACAGTGCCGTCCCCGACCGCGTCGGCCGCGCCGCTTCTGCCGCTTAGGGCCGCCCGCTCCTAGTTGTTGCTCATTGCTGCCAGCCGCGCTGCTCGGCCAAGCGCTACCATCGCGCTGCGATCACGCCTCGCCGTCGCCCGCTCTTCCCGCTCCTCCTCACGCTGCTTTGCAACCTCCTTGTTGGCCGCCGTCCCGATCCGCTTCCGGCCGATCGGCAGCCTCATTGCCGCCTCGGGCGCCAGGGTGCGCCCTGGCCGCCGCACCCATTTGCCCGTACCCAACGCCCGCTAGGCCCCTTGTGCCAATGACAGGGGGCCCCACGCCCATAGAACAATTAAAAAAAGAAGAATAAAAAAGTAAAATAAAATTTAATAATAATTAATTAATTAACTTAATTAATCTAGTTTAAATAAAACTCAGTTAATCCTGCTTAATTAAACCCTAATTAACATGTTAGTCTATGACAAGTGGGTCCCATTGGACCCACAGGCCGGGTTTGACTCTGGTCAACCAGGTTTGACCTGTTGACGTCATGGTGACATCACCTTTCACTGTTCTAGATAATGTTCGATTTAAATAATTAAATAAATTTTAAAAATGCATAAAACTTTGATAAATCATAGAAAATAAACCGTAACTCGGATGCAAATACTTTGTACATGAAAATTGCTCAGAACGTCGAGACGAACCCGGATATGCAGCCCGTTCGTCCGCCACGCATCCCTAACCTATTGAACTCGCAACTTTCCCCCTCCGGCTCCTCTGCCCGAAAACGCGAAACACCGGGGATACTTTCCCAGATGTTTTCCCCCTTCACCGATATCATCTCATACCGTGTTAGGGCACGCCTAGCATCACGCTTTGCTTTGTCATGCATCGTTATGCATCAGTTTGCATTGTATTTATTGTTTCTTCCCCCTCTTCTCTCGCTAGACACCGAGACCGATGCCGCTGCTACCCAGTACAACTACGGTGTTGACGACCCCTCTCTCTTGCCAGAGCAACCTGGCAAGCCCCCCCCCTTTGATCACCAGATATCGCCTACTCTTCTCTATACTGCTTGCATTAGAGTAGTGTAGCATGTAAATCGCTTTCCGTTAATCCTATTCTCGCATAGCCTTTGTCTTTGCCACTCATCACAGTTACCTTACCTGCAATCCTACATGCTTAGTATAAGATGCTAGTATTCCATTTGTGGCCCTACATTCTTGTCCGTCTGCCGTGCTATACTATCGGGTCGTGATCACTCGGGAGGTGATCATGGGTATATACTATATACTTTATACATGATACATGTGGTGACTAAAGTCGGGTCGGCTCGTGGAGCACCCGCGAGTGATTCACGGATTGGGGGCTGAAAGGACCTTTGTCCCGACGGCCCTCTGGTGGATCTTTGTATGGCGGAGCGACAGGCAGGTTGAGACCGCCTAGGTGAGAGGTGGGCCTAGCCTCGGTCATGTCCGCGGTTACATCAATTAACACGCTTAACGAGATCTTGGTATTTGATCCGAGTCGACCATTTGGTCTATACGCACTAACCAACCACGTGGGAAAGATATGGGCACTTTCGGCGTCGTGGTATCACCAAGCCTTCGTGGATGTCGGCCGATCGAGCTGCCAGATTGGACCGCGAACGTGACTTCCTTGGTAATGGAGGTTGCTAGGTCTGCTTCCGCTACGCATAGCGTCAGGTGTGTGCTAAGGGCGATGGGCCTAGACCCTGTGGCGCTTAGGTTTAGACCGCATGTCAATTCTCTGTTGGCCTAGGTGGGGTTGCGACGTGTTGATCTTCCGCGGCCGGGCATGACCCAGAAAAGCGTGTCCGGCCAAATGGGATCGAGCGTGTTGGGTTATGTGGTGCACCCCTGCAGGGAAGTTTATCTATTCGAATAGCCATGATCTTCGGTAACATGACGACTTGGAGTTGTACCTTGACCTTATGACAACTAGAACCGGATACTTAATAAAAACAGACCCTTCCAAGTGCCAGATACAAACCGGTGATCGCTCTCTAACAGGGCCACGAGGAGGGGATAGCCGGGTAGGATTATGCTATGCGATGCTACTTGGAGGACTTCAGTCTACTCTCTTCTACATGCTGCAAGACGGAGGCTGCCAGAAGCGTAGTCTTTGACATGATTAGCTATCCCCCTCGTATTCTGGCATTCTGCAGTTCAGTCCACCGATATGGCCCTTTACACATATAACCATGCATATGTAGTGTAGCTCCTTGCTTGCGAGTACTTTGGATGAGTACTCACGGTTGCTTTCTCCTTCTTTTCTCCCTATCCCTTCTACCTGGTTGTCGCAACCAGATGTTGGAGCCCAGGATCCAGAGGCCACCATCGACGACAACTCCTACTACACCAGAGGTGCCTACTACTACGTGCTGCCCGCTAACGACGACCAGGAGTAGTTAGGAGGATCCCAGGCAAGAGGCCTGCGCCTCTTTCGATCTGTATCCCAGTTTGTGCTAGCCATCTTATGGCAACTTGTTTAACTTATGGCTGTACTCAGATATTGTTGCTTCCGCTGACTCATCTATGATCGAGCACTTGTATTCGAGCACTCGAGGCCCCTGGCTTGTATTATGATGCTTGTATGACTTATTTATGTTTTAGAGTTGTGTTGTGATATCTTCTCGTGAGTCCCTGATCTTGATCGTACACGTTTGCATGCATGATTAGTGTACGATTGAATCGGGCGTGACAAGTTGGTATCGTCGAGCCGATCGCCTGAGGAATCCCCTTCCACACTCCTTGGTCAAGTCGAGTCTAGACATTGCAAAAACTTTTACTAACATGGTTGTGTGTCTTACGGGCCCACGTCGCCATTGGGTGGTACTAGGATCTTTTACTCCTCGACCTTTACTCTGGGACTCTGAACTCTCTTCTACTCGGGTTAAACTAATTTACTAACTCTAACACTAGGATCTCATGACGACATTCACCCCAAAGTTGGATAAAAGCCATAGTTATTCCTTAGAATAGTATTTTGAACAATTTCCACACTGTCATTTGACTCCTTTGAAACATCTTTGCTTTCAGATGGAATCCACGAGGCAGGTCGTGCGCCACACGATGGCCATTGGTGCCTCGGGATCACCTGCCATGCTAGCTGAGATGATGACCTATCTGGGTTATCGCTGGCACCTTGAGTACACCGTCTTCGAGGAGTACCAGGACTTTAACCAGGAGCAGTACCGTGCCATCGTCCACCTCTACTCTCGGGAGTATGACTCCACCACTGTGATGCACACCGCTCATGGTGTTGGAGTGACCATCGATATGGCAGTTCACGATGCTGCTTATGCTGCTCTGACACGTCTTCATAGACAGTATCGGGAGTTGGACACCTCCCCCTTCAGGCACATTGCTATCGCATCCGATGTTGGTGCGGAGGGTTACTACACTGCTGCCTACTCCACTGTCACCCGAGAGCCCTTCTACCATCAAAACCTGGTTCTGCATGTTGATGGGCTGGATTGAGCTAACCGAGCTCTTCGCCACAAGTTGTACACCACCCGCGGCACCTTTACCATGCTCTGACGATGTTGCACCCCTTTGTCGGATCTAGAGAGCTGCCGCGTTCTGCGATCTACCCAGCCAAGACCGTGATGCCCCAGGGTGTCGGTTGGCCAGATGTGGGAGGCTACTCTCCCGCACTTGGTCCTCTTCTGCCACTTGAGCGTTGGGTTCTGCACCAGAGTATCCATGGACCCTGTGTTGTCGAAAGTGGAGTTCTCGATGCCACACTACCAGCTTTTCAAAGCATACTACCTCCATGATGCTGCGTGGGACTGATGTAGACTTGCTTGTTAGTGTTAGATGCATTCGTCGCGAGCCTGCGTGCCGCCTATGATGTCTTTTGTCTGTGCTGAACTCTGTGTACCGAACTCTATGCATGATCCCTTTTGTAAGATATGCCGACTACTATGTAGTATCTATCGTGCTGCTTTCGTTATGCCTGTTTCATCATGGATGATTCTTGTCTTTGCAAATTTCTCAATACTGAACAACCCCTGTTATATATTAGCAGGATGGTTAGACCAGGTGGTCGTGGTAGTGGTGGCAACGCCCCACCACCGCCTGAGTACATGGCTGGTATGATCCAACAGCTCGAGATGAATCGCCAGTTCATGGAGAATATGATGGCTCAGTTTCCTCGCCCCAATATGAACCAACAGCCAGCCCCAGTAACTCTACAGGATTTCATGCGCCTCAACTCAACTATGTACCGCAGCTCAACTCAGCCTCTGGATGCTGATGACTGGCTCCGTGACATCACCTATGAGATGGAGTCTGCTGATGTAGCCCTCGCCAGCCTATGTCACCTTTGCTTCCTTCTTCCTGAAGGGACCAGCGGCTCAATGGTGGGACAGCCACAGCGCATTTCCGCCACCTGGAACAATCATCACCGCCGGACTTCCAAGCTGCTTTCCGTGCCCGCTTCATTCCTCAGGGAGTCATGGACCGGAAGAAGCGTGAGTTCCGCAACCTCACCCAAGGCAACAAAACTGTTGAAGCTTATCAGCGGGAGTTTCTGGACTTGTCCCGCTATGCTGAAGAGGACATTGCAACTGATGCTCGTAGACAGGAGAAGTTTCATGACGGCCTTCAAGCTGACATCAAGCTCGCACTTCTGGTGCATGACTTTACTGATTTCGCCTCCTTGGTGAACAAGGCCATCAATGTCGAAACTGGTCCACAGGAATACTAGAGCTCTCACAGGCGCAACCGTGACACGGGCTCATCTTCGGGCCCGCCCTCGCAGAAGCATAAGATATGGATTCCCAACAGCATGTACCAGCCAACTGCACCTGCCCCAAGGCAGACCTATGCTGCACCTCGTCTTCCTCCTCCACCATCTAGGCAGCCAAGGCTTCCAGCTCCACCACCTGGAGCTCATGTTCCCACTCCCAATAATGGTCTGTGCTACAAGTGTGGTCAACCAGGCCACCTTGCCAGGAACTGCTATCAGAATCAGAACCAGAATCAACTGGCCCTTCCAGCAGCTGGCCGTGGAAACAACCATGCCCGCAACAACAATGCCAAGTCCTATGGTCGTGTTCATGCCAACCACGTTGATCTGAACGAAGCTCAAGACTAGCCTGCTATGGTGATGGGTACACTCCTCATAAATTCAGTACCAGCATCCGTTTTATTTGATACAGGTGCATCGCATTCATTCATGTCAGAAGATTTTGCATGCTTGCACGACATTAAATGTGAGGACATGAACGCTTTGCTATTAGTGCACACCCCTGCGGGCCAATGTCGGACCTCCATGATTTGCAACGACGTCCCCGTTGAAATCGAAGGACTAGAATTCCTTGTCTCTCCCATCATACTAAAGTCCTATAGCATTGATCTCATTCTGGGAATGAATTGGTTAAAAGTGCATACTGCTTCTATTGTTTGCGCCACCAAGACCGTCCATCTGCTACACCCTTCTGATGAAATAATAAGCTACAACGCTCGTCTGGTTCAGAATGCCGAGGCAAGGCTCTATGCATTGAACGCATTGAACGCTGCACCACTCGAGGGCATTGAAAACATTCCCGTCGTTCGTGAATTCCAAGACATCTTTCCTGAAGAACTTCCAGGGATTCCCCCTGCTAGAGCTGTCGAATTCGTCATCGACTTGAAACCAGGCACCACCCCTATAGCCAAGCGGCCCTACAAGATGTCGCCGCATGAACTCCTTGAGCTTAAGGAGGAAATCGACAAATCTCTCCGCAAAGGATTTATTCTCCCAAGTTGCTCTCCTTGGGGAGCACCTTCTCTCTTTGTCAAGAAGAAGGATGGGACAAACCGATTAGTCCAAGACTACCGTCCTATAAACCAAGCTACTATTTAGAATAAGTATCCTCTTCCTCGGATCAATGATCTGTATGATCAACTGGCTGGTTCATCAGTGTTCTCTAAACTCGACTTGAGGTTGGGATACCACCAGATCCGTGTTCGTGAAGAAGATATCCCAAAGACCTCCTTCGTGACTCGATATGGTTCATACGAGTACACTGTCATGTCATTCGGCTTAACCAATGCTCCAGCCACCTTCTCTCGTCTGATGAACTATATATTCATGGATTACCTCGACAAGTTCGTCGTGGTTTATCTAGATGATATCCTGGTATTTTCCAAGAACGAAGAGGAACATGCTGAACATCTTCGTCTTGTGCTGGAAAAACTACGAGAGCATCAACTGTATGCCAAGTTCTCCAAATGTGAATTCTGGCTACCCGAAGTAACCTATCTTGGGCATGTCATCTCTAAGGATGGTATTGCCGTCAACCCTGAACGAGTTCAGGCTATTCTCGATTGGACTCCTCCGAAGAATGTCAAGCAAGTCAGAAGTTTTCTCGGTCTCGCCAGCTATTGCCGTCGATTCGTCGAGAACTTCTCCAAGATCGCCAGGCCTTTGACTAACCCGTTGCATAAGGGCGTCAAGTTCCAATGGACAGACAAATGTCAGGAAAGCTTCTAGGCACTCAAAGACAATTTGACTTCTGCCCCAGTGCTAGCTCCACCTGATACTAAGAAGGACTTCGTCATTTACTGTGACGCTTCCCGTCAAGGATTAGTCTGTGTCCTAATGCAAGAGCGCAAAGTGATTGCCTATGCCTCTCGTCAATTGCGCCCTCACGAAGAGAATTACCTAGTTCACGACCTCGAGCCTGCTGCTGTCATCCATGCACTAAAGCAGTGGCAACATTACCTTCTCGGTAATCGTTGCGAGATCTTCACCGACCACCAAAGTCTGAAGTATCTGTTTACTCAGCCAGACCTGAACCTCCGTCAGCAGATATGGATGGAGATTGTCGCAGACTTTGACTTGGGTATTTCCTATACACCAGGAAAGGCTAATGTAATGGCTGATGCCTTGAGCCGCAAGTCTTATTGCAACCACCTCCAGGTTCATAAAGTTCAGCCGTCGCTTGTTGAAGAATTCAGAAAGCTGAACCTCCATATTGTTCCTCCGGGTGCACTCTCTCCCCCTCCTAAGGAGTTTCACAAGATGAACCTCCATGTTGTTCCCAAAGGTTCTCTCAATACGCTGGTTGCTAAACCAGATCCTGTGGACACCATCAAATGGATACAGAAATGTGACGATGAAGTGGAGAGGATTAAACGTTATCTCGTAGAAGGAAAGCCCTCATTATTCACTGTTGATGACGCTGGCACCTTGTTCTTCAAAGGTCGCCTAGTGGTTCCGAGTAAGAGGGAAAACCTGGATATGACTCAAAAAGTTATGGAAGAAGCTCATGATACGCCTCTATGTATCCATCCTGGTAGTACAAAGATGTACCAAGACATCCGGCAGAGATTCTGGTGGTCTAATATGAAGTAAGACATTGCTCGTTATGTTGCTGAGTGTGACGTTTGCCGTCGTATCAAAGCAGAACATCAAAGGCCTACTGGAACTCTGCAACCTATCTCTATTCCTGAATGGAAATGGGACCATGTCGAGATGGACTTCGCCACTGGATTTCCCAAATCACATAAAGGTAATGATGCTATTCTTGTCGTCATTGACCGACTTTCTAAAGTTGCACATTTTCTGGCGGTCAAAGAAACGATCACTGCTAGTCAGCTTGCAACTCTCTACATGTCCAGAATTGTTTCACTTCACGGTATTCCACCGGGTTATCGGCTCGCATCGTGGCAGCTTATTCACTTCAAGATTACGGGCAAGTTTCCAAGAAGCTATGGGAACTCATCCGTCATTCAAGATCGTGCATTCCATCCTCAATCGCAAGGGCAAGTTGAACGTGTCAACCAAGTTCTCGAAGACATGCTTGAGCTTGTGTTCTTTCCTTCGCAAGAAATGGGAGGAATCTCTCCCGTATCTTTGAGTTCTCTTATAATAATAGCTATCAAGCTAGTCCGAAGATGGCCCCTTTGAAGTGTTATATGGACGAAAGTGCCGAACCCCTCGAATCGGGTCAGAATCGGGAACGCCCACTCTTTGGTCCGGATATTATCCAACATGCCGAAGAACAAGTCCGCATTATTCGCGAGAATCTCAAGACTGCTCAGTCACGTCAAAAGAGTAATTATGACTGTCATCATAAAGACATGGTCTATCAACCTGGCGAAAAGGCTTACCTTCGAGTCACACCAATGAAGGGTGCACATCGCTTCGGGATCAAGGGAAAGCTAGCTCCCCGCTATATTGGTCCTTTCACTATTCTCGAGAGGCGTGGAAAAGTGGCATATCAACTGGAGCTTCCATCAAACCTTTCTCAGGTTCGCGATGTGTTCCACATGTCACAGCTCCGCCGTTGCTTCAAGGACCCAATCTGAGCAGTGGATCATGAAGTGCTCGAATTGCAACAGGACATCTCCTATAAAGAGCATCTGGTCCGCATTCTCGACCAAGCTGAACGCCGCACACGTCAGAAGGCGATCAAATTCCTCAAAGTCCAGTGGTCGCACCATTCTGAAGATGAAGCCACTTGGGAACGCGAGGATCGCCTACGTGATGAATACCCCGCACTGTTTCCTTCTACCTCCTAAATCTCAGGACGAGATTTTTTGTAGTGGAGGAGATTTGTAACGCCCGGATAATCATGCTACAGTAATCTCACGTTAATGGTGCCACATCACCTCTGTCACTGTAGTTAATCTCGGGTTAATTCGAAACCATTTCAGAATTCAAATTCAAATTAATGACAACAATAAAAGTTTTCAAAAGTTATAACAAAAATGTTCGGGCTGTGCCAAAAATGGCATAGGTAATTATAGTGCAGCAAACTCATATTTAGAAATTGCCTAAATGATTTAAAATGAATTAAAACAGAATAGAAAATAAATAAAAGAAAGAAAAATACAAAAACAGAAAACAAACTAACAAAAAAGAGAACCCAAAGAGGCCACCGCCCAACTGGCAGCCCAAACTGCCCGGCCAGCCACTCCCCACTCCCTTATCCGCCTCAGGCCCGAACCGCCACCGACACTCCCCACTCCTCCCCGAAAATATCTCCTCCCCCCTCTCCCCCGATTTGGATCGGGATCGAGGAGGAGGCCACCGACGCCGTCACCCATCGCCACCAGGAGACCACGCAGCCTCACCGGAGCCCCTCCCCACCGGACTGCTTCGACGTCGGACGTCGTCCCCGGCATCCACCCCGAGCCCCGCTGCCCTAGTCCCTACGACCCCTCGGTGAGGAACCTTGGAAGTCCTCCCCCTCTCTATGCTCGATGTACGGCGCCGTCCTCGACCGCGTCGGCCGCGCCCGCTCTGCCGCTAGGGCCGCGCCCCCTGCTCCTAGTTGCCGCTGCTCAAGCTGCCGCAGCTGGCACAGCGCTTGCGCTTGGCGTGGCCACCCCCTACTCGCGCCCAGCGCGCTCAACGCCGTGCCGCCCGATCTGCCGCTGCCCATGCGCGCGCGTACCTCCTTCGCCGTGCACGTCGTTCCCTAGAACGCCAACGCACGCGCTCAGCGCGTTGGACCCGCGCCCCGCACGCGCCCGCCTCTTCCTCCGCCCAACTGCCGCTGCTGCATCGTCTCCGGCCGCCCCGCGCGCCATACCCCCTCGCCGGAGCTTCCTTGCAGCCTCGCCCGCTTGCTTGCTGGCGGCGGGCCGTCTGCCCGCTGGCGCCTCCGCTCACCTCCGTCGCTCCGCTGCGCCCGCTTCGCTTCTGCGCGGCCGCCTCTCGTCGCCCGCTCTTCCCGCTCCTCTGATGCTCGCTGCGACCTCCTGGCAACGCCGTCGATGCACTTCCGGCCGACTGCGGCAGCCCCGCCGTGGCCCGGAGCGCCCAGTCGGGTGCGCCCCAGCTGGCCGCACCCATTTGCCCGTACCCAACACCCGCTAGGCCCCTTCTGCCAATGGCAGGGGGCCCCACGGCCATAGAACAATTAAAAAAAGAAGAATAAAAAAGTAAAAATAAAATTTAATAATAATTAATTAATTAACTTAATTAATTAGTCTAGTTTAAATTAAACTCAGTTAATCCTGCTTAATTAAACCCTAATTAACATGTTAGTCTATGACAGGTGGGTCCCATTGGACCCACAGGCCGGGTTTGACTCTGGTCAACCTGGATTGACCTGCTCACGTCATGGTGATGCCATGCTGACATCACCTTTCACTGTTCTGGATAATGTTCGACTTAAATAATTAAATAAATTTTAAAAATGCATACAACTTTGATAAATCATAGAAAATAAACCGTAACTCGGATGCAAATACTTTGTACATGAAAATTGCTCAGAACGTCGAGACGAACCCGGATACGCAGCCTGTTCGTACGCCACACATCCCTAACCTATCGAACTCGCAACTTTCCCCCTCCGGCTCCTCTGCCCGAAAACGCGAAACACCGGGGATACTTTCCCGGATGTTTCCCCCCTTCACCGGTATCACCTCATACCGCGTTAGGGCACGCCTAGCATCATGCTTTGCTTTTTCATGCATCGTTATGCATCTGTTTGCATTGTATTTATTGTTTCTTCCCCCTCTTCTCTCGCTAGACACCGAGACCGACGCCGCTGCTACCCAGTACGACTACGGTGTTGACGACCCCTCTCTCTTGCCAGAGCAACCAGGAAAGCCCCCCCTTGATCACCAGATATCACCTATTCTTCTCTATACTCTTGCATTAGAGTAGTGTAGTATGTTACTACTTTTCGTTAATCCTATTCTGTTGCATAGCCTGTCTTTGCCACTACTGTTGTTACCTTACCTGCAATCCTACATGCTTAGTATAGGATGATAGTATTCCATCTGTGGCCCTACATTCTTGTCCGTCTGCTGTGCTATACTATCGGGCCGTGATCACTCGGGAGGTGATCACGAGTATATACTATATACATGATACATGTGGTGACTAAAGTCGGGTAGGCTCGTGGAGCACCCGCGAGTGATTCACGGATTGGGGGCTGGTCAGTGTCCGCGGTTACATCAATTAACACGCTTAACGAGATCTTGGTATTTGATCTGAGTCTGGCCATTTGGTCTATACGCACTAACCAACTACGTGGGAAAGATATGGGCACTTTCGGCGTCGTGGTATCACCGAAGCCTTCGTGGACGTCACCGATCGAAAGCAGCGCCCAGATTGGACCGCGTGAACGTGACTTCCTTTGTAATGGAGGTTGCTAGGTCTGCTTCCGGCCCACGCAACATGCGGTGTGCTAAGGCGATGGGCCTGCACTGCAGGCGCTTAGGTTTAGACCGGCATGCTGAACTCTCTGTTGGCCTAGGTGGGGCTGCGACGTGTTGATCTTCCGCGGCCGGGCATGTCCCATAAAAGTGTGTCCGGCCAAATGGGATCGAGCGTGCTGGGTTATGTGGTGCACCCCTGCAGGGAAGTTTATCTATTCGAATAGCCGTGATCTTCTGCAGAATGTGACGACTTGGAGTTGTACCTTGACCTTATGACAACTAGAACCAGATACTTAATAAAACACACCCTTCCAAGTGCCGATACAACCCGGTGATCGCTCTCTAACAGGCGATGAGGAGGAGGATCGCCGGTAGGATTATGCTATGCGATGCTACTTGGAGGACTTCAGTCTACTCTCTTCTACATGTCCAAGAAGACGGAGGCTGCTGAAGCGTAGTCTTCGACAGGATTAGCTATCCCCCTCTTATTCTGGCATTCTGCAGTTCGGTCCACCGATATGGCCCTTTACACATATACCCATGCATATGTAGTGTAGCTCCTTGCTTGCGAGTACTTTGGATGAGTACTCACGGTTGCTTTCTCCTTCTTTTCCCCCTATCCCTTCTACCTGGTTGTCGCAAGATGTTGGAGCCCAGGATCCAGAGGCCACCATCGACGATTTACTCCTACTACCGAGGTGCCTACTACTATGTGTTGCCCACGATGACGACTCAGAGTAGTTAGGAGGATCCTGTGCGGAGGCTGCGCCTCTTCGATCTATATCCCAGTTTGTGCTAGCCATCTTATGGCAACTTGTTTAACTTATGTATGTACTCAGATATTGTTGCTTCCGCTGACTCGTCTATGATCGAGAACTTGTATTTGAGCCCTCGAGGCCAGTGGCTTGTATTATGATGCTTGTATGACTTATTTATGTTTTAGAGTTGTGTTGTGATATCTTCCCGTGAGTCCCTGATCTTGATCGTACACGTTTGCATGCATGATTAGTGTACGATTGAATCGGGGGCGTCACATCTTCACTTCTCAAAGATGGCCTGAATCCCCTTGAACTTCTCCTTCAGCTTTTCATTTTCCATCATGAGCTCAGCATTCTGAAATTCTAACTGCCACTTCTCTTGAATATGCTTTTCCTTTCCCTTAAGCAGATCAGCAACCTGAAACTTCAACTCTAGCTTCTCTTGGGTGAGCTTCTCCTGACACTTTGTTAGCTCTGCATTCTTCAACTCCAAATTCATCCTAGCTTCAGTAAGCACTTGCTTCTCTTTCATTTTGTTCAACTTCAAGTTCGGAATGACTGTTGCTTGAGCTCTTATCAAGTTGACCAGCAACTCATACTTCTGACTAAGTTTCTGGGTCTCTGCATCTTTCTTTGCCATATCAGTTGCCATATGTGCCTTCATATCATCAATCAGTTCTTTTCTTACCTCCTGCTGATATGTAATGGCAGACTGCAGATGTCTGAAATCCACCACCCTATCCTCCTGGAAGTTCATAAGCTGATGCACATCTTGGACTAGCTTGTCATAGTTGGCCTCCAACTTGTTCTTCTCTTCTGTCAGATGGTGGATAGTGAAAGAACTTCCAAGATTGTCATTCACCCTAGCACTTTTGGCATCTTCAACCATTGCCCATAGCTTCAACAATGCATTCTACATTGTTGGGGCCACTGGTGATCAACCCATTCAACAAAACCACAATTGCTACCTGCCTGCAAAAACAACAACAACAACAACACCAACAGAGTTCATACAACAAGTAATTACACAAGATCACTGAAATTGCCAACAAGAATATCTAAATTTAACAAGAGGAGCAGCCACTTGAGTAGCTGATTGACTAGGTTAGTTACTCTAGTGTTCATATCAAGGAGTGTTCAACCATTTTTAAACATATGGCCAGTTAAAAAATGTTCACAGCAAGCAGAGTACTCCAGCGAGCAAAATATGCTCATGCTTGACCTAAATAAGCTACTCTAGTACCACTATGAACCAAAATTACTATGCCATTGTACTCCAGCAAACAAAATATACTCATGCTTGACCTAAATAAGCTACTCAAGTACCACTATGAACCAAAATTACTATGCCATTGTACTCCAGCAAAATATACTTGTAGCGACCCGACCCGAATGGATCAAGTCTCTGTGTTTTCGTGTCATCCCTGGATCGGTATGCTGACACACACAGTACTCGAAGGATTTATAACAGAGGTAAATCACATGTATAAAGTAGCGTAAATACTATTACCTCAATCCAAAACATAGCGGAAGCAACAAGGTTGTGGATTCCCATCAACACCAACGGCAAAGTTGAGTATAGGAAATCGTAACCCTAACGTATCACTTACTCGTCGTTGCGAAAAGTGCGCAACATGAAAAGTTGCAGCCCGAAACGGGTCAACACATGGAATATGCCGCAATGTAACACATAGAGAGTAATGAAAAAATTGGCTATACTACATGCATATATGGCTGGTGGAAAGCTCTATGGTTACAGTTTTTGCGAAAAGCCAATTTTTCCCTACTGCAAAGGAATAAGTTTAATTAACTATCATGGTGGTTGTTGAACATTGAGAATGGTTGACAGCATCCTCAATCCCAATTAAAAGTACTCATTAAACCCAAAAAAATTATATTAAGTAACGTGTGAGATCAACAGGATATCCAGGTACTAGATACTCAAAATTGTCCATAACCGGGGACACGGCTAATCATGATTAGTTTATACACTCTGCAGAGGTTTGCGCACTTTTCCCTACAAGACTCGATCGCCTCCGTTTGGTTTCTCGCACTACATGGTGTTTGAGAGACGGATGACCGAGACATAGTCTTTCGTAAGCGCTTAGCA
The DNA here is from genome assembly GCA_021605145.1 of Aegilops bicornis. Lineage (NCBI taxonomy): Eukaryota > Viridiplantae > Streptophyta > Magnoliopsida > Poales > Poaceae > Aegilops > Aegilops bicornis. Next base: position 332,908,407 of record CM038675.1, read on the forward strand.
CCTTACTTGTGGGTAGACCGTACCAACCTACAACCCCTATATCTGCTAGTCTACCCGTAAGAGTTCGCACAACTTACTCAGCTATGCTAGAGCCCATAATGGCTTGTGGCTGCACACGGAAGTTACTAGCATGAATGATCTTATGATCCCTTTGAGCCTGGGTGGCGGTCCGAAGAAAAACAGGCAAGTCCTGATGGAAACCAGGTGCCTCAATCCACCCAGATGTGTGTTTAAGTTGCCACCTTAAATAAACCATTAATTATCAACCTCACATCTGTCATGGATATTCACTCAACCAATCCACGTCTACTTGCATAGCATGGCATAATAAGCAAACGTAGAAGTAACTCCCTAGGTTTCATAAGTAAAACAGGTAATAGGTACTACCTCAATCTACTTCCCATCCCACAATTTAATTAGATCCTAATCATGCAAGTGTTTGAGGATTGATCTAATGCATAAAAACTGGGTAGTAGAAAAAGTATGATCAAGTGTTACTTGCCTGCAATGTTGATGAAGATGATTCGCACTCAAAACTCTTGATAGCTCTACTCGTCACACTCCTGTCAATCTATCGTAAGCAATCAATAGTAACCACACATAAGCAATCACTCAAAAGATAGGAAAGATCGAAGAAAATGATTCGGAAAACATCAAAACCAAGCAAATAACTCTTGCAACATAAAACAATTTCTAACAGTTCCAAAATTATGTGAATTTGGCCTTATCAGAAAGTTTAGGTCAAGAGCTTCGATTTGCAAAAAGAATCAACTGAATCGGAGTTATAAAACTCAAGTTACGATCAAACGAAGTTTGAATACAAATCTGATCTAATTCAAATTTTAAATTATCAAAAACATGTTTGAGTTGTATTACTGGATAGAGGGGATCGTAACGAAGAAGTGGGAGTTTGTTTCGTTGGATTCCGACTTACGAGTAAAAAGTTATGAGCGTTTGAAGATTAGGGACTAAAAAAATAACACTACGGATAGGTCCCTGACGGAAATTAAAAATAAAAAGAAAAATCTATCGAGCGAACGCTCGCTAAACAAAACCGGAAAGAAAAACTGGCGAGAAAACCGATCTAGGGTTTCGGAAAGAAAACCAAAACGAAAAACCGATCTAGAAAACTGAACGGAAACCGGAACGATTTATTTAAAAACCGAACCGAGGAAAAGAAAAGGTGGCCTTGGCTGGGCTAGTACCTCGAAGAAGTGAGGGGCTCATGGCGGCGGTGTTGGGCGGCGGCGGCGGTGGTGTAGGGCGGCGGCGGCAAGTGGCGGCGGCGGCGCTGTGGTGGTGCTGTGCTGCTGCTGCGGAGAGGAGAGGAGAGGAGAGGAGTTGATTTGATGTGTTGGAGGGGGGTGCTTGGGTATTTATATTGGGGAGGGGAGGGTTTTGCTTGGGGTAGGGGACAAGAAATAGACTAGGATTAGGAATCCTAGGAGTAAAAAACGGAATAACGAAACGGGATCAAATCCTACTAGGATTTGTAAAAGAATAGGAAACCGAGCGGCTTCCTTGCTCCACAGTGTCTTGTGCGATGATGGCCTTGGCCTCGGCCGGTGGCTGGTTTAGCGGCTTGGGCCTTTGGCCCAAGGCTATGGATCTTTTTTAAACAAACAGAGAGGAAAACAAAATGATAAAACAAAATAAAATGAAAATATTATATAGGCATATAATATATCAAAATTTTCAGAAAAAGATTTCCTACATGATGAACATTATTCTAGCATTAAATAAAATACACATAAATTTAAATAAAGCAAAGAGTGCTTCTGGTCCAATAAAATCCAACGAAAATCATTTTAAAAATACCAAAATGATTTCAAATTAATTTCTCTCCAATTTTCTGATGTAGGGAATCATGTTACCCTATTTTCCATATATTTTATTTTTGGAGAAAAATCATTTTAATAAAACTCAAATAACTCCAAATTGAAAATAAATTCAAATAAATTTTGAATTTAATTCTTTGAAACTCCCAACTCATATTTCATATAATTTGAAGAAGTCATTGTATCTTCGCTCGTGAAAATCATCGAGTTGCATAAAGTTTCAGAATTGGAAATGTTTTCCAAATGAAATTCAAATATTTTCAACACCCTTTGTCATTTAAATAAATGGAAGAAGTCATGTCATCTTCTCTCCGTGGTTTTGTGATGAAAAGAATTTGAATTCTCAAGATCATAAAAGCAAAATTGAAAGTTTGGGAAAGTCCTTTTATTCCCTCTCATTTAACTTTCAAAAGATATCGAATTCACTCACTTTCACCAATCAATCAAACAATCATTCAAAACTATCTATTTGTTTATAACATTCCAAATTTTAGAATTTTGGGATGTTACAAACCTACCACTTTAAAATGAATCTCGTCCTCGAGATTCGGAGAGGCTAGAAAGAAATAGGTTAGGGTTTGGGGGTCTTCTCAAAATCCATCGATCGTCTCCGGGGTCTCGGATGCTACCACCCTTAGAAGCATGGTTACGGTTCCATCAAAACTCATATACTCCATCCTTATTACTGACAGTGTCGGTCTTCTCATATCGTAAGGAAAATTCCTTCTCTGGGCTCTTCTGATAGTGGCATAACCTTTTCCTCAATTCCTTTGTCCTTTCCTCTTGGTAAGGTTATTCCGAGATTGGGTCTTCATAGCTGACGGGTCCGGCGCCAATTCTAAACAAATATCGGTATCTCCTGGTGGTCAACGATTTATGGTTTCTCCTGCAGAAAACGGGTCTGGGTTGAACCTCACCGTATGTCCTACGGTTGGCACAACTGCCGTGTACAAGGGAAAATGCTTATACCATTCTAAGGTTCAAACAAGGTTTTGACCTTCGTCTCGCAACTATAGGTAAGTCACTCAGATTTACCATCCCATATAGCAAAGCGAATAATAAGAGTAAGTCGGTATGGTGATCAATCCATCCCGCACCCAAATCATTACCTTGTACATGGTTTAGCGAATCTCGCATTCTAACACTCGGTCATCCTCACAAGCATTGCAGAATTTCTCTTGTCGATTTAACCAAGTTCGGAAAATCCATTTATTACGCAAGCCAAACAAACATCTATCGTTCCTTAACAACTCTCGTGTTTTATGTAAACTCCTATAGAATCGTCTGTCGATAAAATCGTAACTTCTTCCAGGGTTTTTCCTTCAGCAAGAGTGTGCTTGCTTCTTAGCAAGTCCTGGGGCCTGTGGGTTATGGCCCATCTCATCACTTAAAGTCCTTGAATTCATCATCGGGGCAACTGATCCTTATTCCAACCTTCAACTTCTAGTATTCTTAAATCCATTCAATTGTACTGTCTACCTTCCTTCTATTGGCACCAAACTAGACATGATTACTCAGACTCGTCATGGAATTTCCATTGATCCATATTTCCAACATCATTCCTCCTTTATAACCAATAGTAATTCATCTCTTCATCCTCGTGGGATGTCCCACATACCGAGATAAAACTTATACTTATGAAATCCATACTCCACTTCATGGAACATCATTATCCTTTCAATGGAAAAACGTCCTTACAGGGGAATATTGGCCATCTCTGCATGGCACTTCTTCAACTGGGAAAACGTGAAACACTTCATGAACTCCTAACAGTCCTTCGGGTGACTCCAACTTGTTAGCCAATTCTCCCATATGTTCCAAACTCGGTATGGTCCTATAAATCTCGGGGCTAACTTTCCCTTAACTCCAAATCATTTAACTCCTCGTAGAGGTGGCACACAAAGATATGCTCTATCTCCAATTTCATGGACTACCTCCTTGCGTTTTTGAGTATGCATAACTATTCTGCCTGGACTAAGCTACTTTCAGTCTATCTCGAATCAACTTAACATTCTCTTCCGAATCCTTGATCACATTTGGTCCAAACCACTGACGGTCTCCAACGTCATCCCACATTCTCTTGGGGTATCAAACATATCAAGACAAAACTCCTATTCCTTTTGTCTGAAATCCATTCAGTGGGTATGCTTATCTTTTCCAGGGTCAACGGTTCTTACAGTGGTACTACCACCCTTAAAATGTTCCAATATTCCATAGACCATATTTCTCATATCCTCGAAATTGGTCAACATCTTTCCTCATAGGGTAACTCATAAAATCCAAAAGCGGTACCAACACTGCTAACTTTATTGATTCTTAATTTATTACAATCATCTCGCTTTTCCATTACATGTCTCAACTTAACACCTCAATATAAAAGAAAAAGCTCTCACTTCTACTACTCCATTTCTTTTGTTACAACTTCAACTGTATATCATCAGTCTCCTTCTCCTTCGGACAATCTCTGGCAAAGTGCCCTGCTACATTACAACGGAAACATATTACTTCTAACGGGTTTCGAGGTTTCCTCATGATCACATAGCCTCTTTGGGTCCTCGGCTTCCATTTTGGGCAAGTGTTGATGTAGTGCCCTGACTCCTTGCATTTGTAACAGGTGACATGACTCAGATACTTCCTGTAATCCAATCTATTCCTCTTCCGGGACCTTTCTGTTCCAATCAGGGCTTCTATTTCCTGTGGGTCATACTCTACTTCCTCTGTCGGGAATTCTACTAGATCTCCATTCAGACAATCTTGGGAGATGTGTCCCTCTTCTCCACATGAATAGCATGACTTGGTGCGGGCTTTAATTTTGTTTCCTTTGTGTGTGTCCTCAACATCTTCCTTCATCACAGGTTCTTCTAACATCTCCATGAGGGCTCCTTTCATTTCTTCTTTCTTCTGCTGGATGGTTCTTTGTACCATGGGGTAAATGTGACACTAAGCAGGGTAGTGTATAGTCCCTTCACACAAGAAACAAGTGATCTGCCTAGTTGGGCATTCTTCAGCTGGGTGACTTCCTTCACAATTTGGGCATCCATCCTTGTGTTCGTTATGGGTGTGTCCTATTTCTCCACAGAGCTTGTACGCACAAGGTTTCTTCATATCCTTTCCATAAGGCTTCAACTTCGGGTCACAAACCGAGACTTTAGCAAAGTCAACTTAAATTCTTCCCAAGTGGTTACTCTTTGCAATCCATTGATGGTTTGGTACATCCTCCACCAAATAGCAGCACCTCTTTCAAAGCAATCAAGAGCATCTTTGGGCCATATCCTTTCTGACTATAGGGTTGTTCTTCATGTGATTCTCCATGTTCTGAATCCATCGGTCCGTCTTTAATTGACTCATCGGTCCCGAAAATACGAGCTCATCTCCATTCATCCTCTAATGGGTCCATGGGTTTGGGGTGGGATAAGAGAGATCGAGAGGGATGCACACAATACAAACAAAAGTTTTGAAAAGACAGATTTTTTTGTGGCTGTCGGAAAAACATCAAACAAATGACAGCTCACAATCGTCGCATCTAACGCACGTATGTAACAGGGGTTAGGTCTTCTAAGGTTCAATAAATCTCAAAGTCATCACACTCTTCCAATCTTGATCATGTCTCCGATGGCTTCTTCCGATCATGCTTGTCCTGCTCAAGTTCTTTTGCCAGATCATCTCTGTTGACGCGAAGTCTCTCGCGACGTCCTGTAATATTTCTGGAGTTGCATTCCAAACTTCTGGTTTCAACTTCCTTGACATGAACCATGGTCCTTCTATCCTTCAACTCCAGACGAATCTCCGGTATCTCGAGGTTTTGCTCCTCCAGCTTGGCTACTTTCAACTTCTGGTTCCGAGTGCTTCACGAATTTGCCTCCTTGTCAAATATAGCTTCCTGCAAATCCACCTTAAACTTCTTCATGTAATACTCCAGATCCTGGTCTTACTCCAATACACCTTAATCTCGGGTATTGATTACTTCCATAATCTCTCAATTCCATAAGCGTAATCTTCCTAGGTCATAAAAATCTGGGAATTCTTCAGATCCTTCAAAATCTCCTAGTCTTCGGAGTCTTCAACAGTTGTAGTTTCCATTTACACGGTAAAATCCTCTTCATTCCAAATGGTCTTAGTTGTCCGATATCTTGTCTCCTTGGAGTGGTCTCATCACCAAATCTTCGAGTGGTCAAAAGGAAAAGGGGTATGTTCTCACTAAAAGGAATATTTGAATAAGCTCAAGAGAAGAGAGGTAAAAGATCTTTTGAAAAAGAAAGTTGTAGAGAAAAATCTTTCCTATGGGCTTGCCATTTTCTAGAGTCACGTCCTACAAATCAACATGTGCTCGATACCATCTTGTAGCGACCCGACCGAATGGATCAAGTCTCGTGTTTTCGTGTCATCCTCGGATCGGTATGTCGACACATACAAGACTCGAAGGATTTATAACAGAGGTAAATCACATGTATAAAGTAGCGTAAATACTATTACCTCAATCCAAAACATAAGCGGAAGCTTAACAAGGTTGTGGATTCCCATCAACAGCAACGACAAAGTTGAGTATAGGAAATCGTAACCCTAATGTATCACTTACTGTAAATGCGAAAAAGTCGCAACATGAAAAGTTGCAGCCCAAAACGGTCAAGACATGGAATATCTTTGGCAATGTAACACATAGAGAGTAATGAAAAATTGGCTATACTACATGCATATATGGCTGGTGGAAAGCTCTATGGTTACAGCTTTTTGCGAAAAGCCAATTTTTCCCTATCGCAAAGGAATAAATTTAATTAACTATCATGGTGGTTGTTGAACATTGAGAATGGTTGACAGCATCTTCAATCCCAATTAAAAGTACTCATTAAACCCAAACAAATTATATTAAGTAACGTGATGAGATCAACAAGATATCCAGGTACTAGATACTCAAAATTGTCCATAACCGGGGACACGGCTAATCATGATTAGTTTATACACTCTGCAGAGGTTTGCGACTTTTCCCCACAAGACTCGATCGCCACGTTTGGTTCTCGCACTACATGGTGTTTGAGAGACGGATGACCGAGACATAGTCTTTCAGAACCGCTAGCACCTTACTTGTGGGTAGACCGTACCAACCTACAACCCCTACATCTGCTAGTCTACCCGTAAGAGTTCGCACAACTTACTCGGCTATGCCAGAGCCCATAATGGCTTGTGGCTGCACACGGAAGTTACTAGCTTGAATGATCTTATGATCCCTTTGAGCACAGGTGGCGGTCCGAAGAAAAACAGGCAAGTCCTGATGGAAACCAGGTGCCTCAATCCACCCAGATGTGTGTTTAAGTTGCCACCTTAAATAAACCATTAATTATCAACCTCACATCTGTCATGAATATTCACTCAACCAATCCACGTCTACTTGCATAGCATGGCATAATAAGCAAACGTAGAAGTAACTCCCTAGGTTTCATAAGTAAAACATGTAATAGGTACTACCTCAATCTACTTCCCATCCCACAATTTAATTAGATCCTAATCATGCAAGTGTTTGAGGATTGATCTAATGCATAAAAATTGGGTAGTAGAAAAAGTATGATCAAGTGTTACTTGCCTGCAATGTTGATGAAGATGATTCGCACTCAAAACTCTTGATAGCTCTACTCGTCACACTCCTGTCAATCTATCGTAAGCAATCAATAGTAACCACACATAAGCAATCACTCAAAAGATAGGAAAGATCGAAGAAAACGATTCGGAAAACATCAAAACCAAGCAAATAACTCTTGCAACATAAAACAATTTCTAACAGTTCCAAAATTATGTGAATTTGGCCTTATCAGAAAGTTTAGGTCAAGAGCTCGATTTGCAAAAAGAATCAATCGAATCGGAGTTATAAAACTCAAGTTACGATCAAACGAAGTTTGAATACAAATCTGATCTAATTCAAATTTTAATTTATCAAAAACATGTTTGAGTTGTATTCTTTGGATAGAGGGGATCAGAACGAAGAAGTGGGCGTTGGTTTCGTTGGATTCCGACTTACGAGTAAAAAGTTATGAGCGTTTGAAGATTAGGGACTAAAAATAACACTACGGATAGGTCCTCGACGGAAATTAAAAATAAAAGAAAAATCTATCGGTTTAACGCCGCTAAACAAAACCGGAAAGAAAAGCGGCAAGAAAACCGATCTAGGGTTTCGGAAAGAAAACCAAACGAAAAACCGATCTAGAAAACTGAACGAAAACCTAACGATTTATTTAAAAAACCGAACCGAGGAAAAGAAAAGGTGACCTTGGGCTAGTACCTCGAAGAAGTGAGGGGCTCGGCGGCGGTGTAGAAGCGGCGGCGGTGGTGTAGGCGGCGGCCAATGGCGGCAAGTGGCGGCTGTGTGGTGGTCTTCTTATTTCTGCTGGAGAGGAGAGGAGAGGAGAGGAGTTGATTTGATGTGTTGGAGGGGGTGCTTGGGTATTTATATTGGGGAGGGAGGGTTTTGCTTGTGGTAGGGGACAAGAAATAGACTAGGATTAGGAATCCTAGGAGTAAAAAACGGAATAACGAAACGGGATCAAATCCTACTAGGATTTGTAAAAGAATAGGAAACCGAGCGGCTTCCTTGCTCCCTGGTGCGCGCGCGCGATGGCCTTGGCCTCGGCCGGCTGGCTGGTTTGGCGGCTTGGGCCTTTGGCCCAAGGCACTGCGGATCTTTTTTTTTAAACAAACAGAGAGGAAAACAAAATGATAAAACAAAATAAAATGAAAATATTATATAGGCATATAATATATCAAAATTTTCAGAAAAAGATTTCCTACATGATGAACATTATTCTAGCATTAAATAAAATACACACAAATTTAAATAAAGCAAAGAGTGCTTCTGGTCCAATAAAATCTAACGAAAATCATTTTAAAAATACCAAAATGATTTCAAATTAATTTCTCTCCAATTTTCTGATGTAGGGAATCATGTTACCCTATTTTCCATATATTTTATTTTTGGAGAAAAATAATTTTAATAAAACTCAAATAACTCCAAATTGAAAATAAATTCAAAGAAACTTTGAATTTAATTCTTTGAAACTGCCAACTCATATTTCATATAATTTGAAGAAGTCATTTTATGTTCGCTCGTGAAAATCATCGAGTTGCATAAAGTTTCAGAATTGGAAATGTTTTCCAAATGAAATTCAAATATTTTCAACACCCTTTGTCATTTAAATAAATGGAAGAAGTCATGTCATCTTCTCTCCAGGGTTTTGTGATGAAAAGAATTTGAATTCCCGAAGATCATAAAAGCAAAATGAAAGTTTGGGAAAGTCCTTTTATTCCCTCTCATTTAACTTTCAAAAAGATTTCGAATTCACTCACTTTCAGTCAATCAATCAAACAATCATTCAAAACTATCTATTTGTTTATAACATTCCAAAATTTAGAATTTTGGGATGTTACAATACTCATGCTTGACCTAAATAAGCTACTCTACTACCACTATGAACCAAAATGTTCACAGCAAGCAGAGTTCAATATGGCACTAACAAACTAAGAAAAAAAATCACTATGCCTACAATCCATACCGGCTGTGCACATGCTAAAAACCTCATGCCTGTGTCTGTTCTTTCAAAGGCAACAAGCCTCTCAGATGCCATGCCATGCTTCTCACATGGGGATATCACATCCAGCTCAAGCCCCTTGTAATCTGGATCTTCAAGGCTGAAAGGAACCTGCAGAAGCTCGCACAAAGACAATAGCCAAATCAAAACCTACCTAAATCAACCAAATCAAGAAATCCCAAATCTGAAACCCTAACCCTAAACTCATTGTACCGACCTGGTTGAGCCCGTCGACGGAGGAGGAAGACCGCATGTACGGGAGGCTAGATCGGTCGTCATTGCTTCGTCCTCCAAAACCATGGCGTCGGTGAAGGCGGTGCGGCTTGGCAGTCGGGACGCGGGCGGCGGCGACGGAGGGAATGAGTCGAGGAGGAGGAGGGGAGGAGAATGGTGCGGTGGGGGCGAAACGGTGCGACCGGACCGGGTTGGAGAGCGGCTTGTCCTAGTCAAAGACGTGAGACATCGCCACCGATTGGCGGCGTGGCACCTGACGGGTGGGCCCGAGCTGTCGGATACAACGTCAATACGTATAAATCAACGTTTTAGCCTTTTTTTGTAAAAACCTAGACCAATGTTGGTACTGACACGCAAAAATGAGCAATCGTGATACCAATCTACATATGATGCCCCAATTATGGTACTTCTGTGCAATTAACTCGGACACCTGCATCCTTCATACGTCATGCGTGCCCATTTATATGCACATATATGCCACCCAAGATGAGCTTGTGCCGGTTTGGTACGGACAAATGGCTCCTTTTGCTAAGTTGTTGTTTTTTTTTCTCTTTTCAGACTAGATTCGAGACTGGAACGCGAATCAGCTAGCAAAATGGTGCTGTACTGCTCTATCAGTTGACCGCACCAGCGTGAAGGACGATTACGTGCACTCAACAGCGTACGTGATCCTGTTCAAGTCCCGCAAAACGTATGTATATTCCTCAATCTGCTTTTGGAGGGGAAACAATCATATTGCTCATTTGTCAACACAGGATATGTATCTTCTATCCTAAGAAAAACCATGCATGATCACCTGCACAGGTCGGTGCGGCGGCATCAACAGTTTGGCGCAGCCACAGAAAAAAAGGATCAGCTAGCTGATGTCCTCATTAAGGCTCAGGGTGCCTGCCGAGTGCCGACCCAATAAAAGAATCGCGGGCGGCACCAACAAGACTATCCTGTGGACGATATGATGTGTCGAGCTTCCTGAGCAGGATTTGATCGGCACGCAGGCATGGAGCTTCGGTGTCCATGGCAGTGGTTGCTGGCTGGAATTACTACTTGTGATATTCTATGCGATCCATTGTCCATGCTGTCATTCTTCCACCGCAGTATCTTCCACTGCGACCCGGTGTCATGAGCTTTTCTCTATGATAGTATAAGCAACCAGAGACTATATGCATGTTCACTGCTCTCGAGAATTCCGTTTCAAGAAAAGAAAAAACTGTTCTCGAGAATGACTGGACCAAGGCAGCATACGAGCTTCCGGCCATTCAAACGACCATGGTATGCAACTTTTATTTTATTCTTTTTTCAGAAATAAGGCACTTGCTCGGCTTTAGCGAGCTGAGGCGCTTAAAGCGTCAAAACAAAGTTTGATAACACAAAAAACAAAAGGTTCAATACAGACCGAAAGGGCCATGGCGCACAGGCCAACGAAAAATGATATAAAACGAGATTGAAGACGCAAGATGATCATCTGAGCTTGATCACCCTCCATGATGGCTGCTTTCCTCCTGAGAGCCTTTGCCCATTCCCTTAGTTTGCCGCATAGCGTCTCAATAGCGAATGCTTCCGCGGTTTTGCTCAGTGGTTTCCACAGTTATAAGTATATAGTCATTTCATACAATGCATCAACTTGGTGTTCAATAAAAATGCCTTCAATAAGAGCTTAATATGCCATCAAACCCACGATAAGAACGTGAAAATCAACCAGTCCACTTTGCGTGAAAGTCCGGTTAGCCTCCCACTTAGGATGTGGAATGCTGCAAAAGAAGCAGGTGCTCGTTGCACCAAGTAGCGACACAGACACATCTCAAAGGAATTGTGCCGGAATGCATTTGAAAAAAGGACGCCAATATCCAGGGGGCAGCCCCCACACGGGCTGTGTGGATGAACAGTAGAATTGCGCCCACATGTGGGCGTAGCTACTTCGTGCCACACGCCCAACAAGTACTACTCATCCCCACCCCCACGCGTGTGGTACGAAGCAAATATGCCCACACGTCCTGACACACCTACATTAGGTACCCGCGGGATGACTATTTAGTTGCGATCCGGAATGGCGGATGTAGTTATCTGGGATGGCAAATATGGTTGTAAAAGCATGACAACTCTCTCTGTTTTGGTTAACTATAGTTGCCATATCTAATTTATGGTAGTTGCGCGTTTAATCAAACCATAGTTGTCGTGTGTGATTACTACTTGCCACATATGGTCAAACAATAGTTGCCATATGTGTTTACCTAGTTGCCACGTGTGGTTAATCGCAGTTGCCGTATATGTTTATCTGATTGTCACGTAGGCGCAACTACAGTTGCCGTCTAGCAAATGAATCATAGTTGCCATTTTTGTTTGCCTAGTTGCCATGTACACGCAACTACAATTGCCATCCAACAACGTACGACAGTTGTGTGGGCGAATAGCAGTTCGCCCACACGCGCGTGGACTAGGTGGTGACTGTGTGGGCAGAAACTAGTTCGCCCACACAGTGCAGCTGGCAACCGCATGCTGTTGGGCGTGTGGGCGACCTCTCCAACGCCCACACACCGGCCTTGTCCTACGTGGCACGTGAAAACTGCCTTGGTGTGTCAAGATTCGTGCAAAACTTAACTGGACGATGATCCAGGCGTGTGGACGAGTTGCAATGTTGTCACACGTGTGAGCGTGTTTTCGTTGAAAAAAAGGATTTGCATCTTCGTCAGTTCCGCAAAGCGGAAACAGGCCGTCTCCTCATCCATGGCGCTTCTGAACTTTCATACCCGAAGGCAGACTATCTCCCACAAAGCTGCCATAGGAAAATTTTGATGTGCTCAGTGCCATGGTGTGCAACTGCTTTAAACATTTTGGCCCTGACGTCAATCCAAATTCCTTAGCAAGTTTTGGCATCAGATCGAGCCTGGAAGGCATATGATTTTGTACTACTGTACTTTTTTGGGGCCAGATTCCCTCCCATTGTTGATTTTGCTATTTTACAGCTGAATGTTTTGCAATTCGTCATCATTCAAATTGTTGTCCGTCCGTTTTTGCGTGGAGATTCGCGCTGGTTTTGTGTTTTCTGTCCGGGTTTATTTCCGGGTCCGTTTTTTTACCGGGCGCGGTTTTCTGTCCGCCCGTTATCGCTGGCCCAGCTCTGTTCGGTTTTTGTCTCGTTTGAATTTGGGGGAGTGTCTTTTCCCCTTTCCCCATTCTGGACGCTCTGTTTTGATAAGCTCAAGGGCGAGCTCGAGCGGCGCAGCACAGCAGGCGATTCTCCCCGTCCATGGCGATTCTCGCCGCTCGATTTTGATTTCTGTTCCCTTTCTATTCGATCCCCGGTGTCGCGGTTGGTTGTTCCTCTCTCCCGCTCTCTTCCGCTCTCTGCCCGTGTGCTTTTTGCTTGTGTCTGGTTCTAGATCTAGGTGAGTTCATGTCGTTCCTGTCGTCGTGCCCCTGTCGTCTCGCGCACTGTTGTAGTTGTAGACGCATGATGTTGTTGACTCCCTGCTGGAGGTGGAGATGCCTGATTTGTCTGTGCCGTGCTTGTAGTTGTAGATGCATGATTTTGTTGACTCCCTGCCGGAGTTGGAGATGCGTGATTTGTATGTCTTCCCGAGCACCTGTTTTGTAGTTGGAGATGCATAATAGATGCATGATTTTATGGTTGACCCCCTGCTGAAGGTGGAGGTGCGTGATTTGTGCGCCTCCCGCGCCGCTGATATAGTTACAGATGCGGTGGTTGTTTTCATGTCTCCTGTCCACGGGTTGTTGTAGTTTGGAGGATTGTGTAGATGTGACCCCCTGTAGGTGCGCGATTCCACGGATTTTTGTGTTCTGGTCTATTATGTCCTGATGATTGCTGCTGTATGCATCTGTGTAGCTTGCTTTTGTGCCTATACAGAGTTAGGTTTTTCTTATGCTGATGTGTAATTGACCTCAGATGTTTTGTATGATGTTTTGAGTTCAAGCAGGCATGTATTTTTGAGTTTAATTTCAGTGTAATTTGTGCCAACACATTCAGTGTAATTTTCTGAAGGAAGTTGGGGGATTTATGTACATGCCCCCCTTCATGTATAGCACTTTACAGTGTATTCTAGCCAATTTTTACAGTGTAATCCTAGCGTAATTTGTACCAAGTTTACAGTGTAATTTGTCCTGCATTTACAGTGTAATGTACCCAATGTTTATAGTGTAATTTGTCCCAAATTTACAGTGTAATTTGTTCTGCACTTACAGTGTAATTTGTTCATCAAGGAATTCATCGTCTCCATCTTGTCCAAGTGAGTCTTCTTGTTCTTTTCTTTCTCCTTCATTGCTATCACCCGCGCTTGAGTTTGTTTTAGCTGCTGCTTTACTGGGGTCAACATCTTGAGGGTCCTGCAACTTTTAGGGATTTGTTTTCAGTTACTTTCTTCTGAAAATGTTCTGCCCTTCATTTATGTTCATTGTTTTGTATTTTCTGAATTTTTGTGGTGTGTACCTGTTGCAGATTCATGTTATAGAACAGGTTTGTGTCCCAGGGATTGGATTCTCCTCCCCCATCTTCGCTTGCTGGTATTTCCTGATGCAATTCTGCCTCCAGTGTCTACAAAGTAAGTTTATTGATTGTTAGTGTGTTTTCCTTCGGCATTTTCTTGTAATAGTTGCTCTGCTGTTGGTTTGCTTACTTTGTCATCTCTGGTTGTGATGAGGCTGTCAGCTGATTTGCGCCTGGAGTTTTCAGAGACAGTTTCGGTAATGTTCAGAGATACCTCTCCTGAATCCTGAATGTACCTGCAAGGTTCATCACAAGTTCTTTTTTTAGACATCTCCTGAATGTACCTAGTATTTTTTTTTGGGATTTTTACCTTGTATATAATGTCGGGGTGAAGGAGCGCAGTGAAAGAAAATGTTTCCTGAATCATAATATTTTTAGCTTTTTACCCTTTTATGTATTTTAAACATATTCCCAAAGTTCTAGCAATTGCATCGCACATTTAGTATGAGTTCTTCCTGTGATAATCTTAGTAGATCCTTTTCAGTTACTACGCTCATCACGCTCCTCTCCTATGACATTTGGAAAGTAGAATGTTAGTGTTAACATAATCATGAGAGCAAAACGCGTTTAGTAATAGATGAAAGTTTTTTTGAAATGCTTCTTTCTATTGGGAGAGGGGCAGGAGATAGTCCTGTATTTTTAGGGGTTTTGCACTGCAATTTACTAGGTAACCACAGTGTAAAAACCCTTTAGTTTTGCACTGGATTTTTACATGTTTAATTTCACAGTGGAATTTCTAGGGGTTTTACAGTGGAAAATTTCCAGGTAGGTACAGTGTAATTTTCATTTTTTAAAATGTAAGTTTGCATTTACAGTTTAATTTACTATGTGATTTACACTGTAAGTACATCATTTGTCTTCGCCGCATTTTTTACTCTGTAAAGTGTTCTTTCAATGTAATTACACCATTTTCTTTACTCTGGAATTTATGGGAAATCTACACTTGAAATTTCTAGGTACAAGACTAGTTACACGGGGATTTACACTGTAATTTTCTAGGATTTTACACTAGATTTACATGGGGAATTTTTATTATGTCTATGATGTACACTGGAACTACATCTTTTGTCTACATGCTTACACTGGAATTTATGGGGATTTTACAGTGTATACTTTTCAATGTAATTCCATCATTTCTTTACTTTGGAATTTATGGGAATTTTACACTGGAATTTTCTAGGTGCAAGACTAGTTTACATGGGGATTTACACGCTAATTTTCTGGGATTTACATTGGAATTTTGACTAGTTTACATGGGGATTTACACTGTAATTTTCTGGGATTTTACACTGGAATTTTTGACTAGTTCACATGGGGATTTACACTGTAATTTTCTGGGATTTTACACTGGAAGTTTTGACGAGTTCACATGGGGATTACACTGGAAATTTTACACTGTAATTTTCTGGGTTTTACACTGGAAATTGACTGGGTTTACACGGGGATTTACACTGTAAAATTCTAGGATTTACACTGGAAATTAACTAGTTTACATGGGGATTTACACTGTAATTTCTAGGACTTACACTGGAAATTGACACTGTAATTTCTGATGTTCATCTTTTCTGATGTCTATGATTTACACTGTAGTTATTTGTGTACTTACAATGTAATTGCATCGTTTGTCTACATGCTTACACTGGAATTTATGGGGAATTTACAGTGTAAACTGTTAGGAAAGACTAGTTACATAGGGGGTTTACACTGTAATTTTCTGGTTTTTTACACTATGGATTTTTCTGGGATGTTTTCTGATGTTGATCTATCTGTTTTGTACATGCAGGAAACTCCTTCAGTTTTTGTTCTTGCAAGAGGTGAAGAGAGATGATGGATGAGGGAGTTGGTGTTTCAGACTGTTTTTGCTGTGTGGTCCCTGAATCAGGAGGGGGGTTTGTTTGTCCAGGACGAACCGGGTGGGATGTTTACCCGACCCGTTTAGTGATTTTACTGCTAATAAAGGTGTACTGTGTTGATTGGTCAGGAAATTTGACTGTTTTCGAATTGAAAAACAGTCAAATGTCAAATAGACAGTCTTTTTTACGGGGATCGTTGATTTTCTCAATCTTTTTTTGCCAATGCTTGGAGCAAAATTATTTGAAATGATGTCTGAGGACCAAATTTTGGCATGATAAAATTGTGGCAGATACGGTGAGGACAAATTTGGCATCAAATCGATCATGCATGTAAATAGAAAACCAGGTTTTTTTAGGAAAAAAATCAGGTGATCGGATCCTGGGTTTACCAAAAACCAGGCCTATCAATTATGGGCCGGGCGACTTCCCCCATTGGGCCTGCTTTATCCGAGCTGTCCTCCACGTGACGACCCAACAAGACTCCCGTGCGTCCTTCGTGCCCACGCATCGCATCGTGATCTGCTTCCAGACGAGTCCCCCCCTCTTCGCCTCCTCCATCTCCTCCGCTGTCCCACTGTCCTCCCGTGATTCTCCGCGTCCCGCCGCTCCTAGAGGCTAGAGCCCCCGGCGCCACCGCCGCTCGCTCCCCTCGCCCTCCGCGCGGCGCTCACGGCGATGGATGAGTGGGTTCGCCAGGCCGAGGCGTGGGCGGGCCAGACCGAGCGCTGGATCCGCCAGCAGCCCCCGGAGCAGATTTACGTCGCCGTCGCCGTGATTGCTGTCACAATTCTGGTGCTCCTCGCAGGTGATTTGCCGAGCCTAAGCTTCTTCTCGCAGTGTGTCCTTGCTACCGACTGTTCGCGCAGTGGTCAAGAGCGAGTGCGGAATGCGGTCCCTGAAAAACTAGGCAGATAGATGCGGTAATTTGGCAGCTTAAGAGCTGTCTCGGGAGCAGGTCCGCTTTGCCTGAAGGCGTCAGGCTTGTTTGTATTTGTGCGTTCCATGTGCGCCTCTAGTTTCTGACTGATACAAACTTGCTGTGGATAGCTGAGCAGTTGTGTCGTTAGCGGCAGTGTAATGTCACTACGTTCAAATATGATTAAGTCGTAATTGAGTCCATGCCTCGGATCAAACTGAGAGCTGGTGCATAGTTTGTGTAATTTAGCTTGAATGGGGCAGCAGGTCGCAGTTTCCTATTCAATTGTACTGGATAAAAGACATAATCTACAGTATGGATGTAGTATACTGTCTGTACATGCTGTGATGCATTGGTATGTTTGGATTTGTACACATCCTTAGTTCTTTTTTATACTGTTGACTCAGAACGGAAGCAGAGACGTTGAATTTGTCAGCTGATTTACACTGTATACTTTGCAGTGGGTCATAAGGTGTAGATTTTATCTGTATTTAACATTTGCAAGTGCAGGCTGTAAAATCTTAATACTGCAAGATGTTGGAAATTATGAGTTCTTAAACATCAATGCTTCTGGCAGAGTGATAATAACATGATAATATGTGTCGTGTTAATCTCAAGATAATTTATTCTCAGAGTGCAACATTTGAACTTATTACCTTAGTTTATGTAATGGTACAGTAATATTTCTGTTTTTGTGTTGCTGTACTTAGTAATATTTCTATTTTTGTGATTATAATTTCACTGGTGCTATATATGTGCAGCAATTGATGAGCAGTATATGTCTGATTTTTCTAACAGCTTCTTGTCTGAAATCATCGAAATCAAACACCATTGTGCTATCCGGGCTAAGTGGAAGTGGTAAAACTATTCTTTTCTACCAGGTAATTGTCTACTATGGCAAGTTCCTGTCCCCCTTGGGTATCACAGTTACTCACATTCTAGTGGATTGACTCAAAACCATAGAATGTGGCCAGAGTAACGACATTGCATATCTAGGTTTTCTAATTTGATTGCTAGTTTTCTGTCTCTCTTAATTGCCAAGTTTTAGTTAGGGATTAGGCTATAATATTTGTTTGCAATATGCCCTTGTTCATGCAGACTAGAAAATGACTATCTTAGCTTAACTTCTACTGTGATTGCTATGGTCTTATGACTTATCTGTTGTTTCTCTTGCTTAGTTGCCTTGATTTTATTTTCTGAACTCTTATACAATTTGTAGCATTGCATGCCTGCTTGGAATTATTTTGATTAACCGAGACATTTTATTTTATTTACTTTTCTCCATTTGGTTTTACTTATATTACCCTTGAAGCAATTTAACGGTGGTCTATACCATCATTCTTTGGGTGCTAATTTGGCCTTTCTCTTCCTGTTAGCTTCGCGATGGATCGTCTCATCAAGGAACTGTGACATCGATGGATCCTAACAATGATATGTTTGTGCTAAATTCAGAGCTTGAAAGGGTTAGGCTGTTTTCTTGGGGATGAATCTTTGATACATCTTGTTATATATCTAAATCAAAGGATGACATTCTTTATACAGAAATATTCATTTGCTGACTGCAATAATAGTTACTTGACTTTGCTTTTGCTCACTCTGCAGAAAGGCAAAGTAAAACCTGTCCATGTTGTTGATGTTCCTGGTCATGCAAGACTGAAACCCAAGCTGGATGAATTCCTGCCTCGGGCAGCTGGAGTTGTTTTTGTTGTTGATGCTCAGGATTTCTTGTCTAGCATGCAAGCTGCTGCAGAGTAATTTTGCTGACTTTATATCCGTTCTCAGGAAAATTTATGGTTTCTACTCCTGTTGACCCCATCACATGATGGATCAAAACTAAGAGGGTGCTTTGGAGCTTAGTTCATGTTCAAACATGCAAAAATAGTATGATCTGGTGCAGTTAGTAACTTGATAATATTCTTACAGTTATCTCGTATCACAGGTACTTATATGACATTTTGACGAAGGCTACTGTGGTGAAGAAAAGGGTTCCTGTTCTTATATTCTGCAATAAAACAGACAAAGTTACCGCTCACTCGAAGGAGTTCATCAAGAAGCAGCTGGAAAAAGAAGTGTATGTTTTATTTTTCACATAACATATTGGCATAGTTAGAAACTTAGAATAATAATGCATTAACTTGGGCTGGAATCTACAGTAAGTTATGTGAGCCCATGGATTTTGCCTCTATTTACTGCATCTTGATGTATCCTATTTTTTTTTTCAATTATGCTAGAAAAAAATGTTTACGTACTTATATTGTTGTACGTTCTGTTCTTAACGAACTGACACTGAAATACCTGAGGCGACTCCATAAACTCATAAACTTAAATCATCTAATAAGGGAGGATGCCCCAACCACTTGGATAGGCTAGGTTAAAGCGATTCTAAAATTGTACAAGCCCCAACGATGATTATTTTCGTTTTGCAGGAACAAGCTTCGGGAATCGAGGAATGCCATATCATCTGCTGACATCACTGATGAAGTCGAGCTTGGTGTCCCTGGAGAGGCATTCAACTTCAGTCAATGCCAGAACAAGGTGACAGTTGCTGAAGGCGCTGGTCTCACCGGCAATGTTTCAGCAGTCGAGCAATTCATCCGCGAGCACGTCAGGGCTTAGATTTGTCTCATCCTTTCAGAGTAGTGCTTATGTGTCTGCAGAATTGCTGTCTGAGTTTGCGACTAGTTTTACCTGCTGAAAGAAGGGCTACCATGGGTGTTCTGACTCTGTAGATGTGTAACGATTTGCACTGCTAGCTCCTGACTGACGTTGACTCACATGATCGTGGTTTTCACATGAATATTTCACAAGTTTCAGAGGAAACTGCCATGTTCCGAAAGGGGCATAAATGATTTCAAAACTATTGGTTATTCTGTCTGATATCATGTTCGTTGTTGTTGCTTTGCCGCTAACCATTCTATCTAGATTTCAAAATGGAAGTTTGTTTAGCCTGAGGGCTCTCAATTTTCTTTACACGATGTTAAGACAACTCGGAGCATCACATCACATCACATCAAAAGTATAATCAGGTAATTTCATTACATTGACTGAAAGTATAATCAAGTATAATTGTAGTTGTTGATAGTTTTTTCAATAAATTTCGTCAAACTTTGCATTGTTTATAGGGAAAATTTATACGCCACATATAACAATGAATAAACCAACAAAATTCTTTCTAATGTTTTAGATATAGAAGAAACAATTTTTCTGTAGAAATATCACAAGTACCACCGCGCCCAAAATCCTTCATAACCACAGTGAATTACAAACATCAATTTAAAGTGCTCTTAAAGTTCTAAGTCCGGTTGTCCAAACGAATGCCTTTACCTACTTATAAAATTGAATAATTAACGGAAATGATAAATCCTGAATGTTTGAATTTTACCCATGGCAAATCGAACATTTTTTATGGTAACTTTAGTTGAAGTGAGATGGCAAGTTTAGTTGGCAAGTATAACAATTTTGTGGTACTTGTCATCCTCACTCAACTAAAGTTGCCATAAAAAGTGTTTGATTTGTCATGGACAAAATCCGAACATTTAGGACTTATCGGGGTCCATAATTAAAAGGTTCACCCATCTGGCTAACTGCTTATGATGGCGTGTATAAAGATGTTTAGGAGTGTCATATCGGATAAAATACTGAGGTGAAGGGAAGAAGAACCAAAAAAATGTTTGCGTGTTATTAATTAAGAGATAACCTATTAGTAACCGGTAATTGCCTTTGGCTCCTAGGTGCATATGCACCCATTGTCGAAATACACATTTCGAAAATTTGAAAAATTCAGAACAAAAATCCCGCATGTATATCCGGACATTTTATGTGCGTGCACAAGGTTTCAGTGAAAAACGAAGTTTTTTGTGGCTTGTGTAAAAAAGACAATTTCTAATGCTTCATTCTAACTATTCACGAGGCATTTCTTTATCTTTTTTACACAAGCCACAAAAAATGTCGTTTTTCACCGAAACCTTGTGAATGCACATAAAATGTCCGGATGTACACGTGGAATTTTTGTTCCGAATTTTTCAACTTTTCAAAATGTGTATTTCGACAATGGGAGCATATGCACCTAGGAGCCAAAACGCCGCTCTCGTTAGTAACAATATTTCTCATCATATTTAGGCATATCTTATTATTAAGGCTAAGAAATAACCCAGTTAAAAGAAAGGACTAAGAGATAACTATTGTACGTCATATTTGAATTGCCTCTAAGTTAGGTGGCAGACTTAAGATAAGGTTGTCCTATCAACTATTGTACAATATTTAAAAAAAAGAGGGAATACCCTCGGTCTCAGCTTCAAATGATGCATCCAACCATATATTATTCATTATTAGTAGTAGGGCGAACAAGTTAGTTTAGAAAGAAAAAAGTGAAAAACATGAGGATAGCTACATAGGACAAGCCTCGCGACAACATACCTAAATCTTATCACCAATCCTACGAAGACATATTAGCAGACAAATGGTGCAACGCTCCAAGATAACACATTCAAGAAGCTCGCACGCTGATTTTGGCTGGTCAAACCAAAAGACGAAGGGTTCTCGAATCAAAACAGATGTTAGAACCAACACCTCCAACAAGGTAACGCCGCATGGACTTCAACGCTGCCTAATCAAGCCAAAAGGTCGGAGAGAATACAATGGCAATGATTACCGCCATAGTCACTGTGCACCACTCTACAATCCTGCTCACATAGAACTAGTCAGCCAAAGGAGAAGTCGTCGGAAGGGATGCCATCGCGTTGCTTGCGACCACTGCCGCACCACCGTCTCGCAGATGGTTGTCATGCACACCAACATTGCCTAGCAGCCGACGCCACCGGATGCGTCGCCTCGCACAACCAACATGACCAAGCCAATGCCCGATGCGTGTAATTAGATCCTCCTGTTTGAGTAAACCAGAGCGACGTCAAACTGTGTGAGAACGTGCCTCCGTCACATATTCGCACATGTCACCAGACCGTCGAGACACGAACCACATGTGCTATGTAACGCCCCGGACACACCCGTCGATGGTCGTTACTCCGGGCGGGATCTAGACTGGCCCCACAGATCAATACTAGTATTTTCTGCGCACTTTGTCCTCACTCGTGCGCACCCAGGAGCAACTTCCCGGTCGGTCACCCATCCTGAAATTACTCCAAGCTGAGCATGCTTAACTTTGAAGTTTTGTCTGAATGGGCTTCCGGAAAAGAAGGAATTCCTTATTGATATGAGTAGTCTATCATCCCTAATAAGTCAGGCTATCACACTCACCGCCATGGGTAACCATACAATGGAGCTCGAAACAGGAGTTCTCTATGGCGTCAATGTGTGCGTCATGCTTTTAAGGGATCGGACGGCCAGGGAGGGGGGAGTTTTCTTTCCATGGGTCGCCTGAGAGATGCCTAACGCTGCTCAAAGTTAAAAGGCAATTGTAGAATTTGGATTGACCTTTTCGCGCACCTAATTATGATGAAACCGAGAGGTCACTGTTGCCTTTTGTTCCGGTCTTGACTGGAATAGAGTTATCAGTGAGATTACTCATGTGGATACGCACAGAAAGCAATACCCAAGCCTCTATATCCGGCAGTGTTTTCGCGACGAGGTTCATCCACTTGGTTGAAAGCGGCCTAGCGGTAATTGTTTTGGTGGCACGTGTATTTCTTTGGTACCTGGGTGTGTACGAATGCCTGGTGCTTTCAGTTTTTGGTTTCAAATTTTTTGAACTAGCGTGCGGTTTATCTTGGTAAGTCTAGCGTAAGCTTAGCGTTTTTTGCCTTGTTTGCGTTCCGTGGACGGCGACGCCGTGTCGATCACTTCTCCTGGTTGTTCTTGTCGCTGTCGTGGTCGCGTGCATGTATGGCCTGATTGTTTCCCAGGATTTGCATGCTGATTGCGTCTACGTGTTGGCAGCAGGATGGGCTTCTCTTATTGCACTGATTTTTTGGCATGAGCCTTCATGCCCGCTCGGTTGCATGCATGGCCCGGCATGTGTGCCTTTCTATTGTTGTAGTACGATCGGCCGCCTGCGTGTTCCCTTGCTCATGTGTCACGTCTGCGCGCGCTCGATTCTTCCGTCAGTGCCGCCTTGGTCGCCCCCTCCAGAAGCAACCTCGCACGATATTTCGCCTCTTTCGGATGCGGCTGCCGCCCTGCCGCACTTCCCATCATGAAGGCTCCAACGGAATCCAGTGCCACAACGTTTCACCATCTTATCTGCCTATAAAATCCTCCCTGCTTCTCCTCTAGAGCTCACAACATCTCATGCGTTTCGCAAATCCTCACGGTGCAACAAGCGTCACCTCCTTCCTTGCCGCCAGCTTGTTCTTCGCCGGAGCCTCAACTGCCAGGTTTCGTTTATCCTCCCAGTGGCGCCATCGTATGCCCTCGGCGCCACCAGGTTGATGGCCCGCGGGGCTGCGCAAGGAGGCCACACCGTGGAGGGGCTTGCTGCCGCGACCAGGTCGCTACAGATCCCCGTGGCTACCGCTGCAAACCCCTACGCCTATCGATATACGCCCATGGAGCATGGGTCTTTAGGCGCTTTGGCTAGGAGCCTAGGACGGTGGAGGCTACCATGGAGGCATGGGCGATGGTGGGAGGAACAGAGGCGGTAGTGACGGTGGACTTGCTGGCTTCCGGTTCGTCCTGTTTCTGCTCGAAGCATATTTGCTACTTCGCATCGTCCTTCTGGGATTCGAGCGGCCGTTGTCGTGGTTCTAAGTCTGACAGTAGAATGAGGGGTAGGTATGGAGAGGCAAGGTACTAGCTATGGAGTAGTTGGTACGCACGAGTCTACGAGTTCAGGCCCTTCTCGGAGGAAGTAATAGCCCTACGTCTCGGAGCCCGGAGGCGGTCATTTGGATTATATGCGTATGAATTACAGTGGTGCGGACCCTTCTACCGTGGAGGGTGGCTTATATAGAGTGCGCCAGGACCCCAGCCAGCCCACGTAGCGGAGGGTTAAAGGTACGTTAAGGCTAGGCATTACTGGTAACGCCTTACATAAAGTGTCATCATGACCATAAAGACTACTTAACTACAGACCGTTTGGACACCGAGTGGCTATTGAACTCCTGGTGGTCGAGTGGGTCTTCATGGTCGAGTGTCTTTGAATCTGTCGAGTGGAAACTTACCAGGTCGACTGGAAGGCAGTTTATTCTAAGGATGCCCTTGGGGAGGGTATCTTGGACAGGTCCATGACCCTACCCTAGGTATATGACTTCATCATTACCCCTGAATGGATCGAGGTTTGAGTGAGGAAGGAGTTGATAATCTTTCCGACTTGCTTTTCGCGCAGCGAGTGTGTTTTACTCTGGATCAGTGACCTTTTAGTGACGGTGTCAACTTTTCTTTCAGTCGCCTTGATCCATTCTCTCCATCTGTCGAGTGAACTTTATGAACTTGGAGATTTCCGAGAGACGGTCGGAGGAAATCTGGCGTCTGATAAGTTGCTCTGCTGTTAGCGGATTTAGTGGGATCCGAATTTTGGGAAGCGCGCGAAGCAGAGAAGGCCACGGCACTCGGATAGGATAAGGCAAGGACGCCTCGATCTCCGCGCCACCTTTTACGCCACGTATCGCACGCACGACTGTTGCGGGATTTGACAGGATTGCCCGGGCCTACCAGTCAGCCACTCGGAAGCGACTTCATATAAGGCGCCGGGCGGGGGCATTTTGAACAGTGCGCCCTCATTTTCCCCTCCTCCGCCCTCAGATTCATCCGCCGCGCCCGTAACCTGCTCAACGCTGCTGCTCCGCTCCTGCCCCGCCGGCGACAATGGTGAAGGAGAATACGGCGGCCTTGGAGCGAGCGAAGAAGGCGACGGCGAAGGCGAAGGGGAGAGCGCCCAGTCAGGGCGGATCCTCGTCATGGCTGACTGCCGCAAGGTTGGGTCCAGGAGATTGGATCGGCTCGACCATCACCCGAGAAAGACCTCAACGACCTGGCCAACGAGGGTTTGATCCCCATGGGTCGACAAGGCTTCCGGGACAGAGTGGCAGCAGACCTCGGGGAGGGTGAGTCGTCCTCTTAGCCACCCATGTAGATCGCGGATTTTCTTCCGCCGAATCTTTTCTTTCGGGTTTTACGAACTTCTTTGGAGCATAACTCCATCACTTTACACCCAACTCCATTGCCTATCTACGCCGCTTCGTGTCTTTGTGCGAAAACTTCTTGGGTTGTCGACCACTGGGGCCTCTTCAAACACATATTCACTTGTCGCTCTCAGACGGTGAAAAAGGCTAGTCCGAATGATGAAAGAACCCAAGTAATCCAGATGTGTGGGGGTCTTGGGGTCCACATGAGGGGTAAGAGTGCCTTTCCAGCCATGGTTCTTCCCGATTCAGTCAGAGGGTGGCAGTCGACCTGGTTCTACTGCCAAGACCAGTCGATGCCAGGGCAGTCGACTGGACTCCCTCCTTTCTCCATGGATCGAGTGAACAAGCCGTCCTCTCTGAAGGTGCTTCCGGAGGAGAAGGCCCATGTTAAGTTGTTGATGGAGCGTGTAGTCCAGCTCATTCGCGACGGAGTGACCGGCATGGATCTTCTGGAGGTTTTCCTTCGACGACGCATTCAGCCGCTCCAATACCGAGGTCACCCGATGTGGATGTACTCTGGTACCGAAGACACCACCCGGGTCCACCCAGAGGAGGTCGACGACGCCACATTGGAGAGGTGGATGACTGCCATCACAGGGAACAAGGATAACCCTCGCGGAGCTAGGAGGATCCCACCACTCGACCAATCTTACGAACCAGACAAGGTATGACCACTTATCTCCGACTGTGATCCTGTTGCATTTGCTCTGTTCCGTTGCGAATCGGCCGACTGACTTTCGTCTTGTTTTGCTGTCTTCTAGGTCACCACTGAGATGTACTCGATGCCCTATGGGGCACAAGAACCAGTCAAAGAAGAAGAAGGAAGCGGAGGCGAAAGCCAGGAGGAATGGGAGTCTGACGGTGAGGAGGGCGAGGGGAACGACAGCTCTGATGAAGAGGAGGAGGAGGAGGAAGAGGAGGAAGATGTGAATCCTCCCCACTCGGAAGGGCGGTCCAAGCTGACGCATGATCCGGCGGTCGGGCGCGGTAAGGCTATCGCGCCCGTTGTGCGGACGATGAAGCGCCCTCGGACGACTTCCCCAGCGCCGACTGAGAAACCGCCAAAGCAACCCCGAGCAACGTCATCAAAGCCGATGAAGGCCCTGCCCAAGATGAGGATGGTCATTCCCACTATTTCCGGGTAATCAGCAGAACTTGTGTTTTCCTGTTTATCATGGGTGTGCTTTTGGTCGACTCGTTCGACTGATCAACTGATTTCTGAAAACTGAAGTGCTGCCACCTCCGAGACCTCAGCTAAGCATGAAGATCAGGACATGGAAGATGCCGCCACCTCCAACCTTGGTATGATCTCTGCAGTTTCGCTTTATGGTCGATTGGATTTCTGTTTTTACCTTTGAATCTTTCTTGTAGTTCCACCTCATGTCATTGATCTCCCTGACGACGACGATGAAACACTGCTGAGGAAGAGGAAGGACAAAAGGTGCTCTGCGGCAAGGCTACTCAAGTTGCATCACCGCACGAGACTCGGTTCACGAGGGAGGCGGCACCACTCGGCTTCTGTGACCTTTCTTTGTGCGGCCGACAAGTGCCCGGCCTTCGTCGTCATTGCTGACCCGCCTTCCTTTTTGCCACACACCACGTCCGGAAGACCAAGTGAGTCTTGCTAAGGAGGCCATACGCCAGGCGGGGATCATGATGGAGCAAGTGAAGGTAGTCCGGGAGGCTAGCCAGGAGGCTTATGATGCAAGCACAGCTCTTCAGAGCAATGTCCAAGTAAGTTGATCGCTGCTTGTTCTGTTAGGATATGCTACCTGAAATTTCTTCTTTCTGAAGATTTCCATATCTGTATCTGTACACCCACTGGGTGGGTGTGTCGATTGAATTTTTGTACTGGTGGGGGCACGCTGAGTGCACCCACTGGGTGTAGTCCCCGAGACTATGGTGGACTGCTGGCAGTCGACTATAGTCTTTATAATTTGAACTTCTTAAATCGGTGCAGTCGGGCCATGTCGAATGGATCTTTGGAACCCGGTGGGGGCATCGCCGAGTGCACCCACTGGTGTAGTCCCCAAGACTATGGTGGATTGCAGGCGATCGACTATAGTCTAAGAACTTTTACAGGTGGCTGGCGGCGATTAGCTATGTTTTAGGATCATAACCTTTTGCCTCTTTCGGTCGGTGAACTGAATTAGTAAAACCAAAGGGGGACGCTGAGTGCACCAATCGGGTGTAGTCCCAGACTCTTGTCGAATGTTTTGATTCATCGTAGTCTTAGAAATGCTACAATTTTTCTTTAGTCACTCGGAAGTGACCTGTCTTTGATGTTTTGTCGATTGACTCTTCGCAGAAATCTTGCGAGCTCATGGCCCGCTATACCGAATTGGAGAACAAGCAGATCCAGCTCAACCTTGACTTGAAGCTTGCTCAGGAGAACTTGCAAAAGGCGAGAGACGAAGCAAAAGGTATGGCTGGTGAGAACTTGATTTGTCTTTGTCTTTCTACCCACTCAACTCTGGACTTATTGTTATTTTGCGCATAAACCGGAGGAGGCTCGAAGAAGAAAGAACACGACCTTGCAGAGGGTACGTATAGGCGGCTTTGGAGAAAACAAAGCTCATGGAAGAGAAACTGGCCTCGGTCGGAAAACTCGAAGAGGAGAATACCAAATCAAGGCTGCTCTCGACGCGGCCAACAAGGAGGTTAGCCGACTGAAGAATGACAAAGTTGCTCTGACTGACAAGGTTGGCGAACTGGCGGGGAGGAGGAACGATCTGGAGGTTTATCTGGGAGGGCTCGCCAAGAAGCTATTCCTCATGCTCAAAGGTAATTCCTCTTATCTGACTGACTTGTCATCATCGACTCACCATAGAACCATTAGCTTGAACTTGAGTCGTGTTTGCAGAATTCTGCCAGGACTTCGAAGAGGAGACCAGTCGAGTGGAGACAAGCCTGGACCCCATCAACTCTCCCGTGAAGGATGAAGCCGCTATGAACGTGCTCGACCGAGTCTCGCATTCTTTGGTGCGGTGGACTATCTCGCCGACCGAAAGCTGCGGTGTCGCGGATCGATTCAACCCTCCGGCGGACCGGGCACGCTTGAATGACCTTGAGTCCTTAATGACTCGACTGAATGAGGTTCCAAGTCGAGTGCCGGAATGGAAAAAGTCTTCTGCCAGGTGCGGTGCAGATGTTTCTCTATCTCTGGTTCGTGTCCATTGCAAGGAGGCGCGGGAGGACAAGCTGGCGGCCATCAAAGTTGCCAATACCAAGAAGTATGAATTCCAATCTTTCATGGAGACTTTTATCGCCGCTGCCACCCGGATTGCTGATGGGATCGACCTCGACCAGTTTGTGGCTCCTTCCAGTCCTCCACGAGGAGTGAAAAACTTTCATGCTCTACCTTAAATTTGCCTCAGAATGCCGAGTGGTTTTTGTAACCGATAAACTTTAACGGGCTTGAGGCCCGGGTACTTCTGCATCCTTAGGATGCTATCTGAACTTTACTTATCGTCGAAATATGCTTTTGTTTGCCTTCGAGTGAACTTTACT
Source organism: Aegilops bicornis (assembly GCA_021605145.1). NCBI lineage: Eukaryota > Viridiplantae > Streptophyta > Magnoliopsida > Poales > Poaceae > Aegilops > Aegilops bicornis. Next base: position 332,936,905 of record CM038675.1, read on the forward strand.
CTTCACTCGGATTATGCTTCAATGCTTGAGATGCAGCTTTGAGGTGGATCCAGTCGACCTACACTTTGTGGCTCTTGCAGGTGCAGGAGAAGGAAGCAGTCGACCTGTACCTCGTCGTCCTTGCGGACCGGGATGGAGCGCACGTTGTACTTGTGGCGCAGCTCCGAAGGAGAAGGTAGAAGTCGACCTGTACCTCGTCGTCCTTGCAGATTGGTATGTTTTCAAACTTAAGTAGTCTTGGATCAAGCTAAGCCCCGAGTGGGAGGTTTGATCTCCACTCGGTAGGATTTTCGATACTTAGGCGATCTTGGATCTGCAGCTAAGCCCCCGAGTGGGAGGTTTGCTCTCCACTCGGTAGGATTTTAAAACTTAGGTAGTCTTGGACTGCAGCTAAGCCCCGAGTGGGAGGTTTGCTCTCCACTCGGTGGGATTTTTAAAACTTAGGCTTATCTTGGACTGCAGCTAAGCCCCCAAGGAGGATTTTTGTGTCATAGCTTTGAAGGGGAAGGCGACAGTCGACCTGTACCTCGTCGTCCTTGCAAAGTGCACATTGTATTGAATACTTAGGCGAGTACTTGGACTGCAGCTAAGCCCCCGAGTGGGAGGCTGACTCATCACTCGGTAGGATTTTAAACACTTAGGCGAGTACTTGGACTGCAGCTAAGCCTCCGAGTGGGAGGCTGGCTCCTCACTCGGTAGGATTTTCAAATACTTAGGCGAAACGGATTCGCAGCTAAGCCCCCGAGTGAGAGGCTGGCTCATCACTCGGTAAGGATTTTTTTTACAAACTTAGGCGAAACGGATTCGCAGCTAAGTCACCCACTAGGTGGGAATTTTAACAAAAAGTAATAACAATCACTGGGAAAATTATGATCTTCTTGATTTAGATAAACAAACTACAGAGGTACTTTTATTACATCTCACCCGAGTGAACTCTTAAGTGTAAAAGGGGCGGAGCAGCTCCGCATTCCATGCCCGAGGCTCATCGATCTGGCGTTCGACGTTGTAAAGATGGTAAGCCCCATTGTGAAGAACTCGGTGACGATGAAGGGACCTTCCCAAGTGGGAGCGAGCTTGTGTGGTTTCTGTTGATCCACTCGGAGGACCAGATCTCCTTCACGAAGGCTCGGCTCTTCACATTTCGGCGTGGAATCGACGCGCAAGTCCTGGCGATAGATGGTCGAGCAGATCAGGGGCCATCTCTCTCTCCTCTTCAAGGAGGTCGACTGCATCTTGACGGGCTTGCTCCGCTTCAGCTTCAGAGTAGAGTTCGACTCGGGGGGCATTGTGAAGCAGGTCACGCGGCAGAACTGCTTCAACTCCATAGACCATAAAGAATGGGGTTCTCCCAGTCGACCGATTAGGAGTGGTCCTCAATCCCCAAAGAACCGACGGAAGTTCATCAACCCACGCTCCTGCTGCATGCTTGAGATCACGCATCAGTCGAGGTTTGATCCTTTGAGAATTAGACCATTTGCTTGTTACGCTTGTCCATTCGACCGGGGTGAGCCTCTTTGAAGCATAGTCGACTCGCGTGCTCGAGAGGCTAAAAGGCTTTGAACTTGTCGGAATCGAAATTTGACCCATTGTCGTTGATGATCTTTGTCACGGAACTCCATATCTGAATATCAACTCTCTCGATGAAACCGACAAAGGTGCATGTCGTGGTTCTAAGTCTGACAAAGAGAATGGGGGTAGGTATGGAGAGGCAAGATCCTAGCTATGGAGTAGTTGTATACGCAAGGGATTTACGAGTTCAGGCCCTTCTCGGAGGAAGTAACAACCCTACGTCTCGGAGCCCGGAGGCGGTCGACTGGATTATCTGCGTATGTGTTACAGGGGTGCGAACCCTTCTACCTATGGATGGGGTGGCTTATATAGAGTGCGCCAGGACCCCATCCAGCCCAATGAGTAGAGGGTTTAATGTGTGTTAAAGCTAGGCGTTACTGGTAACGCCTTACATAAAGTGTCATTAAGGTCATAAAGACTATTTAACTACCGACCGTTTGGATACCGAGTGGCTCTTGGACTCTTGGTGGTCGAGTGGGTCTTCATAGTCGAGTGTCTTTGAATCTGTCGAGTGGAAGCCTACCAGGTCGACTAGAAGGCTGCTTCTCTTGTGAATGTCCTTGTGGAGGGTACCTTTGGGCAGGTCTATGACCCTACCCCAGGTACATGACTTCATCATTAGCCCCCGAATGGATCGAGGTTTGAGTGAGGAAGGAGTTGATAATCTTTCCGACCTGTTCTTCGTGTTGTGAGTGCATCTTACTCTGGATTAACGACCTTTTAGTGATGGCATAAACTTCTCTTTCAGTCGCCTTGATCCGTTCTTTACGTTTGTCAAGTGAACTTTGTGAACCTGAGGATTTCTGAACGATGGATCTGAGGAAATCTGTTATCTGACGAGTTGCTCTGCGGTTAGCGGATTTTGCGGGATCCGAATTTTGGGGAGCACGCGAAGCGGAGAAAACCGCGACACTCGGATGGGATAAGACGATGACGCCTCGATCCTCGCGCCACCTTTTTCGCCACGTATCGTGCGCGCGCCTGTTGCGGGATTGTGACGGGATTGCCTGGGCCTACCGGTCAGCCACTCGGAAGCGACCCCATATAAAGCGTTGGACCGGGCATTTTGAACAGTGCGTCCTCAGACTTCTCCTCTCCGCCTCCAAAACTTTCTCGCCACGCTCTCCTTACATCGCGCCAACAAGCTCTGTACTTTTCTCTTGGCGACCATGGTGAAGGACAAGACTGCCGCCCTGGAACGGGTGTAGAATGCGGCGGCGAAGGCCAAGGGGAGAGCGCCCAGTCGGGCGGTTCCTCTTCAGCGGTCCAAGCTGCCGCAGGCTGGGTCCAAGGAGATCGGATCCGTCGACCATCACCGAGAAAGATCTCACCGATCCGCCAACGAAGCGACTGATCCCCATGGGTCGGCGAGGCTTCCGGCACGGAGTGGCAACCGCAGCTGAAGAGGGTGAGTGCGTCCTCCTGGCCACCCACGTAGATAGGGGTTTTCTCTGCCGCCAAATCCTTTTTCCGGGTTTCTGAACTTTTTTGGAGCGCAACTCCACCATTTCACTCCAAACTCCATTGTGTGTCTTGCTGCTTTCGTTTCGCTCTGCGAGAATTTCTTGGGTTGTCGACCGCATTAGGGTCTTTTCAAGCACATATTCACCTGTCGCTCTCAGACGGTGAAGAAAACGAGCCCGAATGACGAGAGGACCCAAGTAATCCAAATGTGTGGGGGACTCGGGTCCAGATGAGGGGGAAGAGCGCCTTTCCAGCTATGACTCTCCCGACTCGGGTTAGAGGGTGGCAATCGACTGGTTTTATCGCCAAGACCAGCCAACGCCTTGGGGCGATCACCGGGCTCCCTCCTTTCTCCATGAGTCGAGTGAACAAGCCATCTTCCTGAAGGTGTTACCAGAGGAGAAGGCCCAAGTGAAGCTGCTGATGGGCGTGTAGTCCAGCTTATTCGCGATGGGGTGACCGGCATGGATCTCCGGAGGTTTTTCTCCGACGGCGTATTCAGCCACTCCTATACCGAGGTCATCCGATGTGGATGTACTGCAGTACGGATGATACCACTCGGGTCAATCCGGAGGAGGTTGATGACGCCATCTTTGGAGAAGTGGATGACTGCCATCACAAGAAATAAAGACAACCCTCGCGAGCTAGGAGGATTCCACCACTCGACCAGAGTTATCAACCGGACAAGGTATCACCGCTTATCTCCATCGTGATTCTGCTGCATTCATTCTGTTTTGATGTCAATTTCGTCGACTGACTTTCACCTTGTTTTGTTGTCTTCTAGGTCACCATTGAGATGTACTCGATGCTCAACGGGGCGCAGGAAACAGCCGAAGAAGAAGAAGGAAGTGGAGGTGAGAGTCCGGAGGAATGGGAGTCCAACGGCGAGGAGGATGAGGAGGAGGATGACTCTGATGATGAGGAGGAGGAGGAAGAAGAGGAGGAAAACATCGACCCCCCTCGCTCGGAGGGAAGGTCCAAGTTGACGCACGACCCGGCGGCCGGGCGCGGTAAAGCTGTTGTGCCCACCCACCGTCGGTTTAAGCGACCTAGGACAACTTCTCCAGCCGACTGAGAAGCCGCTGAAGCAACCTTGAGCGACGTCGTCAAAGCCTGCGAAGGCCCTGCCCAAGTTGCGAATGGTCATCCCCACCATCTCCGGGTAACCAACATTACCTTGTATTTCCTTTTTCAACATGAGTGATCTTTTGGTCGACTTGATGGTGATCTGCCGACTCTTGAAATCTCATACCGCTACCTCCGAGACTTCAGCCAAGCACGATGATCGGAAATGGAGGATGCGGCCACTTCCAATCTTGGTAAGATCTCCGAGGTTTCACTTTTAGCCGATTGGAGCTTTTAGTCGATTGGGCTTCCATGTTTACTACGGATCTCTCTTGTAGTTCCGCCTCACATCATTGATCTCCCGATGATGACGAGGAAGCGCCGTTGAGGAAGAGGAGGAACAAGAAAGTGCTCACGGCAAGGCTGCTCAAGTCGCGGCGACTCCTGAGACGTTGATTTCCGAGGGAGGCAACCCCACTCGGACTTCTGTATCTTTCGCTGTGCCGCTGACAAGTGCCCGACCCACTTCGTCGACCGCTGATCCACCATCTCTCTTTGCTACAACACCACGTCCTGGAAGACCAAGTAAGTGCTGCTAAGGAGGCCATACGCCAGGCAGGGATCATGATGGAGCAGGTGAAAGCGGCTCGAGAGGCAAGTCAGCGGCCTATGATGCCGATTCAGCTCTCGAGCAATGTCCAAGTAAGTCGATCGTCGCTTGCTTTGTTAGGATATATTATCTGAAATCGCTTTCTTCCGGAGATTTCCATATATGTACACCCACCGGGTGTGTGTGTCGTTGAACTTTTGTGGGGCACGCTGAGTGCACCCACTGGGTGTAGTCCCCGAGACTATGGTCGATGCGTGCAGTCGGCTATGGTCTTTATGTTATGATCTTCTTCACTCGACCTGGACGGACCAAGTCGAATGGAACTGTAAAACCGGTGGGGGCACGCTAAGTGCACCCACCGGGTGTAGTCCTCGAGACTATGGTCAATCGTCTGCGATTGACTATAGTCTAAAGAACTTTTTTACTGCGGCCGACCGTGACAATTAGCCATGTTTTTAGAATCATAACCTTTTTGCCTCTTTTGGTCGATCGATCGAACCAAATTGGTAAACCGGGGGGCATCGCTGAGTGCACTTGGTGTAGTCCCCGAGACTACTGTAGAATTTTTTTATTCGACCGTAGTCTTAGAAATGCTACTATTTTTCCTTAGTAACTCGGAAGTGATCTATCTTTGATGTCGTTTGTTGGTTGACTCTTTATAGAAATCTTGCGAGCTTGTGGCTCGCTATCGAAGTTAGAGAAAAGCAGATTCAGCTCAACCTCGATTTGAAGCTTGCTCGGGAGAATTTGCGAAGGCAAAGGATGAAGCAAAAGGTATGGCTGGTGAGAATTTTGACGGCGCCTCGCTTTTCTGCTCATTCTCAACTCGTTTCTCATTGTTGCTTTACAGATAAACTGGAAGAGACTTTGAAGAAGAAGGACCTTGACCTTGCAGAGGCACAGAAGGCGGCTTTGGAGAAAACAAAGCTCACTGAAGAGAAGCTTGCCTCAGTCGACAAACTTGAAGATGAAAATGCCAAGCTGAAAGCCTCTCTTGACGCGGCTAACAAGGAGGTCAGTCGACTGAAGAACGACAAGAATGTTCTGTCGACAAGGTTGGCCACCGGCGGGGAAGCTAAACGACACGGAGATTTATCTTGGAGGGTTCGCCAAGAAGTCGCTTTCTCATGCTTGAAGGTAATCTCTTTTATCCAACTGTCTTGCTCTCACCGCTCATCACATGATCTTTATTTTGAGTCTGAGTTGTGTTTTCAGAATTCGCCAAAACTTTGAAGAAGAAACCAATGAGTGGAAACCAGCTTGGACCCCATCAACTCTCTGTGAAGGACGAAGCTGCTATGAATGTGCTCCATCGGAGTCTCGTGTTGCTAAGCGTATTGGATTATCTTGCTCGACCGAAAGTTGCCGTGTCGCGGATCGACTCGACTCTACGGCCGTAATGCACTCTCGAGAATGATCTTGAATCTCGATGACTCGATTGAATGAGATTCCAAGTCGAGTGCAAGAATGGAAAAAGTCATCTGCGGTGTGGTGCTGATGTTGCTCTATCTACGGTTCGTGTCCACTTTGCAAAGAAGCGCAAGAGGACAAGCTGGTGTCTCTCAAGGTTGCCAATACCGGAAGCACGACTTCAGATCTTTCATGGAGACTTTCATCGCTGCTGCTACCGTATTCTTGTGGAATCGACCTCGATCAGTTTGTTGCACCTTCCGGTCCTCCACGGAGGAGTAAAAGACTTCTAAGTCCCACTTTAAATTTGCCTCGGAATGCCGAGTGGTTTCAGTAATCGATAAACTTTAACGGGCTTAACGCTGGCGCCTTTGGATCCGTAGAGGACATTTATCCGAACTTGGTTTTTCCTTTAACATGCTTTGCTTGCATTCGAGAGAACTTTATTCCTCATTCGGAAGATATTCCGTTGAAATTCCAATCGACTTGTGCTTCATCTATCCTGCGGTAGAGGTGAAACACAGACTGCGACTGACCTTGTCGTCCTTACGGATCGGGACGAACCGCACGTTGTGCTTGTGGCGAAGCTCCGAAGGAGGAGGTAGCAGTCGACCTGCACCTCGTCGTCCTTGCGGATTGGGATGGACCGCACATTGTACTTGTGGCGAAGCTCCGAAGGAGGAGGTAGCAGTCGACCTGCACCTCGTCGTCCTTGCGGATTGGGATGGACCCCTTACTTAGGCAAGCACTGGGCTGCAGCTAAGCCTCCGAGTGGGAGGTTTGCTCTCCACTCGGTAGGATTTTTATTACTTAGGCGAGCACTGGCTGCGGCTAAGCCCCAGTGGGAGGTTTGCTCTCCACTCGGTAGGATTTTTATTACTTAGGCGAGCGCTGGGCTGCAGCTAAGCCCTCGAGTGGGAGGTTTGCTCTCCACTCGGTGGTATTTTTATTACTTAGGCGAGCACTGGGCTGCAGCTAAGCACCCGAGTGGGAGGTTTGCTCTCCACTCGGTAGGATTTTTATTACTTAGGCGAGCACTGGGCTGCAGCTAAGCCCCCGAGTGGGAGGTTTGCTCTCCACTCGGTAGGATTTTTATCACTTTGGATGTTTAAGGCGAATCCTTGGGCTGTTATAAGCCCCCGAGTGGGAGGCTGGCTCTCCACTCAGCAGGGTTTGAATACTTAGGCGAGTACTTGGACTGCAGCTAAGCCTCCGAGTGGGAGGCTGGCTCGCCACTCGGTAGGATTTTGGATACTTAGGCGAGTACTTGGACTGCAGCTAAGCCTCCGAGTGGGAGGCTGGCTCGCCACTCGGTAGGATTTTGGATACTTAGGCGAGTACTTGGACTGCAGCTAAGCCTCCGAGTGGGAGGCTGGCTCGCTACTCGGTAGGATTTTGGATACTTAGGTGAAGCGGATTCACAGCTAAGCCCCCGAGTGAGAGACTGGCTCGCACTCGAAAAGGATTTTTTTTACAAACTTAGGCGAATCGGATTCGTGACTAAGCCACCCACTGGGGGTAATTTCAACAAAAAGCAATAACAATCACTGGGAAAATTATAACATTCTTGTCTTGGATAAACAAACTACAAAAGTACTTTTATTACATCTCAACCGAAAGTGAGTTTTTAAGTGTAAAAGGCGGAGCAGCTCCGCTGCTCCAAGTTGAGAGGCTCGTCGATCCGGCGATCGACGTTGTAGAGATGATATGCCCGTTGTGGAGGACTCTTGTGACGATGAAGGACCTTCCCAAGTGGGAGCAAGTTTGTGTGGTTTCTGTTGATCCACTCGGAGGACCAAATCTCCCTCTTGGAAGGCTCGACTCTTCACATTTACGGCATGGAATCGACGCAAGTCTTGCTGATAGATAGTCGAGCGGATCAAGGCCATCTCTCTCCTCTTCCAAGAGGTCGATCGCATCTTGCCGGGCTTGTTCCGCTTCTTCTTCGTGAGTATAGCTCGACTCGAGGCGCATTGTGAAGCAGGTCACTCGGTAGAACTGCTTGACTCCATAGACCGGGAAGAATGGAGTTCTCCCAATCGACCGATTAGGAGTGGTCCTCAATCCCCGTGAGAACTGATGGAAGTTCGTCGGCCCAAGCTCTGCTGCGTGTTTGAGATCACGCATCAGCCGAGGTTTTAGCCCTTTGAGAATGAGGCCGTTTGCACGCTCGCTTGTCCATTCGACCGAGGATGAGCCATCAAGCATAGTCGACCCGCGTGCCTTGAGAGGCGCAGAAGGCTTTGAACTTGTCATTATCGAAGTTTGACCCATTGTTGGTGATGATGCTATGCGGAACCCCATATCTGAATATCAACTCTGTGATGAAACTGATAGCAGTGCATGCATCGAGGTTCTTGATGGGCTTGGCTTCGATCCACTTGGTGAACTTGTCGACTGCTACTAGCAAATGGGTGAAACCGCTTCTGCCAGTTCTCAATGGTCCAATCATGTCCAATCCCCAAACAGCGAAGGGCCAAACGAGTGGAATGGTCTTCAAGGCTGAGGCTGGCTTGTGCGACATGTTGGAATAGAACTGACATCCTTCACACTTGTCGACTATTTCTTTTGCCATTTCATTTGCTTTCGGCGGTAAAATCCGCTCGGTATGCTTTAGCCACAATGGTCCGAGAGGACGCATGATGGCCACAGTCCCCGAGTGGATATCCTCAAGAATTATCGACCTTCTTACGGCGTGATACACTTACGGCGAATCGATCGGCGCTTTCTGCATACAATTGTCCCTTGATCACGTAGAAGGCCTTGGATCGACAGACGATCTGTCGAGCCTCTTCTTCATTCTCTCGGGAGCTCTTTCCTTAGGATATATGCGATGTACGGCACTTGTCGATCGGGAGTGATGACCACAACTTCCATAATCAGGTCGACCACGGCTGGGACCTCAACTTGATCGGATCATTGGCACTCTTTTGCTGCGGGCTTCTTACGTGAAAGGATCCTCCTGACCGACAGAGCATGAATGTGTTCCAAAAATACATTATCGAATGGCTTCCCTCTTGGACCCTATCTTTGCCAAATCATCCGCAACTTGATTTTTCGCCGGGGTATATGATGAAGCTCTAACCCCTCGAATTTCTTCTCCAGCTTTCTCGCGCATTACAATAACCTGTCATAGCTGGGCTTCTGACATCCCACTCCTTCATCACTTGATTAACAACCAGATCCGAGTCGCCATAGACCATAAGGCGATGGACGCCGAGTGAAATGGCCATGCGCAACCCATACAGGAGTGCTTCATATTCTGCTTCGTTGTTGGAAGAATCAAAGTGAATCTGGAGAACATACTTGAGCCTATCTCCTCGGGGGGAAACTAATACAACCCCTGCACCAGAACTGTTCAGCATCTTGGAACCATCGAAAAACATAGACCAATGTTCCGAGTGAACTTGGGACGGAAGTTCTTATTCGATCCACTCGGCGAGGAAATCTGCTATTGCTTGGGACTTGATGGCTTTCTTTGCCTCGAATTTGATATCAAGGGAAAGGAGTTCAATCGCCCATTTTGCCACTCGACCAGTTGCATCTACGTTATGAAGAATTTCCGACAAAGGGGCATCACCGACGATCGTAATGGAATGATCGGAGAAATAATGAGCAACCTTCTTCGTGGTCATATAGATCCCATAAACAAGCTTCGATAGTGAGGGTATCTTTGCTTTGATGGGGTCGATTACTTGAAAGATAATAAACCGGGCGTTGAACTTTGAAGGTTTTTCCTTCTTCTTCCCGCCGACCGTAAGTACGGTCTTGACGACTTGTCCGGTGGCTGCAATGTAAAGCAGCAAAGGCTCCTTTCTCGATTGGAGCAGCAAGCACCGGCTGGTGGAGAGCAGAGCTTTGAGCTCGCAAACGCTGCATCAGCTTCTAGAGTCCACTCGAACTTGTCTCGACTTCTTCATCACCGGTAAAGAGGCAATGCCTTTTCACCGAGGCGAGAGATGAATCGACTTAAAGCGCCAAGCATCTAGTAAGTTTCGGACATTGTGCACACGCAGTATGCGCTTCATTCGGAGTATGGTGCCAACCTTTTCGGGTTAGCATCGATTCCTCGCTCGGAAATGAGAAAACCGAGTAACTTTCCACCGTGAACTCCAAATGTACACTTTGATGGATTAAGCTTGATATCATACCTCCCGAGATTGGCAAATGTTTCAGCAAGGTCACCAACAGTGTCGGAACCCTTTTGTGACTTGACCACTATATCATCCATGTATGCTTCCACATTCCGACTGATTTGAGTGAGCAAACACTTACGAATCATCCTCATGAATGTGGCTCCAGCATTCTTGAGACCGAATGGCATGGTGACATAATGAAGCACCCGAGCGGAGTGATGAACGCTGTTTTAATCTCATCGGGTCCATACAGATGGATCCGATGGTACCCGAATAGGCGTCTAAGAAAGACAACCTCGCATCCCGCAGTTGAGTCGACTATTTGGTCGATGCGAGGAAGAGGAATGATCTTTCGGCAGGCCCGATTGATATGCTTGAAATCGATGCACATGCGCAACGACTTGTCCTTCTTGGGGACCATGACAACGTTGGCGAGCCACTCGAGTGGTAGATCTCTCGGATGAACTCTCTTGCTAAGAGCCGAGCCACCTCCTCGCCAATGGCCTTTCTCTTACGGATCATGCGGACGCGAAGATATTCTTTAACTGGTTTGAATTTTGGGTCGACTTCGTGGCGATGCTCAGCCAGCCCACAGGAACACCGGCATGTCGCCAAAGCTTCCATGCAAAGATGTCCCGATTCTCACGGAGGAACCGGATGAGCGCTTCTTCCTATTTTGAGTCGAGTGTTGTTGAGATGTTGGTCGAGCAGCATCGGGATCAGTTGGGTGAATGTGAACCTGTTTACGTCTCGCCAATGATCGAATGCTGACTCCGTAGCGGGCTTCTTAGCTCGCAACAAATCACTCGGATCCGCAGTTTTCTGGTACTCTTGTAGCTCTACCACTGCCAACTGAGCATCGGCGATTTTAGAGCCTTTCTGGAAGCACTCTTCTGCCTTCTTCCGATTGCTTGTGACAGTGATCACGCCCTTGGGACCAGGCATGTTCAGTTTAAGATACACGTAACATGGTCGGGCCATGAAACGTGCATAAGCTGGTCTCCCCAGAATAGCGTGATAAGCGCTCTGGAAATCCACGACCTCAAAGGTCAACTTTTCTTTCCGGAAATGCTTTGAATCACCAAAAACTACATCAAGAGCAATTTGGCCGAGTGACTCAGCCTTCTTTCCATGAATGACTCCGTGGAATCTCATATTATCGGTAATCGAGTCCGGACATCGGAATGCCCATCCCTTTCAATGTCTCCACAGATAATATATTCAAACCACTACCACCATCCATCGGGACTTTGGTCACGAGTGCCTTCGACAAGCTGGGTCGACCACCAACGCGCTTGCCTCCTGGAGTGGAAATGTGCGTCGGGTGATCGACCGATCGAATGTGATGGCGGTGCAGGACCATTTCAGATAATTGGGAGTCGCCGGAGCAACCAAGTTTACTTCCCGATTGATAACCTTCAATCGACTTTTGCTTTCGACGTCAGCAAAAATCATCAGGGTGGAATTGACTTGGGGATATCCACCATCACTGTCATCTCTATCCTCAAATTTGTCTGTCTCCTTATCCTTATCCTTGGGCTGTTTCCCTTGGAACTGCTGAATCAAGAGCCCGACAACTTTGTCGAGTGGTATGTTTCGGGCAAATGAATTTACCCTCTTCATCTTTCTTTGTATGAATGTGACATGGTAAATCCAACACGTCGTACCCATCCTGGTCTTTCACTTTCTTAGGGTTCCAAGGACCCTTGGGTTTCCCCTTCAACTTTCCCGGGGTCACTGCCAAGGCCTCTCCGGGAGCCGCTGGCTCGGCTTTAACCACCTTCCATTGGAATTTCCTCCGCCGGTCTCATTGGCGGCCGATTTATATTTACCACTCTGGAGCTGATCCTCTTCTTCACCATTTGCATACTTGGTGGCAATCTCCATCATCCGACTCAGGGTCATATCTCCGGTTCGACCAAATTTCAAACTCAACTCTCTGTTCTTGACACCTTCCTTGAAGGCACAGACTGCCTGAAGATCAGATACATTCTCGACTGTGTGGTGCAAAATGATCCACCTCTGGATATAATCTCTCAAGGTTTCACTCGACTTTTGCACGCACGACTGCAACTCTGTCAAACCTGTTGGTCGTTTGCAAGTTCCTTCAAATGTCCTGACAAACACTCGGGGAAGATCTTCCCAAGTGTAAATCTTCTTTGGGTGCTAACTGATTCAACCATGCCCTGGCTGAACCCTCCAACATAAGAGGTAAATGCTTCATGGCTACCTCATCGTTGCCACCGCCGATCTGAACCGCCACTCGGTAATCTTCAAGCCAAGTGTTAGGCTTGGATTCTCCGATGAACTTCTTGACTCGATCGCCAACTTTGAAGTTGGGAGGAATCACTGCGGCCCGATGGCTCTCTTTGAAACACTCTGGTCCCGAGACATGAACTCTACTCTTTGGAAGTAACATCTCTATCATGGCCGTCTCGGTGAGCTCTGTTCTGTCGACCAAACCTTGAGCGATAATGGATCTCGCATCAAAGCTCGGTTCCTCGGGTCGATCGGAACTCTTCGCCCAACAATCGCTTTTTGGCGTCTGTCGTCCTGCTGCCGAGGAGCGTATGATCCACCCCTTGGGGGAGGAGTGGGCACTCGACATCGATCGTTGCGATCGAATCGGTGCTCATACTGCTCGCGGCCCTTGTATTGATCATCTCGCCGGCCTCCACGTTCCTCACGCCTCGGGGGCGATCTTGGACTATGGGCCGACTGGAATGAATTCGCAGCGACGGATCGGCTGTGAACCCTGCTCGCGATCGATACAACTGAGTTTTGATCTCCTGCCGCCGGAGCAAATCCTCGATTTGCTGCAAACCTCTACCGCCTCCGATTGGGAAGGCTGAATTGATTCGCTATACGGGCGTAGCTGCTAAATTCTGAATCGGAGTTCGATATACAGGGTTGGCGGTTGAAAGAGGCTGGCGTCATTGGATTGGAACCCTCGGTCACAGACGCTCGTCCCAAAGACTCGCTGAAGATTCTCGGTCGAAAAGCGCTCAGCCGCTGGTTAATGCCGCGCATCCTCCAAGGCGCGAGCCTCGGGGTTTCTCCAACGATAGGAGTGTGAAGTGCATCCATGTTCCGACGACGAAGCTCCTTCCTCCGGAAGCGAAGTGAGGGGCTCGGGCAAGTACTCTTCGTGGGCTTGCACCGGATCGCCTCCACTGCCACCTTCGTTGGTGCGGGTGAATCCATGGGGACTGCGTGGTCCATCGACCATCAGAACCTCTGCCGCCGGGTCACTGCTATCGCATTCGGATGCGGTCTCTACGGAGCGGTCGGCTGTGTCGAACAGGCCGTAGAGGGATTCGTCGGGCTCGATCGCCGCGACTTGGGGGATGGCCGATTGGCGGGCCACCGCATGCCTCACCCACCGCTGAAGCCTCAACCGGGCAACGCTTGCGCGGTGGGAGGCTGGGAGTGAAGATAGCAGGAGTCGACCCATACCGGGTCGACGGTTGCCGCAGGAGGACGCCATGGACACACGCGAAAGTCGTCGCCCAGCGGATGGGGAGAGCGGCCCACGCCGAGTGGAGCCTCCTGAAGCCAAGCGGAGTCGTCGGCGCATTTAACGTGAGCGCACCAAGACGGATCTCGTGGCCGTCGGCCGAACTCCACCTGAAACCATGATGCCGGAGATCGAGAGAATCCCAACTTCTCCAACAATTCGCTAGAACACCTGCCCACTTACGGGCGCCAACTGTCGTTGTTCTAAGTCCGACAAAGAGAATGGGGGTAGGTATGGAGAGGCAAGATCCTAGCTATGGAGTAGTTGTATACGCAAGGGATTTACGAGTTCAGGCCCTTCTCGGAGGAAGTAACAGCCCTACGTCTCGGAGCCCGGAGGCGGTCGACTGGATTATCTGCGTATGTGTTACAGGGGTGCCAACCCTTCTACCTGTGGAGGGGGGTGGCTTATATAGAGTGCGCCAGGACCCCGGCCAGCCCACGTAGTAGAAGGTTTAAGGTGCGTTAAAGCTACGCGTTACTGGTAACGCCTTACATAAAGTGTCATTAAGGTCATAAATACTATTTAACTACAGACTGTTTGGATACCGAGTGGCTCTTGGACTCTTGGCGGTCGAGTGGGTCTTCATAGTCGAGTGTCTTTGAATCTGTCGAGTGGAAGCCTACCAGGTCGACTGGAAGGCTGCTTATCTTGTGAATGTCCTTGTGGAGGGTACCTTTGGGCAGGTCTATGACCCTACCCCAGGTACATGACTTCATCAGTGCACGCATCAAGGTTCTTGATAGGTTTAGCTTCGATCCACTTCGTCAACTTGTCGACTGCCACAAGCAAATGAGTGAATCCACTCCTACCAGTTCTCAGCGGTCCAATCATATCCAACCCCCAAACAGCGAAAGGCCAGACGAGGGGAATGGTCTTCAATGCTGAGGCGGGTTTGTGTGACATATTGGAGTAGAACTGACATCCTTCACATTTGTCGACTATTTCCTTCGCCATTTCATTTGCCTTTGGCCAGTAAAATCCCGCTCGGTATGCTTTAGCCACGATGGTCCGAGAGGACGCATGGTGACCACAGGTCCCAGCGTGGATATCATCAAGGATTATCGACCTTCTTACGGCGTTATGCATACGGCTGACTCGATCCGCCACGCTTTCTCTGAATAACTGTCCCTTGATCACAGTGAAGGCCTTGGATCGACGGACGATCTGTCTAGCCTCTTCTTCGTTCTTCGGGAGCTCTTTCCTCAGGATGTATGCGATGTACGGTACTGTCCAGTCGGGAGTGATGACCACGACTTCCATGATTAGGTCGACCACCGCTGGGACCTCAACTTCAGTCGGATCAGCGGCACTTTTTGGCTGTGTAGCTTCTTTAGTGAAAGGATCCTCTTGAATCGACGGTGCGAATGTGCTCCAAAAACACATCACTGGGAATGGCTTCCCTCTTGGACCATATTTTTGCCAAATCATCAGTGGCTTGATTTTTCAGTCGGGGTATGTGATGGAGCTCTAACCCCTCAAACTTCTTCTCTAGCTTCCTCCTTTGCATTACAAGAGTCATCATGGCTGGACTTGACGTCCCACTCCTTCATCACACGATTAACCACCAAATCTGAGTTGCCATAGACCATGAGGCTGACGGACGCCGAGTGAAATGGCCATACGCAGCCCATACAACAATGCTTCAGATTACGCTTCATTGTTGGAAGAATCAAAGTGAATCTGGAGCACATATCCGAGCTTATCTCCTCGGGGAAACCAATACTACCCAAAGACACGTAACCATTCAGCAGATCTTGGAACCATCAAAGAACATAGTCCAAAGGTGCTCGAGTGAACTTGAGTCGGTAATCGTTGTTCAATCCACTCGGTGATGAAATCTGCTATTGCTTGGGACTTGATGGCTTTCTTTGCCTCAAACTTGATATCAAGGGAAGAAGTTCAATCGCCCATTTCGCCACTTTCGACCCGATTGCGTCTCTCACAGTGTAATGTCTCGATAACGGGCGTCACGATTTAATCGTAATGGAATGATCGAGAAGTAGTGAGCAACCTTCTTTGCGGTCATATAAATCCCATACACAAGCTTCGATAATGAGGGTATCTTTGCTTCGACGGGTTAACACTTGAGAAAGATAATATCTCGGGCGCTGAACTTTGAAGGCTTTTCCTTCCTCTTCCGCTCGACCGTAAATCTTGTATTGACGACTTGTCCTGTGGCTGCAATGTAAAGCGACAACGGCTCCTTGCTGATTAGGGCAGACAAGCACCGACTAGGTGGAGAGTAGAGCTTTGAGCTCGCAAACGCTGCATCGCCTTCGTGGAGTCCACTTGAACTTGTCTGACTTCTTCATCAGTCGGTAAAGAGGCAATGCCTTTTCACCAAGGCGAGAGATGAATCGACTTAAAGCGGCCAAGCATCCAGTAAGCTTCTGGACATCATGCACACGCACCGGCCGTTTCATTCGGAGAGTAGTGCCAACTTTTTCTGGGTTAGCGTCGATTCCTCGTTCAGAAACGAGAAAACCGAGTAACTTTCCACCAGGAACTCTGAATGTGCACTTTGATGGATTAAGCTTGATATCATACCTCCTGAGATTGGCAAATGTTTCAGCAAGGTCACCAACAGGTCGGAACCTTTCCGTGACTTGACCACAATGTCATCCATGTATGCTTCCACATTTCGATCGGTTTGAGTGAGTAAACACTTGAATCCTCCTCATGAACGTGGCTCCGGCATTCTTGAGGCCGAATGGCATGGTGACATAACGAAGCACCGAAGGGAGTGATGAAAGCTGTTTTGATCTCGTCGGGTCCATCTGAGGCGGATCTGATGGTACCCGGAATATGCGTTTAAAAAAGACAACCGCTCACATCCCGCAGTCGAGTCGACTATTTGGTCGATGCGGGGGAGAGGAAAATGATCTTTCGGGCAGGCCGGATTGATATGTTTGAAGTCGATGCACATGCGCAGTGAATTGTCCTTCTTAGGGACCATGACCACATTGGCGAGCCACTCGGAGTGGTAAATTTCTCGGATAAACTCTGCTGCTAAGAGCCGAGCCACCTCCTTGCCTATGGCCTTTCTCTTCTGGACGGCGGACCGTCGAAGATGTTCTTTGACAGGTTTCACTTTTGAGTCGACTTCATGACGGTGCTCGGCTAGCTCCACAGGAACACCCGGCATGTCGTGAGGCTTCCATGCAAAGATGTCCCGCTTCACGGAGGAACCGGACGGCGCTTCTTCCTATTTGGAGTCGAGTGTTGTTGAGATGTTGGTCGAGCAGCATTGGGATCGGTCGGGTGAATATGAACTCGCTTCGTCTCACCGGACGATCGAAATGCCGACTTCAGAGCGGGCTTCTTGGCTCGCAACAAATCACTCGGATCTGCGGTCTTCGATATTCTTGCAATTCTACCACCGCCATCCGAGCATTAGCAATCTTAGAGCCTTTCGAAAACACTCTTCCGCTTTCTTCCGATTGCGGTGGCGGTGATCACACCCTTGGGGCCGGGCATCTTGACTTAAGGTACACATAACATGGTCGAGCCATGAAAGCGGGCATATCTTGGCCTTCCCGAATTAGCGTGATAAGCGCCTGAAATCCACGACCTCAAAGGTCAACTTTTCTTTGCGGAAATGCTTGAATCACCAAAACCACATCAAGAGCAATTTGACCGAGTGACTCGACCTTCTTTCCGTGAATGACTCCGTGGAAACTCATATTCTTGGTGCGAAGTCCGGACATCGGAATGCCCATCCCTTTCAACGCCTCTCGCATACAAGATGTTCGGGCCAACGCCGCCATCCATCAAAACTTTGGTCGGTCGAGTGCCTTCGACGATCGGGTCGACCACCAACGCTTGCCTCCTGTGGGTGGCAATGTGTGTCGGATGATCGGACTGGTCGAATGTGATGGCGATGCGAGACCATTTCAGATAATTGGGCGTCGCGAGCGACCATGTTCACTTCTTGGTTGATAACTTTCAATCAACTTTTGCTTTCAACGTCAAAGAAAATCATCGGTGGAATTGACAGGGGTATCCACCATCACTATCTTCTTTGTCCTCAACTTTATCCGACCCCTTTTCCTTATCCTTGGGTTGCTTCCCTTGGAATTGCTGAATCAAGAGCTGACATTGTCGAGTGGTATGCTTTGGGTAAATGAGTTTAC
The DNA here is from genome assembly GCA_021605145.1 of Aegilops bicornis. NCBI lineage: Eukaryota > Viridiplantae > Streptophyta > Magnoliopsida > Poales > Poaceae > Aegilops > Aegilops bicornis. The sequence continues at coordinate 332,954,812 of CM038675.1, forward strand.
CCTCTTGAAAGTGCGTTATATCGACTAGAGGGGGGGTGAATAGGCGATTTTTAGAGAATTTTACAAATTCTTCACTGAGGAATTTGCTGGTGAGGAAATTCCTTAGCGAAGAAATACATGCAGCGGAATAAGTACTCAGGAGTAAGCATAACAGGTTACAAGCATAGTCATCATGATGAAATGAAGACAATCACAGAGTACAGAAAACGTAATCACAGGATAACACAGGATGAAGACAAACGGACTGAAGAAATTGAACTGAGGAAATTGAGAAAGTCTTGATCAAAGTCTTCAAACACAGATATGACAAACACTCAACACAAGAATGAGGAAATGAAAGGGTTGAGGAAATAGAACCGATTAGGTTGGTGAAGACAATGATTTGGTAGACCAGTTCCAAGCGCTGTCTCGGTTATGCGTCTGTTGGAGCGGCCGAGTATTTAAACTCGAGGACACAGTCCGGACACCCGATCCGAGCACGCAGCTCAGGACACCAAGTCCTCACCGTATTCTCCTTGAACTAAGGTCACACAGACCTCGTCCAATCACTCGTGGTAAGTCTTGAGCGACTTCCAAACCTTCACATACTTGGTCACTCGGCGATCCACAATTCCTCTTGGATGCTCTAGACCGTGGCGCCTAACCGTCTGGAAGAAGCACAGTCTTCAAAGGTAAAAGCGTCGGATCCACGCGGGATCAATTTCTTGATGATGCTCAATCACTTTGGGTTTGTTGGGGTTTGGTTTTGGGTTTTTCCTCACTTTGGGTTTTCCTCACTTGATGATTTTCGCTCAAAGTCCTCAAAGGATGGGTTGCTCTCAAATGACAAGTGTCAAGTTCTCTCGAGCAGCCAACCAGCTAGTGGTTGTAGGGCGGCTATTTATAGCCTAGGGAGCAGCCCGACATGATAAGACATAAATGCCCTTCAATGATATGACCGTTAGGTGGAGATATTTTGGGGACGGTGGCCAAGCGACAAAGAACGGTCGGAACTTGGAATATCAAATTCTTCAGGGCTATCATGTTCCTCCTTTGTGTAGGCAATTCACCTTTGGCGAATTCCTAACTCCTCGGTCAGAACAAATTCCTCAAAGTGACCCGGAAGAGCTTCGTCTACATCCTTTGAAGAAATTGACTGAATCGTATGAGATTTCCAAAGGCTTCACTCGAAGGGATTGGTAGGTGAGGATTTTGAGTTGAGCATCAAATGGAAATTTTTCCTTAGTATTTCCTCGACCCTTTAACAAGACGGTGTTTCCTATGACTCAAGAAAGAGAAAATGAAACTACGAAAACAAAAGTCTTCACGCTTCATGTTCCTCAGCGAATACTAAGTCTTCGTAATCACACCAATTTCTTCACTTTCAAAGTCTTGTAAAGTCTTGAGAATATCAAATTCTTCAGTTGAAGAAATTCATTTTTAGGGGTCGACTTTCTGTAAATATCAAACTCCTCATAGACTTATAGACCTGTGTACACTTACAAAGCGCATCGGTTACTTAACCTATAAGTCTTCAATTCACCAAAATCACTAAGGGCACTAGATGCACTTACAATCTCCCCCTTTTTGGTGATTGATGACAATATGGGTTAAGTTTTCAACGGGGATAAATATATGAAGTGTAAATACTGATAATGAGGATTTTGATTGCAAGATATAGAAGAACTCCCCCTGAAGATGTGCATAGTGAGGAATTTGCTTTTGAGGCAATGCACATTTGAAGATTTGAATCATGGAGATCTCCCCCTATATCTTGTAATTCATACATGCATTTGACATAAATATGAGGAATTTGAAATGCATGATGAAATATGGTGCTTGATGATATGCGAGCATGCAAAATAATGCATAAACAAGTATCGAGCCCAATGCGTATGAGGAATTTGAAATTCTTCATCGAGCTCATGAGGATCAGAGCATAACAAGGATCAAAGCATATCAATACCATCGTAATCGAGAGCACAAGTAGATTTGCTATGAAGCATAGTGTAAAATCATAATGCATCAAAAGTATCAAAAGCACCATCGGGTTTAAGATTACAACTCGATCCAATAAAAAGGTTTCGGAAGAACGAGAGTTGTAACTTAATAAAATATTGTATATAGACAAAAGCGAGACCCGCTTGAAGACTAACTCAAATTTCTCCCCTTTGTCATCGAATGACCAAAAGGATCAAACCGAGGACTAACGCTCTTGAGGAACATCAAGTTGAAGACGGAGCGCCAAAGATTAGCCGGGTTGTTCGTTGAAGTAGGACCAACAGAAGTGTCTTCCAAATCTTCATTTTCATCGATTGTCGCGAGATGAAGAATAGGAGCTGGCCACCAAGGAAGGAACTTTGACCTTCTTGAATTTCTTCTGAGGAGGTGCAGACCAGTCAAATTCTTCCTTGAGTCCCATTGATTTCAGTTCTTCTTCATTGTAGACATGTGATGTAACAGCCCAGAGCGCTTGAAGGTTTCATGAAGATAGTAGTGGTTTTTCTTCACCGCATTGTGAGTTGAGGTCATGTTGTAAAGAAGAGTGCCAAACCGACGTTTGACCCACTTGTGATTGCGATCAACCTTCCGATGAAGACCGAGGAGTAATTCACGATCGGTCATCACCACAGGTGCAGTTCCTTGAGGATTTTGCTTTCTTGAGGTATTTCTTCTTTGAGTCATGTGTAGCAGAGTCATCATTGGTGGAATAAGATGCTGCTGCTGGCTGTCCATCCAATGGACGAATACCTTCATCTATCACAGCAGTAGCCTTGCCCTTTTCATCACCGAGGCAATTGGCGTTTGAGGACTTCAATCAAAGGTGTAGGCTGCAGTGGTTCAAAGTATCGCCTTTGTAATTTAGTGAAGATCTTGTCTGATGAATCTCATAATCCAAGGCGCATAAGGCTTCGGCTCAAATGGTGACATGGCAATGTTAGCGAGTCCTCATGAAGAAATCATGGAAATTGACGGAACGCCATGGATGATGTTGAAAAGCATATTCTTCATGATGCCAACGACTTCTTCATCGTTCGAGTCGTGGCCTTTGATAGGACTCATAGTCTTCGTCAAGATTCGATAGACGGTTCGAGGCACATATAATAATTCCTTGACGAGGAATTTGGTTCTTGGTGCCTGCCTTGGCTTCAATGGCTTCATCAGCACTTGCATATAGTGATTTGAAAGTTCCTTTTCTTCATAGATCTGACGAGCTCCATCAATCGGAGGACCGAGAGGAAGTGCGAAGCAATTCAATTGCGTGAGCCTTGTAGTGAGTGTTTTCGGTCATCCAATCTAAGACCCATGAATTGATATCTTGACATCTCCGGTGATATGCGAGGGTTGCATAGAACTGAAGAATTAGCTCTTCGTTCGATCCACAAATATCGGTCTGAAGCTTAGAAGTCTGCGTCGTGAAGAACACAGAGGACTGGCTCAAAGCTGGCAAAGGTCTCCATATCCACATGAGGAATATGAGCATGATCGAAGATTTTATCCTTGTTGAAAAGCACCGAGGAATAGAAGTTGGCTTGACCGGCAGTCCAGAAGCGCCTCTTCCTAATTCGAGCAGAATCATAAGGATTATATTCAGTGAAGAACACGTGCTCGGCAAAGAAATCTTCAGCCTTGAACTTTTGCTTGGTTGAGAACGGATTCTTCTGCTTGGGCAGAGGGGTGTCTGTGATTTGCATCACCACCTCAGGAATCACAAGTTCAGTTTCTTGACCGAGGAATTACTTGCTCCTCAACTTGCGGTCCGAGGAATAGCAGCAAGAGCAGCTTTCATCAAAGACTAGTGGCTGGAATTTCTTCATGCACGTAACCAGTTGGTTGCTTTTCTCCGTAGTCTATTTGGACAGTTTGAGCAGGAGAGAGGAACTTGTTGGAGCGGAGTGAAGAGAGGAGTATCGGGATGCTGATTTTCCCAAAAATCATCATTGAACACGGTGTGGTGCATCCAATATCCACATCTTCATCTTCAATTTCCTCGACTACCGAGGAATTTCATAGTCCGATGAGGGAACAAGCTGGGGTTGAAGGGATGGCATCCACTTCAATTTCCTCATCAATTTTCTCGCAGGCAGGTGAGATTGATGTTCTTCATCGATCCGGTTGGCACTTCATATTCTTCTCCAAAAGGAACCACTTCCTTTGAAGGTATGGAGGAAATTGGAATAGCATCAATCGGGTTCTCAATGAGCTGGTCATTGGCTTCATTTTCTTGGCAGAAGAATCGGCCTTGTTGATGCTTTTCTTTTCTTCACCGCAGCTCGTTCAGCCTTTGGTTTTCTTCACTTCAAAAGCAGATGGAAGAATTGGAGTTGGAGTTGGTGCAGGAGGAGCCGAGGAATTTGGTTCATTTTCTTCGTGAGCAACCGATGCAGTTCCTGTCTTGAGCATTTTCTTCAGCGCACCACTAGTGGGTGCCTGGCGATTTCTTCGGTAATTTGGAATTTCTTCATCACTCGAATCAGCATTTTCTTCAAGAGTGAGCTCCGGTGTTCTTGGCATTTTCTTCATTAGGCTTAGCAGATGCTTCACTGAGGATTTTCACGTTACCTGGTGCAGCAACACTTGTGAGATTCTTCGCCGATTGACGAATCTGTCCTTGGCTCCTTGCCAATCAGCATTGAAAGAATCGAAGTTTTTGCTGAGGTTTTGGATTTCAGTCTGGACTTGGAGAAGTTCCTCAGGTGTCATCTTGACAATGTTTTTCTTCAGGAACTTCTCCTTCCTGTATTGAGCCTTTTTGATTTCCCTCGCCTTTTCATACTTCCATTTTTCTTCAGCTATGAAGTGAGTCAACATATGACTTTGTCCAGGTGTCAAGTGAAGATCAGGCAGAGGGGTATTGGGATCATCGTGCGAGAGATCAATAAAGTCGAGGACTATCTTCGGTCCAATAGCAAAGGGCACAGATGTACCTTTGGCTCTAGCGGCCCTTGCTTGGCGGTCTCGATGATTTCTGCGAGTTCTTCATCGGATGCCTCATCCTCGGATGGCACATGGAATGCAACCAATTTCTTCGTCCGGGCTGGGCCGAGGACCTCGACCAACTGTTGCTTTGGTCTTCAAATGAGTAGGACCAGTTGAAGAAATGGGAGCTGCCGAGGAACTTGGCAGAGATGCTCGAGGCAATTGAAAATCCAGCAGTCCGTTGACATGTAGCTAGGTGCACAGAACCGAAGGTTTTGACGGAGCTGTTGAGGACTTTGATGGAGCAGCAGCAGTTTGAGGAATTTGCTTGGAAGGTGCTGCACGAGGAACTTGGCCGTGAGGGCGCAGATGATGAAGCACTTGGCTTATAAGCAGGCTTCTTTTGCATTGATTTCCTCGGTTTGACCGAGACCTTCAATGGCGATAGCGTGGCAGAATCCTCATTGAATTTCTTCTTTGCTTCCTTTGCTTGCTTTGCCAATTTTGCTTGGCGTTTAGCCCATTCCTTAGGAAAGTCCTCACCGCGTTTGACGCTAGTGGGATCAGCTATTTGGCCAGGTGCCAAAGGAGCTCTTGGGCATGGAGGATTTAAAGCGAATTTCTTCATGTACTTAGGAGTTACATATCTATATTCCTCCATTCCCGTGCCCATCTCCGTTCAATCTTACGAATACGCACCTTGCGTTGATTTTTACTTTCTTCATCCGGAGTGCGATGAGTCTTATATATATCCTCGTGGATTTCAAACGCTGTCATAACCTCTGGTTTCTTTCCTCCCTTCATGCGGCTTCTTACCATCTGCCATTTTCTTGATTGAGGAAATTGAACAAAAGAGTTCTCACGAAGAAGTGTGCAGTTTTTCTTCGAGGAACGCTGCAAATGAGTTAAGTTGATGAGAACCTAGGGATTCAAAGACGGACATTTGTACCTGTGAATGAGAGTATAGGTGCGAGGAATTTGGAGAGGTCATATGCGTTCTCGGAAGGTTTTTCAAAAGAACAAGTTTGAGGATTTTGACCAGATGAGCCTTGAAGAATTTCAATAAGCGTTCTTTATCTTAGGTTCGAGTTGTATAGATCGAAGATCCACACAATTGAGGAATCTTGAAGAAAATCATTGCTTAGAGAAATGAGTCAAGAGATTTGAGATGTTCATATGTGTGAAGAATTTGAAATAAACACCTTTGAAGATTTTGAAGAAAATTTGAGAATCAAAGCGAGTAAATAAAAGTAACTTTTAATTTACCCAAGTGAAGAACACGACGAACTGAGATGAACAGTTTAGAAGTTCGTCCGTTCAGATCTTCTCCACCCTAACTTGGCAGAGGAAATCAGCTACGGCTGACGGGCGGAGTGAAGAAATTCCACGGTCGGTAGCGATGCGTCGGCGAAGAGGTCAAGGCGGTGAAGCTTTTCCTCACCGGGCGACGATGGAATAGCGGGCGGCGCTTAGGGTTTCGAGGATCTCGGGCGGGAGAGAGAAGTCGAGCGAAGTAAAAGAGTGAGGAAGGGAGAGAGGGGTATTTATAGCCACGGTGAAAAACGGATCGTCCGAAGATTTAGGACGAACGTGCCCCTGACCGCTTCCCTTCTCACGACATGTGTCACACACGTACTGAGTAGTGGAGATCGTGTGCGATCGTGGGATGCGGAGCAGTTTGAGCGGTAAAATCGAAGTTTGGATAAGATTCGTTTTAAAGTTCCGTTCGCAATTTCTTCAGCTGTCAAGGACACAGTGAAGAATTTGAACGAGTTTCAAAGTAGAACGCACATGAAGAATTTGTGAATGGATTGGGTTGAGTATAGCATAGAGGGGGAAGGGTCCGATCACATTCACTTAGCAGAAAACGCGATTTGAAGAAATAGCCATAAGTGAATGCTGTAGAGGACATAAATCCATATAGCCAATGAAGAAAGACGACGGAAACAGTGAAGAATTTGCAAAGTTGAAGAATTTGAAAAACTGAAGAATTTCAAAAATTTGAGGAAAAACTCAAATTGAAGATTTTCAACTTTGGTGGTGGCGTGACCCAATCAGTATAAGAATGATGATTTCGGACACCGCGTACAATTGTCGTAGGGTTACGAGAATCAAATTCTTCATTAATTTCTTCACACTTAGAGTGTTATTCTTCATTGATTGAAGAAAACGCTTTCTTCATGTGTTGCACATCTAAGTCATCAAATTTGCATAAGTGTTAGGATGTGTGTCCTTTTCAAAGAACATTCAAGATTCTAAGATATTTAGCTCACACCGCAACTTGCTAAATCTCTTCTCATCCAAGGGCTTAGTGAAGATATCAGCTAGCTGTTCTTGAGTCTTCACGTGCTTTCGATGGAGATGTCGCCCTTCAACACATGATCACGAAGAAAATGATGACGAATTTGAATGTGCTTTGTCTTGGAGTGCTGAACTGGGTTGTGAGCAATTTTGATGGCACTCTCATTGTCACAGTAGAGAGGCACATTCTTCACGTTGATGCCATAGTCCTTGAGGGTTTGCTTCATCCATAGTAATTGAGCACAACACGAGCCAGCAGCAATGTATTCAGCTTCAATGATGAGACGGTGATACGCAGATTGCTTTCTTCGAGGACCAATGGACCAAAGATCGTCCGAGGAAATGACAAGTACCAGATGTTGACTTGCGGTCCACACGATCACCAGCATAGTCGAGTCGAGAATATCCGATGAGATCAAAAGTAGAGCCCTTGGGGTACCATAATCCTAGTTTTGGTGTGTGAGCTAGATATCGAAGAATATGCTTCACAGCCTTATGGTGTGATTCCTTCGGTGTATCTTGAAATCGGGCACACATGCAAACACTAAGCATTATATCTGGCCTAGATGCACATAAGTACAATAAAGAACCAATCATGGAGCGGTATACCTTGTGATCGAAGTCAATACCATTTTCATCAGTGCATAGATGGCCATTTGTGGGCATAGGAATTTTGACACCTTTGCAATCTTGCATACCGAATTTCTTCAGGACATCTTTGAGGTATTTCTCACGAGATATGAATATGCCATTGGGTTGTTGACTTAATTTGAAGACCTAAGAAGAATTTTAACTCTCCCATCATAGACATTTGATATTCTTCACTCATCATATAGGCAAATTCATCACTATAACGTTGGTCAAGACAGCCAAAGATAATATCATCAACATATATTTGGCACACAAAAGTTCACCATCATAAGATTTAGTAAAGAGAGTAGGATCGAGTGAACGGTGTGAAGCCATTCTTCACGAAGAATTCCTTCAATGTATCATACCACGCCCGAGGGGCTTGCTTGAGGCCATAGAGAGCCTTATTTAGTCCGAAGACTTTGTCGGGATTCTTTGGATCTTCAAAACCTGGTGGTTGAGCAACATATACTTCTTCCTCAAGCTTACCATTGAGGAATGCACTTTTCACATCCATTTGATATAAAGTGATATTGTGATGGTTAGCATAGGCGAGTAATATGCGAATAGACTCAAGTCTAGCAACAGTGCAAAAGTTTCATCGAAATCAATTCCTTCAACTGCGTGTAGCCTTGAGCTACTAGTCGTGCCTTTATTCCTCACCACAAGACCATTTTCATCTTGCTTGTTGCGATAGATCCACTTTGTGCCAATGATATTATGCTTGCGAGGATCCGGACGTTTGACCAATTCCTGCACCTTGTTGAGCTCGAATCGATGTAATTCCTCTTGCATGGCCTGAATCCACTCCGGCTCAGAAATGCTTCATCTACCTTAGTGGGCTCTGTGATAGAGACAAAAGCATAGTGCCCACAAAAGTTAGATAGATGTGAAGCTTTTGAGCGAGTGAGAGGACTGGCGCTTCAATGTCATCGATGATCTTGTCAACTTGCACTTCTTTTGCAACGCGAGGATGAGCTGGTTGTCTTGAGGAATTTGATCATTTTCCTCGGCACCATTTTCTTGACATTTTCTTCAGTGCATCAGCTCGGCGTTCTTGGCGTACAGGAATGAATTCTTCAAAGTTTCTTGATGAGGGATGATATCCTCGGTTGCCTTGAACCTGATTGAATCCTCAGTGTCTGGTTCGCCTAACATGAAGGTAGGTGCTCTCTTTGCGAGCCATTAGTTTCATCGAACCGCACATCTACAGTTTCAACAACCTTGTGAAGGGCGATGTTGAAGACTTTGTAGGTGTGCTTGAGTCCTTTCCGTAACCAAGCATAAAACCTTCATGTGCTTTCGGTGCAAATTTAGAGGTGTGGTGAGGATCTCTAATCCAGCATTTAGCAATCAAGACTTTGAAATAACTTACATTGGGTTTCTTGTCCGTAAGGAGTTCATAGGCAGTCTTTTGAAGAATTTGTGAAGATATACTGTTGATGATGTGGCACGCAGTGTCAATTGCTTCAATCCGTAAAGCGACTAGGCGTTTTGTATTCATCAAGCATAGTGCGAGCCATCTCAACAAGAGTTCTGTTCTTGCGCTCCACGACGCCATTTCTTTGAGGAGTATAGGGAGCAGATAACTCATGAGTAATACCAAGTTCATCAAGATAGTCATCAAGACCGGAATTCTTGAACTCAGTTCCATTGTCACTCCTGATGTGCTTGATCTTCACACCAAAGTTGGTTGAAGTCCTCGAGGAAAATCGTTTGAAGATTTCCTGCACTTGATTTTTGTAAGTAACAATGTGTACCCAAGTGTAACGAGAGTAATCATCAACAATAACAAAGCCATAAAGGGATGCATCATTAGTGACGGCTGAGTAATGATTGGGACCAAAGAGGTCCATGTGAAGCAATTCAAGGGACGAGTAGTGGTCATGATAGTCTTATTTGGATGCTTGGCCTTGGTCATTTTTCCAGCTTCACAGTTCGCATAAGTGATCCTTGAGGAATTTGACATTCTCAATGCCAATTACATGCTTCTTCTTCGCAAGCGTGCAGTAAATTCCTCATGCTGCGTGACCAAGTCGTCGATGCCATAGCCAGCCTTCCAAGCTTTTGCAAGTAGACACACGGCTGGTTGTGGTCCCGTGGAAAAATCAACAATATACAAGTCTCCTCTCCTAAAGCCTTCAAGACTTTGGATTTGTCAGCCTTCCATAATCACAACACACCGATACTTGCCAAAGATAACAACCATATCAAGATCACAAAGCATTGAGACTGACATGAGGTTATATCCTAAAGACTCAACAAGCATGACTTTGTCCATGTGCATGTCCTTAGAGATAGCAACCTTACCAAGTCCCAATACACGACTTTTGCCTTTGTCGAAAGATGATATGCTTTAGAAGTGACGGTGATAAGGCAGCATCCATCAATAGATTCTTGTCACCAGTCATGTGATTTGTACATCCACTATCGAGAACCCACTCAGTGGCTTTGGGTTGATCATCCTGCAGATGAATTAGTACAACTTACGATCTCATATACTTCATCAGTGAAGAATATGATATCAAGTTCATCGATGAAATTCATCGATCAAGATTATCTGAGATAAGCGGTATGAGGACGTGTGAAATGAAAGTTCATTTCATCATGATTAGCTCGTCCTTTCGTGCAATTTGTCGTGTCCTCAAAGAAATTCTTCAGACGTTGAGGCACGCCCGAGACCTGACCCTGCAGAAGAGATTAGTTCTTTTTCTTCACCACCCACATCTGAAGGGGTGGCAAAGAGTTCATCATTCTCATGAGAACCATATGAGAATGGTGGCATAGAGGCCAAACCATTTCGTTTCACATAAGAGGGGTTAGGGTAAGCATATGAATAAGCAGAGAAATTCTTCGAGGACTTATGAACATATTGGTTTGAAGAATAATGCACATATTCATAGCCCTTAGCTCTACCCTGCGAACAGAGTTGTTAGCACGATGATAATCATATGAGGACTTTGATCCTTTTGAGGAATTTGATCCATGTGAGGAATTTGGTCCGTATGAGGACTTGGATCCATATGAAGAATTTTGTCCATATGAAGAATTTGATCTGGGGTTCCTTTTCTTCACAGGTGGTGTCATGAGGACATTCTCCTGAAGACTTTCAAGGCATTTCTTGGGAACCCAGATTTTCCTCATAGGGGAACCGTTCCTGCAGTTAGTACCAACATATCTAGCAAATACTTCACCATTCTGATTTTTGAACAGTTTATAGTTTGAGTCAAATGACTCATCATCAGAATGAGGAAATTCACATGTAAAGCCAGATAAGGTGGATGGATCAGCTGGAGGTCCCTTTGCAGCAACCCATGAGGTTTTGGGATACGCTCGGGCTTCCAAAGACGTTCCATCAAGATTGAGTTTCCTCTCAAAGGCAATGCCCTCTTTCCTAGGGTTTCATTGAGGATCTCGCTTTTAAGCACATCACAAAGAGTCTGATGCCCTTTGAGGCTTTTGTACATGCCTGTCATGTACAATTCCTTCGATCTGCATCGTCAGTGATACTAGCAATGTCCTCGGTGAGGAATTAGTGATAGCAGAGGCGGTGAAGAATTTGTAACAGTTGAAGCATTTGAACATTCAGTGAAGAATTAGCAGATTCACGTTCAATGCACTTTAAGCATGGAGGAACAAATTCTTCTTGAGAGGCGCTGATTTGTTGAGCAAGTAATGAATCGCGCTTCCTTCGAAGATCTTCATAACTCGCTCTTAGCTTCTCAAGATCTTGCTTTCTTTGAAGAAATTCATAAGAAAGTTTCTCATGATCGAGATAAGAGAGTGTTATGATGACCTTGAAAGGTTATCAAGCTTAGACCAAGTCTCTGAAGATTTTCGATCGGGGCTTGAGTACGATCCATTTCTTCACCTAACATATCATCACTCTTATCTAGCATGTTTTGAACCTTTTCAAAAGCCCTTTGTTGTTTTATAGCAATCTTAGCAAGTTTAGAGTAGCTGGGCTTGAGATCCTCATCAGATTCATTTTCACTAGATTCAGAGGAGGTGTAATTGAGTACCTTGGCACCTTTTGCCATGAAGCAATAGGTGGGAGCGAAGTCATCGTTTTCCTCATCAGGTTTGTCGGTGGAGCCGGTTTCTTGATGTTGAAGATGGACTTGCTAACATAAGCGAGCAAGAGCCGGACTAGCCACACCAGATTCGGATTCTTGGACTCCTCCTCTTCCTCATTTTCCTCGATTCAGCAGAGTCCATTTCCTTGCCAATGAATGCCCGAGCCCTTTTGGAGCTGCTCTTCTTGTGAGAAGAAGGTTTTGAGGATTTTGATGATGAAGATTTTGATGATGAAGATTTTGATGATTTCTTCTTTTTCTTCACGCCATCGTAACTGTAATCCTTGTGTTTCTTCTTTCTTAATTCCTTTTCCCACCGAGGACAATCTTGGATATAGTGACCAGGTTTCTTGCATTTGTGGCAAAGTCTTCGCTTATAGTCACTAGATGAGGAATCACCGCTTCTTGAGGATTTTCCAAAGCGACCACGTCTTGAGAATTTCTGAAATTTCTTCACGAAAGCGGTGCTAGCTCCTGGCCAAATTCTTCAGGATCTCCAAGGCTACTACCAGATTCTTCACTCTCGATTGATTTCAGCCTTGGCCTTGAGGCACGCGTGTTCTTCCATAGCCGTAACCATAGAGATCTCTCTTTTCAGCAAGTTGGAACTTCGTGAGTATTTAGCCTTTCGAGGATATCGGCAGGATCAAGAGACTTGTAGTCAGCTTCGTTCTTGTATCATCGGTGCGAGTGTCAAATGAGGAATCAAGCGATCTTAGCAATTTCTTCACCACCTCATGGTCGGTGATGTCGGTGGCACCCAAAGTGCTTGAAGCTCATTTGAGATGTCGAGAGGCGATCGAAGGTTTGTTGAACATTTTCGTTGTCGAGTCTTTTGAAGCGGTTGAAGAGATTCCGAAGAACATCAACTCGAGAGTCACGCTTGAGTTGAAACACCTTCATTTACTTTGGACAAATCGTCCTGCATTTAGTTTGGCGATTCCAAAGCACTCACTCTTCCATATTGACCTTTGCTCAGATGGCCACATATGATATTCTTCGCTTGAGAATCGAGTTGCTTGAATCTCTTCACATCAGCATCATTCAAAGAGAGTGTGACTGAGGAAACACCTTTTGTCACAACATACCAGAGATCGTTGTCAATTGCTTCAAGATGCATTCGCATTTTGTTCTTCCAGTAGGGGTAGTCCGTCCCATCGAAGGTAGGACACCCTGCTGAGACCTTGATCATACCTGCGGTCGACATAACTAAAACTCCGGTGGTTAAACCAAAATCACACGTAACAAGGGAGTACCTTGCTCGATACCAATTGAAAGTGCGTTATATCGACTAGAGGGGGTGAATAGGCGATTTTAGAGAATTTTACAAATTCTTCACCGAGGAATTTCTTTGGTGAGGAAATTCCTTAGCGAAGAAATACATGCAGCGGAATAAGTACTCGTGAGTAAGCATAACAGGTTACAAGCATAGTCATCATGATGAAATGAAGACAATCACAGAGTACGTAAAACGTAATCACAGGATAACACAGGATGAAGACAAACGGATCAAGAAATTGAATCGAGGAAATTGAGAAAGTCTTGATCAAAGTCTTCAAAACACAGATATGACAAACACTCAACACAAGAATGAGGAAATGAAAGGGTTGAGGAAATAGAACCAGTTAGGTTGGTGAAGACAATGATTTGGTAGACCAGTTCCAACCGCTGTCTCGGTTGTACGTCTGGTTGGAGCGGCCGAGTATTTAAACTCGAGGACACAGTCCGGACACTCCAACATCGAGCACGCAGCTCAGGACACCAAGTCCTCACCAGATTCTCCTTGAACTAAGGTCACTGACCTCGTCCAATCACTCGTGGTAAGTCTTCAGCGACTTCCAAACCTTCACATACTTGGTCACTCGGCGATCCACAATTCCTCTTGGATGCTCTAGACCGTGACGCCTAACCGTCTGGAAGAAGCACAATCTTCAAAGGTAAAAGCGCCGGATCCACGCTGGATCAATTTCTTGATGATGCTCAATCACTTTGGGTTTGTTGGGGTTTGGTTTTTGGGTTTTTCCTCACTTTGGGTTTTTCCTCACTTGATGATTTTCGCTCAAAGTCCTCAAAGGATGGGTTGCTCTCAAATGACAAGTGTCAAGTTCTCTCGGAGCAGCCAACCAGCTAGTGGTTGTAGGGGGCGGCTATTTATAGCCTAGGGAGCAGCCCGACATGATAAGACATAAATGCCCTTCAATGATATGACCGTTAGGTGGAGATATTTTGGGGACAGGTGGCAAAGACAAAGACCTTGATCGGAACTTGGAATATCAAATTCTTGAGGCTATCATGTTCCTCACTTTGTGTAGGCAATTCACCTTTGGCGAATTCCTAACTCCTCGCCGAACAAATTCCTCGGTGACTGTAAGAGCTTCGTCTCATCACATCAAGAAATTGTTGAACTGTATGAGATTTCCAAAGGCTTCACTCGAAGGGATTGGTAGGTGAGGATTTTGAGTTGAGCATCAAATGGAAATTTTTCCTTAGTATTTCCTCGACCCCCTTTAACAAAGAGACGGTGTTTCCTATGACTCAAGAAAGAGAAAATGAAACTACGAAAACAAAAGTCTTCACGCTTCATGTTCCTCAAGCGAATACTAAGTCTTGAATCACACCAATTTCTTCACTTTCAAAGTCTTCGTAAAGTCTTGAATATCAAATTCTTGATTGAAGAAATTCATTTTTAGGGTCGACTTTCTCTCAGAATATCAAACTCCTCATAGACTTATAGACCTGTGTACACTTACAAACGCATCGCCATTTAACCTATAAGTCTTCAATTCACCAAAATCACTAAGGGGCACTAGATGCACTTACACCTCTTCATCTTTCTTCGTGTGAATGTGACATGGCAAGTCCAACACATCATTCCCATCTTGGTCTTTCACCTTCTTGGGGTTCCACGGACCCTTGGGTTTCCCCTTGAACTTTCCTGGGGTCACAGCCAAGGCTTCTCCGGGAGCAGCTGGCTCGGCTTTGCGCTTCTGCTTCTGACTGGAATTTCCTCCGCCGGCTTCATTAGCAGCTGACTTGTACTTACCACTCCGGAGTCGATCCTCTTCTTCACCATTAGCATACTTGGTGTCAATCTCCATCATCCGACTCAGGGTCATATCTCTGTCCGACCGAATTTCAAACTCAACTCTCTCGTTCTTGACACCTTCCTTGAAAGCCTGCATCGCTGGTGATCAGACTCATTCTCAACTGTGTGGTGCAAGGTTATCCATCTCTGGATGTAATCTCTCAAAGTTTCATTCGACTTTTGTACACACGACTGCAGCTCTGTCAACCCTGCTGGTCGCTTGCAAGTCCCTTCAAATGTCCTGACAAACACTCGGGCCAGATCTTCCCAAGTGTAAATACTGCTGGGTGCTAACTGATTCAACCATGCTATGGCCGAAACCTACAACATAAGGGGCAAATGCATCATATATACCTAATCGTTGACGCCGCCAATAAGAACAGCCACTCGGTAGTACTCAAGCCAAGTGTCAGGCTTGGACTCACCGGTGAACTTACTGACTCCAGTCGCCAACCTAAAGTTGGGAGGAATCACTGCGACTCTGATGGCCCTGCTAAAACACTCTGGCCCTGAGACATGAACTCTGCTACTGGAGGGAACATCTTTGTCATGACCTTCTCGGTGAGCTCTATTCCTATCGACCAAGCCTTGAACGATGATGGATCTTGCATCAAAGCCTGGCTCCGTGGGGTCGACTAGAACCCTTCGCCCAACACTGTGCTGGCGTCTGTCATCTTGTTGCCGAGGAGCGTATGATCCACCCCTTGGGGGAGGGGTGGGCACTCGATGTTGATCATTGCGATCGAATCGGTGCTCATCTGACTTTCGCGATTCCTGTACTGATCATCACGCCGGCCTCCACGTTCCTCACGCCTCGGGGGCGATCTTGGACTATGGGCCGACTGGACTGAATTCGCAGCGACGGATCTGCTGTGAATCCTGTTCCGTCACGGTGATACGACTGAGTTTTGATCTCCTGCTGCTCGGAGTAAATCTCTGATCTGTTGCAAACCTCTACCCGCCTCCGACTGGGAAGGCTGAATTGATTCTGCTATACGGGCTGCAGCTGCTAAATTCTGAATCGGAGTTCGATATACCTGAGTTGGTTGTGGAAAGAGGCGACGCCGACTGGATTACGGAACCCGTGGTCACGTCGCTCGTCGAGAACTCGCTGGAGGTTCTCGGTCGAGTGCGCCAGCAAGGTTAATAGCGCGCATCCTCCAAGGCACGAGCCTCGGGGGTTTCTCCAACGATAGGAGTGTGAAGCGCATCCATGTTTAGGCGGCGAAGTTCCTCCCTCTGCAGCGAAGTGAGGGGCTCGGGTTGGTACTCTTCGTGATCTTGCGTCGGATCGCCTCCACCGTCGCCTCCGTCAGTGCGGGGGTATCCAGGAGGACTGCGTGGTCTGTCGACCATCAGAACCTCTGCTGCCGGATCGCTGCTATCGCACTCGGATGCAGTATCTGCAGAGCCAGTCGACAGATCGAACATGCCATAGAGAGATTCGTCGGGCTCGATTGCCCCAACTTGGGAAGTGGCCGACTGGCGAGCCACCGCATGCCTCACCCACCGCTGAAGCCTCGACCGACCGGAGCGCTTGCGCCGGCGGGAGAACCAGCCCATACTGAGTCGACGGTTGCCGCAGGAGGACGCCGCAGACGCACGCGCGAAAGTGCGTTGCCCCGCGGATGGGGAGCGCGTCGACGTCGAGAGGAGCCTCCTGAAGCCAAGCGGAGTCGTCGGCGATGAACGTGAGTGCACCGAGACGGATCTCGCGGCCCTCGACCAAAACTCCACCTGAAACCATGATACAGGAGATCGAAAGAATCCCAACTTCTCCAACAAATCGCTAGAACACCTGCCCCACGGTGGGCACCAACTGTCGTGGTTCTAAGTCTGACAGTAGAATGGGGGGTAGGTATGGAGAGGCAAGGTACTAGCCATGGAGTAGTTGGTACGCACGAGTTTACGAGTTCAGGCCCTTCTCGGAGGAACTAATAGCCCTACGTCTCGGAACCCGGAGCCGGTCGACTGGATTATATGCGTATGAATTACAGGGGTGCGAACCCTTCTACTTGTGGAGGGGGTGGCTTATATAGAGTGCACCAGGACCCCAGGCAGCCCACGTAGCGGAGGGTTAAAGGTACGTTAAGGCTAGGCATTACTAGTACGCATTACATAAAGTGTCATCATGACCATAAAGACTACTTAACTACAGACCGTTTGGACACCGAGTGGCTCTTGAACTCCTGGTGGTCTAGTGGGTCTTCATGGTCGAGTGTCTTTGAATCTGTCGAGTGGAAACCTACCAGGTCGACTGGAAGACAATTTATTCTAAGGATGCCCTTGGGGAATGTATCTTGGAGAGGTCCATGACCCTACCCTAAGTATATGACTTCATCAGTCGTCATTAATCAAGTGCGTAACGGTGGAAGGTGTTCTGTAGCTCGAGGTTCTGCTGCGTTAATCACGAAGAGTGCGTCGATGATCAGCTGTCCGACGTTAACTCATTGTGCCGAGCTTGGCATGCCGCTCGTCGTTCTGCTCGCCATGTAGATCGTGGTTAGTTTGGTCTACCGTTTGCTTCTGAGATATTTATTTTCTTTTTTTGTGTGATTATTGAGTGTTACGTGTTTGTTTTCTTGTTTTGTGTAGGAGTTGTGTTTTGTAGCATGAAGATTTGCCTGTCGATATTTCATACCATCGGCGTCGTCAACAACGGCCAGGGCGCGGTGGCGGCGGCTACACATGAAGCTGAGCGGCGGGCTGAAGGGGAGGACACCTGCTGAAGCATAGACTCCGGCGGACCATGCTACAGAGGCGACGCGTGACGGCGTGAGGCGTTGGCTTTGGCTGTAGGGCAGCTTCGTGGTGGTGAAGTAGTCGGCGAACCCGGAGGAGGATTTCCCGGCGAGCATCATGGCCATGATGATCGCGGCAAACGACAACCTCCGGCCGTCGCTGCGGGTCTCGGATCTGCTCGGGTGCTACCTCGCCCTCAATGCCACCAAGCACCACCGCGGCATCGTCGCCGCATTCCGGCACACCTAGCTCAAGTACCAGGGTGAAAGGCCATTGGAGACGGAGCGGCGTGTCGCAGCACCAGTCCATGTCGTCAGGCGGTCAAGGAGTCTGCAGGTTCAGATCGAAGGGCAGCTCCACTCGCCCACACCTATCCCCAGGCAGGCTTTGGTTGCGCCGCCGCAACATCAGCACGTCGAGTAAATCATTGGGTCACAGGCAGTGCGCACATGAACCGCCGCTCGAATCCTGAATATTTGCAGGAGAGCCGTCTGTTCATGCCTAACGCTTGCGCTGGTGATCAACTTGGTGTTCCATCTGCGGTTGCATGACCGCGAGTTGCTCTCTCCGTACCGTAGGGACTCTTTATCGGTCAATTTCGTTAGGTCAGTTTGCCTTTCTTTCTTTGTAATCTGGTTCATTTTATGTAGTGCATGCAAACGGGAAAAAAGGAAAAATGCCTAGACCAAACAGCGAGAGAACAAAACAATATCCAATTCATATGCATGTAGACACATCATCTCCTACTCCCATGCACGTGGTCACATCAACCCGATTCACGCGCAACCAGTGCATGCAGCAACTAATTAATCATGTATGGCAGACAAAGTCATTTAACAAAAAATAGACACAAATTGCTAGGTGCATGCAAAGCTGCAACAACCGTGCCATCAAGCATCCCAAATTAGAATGGCGGCTCCACAATTTTCATCGAGTATCTAAACTATAACTAAAAAAAATCCAATCACTTCATGAAGAAAGAAACACACACTATATGAAATATCGGGATAAATACTGGGCCAACAAATCTACCTCATGTTAGTGATATTATGCCATAGTTGCAAAAATGCCTCTTTATTAGCATTAGGATTTGAGAGCAGCCGATACATTCATCTCTAGGCAAGAAGTTAATTTCTCTCAACTTGAACCGTTTAAAAATTAAGTTTGTAATTAATTAATCTATTGGAGCCGCAAGTTGTTTGGAGTTTATATTCCTTTTCTCAGCAATAATCTTTTTCATAAATCATTGATAATATTTGAAAAAGGGAATAATAATCTCAGCCTTTCGTAGTAGGCACTTTTAATGGGTAGCATGAAAGATGGTGATAGCATTGACCATCTTTGGTTGGTATTCTGGAGTATTTGGATGCAACTGAGAGTGTAACCATTGGCAATATGGAATATAACATGCATTTGGTCGATTAACCATCTCTTTTGCCACGAACAAAAATATAGCAACCGAGCATTACTATCACACAATGCATTTCATACTAACGCATAAATGGGACGCGGCGTGCCGCCGCGCGGGCATAGCTGGTTGTAGCTACAAGGCAAAAAGAAGAAGAAGAAGGAAGCAACTGTAGTCGTACAGAATCCAGAGCCAAGGGGCGCGGGTCCCAACGGGCTGGTACCGTTCCAATTGAATCGAGAGGCCGGTCGCTTTCTCTCCTTTGGCCCAGTTTCCAAGCTCGGTTTTGTATGAATCTTTGTGAAAGAAGAAGCGGTTCGCCAGCTGCTACATCCACGTGCGCGACGTTCACTCTTCACTTTTCCGCTCGGAGCTCCAAGCGTTGCCATTTTCTCTTTGCATGTTAAAGATATATTTAGGTTCCTTATATTTGGTAGTCTATTAGGATTTGTAATCCGTCTCCTGCCTTATCTTCAGGAGAAGTTTTTTGCCTTTCAAGTCGAACTTATCGATTGGCGCCATAACCGCCGTCGACTCTTCTTCTCTGCTGGCCCTTCGACTTCTTCGATATAGCGTATAGCTCGTGCAGGTCCCTGTCTCTGTATGCCCGGTGCTGGCAACACCGATACGTACCTTCATCCACTACGTATCCCTGGGTCTAGCAAGCCTGGTCGGCGCTTCGTCAACTTCATCTTCATCCGTCTATGCATGTGTGGTGCTCCCAACAGCGATGCGTCTCTTCGTCTATGATTTGTCCCCGGTTTGGCACACCTCGTCAACACCATCCTCCTTCCGGCGCACCACTACCTCGATGCCACTGCGCCCATGACTAACTCGGCACCTCCTTGCGCCCTCGGGTCCACGGCGTTTTCCTCGACACCGGCTACCCCGACTTGACATCGACCACGACATTCTTCGCACAACTACCTTGACTACGGCTACACCACCCTACACTCTTGGCCACCTCGACATCGGTACAAAGGGCTATCATCCGATTGAGCAACTCGTCGGCTTCCTCTACAGTCGACGCGTCTGCAACGCGACACCGTCCACGACACTCCTGCTACGACTGGGGGAGGATGTCAGCCCATCGGCTGCTAAACTCTCCAGTCTGACCGTCCACGACGCTCTTGTTGTCTGCGACGCTACTGCTACGATTGCGGAGGATGTTAGAGATATATTTGGGTTACTTGTATTTGGTAGTTTAGGATTTGTAATCCGTCTCTTACATTATCTTCAGAAGAGGTTTCTTGACCTTCAAGTCTTGTACTCAATATATACTCGCCCTGTTAATTCATCATATTCCGCAACAATCCCTCTCCAACCCTTCTAACACTGCATATATAGACCGGGATTGGGATCCTGCTACTGAGACGCTCGATCACTATTCGCCGCATATCCAAGGAGTAGTACATGCCAACATGTTCGACTCGGGGGTTCTCGTGCCGTTCAAACTTCACTATGAGGAGACGAAGGAGCTTTCCCCCGGCGACATCGTCCACTCCGAGGTCGCCTACACCGGGGGACACCGCTGGAGGATTCGATGCTACCCGCACGAAAAGAAGAAGGCCGACAAGCAGGGCGAGTACATCTCGATCTTTCTCGAACTCATGAGCAAGTGCAAAGGCGTCAAGGCCATCTTCGAGGCCTTCGTGGTGGACAAGGACGGCGAGCCGTTTTCTTCCCATGCAGAGCGGTGCGTGCAGGTTTACCCGCCGGAGGGATTCGATTCCTGGGGTGGCCACAGTTCGCGAAGCGAAGCGATCTCGAGTCTCAATACGTGGTGAACGGGTGGGTCACGATTGTATGGGGAGTTGTAGTCGTGCGCGATGACTCCATAGCCGTGCCGTCCTCTGACATAGGGAACCATCTTGGCCGCCTCCTCGACTGCGGCGACGGTCCTGATGTTTCGTTCGTCGTCGACGGCGAGACGTTTCCGGCGCACCGGGCCGTGCTCGCCGCCCGCTCGCCGGTCTTCAAGGCAGAGCTCTTCGGCTCCATGGCGGAGTCCACGATGTCGCGCGTCCCATTGGAAGATATTGACCCCTCAACGTTTAAAGTTTTTCTTCGGTTCATCTACACCGATACCTTGCACGGAGATGACGAGCTGAAAGGCTCGGCTATGGAGATGTATGAGCGTCTGCTTGCCGTGGCCGACAGGTACGCCCTGGATAGGTTAAAGCTCATTTGCGCCAAAAATCTGTGGGATCGTGTGACTGCGGACAACACTGCTGCAACTTTATGTTGTGCTGAAACGTACAGCTGCTCGGAGCTGAAAAACAAGTGCATTGCTTTCTTCGCGGAGAAGAACTTCAGGGAGGCCGTGCTAACAGATGGTTTCGTGGGGCTGGTTCAGAAGTTCCCATCTATTATTTCTGAGCTAAGGGAGAAGCAGGCTAAGAACTAAAACATATCATGTCCAGTTGTCCATGTGTTTCAAATATTCGGTCCAGGTGCTCATGTCTGGTTTACAATTATGTGGTTGAAGAACCCTGTGTTCATCGAGTGGCTTGAAGGATCGCGCTGAATCAGTATTACTTTGATGTCAATTTATGACAATGTATTTGAATTTTTTGATTCAAGTGTGTTAGATTAATTGCTGAGATTATTCAACTGCTAATCGGATCGTATCTAGTACACATGAACACAATTTGATATGACGCGGAAATTAGGAGCAGTAGATTTGTTATACCTCCGTTTGGTGATGCCATCTCAGGTCTAGAGAGGACGAAGAACTCGATTGCTTCCTTGACGTGGGCGCGCCCCCTGCCTCGTGCCTTCCTCGTTGCTTCCTTGACGTGGACTCCAAGTCCCCCGGATTGTTTTCTTTCCAAAAATAACTTCTACAGAAGGTTTCATTCCGTTTCGACTCTGTTTGATATTCCTTTTCTTTGAAACACCGAAACAAGGGAGAAAACAGGAACTGGCACTGGGCTCTGGGTTAATAGGCTAGTCCTAAAAATAATATAAAAGTGCATAGTAAAGCCCATTAAACATCCAAGATGGATAATATAATAGCATGAATACTTCATAAATTATAGATACGTTGGAGAAGTATCAGCATCCCCAAGCTTTATTCCTGCTCGTCCTCCAGTAGGCAAATGATAAAAGAAAGAACTTATGAAGTGTGAATGCTAGCAGGTGCATAAGTTTGATAAATGATAATTTCAATCACCTTTTCTAGCATCATTATATGTCATAACAGTAGCTCATATCATAAAACTTTGCATGATCAAGTAACAAACTATTCACATGTTAAAATATAGAACATAAACTTTCTTGAAAACTAACAAACCGTGTTATTAGTCATCAAACAATTACAATTCATCTTATTTTCAGGAAGAGTCTATGTTAGAGCTCTGATTCCGCAAATTTCACATACTCAACTATCATTTAGTCTTCCATGATTGTTACCACTCAAAGCATATTTTTAGAACAAATAGTATTCATCGAACACAGAGAAAGATAGGGGCTTAATGTTTCGCCTCCCAACCTTTTACCTCAAGGGTAATGTCAACAGTAATAATTCATGCTCAAATATATTTGAATGGCCATATATGCTTAGATCTTTCCATCACATGATGCTTGCCAACTAAAGAGTAGGTTGGAATGAGAAGGAATACTATTGACTCTTGCATAAAAGTAAAAGATAGGCCCTTCGCAGAGGGAAGCAGGGATTTGCAGAGGTGCCAGAGCTTGAAGCAAAAAACAGAGATGAAAATAATTTTGAGAGGTATGCTTTCATTGTCAACATAATGACCAAGAGTTCCCAATATCTTCCATACTACATACATTATAGGCGGTTCCCAAACAGAAAGGTAAAGATTTTTACTCCTCCTCCACCAACAATCATCAATCCATGGCTTGCCCGAAATAACGGGTGCCTCCAACTAACATCAATCCTGGGGGAGTTTTGTTTGCAATTATTTTTTATTTGATTTCGATCTTTTGATCATGGGACTGGGCATCCCAGTTACCAGCCATTTTTCGTGAATGATGAGCGGAGTCCACTCATCATGAGAATAACCCACCTAGCATGGAAGATACTGCTAGCCCCTAGTCGCTACATGAGCGATTCGGGCATACAAAACAGATTATTATTTGAAGAATTAGAGTTTGGCACATGCAAATTTACTTGGAACGGCAGGTAAACACCGCATATAGGTAGATATGGTGGACACTCATTGAATAAACTTGGTTCAAGGAACTTGGATGCACAAGCAGTATTCCCGCTTAGTACAGATATTTTGGCTAGCAAAGGATTCTAAATAGCAAGCACCACATGCTAGAGCATCCATAACAATATAACTTCTATACAAATATACCCAAGCATAACTCATTATGTTGTCTTCCTTGTCCAACTTCAACTAATTTGCTCAGGTTTGAAAATAATTAATGGGGCTCACAATCATAGAAGATGTCCAAGATAGTATATTTATATGTGAAATCTCTCTTCCTTCAATATTCTTTCATGAATTGTTCAAGTGACCAATACAATGTTTGCTAACCTTCAATAAATTTACCACCTCTACTTCTTATATGTGAAGGCATTACTCCCCATGGAAAAGGCATATGAAACATATATAATTTTAGATTTATGACATTCAAATCATTCAACCATTTACTCATAGGATATAAGTGAAGCACACGAGTAAATGACAAACTACTCCAAAAAGATATAAGTGAAGATCAATGAGTAGTTAAATAATTATGTAGCTATATGAAGACTCTCTCTCATTTAATAATTTCATATCTTGATACTTTATTCAAACAGCAAGCAAAGCTAAAGAAAATAAAATGATGCTCCAAGCAAAACACATATCATGTGGTGAATAAAAATATAGCTACAAGTAAAGTTACCGATGAACGAAGACGAAAGAGGGGATGCCTTCCGGGGCATCCCCAAGCTTAGGCTCTTGGTTTTCCTTTAATATTACCTTGGAGTGCCTTGGGAATCCCCAAGCTTAGGCTCTTGCCACTCCTTATTCCGTAGTCCATCGAAACTTCACCGAAAACTTGAAAACTTCACAACACAAAACTTAACAGAAAATGTCGTGAGCTCGGTTAGCGAAAGAAAACAAAACACCAATTCAAGGTACTGTAATGAACTCATTCTTTAGTTTTATTGGTGTTAAACCTACTGTATTCCAACTTCTATATGGTTTATAAACTATTTTTCTAGCCATAGATTCATCAAACTAAGCAAGCAACACAATGAAAACAGAATCTGTCAAAAACAGAACAGTCTGTAGTAATTTGTATCAAACGTATACTTCTGGACTTCCAAAAATTCTAAAATAAATTGGTGGACCTGAATAATTTGTATAGTAACCATATGCAAAAAGAATAAACTAATATCACTCTCAAGTAAAAAGTTGAAGCTAATATCGTGAGCGCTAAAGTTTATGTTTTTTACAGCATGATCATAAAGACTTCACCCAAGTCTTCCCAAAGGTTCTACTTGGCACAAACACTAATTAAAACACAAAACCACATATAAACAGAATCTATATGGATTATATATTCCTAAACAGAACCAAAAAGTAAGAAATAAAATAAAATTGGGTTTCCTCCCAACAAGCGCTATCGTTTAACGCCCCTAGCTAGGCATGATGATTTCAATGATGCTCACATAAAAGATAAGAATTGAAACATAAAGAGAGCATCATGAAGAATATGACTAGCACATTTAAGTCTAACCCACTTCCTATGCATAGGGATTTTCTGATCAAACAATTTATGGGAACAATAATCAACTAGCATAGGAAGGCAAAACAAGCATAACTTCAAGATTTTAAGCACATAGAGAAGAAACTTGATATTATTGCAATTCCTACAAGCATACACTCCTCCCTCATAATAGTTTTCAGTAGCATCATGAATTAATTCAACAATATAACCAGCACCTAAAGCATTCTTTTCATGATCTACAAGCATAGGATTTTTATTACTCTCCACATAAGCAATTTCCTTCTCATGAATAGTAGTGGGAGCTGATACGTCCATTTTGCATCATGCTTTTATATCGATATTTATTGCATTATGGGCTGTTATTACACGTTATGTCACAATACTTATGTCTATTCTCTCTTATTTTACAAGGTTAACATAAGGAGGGAGAATGCGGCTGGAATTCTCAATGGAAAAGGAGCAAATACTAGAGACCTATTCTGCACAACTCCAAAAGTCCTGAAACTCCACGAAAGTCATTTTTGGAAATAATAAAAATATTGAGCGGAAGAAGTTCACCAGAGGGGGGCCCACCTGTCCACGAGGGTGGGGGCGCGCCCTACCCCCCAGGGCGCGCCCCCTACCTCGTGGGCCCCCTGCTGGCTCTCCGATGGCCATCTTCTGCTATATGAGGTCTTTCGTCGAGAAAAAAAATCATAAGCAACCTTTCGGGACGAAACTCCGCCGCCACGAGGCGGAACCTTGGCGGAACCAATCTAGGGCTCCGGCAGAGCTGTTCTTGGGATACTTCTCCGGAGGGAGGAAATCATCATCATCGTCATCACCAATGCTCCTCTCATCGGGAGAGGGCAATCTCCATCAACATCTTCACCAGCACCATCTCATCTCAAAACCCTAGTTCATCTCTTGTATCCAATTCTTGTCTCCAAGTCCGGAATTGGTACTAGTAGGTTGCTAGTAGTGTTGATTACTCCTTGTAGTTGATGCTAGTTGGTTTATTTGGTGGAAGATCATATGTTCAGATCCTTTATGCATATTAATACCCCTCTGATTATGAACATGAATATGCTTTGTGAGTAGTTACGTTTGTTCACGAGGACATGGAAGAAGTCTTGCTATTAGTAGTCATGTGAATTTGGTATTCGCTCGATATTTTGATGAGATGTATGTTGTCTAGCCTCTAGTGGTGTTATGTGAACGTCGACTACATAACACTTCACCATTATTTGGGCCTAGAGGAAGGCATTGGGAAGTAATAAGTAGATGATGGGTTGCTAGAGTGATAGAAGCTTAAACCCTAGTTTATGCGTTGCTTCGTAAGGGGCTGATTTGGATCCATATGTTTCACGCTATGGTTAGGTTTACCTTAATACTTTTGTTGTAGTTGCGGAATGCTTGCAATAGAGGTTAATCATAAGTGGGATGCTTGTTCAAGTAAGAACAACACCTAAGCATCGGTCCACCCACATATCAAATTATCAAAGTACCGAACGCGAATCATATGAACATGATGAAAACTAGCTTGACGATATTCCCATGTGTCCTCGGGAGCGATTTTCCTTATATAAGAGTTTTTCCAGGCTTGTCCTTTGCTACAAAAAGGATTGGGCCACCTTGTTGCACTTTATTTACTTTTGTTACTTGTTGCTCGTTACAAATTATCTTATCACAAAACTATGTGTTACCACTTATTTCAGTACTTGCATGGAATACCTTGCTGAAAACCGCTTATCATTTCTTTCTGCTCCTCGTTGGGTTCGACACTCTTACTTATTGAAAGGACTAAGATAGATCCCCTATACTTGTGGGTCATCAAGACTCTTTTCTGGCGTCGTTGCCGGGGAGTGAAGCGCCTTTGGTAGGTGGAATTTGGTAAGGAAAATTTATATAGTGTGCTGAAATTTACTGTCACTTGTTACTATGGAAAGTAATCCTCTGAGGGGCTTGTTCGGGGTATCTTCACCCCGAACAGTAGAGAAAAGAATTACTCCTCAACCTACTGAACCTATTGAAAATGAAATTATTCCCTTTGAAGTTCCTTCGGGTATGTTAGAAAAACTACTTGATGATCCTTTTACAGGAGATGGAACAAAGCATCCTGATGAACATCTACTCTATGTGGACGAAGTTTGTGGATTATTTAAGCTTGCAGGTATACCCGATTATGTTGTTAAGAAGAAGGTCTTCCCTTTATCTTTCAAGGGAGATGCATCGACATGGTATAGGCTATGTGATGATACGGGATCATGGAACTATAAACGATTGAAGTTGGAATTTCATCAAAAGTATTATCCTATGCATCTTATTCATCGTGATCGTAATTATATATATAATTTTTGGCCTCGCGAAGGAGAAAGCATCGCTCAAGCTTGGGGGAGGCTTAAATCAATGTTATATTCATGCCCCAATCATGAGCTCTCAAGAGAAATAATTCTTCAAAAAATTTATGCTCGGCTTTCTGAAAACAATCGCATCATGCTTGATACTTCTTGTGCTGGATCTTTTATGATGAAGACTATTGAATTCAAATGGAATTTATTGGATAGAATTAAATGCAACACTGAAGATTGGGATCTTGACGAAGGTAAGGAGTCAGGTATGACACCTAAGTTTGATTGTGCTAAGTCTTTTATGGATACCGATGTTTTCCGTAAATTTAGCACTAAATATGGACTTGACTCTGAGATAGTAGTTTCTTTCTGTGAATCTTTTGCTACTTATGTTGATCTGTTGGGGAACGTTGCAGAAAATAAAAAAATTCTACGCTTCACCAAGATCAATCTATGGAGTCATCTAGCAACGAGAGAGAGGAGTGCATCTACATACCCTTGTAGATCGCGAGCGGAAGCGTTCAAGAGAACGGGGTTGATGGAGTCGTACTCGCCGTGATCCAAATCACCGATGACCAAGTGCCGAACGGACGACACCTCCGCGTTCAACACATGTACGGTTGGGGAAGACGTCTCCTCCTTCTTGATCCAGCAAGGGGAAGGGAGAGGTTGATGGAGATCCAAAGAAGACGGGCAAGGCGTGGTGGTGGAAGTAGCGGGGTCCCGGCAGGGCTTCGCCAAGCGCAAGCGGGGAGGAGAGGTGTTATGGAGGGAGAGGGAGGCGCCAGGAGGAAGGGTGCGGCTGCCCTCCCTCCCCCTCTTTATATAAGGGCCTGAGGCGCGCCCGGCCCTAGGAGATCCAATCTCCAAGGGGGCGGCCAAGGGGTGGCTTCCCCCAAGCCAAGTGGGCGCCCCACCCCCCGGGTTTCCAACCCTAGGCGCAGGGGAGGCCCAGGGGGGGGGGGGGGCGCACCAGCCCACCAGGGGCTGGTTCCCCTCCCACTTCAGCCCATGGGGTCCTCCGGGATAGGTGGCCCCCGACTCCATACAATGGGCTGCTCAGACCAGCGTAAATAACGGGGAACTGCCGGTTCAACGGAGTTCACTGCCCTCTTATGAAGCTTCTGGTCATGCTTGCATAAGCTAGTGGTGAAGACATGATACTGTCCACTATTCAACTGCTTCGGGTTGCTCTGATAACCCAACTGTAGCTGCTGTTGACTCCCCTGATTATTCTGCTGATTGTAACCACCTTGGTTGCCATGACCGCCTTGACTTCCTTGAAACCCTGAGCTTGAACCGCATCCACCGTAACCCGTCCCATGGAAACCGGATCATGAACCGCCACCTGGTCCATGACCGTCTTGGTAAAAATACGAATTTTTGAACTCCTTCATAATGAAGAAATCTTTCCAGAGGTGCCCGGACGGCCTCTCTTGTGTCCCGTGTCTTGGGCAGGGCTGATTTGACAGCTGCTCAAGGTTGATGCCTGACTGTCCAGTATGCGGGGGCGGTTTACCCTTACGACGTTGACCATTATTCTGTGCATTGGTGTTAGCCACAAAGTCAAAACTATTATCAGCCTTGCGCTTACTGTTGCCTCCTTGGTTCACCGGGTTATGCTGCTGCCCCTTGGTGTTGCTCCTCTTCTTTCCCTTTCCCGACTTTTCCTCATCAGACTCGGGGTCCTTGGTACCATCAGAGTCATCATACTTAACCAGAGCTGCCATGAGTGTCCCCATGTCATTGCAGTGGCGCTTGAGCCATACCAATTTCTGATTCAGGGGCGTGAAATGACAGTTGCTTTCCAACATTAATACCGCTGAATCGGCACTGATATGATCCGACGAGTGCAGGATTGTTGAGACCCAGTGAGGGAGTCCTGGACTAAGGGGTCCTCGGGCGTCCGGCCTGTTGAACATGGGCCGGACTGATGGGTTGTGAAGATACGAAGATTGAAGACTCCACCCATATGCAGATGGGACTCTCCTTGGCGCGGAAGGCAAGCTTGGCGATCGAATATGTAGATTCCTTTCTCTGTAACCGACTTTGTACAACCCTAGCCCCCTCCGGTGTCTATATAAACCGGAGGGCTTAGTCCGGAAAGGGGATATAGTCATATAGGCTAGACTTCTAGGGTTTTAGCCATTACGATCTCGTGGTAGATCAACTCTTGTACTACTCATATTCATCAAGATCAATCAAGCAGGAAGTAGGGTATTACCTCCATAGAGAGGGCCCGAACCTGGGTAAACATTGTGTCCCGTGCCTCTTGTTACCATCGACCTTAAACGCACAGTTCGGGACCCCCTACCCGAGATCCGCCGGTTTTGAAACCGACATTGGTGCTTTCATTGAGAGTTCCACGGTGACGTCCCCAAAAGGTTCGATGGCCCCTTCAATCATTAGCAAGGATACTGTCCAAGAGGAAACATTCCTCCTCGGACAGACCTTCGTGTTCGGCGGCTTCGCACTGCGGGCCAACTCACTTGGCCATCTGGAGCAGATCGATAGCTACGCCCCTGGCCATCGGGTCAGATTTGGGAACTTGAACTACGTCGCGGACATCCGCGGAGACTTGATCTTCGGCAGATTTGAGACCACGGCAGCCACTCCCTATCCCTATGATGAACATGATTTAAATCCGTCATCGGACCATACTCAGGAAATTGCCCCTGTAATCACTCCGACCTTAGCTCCAGAGCAGACCACACCATCCAAGGACGGGAGTATCAACCCCACCACGGAGGCCGCAGATTCCGCGGCGTTGGAGCCGCACACAAACTTAACCTCATGTGATGTCTATGTCACCTGAACTTCAGACTCGTCTCCGGCTATAAGCTCCGAACCATGTGCGTCCGCGGACGCCGAGCTTGATCAGTTATCGATCTTTGAATTCAGCGCCGCAGATATCTTCCGGCACTCGCCTTTGGGCGATGTGTTAAACTTATTAAGAAATCTGTCCTTAGCGGGGGACTTGCAGCCGAACTATATCCGGTTTGAACCGGAGGCTGATGACGGGGAATTTCCCTTCCTACCCGCCACCCACTACGTAGCCATTGTCGAGGACTTAACCGACACGCTCGATTACGGCTCCGAAGACATCGACGGTATGAACGACGATGCATAAGAAGAGCATGGCCAAAGCCCGCCGTTTACCGGACGCTGGACGACCACTTTGTCGTAGGACGTATACATGGTGGATACACCCAAACAAAATAGCGGCGAGGACAAGGAGAACCCAGCGAAGGATGATCCTCCTAAGACACAACCAAAGCACCGTCGTCAGCGGCGCTGCTCTAAATCACGCTGCAGCAAGGACAGCAACACCGGCACAGGAGACGATAACACTCCGGATGGTGCCGAAGACACAGAAGACCCCGACGAACAAACTGCCGAACAAGACAATCGGGAAGATGGGCAAGTCAGCCCTGATGAACAGGCCATAGAAGAAGACTCGGAGGACGGTAGTTACCATCCTCTCTCCAAGGAAGAGGCGAGCCTCGGTAATGAAGACTTCATCATGCCTGAGGAACCTCTCGAGTTGGAGCGCTTTAAGCTTTAGCTAATAGCCACTGCGAGGAGCCTGAAAAAGAAGCAGTAGCAGCTTCAAGCTGATCAAGACCTGCTCAATGACAGATGGACCGATGTCCTAGCAGCCGAGGAATACGACCTTAAACGCCCAGTCAAAAGTTACCGGAAGCGCAAATTGCTACCTCAGTTCGATGACGAAGCGCTAGAGCCCGCACCAGCATCGTGCAATGCAGCCGACTGACCGCCACGCGGTCGGGATAAAACGGCAACTCGAGCCGGAAACCAGACCATCCCACCTCACCGTAAAGGCAGGGATAAGACAGCTCGGGGTTATACATATGACCTTCGTCAAGACCTGGACAGTAGAGTAGGACATACAAGATTGATCTACGGATCATGAGAACATGCCTTGACACACGAGGACGGCTATTTATTCGGACGTAACAAACCTAGTCATGCCCAGGCCAAAAACCGCAGACAGACTCCATCAGAGCTATGTTGCAAGGCGGCCAGATATAGAGGCGCCACACACCCTCTTTGCTTCACTGACGAAGTAATGGATCATGAATTCCCAGAAGGGTTTAAACCCATAAACATCGAATCATACGATGGAACAACCGATCCCGCGGTATGGATTGAGGATTTTATTCTCCACATCCACATGGCCCGCGGGGATGACCTTCACGCCATCAGATACCTCCCACTAAAACTCAAAGGGCCATCTCGGCACTAGCTAAATAGTCTGCCTGAAAATTTTATTGGCAGCTGGGAGGACTTGGAAGAAGCTTTCCTCAACAACTTCCAAGGTACATATGTCCGACCACCTGATGCCGACGACCTAAGTCACATAGTCCAACAGCCTGGAGAGTCAGCCAGGAAGTTCTGGACTAGGTTCCTAACTAAAAAGAACCAGATCGTCGACTGTTCGGATGCCGAAGCCCTAGCGGCCTTTAAACATAGCATCTGTGACGAATGGCTCGCCCGCCACCTCGGCTAGGAAAAGCCGAAGTCCATGGCAGCCCTCACGGCACTCATGACTCGCTTCTGTGCGGGTGAGGATAGTTGGCTGGCCCGCAACAAAAACACAACAAGCAAAGTAGGCACCTCCGAGGGCAAAAATAGCAATGGCAAGCTCCGACGCAATAGACATAAACACCGAAGCAATGGCGACAACACTGATGACACGACAGTCAATGCCGGATTAAGTGGCTCCAAGTCCGGTTAGCGGAAGAAGCCATATAGAAGAAACAGTCAGGGACCATCCAGCCTGGACCACACACTCGACCGCCCGTGCCAGATGCATGGCACCCCAGACAAACCAGCCAATCATACCAACAGAGATTGTTGGGTTTTTAAACAGGCCGGCAAGTTAAATGCCGAAAACAAAGAAAAGGGATCGCAAAGCGAGGACGATGACGAGGAGCCTCGGCAACCGAACACAGGGGGACAAAAGAAGTTTCCTCCCCAGGTCAAAACGGTGAACATGATATATGCTACACACATCCCCAAGAGGGAGTGCAAGCGCGCGCTCAGGGACGTCTATGCGATAGAGACAGTCGCCCCAAAATTTAATCCATGGTCGTCATGCCCGATCACTTTTGATCGACGGGATCATCCGACCGGTATCCCTCATGGCGGTTCAGCCGCATTGGTCCTTGACCCAATAATTGACGGATTCCACCTGACGCGAGTTCTTATGGACAGCGATAGCAGCCTGAACCTGCTCTATCAGGATACATTCCGCAAAATGGGCATTAACCCATCACGGATCAAGCCCACAAAGACTACCTTCAAAGGAGTCATACCGGGCGTAGAGGCCAGTTGTACAGGCTCAATTATGCTAGAGGTTGTCTTCGGATCTCTGGACAACTTCCGAAGCGAAGAATTAACCTTCGATATCGTCCCTTTTCGCAACGGCTACCACACACTGCTCGGACGAACCGCATTCGCTCGATTCAATGTGGTCCCACATTATGCTTTCCTCAAGCTCAAGATGCCCGGTCCACGCAGCGTCATAACAGTCAATGGAAACAAAGAACGCTCCCTCCGTACAGAAGAGCACACTGCTGCCTTAGCAGCAGAAGTATAGAGCGGCCTTCTCAAGCAGAATATTAATTCGGTTGTCGATCCCTCGGACACCGTTAAGAGGGTCCGGACTATTCTGCAGCAGGACACCTCAGCTCGTCAGGAGCTCGACTAGCAATCCGGCCTCCGTCCCAGTCCCGATCAAGTGGTGGCATTGGTACCGTGCGTACATAACTACGCACTCAAAATTCCGTGGGGGGAGACAGAAGCATACCTACCCTGTTATCGACAATACGGCTTGACCGCTCCCGGACACACTTACTTTCACTGTTTCCTTTTTTTTCCTTTTCGGGTTCCTTTTCACAGGCCTTCCTTCATGGCTTGATCGCACTTCCTTTTGAAGGACAAATACACCAAGACGGCAGTCAGCCTGGACGTAGAGGGGAACTTCTAGGTGGTCTCTTTAACGACCACTCTACCTGTTTTTAGGGCCCACACACAGCTCTCCCTTGGTGACGACATGTTAAATAGCCTTTTTCTTATCGCACTATTTGTATCAATGAGCTTGGGCGTATTAATCAAATCATAACAGAAACAGTTTGCAGCCCAACTTTCAGGGGCCCTTCCTATTGCACTTACCACTTTTCCGTTTCCCCTTTCTTTTAATAAACTTATCAGATAGCACCCGTACACTTTGGTACGTTTCAATTTGCCAGGGCCTTCATAGTGCCCCGCTCTACAGCAACAAAAGCCTGAACACTTTTTACGATACAGTTCGGCACCCCGAATTTAGCATTATATGCATTGGCTCCGAAACGTATCTTTGGTCAATAGTTGGGTTGTCCGGCTCCTGTGCTTGCTACCTTACGTTCCGCTACATCGGATCAGGTAGTAAAGGGAGAACTACTGCGATTGTGCCCTGGTTTATCCAATGGAGCACCATAGTAGAGTAAGCCGAAAACTGACTGTCAAGATGCGGCGAGAGCCGGTCAGCTCTTCGGAGGTCTCAAATCGTTGGAGATTTTTTCCACATTACGCGAGGGATCGGTACATGCCCGATCAGGCGTATACAACATCCTAGTTCAGATACTAGGGGCTGCGCCTATATTTCTATTGTCAAACTCCTATGGCTAAGTGAGGGTGTTCAAGCCATATAGTCTGATTGCCTGGTTCGTTGCGCTAAAATCCTCCTTCAAGGACCAAACAATTGGATCAAGAGTGTTTAGATTCCATCCCGAACACCCCCGTACTACCTACGTGGGGGCAGAAGCCGACGACTGGCCAACCCTCAGATTTTATAACACACGGCCGCACAGGAGGTAAATTTTTTATAAAAACAAAAATTATATTACATAACAACTTTGTTTCATCTTACAAGGCACGGACAACTTGAATATATTCATTCAAGGATAATGTCTTATCAACACTGCACTGCTACAAGGCGGGACCCCTCTAGGACGTCTCCAAAATACCGCTCAGGTGTGCGGTGCTCCTTGCCCTCGGGCGGCCCCTCGGTCACAAGCTTGGCATCCATCTTCGCCCACCACGCCTTGACTCATGAGAAGGCTATCCGTGCTCCCTTGATGCATACCGACCGCTTGACGACGTCCAGCCGAGGACATGCAACCACCAGCCGCTTCACGAGGCCGAAGTAACTGCTGGGTATAGCTTCGGCTGGCCATAGCCGGATTATTAAATCCTTCATGGCCAGTTAGGCCACCCTGTGCAGCTCGACCAACTGTTTTAGCTGATCGCTGAAGGGCACCGGATGTTCTGGCGCAAGATATTGCGACCAGAACAGCTTCTTCGTGGAGCTCCCTTCTTTGGCTCTAAAGAACTACGCAACGTTGGACACACTGCATGGCATATAAGCAAAAGCCCTTGGAGAACTCCGAATCCGGGTTAGTAAAAGATACTTCCTCCTCACATATTTGCTTTGCGTGCTAAAAGCCTTACCCGCCGCGATCTTCCTGGCCTATTGGATCTCCTGGAGGGCGCCCTGGGCCTCACTCCGGGCCATTTCTGCGCTCTGACGAGCCTTGGCGAGTTCGGTCTCTTGAGCCGACGCATCACACTCCAAGGTCTCGCACTTCTTCACCGCGTCCTGGAGCTCTTGTTGGACCTCGTTGACTCGGGCCTTGAGCTTCTTACGGGCAGCCTGCTCCTTGACAGCCTTCTCCCTAGCTTTGGCCAGGGCCTTATTTAGGGCCTCGACCTCGGTTGTCGCTCCTACACATATCATGACACTCCGGTCAATATATATCATTTACTCTTTCTGAATATATAGCGGGTTATTACATACCTTGCTTCTCCTGGAGCTGCCTCCTCGCCTGGCCGAGCTCCTCCTCGGCCTGCTCCAGTCTCTGCCTCAGTTCGGAGACTTCAACAGTATGTGAGGCCGCAGCCAGCAGCGATGCCTGCATATTCATTTCAGAACTTATTTAGTTAGTTTCCTTCCATAATGGATTGATCCTCTGTCCGACCTTTCTTTCTGAACACCGGACAGTGTCTCAGGGGCTACTGTCTATATTGGGATCTTCTCTTTTTGCGTCGCTTACCTCAAAACCTGTCAGCAGGCTGCTGCAGGCTTCGGTTAGTCCGCTCTTGGCGGACTGAACCCTTTCAATTATCGTGCCCATAAGGACACGGTGCTCATCCACAATGGAAGCGCCTCGCAGCGCTTCCAGCAGATTATCCGGTGCCCCTGGTTGGACAGGGGTCACCGGTGGAATGGGCATACCCCCCTCTTTCGAAGGAGGTTGCACACCGGATTCCGGAGCCGTATTGGTCTCCGGAATCATATTCGGCTGAGGACCGAAATGAATATGGCCCTCATCACCTATCTCCATGGGGATTTGCTCCCCCTGGTGTCCGGCGACGGAGGTCTCGCCTTCCGGCGCCTCCTGAACCTCCCCCTGGCCTGGGAAGGTCCTTCGAGACAGCACCTCGGCGTCACCCTTGGCCTTGGGAGAGTAAGCGGCAGGCGGTGACTCGCTGGCCATCGCCCTCGAGTCCAGCGAACCTCTCGATGAGGATCGCTGGGAATTGTCATGGGTCGGACTGCAATGGCATGATTAACCATATCAATACAATAAAAAGGAGAGGCTGGATATATGGACATATACGGGTTTTTACACTTACGATGCAACCAGAGGCTTGGGTCGGGAGCGTCGCTCCCTACTGCTGTCGACATCCCACGCGGAGTTATCCGCAAGGGAGCCCTTCCCCTTCTTGTACGTCTCCGCCTCCAGGTTCATGGAGGCCACCCTCTTCCTCTTTCCCTCAGTAGGGGAAGGGTTGTTCTCCTCCTCCTCCTTGTCATCATCGTCCTCAGCAGCGGAGGAAAGGGTCTCTTCGTCTTCGGACGTCACGTCCGAAGCACCCTTGCGACGGGGGCCACCTTTGGCTCCTTTGGCCTTCTTCTTGGCCTTCTTCTCCAGCGGCTGATAAGGCGTCGGAACCAGCATCTTCGCCAGGAGCGGGATGACTGGCTCTTCGAGCAGCGGAGCCGAACACTGGATCCGCTCTGCTCTCTCCGTCCACACCTGAAGTAATATGGTAAAGATTAAACACCCTCCTTGGACAAGCAAGTAGAGGGTACGCCTGGGGAAATAAAGAGCTTACCACATTAGCGGGATGGGTATGATCGTGCCCGTGGTCCGAGTCAATGACCGACGGCTTCTCGTTGCCCTTGAAGAGAAACTTCCAGGCATCTTCATGAGTAGTTCCAAAGAGCCTCTCCAGGGTCTGGTGCTTCTTTGGATAGAATTCCCACAAGGAGAAGCTTCGGCTTTGGCAGGGGAGGATCAGGCGAACCAGCATCACTTGGATCACGTCGATGAGCTTGATGTGTTTATCCACCATGCTCCGAATGTGCGTTTGTAGCGCTATCAGCTCGTCCGACGAAGACCAGTTGGGGCCCTTCTCCATCCAGGAGGTGAGCCGCATTGGGGCTCCGGCCTTGAATTCAGGAGCCGCCGCCCAAGTGGCGCCGCGTGGCTCTGTGATGTAGAACCACTGCTTCTGCCACTCCTTGACAGTCCCCACAAAAGTGCACGTGGGCCAAGTAATGTTGGGCATCCTGCTCACCATGGCGCCTCCGCACTACTCGTGCTGACTATCCACCACCTTCGGCTTCACGTTGAATATCTTAAGCCATAGTCCGAAGTGGGGCTGGATGAGGAGGAAAGCCTCACACACGACAATGAATGCCGAGATGTTGAGGAAAGAGTTCGGGGCTAGATCATGGAAATCTAGCCCGTAATAGAACATTAGCCCATAGGAGAAAGGGTGGTGTGTAAACCCTAACCCACGGACGAAGTGCGGGAGGAAGACCACCCTCTCAGTAGGCTTCGGGGTGGGGATGACTTGCCCCTTGGTAGGCAGACGGTGGGAAATTCCTTTCGCCAGATACCCGGTCGCCCGAAGCTGGGTGATGTCCTTCTCCTTGATAGAGGAGACCATCCACTTGCCTTGGCCTCCAGATCCGGACATGATTGAGTGCTTCCTTGAGGTGGAGAATATGGGAACTTGGGCGCTGGAGCTCGATAATGGAAGGACAGAGAGGGAGAGAAGGCGTGGATGAAGAAAGGGAATCCTTATCTCCTTATAAAGGCGGTGGATATTGAACGCCTCCCCACTCGCCTCTAAACTCGCCTGTTCCCAAGGGGCTGTGTAAACGGCACGGTTGGATTACCCACGCCCGTATTGATGAGAATCCCGCAATAAGGGGACACGATCTCTGCTTTGACAAGACATGCCAATGAAAACCATATCTCGAAATGCGGAATGGCAGAAGAAAACGGTTCAAAATAATGAGCGGGTAGGCGTGATGTCATCTCGCCAAAAGTTGTCAGCGGATGGGACTCGTGAAATATTATACTCCCTACGGTGGTGTGTGTGTTACTTGTGTTACAGATCCGGGCACGTTCGTTGCGTCCAAAGACTATCTTGGAGTGTTCGGGAAGGAGAACCCGCCTTGCAATGCCGAAGACAATCTGTGCGCCGGACACCTCGTCATTGAAAGCCCGGTTCAGGGGCTACTGAGGGAGTCCTGGACTAAGGGGCCCTCGGGCGTCCGGCCTGTTGGACATCGGCCGGACTGATGGGCTGTGAAGATACAAAGATCGAAGACTCCACCCGTATCCAGATGGGACTCTCCTTGGCGCGGAAGGCAAGCTTGGCGATCGAATATGTAGATTCATTTCTCTGTAACCAACTTTGTACAACCCTAGCCCCCTCCGGTGTCTATATAAACCGGTGGGCTTAGTCCGCCAAGGGGCTATAGTCATACATGCTAGACTTCTAGGGTTTTAGCCATTACGATCTCGTGGTAGATCAACTCTTGTAATACTCATATTCATCAAGATCAATCAAGCAGGAAGTAGGGTATTACCTCCATAGAGAGGGCCCAAACCTGGGTAAACATTGTGTCCCCCGCCTCCTGTTACTATCGACTTTAGACGCACAGTTCGGGACCCCCTACCCGAGATCCGCCGGTTTTGACACCGACACCCGACGCACCCAATGAGTCGTCGACTCACCTTCTTCTTGAACACAAGCGGCTAAATCCACAATTGACATGGCCTGCTTGCACGTGTCTTTAAAATTCTGGATAAACCGGGCCTTTAACTAGGCCCATGATCCGATGGAGTTAGCAGGGAGCCCCTTCAACCAAGTATGGGTTGTCCCTTCCAACATCAAGGGGAAATACTTAGCACATGCAGCTTCACTAACATCCAGCAATTCCATGGCCATCTCATAACTCTCGATCCATGCCTCAGGAGGTAAGTCGGCTGTATAATTAGGCACTTTGCGAGGACCTTTGAAATCCTTGGGCAGATGCTCATTACGTATAGCTGGCACTAAACATTGCATGCCCAAATTTTTAAAGGTTACACCTGGCTCCACCAAAGTTGTTGAACGAACTAGAGTAGGTTGACGGGCCGCATACTGAGCCGCCAGCTCGGCCTCCCGACGTGCTCTACCTTGATCCACCACGTTCTGAGCATCAGCTCCTCCACCCGCCGGGTTATGTCCGCGTGGCGGGTTATGATTCCGTCCACTGCTTGATACGGCCGGTTCATCGATACGCCTGCTATAACTCCAGCTTGGGCGTGGGGTGGAATGAATCCCGTCA
Source organism: Aegilops bicornis (assembly GCA_021605145.1). Lineage (NCBI taxonomy): Eukaryota > Viridiplantae > Streptophyta > Magnoliopsida > Poales > Poaceae > Aegilops > Aegilops bicornis. Next base: position 332,993,672 of record CM038675.1, read on the forward strand.
CGGCTGTAAGAATAAGCTTGCTGCTGAACTAAAGTTGTCTGAAGGAGCCCTCTAGCCCTCCGTGTCTCAACTGCCGTTGGTGACTCGCCTTCAACCAGGAGAGCTGCCAATCGTGGCGCTGCAACGATCACGTTATCCAAGGTTAGAGTAATGACCCGGTGGCGTTGGCACGTGTTGCAGCGGGATATTGTTCTGATGAGGCGGGTCCGTGGCGCGTGGCTAAACAGGCGTTCCCGTCCCAGGTGCTTCGACCCGGTTTATTGCTGCTGGGTTACTGGTCCCTGCTCCTGGCGTGTTAAAGAGATTTCTTGCCTCATAAACCGGGGGAAGACGAGTCTGATGCCTCGTCCTCATGAGATTGTTCGAAGCGTTTTGGTCTAGCATGAGCCGTTAAGACTCCGCCTGAATCCGTTGTGCCTGAGCATCCAAAGCGGCCCGCTCCTCGGCCATCTTAGTGTTTTCCGCGTCCAGCTCCTCCTTGGCTGTGCTATCTCCTCACGCAATTTTGTGACTGCCGCATTATGCTGATCCTGATCCGCTGGATTAACCACTGTTGTTAACAATGCTGTCAGTTTGTCCACCAAGTCAGTTAAGACCTGAGCCGGTGGGCGCACAGGGCCTCCTGCCCCGACAGCCGTCGCCGCTGCTGAACTGGAAATCAATTCTGCTGCAGTTGATGAGTGTTGCACAGGCTGTGTACCGGCCATGAAGATTGCAACCCGGTTCGGCGGCTCGCAGGGGTCCGGAATACTGTCGCCATCGGAACAGCCCCCGAGCCGGCCGTCTTGCAGTTGATACAATGACTCGGTCTCACCGGTGGATGACTCGCCATCTGAATAGACAACCGACTCACCGTTAGATATCGACTCAGATTCCGCACCGTTAATGAATCCCACGAAGGCACGCTTCATGGCAGGCTGAATTCGGGCGGGTCTTGCACGCTGAGCCGTCTCGATGGTGTCGATCTTGCCAATAAAAACATGAATTCCGCCCAAGGGGACCCGGTACCCGTACTCGATTGAGCCGGCCTCGGGGCCCCAGCCTGCTTCGTCGATGTAGAGCTTGCCGCGACGACTCTTGGTCATCCGGCCCACAGCGTATCCCTCGAGCCCTTCAAAGTTGCCCTTTAAGAACCTGAAATCATCGTGCGATAGCCCCACGGTGGGCACCAACTATCGTGGAATTGTCACGTCAGATGTCCTAGTGTGAGGACTTAGTCGTGGAGCCATCGCAATGAAGTTAGCTTAAAGGGGTTAAACGGGACAAAGGACATGAGGAGTTTATACTGGTTCGGCCCCTTGCGGTGAAGGTAAAGGCCTAATCCAGTTTGAGGTGGTATTGCTAGGGTTTCGATGACCAGGGAGCGAATACGCTACACCTGGCTCTCGATCTATTGTTTATTGTCCCTAAACCGCCATCGGGTCATCCCTTTATATACATAGGTTGAGGCCCGGTCGGTTTACAGAATCCCGGCCGGCTCATAAACGTGTCCGGCTCGGTATCTACTCTTTCCTATCTTATAATACAAGTCATACACCTATGTCGGTTTATGTCTATGGACCCTAACCCTCCTCCGGGCCTTGGGCCTTCTTATTAAGTCCCCTCCATGATGCTCCGTCTTCTATGTCTTCATGGGCTTCAATACGGGAAGGTTACTATGAGTATAACACGGCCCCTCCTGGGCGGTTTATACTCAATAGTTATGTCCCCAACAGAGGGCCTGCAACCTGTAATGACGAAGGACGGCATAGAAGAAGTCGGACAACGGGGGAACCAAGCCCGCGACGACGCTGCTCATGAAGAAGGGGTAGAAGGTGCTCTTCGAAGCCTCCGTCTCGGCGGAGCCCGCCCGGAGCTCGGTCTTCCCCCTCTCGTGCCTCTCCCCCACCATCAGCAGGCGCGTGACGGCGAGGTTCTTCTCCGAGACATTGGGCACATCCAGAGCCGGCTCGTACCAGGCAGACGGCGAAACGACCTTGGCCTTTCGAGCGCCATTGGTCGGAAGCTTGGAAGGGGATTGAAGCAGATCTGGAAATTTTGGAGACAATGAGCGAGAAAGGGGATCTAGAGCAAGACGAAGGGAAGCAATGAAGGCTAGTGTTACCCGCGACAGCCTTTTGTCGGACGGGCAGTTGCCGAGGTGGCGTGGGAAAGTGGAGACACCCACGTCCAATCAATTGCCACGCGTCGAGCGGTGCCATAGGCTATTGGGGCCCGCGGCGCTCTGCACTTGCCCTTTGGCTTCGCCCCGAAGCCAAGTCCGAGCGTGCCTTGGGCCCGGGGGCTACTGTTGGCGTCACAGGAGCAGGGGTCCCAGACTTACTGCCCGCGGCTTTGTCTGTGGCTCCACCAGCGTCCCCTGACGGCCCATCTTCACCAGCAAACACTCAAGACCCTCGCGAGGCCAAGCCTCATGAGGCGGGGCGACACAAGACCTCCTCGGGATGGCCTCAATACGCTGGCTCGCGAGGGGCGGAGAGATCAAGGCAAGGGATACCTCGCGAGGTTCCTATGACGCAAGCCATGACGACTGGAGCGAGGCTGGCTCCAGCGCGCATAGTGTCCTTGTTTCCTCTTTGGTGCTAAAGAGGCAAGCGCAGGCGAGGAGTCCCGAGGCATCAGGCAAAGGTTTCCATATCGGTGCAACGAGACCAAGACCAGCAGGACGACAGGACGGAGGTCACCATGGAGCCCAAGACGGCGTCACCACCAGAGCCTTTGGCAGGCGAAGACCACCTTTAGTTAGGATAACTTGTACTAATTGTCTCCCTTCAAATTTGGCCGTTGTTGGATCCCTTCCTGCTCATTATTTGGGGAGAGGACCAGGGCCTCTATAAATAGGACTAGCCACCACCATAGAGGGGGACGAATGATTGACATCTCCCTCAACCACAAAAGTTCACCAAGCACAAGAGCACCTCTCCTCAGGAGGCTATTCTTCACTTGTAACTGTTCATCCTCAGCCCAAGAGGGAATCCACCACACACACTGGAGTAGGGTATTACACCACAATGGTGGCCCGAACTAGTATAAGCTCTTGTGTCTCTCGTTCTTCGGGTTCATCGAGCTAGGCCTTGCGATTTGGCGAGAGCGATCTAGGGAGGGAGAGATCTTCGTGTGCACCGCAGTGTTCGAACCTCAAAGGTTTTGCTGGAACCTGAAATCCGACACTAACATCCTCCTCGGAGACCGGTAGATAGTTACTATCCTCCGAGTCCTTATTCCCGACAGGTTCATCGGGGTTAACTTGTCCGTCCTCCCATTCATACTGCTCGGATGCAGGCTCGACGGGGTCTTCGGGGTCTTCAGCATCATCCGGAGTGTTGTTGTCTCTGGTGCCGATATTGCTTTCCTTTTCACGACGCAATTTTGAGCGGTGCCGCTGACGTTGATGTTTTGATGGTGCCTCGGCAGGCTTGTCCTCAATCGGGTCCAGCCTGCCGTCGTCGTCATCCTTTTTAGGTGTATCTACCATATACACATCGTTAGTGGAGGTGGCCATCCAGCGCCCGGTAAATGGCGGGTTTTGGCCTGGTTTGTCTCCGTCATCGTCGTCCATATTATCGATGTCTCCGGAGGCATAATCTAGCATGTCGGTTAAATCCTCGGCGGTGGCTATTAAGTAGGTGGTGGATGGGACGCAAAATTCCCCGCTCCCAGCCCCTATTCTGGGCTGGGCATAATTCGGAGGTGATATCTCCCTAATGGCGAGAGATTGCATTAAGTGCAGGGCCTCGTTTAGGAGCGAAGGCTGGACGGGGAACCGAGGACCTGCGGAGCTGGGTATGGTAAATGCCACCTGGCCGTGCTCAATGGACGCAGACCTCGGAAGTTCGGAGTTAGCATCTGATATGTCTCCAACGTATCTATAGTAGCTAGATGCCTTCCTCTCTCTCATTGAATTCTCAATACAATGGTCTCTTGGAGATCCATATGATGTAACTCTTTTTGCGGTGTTTTTGTTGGGATCGATGAACTTTGAGTTTATGATCAGATCTATCTTTTTATAGACATGAAAGTTATTTGAGTTTCTTTGATCTCTTGATTGTGTTTTTTGTATATAGAGCCTATAGGATCTTCTTGGGTGATAGTTGTTTGATCTTGCTGAAAAACAGAAACTTTTGCGCTCACGAAAAAAATTCTTATTTTTTACCAAAGCCTACTAAAATGCCAATTTTTTTAGTATATTATTATAAACATTGCTCAGGTCATCCTATTTTTTCAGAATTTTTGGAGTTCCAGAAGTTTTTGAAATAGTCAGATTGCTACAAACTGTTCTGTTTTGACAGATTCTGTTTTTGTTTGCGTTGTGTGCTTATTTTGATGGCTCTATGATTTTCTTTGATGAGTTTTTGCCATATAAAAGTTGTAATACAGTAGATATAACGCAAAAAAAATATGAATTGGGTTGGTACATTACTTATAGTTGTGATTTGTTTTCTTTTACTAACGGATCTCACGACGGTTTTGTTGAGTTTTGTGTGATTGAAGTTTTCAAGTTTTGGGTTATCTTATGATGGATCAAGGAATAAGGAGTAAGAAGAGCCTAATCTTGGGGATGCCCCGGCATCCCAAGCTATTATCCAAAAATGAGCAAACAACTAAGCTTGGGGATGCCCCCGAGTGGTGTCCCCTCTTTGTTCTAACGACCATCCGTATTTTACTCGAAGCTATATTTTTATTCGTCACATAATATGTGTTTTGCTTGGAGCGTCTTGTATGATATGAGTCTTTGCTGGTTTTATTTTGTGTTTTAAGTCTTGATCCCTTGCTGGACACACCTAATTGAGAGAGACAAAATTATGTCATGATTTGTTAGAAGTGCTCTCTATGCTTCACTTAAATTTTTATGAGCTATGGACTTGCTCTAGTGCTTCACTTACATCTTTTTGAGCACGGTGTGCTTTAGTATTTTTGAAGAAATGCTCTCTTGCTTCACTTAGATTTATTTGAGAGTTAGTAAAATTTTCAAGAAATTCTCTCTTGCTTCACTTAAATAATTTGAGAGAAAGAAAGAAAAATTATGCTCGTGATCTTCACTTATATTTGTTTGAACTTATCAAAAGCAACACATAAAAATTATTTCCAAAGTGATATATATCCAAGAAGGATATAATAAAAACTTTCATGAAGATCATTGGACAAAATAAACTTGATTCTTAGTAATAGTTTTGAGATATGATGATGTGATATGTGAGTTATGTTCATGAGTAATTATGCTTTACAAAGAATATTGGTGTTAAGGTTTGTGATTTCCTATGCAAGCACGAAAGTCAATAATTATGCAATGAAATTATATCCAACTTGTGGTGCATTATTCGGTGTTAATTATGCTTAATGCTTGTTTATGAGATTATCCGTTTCTTGGTTGGTCGCTTCTCAATCTTTTGCTAGCCTTCATTTTGCACTAAGTATGATCTCTACTTGTGCATCTAAAAACCTTTAAACCAGTTTTGCCACATGAGTCCACTATATCTACCTATATGCGGTATTCTTTTGCGATTCTAAGAAAATTTGTATGTGCCATCACTAATTTCAAAATAAACTTCTGTTTTGTGCGTTCGTTTCGCTCGCGGAGCGGTGAGTGGTGGCTAATATTTTCCATGCTAGATGTGTTATTCTCAAGATGAGTGTTTATTCACTTATCATTGCACGAGAGTAGGCAAACGTATTAGGGATGCCCAGTCCCGAAATGAAAAATGAATTTACTTTATGTTGGCAAATAATAAATTCCTTGGGAAGTGTTGGTATGGAGGGCAACCATGGATGCAGCTAGCCATGGAAAGTGAAAGTATGGTTGAAAAAGGAATAAACTTTATTTTCTGTTTGGGAACCGCCTATGATATATCTAGGATGGAAAGTGGTGGGAACTCTAAGTCGTTTTCGTTGGTGGGAAGGATACACCCCCCAAAATGTTTTTTATCTCTAAGTCCTTCTCTTTGAGCTCTGGCACCTCTATGAAATGATCGAGAAGAGGTGTCTAGAGGGGGGTGATTAGACACTAAGTACCAAAAGTTGCAGTTTTTAAATTCTTTAAGTTGAAGTGGAGTTTTGGCACAAGTTTAACAAATACAATACATATCAATCAAGCATGCAAAGAGTATATGAGCAGCGGAAAGTAAAGCATGCAACTTGCAAGAATGTAAAGGGATGGGATTGGAGTGTGCAAACGCAATTTGGAGACACGGACATTTTTGAGACGTGGTTCTGATAGGTGGTGCTATCGTATATCCACGTTGATGGAGACTTCAACCCACGAAGGGTAACGGTTGCGTGAGTCCACGGAGGGCTCCACCCACGAAGGGTCCACAAAGAAGCAACCTTGTCTATCCCACCATGGACGTCACCCACGAAGGACTTGCCACACTAGCGGTAGATCTTCACAAAGTAGGCGATCTCCTTGCCCTTACAAACTCCTTGGTTCAACTCCACAATATTGTCGGAGGCTCCCAAGTGACACATAGCCAATCTAGGAGACACCACTCTCCAAGAAGTAACAAATGGTGTGTTGATGATGAACTCCTTGCTCTTGTGCTTCAAATGATAGTCTCCCCAACACTCAACTCTCTCTCACAGGATATGGATTTGGTGGAAAGAGGATTTGAGTGGAAAGCAACTTGGGAAGGCTAGAGATCAAGATTCATATGGTAGGAATGAAGTTTCTTGGCCTCAACACAAGTATACGTGGTTCTCTCTCAGAAAATGTAGGTTGGAAGTGTAGGTTCGTTCTGATGGCTCTCTCCACGAATGAAGAGGAGGTGGAGGGGTATTTATAGCCTCCACACAAAATCTAACCGTTACACACAACTTGCCAAACTCGGTGGGACCGAATTGATAAACTCGGTCGGACCAATTCAGCAAATTTTGTGACCGTTAGGATTTTCGATGGGACCGACATGCAACTCGGTAGGACCGATATGGTTAGGGTTAGGGAATAACGTAATCTTGGTGGGACCGATTACACAAACTCGGTGAGACCGATTTTGGTAATAAGCTAACCAGAGAGTTGGTCAGGTAAACTCGATGGGACCAATTCGCTCATTTCGGTGAGACCGAAATGTTACAAAAAGGAAGCAGAGAATTTACATTGCAATCTCGGTAGGACCGATTATGCAAACTCGGTGAGACCGATTTTGATAATAGTTCCATACAGAGAGATTGCAATCCCATCTCGGTGAGACCGAGATCCCTATCGGTGAGACCGATTTGCCTAGGATTTGTGGCAGTGGCTATGACATCTGAACTCGGTGGCGCCGGATAGAAAGAATCGGTGGGGCCGAGTTTGACTTTTGGTTTAGGTCATATGTGGATGTGAGAAAGTAGTTGAGGGCTTTGGAGCATATCACTAAGCATTTTGAGCAAGAGCCTTATTAAGCAACACCTCATCCCTCCTTGATAGTATTGGCTTTTCCTATAGACTCAATTTTATCTTGGATCACTAAAATACAAAATGTAGAGTCTTCAGCTTGAAGCTTGAGCCAATCCTTTTGTCCTTAGCATCTTGAAGGGGTTTCACATCCTCTAGTCCATGCCACTTCATTGTGGAACTTATCTGAAACATACTAGGTAAAAGTGTTAGTCCAACAAGAGATATGTTGACATTAATTACCAAAACCACCCAGGGAGCACTTGTGCTTTCAATCTCCCCCTTTTTGGTAATTGATGACAACATACATCAAAGCTTTAGATAAAGATATAGAGAATAGTAAGTAAAGCTTTGGAAAGACATGTAACATGCATAGGCTCCCCCTACATGTATGCAATCATTTGAATATGGAATATAGGAGCATGTGAATGCATAAACATGACAGAGTAAGCAACGTGTTACATGTATCTTGGCTATATGCATCAGAGCAAATGATGTGGATAAGAGAAATGTACCTTCATGCTCATGAGTCCTTCTTGCAAACAGTATGTACATCAGCAAGAATTTCTCATTCACATGACTGTGATGCATATACTTACCTTGTGGTCTTGAGTTGGCTTAGAATGGGATGAACCTGCGTAAATAAGGTTAGATAACACAGATACACCTACTGGTCAGAGCAAACAAAAGAAACCACAAGAGTAATGTCGGTGTCAAAACCGGCGGATCTCGGGTAGGGGGTCCCGAACTGTGCGTCTAGGCGGATGGTAACAGGAGACAAGGGACACGATGTTTTACCCAGGTTCGGGCCCTCTCGATGGAGGTAAAACGCTACGTCCTGCTAGATTAATATTGATAATGTGTGTTACAAGAGTAGATCTACCACGAGATCAAAGAGGCTAAACCCTAGAAGCTAGCCTATGGTATGATTGTTGTTCGATCCCACGGACTAAAACCCTCCGGTTTATATAGACACCGGATAGGATTAGGGTTACACAGAGTCGGTTACAATGGTAGGAGATCTACATAACCGTATCGCCAAGCTTGCCTTCCACGCCAAGGAAAGTCCCATCCGGACACGGGACGAAGTCTTCAATCTTGTATCTTCATAGTCTTGGAGTCCGGCCGATGATGATAGTTCGGCTATCCGGACACCCCCTAGTCCGGAACTCCCTCAGTAGCCCCTGAACCAGGCTTCAATGATGACGAGTCCGACGCGCATATTGTCTTTGGCATTGCAAGGCGGGTTCTTCCTCCGAATAATTTATAGAAGATTGTGAACACCAGGATAGTGTTCGACTCTGCAAAACAAGTTCCACATAACACCGTAGAGAGAATAATGTTTGCACAGATCTGCTGACGTATTCCGCGGCGTGACATCACACCACGGCCAGGCTTTTACATGAATCGTTTTTTATTGTCCCACCTCAGCGTGTTTAGCGAGGTGGTTTCCTTGGCACGTCTTATCAAAGCGTAGATCGTGCCCCCTTATTCCGGGATTCTCATCAATACGGACGTGGGTAACCCAGCCGTGCCCGTTGGCCTGCCTTCTCTATCAAAGGCGAGTCCTAGTCGACCACGGGGTGGGCTCTTGGTATTCAACCTCTTTATAACGAGACCAAGGCCCTCTCCTTTTACACCCTCTATCGAGTTCGCCTCGTGCTTCGAGTTCCAACACCCAAAGCTTCAGATTCAGGCGCTTCGGACTTTCGACGATGTCCGGCTCCGACCAGCATGGCTGATGGATGTCTTCCTCCGTCACGGAAGAAGACGTGCTAAAGCTGCGAGACGCCAGGTATCTGACCGGCGAGATCTCGCATAGGCTGCCTGCTCCAGGGCAGGTCATTCCCACTCATGAGTCCGGTGAGAACGCGGTGTGCGTGTCTCACTTCCGTCGGGGTTTAGGCTTCCCGACGGACCCTTTTGTGCGGGGGCTCATGTTTTATTATGGGCTTGATTTCCATGACTTGAATCCGGAGTCCATCCTCCATATCTCGTCATTCATCGTTGTATGTGAGGCCTTCCTCCATATTACCCCTCACTTTGGATTGTGGCTCAAGACCTTCAAGGTGGAACCAAAGGCGATCAAGGGGCAGCAAACAGAGTGCGGAGGGGCGGTCATAAGAAAATGCGCTGGTGCTCCGTGGCCCGAGGGCTCTTTTCAAGAGGAGCTTGGTTTATGGCAACGGGAGTGGTTTTATATCACCGCTCCTAGGGGCACCAAATGGGCGGCGCTCCCTGCCTTCCGCCAGTCCACCACAGCCGGTGGCGTCATGGGTCAATAAGGGGCTCGACTGGGGTCGCCCAAGGATGTTCCCCTGCTGCAGGTCAGATTCGAGATCTCCAAGAAAGAGGATCAATCTGGTTGCGATGGCGCAGGTTATTGTGATCCGGCGTCTTCAGCCTGCAAGAACGCCGCCTCCGCTGTGGGAATTCAATCCGGAGGGACCACGAGCTCTCCAAAATTTTATGGGCACGACGCCCGTGGAGATGTATAAACTGTTCTTCGGATCACGAGAGGAGTGTCCGGACTTGACAGAGGACGCAGGACTAAGCTGCAATCGCCCAGATGCTCAAGTAAGTAGTCATGTAACCGGACAAGCTGTTCATTCATTTATTATACATATATTCCCTTTAAAGGAGCCGTTTCTTGAACAGGAGTGGATAGCCAAGGCAAAGTTGATAAGGTGTCCGACTCCCCTCCCAGAGACCACGCCGGATCCCATGTTGACCAAGATGTTGAAGGTCGCGCCTTTTGAAGAAGGCGAAGGGAGGAGCGGGGGAGCAAATCGCCTCTGCGAAGGAGGCTATCAAGGAAGGAGGGATTAAGAGTCCCACCTTCCGAGGAGAGAAGAGGACCGCTTCAGAAGATCCGGAGGTCAAGGCCTCAAAGAAAGGAAGGGAATCTTTGGCAGAGAGTCCGGCGCTGGGAAGTAGTCCAGCCGCACTATTTCCCCAGGGGGATCAGCCCTCCAGCGAGCCGTAAGTAAAACGAAGGGGTTTTGTAAATAAGGAACATCCCTATATTTATTTATGAAGATAACCGAAATTGTACCTTGTAGTTTGGACCTCAGCCCTTCTCAGCAGAGCTCGTCTTGAGGGATCTTCTTTCGGAGATGATGGAGAGCTTAAACGCCTCCACCTGTTGCACCCTCATGTGAAGCGGACGACCGGAGGTGTCGCCGCAGAGGGTTCCCCAAGTCCTGCGGGGCGGAAGGTCCGGCGCCAAGTGGTGTGCGGTCAGAGGAGCTGAGGGATTTGCTCGGGCGAGCGGCTATCTCAGAAGATCACCGTGCTCTAATGGGTATGGTGATTGAAAGAATTGCATCCGCAGAGAGCGGATTGCACGAAGCCGTCAGAAGCTTACTGACGGGGTTTGAGGTACGCAAAAGATAATGTACCTGCTGACAGTTATGCATATAAAATGCGCCATGTATAGATAGTAGCCCCTGAGACTCGGTATGTTGTCAAAAATTGACGATGTGCCAAGGATCCAATTCTTAGTTTTAACATATCGCCGCTCCTAAACAGGTGGCGGGGCGTCCGGAGGCCAGCCGGACTGATGAATATGCCGAACTGAAGCGGCAGCTTGACGAGGCAGATGCGGACATCGCGCTGGTCAATAAACGGTTTGACGAGTCACAAGGTATGCGACTTCTATGCGGACACCTGTTAAGGGAGCTTGCCGCCCATGTCTTACTGTTGGTATGCTTTAATGCAGATGGTGTCGCTGCCGTTGAGGAGCTGTGGGCAGAACTTGCCCGAGCGAAAGAGCAAGCCAGGAGTAGTAATGCGGCTGCTTTAAAGGCGGCCGAAGAGCTAGAAGCTGAACGGGCTTCTCACTGCCGAAGCAAAGAGGAGATGGCCGAGATGGCCAAAAGGTTAAGGAATGCTACCGATCGCTGCGAGGTTTTTGAAAAAGAGCATCAAGCAGAACAGGAGGGCCTAAAGAAGGCCGCCAAAAACCAAGAATGCCCAATCGGCTTTGAGAGCTGCCAAGGAGGAGCTGAGTCAAGCCAAGGCAATTGCGGCTGGAAAACCGTTTCTGCTGCGGAGGAAATATATAGATCCAAAGTATGCTTCGTTGGATAAATTATGGAGTTCAGAGGATGCTTATATGGACTTGGCGGCGAGCGCTGTGGACGCGGTTGAGCACTTCCGGGGCTAGAAGGGGCACAAAAGGGAAGAGCTATACTGGTCGCAATTCCATAGTCCGGAGCGTCATCTGCCGCTGACCGATCAGTTGGCCGAGTGGGCCGAGCTGAATCGGTTGTCCGGATTGGCCATGAAGCATCTCTTGACTCACTTGTGGCCGGACGGACCCCAGCCGAAGAGCTATTTTGGTGTAGTGCAGCAGTTTCTTGGAGCGGTGCCGCGTATCGACGCGATGAAGCGATCGGCATGTATTGAGGGAGCGCGGATGGATCTTGCCCGTCTCAAAACATACTGGGCAGAGATGAAGGCCACTGACGTTGCATCCCAGGATTCGGACAGAGGCCGAGTACCTGCCGAGCACTACTTCGAAGAAGTCCTGCCGGGCGCTCGTTTAATAGAGACGCAGTGCTCGAAGGATCTTATGTTTGAATGACATGTATGATTCGTGAAAACGATGTTTCAATGTAATATAAGTGCTTTTTATACTTGTGCGTTCAAGTAGTAAACTACTCCCTGTGCGGCCGTTTATGTATATGTGTATATAACATGAAAGATGGCAGTCCTTGGCTTCAGCCCCCACGCACATAGTGCGGGGGTGTTTGCAAAAAAAGCGCTTTTTCACACTTAATCCAACGTCTTGGTCCTGTTAAGGAGGTGGTAGCGTAGCAAACCAGGCAACCGGACTATAATGCTTTATCACTTTCACTTAGCCATAGGAGTTCGAGGGTGGGGATACTATATAGCCCCTGGGGGCACCGCACTCTCCCGGATTCGGGGTGCGTATGTGCCTGACCGAAAACCGGTCCTTCGTTAATGCGGAGGAATTCTAATCATTCCTGTGAGTCATCGAGTGGTTGACCAGTCTCTCGCTATATCATGACAGTCATTTTTCGGCTTTCTCTACTGAGGTGCTCGCCCGGCCGAACCGGGGCACAATCGCAGTAGTTCTCCACGGTGCCGCGTTAGCCGTGAAAAGCGGAACGTAAGGCAGCAAAACACGTGAGCCGGCAACCCAACATTTGACCAAAGACATGATTCGAGCTGATGCATATAAGGCCCAACTTCGAGACGCGAATACTCCCTAAGGTATTCGGTCTTTATAAAAATGGGCAAAATAAGGCCCTAAGCCCTTTGTGTCCAGGTACGCGCAAAAATTCTGGTGCGGCCAATGCCAAAGCACCAGCCTCCTCCTCAGTTATATTTAAGGAACTGGGGGGATGTATATCAACAAGAGACAGTGAAAAAAGGTTTACGCAGGTCTTAATCTGAAAAGAATCCTTGCAACGGGTCCCTATCGCACGATGCGCTTTGTGTCTCCGTTGTGCCAGTATCACGGACGGGTGTATAACGTTGTTCATCTGTAAAAGAGAGGAACTTAGTTTGAAAAGAAAAAGGATCGTGCGAAAAATGTACTTAATATTAAATAAAAGAAGTACGGTTCGAAGAAGTGAATAAGATGGAGTTTTATTGTCTCTTGTTATACATGCATGCGGCCCCTCGTATGGGGGTATGCCGCAAGTAGGCGCCGGACTCGTCTAGCCGTGTCCGGGTTTGAATGACCAATTCAGGTTCTTTGCCTAGCGAGCCGGATAGCTGCGGGCTGTCAAGGAAGTCTCCTGCTTTTCCGTGCTCGAGTAACACTTAATACTTCCTTTTAAGGAGATGATGCCGCGTGGACCGGGCATTTTAAGTGTTAGAGATGCATAGTGCAAGATATGCGTTAAAGCGGGCGTAAAGCCTCGCGTCCCAATAGTGCTTGATGGCTACCTTTAAACGGGGCGACATGGAAGAGTAACCTTCATGACGGAAGTTGTCGGATGAACCAAACACAACTTCTAGCAGTATGGAGCCCGTGCAGAGGGCACATGGGCCGGGCAGTACTCCTTTAAAGGAGGTGTTTCTACGGCAAATTTTGGTTGGGTTTATCCCCATCCTGCGGATTCTGTCCTGATATATCAGGTTTATGTCACTGCCGCCATCCATGAGGACATGTGTAAATTGGAATCCGTCGACTATAGGATCCAATATCAAGGCAGTCCATCCTGCGTTCCGGATATTATCGGAATAGTCCTGATGGTCGAAGGTGATTGGTTTTGACAACCAATGTGCGGCGCGCCTCTTAGTGGGCGCCGCTCTGTTTTTCCCTTTGATCACGTGAAGTGAGTTTACTGTTTTAACCTTTTGTGGGAAATTCTTTTGTTTTCCGGGGCTCTGCTTGTGGTGCTCGTCGTCATTTTCCCTTGGTGTGTCGAGCCCCTTGTGTTTGGTGTTAAGTCGGCCGGACTGCTTGAAGACCCAACAATCTCTGTGGGTATGGTTTGCGTGCTTCCGGAGGTACCATGTATTTGACACGGTCTGTCCGTAATCTTGTTTAGGTTGGATAGCTCGTCACTTTGTTATCCTTTAGGGCGGTGTTTTGTTGTTCGCCGAGAGCTTTTGAATCGGCGTTCACCGCATTACTATTTGGGCCATTTTCTTTATTCCGGCGCTGATCTTTTCTGCGTCGTGATTTCATTTCCATCCCTGGTTTCGGATGTACTCGGTCATTGGTATCGCATCTAGCCAGCCACTGTCCTCTCCCGCGCAAAAGCGGGTCATGAGGCTTGTTAATGCGGCCATTGTTCTTGGCTTTTCTTGGCGAGGTGTCTGGCGAGCCATTCGTCCGCAGACGTCGTGTTTGAAAGCTGCTAAGGCTTCGGCGTCCGGACAGTCGACTATTTGGTTCTTTTTAGTAAGGAACATGTTCCAGAATTTTTGGGCTGACTCTCCGGGCTGTTGAGTTATGTGACTTAGATCGTCTGCATCCGGAGGGCGGACATAAATCCCCTGAAAATTTGCTCGGAATGCGTCCTCAAGCTCTTCCCAGCTTCCAATGGTATTTTCGGGGAGGCTTTTAAGCCAATGCCGAGCTGGCCCTTTGAGTTTAAGGGGTAAGTATTTTATGGCATGGAGATCGTCTCCTCTAGCCATGTGTATGTGGAGGATGTAATCCTCGATCCAGAACTCGAGTGCATTGTTCCGTCGTATGCCTCTATGTTTACGGGTTTGAATCCCGCTGGAAATTCGTGATCCAGCACCTCATCGGTGAAACATAGGGGGTGTGCGGCGCCCCTATATTTGGGTGTGCCATGATCTTCGGAATTTTGGCGTATTGCATTGCTTTGACGAGCCTGCTTTCTTGGCCCATAGATGGACCTGACTGGGCCGTCCTCTTGGTGAGAATCCTTATGCGGATCGCATATTGGCTTGTGTGCGGCGCCATTCACCGCTCTCTTTCGCCAGGGTCGTCCATCCGACCGGGTGGCCTTCTTGCTTTTTAATTGTGGGGGCTCTAAGGCCTCCTCGTCGAATTCAAGCAGTAGCTTTCTTTTCGGGTAGCTCTTTGTTCGGCGACTGTTGCCGTACTTACCTGCGGTGCTGAATACCTTGCTCCATCTATTCCTGAGTGCATATTCTGCTGTTTTGAGCTTCCGCTTCTGCTTTTTCAGGCTACGCGCAGTGGCGACGAGCCTTTTCTGGAGGTCATTTTGCTCCAATGGTTTGTCCGGCGTGAGGTCGTCCGAACTATTGTCTTCGCCGGGGACAGATTGTTTATCCAAGTTGTCTTGTTCGGACGATTGCTCGATAGCTTGTTCGTTTTCCACCGGTTCGCCCTGCTCTATGGCTGGGTCTTTGTTGAGGCGGGACTTTGTTCGGCGTTTACGTTGCCGTTTTGACTGCTTTTCGAGGGATTTATCCTTCGTCCCGTTGTTCCTCGTCTTCATTTCCTTTAGGTGTATCCACCATGTATACATCATGGGATGAGGTTGTCCAGCGTCCTATAGGTGCTGGTTCATTGTTGTCACCTACATCGTCGTCCATACCGTCGATGTCTTCGGAGTCGAAATGGAGCACGTCGTGTAAGCTTTCGACAGTGGCTATGAAGTGGGTGGTGGGTGGGCTTGGAATTTCTTCGTCGTCCGCATCCCAACCGTCCTGACCGCAGTCCGGTCAGGGCTCTCCGGATAAAGAGAGAGACTTTAGTGTATTCAGGATGTCGCCCAAGGGCGAGTGCATGAAAGATGTCCGCGTCGTGAACTCCATAACGGGTGCCCAATCGGATTCGATTGGCAAGGGCGGAGGGTTCGGAATCCGGAAAGGAGTCCGACTTCACGGAGTCAAGGTCTTTGCAAAGGACAGGGATGGAGTTCGCTCGATCGCCAGAGAGATTGAAGCCCCGAGGCGGTGTCCAACCACTCGTCCTCGATCGGGAAATCCGCCCGGATTAAGGGTTGAGCGGATTCTAGTGCGGCCTCCGTGGCACCGCTCGCCGCAGAGCTAGATCATGCCCATCGAGACAAAGGCGCGCGCTTGGCTGTGGCTCGAATCCGTCGAAGATCAATTCTCCGCGGATATCGGCCGTATAGTTTAAATCTTCGAATCGACCGACGGTCGGGCGTAGCTTCGATCTGCTCCAGATGGCCAGGCGAATTGGCCCGCAGTGCAAAGCCGCCGAACACGAAGATCTGTCCGGGGAGAAAAGTCTCACCTTGGACCGCGTCGTTGTTGACGATCAAAGGAGCCATCGAGCCTATCGGGGACGACACAGAGGAACTCTCAATGAAAGCACCAATGTCGGTGTCAAAAACGGCGGATCTCGGGTAGGGGGTCCCGAACTGTGCGTCTAGGCGGATGGTAACAGGAGACAAGGGACACGATGTTTTACCCAGGTTCGAGAACCCTACGTCCTGCTAGATTAATATTGATAATGTGTGTTACAAGAGTAGATCTACCACGAGATCAAAGAGCCTAAACCCTAGAAGCTAGCCTATGGTATGATTGTTGTTCGTCCTACGGACTAAAACCCTCCGGTTTATATAGACACCGGATAGGGTTAGGGTTACCTGAGTCGGTTACAATTGTAGGAGATCTACATATCCATATCGCCAAGCTTGCCTTCCACGCCAAGGAAAGTCCCATCCGGACACGGGACGAAGTCTTCAATCTTGTATCTTCATAGTCTTGGAGTCCGGCCGATGATGATAGTTCGGCTATCCGGACACCCCCTAGTCCGGAACTCCCTCAAGTACCAAGACTGGGATGACATGAAGAGTGAGTACTAAGTACCACATTGGATATAGACATGTCCCCAAAGGTAAAGATGTGCAATAAATTCAAGGATTTCCTTCTCTTAGATGTCTCGCTCCCCCAGAATCTAGCATGGGATACTGGGAGAAGATAGGGAAAAGAAAATCAGAGCAAAAACAGACCTCAAAGGAAATAAACAGAGCTAATGCAAATGAGCAAAATATGAACATGTCTTTCCCATCTTGAAGACATGTGACTTCTCTCCTCTTTAACACCAAGCATCGGGGGTCCTTGATGATTACTCTTTCTTCCCTTGAGTATTCTCTCCCCCTATAGATATGATTAAGCTTTGATGTGATCCCTCTCTCCCCCTTTGACATCAATTTCCAAGAAGGGCTCTTCTGGATTTTTTTTCATGATGGGTTTGGTCCTTGAGTCACATAACAAAGTTGAAAGTTGAATGGGATGCTGGTCGAGGACAAGATTCATTGAGTGGAGCTGGATCAAAATGAATGCAGAAACAAGTGGCAAGATGTCTTTCCTGTAGTGAAATCGGTGACACCGAGTTGTATGGTTCGGTTGTACCGAGAGGATTCGGTTGGACCGAAAGCATCAGACTGGTGAGACCGAGTTCATCGCAGAGAAAACACTTGTCACCTCAGCTCACTAGACAAGTAAGATCTCACAAGGATTTGCAAGGAATTTACTGAAAGATTTACAATGAATTGGATGCAAGGGATGCAGAACAGAAAATAAAAGAGAAGAAACTAAAAGGAGACTAGATGAAGTTTTTTTTGAATGAATTGAAGAGGGAAACAAATATGCATGAGATAAATGCAAGAGCACAGAAAAGAACACAAGAGAACTTCATCTAGAATTGGTCGGCGACAAAGTCGCCTATGTTACAGTATATTGACTTAGGGGTCAAGTGAGATCACTTGATCATAGGTCATACTCATCATTTAAGCTCAAAATGGGGTTACCATTTTTCGTTTAATCTTCTTGATGTATTGACATCTTGTTGAGTTGCTTTATCCCATGACTTGGAGTAAAGCTTCTCTAAGATGGAATAACATACCTTGGGTGGTGGTGTTGATCATGATCATGTAGTTGAACTTGTGTGGGTTGCTCAAGGTTGACGTAGCTCATCAAGAGTTGGGAGCACCACTTGGAGTTTGAGTTCATCTACCTACATGGGTTAGTTTTTGCAAGGAAGAGCACTTGTGTATCCAAAATGACAATCATGAAACTCAACATAGAATTTGTCAAAGGATATGTTTGAATGGTTGTGTGCTTCCTTGTCTTCATCCACCATTGTGTAGAGACTTGGTGATATAAAAATTTCTCAAGATGTGAGTGAGTTGCAATCTCATGGATTTTAGATTCATCCAAGTACCTACACGGGTTAGATAACATGCAAGGTGCAAATATATCCAAGACATAAGATAGTCAACATAAGAGAAATATCAAGGATTAGTTATAGGCTCATGCCTTGCATGTATCAAATGGAGTTCCTACTCCAAGTTTGAAGCATCAATGATGTTCAATTCACCTCTTAACCTGCAAAACACTTTCTCAACAAGTGGTTTGGTAAATATATCCGCTAATTGCTTATCGGTGCGAATATGCTTAAGATTAATGTCCCCTTTGGCAACATGGTCTCGAATGAAACGATGACGAACTTCAATATGTTTACTTCAAGCATGTTGCACGGGATTGTGAGCAATCTTAATAGCACTTTCATTGTCACACAGCAATGGAACATGTTTCACATATATCCCATAATCTTTAAGAGTTTGGGTCATCCAAAGTAATTGAGCACAACATGATCCAGCGGCAATGTATTCCGCTTCGGCGGTGGATAAGGATACCGAGTTTTGTTTCTTGGAAGACCAAGACACAAGAGATCTACCAAGAAATTGACAAGTACCCGAAGTGGACTTTCTATCAACCTTGTCACCGGCATAGTCCGAGTCGGAGTAGCCAACAAGATTAAAGGAGGCCCTCTTTGGATACCAAATGCCAAAATTTGGTGTATGTATTAAGTATCTCATTATCCTTTTCACGGCCTTAAGATGACATTCTTTAGGTGCAGCTTGATATCGTGCACACATGCACACATAATATCGAGACGAGAGGCACATAGATATAACAATGAACCAATCATAGAGCGATAAACCTTTTGATCAACCGGTTCACCATCTTTGGTTAAATCAAGATGTCCACTAGTAGGCATGGGTGTAGTCATACCTTTGCATTCTTGCATATTGAACTTCTTGACTAAGTCCTTGGTGTACTTCGTTTGAGAGACAAAGGTACCTTCCTTAGTTTGCTTGATTTGCAAACCAAGAAAGAATTTGAGTTCACTCATCATCGACATCTCAAACTTTTCCGACATTAGCTTTCCAAACTTTTCACTAAAATGAGGGTTAGTTGATCCAAATATAATATCATCGACATAAATTTGGCACACAAATAGTTCTCCATTAACCCTTTTAGTAAAAATAGTAGAATCTATTTTTCCAATTTCAAAGCCTTTTTCAATAAGGAACTTGGTCAAGCATTTATACTACGCTCTAGGAGCTTGTTTAAGACCATAAAGAGCTTTGTGAAGTTTGTAGACATGATTAGGTTTCTTAGGATTGACAAAGCCGGAGGTTGCTTAACATAAACTTCCTCCTCAATTTCACCATTTAGAAAAGCACTTTTAATGTCCATTTGGTACAAGGTGATATCATGGTGATTAGCATAAGCAAGTAAGATGCGAATGGACTCAAGTCTAGCAACGGGAGCATATGTCTCACGATAGTCCATACCTTCGACTTGAGTGTAGCCTTGGGCGACTATGTGTGCTTTGTTGCGCATTTACTTGACCATCTTCATCTTGCTTGTTGCGAAACACCCATTTGGTACCGATGATGTTGTGGTTGTTGTCGGGCTTCTCAACCAATGTCCATACTTGATTTCTCTCAAAGTTGTGTAGCTCTTCATGCATAGCGTTTGTCCAATCCGGGTCTTCCAGTGCTTCTTCAACCTTCATAGGTTCAATGCTAGAGATGAATGAGTAATGTTCACAGAAGTTAGCTAAATGAGTTTTAGAGCGAGTGATTCTCCCGGATTGGATATCATTGTAGATTTGCTTGACCGGATGATCTTTGGCGATTCTTGCTCGAACTCGTGGGAGCTTTGGCTTGGCTTGGGGTGGACCATCTTCTTCATCTTGTTCTTCTTCTTGGCCTTCTTCATTGTTGACGTTGTCATCCTCTTGTCATGGTGGAGAGGGAGGTTGTTGATG
The DNA here is from genome assembly GCA_021605145.1 of Aegilops bicornis. NCBI lineage: Eukaryota > Viridiplantae > Streptophyta > Magnoliopsida > Poales > Poaceae > Aegilops > Aegilops bicornis. Next base: position 333,013,555 of record CM038675.1, read on the forward strand.
TTCATCTTGGTGTGCTTCCTCGTTTTCTTCGTCTTGGTGTGCCCCACTTGCGGATGCTTCCATATCAATTCTTGGTTCACCTTGTCGTGAGGTAGAAGCTTCCACTTGGACGCACGAGGTACTCTCCTTCACCTCCGTTGGACGAACCTTGCCAATAGACAAGTCTTGGATTGCTTCCGAAGGGTCTTTGTCTCCTACATCAATTGGCAATTGCTCTACTTGCGAGCCGTTAGATTCATCAAACTTCACATCTACCGTCTCTTCAACCTTTCGGATGAAATTGTTGTAGACATGGTAAGTGTGAGAGTATGAGCCATAACCAAGTAGGAAACCTTCGTGAGATTTAGGAGCAAATTTAGAACGACGATGCTTATCAAGAATGTAGCATTTTGAGCCAGATACCCGAAAGTATCCAACTTGGGGTTTGTTACCGATGAGGAGCTCATATGCCGTCTTGCCGAGTAGCTTGTGAAGATACAAGCGATTTGTTGCATGACAAGCTGTCTCAACCGCTTCCGCCCAAAAGTGTTTTGGTGTCCTGTACTCGTCAAGCACCGTTCTTGCCATCTCAATAAGAGTCCGATTCTTCCTCTCAATGACTCCATTTTGTTGAGGTGTTGTCAGGACCCCGATCCCAAGTCACATTGATCTAGCCGGTAACACCTCATATCACTTTGCGGCCTCACGCACGGTATTCCCACGGGTGTCGCCTTACCATGGCCCGGGACCGTTTGCGCCTTTTGGCTCACGTATATGATAGTGTCGCTAGCATCCATATGACAGAGAATCCGGGCCGACATGGCTAGTCGTGAACCCAAAGCGGCACTAACCCATGGGGACAGGCATACATGAATCACATCGAACATGTCGGTCAGCAGCGTGTAAATACGGGTCAGAGTAACCTTTGGGCTAACAGGACTCGGGAACCCGGCTGTAGCAGAGCTAGGCAGGACTCGGATGTCACCGCGTGACATTTCCTCGAAGGGACGGAACCACGAACGGCGAAGTGAAACACATGCCGCCAGTCAAGTGTCGAGCAGTAATCTTTGGGCTAGCAGGACTCCGGTGAACCGGTCATGGCGGACTACTATCGCTCAGAAGCACTAGACTACATTTCCCCATATGAGAGGCTGCCAAAGATAAACAACTAGATTGTCGGATCCCACACATACCAAGCATTTCAAACATACACACAATATGCTCAATATGTGTAAATACAACATGGCATCACAACATAACTCACGACTCAAATATTTATTCATTAGGCTCAGGGGCGAGACATTACAAACATGGATCTCACGACCCAACATTCGTGAGCATACAAGTCAAACACATGCGGAAGCTTAACATGTCTCGAGTACAGACATCTACAAATGAAAAAGGCTGAGAAGCCTGACTATCTACCAGATCCTGCCGAGGGCACAAGATCGTAGCTGAGGTAACAAGCTAAACGTCGAAGTCCACACGGAACTACTAGCGAGACTGAAGTCTCTCCACAAAACATAAAATGAGCAAACGTGAGTACAAATGTACTCAGCAAGACTTACATCAGAACTAGCTACATATGCATCATTATCAACAAGGGGGATGGTGGAGTTTGACTGCAGCAAGCCATCTTGACTCGGTGGCTATCCTGAACTACGACTACAAGTAACTCTTTTGAGGTGGTGCACACGAGTCCACATATTCACCAATCAATACACCACTCTAGATTCGATCCCGTCTTCCTACGAGAACGCCATCCATAGCACTCACGCTTATCTTGCGCATTTTAGAGTATCCACCTTCACTTGTCTATGAACTGTTATAGGCAACCCAGAAGTCCTTTACCGCGGACACGTCTATTCGAATAGATGATGTTAACCCTGCAGGGGTGTACTTCTTCATACATGTTTCCACCACTTAGCGTCTGCACACGACATGTGCTCGGCAGACTTCAAGCGAAAGACGACGTGGGTGTAGACCACGACCTACCTAAACACTCAAGTCTCTAGTCCAGGTTTATCGCCTATTCAGGTTCCAGCCGCAGGAGTCGGCCGAGGTTTCCACATACGGCCCTGAACGATGTGTGCAGGGTTCCGAGATACCAAACGGGCATTCGGTACACCGTACACGTGCCTACCGCAACACAGCCCACCCCTAAGTTCAGCGCATGCGGCCCCAAAGATACTACAAACACGAAACTACTTGCAACTCCCGGACAGGAGGACAAGGGTGATTAAGAAGTCGAGCGGGGTCATATTTCAGGGCCCAATGCATGGTAGTAGCTGAATCATGGATCACAAACACAGAACTCAGTAGGACATGTACTCCTACAATGAGACAACCCACCATGTACTCCTACATGGCCTCTCACCGCTACCTTTACCAAATCGTGTTCACACACTTAGCTCTCAACAGTAGGACATGTTCTCACACCTCCGATGAATCAGACCTGACTTGACTCTAAGCAGTAGCAGGCATGACAAACAAGCATGAATGAGTAGGCACATCAGGGCTCAAACAACTCCTACTCATACTAGTGGGTTTCATCTATTTACTGTGGAATGACAGGTCATGCAGAGGATAAAGGGGTTCAGCTACATGACAAGTAACAGATGGATCGTTGTTGTCCTAATGCAGTAAAAGAGAGCAGGAGCGAGAGAGTGGGATTATATCAGAATGGACAAGGGGGTTTTGCTTGCCTGACACTTCTGAAGATATTATAGCTCTTCATCGATGTCATCGAACTCATCGTCGGAACCACGTCTATCGAGAGGGGACAACCACCGACTAGCAAAGAAGGAACACAATCAATGCAATGCACATTCACATGAATGACATGACATGTTAAGGTACTGAATTCACCTAATGCAATAACTAGTCAAGTTAATTGAAGTGGAACTTAAACAAGATCAAATTCCAACTCCAAATGTTATTTCATAAATTGCCCTAATCATCATTTGTCCTATTTAGTGAGGTTAACTTGTTCAAATATGCATGATCATGGCATAAACAGATTCTTCATATTTTTCTGATCATTTTTCATATATAACTTATTTCCATTGGAGTTATAGATTATTTTCTATGAATTTTAGAAGTTCTAACCATTTTATGGAATTTCCAAATCATTTAGAATTAGAAATAATCCAGGAAAATGATTGCTGCGTCAGCCTGACGTCAGTGTGACGTCAGCAGGTCAACAGGTCGGGTCCAGGTCAAACCTGGCGCGTGGGTCCCGCGTGTCAGTGTCATTAGTTTAACTAGCTAAATTAACATTAGATTAACTCCTAATCTAAGGTTGACTAGGGGCGGGGCCCACATGGTCAAATGGGTCAACCCCACCGGCGACATGACACCGGCGAGGCCCGAGACGGCGGCGCGGTTTGGAAACGCAGCATAGGCAACAAAACAAGCGGCGGTTTGGCTTGGCGAGAAGCTGGTGCTCATCCGCATCCAACGGAGCCATCAGCTCGCGCCGGAGTGGACCGTAACGACGGCGGCGATGGCAAGCGCGGTGGCCGGAGCTCGGACGTCGAGCGAATCGGTGTTTCAGGGAGCGGCAGGAGCCACGGGTGGTCGTGGTTGACTCCTAGGAACATGCTGAGCACGGTGGCGCGCTCGGTTGCGGCTCTAGGTGACGGTGGCCACGGCGGCGACATGGCTGGGCGGCGGTGAGCTTCGGGCACAGCAGCGCTAGCGCTAGAGGGCGAGTTAGACTGCGTGAAAAGAGGGGGAAGGCGCAGGAGCTCACAAGGGGTCGGGAGAGAAGCTCGGCGGGCTCGGGGAAGCTTCTGTGACGGCGCGTTGACGACGGTGATCTCCGGGCAGAGGCGGCAAAGATGGCGGGGCAGAGGGTGATGCAGGGTGTCCAGCATCGGGCTGCTCGGTGAGGAGGAGGACAGGGACTAGGCGGAGCTCGTGGGCAGCTCCAGGGGGCGAGGAAGAGGCGGTGGCCGCGGTGGTGCACGTCGGCGGCGACGGTGGCGCTCGGTTAGTTGGAGAGGAGCGAGGGGGAAGAGCAGGGGGAGAGTGAGAGGGGTCGGGTGGATCGGGACGGCAACGGGGCGTTCACCCACGCGTCCCGAGGCTCGGCGGCAAGCAGGAGACGGCGTGGCGCCTCGCGCGCGCGTGCGCTGTCCCGCCTCTGCCTACTGGCAGAGGTTAGGGATGACTGGCACCAGGCCAGTGGGCTGGGCTGGCCAGGTAAGTGGCCCAGGTAAAAACTCTCTCTCCCTCTCTTATTTATTGTTTCTGTTTTTCTATTATACTGTAATCTTTGTGGCTTTTCTAAAAATACCTAGACCCTTTCAAAAATCACCAAACTGCACATGCCCACTGTATAGAATATATCCATCATGGAACATTTCAGTTTAGGATTATTTGAGCATTTGAAATATTTTATATAATTTAAATGCCCGAACTCAAATAACTAAAGATTTAATCCAGTGACCTTAGAGTGACCTAGAAATTTGTGCATCACTTTTGACAGTGGTTTAAGACCAAGGCAGAAGTGATGAACATTTTAGAAGGGCATTTCAGGTTCATTGAAAATGTTTTTATGTTGGACCTATTTGGTTTGATCTGGTGCTAGGGTTTGATCAATCCCCATTTCAAGTTTCATGACATCTAAACATGATGCATGGATGCTAATGCAAAGGCAAGCAAGGCCTGAACTGGGGCTGTGACAGGTGTGTACGTAGCCGAGAACTCATGTGAAATCCCTTCTTCGTCAAGAAAGGGATCCACATTTGCGTTCTTGAACTCCGTTCCATTGTCGCTTCGAACCTTCTTGATCTTCACCTCAAATTGATTTTGGGCCTTCCTAGCAAAGTTTTTGAAGATCTTTTGGACCTGCGATTTGTCATCAAGAAAGAACACCCACGTAAATCTTGAAAAGTCATCAACTATGACTATTCCAAATGAGTTACCACCGAGACTCTTGTAAGCATTTGGACCAAAGAGATCCATGTGAAGTAGCTCGAGTGGTCTTCTCGTGGTCATGATATTCTTCGCGCAATGACTTCCTCCAACTTGTTTCCCTGCCTGATAAGAAACACAAAGCCTACCCTTGTCAAATATGACATCTTTTACTCCAAGGATATGATCACCTTTAATAAGCTTATCAAGATTTCGCATACCCACATGACCTAATCGTCTATGCCATAACCAACCCATAGAAGATTTAGCAATTAAGCAAGTTCTAGGTTGAGCCCTTTTAGTGAAATCAACAATGTAAAGATCACCTCTACGTATACCGGTAAAGACCATTTTGTAAGTGCATCTAGTGCCCCTTAGTGATTTTGTTGTATTGAAGACTTATAGGTTAAGGGACTAATGTGTTTGTGAGTGTACACAGGTCTGTAAGTCTATAAGGAGTTTGATATTTACAGAGAAAGTCGACCCCTAAAAATGAAGTTCTTCGACTGAAGACTTTGATATTTTGAAGACTTTACAAGACTTTGAAAGTGAAGAAATTGGTGTGACCTTGAAGACTTGGTATTCATTCGAGGAACATGAAGCGTGAAGACTTTTGTTTTCGTAGTTTCATTTTCTCTTTCTTGAGTCATAGGAAACACCGTCTTTGTTAAAGGGGTCGAGGAAATACTAAGGAAAAATTTCCATGTGATGCTCAACTCAAAATCCTACACCTACCAATCCCTTTGAGTGAAGCCTTTGGAAATCTCATACGATTCAGTCAATTTCTTGATGTGAGACGAAGTTCTTACAGTCGTTGAGAATTTGTTACGACCGAGGAGTTAGGAATTCGCCAGTCGCGGATTGCCTACACAAATGAGGAACATGATAGCCCCGAGGAATTTGAGATTCAAATTTCCGACCGTTCTTTGTGTTCTTGTGAGCTGTCCCAAAATATCTTATCCACCTAACGGTCATATCATTGAAGGGCATTTATGTCTTATCATGTCGGGCTGCTCCCTAGGCTATAAATAGCCGCCCCCTACAACCACTAAGCTGGTTGGCTGCTCCGAGAGAAACTTGACACTTGTCATTTGAGAGCAACCCATCCTCCGAGGACTTTGAGCGAAAATCATCGAGTGAGGAAAAACCCAAAAACCAAACCCCTACAAACCCAAATTGATTGAGCATAACTGAAGATATTGATCCTGCGTGGATCCGACACTTGTTACCTTTGAAGAATGTGCTTCTTCCAGATGGTTAGGCGTCATGGTCTAGAGCATCCAAGAGGAATTGTGGATCGCCGATTGACCAAGTCTGTGAAGGTTTGGAAGTCGCCTGAAGACTTACCACGAGTGATTGGACGAGGTCTATGTGACCTTAGTTCAAGGAGAATACGGTGAGGACTTGGTGTCGTGATCTGCGTGCTTTCACGATCGGGTGTCCGGACTGTGTGTCCTCAAGTTTAAATACTCACCGCTCCAACCAGACGCATAACCGACATGTAGCTTGGAACTGGTCTACCAAATCATTGTCTTCACCAACCTAACTGGTTCTATTTCCTCAACCCTTTCATTTCCTCATAACCGTGTTGAGTGTTCGTTCATATCTGTGTTTGAAGACTTTGATCAAGACTTTCTCAATTTCCTCGGTTCAATTTCTTGATCTGTTTTGTCTTCATCTTGTGCTATCCTGTGTTTACGCTTTGCATACTCTTTGTTTGTCTTCATTTCATCATGATGACCATGCCCGCATTCTCTTATGCTTACTTCTGAGTACTTATTCTGCTACAAGTAGTTCTTCGCTAAGGAATTTCCTCACCGGCAAATTCCTCAGTGAAGAATTCATAAAAAACGCCTATTCACCCCCCCCCCCTAGTCGATATAACGCACTTTCAGTTGGTATCAGAGCAAGGTACTCCCTTGTTCTGTGTGATTTTGGTTTAACCACCTGAAGTTTTAGTTATGTCGACCGCAGGTATGATAAAGGTCTCAGCAGGGTGTCCTACCTTTGATGGGACGGACTACCCCTCTTTGGAAGAACAAGATGCGAATGCATCTTGAGGCAATTGACAATGATCTACGGTATGTTGTGGAAAATGGTGTTCCCTCTGTCACACCTTCTCACGAATGCTGCCGATGTGAAGAGATTCAAGCAACTCGATTCTCAAGCAAAGAATATCATATGTGGCCATCCGGCGAAGGACAATATGGAAGAGTGAGTGCTTTGGAAACCGCCAAGCTCATCTCGGGACAGGCTGTCCAAAGTAAATGAAGGAGTCTCAACTCAGCGTGACTCTCGAGTTGATGTTCTTCGCAATCTCTTGAACCGCTTCAAAAGACTCGACAACGAAAATGTTCAACAAACCTTCGATCGCCTCACTGACATCTCAAATGAGCTTCAAGCGCTTGGTGCCAATCGACATCACCGACCATGAGGTGGTGAAGAAATTGTTGAGATTGCTTGATTCCTCATTTGATACTCGCACCGATGATACAAGAGCGTGCTGATTACAAGTCACTTGATCCAAATTGATATCCTCGAGAGGCTAAATACTCATGAGTTCCAAACTTCTGAAAAGAGAGATCTCTATGGTTCTAGCTATGGAAAACACGTGCCTCAAGGCCAAGGCTGTGTCCGAATCTGAGTGTGAAGACTACGGTAGTAGCCTTGGAGATCCTGAAGAATTAGGCCAGAGCTAGCCTCGCTCGTGAAGAAATTCCAGAAGTTCTCAAGACGTGGTCGCTTTGGAAAATCCTTAAGAAGCAGTGATTCCTCATCCAGTGACTATAAGAGAATACTTTGTCACAAATGCAAGAAACCTGGTCACTACATCCAATATTGTCCTCAGTGGGAAAAGGAATTAAAAAAGAAGAAACACAAGGATTACAGTTCTGATGACGCGAAGAAGAAGAAGAAATCATCGAAATCTTCATCATCAAAATCCTCAAAGCCTTCTTCTCACAAGAAGAGCAGCTCCAAAAGGCTCGGGCATTCATTGGCAAGGAAAAGGACTCGAAGCTGAATCGAGGAACATGAGGAAGAGGAGGCATCGGAAAGAATCTGAGTGCGGTGTGGCGAGTCTAGCTCGCCATCGCTTTCATTAGCAAGTCCATCTTCAACTCTGAAGAAAATGACCTCACCAACAAAGCTGATGAAGATAGTGATGACTACGCTCCCACCTATTGCTTCATGGCAAAGGGTGCCAATGTACTCAAATATACCTCCTCTGAATCTAGTGAAAATGAATTTGATGAAGATCTAAAGCCTAGTTACTCAAAACTTGCTAAGATTGATGTAAAACAACAAAGGGCTTTTGAAAAGGTTCAAAACATGCTAGATAAGAGTGATGATATGTTAGGTGAAGAAATGGATCGCACTAAAGCCCTCGATCGAAAATCTTCAGAGACTTCAGTCTAGGTTTGACAGCCTTCAAGGTCATCATAACACTGTCTTATCTGATCATGAGAAACTTTCTTATGAATTTCTTCAAAGAAAGCAAGATCTTGAGAAGCTAAGAGTGAATTATGAAGATCTTCAGAAGGAGCGCGATTCATTACTTGCTCAACAAATCAGCGCTTCTCAGGAAGAATTTGTTCCTCCATGCTTAATGTGCATTGAACATGAATCTGCTAATTCTTCACCTTAATGTTCAAATGCTTCAACGGTTACAAATTCTTCATCTGCCTCTGCTATCACTAATTCCTCATCTGAGGACATTGCTAGTATCACTGACGATGCAGGGCTGAAGGAATTGTATATGACAGTCATGTACAAAAGCCTCAAAGGGCATCAGACTCTTTGTGATGTGCTTATATAGCAGATCCTCATTAGGAACCCTAGGAATGATGGCATTGCCTTTGAGAGGAAACTCAATCTTGATGGAACATATTGGAAGCCCGAAGCGGTATCCCAAAACCTCATGGGTTGCGCAAAGGGACCTCCGATTGATCCATCTAACTTATCTGGCTTTACATGCGAATCTCCTCATTCTTCTGATGAGTCATTTGACTCCAACTATAAACTATTCAAAAATCAGAATGGTGAAGTATTTGCTAGATACATTGGCACTAACTGCAGGAACGGTTCCTCTATGAAGAAAATCTGGGTTCCCAAGAAGTTCCTTGAAAGTCTTCAGGTGAATGTCCTCATGACACCACCTGTGAAGAATAGGAACCCCAGATCAAATTCTTCATATGGACCAAATTCTTCATATGGATCCAAGTCCTCATACGGACCAAATTCCTCACGTGGATCAAATTCCTCAAATGGATCAAAGTCCTCATATGATTATCATCGTGCTAACAACTCTGTTTTGCAGGGTAGAGCTAAGGGCTATGAATATGTGCATTATTCTTCAAACCAATATGTGCATAAGTCCTCGAAGAATTTCTCTGCTTATTCATATGCTTACCCTAACCCCTCTTATGTGAAACGAAATGGATTGGCCTCTATGCCACCATTCTCATATGGTGCTTTCATGAGATGGATGAACTCTTTGCCACCCCTTCAGATGTGGGTGGTGAAGAAAAAGAACTAACCTCTTCTGCAGGGTCAGGTCTCCAAACGTGCCTTAAACGTCTGAAGAATTTGCTGGGGGCCTGACAAAAATGCCTGAAAGGACGCAGGCTAATCATGATGAAATGAACTTTCATTTCACACGTCCTCATATGCTTATCTGTTATCTTCGACCGATGAAATTCATCGATGAACTTGATATCATATTCTTCACTAATGAAGTATATGAGATCGTAAGTTGCACTAATTCATCTGCAGGATGATCAACCCAAAGCCACTGAGTGGGTTCTCGATAGTGGATGTACAAATCACATGACTGGTGACAAGTATCTATTGATGGATGCTCCCTTATCACCGTCTCATAAAAGCATATCATCTTTCTTGACAAAGGCAAAAGAAATCGGTATTGGGTCTTGGTAAGGTTGCGATCTCTAAGGACATACACATGGACAAAGTCATGCTTGTTGAGTCCTTAGGATACAACCTCATGTCGATCTCAATGCTTTGTGATCTTGATATGGTTGTTATCTTTGGCAAGTATTGTTGTGTTGTGATTATGGAAGCGACAATTCCAAAGTCTTGAAGGCTTTAGGAGAGGAGACTTGTATATTGTTGATTTCTCTACAGGACCACAACCAGCCGTGTGTCTACTTGCAAAAGCTTCAGAAGGCTGGCTATGGCATCGACAACTTGGTCACGCAGGCATGAGGAATTTGAACACGCTTGCAAAGAAGAAGCATGTCATTGGCATTGAGAATGTCAAATTCCTCAAGGATCACTTGTGTGGAGCCTGTGAAGCTGGAAAAATGACCAAGGCCAAGCATCCAAATAAGACTATCATGACCACTACTCGTCCTTCGAATTGCTTCACATGGACCTCTTTGGTCCTAATCATTACTCATTTGTCACTAATGACGCATCTCTATATGGCTTTGTTATTGTTGATAATTACTCTCGTTACACATGGGTACACATTGTTACTTACAAAAATCAAGTGCGTGAAGTCTTCAAACGATTTTCCTCGAGGGCTTCAACTAACTTTGGTGTGAAGATCGGACACATCGGGGAGTGACAATGGAACTGAGTTCAAAAATTCCGGTCTTGATGCCTATCTTGATGAACTTGGTATTACTCGTGAGTTATCTGCTCCCTATACTCCTCAGCAGAATGGCGTCGTGGAGCGCAAGAACAAAACTCTTGTTGAGATGGCTCGCACTATGCTTGATGAATACAAAACGCCTAGTCGTTTTTGGATTGATGCAATTGATACTGCGTGCCACATCATCAACAGAGTATATCTTCACAAATTCTTCAAGAAGACCGCCTATGAACTCCTCAACGACAAGAAACCCAATGTAAGTTATTTCAAAGTCTTGATTGCTAAATGCTGGATTAGAGATCCTCGTCACAATTCTAAATTTGCACCGAAAGCACATGAAGGTTTTATGCTTGGTTACGGAAAGGACTCGCACACCTCTGAGTCTTCAACATCGCTCTTCACAAGATTGTTGACCTTTGTAGATGTGCGGTTCGATGAAACTAATGGCTCGCAAAGAGAGCACCTACCTACGTGTTAGATGAACCAGCACACGAGGAATCTATCAAGTTCAAGGCAATCGAGGATGTCATTCCTCTTGAAGAATCAGTGAAGAATTCATTCCAAGACGCGAAGAACGTCGGTGATGCACTGAAGATAATGCTGAAAACAATGGTCTTTGAGGAAAATGATCAAATTCCTCGACGACAACCAGCTCATCCTCGCGTTGCAAAAGAAGTACAAGTTGACAAGATCATCGATGACATTGAAGCGCCAGTCCTCTCACACGCTCAAAAGCTTCACATTTATCTAACTTTTGTGGGCACTATGCTTTTGTCTCTATCACAGAGCCCACTAAGGTAGGTGAAGCATTTTTGGAGCCTGAGTGGATTCAGGCCATGCAAGAAGAATTACATCAGTTCGAGCTGAACAATGTCTGGGAACTGGTCAAACGTCCAGATCCTCGCAAACATAATATCATTGGCACAAAGTGGATCTACCGCAACAAGCAAGATGAAAATGGCCTTGTGGTGAGGAATAAGGCTCGACTTGTAGGTCAAGGCTACACACAGGTTGAAGGAATTGATTTCTATGAAACTTTTGCACCTGTTGCTAGACTTGAGTCTATTCGCATATTACTCGCCTATGCTAACCATCACAATATCACTTTATATCAAATGGATGTGAAAAGTGCATTCCTCAATGGTAAGCTTGAGGAAGAAGTATATGTTGCTCAACCCTGTGTTTTGAAGATCCAAAGAATCCCGACAAAGTCTTCAGACTCAACAAGGCTCTCTATGGCCTCAAACAAGCCCCACGGGCGTGGTATGATACATTGAAGGAATTCTTCGTGAAGAATGGCTTCACACCCGGTTCACTCGACCCTACTCTCTTTACTAAATCATATGATGGTGAATTGTTTGTGTGCCAAGTATATGTTGATGATATTATCTTTGGCTGTACTGACCAACGTTATAGTGATGAATTTGCCTATATGATGAGTGAAGAATATCAAATGTCTATGATGGGAGAGTTGAAATTCTTCTTAGGTCTTCAAATTAAATCAACAACACAATGGCATATTCATATCTCGGAGAAATACCTCAAAGATGTCCTGAAGAAATTCGGCATGCAAGATTGCAAAGGCGTCAAAATTCCTATGCCCACAAATGGCCATCTATGCAATCGATGAAAATGGTATTGACTTCGATCACAAGGTATACCGCTCCATGATTGGATCTCTATTGTACTTATGTGCATCTAGGCCAGATATAATGCTTAGTGTTTGCATGTGTGCCCGATTTCAAGCTACAATCAAGGAATCACACCATAAGGCTGTGAAGCATATTCTTCGATATCTAGCTCACACACCAACACTAGGATTATGGTACCCCAAGGGCTCTACTTTTGATCTCATTGGATATTCGACTCGACTATGCTTTGGTGATCGTGTGGACCGCAAGTCGACATCCGGTACTTGTCATTTCCTCGGACGATCTTTGGTCTATTGGTCCTCGAAGAAAGCAGAACTGCGTATCACCGCTTCATCATGCGAAGCTGAATACATTGATGCTTGGCTCGTGTTGTGCTCAATTGCTGTGGATGAAGAAAACTCTCAAGGACTACGACATCAACGTGAAGAATGTGCCTCTCATCTGTGACAATGAGAGTGCCATCAAGATTGCTCACAACCCAGTTCAGCACTTTCGAAGACAAAGCGTTCAAATTCGTCATCATTTTCTTCGTGATCATGTGTTGAAGGCGACATCTCCATCGAAAGCATGTGAAGAAGAACAGCTAGCCGATATCTTCACTAAGCCCTTGGATGAGAAGAGATTTAGCAAGTTGCGGTGTGAGCTAAATATCTTAGAATCTTCAAACGTTCTTTGAAAAGGACACACATCCTGGCACTTATGCAAAATTGATGACTTAGATGTGCAACACATGAAGAAAAGTTTTTCTTCTATCCATGAAGAATAACACTCTAAGTGTGAAGAAATTAATGAAGAATTTGATTCTCAGAACCCTACGACAATTGTATGCGGTGTCTGAAATCACCATTCTTATATGGTGGGTTACGCCACCACCAAAGTTGAAAATCTTCAATTTGAGTTTTTCCTCAGTTTTGAAATTCTTCAGTTTTTCAAATTCTTCAACTTTTCAAAATCTTCACTGTTTCCGTCGTTTTTCTTCATTGGCTATATATGGGTTTATGTCCTCTACAGCATTCACTTATAGCTATGTCTTCAAGTCGCTTTTTCTGCTAAGTGAATGTGATCGGACCCTTCCCCCTCTATGCTATACTCAACCCAATCTATTCACAAATTCTTCATGTGCGTTCTATTTGAAACTCGTTCAAAATCTTCACTGAGTCCTTGTCAGCTGAAGAAATTGCGAACGGAACTTTAAAACTGATCTTATCAAAACTTTTGTTTTTGCCGCTCAAACCGTTCCGCATCCCACGATGCATTATTTTACTCACCCACGATCGTACATGATCTCCACTACACAGTACGTGGGTGACACATGTCGTGAGAAGGAGAATGGTCAGGGGCACGTTCGTCCTAAATCTTGAGCGAACAGTTTTTCACCGCCTCTATAAATACCCCTCTCTCCATCCTCACTTTTTTACTCCGCTCGACCTCTCTCTCCGCTCGAGCTCCTCAAACCCTAAGCGCTTGCTACTCCATCGTCGCCGGTGAGGAAGAGCTTCACTGCCTCGACCTCGTCGCCGACGTACTCGCGCCGACTGCGGAAATCCTCACTCCGCCGCCGCCGTAGCTGTCTTCCTCCGCCAAGTTAGGGCGTGGAAGATCTGAACAGACGAGCTTCACATCTACAACACCCAGTTCGTCGTGTTCTTCATTTAGGGTAATTAAAAGTTACTTTTACTGCCCTCGTTGATCCAAATTTTACTCTACAAATCTTCAAAGGTGTTTTATTCTTCAAATCCTCACACACAAACACCTCACTAGTTATATGCTCGTGATTCATTTCTCTAAGCAATCATTTTTCTTCAAGATTCCTCAATTGTGTGGATCCTCGATCTGTACAACTCTGGACTAAGACAAAGAACGCTTAGTGAAATACTTCAAGGCTCATCTGGTCAAAATCCTCAAAACTTGTTCTTTTTGAAAAACCTTCTGAGAACGCATATGACCTCTCCAAATTCCTCGCAACTATACTGCTCACAGGTACTCATGTCATGCTGAATCACTAGGTTCTCATCAACTTAACTCATTTGCAGCGTTCCTCGAAGAAAAGTTGTATACTTCTTCAGAGAATTCGTTTGTTCAAATTCCTCAGCTGAAGAATATGGCAGAAGGAAAGAAGCCACAGAAAGGAGGAAAGAGGCCTGAGTTCATGACCGCATTTGAAATCCCTGAGGAAATATATGCTGATTATTGCACACCTGATGAAGCCGAGTTCGGCCAAGAGAACAAAAATCAGCGCAAGTGGCGCATCCAAAGGATTGAACGGAGATGGGCAAGGGAATGGAGGGAGTACAGATATGTAACTCCAAAGTACATGAAGAAATTCGCACTCAATCCTCCATGCCCAAGAGCTCCATTGGCACCTGGCCAAGAAGCTGACCCCACCAAAGATCTAGCGTGGTGAGGACTTTCCTGAAGAATGGGCCAAGCGCCAAGCCAAGTTGGCAAGACAAGCCAATGAGGCAGTGAGGAAATTCAATAAGGACTCTGCCACTGCTGCTGCCCCTGAGGCCTCTGTCAAGCCAAGAAAATCGACGGCAAAGAAGCCCGCTCACAAGCCAAGTGCTTCACCAACAGTGCCCTCACGGCCAAGTTCCTCAGCAGTGCCCTCACGGCCAATTCCTCATGCTGCTCCTGCTCCTCCAAAATCCTCAGCTCCTCCAAAATCCTCAGCTCCTCCCAAGTCCTCAGCAGTTCCGACAAAGTCCTCAGCACCTGTGCATCTGGCCACGTGCCAAAGGACTGCAGGCTTCTCCATTGCCTCTGGTGTCTCAGCAAGTTCCTCAGCTGCACCAAAGTCTTCATCTGGCCTGACTCTGCTGAAGACTAAGGCCATACTGACGAGGTCCTCGGCCAAGTCCCAAGAAGAAACAGGTCGCCTTCCAAGAGCCACCTGAAGATGATGAGGCTGATGATGATGAACTTGCGGAAATCATCAGAGATCGCCAAGAGAGGGCCGCTAGAGCCAAAGGCACATCTGTACCACTACTGTTGGATCCGAGGAAAATCCACGATTATATTGATCTCTGGCACAAGGATCCAAACACTCCTATGCCTGACTTTCATCTGACTCCTGGACAAAGTCATATGCTGACCCATTTCATCACTGAAGAGAAATGGAAGTTTGAAAAGGCAAGAGAGATCAAGAAAGAGCAATACAGAAAGGAGAAGTTCCTGAAGAAAAACGTTGTCAGAATGACACCTGAGGAACTTCTCAAGGTCCAGACTGAAATTCAAGACCTCAGCAAAAACTTCGATGCTTATTATGCCGATTGGCAAGGAGCCAAGGTCAGATTCGTCAACATGACGAAGAAGTTCACAAATGTTGCAGCCCCAACGCAACATGAAATTCCTTCGGCTGGAGCCTCAGCTCAGCCGACTGAAGAACTTGCCAGCACCGCTGATGAAGTTCAAAGCTCTTTGAAGAAAATGCCAGTTCGTGGCTGATGATCCCATTCCACCCCGAAGAAATTGCCGTGGCATCCACTAGTGCTGCGCTGAAGAAATCGAACAAGACAGGGCAACCGTGACGCCATGCCGAGGAAAATCATCCAGATTCCTCGGCTCCTCCTGCGCCAACACCAACTCCAATTCTTCCATCCGCCTCGATGTGAAGAAGACCAAGGCTGCGAGCGAGCTGCTTTGTGAAGAAAGCGGAAAGCATCAATTGCGTCAAATTCTTCTGCGAAGAAAATGAAGCCAATGACCAGCTCCTTTCAAAATCCAATTGATGTTGTTCCAATTTCCTCAATTCCATCAAAGGACCTTGTTCCTTTTGATGAAGATTATGTGATCCCAAGCGGATCGATGAAGAAAATCATTCTGCCGCTTCGTCGAGCAGATTGATGAAGAAATTGAAGTGGAAGCAATCCCTTCAACCCCAATCATTTCCTCGCCTATGCCTCGGTTCACAAATTTGAAGAGGCCGGTGTTGAGGAACTTGAAGAAGATGTGGATATTGGAAGCACAAGCATGAAGTGATGAGCGATGACTTTTGGGAAAGTCAAGATCCAAATTCTCCACTCTTCACCCCAATCCAACAGATACCTCAGTCCCCTGCTCCAACTGTTCAAATGGGCTCTAAAGAAACTCATCCCACTTCATCTGTCCATGAAGAAATTCCAGCCACTAGCGCTGATGAACCTGCTGCAGCTGATCCTCAGACTGCACCTATTGAGGAACAAGAAATTCCTCAGCCTGAAGAACCTGAGATTGCAATTCCCGAGGTCGTGATGCAACTCACTGACACTCCACTGCCAAAGCCAAAGGATCCCTTCTCAACAAAGCAAAAGTTTAAGGCTGAAGACTTCTTCAGCGAGCACGTATTCTTCACTGATTACAATCCATGTGATTCTGCTCGCATAAGGAAGAGGCGTTTCTGGACTGCCAGCCAAGCCAATTTCTATTCCTCAGTGCTCTTCAACAAAGACCAAGTCTTCGATCATGCTCATATTCCTCATGTGGACATGGAGTCTCTGCCAGGCTTCGAGCTAGTCCTCAGTGTTCTTCACGACGCAGGACTTCTGAATTTCTGCGACCGATATCTATGACCGGAATGAAGAACTCATTCTTCAATTCTATGCAACGCTGCACATCACCGGAGACGCCAAGACGTGAACTCATGGGTATTAGACTGGATGTCTGAAAATACTCACTACAAGGCACCGGCAACTGAATTGCTTCGTGCTCTACCACTCAGTCCTCCACTTGACGGTGCTCGTTGTATCTACAACGAACCAGAACTTTCAAATCACTATATGCAAGTGATGATGACGCCTTTGAAGCCAAGGCAGGCCCCAAGAACCAAATTCCTCGTCAAGGAATTATTGTATGTGCCTCGGACTGTCTATCGGATTCTGACGAAGACAATGAGTCCTATCAAAGGCCACGACTCAAATGATGAAGAAGTCGTTGGCATCATGAAGAATATGCTTTTCAATATCATTCATGGCGTTCCGTCAACTTCCATGCTTTCTTCATGAGGACTCGCAAACATTGCTATGTCACCATTTGATTTGAAGCCTTATGCGCCTTGGATAATGAGATTCATCAGGACAAGGTCTTCACTCAATTACAAGGCTGACACCTTTGAACCACTGCAGCTACTTGCCCCGATTGAAGTCCTCAAGCAGACATTTACCTTAGGCGATGACAAGGGCAAGGCTCTTGATGTGATCGATGAAGGCATTCGTCCATTGGATGGACAGTTTCGCAAAGCTGCATCCTACTCCACCAATGATGACTCTGCCACACATGACTCTGCCGCAAATACCTCAGTCAAGCAAAGTCCTCAAGCTATTGCACCCAGGGTGATGACTGATCGTGAGTTACTCCTCAGTCTTCATCAGAAGGTTGATGGCAATCATAAATGGGTCAAGCGTCAGTTTGGTTCAATTCTTCACAACATGACCTCTACACACAATGCAGTGAAGAAAAACCACTACTACCTTCATGAAACCTTCAAACGCACTGGGCTGTTTTTCAAATGTCTCTGGCGGAAGAAGAACTGACGACAATGGGACTCAAGGAAGAATTTGACTGGTCTGCACCTCCTCAGAAGAAATACAAGAAGGTCAAAGTTCCTTCCTTGGTGGCCAGCTCCTATTCTTCATCGCGACACCGATGAAAATGAAGACTTGACGACACCGGCGGGCCCCACTACAACAACCGACCCCAACAACGGCTGGCGCTCCTTCTTCAACTTGAAATTCTTGTATGCGTTAGTCCTCGGTTCGATCCTTTTGTAGTGACCCGACCGAATGGATCAAGTCTCGTGCTCGGTGTCATCCTGGATCAAGATGTCCGACACCACACAAGATACTTGAAGGATTTATATGAGTAGCAATCACACACTTATTACATCGTTGTCCAAAGAGGACTTATTACAATAAATATGGCTTAAGGCCATCTAATAACGATAACTTGGAAGACTTGGAAGATAAGTGAGTCCATCAACTCCATCGGCATCACCGAGTATAGAACCACGACCTAAAACACCTTACTAAATAAATGCGAAAAAGTGCGCAACATGAAAGTTGCAGCCAAAACGGGTCAAAGACATGGAATATCTTGGCAATGTAACACATAGAGAGCAATGAAGCAATAAGCCTATACTACATGCATATATGGCTGGTGGTAAAGCTCTCTGATTACGCTTTTGCATAAAGCCGCTTTTTCCCTCATGCAAAGGAATAAATTTGTTTAACTATCATGGTGGTTGTTAAACATTGAGAATGGTTGATGACATCCTCAATCCCAATTAAAAGTACTCATTAAAAACCCAACAATATTAATTAGAGTAACATGTTGAGATTCACATGATATTCAAGTACTAGATACTCAAGATGTCCATAACCGGGGACACGGCTAATCATGATTAGTTTATACACTCTGCAGAGGTTTGCACTTTTCCCCACAAGACTCGATCGCCTCCGTTTGGTTCTCGTGACTACATGGTGTTTGAGAGGCGGATGACCGAGACATAGTATTTCGAAGCACTAGCACCTTACATGTGGGTAGACCGTACCAACCTACAACCCCTACATCTGCTAGTCTACCCGTAAGAGTTTGCACAACTTAGTCAACTATGCGAGCCCATAATGGCTTGTGGCTGCATTACCTAAAGTTTACTAGTTTGAATAATCTTATGATCCCTTTGAGCACAGGTGGCGGTCCAAGAAATACATGCAAGTCTGATAGAAACCAGGTGCCTCAATCCACCCGGATGTGTGTTTAAGTTGCCACCTTAAATAAACCTTTAATTAACAATCTCACATCTGTCATGGATATTCACTCACCCAATCCACGTCTACTCGCATAGCATGGCATAATAAGCAAACGTAGAAGTAACTCCCAAAGGTTTCATAAGTAAAACAGGTAATAGGTACTACCTCATCTACTTCCCATCCCACAATTTAATTAGATCCTAATCATGCAAGTGTTCGAGGAATAGATCTAGTGCATAAAACTGGGTAGTAGAAAAGGTATGATCAAAGTGTTACTTGCCTTGCTGATGATGAAGATGATTCGCACTCAAAACTCTTGATAGATCTACTCGTCACACTCCGGTCAATCTATCGTAATCAAGCAATAGTAACCACACATAAGCAATCACTCAAAAGATCGGAAAGAACGAAGAAAACAATTCGGAAAACGTCAAAACCAAATCAAATAAATATTGCAGCATAACACAATTTCTAACAGTACCAAAATTATGTGAATTTGGCCGTATCAGAAAGTTTAGGTCAAGAGCTTCGATTAGCAAAAAGAATCAACTAAATCGGAGTTACGAAACTCAAGTTATGATCAAACGAAGTTTGAATTCAAATCTGATCTAATTCAAATTTTAAATTTTCAAAAACATGTTTGAGTTGGATTACTGGATAGAGGGATCAGAACGAAGAAGTGGGCGTTGGTTTCGTTGGATTCCGACTTACGAGTAAAAAGTTATGAGCGTTTGAAGATTAGGGACTAAAAATAACACTACGGATAGGTCCCCGACGGAAATTAAAAATAAAAGAAAAATCTATCGAACGCTTCGCTAAACAAAACCGGAAAGAAAAACTGGCGAGAAAACCGATCTAGGGTTTGGAAAGAAAACCGAAACGAAAACCGATCTAGAAAACCGAACGGAAATCGAACGGAAATCGGATCGGAAAAGAAAAGGTGATGCGGCCTTGAGGCTAGTACCTCGAAAAGCGAGGGCTCCGGTGGCGGCGTAGGGCGGCGTAAAGGCGGCGGCAGTGTAGGGCGGCGGCGGTGTGTAGAAGCGGCTGACGGTGGTGGTCTTCAGCTGCTTCTTCTTGGAGAGGAGAGGTGTTGGTTTGATGTGTTGGAGGGGGGGGGGGGTGCTTGGGTATTTATATTGGGTAGGGGAGGGTTTTTGCTTGGAGTAGGGGACAAGAATTAGACTAGGATTAGGAAACAAAAGGGAAAAGATCTAGAAACAAAACGGAAAGTAGTACAAGAGTCCTACTAGGACTAGAAAAGGAGCGGCGGCTCCCTGGCTTGGCGCGCGCGATGGCCTTGTGGCCTCCTGGCCGGCCGGTGGCTGGTTGGCGGCTTGGGCCTTTGGCCCAAGGCGCTGCAGCTTTTTTTTAAAAACAATTTCCAGACGAAATAAAAAATAATAAAACCAAATAAATAAACATATTATATAGGCATATAATATATCAAAAATTTTAGAAAAAGATTTCCTACATGATGAACATTATTCTAGCTTCATATAAAATACACATAAATTCAAATAAAACAAACAGTGTTTTAGCTCTAATAAAATTCAATAAAAATCATTTTAAAAATACCAAAATGAATTCAAATTTATTTCTCTCCATTTTTCTGATGTAGGGAATCATGTTACCCTATTTTCCATATAATTTATTTTTGGAGAAAAATAATTTGAATAAAACTCAAATAACTCCAAATTGAAAATAAATTCAAAAGAACTTTGAATTTTAATTCTTTGAAAACTCCCAACTCATATTTCGTATAATTTGAAGAAGTCATTTTATCTTCGCTCGTGAAAATCATCGAGTTGCATAAAGTTTCGTAATTGGAAATGTTTTCCAAATGAAATTCAAATATTTTCAACACCCCTTGTCATTTAAATAAATGGAAGAAGTCATGTCATCTTCTCTCCAGGGTTTTGTGATGAAAAGAATTTGAATTCCCGAAGATCGTAAAAGCAAAAATGAAGTTTGGGAAAGTCCTTTTATTCCCTCTCATTTAACTTTCAAAAAGTTTCGAATTCACCCACTTTCAGTCAATCAATCAAGCAATCAATCAAATCTATCTATTTGTTTATAACATTCCAAAATTTAGAATTTTGGGATGTTACACTTTTGGTCATTCGATGACAAAGGGGGAGAAATTTGAGTTAGTCTTCAAGCGGGTCTAATATATGGGCAATTTTTTTTGTTAAGTTACAACTCTCGTTCTTCTGAAACTTTTATTGGATCGAGTTGTAATCTTAAACGTGATGGTGCTTTGATACTTTTGATGCACTATGCTCTGACACTGAGCTCTGATTCACTTGAGCTCTGATACTCTTGATGCGTTATTCTGCATGCTTGTTCCTCATTAATGTTATCGCACGCATGCTGAATTACATCAAGCACCATATTTCATCATGCACTTCAAATTCTTCATACTATATGTCAAATGCGTGTATGAATTACAAGATATAGGGGAGATCTCCATGATTCAACTCTTCAAATGTGCACCTTTGCCTCAAAAGCAAATTCCTCACTATGCACATCTTCGTGGGGAGTTCTTCTATATCTTGCAATCAAATTCCTCAATATCAGTATTTACACTTCATATGTTTATCCCGTTGAAAACTTAACCTACATTGTCATCAATCACCAAAAGGGGAGATTGTAAGTGCATCTAGTGCCCTTAGTGATTTTGGTGTATTGAAGACTTATAGGTTAAGGGACTAATGCGTTTGTGAGTGTACACAGGTCTATAAGTCTATGAGGAGTTTGATATTTACTGAGAGAAAGTCGACCCTAAAAATGAAGTTCTTGTTGAAGACTTTGATATTTTGAAGACTTTCTCAAGACTTTGAAAGTG
Source organism: Aegilops bicornis (assembly GCA_021605145.1). NCBI lineage: Eukaryota > Viridiplantae > Streptophyta > Magnoliopsida > Poales > Poaceae > Aegilops > Aegilops bicornis. The sequence continues at coordinate 333,035,293 of CM038675.1, forward strand.
AAGAAATTGGTGTGACCTTGAAGACTTGGTATTCATTTGAGGAACATGAAGCGTGAAGACTTTTGTTTTCGTAGTTTCATTTTCTCTTTCTTGAGTCATAGGAAACACCGTCTTTGTTAAAGGGGTCGAGGAAATACTAAGGAAAAATTTCCATGTGATGCTCAACTCAAAATCCTACACCTACAAATCCCTTCGAGTGAAGCCTTTGGAAATCTCATACGATTCAGTCAATTTCTTCAAAGGATGTAGACGAAGTTCTTACAGTCATTTGAGGAATTTGTTCGACCGAGGAGTTAGGAATTCGCCATCGCGGATTGCCTACGATGAGGAACATGATAGCCCCGAGGAATTTGAGATTCAAATTTCCGACCGTTCTTTGTGTTCTTGCATGAGCTGTCCCAAAATATCTTATCCACCTAACGGTCATATCATTGAAGGGCATTTATGTCTTATCATGTCGGGCTGCTCCCTAGGCTATAAATAGCCGCCCCCTACAACCACTAAGCTGGTTGGCTGCTCCGAGAGAAACTTGACACTTGTCATTTGAGAGCAACCCATCCTCCGAGGACTTTGAGCGAAAATCATCGAGTGAGGAAAACCCAAAACCAAACCCCTACAAACCCAAAGTGATTGAGCATCATCGAAGAGATTGATCATGCGTGGATCCGACGCTTGTTACCTTTGAAGACCGTGCTTCTTCCAGACGGTTAGGCGTCATGGTCTAGAGCATCCAAGAGGAATTGTGGATCGCCGAGTGACCAAGTCTGTGAAGGTTTGGAAGTCGCTCAAGACTTACCACGAGTGATTGGACGAGGTCTGTGTGACCTTAGTTCAAGGAGAATACGGTGAGGACTTGGTGTCTGAGCTGCGTCTCGGCCCAGGGTGTCCGGTGTCCTCGAGTTTAAATACTCGGCCGCTCCAACAGACGCATACAACCGAGACAGCGGTTGGAACTGGTCTACCAAATCATTGTCTTCACCAACCCTAACTGGTTCTATTTCCTCAACCCTTTCATTTCCTCATAAGCATGTTGAGTGTTCGTTCATATCTGTGTTTAAAGACTTTGTTGAAGACTTTCTCAATTTCCTCAGTTCAATTTCTTGATATGTTTGTCTTCATCTTGTGCTATCCTGTGTTTACGCTTTACGTACTCTTTGTTTGTCTTCATTTCATCATGATGACCATGCCGCATTCTCTTATGCTTACTTACGAGTACTTATTCCGCTGCAAGTAGTTCTTCGCTAAGGAATTTCCTCACCGGCAAATTCCTCAGTGAAGAATTCATAAAAATCGCCTATTCACCCCCCTCTAGTCGATATAACGCACTTTCACATTTTACGATTGTCTCTATGAAACACTTGGCAATCTACTTCAGTGAATAGAACATTGAAACCGAAATCAGCAAGTCTAGAAACTGAAAGTAAATTGTACCCAAGAGATTCAACGAGCATGACATTTTGCATGGAGATATCGTGTGAGATGGCCACCTTACCGAGGCCAACCACCTTACCCTTTGAGTTATCACCAAAAGTGACATATTTTCGAGGGTCGTCGTTTTCAACAAGCTCACGGAACATATCTTTATTTTCGGTCATATGATCGGTACATCCACTATCAAGGACCCATTCCTTTCCTCCAGCTATGTAGCCGCGAAGGTTTGCCATAAGACCAAAGTGTCTCATTGCATCATCAAGATCACAGTCACTATCATCATCCTCATCATAGTATCCATGTTCAACATCATCTTGTGATTCATCAATTCCTAGAGAGGGTAATTCATTAGACAAATGATCATTTCTATGATTGTCTTTATGGATTCTAATAGCTTCGGAAATGATATTGCTAATGATCACAACATCTCCTATGGCACGCATGAGATTGGTAAGCTCAAATAGACAATCACCAAAGCTAGGATCACTAGAATTCATCTTACTCAAGGCAATAGACTTATGGAGAATTTTGTCTAAATTTTTCAAGGAATAATCTGGAAATCGTTCCTCAAGAAATCTCCATATAGTATAGGCACAATCAAGAGTAGGCAAACTAGCAATCAAATTTTTGGGCAATCCTCTTATGATAAGATTGATAGTTCTAAGATTGCGAATCATGTTAAGATCCTCTTTGCGTGCGGGATGCAAGGGATCAATATGAGGTGCACAAGGGCTAGTAATGTACTTGTTCAAATGATATTCATTGAAAATCTCAAGCATTTCATTTTTCCACTCATGAAAATATTCTCCATCAAGAATAGGCACTCTATGTCTAAGACTCCCCAAAGTAGACACATCGATCTTCCTCCAAAGGTGTTTAAACCAAGGTAATGGAGACCAATGCTCTGATACCAATTGAAAGGATTGACAAGAGGTGTCTACAGGGGGGTGATTAGACACTAAGTACCAAAAGTTGCAGTTTTTAAATTCTTTAAGTTGAAGTGGAGTTTTGGCACAAGTTTAACAAACACAATACATATCAAGCAAGCATGCAAAGAGTATATGAGCAGCAGAAAGTAAAGCATGTAACTTGCAAGAATGTAAAGGGATGGGATTGGAGTGTGCAAACGCAATTTGGAGACACGGAGATTTTTGTGACGTGGTTCCGATAGGTGGTGCTATCGTACATCCACATTGATGGAAACTTCAACCCACGGAGGGTAACGGTTGCGCGAGTCCACGGAGGGCTCCACCCACGAAGGGTCCACGAAGAAGCAACCTTGTCTATCCCACCATGGCCGTCGCCCACGAAGGACTTGCCTCACTAGCGGTAGATCTTCACGAAGTAGGTGATCTCCTTGCCCTTACAAACTCCTTGGTTCAACTCCACAATCTTGTCGGAGGCTCCCAAGTGACACCTAGCCAATCTAGGAGACACCACTCTCCAAGAAGTAACAAATGGTGTGTTGATGATGAACTCCTTGCTCTTATGCTTCAAATGATAGTCTCCCCAACACTCAACTCTCTCTCACAGGTTTTGGATCTGGTGGAAAGAGGATTTGAGTGGAAAGCAACTTGGGGAAGGCTAGAGATCAAGATTCATATGGTAGGAATGTAATATCTTGGCCTCAACACAAATGTAGGTGGTTCTCTCTCAGAAAATGTAGGTTGGAAGTGTAGGATCGTTCTGATGGCTCTCTCCACGAATGAATAGGAGGTGGAGGAGTATTTATAGCCTCCACACAAAATCCAACCGTTACACACAACTTGCCAAACTCGGTGGGACCGTATTGATAAACTCGGTTGGACCGATTTAGCAAATCTAAGGAACGTTAGGATTTTCGGTGGGACCAACATGCAACTCGGTAGGACCGATATGGTTAGGGTTAGGGCATAACATAATCTCGGTGAGACCGATTACACAAACTCGGTGAGACTGATTTTGGTAATAAGCTAACCAGAGAGTTGGTCAAGTAAACTCGGTGGGACCGATTCGCTCATGTCGATGAGACCGAAATGTTACGAAAATGAAGCAGAGAGTTTACATTGCAATCTCGGTAGGACTGATTATTCAAACTCGGTGAGACCGATTTTGGTAATAGTTCCATACAGAGAGATTGCAATCCCATCTCGGTGAGACCGAGATCCCTATCGGTGAGACCGATTTGCCTAGGGTTTGTGGCAGTGGCTATGACATCTGAACTCGGTGGCGCCGGATAGAAAGAATCGGTGGGGACGAGTTTGACTTTTGGTTTAGGTCATATGTGGATGTGAGAAAGTAGTTGAGGGCTTTGGAGTATATCACTAAGCATTCTGAGCAAGAGCCTCATTAAGAAACACCTCATCCCTCCTTGATAGTATTGGCTTTTCCTATAGACTCAATGTGATCTTGGATCACTAAAATAGAAAATGTAGAGTCTTGAGCTTGAAGCCTGAGCCAATCATTTTGTCCTTAGCATCTTGAAGGGGTTTCACATCTTCTAGTCCATGCCACTTCATTGTTGAACTTATCTGAAACATACTAGGTAAAAGTGTTAGTCCAACAAGAGATATGTTGACATTAATTACCGAAACCACCCAGGGAGCACTTGTGCTTTCACTCTACAAATCCCTACTTCCCTCTACGAAGGGCCTTTATTTTACTTTATGAAATTTTTATTTTGAATTTGAGTCTTCATCCTCTCTTATAAACCGCCTATGACTATACTACACCGGCACTGAGGGGGACGCGACTTCATTGACTTACAGCACCTGCCTTTGGGTGTATGAAATGTGGGCCCAACAGGTGGCTAGATGATACGTCTCCAATGTATCTATAATTTTTGATTGTTTCATGCTGTTATATTATCAACCTAGGATGTTTTATAATCATTTTATAGTCATTTTCTATCATTTGCTGATACGTCTCCAACATATCTATAATTTTTTATTGTTCCAAGCTGTTATATTATGAATCTTGGATCTTTTATAACCATTTTTAGTCATTATATATATCATTTTTTGGTACTAACCTATTGACATGGTGCCAAGTGCCAGTTGTTGTTTTACATCACAGGAAATCAATACCAAATGGAGTCCAAATGCAACGAAACTTCACAGAGATTTTTTTTGGACTAGAAGACACCTATTGGGCCCTGGCTGCGCTTGGAGGACCATGCGCGCCCTGGTGGGTTGTGCCCACCTCGGGTGCCCCCCGGACCGCCTCTTTGCTCTATAAATACCCAAATATTCCCAAAACCCTAGGGGAGTCGACGAAATATTCATCCATCCGCCGGAGAGTCCAGAACCACCAGATCCAATCTAGACACCATCTCAGATGGGGTTCACCACCTCCATTGGTGCCCCTCTGATGATGCGTGAGTAGTTCTTTGTAGACCTTCGGGTCCATAGTTAGTAGCTAGATGGCTTCCTCTCTCTCGTTAAATTCTCAATACAAGGGTCTCTTGGATATCCATATGATGTAACTCTTTTTGCGGTGTGTTTGTTGGGATCGATGAACTTTGATTTTATGATCAGATCTATCTTCTTATATCCATGAAAGTTATTTGAGTTTCTTTGATCTCTTATATGCATGATTGCTTATAGCCTCATATTTCTTCTCCGATATTTGGATTTTGTTTGGCCAACTTGATCTATTTATCTTGCAATGGGAAGAGGTGCTTTGTAGTGGGTTCGATCTTATGGTGCTTGATCCCAGTGACATAAGGGGAACCGACACGTATGTATCGTTGCTACTAAGGATAAAATGATGGGGTCTATCTCTACAAAGATAGATCTTGTCTACATCATGTCATCCTTCTTATTGCATCACTCCGTTTCTCCGTGAACTTAATACACTAGATGCATGTTGGATAGCGGTCGATGTAGATGCAGGCAGGAGTCGGTCTACTAATCTTGGACGTGATGCCTATGTAATGATCATTGCCTGGATATCGTCATGATTATTTGAAGTTCTATCAATTTCCCAATAGTAATTTGTTCACCCACCGTTTGATATTTTTCTCGAGAGAAGCCACTAGTGAAACCTACGGTCCCCAGGCCTCTTTCTCAAATTATTTGCCTTTGCGATCTATTTTCCTTTGCTTTTATTTTCAGATCTATTAAAGTAAAAATACAAAAATACCTTGCTGCTATTTATTCTCATTTATTTTATTTGGCGTTCGATCAATCAATCTACTACAATTTATCTCACGTCCGTTTGCCTATCTTGAGGCGCCGTACCCGGAAGGGATTGACAACCCCTTTAACACGTCGGGTTGCGAGGATTTGTTATCTGTGTGCAGGGGCTATTTACGTTGTGTTGCTTGGTTCTCCTACTGGTTCGATAACCTTGGTTTGACATCTAAGGGAAATACCTACCGCTGATGTGCTGCATCATCCCTTCCTCTTTGGGGAAATACCGAGTAGCTTCGAGCCGCATCAAAAGGAATTTATGGCGCCGTTGCCTGGGAGGATCTTCAACATATACCAGGTTCCTAATCACAAATCTCATCTCCTTGCAATTTACATTATTTTCCATTTGCCTCTCATTTTCCTCTCCCTCACTTTACAAAAATTTGTCGTTTTATTCGCCTCTCTTTTTTGTTTGCCGTTTTCTTGTCGGATCTGTTTTCGTGTGCAATTTTGTTTGCCGTTATTATCGTCATGGATAGCTCTTCCTCTATTCCGTGCACTCTAGAGAACAAAGTTCTCAACTTTAAACAAAGGGGAGGAGAAAATTTGAAAGATGCTTGGTATAGAATTTGCAGTGCTCATAATAGATCTATCCGAAAGCAATCTACCGTTGTTCTTCTTTGTTGTTTTTATGTGGGCATCACCACTTGGTATAGATTCGTCCTTGTTACGATTACCGGTGGAAATTTCTTGATGTGTCCCTCTCTTGATGCTTTTAATGCTTTGGGAAATTTAGTAGGGTCACCACCTCTTATGATTAATGAAACAACTTTGACTCTTGAGCATGTCATGGAAAGATTAGATGCTATTGAAAAGAAAATGCTTATTGAAGAGCATATTGAAAATTTGGATAAAAAGATGCATAATTTTGCCACTAAAATTGGGACAAAAGCAGGGGAAGTTTTCAAGTTGTTAAAAGAAAAGGGAACTTTAATTCATGAAAGAATTGAAGAGAGCCCGTCTCGGATTGATAAACTGGAAGAAATCTTTAGTAATTTGAGTACGGCTTTTTCTTCCGCTAGAACTGTTGAGAAAACTCTCGTAAAAATTGGCAAGACTACCCAATTTACTAAGTTCAAGGGTGCAACTTCTGGCAAAGAGGATCTTAAGATGATTAGTATCCACCCGGATTTTATTGAAGTTATAAAAGATCCCTTTTGCAAGAATGAATTCTTTAAATTTGTTCCTAGGAGTATTGTTGTTGAAAATCTCTATGCTAAATCTTTAAAGGATACTAAGTGCTTAATTGAAGAGTTGAACAAACATGACAAAACTTAGATCCTTGCTTTATGCCTAGCTAAGTGCGTAAAACTATAGCGCTTGTTGGGAGGCAACCCAATAAATAAAATTTATTTTTGCTTTTTGCTTTCTATTCTTGAGTGTTATCACAATTATGCTACTGTTATGATTGTGTTTTTTGTGTTTTAATTAGTGTTTGTGCCAAGTAGAGCTTATAGGATCTTCTTGGGTGATAGTTTTTTGATCTTGCTGAAAAACAGAAACTTTTGCGCTCACAAAAACAATTCTTATTTTTTACCAGAGCCTACTAAAATGCCAATTTTTGTAGTAGATTAACATAAAAATTTCTCAGGTCGTCCTATTTTTTCAGAATTTTTGGAGTTCCAGAAGTTTTCAAAATAGTCGATTACTTTCTGAGCATTACTGTTTTGACAGATTCTGTTTTCTTTGCGTAGTGTGCTAATTTTGATGGCTCTATGGTTTTCTTTGATGAGTTTTTGCCATAGAAAAATTGTAATACAGTAGATATAACAGAAAAACAAAATATGAATTGGGTTGGTACAGTTCGTATAGTAGTGATTTGTTTTCTTTTACTAACGGTTCTCATGAAGGATATGTTGAGTTTTGTGTGATTGAAGTTTTCAAGTTTTGGGTTATCTTACGATGGATGAAGGAATAAGGAGTAAGAAGAGCCTAAGCTTGGGGATGCCCCGGCATCCCTAGCTATTATCCAAAAATGAGCAAACAACTAAGTTTGGGGATGCCCCCGAGTGGCATCCCCTCTTTCTTCTAATGACCATCGGTATTTTACTCGAAGCTATATTTTTATTCCTCACAAAATATGTGTTTTGCTTGGAGCGTCTTGTATGATATGAGTCTTTGCTTGTTTTATTTTGTGTTTTAAGTCTTGATTCCTTGCTAGACACACCTATTTGAGAGAGACAAAATTATGTCATGATTTGTTAGTATTGCTCTCTATGCTTCACTTAAATTTTTGTGAGCTATGGACTTGCTCTAGTGCTGCACTTACATCTTTTTTAGCAGGGTGTGCTTTAGTATTTTTGAATAAATGCTCTCTTGCTTCACTTAGATTTATTTGAGAGTTAGTAAAATTTTCAAGAAATTCTCTCTTGCTTCACTTAAATTAATTTGACAGAAAGAAAGAAAAATTATGCTCATGATCTTCACTTTTATTTGTTTGAGCTTATCAAAAGCAACACATAAAATTTAGTTCCAAAGTGATAGATATCCAAGAAGGATATAATAAAAACGTGCAAGAAGATCATTGGACAAAATGAACTTGATTCTTAGTAATAGTTTTGAGATATGATGATGTGATATGTGAGTTATGTTGATGAGTAATTATGCTTTAGTAAGAATATTGGTGTTAAGGTTTGTGATTTCCTATGCAAGCACGAAAGTCAATAATTATGCAATGAAATTATATCCTACTTGTGGTGCATTATTCGGTGTTAATTATGATTAATGCTTGCTTATGAGATTATCCATTTCTTGGTTGATCGCTTCTCAATCTTTTGCTAGCCTTCATTTTGCACTAAGCATGATCTCTACTTGTGCATCTAAAAACCTTTAAACCAGTTTTGCCACATGAGTCCACTATATCTACCTATATGCGGTATTCTTTTGCCGTTCTAAGAAAATTTGTATGTGACATTTCTAATTTCAAAATAAACTTCTCTTTTGTGTGTTCGTTTCGCTTGCGGAGCGGTGAGGGGTGGCTAATATTTTCCATGCTAGATGTGTTATTCTTAAGATGAGTGTTTTTCACTTGTCATTGCATGAGAGTAAGGCAAAGGTATTAAGGATGCCCAGTCCCGAAATGAAAAATGAATTTACTTTATGTTGTCAAGTAATAAATTCCTTGGAAAGTGTTGGTATGGAGGGCAACCGTGGATACAGCTAGCCATGGAAAGTGAAAGTATGGTTGAAAAAGGAATAAAATTTATTTTCTATTTGGGAACCTCCTATGATATATCTAGGATGGAAAGTGTTGGGAACTGTAAGTCGTTTTTGTTGGTGGGAAGGATACACCTCCCAAAATGGTTTTATCTCTTAAGTTTTTTGCTTTGAGCTCTGGCACCTCTACGAATCCCTACTTCCCTCTGCGAAGGGCCTTTTTCTATTTTATGCAATTTTTATTTTGAATTTGAGACCCCATCCTCTCTTATAAACCGTCTATGACTTTACTACACCGGCTCGGAGGGGGACACAGCTTCATTGACTTACTGTACCTGCCTTTGGGTGTATGACACGTGGGCCCAACAGGTGGCTAGTTGATACGTCTCCAACATATCTATAATTTTTTATTGTTCCATGCTGTTATATTATCAATCTTGGATGTTTTATAATCATTTTATAGTCATTTTAGACCACTGATACGTCTCCAACATATCTATAATTTTTTATTGTTCCATGTTGTTATATTATCAATCTTGGATGTTTTATAATCATTTTATAGTCATTTTATTTCATTTTTTGGTACTAACCTATTGACATAGTGCCAAGTGCCAGTTGTTGTTTTACATCACAGGAAATCAATACCAAACGGAGTACAAATGCAACGAAACTTCACGGAGATTTTTTTTTGACCAGAAGACACCTAGTGGGCCCTGGCTGCGCCTGGGGGTGCTCCGAGGAGAGCACAACCCACCAGGGCGTGCTAGGAGGCCCATGCGCGCCATGGTGGGTTGTTCCCACGTCGGGTGCCCCCTGGACCGCCTCTTTGCTCTATAAATACCCCAATATTCCCAAAACCCTAGGGGAGTCAACGAAATATTCATCCAGCCGCCGGAGAGTCCAGAACCACCAGATCTAATCTAGACACCATCTCAGATGGGGTTCACCACCTCCATTGGTGCCTCTCCGATGATGCGTGAGTAGTTCTTTGTAGACCTTCGGGTCCGTAGTTAGTAGCTAGATGGCTTCCTCGCTCTCTATGAATTCTCAATACAATTATCTCTTGGAGATCCATATGATGTAACTCTTTTTGCGGTGTGTTTGTTGGGATCGATGAACTTTGAGTTTATGATCAGATGTATCTTTTTATATCCATGAAAGTGTTTGAGTTTATTTGATCTCTTTTACGCATGATTGCTTATAGCCTCGTATTTCTTCTCCGATATTTGGGTTTTGTTTGGCCAACTTTATCTATTTATCTTGCAATAGGAAGAGGTGCTTTGTAGTGGGTTCGATCTTACGGTGCTTGATCCCAGTGACAGAAAGGGAACCGACACGTATGTATCATTGCTAGTAAGGATAAAACGATAGGGTCTATCTCTACATAGATAGATCTTGTCTACATCATGTCATCGTTCTTATTGCATTACTCCATTTCTCCATGAACTTAATACACTAGATGCATGCTATATAGCGGTCGATGTGTGGAGTAATAGTAGTAGATGCAGGCAGGAGTCGGTCTACTAATCTTGGACGTGATGCCTATGTAATGATCATTGCCTGGATATCGTCATGATTATTTGAAGTTCTATCAATTGCCCAAGAGTAATTTTTTCACCTACCGTTTGCTGTTTTTCTCGAGAGAAGCCACTAGTGAAACCTACGGGCCCCGGGTCTCTTTCTCATATTATTTGCCTTTGCGATCTATTTTCCTTTGCTTTTATTTTCAGGTCTATTAAACTAAAAATACAAAAATACCTTGCTGCTATTTATTCTCATTTATTTTATTTGGCGTTCGATCTATCAATCTACTACAATTTATCTCACATCCGTTTGCCTATCTTGAGGCGTCGTACCCGGAAGGGATTGACAACCCCTTTAATACATCGGGTTGCGAGGATTTGTTATCTGTGTGCAGGGGCTGTTTATGTTGTGTTGCTTGGTTCTCCTACTGGTTCGATAACCTTGGTTTCACATCTGAGGGAAATACCTACCGTTGTTGTGCTGGATCATCCCTTCCTCTTTGGGGAAATACCGACGTAGCATCGAGCCGCATCAGCATCCAGAGGTGAGTTCGGCTCCCCGATGATAGGGAGAGTCCTGCTTGATTCCAGGCTTGCCGATAATATAGCAACCTCTGGGTCTCCGGCAGGGAGCTCCATGGTAGGAGAGAGTCCGGTGGGTTTCAAACTCAAATCTTCGGATGAGGTGGTCTGCTCGGGATCTAAGGCTAGGGCAGGTATGACTGTTGACTATTGAACGGAGCCAGATGGCGGATCCGACAGGTTTCCTTCTTGTGGATGAGGAGCGCTCAGGGCCGAAATCCCTTCGAAGATAAAGTCTCCTCGGACATCAACGATGTAATTCAGAGTTCTGAACCTGATCTGATGACCAGGGGCATAACTATCAATCTGTTCGAGGTGGCCAATTGAATTGGCCCGCAGAGCGAAGCCGCCGAACACAAAAAGTTGACCAGGGAGAAATGTTTCCCCGGAAACAGCATCGTTGTGAATGATCGAATGAGCTATCGAACCTTCTGTCGACGACACAGTGGAACTCTCAATGAAAGCACCAATGTCGGTTTCAAAACCGACCGATCTATGGTAGGGGGTCCCGAACTGTGGTCTGAGGATCGAAGGTAACACGGGACACAGGGAACACGATGTCTTGTCCAGGTTCGGGCCCTCTTGATGGAGGTAAAACCCTACGTCATGCTTGATTGTATTTGATGAGCGTAGGGGTTACAAGAGTCGATCTACCTCGAGATCGTAATAGCTAAACCCTAGATGTCTAGCCTGTAAGAATTCTGATAGCCTCTACGAACTAAACCCTCTGGTTTATATACACATCGGAGGGGCCTAGGGTTGTACAGAGTCGGCTTGCAGAAGAAGGAAATTACATATTCAGACGCCAATCTTGCCATCCACGCTGTGACGCCCCCGATTCAATCGTACACTAATCATGCACGCAAACGTGTACGATCAAGATCAGGGACTCACGGGAAGATATCACAACACAACTCTAAAAACATAAATAAGTCATACAAGCATCATAATACAAGCTAGGGGCCTCGAGGGCTCGAATACAAGTGCCCGGTCATAGATGAGTCAGCGGAAGCAACAATATCTGAGTACAGACATAAGTTAAACAAGTTGCCATAAGATGGCTAGCACAAACTGGGATACAGATCGAAAGAGGCGCATGCCTCCTGCCTGGGATCCTCCTAAACTACTCCTGGTCGTCGGCGGCCTGATCGCAGAAGTAGGCACCCTCGGTGTAGTAGGAGTCGTCGTCGATGGTGGCATCTGGCTCCTGGGCTCCAGCATCTGGTTACGACAACCGAGAGGAAAGGAAAGTGGGAAAAGAGGGAGAAAAGCAACCGTGAGTACTCATCCAAAGTACTCACAAGCTAGGATCTACACTACATATGCATGGGTATCTGTGTACAGGGGCAATATCGGTGGACTGAGCTACAGAATGCCAGAATAAGAGGGGGATAGCTAGTCATGTCGAAGACTACGCTTCTGGCAGCCTCCATCTTGCAGCATGTAGAAGAGAGTAGATGGTAAGTTCACCAAGTAGCATCGCATAGCATAATCCTACCCAGCGATCCTCCCCTCGTCGCCCTGTGTGAGAGCGATCACCGGTTTATATCTGGCACTTGGAAGGGTGTGTTTAATTAAGTATCTTGTTCTAGTTGTCATAAGGTCAAGGTACAACTCCGGGTCGTCCTGTTATCGAAGATCACGGCTATTCGAATAGATTAACTTCCCTGCAGGGGTGCACCACATTACCCAACACGCTCGATCCCATTTGGCCAGACACACTTTTCTGGGTCATGCCCGACCTCGGAAGATCAACACGTCGCAGCCCCACCTAAGCACAACCGAGAGGTCAGCACGCCGGTCTAAATCCTATGCACGCAGGGGTCTGGGCCCATCGCCCATTGCACACCTGCACGTTGCATGGGCGGCCGGAAGCAGAACTAGCCCCCTTAATACAAGAGCAGGCTTACGGTCCAATCCGGCGCGCGCCGCTCAGTCGCTGACGTCAAGAAGGCTTCGGCTGATACCACTACGTCGAGTGCCCATAACTGTTCCCGCGTAGTTGGTTAGTGTGTATAGGCCAGTGGCCAGACTCAGATCAAATACCAAGATCTCGTTAAGCGAGCGCTGACCAGGGCCAGGCCCACCTCTCTCCTAGGTGGTCTCAACCTGCCTGCCGCCTCCGCCATACAAGTAACGATCGGGGCCGCTGGGAACCGAGGCCCACCTCTACCGGGATGGAGCCACCTGCCCCTTCCCCCCATCTCGTAACAAAGATCATAAGTAATGTAACAGTATAAAGTATATAGCATATGCTCGTGATCACCTCCCAAAGTGATCACGGCCCAGTAGTATAGCATGGCAGACGAACAAGAGTGTAGGGCCACTGATGGAATACTAGCATCCTATACTAAGCATTTAGGATGGCAGGTAAGGGTAACAACTGTAGCAACAATGGCAGGCTATGCAGCAGAATAGGATTAACCGAAAGCAGTAACATGCTACACTACTCTAATGCAAGCAGTAAAGAGAAGGAATAGGCGATATCTGGTGATCAAAGGGGGGGCTTGCCTGGTTGCTCTGGCAAGGAGAGGTCGTCAACACCGTAGTCGAACTTGGGGTCGTCGACAGTCTCGCGGTCTACCGGAAAGAAGTAACGGAGGGGGAACATAATAAATAACAGAGCAATCAAAGCATCACAAAAGCGTGACATGGCAAACGCGGTGCTCGATGTGCCCTAATGCGGTAGTAGGTGATACTGACGAAGGGAGGAAACATCCGGGAAAATATCCCCAGTGTTTGGCATTTTCGGACAAATGGACCTGTCAGAGTAATGGACTACGGGTAGGCAGACCCGAGCCCCTGAACCTTTCAAAACATCGGGGCAAACTACACCCCTCAAGACCCCAAGACAAAGAGCCGCCTTCAGATAGTCGGCAACAGAGTCGCCGACTGCACCTCTGGGCCGAGTCCCAGGGGCCGCCTTCAGGACAAGCCGACTCCAAGCCAGCGACCTCCAGCGAGGCCGGCTACAAGGAGTCGGCCCGCGACCTCCACCACCTCACGCCTGGGCGACTATGGGGTAAAGCCGCCTCGCGGCCCATCCCTGCCCAGTCCATAAAGGGCAGGTATGGCTACAGAGCGCCGTACCGATGGAGATCTCCATCCGGCGCAATGCTGCCATGCCGGCCTCGACATCAAAGACCGTGGGCAGATTCCTGTACCCACGTTGGCCTGTCTATACGACCCGAAGACGGCGGGACCCGCCTGTCGGCGGGAGTACCGAAGACGGCGAGACCACCCCAAGGACGGACCCGATGGAGTCGGCCTCCGGGAGTCGGCCGGCTCCTCCCGCGGGATCCACGCGCCATTAACTGTATTAAGACGGGAATGGCAACAAGGATCGCCACAAAGCGGGCGTGCATCGTTGCCATAACCCCATGACCAAGCTTCGCGTCATTAGAAGCACGACCACAAGAATCTGCAGCTGCAAGACCTGCTCATGGCGGACAAGGGCTGTCGGCCCCATCTTGGCCAGCTGGGCCCACTAGTCGGCGGGCCCTGTGAGTCAAGTGAGAAGACGGCGACTTAGAGACTGACGGCTTGGACCCACACCCAGCTGAATTACCGTTGTACCCCCGGGGGGTAGACCTATATAAACCCCCCGGGGCACCCATGCAAAGGGATGGAAGCTAGTAGTTTTAGACACACAAATAGAGGGAGAGAAGAGCAAGCCGTGCCCTTCTCCTACCTCACCCCGAACAGCTCAAGGAACCTCTTGTACCCACTTGGCCATAGTGATCATGCGGAGACCCCGCAGAGCAGCAGAAGGGGTGTTATCTCCTCGGAGAGCCCTGAAGCTGGGTAAGATTCGCCGGCGTGCATGTCTTCGCCTCATCCCGTTTCCAGGAATCAGCGACGTTCTACTTGCCCCCTCCATGATAAGCCATCCTTTGGCATATGTCGCACCCAACCCCCGACATTTGGCGCCCACCGTGGGGCCTGGTGCACCGTCGTTTGGATACCTGCTCTAGACGGGAACCCTCTTCCTCCTCGGGCGAAGCGCAGCCAGCAAGACGCCAGATGGAGTTTATACCGACGCTGCAGATGGCGCTGAGGTTACTCAAGCGGCGAAGTTGCCTCGCCGAACTTGTCGGCGAGGTTCGCCTCTCCGACGAGCCTGCGTCCGACGCAGGCACGGACGGCCCCGAAAGCCTCCTCGCGGGCCTCCTCGAGCAACTCCACATTGACGGCGAGCCTGCCGCCGACCTGGAGTCCGTAGGCTCCACCGACCCGAAGCTAGTCGATTCCGACACCGCGTCGCTCGACGCGTTCCCCACCAACGTGGTGGTCTACAACGAGCCTCTCCCTCGCGCGGAGAGCGGCGGGAGCACCGTCACGGAAGTACTCGTCATCAGTCACGGCGAGCCCTCCGGCGGGGGGGCTCGTGACCCTCGACGCTGTTCTGCAGAAGACACGACCGCCTCCATTCCGGAGGACGCCGACGCCGAAATCTTGGAGGCGCGCCGCCTTGACTCCTCGTTGGCGCGAAGCTAGCAAGCATGAGACGCTTTGTCGGAAACCTATCAGCGAGATGGATCGCGGCTGTGCGGCTCACCGGCTCGACCGGGCCTAGCTGCCTGGCGGGTCCGGCGGCGCGCGCCTCGCCAGTCTGTTTGGGGCCGGTCGCCCTGTGTACGCCACGCCAGCGGAGAACATTCGCGCTGCCCAGGCGGCGGCAGACGAGCTGGATAACTTCGAGGGCGAGGAGCGCCGCCTGATGACGGAGCGAGTCCAGCAGCTCCTCGACGCGGTCGCCACGCGAGACGAAGCCGGCTGCCGCACGGAGGCGCCACAGCGACAACACGGCGACTTGCCTCCTCGCCGAGATCAAGGCGCGACATCTCGGACGCCGACTGGCGGCGTCCGCAGAAGAAAGAACCAGGATCCGGCTGTCAGCCATAGCCGGACTCGCATCTCCATCGAACGTGACGAAGACGGCCGCCCCAGGGCGGTGGAGCGGCGGGACAACTATCAGCCTCCTCCTCCCCACCGAGAAAGGCGAGTCTCCCCACCACCCGTCGAGCATCCGACTCTCGGCGACCGCCTTGGCCGCCGAGAGGGAGTCGGAGAGAACGACGCCCGCCACCGGATCGAGTGACTCCACCGATCCCTGGCGCTAGAAGAAGAAGATGAGTTGGGCCCACCCTGTTTCGGACCTCGCATCCGCGACGCAGCCCTTCCCGAGGATTCACACTCCCGAGACACACCTAAATACACCGCCCGTGGAAGCCGGAGGGGGCCGGTGGACTACTCCACGCCGTCAAGATAGCTTAACGGCAACAAGCGCGTTGCCGTAAAGTATGTTCCCCTCATGCTCTGTGGCACGGCCCGACATGGTTGAATAGCTTGAAGCCCCGCAAAGATCAACGGCTGGGTCGACTTCACCGAGGCCTTCGTCCGCAACTTCACGAGCACATACAAGCGACCTCCCAAGCCTCGCTACCTGTCCCAGCGCATAAGGCCCCAACGAGTCCACTCGCGACTACCTCACGCTACTGGGCGAGCTCCGAACTCCTGTGGAAGGAGTGCACGAGGTGCAGTGCAATCGAGTACTTTCACCACGGGTGCAGAGAAGGCACCTCCTCAAGCACAAGCTCCTTCGCGACGAGCCGGAGACCCTCGACGAGCTGCTAGTCATAGCAGCATAAGTACGCCATCGCCGACTCCTCCATGAAGACGGAGATCGAAGTCGCGGCGACCGCAAAGTAGCTCCTCATGCTCCCAGAACTACAGTGGCGGCCTTGACCGGCGACAACAGCAGAATGATCCTGGCGCAAGGCCCGCAGCCCGGCTTCCAACAGCCCGGCGGTGGCGGCGATCGAACCAGCAGCGGAGGGCAGCCTCCAGCGGCGAGAAAGGCGGCAAGTCCAACTGGTTGCCGGCCTTCTCTACGAAAGCAGACTCGACGGACCACGCAAGTTCCACAGCGCGCCAAGCCATCAAATCACACCACCGGAAGTGCCACCGCTCACCAGGATCGCTAAGGAGACGGCCTTGCCCCTCCTCCGCCGGGCCGCCGCCTTCCACCACCGCCCCCAAAGAGTCGTTGTCCGGCCGGTCGGCGCAAGATACAAGACGATTACCGGAAGAGCACGGCGCCTTATGTCGTGTTTACCGCGTGGCAGATGATCCCGCAGACGGCAGCAAAGAAGAAGAAGAGGTGAATGCCGTAGCATCAAACGCCCGAATTCATGCATCGGTCCGAGAAGCCCATCACCGGAGCCGCGGCCGATCACCCAGAGGTGATGCCGAATCCGCTCCTACGCCTGGTCTTGGAAGCCACCCTTGCCACGGATAGGCGGGCCGCTCGCTTCTCGCGAAAATCGATAGACGGAGGCGGCAAAGATCAACATCTGCATAAGGATACGATGGAGAAGCTAGGAATCAAGCAGAGGCAGCTTGAGATAGTCGGACTGTGTTCCACGGAATTGTACTGGCCTTTCCTGCTCACCGATTGGCAAGAGTCTGATAGACGTCCTCTTTGGGGACAAGGATCACTTTCGCCGAGAGCCAGTCTGGTTCGAAGTGGTGGACCTCGAGAGCCCCTACCATGCCTTGCTTGGCCGACCGTCTTTGGCCAAGTTCATGGCGGTCCCCCACTACGCCTACCTCAAGATGAAGATGCCGAGTTCCAAGGGGATTCTGACCGTAGCCGGCGACTACAGAAAGTCGTCCGCCTGTGCAGCTGAAAGCAGCCGGCTAGCCGAGTCCCTGGTGATCGCAGCTGAGACTGGATCGGGTCGTGGCGATGGCCGGCAAGCAGCCAGAGATATCGTCTGACCCCAAGGAGTCGGAAGCTGAGGGCTCGTTCAAGCCGGCCAAAGAGACCAAGAAGATACCCTTGGACCCGGAGCACACAGAGAAATACGCTGTCATAGGTGCGAACCTCGACAGCAAATAGGAAGGCGAGCTCGTCGATTTCCTCCGTGAGAATCGGGACATCTTCGAATGGTCCCCCAAAGACATGCCTGGTGTACCGACGGATTTCGCCGAGCACAAGTTACATGTCCGACCTGATATGAAGCCCGTCAGGCAGCCCTTGCGCCGCCTGTCAGAAGAGAAAAGAAGAGTTGTTGGAGAAGAGATAACCCGGCTCCATGCAGCCGGTTCCATCATGGAAGTTTTCTTTCCAGAATGGTTGGCGAACCCGGTCCTGGTACTAAAGAAGAACAAGCAGTGTCGGATGTGTATTGACTACACAAGCCTCAACAAAGCCTGCCCCAAGGACCCGTTTACTCTACCCAGAATTGACCAGGTGATAGACTCCACAGCCGGATGCGAGCTGTTGAGCTTCTTAGATGCATATTCAGGATATCATCAGATCAAGCTGAACCCGGCAGACAGATTGAAGACCGCCTTCATCATGCCATTTGGAGCCTTCTGCTACCTGACCATGACGTTCGGCTTGAGGAACGCCGGCGCCACCTTTCAGCGTTGCATGCAGAAGTGCCTCCTCAAGCAGCTTGGCAGAAACGCCCACGTTTACGTGGACGACGTGGTGGTGAAGACGGAGAGGCGAGGAATGCTGTTGGAAGACCTCAAGGAGACCTTTGAAAACCTGCGCCGATTCCAGATCAAGCTCAACCCAAAGAAATGCGTCTTCGGAGTACCAGCCGGCCAGCTCCTTGGTTTCCTGGTATTCGAACGCGGCATAGAGTGCAACCCCGTGAAGATCAAGGCAATTGAGAGAATGGAAGTGCCCACCGACCGCTGGATGTGCGAAGTTCACCGGCTGCTTGGCGTCTATCGACGACTCATCGATCGGTGGAGAGAAAGCCCTTCCTCTCAGCTTATGAAGAAGACCACCTTCTTCGAATGGAACTCCAAGGCGGACGAAGCTTTTCTCCAGTTGAAAAGAATGCTGACTACTCCCCCAGTGCTGGCAGCTCCGACTCCAAAGGAGCCCATGCTCTGTATATTGCCGCCACCAAGAGGGTAGTCAGACCTGATTATTGTGGTTGAACACAAGGAGGAAGGCAAGGCGCTACCTATCCAGAGACCAGTATATTACCTGAGCGAGGTACTGTCTACCTCCAAGCAGAACTACCCCCACTACCATAAGATGTGTTACGGCGTGCACTTGGCCGCCAAGAAGTTGAAGCCTTACTTTCAAGAGCATTCAATCACCGTGGTTTGCACGGCCCCACTAGCAGAGATCATCGGAAGCCGAGATGCTTCAGGCCGAGTGGCCAAATGGGCCATAGAGTTGGCCCCCTACACCATCTTTTACCAGCCCCGCACCGCCATCAAGTCACAAGCACTGGCCGACTTCCTCGTCGATTGGGCCGAGACCGATTCGCCGCCAGCGCCCGACTCCACCCATTGGCGGATGCACTTTGATGGCTCCAAGATGCGCACCGGCTTGGGAGCCCGCGTGGTCCTCACTTCCCCTAAAGGCGACAAGCTCAAGTACACGCTGCAGATCCATTTCGCCGCCTCCAACAACGTCGCCGAATATGAGGCGCTCATCCACGCTCCGGCTTGCCAAGAACTCGGCATTCGCCGGATCGTGCTATGGCGACTCGACTTGGTGGTCCAACAAATATCCGCGATCGCACGCCTAAAGATGCAAATATGGCGAAGCTACCGCTTCGGTACAGCAGCTGAGTGGATATTTTGAGGGATGCAAATTCCTCCATGTACCAAGGAACGACAACGACCAAGCTGATGCCCTGGCAAGAATCGGTTCCACCCGACAGGCAATACCATCCGGCGTCGCCCTTCAGCGCCTTCTCAAGCCATCCGTCAAACCGTCGCCAGAATCAGACTCCATTTTTGTGCCGGCTCCCCCTGAAGAAGGCAGATCCGACTCCACCTCGGCAGACGGCACAAGAATCCTTGAAGACGCCCCCAAGAACGCGGCAAGCCGTTTACCGGGGACTTGAACCCGCCCGGGACTTGAACCCGCCCGGGACTGCGGCGAACTTTGCAAAGACTCGATTTCGCCCGGGATCGCGCTTAATCGGCCTTTGGGACTTCTTCAACGCAGCAAGCTGCTGCAGACTCAACCCGCCGCCTCCCAGCCCGCCCTCGTCCAAGTAGCAAGATCGGCAATCGAAGAAATAGCAGCACCCTCATGGGCTCAGCCCATCTTGAAGTTTTTTGGTAAGCGGAGAGCTACCAATGGATGAAACATTGGCTCGGCAAGTGCAACGCCGAGCGGCAGCCTATACTATAATCAATAGAGAGCTGGTCAGGCGCAGCGTCACTGTGTCTACCAAATACAAGGCCGAATCGAGCAAGGCCAAGCAATCCTCGAAGACATCCATCGTATGAAAAGCGGCCATCACGCAGCCTCCAGAGCACTAAATGCCGCCAAAGCCTTCCGACACGGTTTCTTCTGGCCGACTGCCCTAGAAGAAGCCAAGGAATTAGTTCAAAAATGCAAGGGGTGCCAGGTGTTCCGCTCCAAGCCGCTTCAGCCGGCTTCAGCGCTCAAGACTATCCCCATCGCCAGGGCCCTTTGTCAGTTCGGGGCCTGGACATGGTGGGACCATTCAAGACGGCACGAGGTGGCCTAACTCACCTACTTGTCGTGGTGGACAAGTTCACCTAGTGGATAGAAGCAAAACCTGTCACGAAGTTGAACGGTCCTACGGCAGTGACTTTTATCGCCGACATCATGACTCGGTACGGCATACCACACAGCATCATCACCGACAACGGCACAAATTTCGCCAAGGGTGCCCTGGCCCGTTTCTGCGCGACGCAGGGCATCCGACTGGACTTAGCGTCCGTTGCCCATCCGCAGTCAAACGGCCAGGTGGAGCGAGCGAACGGCCTCATCTTGTCTGGCATCAAGCCTCGCTCGTCGAACCCACCGAACGTTCGCCGCTGCTGGCTTGAGGAGTTGCCAGCCGTCCTCTGGAGTCTGCGTACGACTCCAAACAAGTCAACTGGATTCACACCCTTCTTCCTCGTCTACGGTGCCGAAGCGGTCATCCCAACGGATATAGAGTTTGACTCCCCGCGAGTCACCATGTACACCGAGGAGGAAGCAGAAGAAGCACGTCAAGACGGTGTCGATCTGCTGGAAGAGGGCCGGCTGCTGGCACTCAGCTGGTCCAGCATCTACCAGCAGAGCCTACACCGCTACTACAACAAGAAGGTCAAGCCAAGATCATTCCTAGAAGGCGACCTTGTGCTCCGGCTGATCCAGCGAACAGCCGGCCAGCACAAGCTGTCGGCGCCTTGGGAAGGACCGTTCATCATCAAGAAAGTGTCGGGCAACGACTCCTACTACGATCGACGCCGAAGCCCCGAAAGCACGAAGAGGGACGACTCCGGCAAAGAGACGGAGCGGCCATGGAATGCGAATCTCCTCGAAGATTTTCTGATTGATGCAGTATGTACCACGATACCATTTTGTGTTTGAAATACCAAGACTCCGGGCCCCCCGAGACGAGCTCGGGGACTGCCCTCTTTTGTTATCTGTATGATAAGAATTATGCCTTTTGGTATGTTCCCCTTTTATTATGCTGTTTGGCACCGGGCTCGACTAGTCGGCCCAGGGACTCGCCGCTCTTGAGCTATGAAGTGCTTCCTGAAGTCCGACAAGTAGCGTGCGGTGCCCAAGCCGTCTCCTATCAGAAGCCGCAGCTCGCAGAGCGACTATTTGGTGGGCAGGAGTAAGGTAGAACGGTCGCCCACACGAAAAAAGGGAGAATGACCCAAAGCATAAACATAGTTTAAATCGGCTCCCAGCCCGTTTCGTGAAACCGACTCTTAAGAAGCCGGCTTGCCGTTTTCTACCCAACTCCATTAAACGACTCTAAAATGGCCAAGTACTTGCCTTCTCAAAGTAGCCAAGCACTTGACCTAGACGGCAATCATAGAGCGGTTGCCTGACGGGCAAGGCGGCATCTAAGGGAAGGCGGCAAGGGAAAAGCCACAAGAGCACTAAGCAAGGAAACATGAAATTAGAATAATATTTACACAAACTTAGGCCCTTGGCCGGATCTTCGAACAGAGGTTCAGAATACACCCCGCGGGTGGAATTGTGCGAATTAACAAAGTTCTTTCGAAAGACTAACAAGCAGATAAAATAAAGCCAAGGCAGCGGCCTAAGAAGCAGCGGATGGGGTTGGAAGGCTGGAGGCGGTAGCGGCGTCAGGCGCCGGGGCGGCTGGTCAATCTCGGTTTGATCGTCTCGGCAGCGGCTAGCTCGGGGAGTGGGATGCACACGTTCTTTGGAGGTGCGGTCGAGCCGAGGCTGGTCGCCCGCTCCGCCTTTCTTCGACGCCCATGCCGCTCTCCGCCCTCCGCCTCGTCTTCATCCTCGGTCGAGTCGATCACCTCCGCTGAAGTCCTCGCCGTAGTCCGGGTTCATCCCGAACCACTCCGGCGGCGCCTCCCCACCGTCTTCAGCCCGCTCCGGGACGAAGACACTGGTGTCCGTATAGTCGGCGATCGCCACTGCACGCTTGACGAGGGCGCCCTCCGCGGCCTGCAGCTCCGCCTGGGCTTCTGACCGGAACACGGCCAGCCGGTCCAGGTCGAGCCCTAGATACCACGCCTGGACGAACTCCAGGGCTCGGCGAGCTCCAGCCCGAGCCGCGGAGCCCTTCCAAGCCTCAAGACGCCCAGCCGCGACCTCCAGCCAGTCGGCGGTCCGGCTGGGAGTGCGCAGAATCGGCATGTCCGGCCACAGGGCAGCAATCGCCTGGGCCCCGACACGCTGAAGACGGCGCAGCATCCGATGTGCCGGCCGCAGACGAGCCTCAATGCTCAGGAGCTGCTCGTCAAGGGTCCGGGGGGCGTTGGCTGCGATCTCGGCGCCACCCGCCCTCCGCGCCTCGCGTTCGGCCTCGATGGCCTGATTGGCCGCCTGCGTGTGACCAGGGAAGAAGTCTGCCAAGAAGAAGAAAAAGCAAGTTAGAAAAAACAGGAGCCGGCTTAACCCATAGTCGGCAACCCAAAAGAGAAAGTAAAAGCAAACTTACCATCAACGATATCTTCGATTTCATGGAAGCCGGAGGTCAGCTGCGCCTCTCTGTCGGTCCAGGCGGAGCGCCGCTCTCAAATTCGCCAGAGGGCGGCCTCTTTCTTCTCCGCCTCGGCCCGTGCCGCCTTGAGCAGCTCCCTCTCTGCCCGCTGCGTGGCCAGCAGGTCGCGCCTTCTGGCGAGCTTGCCGTGACCTCCTCCTCTTTGGCGCGCAAGGCGGTCTCGGCCGTACCCAGCTGCCCCCACAGAGTGTCGTTGGATTCTGAAGAATAAAAAGAAGAAGGACGCGAGGAACTACAGCCCGCGGGTGCACAAGCGCGCCCCCGCGAAGAAGAAAACTCACCTCGGCTCCTCGCCAGGTCAGCAGCCCGCTTGTTCAGCTCTTCAATGTTGCGGTTGAAGGCGGTAGCGCGGAGGTTGTGATATTCCTGTAACAAGGATTCCGCATACGAGATAAAAACTTGGAAGTAAGAATAAAGTTCCGGTCACCGCCAAAGAGCCGACCAAACTCGGGATTACACTCAGCAGGATACCGGGCGCGCCTCACAGAGAAGATCAAAAGAAAATTCGGAAATAAAACATACCCGCACGGCGGATCGCGACGCCAGGTGCGCCTTGGAAAGGTTCTGGAGGGCGGCACCTTCGGCCCGCAGCTTCGCTTGGACGTCCAGGAGCGCCGTGTTCAGCAGGCCCGTGCCGCCTCCTCGCACCCACCCAGCGGGCGCGGCGCTTGTCGCTTCAGCGTCGGGGATGGCCGAGGTGGCGGCACCGGTCTCCAAGGGGCGCGACACCGAGTCCGCCTTCTCAAGAAGGCGCCGCGCTGGCGAGGCGACTTGAAGAAGCAGCTGCGCCACGGCTTCATCGTCGGTCGGCGGCACGGGTGGGTCCGCCGGCTGTTTACCTCGCGCGACCTCGGGATCATGCGGTGGAGGCGGCGGAGGTGGCGCGCCGCCCGGGCGAAGAGACCTCGCCGCCTTCCCTCCCCGCGACGGGACCTCACCACCGATTCCCTCCGACCGCCCGTGAACTCCGGCGGTGGTGGCGCTGAGCTTCAGCGGAGTGACAAGCAGCGCCGATTGAAGGCGCGGCCTCCTCGGCTTGCCTTCTGTTGCTGCTGCGGCTGACCGCCTTCTCGGCCGCCGCCTTCTCGACGGGCGGCCGCCTCGTCGCGCTTCTCCTCACAGATTCCGCTCTGTTGCCTCCCGAGGGCGGCCTGTGGTCAACCCGCCGACTGCTGGCGGACGTCTCCGCCGACCCCATGACGGAGGCGGCGGCGACCCTCTTCAAAGTGAGGGGAGCCCTGATGAGAAAAAAAGGACATGAGAAGACTTGGGCAAGACGGACCAGAAGAAAACAAGACAAAATAAAAAGATACTTACGCGGAGACCAGTGGTGGTTTCTTCACCTCCTTGCGGAAGCGGTTAGCCTTCGCGACCGCTTCTTCATACTGAAGTCGCGGCGGCCGCTTCCCCGATTCTCTTGGCCTGGCCGCCGCTATTGACTCGGCCCGGCCCGGCACTTATTCGCGCCGCCTAGGCCCCCCAAGGCAGCGGAGGAGCTCGCGCCTGGATGGCCGGCTCTCTGCTGGCGGCGGGGGGCGACTTCATCATCAAGCCAGTCTGCAAAAGTGGCCGAGGGCCTGAAGTCGTCAGCCCCACCCCCTCCTTCGGCATCGGCCTCCATTGCCGCCACGCCCAAGTCCGGGTCATCGGCGTCAATCTCCGCCCGGTCGGGGACGAAGTCGCGAGCCGGCCCCGCGGCGCCGGTCGAGGGCGGCATGAGAGGATTTGAGTCGAGAAAAGGACCAAGGAAAGTAAGAGCGGATCCGGCTAAGGAAGGAAACAGAGAAGCAAGAGACGACTTACCATCGGGCGGGGATTGGCGCCATGAGTATGGCTCCTTGCCGAAACGCCATTCCTCCGTGAGGTCGCATTCGCCAAGAAGTTCACCGTGTCCACCACCTCCGGCGTGGGGCATGTCCTTGGAGCACAGCCGGTTGGGGTCGGCGGCCGCTCATCCGGCAGATCGATGAGGGCGGCCTGAAGAAGGAGAACTCGGCGCGCCATGAAGGCGGCCAGCAAGTCTGCTCCGGGCCAGCCCTCCGATCAGATTATCACGCTGGAGCTGCCGCGACAATGGGCGATGCCTGCGAGGGTCAGCGTCCCGCAATCAGAGGACCAGCTGGTGGGTCGGCTCACAGTTCGCCGCCCATGTAGGGCGGCAAGTTGACCCGATCACCATCGGGGCGACGTTCTTGACGAGAAGTACGAAGGCCGCCACATCTTCACCGACTTGATGAGGGGGATGGCAGGGAAAGGATTCTCGGGCACCGGCCTCCTCTTGGCGATGAACGTGCCGCATAGAGCCGGCCCGCGAGCGACGTGGGTCCCGAGCTTCGCTTGAAAGAGCTTCCCCCACAGCTCGATGGTGAGGAGAACTCCGAGGAAACCTTCGCATAAGGATGCGAAGGCGGCCAACAGCACCACCGTGTTGGAGGTGAGGTGGTGCGGCCGGAGCCCAAGAACTCCAAGAACGCTGGAAGAAGCCGCCACGGCAGCCCCAGCCAGCGTGAGGTGCGAAGGAAGATCACCCGCTCGCCCTCCTCCGCACCAGCGTGATTTCGCCCTCGGTGGCGCGGGCTCGCACTAGGTGGCTGCCGGGATGCGCGCGCGTCGACAAAGGAACTTCGATTATGTTGTCGCCGATGATGGAGCCATCCCACACGCCGGAGCGGTGGGATGGCGCGGGGCCGACGAGGA
Organism: Aegilops bicornis; assembly: GCA_021605145.1. Lineage (NCBI taxonomy): Eukaryota > Viridiplantae > Streptophyta > Magnoliopsida > Poales > Poaceae > Aegilops > Aegilops bicornis. The sequence goes on from CM038675.1 coordinate 333,060,862, forward strand.
GCTCATCTTCGCGGGCGAGGCGTAAACGAGGCTCGGCGCGGTGGAGCAAGGAAGAAGACGAGGCAGGGAGCGGGGATGAGAGAGTGCGCGTGCGTCGCCGCCCCTCCCTCCCCCCGCCTACTTATAGGCGCCTAGGCTGCGAAGCCGAGGGGGCGGGCGTGGGATTAACTGCGCCCACGCCCTCACGCCCCCACGATTTAACCCACGTTTCAACCCATGACGTTACTCAGTAACGGCGTGGGGAGTCCAACCGCCGCACGCATCATAGCAGATCCGCGCAGCCGGGCATGGTAGTGGCGGCCCTCACCGACGGGCCTGTCTTGTCACGCTGGCGGCAGATCGCCTCGCCATGGCGTCAGCGCGTGGCGGGCCCACGACGGGCGGCTGCCGGGAAGCTTATCAGGCACGCCGCCCGGATCCCGCTGCGACCTTCGAAACCTTTGAAGAGCAAGACGGCCCCCTGCAAAGCCGACTCCAGGCGGAGACGGCGGGCCGAGTCCAGATTCTTCCATCGAAGAGATGAAGCTATCGAGGCTCCTCGACGGGCTGCCCTCGGCGCCTCCCGGCCGGGACTACTGCCGAGTAATGGACTACGGGTAGGCAGACCCGAGCCCTCGAACCTTTCAAAACATCGGGCAGATCATGCGCCCCTCAAGACCGCAAGACAAAGAGCCGCCTTCAGATAGTCGGCAACAGAGTCACCGACTACCCCTCTGGGCCGAGTCCCAGAGGCCGCCTTCAGGACAAGCCGACTCCAAGCCAGCGACCTCCAGCGAGGCCGGCTACAAGGAGTCGGCCCGCGACCTCCACCACCTCACGCTTGGGCGACTATGGGGTAAAGCCGCCGCGCCCATCCTCGCCAGTCCATAAAGGGCGGTATGGCTACAGAGCTGCATCGATGGAGATCTCCATCCGGCGCAAAGCACTGTTGCCATGCCGCCCCGACATCGACAAAGGGCAGGCTCCTGTACCCACGTTGGCCTGTCTGTACGACCCGAAGACGGCGGGACCCACCTGTCGGCGGGAGTACCGAAGACGGCGAGAGCACCCCGAGGACGGACCCGATGGAGTCAGCCTCCGGGAGTCGGCCGGCTCCTCCCGCGGGATCCACGCGCCATTAACTGTATTAAGACGGGAATGGCAGCGGTGATCGCGCCGCCAAAGCGGCGGTCAAGATCGCATAACCCCATGACCAAGCTTCGCGTCATTAGAAGCATCGGCACAGAATCCACGGCAAGACCCGCCATGGGCGGACAAGGGCTGTTGGCCCCATCTTTGGAGCGTCGGCCGGGCCCACTAGTCGGCGGGCCCTGTGAGTCGGGCGGAGAAGACGGCGACTTAGAGACTGACGGCTTGGACCCACACCCAGCCGGATTACCGTTGTACCCCAGGTGGGTAGACCTATATAAACCCCCCGGGGCACCCATGCAAAGGGTTGGAAGCTAGTAGTTTTAGACACACAAATAGAGGGAGAGAAGAGCAAGCCGTGCCCTTCTCCTTCCTCATCCCGAACAGCTCAAGGAGCCTCTTGTACCCACTTTGCCATAGTGATCATGCGGAGACCCCGCAGAGCAGCAGTAGGGGTGTTATCTCCTCGGAGAGCCATGAAGCTGGGTAAGATTCGCCGGCGTGCATGTCTTCGCCTCATCCCGTTTCCAGGCACCAGCGACGTTCTACTCGCCCCCTCCATGATAAGCCATCCTTTGGCATATGTCGCACCCAACCCCCGACAAGACCGGAGGGGGAAATTTGCGTGTTTGTTATGCTAGGAGTGTGTGGCGGACGAACGGGCTATGTATTCGGATTCGTCTCGTCGTTCTGAGCAACTTTCATGTACAAAGTATTTTCATCCGAATTACGGATTATTTGATATTAATTTATAAAGATTTAATCATTTTCAAGAATTAACATATCAATTTATTGAAAAGCATTTATGACTTCAAAGATGACGCCATCGGTCAACTCTCGACCATTGACCACCAAGCCGATTTACCGGATCCCGCTTTGTCATCGATGTAGTTTGACTAAACATGATTAGTTAGTGTAATAAGTGATTAGGTTAATTTTAATAGATTTAATTAAGTTAATTAATTATATAACTAATTAACTAATTAATTATTTACTTTTATTACTTCCTTTTTTATTCTTTTCTTTTCGTTTTAATAAAAGGGGTGTGGGGCCCATATGTCATAGGCCCAGAGGGCCATATAGGGCGCGGGCGACGGGTTGCGGGCGGGCTCCGTTCGGGTACGCCTAGGGGCACGTGGGCGTGGGCGCTGGCGGCCAGGAGCCAACGCACGCACGTGAGGGGTGGTCGGGCGGCGCATGGGCCCCGGTGGTGAGCGGGACGGCAGGGTCGTTGGCCACGACGAGCTAGTCAGGGAGCGAGGCGAAGGGCGCGAGGTCCTCGAGCGGTACAGCGAGGCAGTGGCCGGAGCGGGAGCTAGACGGCGCCATGGACAGGGTAGAGGGCACGACAGTTCGACGCGGGCGAAGCGGCAGCGGCAACCGCAATGAGGGCGGTGTGGTGTTGGCGATTTAGCATGGCGTGGCGGGCGAAGCGGGCGAAGCCTGCAGGCGCTGCCGCAGCACGACGCTGGGCGGATGGCGGAGACGGGGCTGCGCTGCGTGCGCCTGGATGACGCGGGGCGAAGCAGCGGGCAGCGGCATGTGCAGTCATCAATGGGGGTGGAGGAGATAAGGCCAAAGCCCGAGCCTCACCCGCGTTGGTGGGACGAGGAGCGGCGAGGCACGACGTGGTCCGGCGTGGAGGAGGTCGGGGACGAGCGACGGAGACGGGAGCGATACGACGACGGGGTGGCGAGGCGTTAGGGATTGGCTCCGGTGCAGATCTAGATCGGGACGAGGGGGATCCGGCGGAGGGGCTTGGTACGGCGACGTTGGAGGAGCTGCAGGGCGGAGGCGGCGGTCCTTGGGCGCGGTGCACGTCGAGAGGAGGGGGCCGAACAGGGGTGCCCCTCCTCTGCATGTCTCAAGGCGTGTCGTGTGTGTAAAAGGGAGGCGGCTGGGAGGGAGACGAGGAGCGAGGTGGGTTAGGGTTTCTGTAAAAGGGGGTTATAGGCGGTTGGGCGTTTGGGCTGGTGGCCTGCTGGCTGGGCCATTCGGCCCAGGGGGAGGGGGGTTTCTTCCCTTTTCTCTTTTGTTTAAGTTTTTGTTTTTATTTATTTTCTATTTATTAGTTTTCTATTTTATATTCTATATATATTTGTTTTATAAAAATATATAATAGTACCCAAATTAGTGTTTGAAAATACCCTGATGCCACAAAAAGTTTGGTGATAAAATAAAACTGTTTAGTATTTTATTAATTGTAAAAGGCATGTAATTAATTGTTTTTGCTAATGCCATAATTATTTTAGAGCCTTTAAACACCTCTTCAGAGTTTGGTTTCACCACCACAATTACCTATGATTTATCCGACACATTTAGGACATTTTTGTTTTAGCGTTTCAAAACTTTTGTTGTTTGCTTGATTTTGAATTTGAATTTGAATCGTTTTCGAACTAACGCAAGATTAGCCACAGTAATCGAGGTGACGTGGCATCATTAACAGGGAATTACTGTAGTCTGATTATTTGGGTGTCACAATTCTCCTCCACTACAAGAAATCTCGTCCCGAGATTTAAGAAGGGAGTAAGGGGGAAAGTTCTGGTTACGAAATTCAAATGAATCTTCTCGGTCTTTGTTGGGGATACAACTACTGAGCGTGAACCGCCCCGAAGGGGCCGGTTTACCCTCGTCCATGATTCAGGCCCACGGAGGAGGCCTGGAACCCAGAGGCGAATTAAGGTCCATTTATGTAAACCGACTTAGTATTGTAACTTGTGTTGTAAGTTAAGAAAGAAGAGACCGAAATGGACGCTTGTATGAGCCAGATCGGGACTCAGAGATCGCCGCAAGGCCAACCCGTGTATATAAGGGGATGACCCGGCGAAGTTGGGGAGAGGATTCGAGGCTAAGGCAAAGCTATTGCTCCTCAGTCAGCCGAAATCATATCAATCACATCACAACCGGACGTAGGCTTTTACCTTCATCGAAGGGCGAACCAAAGTATAATTCCCGTGTCTTGTGTCCGCTTTAACCCCTCTAGGTTAACCCGCACGATGGCCCTCTGACTAAGTCCTTTCATGAGGACATCCGCCGTGACAATTCCACGACAGTTGGCGCCACCGTGGGGCTATCGCACGATGGTTTGATGATCTTAGAGGGCAAGTTCAAGGACTTCGAAGGTTATGCAATGGGCGGATGACTAAGAGTCGTCGCGGCAAGCTCTACATCGACGATGCGGATCGGGGCCCCGAGGCCGGCTCTTGAGTACGGGTACCGGTCCTTCGCGGCATACACGTGTTCATCGGCAAGATCGGGCGAGCCAGTGGCCTGGCCGGACGTCTGACCGACCTCGCCGAGACGGCTCGTGGCGAAGAAGAGTCCTGCCCTGGCTAAACCGGCGGTCGCATGTTTTCGTGGGAGTCGCCCACGGAGGCTGCGAGGACGGATCAGCATCCGGTGACGAAACTGTTGTCTACTCTGGCGACGTAATCGCCGGCCGGAGAAACCGAAGTCTCTATACCACCGCAAGATGGCCAGATCGGGGCTGTTCCGACGGTGAGAGTATTCGGACTTCTTCGATCTACCCAACCGGGTTGGGATCTTCATGGTCGGTACACAGCGGCGCTTCACTCTTCGATCATGGCGCTCGGGTCGCCGGTTCAACAGCCGCAATGGCAGCCGGGAAGGAGGCCCCGCGGCGCCCGCCGGCTCAAGTTTTGTCGAGCTTTTCGACGCTATGGCTGTGCTCATGGCGCAGGCTAATCCGGCTGGATCAGGACCTCGCACAACGCGGAGATTGCAAAGGTGAGAGAACATATCACTAAAGCTAAAGCGGACTGGCAGCCGCGGACGTAAGGATGGCAGCGAGCGGGCCGCTGGATGCGCAGCTTATAGGCTCATGCTGGATCGAGCGCGTCACATGAAGTCATGAAAAGGAAGTACAGTCCCGTTTACCTTCGGTTTTCGAGGAAGAGAGCTTTTCAATACCCCAGGGCAGGGACCAAGAACTCGCCGGCCGGCGTAAACCGGCCGAAGCACTGGGACGGCCGCACCGGTTCAGCCCGTGTGATGGATCTACCTCGCCATCATACCGGTGCGCCCTGCACCGTCGCAGACGCCACGGGTCACTACTCCAACCCGATGGATAACCTCGTGGCGGCTGCGGCACGGTTGGAGGCGATTCCAATTGAAGGCGATTCACCACAAAGCGTAGAGACACGCCGGGTTAAGGAGCTCCTCAGACGGCCTGGCTCAGCAAGAAGCATATTCATAGCCGGGATCGGATCCACTCCACCCCGCCTAAGCCGGAGCTATAGCCGACGCGTCCGATTTAACCGGCCGTGTCAAGCAATGCGCAGCGTGGTCCGCCTTTTGCGGCAACAATCCGCGGGCGGCTTTGAGGATGCTCAAGTGGTAGTGGACCGCGCCAGGCACGCGTGGGGAGGCCGAGTTAGCGGCACAAGCAGAGGATCATCCGCCGCCGGTTCGTCTGACCATCTTCGAACCAGGGGTCACGCCTGGTTCTTTGGGGGTGCCTTGCCTCGCCCCCGCTTTACGTAACGCGGCGCTTGCCCAAGGACTTCAAGGGGCGCGCAAGGTGCCCAATTATACCGCCGATTTGGCTCCGAAGCATGGATAGAAAGCTATGAGATGGCCATGGAGATGCTAGATGTGGATGAAGCCGCATGTGCGAAATACTTCACAATGATGTTGGAAGGAACGGCCCGGACTTGGTTGAAAAATTTGCCGCCCAACTCTATCGGTTCGTGGACCCAGCCATTATAACCCGATTCATTCAAAATTTCAAAGACACCTGTAAGCAGCCCATGTCTGTGGTGGATTTAGCAGCTTGTGTCCAGGCGGAGGGAGAATCCACGACCCGTTGGGTGCGCCGCGTTTCGGAAGTTTTACATTCTTCGGACCGGATCAACCCTGATTCCGCCATCTTGACCTTGGAAGCCAATTGCCGGTTCGAGCCATTGAAATTGAAGCTGGGTCGCATGAAGCGTTTTGCCATGACATGGGCACTCTAATGGGCGTTTTGGTAAAGTACGCTGATTCCGATAGTACCAAGGATCCCGAATCGGAGAATGATGAAGTAGGGAAGGGAAAACAGAATGGCAACTCCAGGGGCCAGCAGCATCATTCGGCAGGCAATGGAGGGAACAAGCGTAAAGCGAACGACAACATGGGTTTTGTGGCCAACACCAACGCCAAGAGGACAAGGGTCACGCGCAGGGTAGGCAATCAAACCGGGCGGTCACAATCCGGATCGTTTGAATTTCATTTTGAATCAACCTTGTCCGAAGCATGGGACGAAGGAGGCACCGCGAACCACCTTTGGAAGGATTGTTACATTATGCAGGAGTTCAAAACTCCAACTCTTTCCGGTATGATCAAGGGCCAGCGGCGGTTCGTGGTCCGCCCGTTACGGTGGAGGAAATTCCGGCCCGAGATTCGTGGTAATCCCAAGCGGGCAAGGCAATCAGAATAATCAAAGTAATCGTAGCAGTCGAACAATCAGAACCAAGGGCTACAATCAACAACAAGCGATCGGGTTATCAAAGTAACCCAAAGCAGTTGAACGGTGGATGCGATACCACGCCTTTACCACCAGCTTGGACAGACGAGACCGAAAACTTCAGAAGCGGGCGGTCAGCGTTGTTGAACCGGCTGCGCCGCATTACCTGCGCTGGTCCGAGCAACCGATCGTGTGGAGCAGAGAGGACCATCCTCCCCGGGTTTACAATCCAGGTCAGCTAGCCCTGGTGGTGGCACCCCAGGTAGGAGGGTACAAGTTTACTAAGGTTCTTATGGATGGAGGAAGCAGCATCAACATCCTGTACTACGAGACCTTCCGGCGTATGGGGTTGACGGATAGGCATCTTAGGCCATCCAAAGACAAGAGTGTTTCACGGAGTGGTGCCTCGCAAGTCGGGCGCATTCGGCCGGTAAGATAGCTCGGAGGTGACCTTTGGGGACGAACATGACTCGGATCAGAAACATTGACATTTGAGGTGGTGAAAATTCAAAGCCCTTACCACGCCCTCTTTGGGAGGCCGGCTTATGCTAAATTTATGGCACGGCCCTGTTATGTTTACTTACAGCTGAAAATGCCAGGTCACAAAGGAACGATAACGGTTCATGGGAGCCGCCGGATCGCTTTGGAGTGCGAGGAAGGTGATGCGGCTTACGCAGAGTCGGTTTGTGCCACTGAGGAGCTAAAATATTATAAAGACAATGTTGATCCGGCGGATATGACCCCTTTGAAGAAGCCAACTACGGAGCATGATCCGGACTTGAAGTTCAAATCGGCGGTGAGACGAAGCTTGTTGATTTTGTGCCCGGCGATTCGTCCAAGCAGTTCACCATCGGTGCCAACTTGGATCCTAAATAGGAAAGCACGCCATCGAAGTTCATCCGTGAGAATCGGGACATTTTTGCATGGAAGCCTTCGACATGCCGTGTGTACCGAGGGAACTCGGCCGAGCACACTCTTAATGTTGACCCAAAATACAAACCGGTAAAGCGCTTTCTTCGCCGGTTTAATGAGGAAAGGCGCAAGGCCATCGGAGAAGAAGTTGCTAGGCTCTTGGCAGCAGGGTTTATCGTTGAAGTCTTTCATCCAGAGTGGCTTGCCAATCCGGTGTTGGTTCTAAGAAGAATGGCACTTGGCGCATGTGTGTGGATTACACAGATCTCAACAAGGCCCGTCCAGCGAGATCCTTTCGCCCTCCCCCGCATTGACCAGATTATTGATGCTACGGCGGGTTGTGAGCGTTTGAGCTTTTTGGATGCGTACTCCGGTTATCATCAGATTAAGATGGCAGTTAAGGACCAGGAGAAGACGGCGTTTATCACCCCCTTTGGAGCCTTCGCTATGTATCTATGCCTTTTGGACTCAAGAGCGCCTGTTTAATTTATCGCCGCTATGCTCAGAGTTGCTTGCACGAACAGATCGGCCGTAACGTGCATGCTTATGTGGATGATATCGTGGTTAAGTCAAGGAAGAAGGAAACCTTGATTGAGGATCTAAAGGAAACCTTTGACAACTTGCGGGGTACAAGATGATGCTCAACCCGCCAAGTGCGTCTTTGGTGTTCCGGCAGCAAGTTATTGGGTTTTCGTGTTCAATGAGGGGATCGAAGCTAATCCGGAAAAAATTACGGCTATCACCTCCTTGGCTAAGCCAAAGTGCATCAATGACGCCCAGCGTTTGGCAGGCGGATTGCTGCGCTTAAGCCGGTTTATCGGCCGTCTAGGCGAGAAGGCCATTCCTTTGTACCAGATGTTGAAGAAAACGGATCAGTTTGTCTGGAGTTCAGCCGCTGATGAAGCATTGGAGGATTTGAAGCGGCAGTTGGCCAACCCGCCGGTTCTAGCCGCCCCCATTGACAAAGAGCCGCTGCTGTTATATGTTGCTGCTAATGCCAGGATAGTTAGCGTGGCCATCGTGGTGGAGCGGAAGGAGGCGGGAAGGAGTATCGGTTCAACGGCGGTTTATTACATCAGCGAGGTCCTCATTGAGTCTAAGCAGAGATATCCGCATTGGCGTAAGCCGGTATACGGGGTTTTATGGCAAGCGGAAGCTAAAGCAATATTTCCAAGGGCACCCCATCACAAAGGTCGATTCGGCTCCCTTGGGCGATATCATACGTAACCGGAAGCGATCGGCGGATTGCTAAGTGGGCTATAGAACTTGGGACGACGGTTTAAGGTATGTGCCTCGGACGGCCGTAAAATCTCGTGCACTTGTGGATTTCATTAATGATTGGACGGAGTTGCAAGCGCTGAAGAGAAGCCGGATCATACCTATTGGACCATCCACTTTGATGGGTCCAGCAATTGAGGGCTCGGGGTCGAGTCGTATTAACTTCCCCGCAAGGTGACAAGTTACATTACGTTCTCCGCCTAATGTTCCCTTGTACTAACAATGCAGCTGAGTATGAAGCTTTGCTCCATGGTCTCCGGATGGCTAAAGAAATGAATCTCAGCCGGGTTAAATGCTTTGGTGACTCGGACTTGGTGCCTCAGCAAGTATCAGGTACTTGGGATTCCAAAGATCCACTCATGGCTGCATACCGTCGGGAGGTGGATGTTGTTGCAGGACATTTTAAAGGATATCAGGTGGACCATGTGGATCGTCGGAAGAACGGCGGCTGATGCTTTAAGCCGGCTGGGCTCTCAACGTAAACCGTCCCGCCCAACGCCTTCCTTGATGTAATCGCACAATCCGCCGCTTAAGCTTCCTCGATGAAATTGATTTGGCTATCCCCGATCCGGAGGCTCAATTGGTGGCGGCCTGCATGTCATTCCGGATTGACGCTCCCTTATTTGGCATACATGCACCGGGCGAGTTACCGTAAGATGAGACGTTGGCCCGACAGATAGTTCGGCGGTCTAAGTCTATGACCATTGTTAATGGCGAAGTTGCACCATTGCAAAGGTGTCGTATGCTTTCAGCTTTGTGTGTCCCTGAAGAGGGCTGTGAGATATTGCGAGAGATCCATGAAGGGGATTGTGGTCACCACGCCGGTTCAAAGTCCTTGGTGGCCAAAGCGTTGCCCGCCATGGTTTCTATTGGTTGACTGCCCATGCCGATGCGGAGGATCCGGTCGACGATGTGATGGTTGCCAAAAGTTCTCCAGGCGTGCTCATGTGCCAGCCCAAGAATTGAGGATGATTCCAATTACTTGGCCGCTTATGCGACTTGGGGGCTGGATATGGTTGGACCTTTCAAAAGGTCCAAGGACAAAAGACCCACCTGTTGGTGGCGGTTGATAAATTTACCAAGTGGGTTGAGGCAGAGCCTGTTAGCAAGTGTGATGCGGCCACGGCAGTTCAGTTCATCAAAAGGTGATTTTCCGGTTTGGGTTCCACACAAAGATCATCACGGACAATGGCACCAATTTGTCCAAAGGAGCTATGAAGGAATTTTGTGAACGAGAGCACATCCGCTTGATGTTTCTTCCGTAGCCCACCCGCAATCCAATGGTCAAGCGGAACGAGCTAATCAGAGATCTTGAAAGGTATCAAACCCCGACTTATGGTCCCTTTAGAGAGGACGCCGGGTTGTTGGGTGGAAGAGCTACCATCGGTGATATGGAGTATAAATACTACCCCCAACCGATCCAATCGGATACACGCCGTTCTTTATGGTCTATGGAGCGGAGGCGGTCCTTCCCAGCGATATCCGTCACGACTCGCCTCTAGTGGCAGCTTATGTTGAGGCAGATAAGCGAGGTAGCACGGCAAGACGATTTGGATCGACCGGATGAAGAGCGCGATATGGCAGCTGCTCGTTCGGGCGGTTTACCGCCAGGATCTTCGCCGGTATCACAGCCGTGGTTAAAACCAGAACCTTTCGTGAAGGAGACTTAGTGCTGCGGCTCATTCAAGACCAGAAAGATATGCACAAGCTATCCCCACCTTGGGAGGGGCCTTTTGTGGTCAAGAAGAATCTATACAACGGGTCCTACTTATCTGATTGATGTTCGAGAGCGAAAAGGACTCACGCACGCCGAGGAGGAGACCAACAGCCGTGGAACATAGCTCATCTTCGCCTTATTATACCTGGAGCCATTGGCTCCACTTATGTACATATTAAGACAATGTATATATTATGAATAAAGGCAATAAACCGGATCCTCGGCTAAAGCGGGGTATCTGTTCTGTATCAAAGTCCGGTTTGGGTACATGGAGATGCTGTCGTGAAGCGGCCTCCGGTTTAACCCTTGGCCTTGCTTTTGTGAAATTTTTGTCACTTGGGGGCTTGGTCGTGTCCGAACCAATGCAACACCTCTTGGCAGGCGAAAAGCCACCAGATCATTTGGGGGCTTGGTCGTGTCCGAACCAATGCAACACCTCTTGGCGGTAAGCCACCAGATCATTTGGGGCTTGGTCGTCCGAACCAATGCAACACCTCTTGACAGCGAAAGCCACCAGATCACTTGGGGACATGGTCACGCCTGAACCACCACGCCTCTTGGTCGGCTTAAGGCCATAGAATCACTTGGGGCTTGGTCGAACCGAACCAATGCAATGCCACTTGATCGGCGTAATGCCACGATGTCGATTGGGGACTGGCTGACTTGAACCATCGCTACACCTCATAAGGAGCTTGGTCCTGTCCGACCATGGTAACGCATCATCGATCAGACTCAATAAAGCCTCTTCTTGCAAACAGTCTTTGTTATTGTTTTTGCTTCCATGTGTTTTTTATACATATAATTTGGCTTTTGTTTGTTGTCTTAAACCGACAAACCTTCTTTCAACCGGATTCAAGTTTTCAGAATTTGGTCCATTTTTTCCGGCGATTGATTGTTCCGGTTTGATTTTGCTGTTAACATCCCATTATGGAGTAACAGGGGGCTTATCATATCTACCACGATTTACACGGTAAATCGGGTATTATACACGTGGATTGTTCTCCTTTGACGGTGATGGTTTATAAAGCCTCCGCTTGAGATTGGCTAAAGCCAACTGTGTGCCCGACACTGGCAGGTATGTTTGTATCACAAAATTTTGATCATATACCTCGATATTTTCTTATATAAATATATTGGTATCACAATCCGGCTAGAGGTGCAAGCCGCCATGGGGGTTTAAGAATTTGTGATTGCAGGCAAAATATGTTGCAGGATTCACTACTTCAAAACCAAAGTATCCAAAGACCGCCATGCAAAAGTTTACTGACCGAGGTTGTAACGGCATTGTTCAAAACAAAATGCGACTATCCTATTACAAAGCCTTTTGAGGCCCGGCGTTTCATGTGGGGTTATGCCTTGAAGTTGGAGGCGCCACCCGCTTGACGAATTACGCTGCTTCGCCGGGTTGACGTGAGGTAGAGGCGCTCGACGCCGGTTCAACTTCTTCTTCTTCCTCACCCAAAGCCGGAAGTCATTGGTAGACCAGTCAATCCGGTTAAGGCCCGAAGACAGCTTCTTCACTTATCAGCTCGGTCGGATCAACGTCGGGGCGTAAGTGTGCTTACGGATTGGGGAACAAGGCTCGCACTTCGGGATGACAAAATCCACCCGCTTGTTGTTGGCGTCATAAAAGGAGCGGTGAACCGTCGAGTTGGCTTCGTCGCCGATTGACTCGCCAATGGACGCATTTCCTTTGTGATCCGCTTGTATGCGTCGTTGTCAAAGGCTTCACCATTCTCTTGCGACTGGGAAACCTTTGGCTATGTCACCGGATCAAGATCTCGCTATCCACGCCTTTGGCGCTGGCTGCCGAGCCAAGAAGGTGCCAGCCCGAGCCGCGGATCGCTTCAACTCTTCAAGCTGCCGGAACCATGGAACCCGGTCCAGGGTTTCTTCCGATCAGGACGGCACCGTGTTGTCGTATGATGTAGCACATATGACTCATTGGGCGCCGTATCTGGTGCTCAATCAGCGTATAAGCGGCCTTGAGCTTCTTCCCAACATCGTAACCCATATGTGCAATACGCTGTTCGCACCGGTTTAAGACAACTCAGGATAAACCGCGGAAATATCAAAATTAAGATAGTCAAGGCATAGTTTCTTACCAAAGACGGCAGAGGTCATGGCATGCACTTGGCGCTTGAGTCCTGTAAGCTCTTCACCACCGGTTTAAGGGCTGCTTCGCTTCTTCCGCCCGTTTTTTTCAAACCGCCTTCTCGGTGTCCCAGCTTGGCCTGCTCGGATTTATACCACTCCTTCACTGTTCCATAGTGGCCAAGGCCGTTCTCAATTCGCCCTTGGCCTTAGTGGTTTCGCTGTCGAGTCTCCAGATTGGCTCGCAGGTCTTTGAGTTGCACGCTTTGCTGCTCATTTCATTCTGGTAACAAAGGAAGCATGTTAGGTGTCTCATTATCAAGTCCCAAGCTCAATATACACATTCACCTTGGCACTTGGGGGCTAATGGCTAATTGATCTCAGTTTGCCATTTGGGTACAGAAATTAAGTCCCGGTTTAACTATGCTAAGTTGAACCGACCCTTGGGGGCTACTATACAGCCTAAAGTACAGGAAAGACATAATTCATTACCTCATAGCGGTCCTTCATCCGGTTTACTGACCAGCTTCAAGGTCACGGCTGGTATAGAGCCGTTCGAAAACCCGGAGTGCAGTTCTTGGGCAGAGAAGTTGTCGAAGTCGACAGTGTCTGTTTTTCTTAATCTTTACACACGGGGTCCGACTCGCCGTTGGCATTATGTTTTGTTAAAGCGACCGGTTGGCTAGGAGTAGCGAGCTGATGCTCGTCACAATAACATCGTCATTTTCGGCGGTCTTCTTTGGGCTTGATGTTTGCTTACTCGCTCGGCGGTTCAATCATATTACGACTCGCTTCTATCGGCGGGTTTGGTGGAGCAGGCTGTGAAGTTTCCATTTGGACCTCCGGTTCAGCTTCTGACGGATCGGCAGTATCGTCTTTGTACAACTCGCCAGAGCTATCTTTGGCGACTTCAGGATTTTCGTGGGTTTGTTCCGGGGTCTTTTCTGGATCAACATCCGCAGTAGGGTCAAGGGTTTTCGCTTTCTCAAGCGAGCCTTGGTGCTGCAATGTTCAGAATTGGATTAAGGCAAATCAACCAAGGCAGTTGTAAATCGAATCGATGGACAGCGATTACATACCCCGCAGCAACTTTAAGCGGAGGCGCTATGCGTGGTTGATGAACCGCCAGAGGAGTTGGAAGAGGCCTGATAATTCGGGTCGACGGATTGAGAGGACATCGGAAGAAACCTTTAAGGGATAACGTTTTTCAGGAGAACAAGTCACCTCACGGACGACGCTTCGGGTTGGTGTATCCGGTAAACCGGAGGAGAGAATCTGTTGACCATCGTGCCGGGTTATGCAGCGCTCTTTAGCCTGCTGTGTCTTCAGATAAGCATAGGAATGAGATTTTTTCACTTTCCGAACGGCGCGACGAATTCTTTTAACCGGCACGAGGTCGGGGTCGGAAGAAAGAAGGATTACCTCAAAATGGTCGGCATGGCTGGCTTCGGCGTCATCCTGGGAATTAAATTTGTCAGTGAAGGGAAGAATAAAGAGGGATAAATCATAAGAAGAAACACAAGGAGGAGAGCCGGTTTACGGCGGCTCCCTCGTAAGGATATCAAGTTTTACCTCACCAGATTCTCCATCTTCCGGCGGATCAAGACCCGCGGTTTTCTTGCCAGCCTTTTTGGTAGCCTTGGACTTTATACGCGAGCTCGGGCCGTTTGGTCCGTCTCGGAAGGAGCTGTCGACTGCGAGGTAGCAAGGATTAATGAATATCAACAAAATGTTAAAAGCCCGAAAAGCGGTGGGCAAAGTCTTCAGCAGTGGCGGGTTGGCAACACGTAACGGAGCCAACCCGGTTAGGGCTGCGCAGACGGAGATTGGTTCATCAAGCATCTTTTTACGACCTCTGTAACCTCAAATTCAGTTATTGGTAATTCGTGACGCCTTTGAGGGTCTTTGAGGTTGCCAAGTATACTCGTGCATCAATCCGGGCGGCGGCTTAAGGGCAAGATGCCCCAAGAAACCCAACATCGCACAAGGTCCACACCAGTTAGTCCATTGGCCATTAGAGCCCGGAGTTTTATGATCCGAGGTGCAAAGTTCTTCCGTTCTGGCGATTAAGCCGTAAAAGGCAGCGGATGGTTGTTGCTGAGCCGGTGAGGACGGTAACCCGGCAAAGGGATTCTCGCTAGCGGAGCGGTGTTCCGGCAATAGAACCAGGTTTGGTTCCAATCCTTTGGATGGCTGTGGTGTTTGGCGTGAGGAAAGTCCGCTTCCTTCCTTTTACGGATTGAAACGCCGCCTAGTTACGTGTTGGGACCATCGAGAAAACTCCGTGACAGCGGTTCAAGTGAAAGAAATCCCGGAATAGCTCCACAGAGGGCTCTTCCTGAAGATAGACTTCACAGAAGACTTGAAAGTTGCATATGTTTGACACAGAGTTCGGGCCGATATCCTGCGGATGGAGTTGCAAGCTTGCAAGGACGTCCCGGAAATTTTTTGAACCGGGCGGGCAGAACCCCCGGTCTAAATGCTGCATAAACACAATTACTTCTCCCTCTTATGGCTCCGGAGGAAACTCGCCATCCGGAACACGCCAGTGGAGGGCATTTTTTGGAGCCAAACCGCCCGGTGGTGACATAGCCGTTGAGTTGCGTTTTCTGATTTTTGACCGGACCCAATTGCAAGTCGAGAATTGAGGAGCCATTCCGGAAGACTAAGCTGTGGAATAAAGGGAGAAACGGTTCACCATTAAACGGTTCAGGCATATTATGCATTGTTAAACCGGCGATTCAGCGGCCGCCTCCCATTCCGGTTTAGCGAGGGCTAATGGAGTGACGGATTAGCTATCAAAAGTTAAACCGCCGAATAAGGCAGAATTGAAAAATCTGCTAAGTATGGATAGAAACAGTTTTCACATGCGAAGGGAAGTAATCAAGATCTACCAAGTTCCAAGAAGAAAAACCTTCATGACCTATGCAAACCTCGGAAAGAACAGGAGGGTTCGGGTATTCTAAACTTCGAGGATCTACGGAAAAAAGCCGATGCGTGAAAGGATAGATGGACGGCGGGCAGTCCCCGACAGATATACGATGCGATCGATCGCATGGCCATGGCGGAGCAGGTGTGAAGAAACCGAGATGAACTGCGGGATGAACAGGGTCTCTGATGCGATCTAGGGGTTGAAAAAGGACCTTACGATGAGCGGGCCGAGGAGGAGCGCCGAAGCCTCGAGCACGGTCGAGTTGATGCGGCGGCGGTGTTGACGCGTCGCTCAAGGTCGGAGGCGACGGCGGAGATTCAAGACTGGAGCGGCGCGAGGAAGGAGAAGAAGAAGAGACAGGAGGCGGTCGGTCTATTTATAAGGAACCGGAGCAATCAACAGGCGCGAGATTCGAGGAGTCAAAAGCGGCGGACGGTGCAGCGGCCGCCTTGATTTCCGGATGGCATTAAATGCGTGGAATCTTACTGTTTGGATTTTTATTAAAAATGACGTCAAGACACCACGACACGCCGGATCGGAAGATGACATCACGGCCGGTTCAAGCAGGTGGCGGTTTACAAAATGTGAAAAGAGATCAAGAGTTTCACGAAGGTGTTGAAGATTAACATGAACCGGTTCAAGTCAATCTGGGCCTAATGTTGGGGATACAACTATCGGCGTGAACACGCCCGAAGGGGCCGGTTTACCTAAATCCATGATTCAGGCCCACGGAGGAGGCCTGGAATCCAGAGGCGAATTAAGGTCCATTTATGTAAACCGCCTTAGTATTGTAACTTGTGTTGTAAGTTAAGAAAGAAGAGACCGAGCCGGACGCTTGTATGAGCCGGATCGGGACTCTGTAGACCGGCCGGGCGTCAACCCGTGTATATAAGGGGATGACCCGGCGGCGAGTTGGGGGAGATGATTCGAGGCTAAGGCAAAGCTATTGCTCCCTAGCTGCCGAAATCATATCAATCACATCACAACTGGACGTAGGCTTTTACCTTCATCGAAGGGGCCGAACCAGTATAATTCCCGTGTCTTGTGTCCGCTTTAACCCCTCTAGGTTAACCCGTACGATGGCCCTACGACTAAGTCCTTTCATGAGGACATCTGCCGTGACAATTCCACGACAGTCTTGGTTGCTCTTCTCGAAGAGGTCAATCCATACCGGATGTCACCATTCCTATGCATCAATGCATCATGATGAAGTTGTCGTCCTTCCTTCAGGATCTTCACCGTACTTACAAAAGGATAAGAAGGGAACTCTGGGAGAACAGTCCCTTGCAAGGTTGACTATCTAGTAGATAACATCGGGGAAGGTGGCGGAAAGTAACTCTCGAATTGAAACCTTAGAAAATATCGAGAGCAAAGTAAGGTCTCATGAGAAGTTTCGAGCGGGCAGGCAATTGTTCGGTGCCTGAAACAGGGCGTGAAAGGGGTTCAAAGCAACGGGGATAAGTATTGTGTTTGATACCAGAATTTGATGATCTCATCGGAAGGTGGCTCGTGAATTACATATGAGACCACGCGCGAGGAATAACTTTGGGAACAGGGGGTGTATAGGAGAGTCAGGTTTCGATCATGTGGAACTGTGGGTTATGGGCCCACCATGTGGGTCAAAAAGTAGAAGGGCGGTGATATTTTGCACAGTTATGATAACAAGGCATGTCAGAGGATAGCCCATCAGTTATGTTGTCAACACGTTGGTACCAAGGGCGAGGGACGAAGAGAACCATTTTCCTGCGCGTTGAACGAGGCGGACCAATTGGCAAGGTTCTCGTCCATCGGTGGCTACCGGAATGTCATCAACAATAGTAACAGGGTCTTGCTGACAGAATTGTTCATCGAGGTGTTTACATAAGCAGGAGAATGTTACTGCTTAGATCATATAGATCACAAGAAAGGTTAGTCAAAACAACGGAAAGGAAAAGGTGATCATCAGATTAAATAGAACAATTTTAAATAGAACAATGGAAAGGAGAATGTGTTTAAACACATTATTCAAGGGTATATCCTTCCCAAGGACAAACAGAGCATAATATCCATGACAGGATATAATGTAGAATTCTCTTTAGGTAAGGGG
Organism: Aegilops bicornis; assembly: GCA_021605145.1. NCBI lineage: Eukaryota > Viridiplantae > Streptophyta > Magnoliopsida > Poales > Poaceae > Aegilops > Aegilops bicornis. The sequence continues at coordinate 333,078,473 of CM038675.1, forward strand.
AGAGAAATTTCATGACATTACCCATACAGCGGTGTTTGGATAAGTTTGATAAAGAAAATTTATCATTGTGCTTCAAATGTTATTATTGATGATCGGAGTACCATAGACATGCTTCGAGATAGCATTGACATGGTCTTCGAGCAAGGTCGGACTTTGGATACTCAAAGGATTCATTAGGAACAACTTATAGAATAAGTCTTACAATTTCCTCATGGAAGAATGGCTATCCTTGCTAAAAAGGAAACTATAACAATAAGTCCTCCGGCCAAGGGTGCTAAGAAAAGACACCACCTTACCGGTTTATGTAGATACCAATGTTATAACTCTTGGAAATATGTCCCAACCAACATATCTGGCCGAGATTCAGATCCGATTGGTGTCAGGATACCTCAGACATCAGGATGCCTGAGAAGAGAAGGTGCAACAAAATTTGATGAGATGACACTGTGAGATTCTTGGAAATGATCTATGGAAGCAAGTTCCGAAACAAGAGTTCATCATTAAACCAAGGAGAGGATGAGGGGTGGCTGGTGAACTAAAGGACAATTCATCGAGATTTCCAAAAGATGGATTTCCACAATCATGTGACCAAAGAGATAACATTTGTCAGATCAAATGATATGATGAGGTATGCTCGAGGAAAACATACTCAATTAAACATTGGTGGGAAGCTGCAGCCAAAATATGGGTTGGGATGCACGACCAATGTCAGAATGGTGATTCAGCAACCAGCACACTAAGTTGGAATTATTGTCCATTAACTCCAAAGCAATAAGGTTGCTAAGAATACTGAAGTCTCACGGCAGAGTTCACATATTGGTATTCCGGTTAGAAGCAACACAGGGTCCAAAAAGAAGGGTGATGGCGAGAGGCATCACAATACCCATAATTCTTAAGAGGTGGAGTAATCCTTGCAACATCCTTGACATAAGGGACAGTAATACTTCAAGGTAGAACATAACACAAACTGAATAGCAAGTTGCATCCTTAACAAGAACAAGTTTGTGATGAAAGGAAGGTAAAGATGTTGTCGATGGTAACTCAAATTACCAAGAGACGGGGATGGCACTTATCATCATGAATTCAATATATATCTTGGAAGAGCTCAGGATGTTGATGATGACAACGACACATTTGTCGAGAAATTTCATGAAGATGTAATCGGTCGGTGATGACATCAAGTCAAATGATGATGAAGCGAAAGTTTATGGGAACCAAGGGTACGGCACAAACTCGAAATCAAGTTTGTTGTTCAAGAAGAAATGATATGATGAGGAAGATCAACATAAGATTATGTCATCTTCGAAAATTGTGCTACGAGAAGAAGGACCAGGTAGCACAGTTAAAATTTAGCAAGATAATGATATAGCCAACCGGGCTAGGAATGACTTGAAGGATTATTGAACTCGTAAGCAATGAAATTTACTTAGAGTTATTGAATCGGAGTACAGACTCGATTCACTATCGGTGTCCTTGAGTGTCTAACAACTCAGAACCCGGGGAAAATTGGAATCAGTGAGAAATAATACTTGAAGAAGAACTCATAAGAAGTTATGCAGTTCCATGATAATATCAAGATACCAGGGGGTAATACTCGACGACAGATCAAAGTAGAGGTTGGACTAGGGTATTGCTCTGCAGGAGACAAGTGCTCAAACTTGCACGAGAAATGGAATCAAGGAGAAACATGGTCGGAACCACAGCCACTGATACAAGATGAACTTATAACAAGGGGATAATTATTTTAAGAGAAGCTTCCACGATAAGGTATACATCGTGTCCATGGGCATGAACACAGGGTTCAAGGTCGACTCCCACTTCTCCAATGCATAACCTTTCATTCACTTCTCTTTTTCGAAGAAGTTGTAGTGTTGAATTATCTGGCAAAATACCAGAAGAGTATGACTCGTGAAAACTTTCGAGTTCACACATATTAAGGAAGGCATAGGTTCAACCCATCGGGGTATCGTGGAAACATACACCACAAGCTTTAATAGTAAATATCACCAGCTTAAAAGTAGAGCATGGTTGGCCAATTAGAGGGTAGAATTTACCAATGGCATTACATCATAGAGAAAGAACTTCCAAAGTGATTGAATATGAAGGACATTGTCGGATAAAATCTAACAACGGATCTGGTGGTCCTCAAGGGATCTGATGTGAGCATCGGTACTCAACCAGAGGAAAAAAGAATGCAAGGAGATCAGATTATAGAAACAACCGACTAATTCAAAGCTCAAATGCAAAAGAATTATGATTTCCAAATCGAAGGATCAGAAGCAGACGCTCTGATTAAGAATGGATAGGTTGAACAGACTTAGGGGTACAATCGACGGAAATTTGATTGGTCAAGAACCAGCTCATGTTTAAAATGACATCTGAGCCGGAAGGATGAATTCTATGATCTAATTGAGGATTACAAGCATTCACAAAACAATGAATCAAGGGGATCGAAATGATAGTGACAAAGGATATCAATGAAGATTGCTAGAAATATTGAATTAACAATAGTTCCGGAAGGCAAGGAATTTAGGAGCAATAGGCTCCTAAGGATTTTCAGAAAACCGAATAGTATGCTGAAGAATTTTGTGAAACACAAAAACAACTAGGAATGAAGAAATCCTCGATAAGTGTGAGAATTTATGCCTCGGTGTAATTATGCAGAAAAGAGCTGCAAGGCAGAGCTGCAAGGCAGTAAGCACAAAGGATTCTCGGAATAGCGGGAAGTAGTTCAGGGTATCTTGTAGTAACGAAAGTAACCGAGAATGAAGGTAAGGGTGGCAGGTATAAGTAGCTATCCATAGGGATGTCTCGGTGGTAGGGTTGCAAACCCGATGAGCACAAGTTCTTGAAAGAACATCAGAGAGTATCTTTGGAATCTTCTGGTGCAGCAGGTGATCATCTGGAGTGAGGGGCTCTCCGGGAGAAAATAGTTACGAGAACCTAGAGTCAGAGTTAGTAAATTAATTTTAACCCGAATAGAAGAGAGATCAGAGTCCGAGAGTATAGGTCGAGAAATAAAAGATCCTAATACCACCCAATGGCGACGTGGGCCCATGGGCCGCATAGCCATGTTAGTAAATCAGTTTTCATCGACTAGACTCGACTTCGGCTAAGGAGTGTGGAAGGGAGATTCCTACAGGCAGTCGGCTCTGATACCAACTTGTGACGCCCCCGATTCAATTGTACACTAATCATGCACGCAAACGTGTGCGATCAAGATCAGGGACTCACGGGAAGATATCACAACACAACTCTAAAAACATAAATAAGTCATACAAGCATCATAATACAAGCCAAGGGCCTCGAGGGCTCGAATACAAGTGCTCGATCATAGACGAGTCAGCAGAATCGACAATATCTGAGTACAGACATAAGTTAAACAAGTTGCCATAAGATGGCTAGCACAAACTGGGATACAGATCGAAAGAGGCGCAAGCCTCCTGTCTGGGATCCTCCTAAACTACTCCTGGTCGTCGGCGGCCTAATCGCAGTAGTAGGCACCCTCGGTGTAGTAGGAGTCGTCGTCGATGGTGGCGTCTGGCTCCTGGGCTCCAGCATCTGGTTGCGACAACCGAGAGGAAAATAAAGGGGGAAAAGAGGGAGAAAAGCAACCGTGAGTACTCATCCAAAATACTCGCAAGCAAAGATCTACACTACATATGCATGGGTATCTGTGTAAAGGGGCAATATCGGTGGACGAGCAATGAGAATGCCGTAATAAGAGGGGATAGCTAGTCATGTCGAAGACTACGCTTCGGCAGCCTCCATCTTGGCAAAGATGTAGAAGAGAGTAGATGGTAAGTTCACCAAGTAGCATCGCATAGCATAATCCTACCCAGCGATCCTTCCTCGTCAGCCTGTGTGAGAGCGATCACCGGTTATATCCGCACTTGGAAGGGTGTGTTTTATTAAGTATCCAGTTCTAGTTGTCATAAGGTCAAGGTACAACTCCGGTCGTCACATTACGAAGATCACGGCTATTGAATAGATTAACTTCACCTGCAGGGTGCACCACATTACCCAACACGCCGATCCCATTTGGCCGGACACACTTTTCTGGGTTATGCCCGGCCTCGGAAGATCAACACGTCGCAGCCCCACCTAAGCACAACAGAGAGGTCAGCACGCCGGTCTAACTCCTATGCTCGCAGGGGTCTAGGCCCATCGCCCATTGCACACCTGCACGTTGCGTGGGTGGCCGGAAGCAGAACTAGCCCCCTTAATACAAGAGCAGGCTTACGGTCCAATCCGGCACGCGCCGCTCAGTCGCTGACGTCAAGAAGGTTTCGGCTGATACCACGACGTCGAGTGCCCATAAATGTTCCCGCGTAGTAGGTTAGTGCGTATAGGCCAGTGGCCAGACTCAGATCAAATACCAAGATCTCGTTAAGCGTGTTAATTGGAGTATCCGTGAACACCGACCAGGGCCAGGCCCACCTCTCTCCTAGGTGGTCTCAACCTGCCCTGTCACGCCGCCACAAAGTAACAGTCGGGGGCCGTCGGGAACCCAGGCCCACCTCTACCGGGATGGAGCCACCTGCCCCTTCAGCCCCATCTCCTAATAGTATCATAAGTAATGTAACAAAGATAAAGTATATAGCATATGCCCGTGATCACCTCAAGTGATCACGGCCCAATAGTATAGCATGGCGCATGACAAGAGTGTAGGGCCATCGATGGAATACTAGCATCCTACACTAAGCATTTAGGATTGCGTGTAAGGGTAACAATCAGTAGCAACAATGGCAGGCTATGCAGCAGAATAGGATTAACCGAAAGCAGTAACATGCTACACTACTCTAATGCAAGCAATAGAGAGAAGGAATAGGCGATATCTGGTGATCAAAGGGGGGGCTTGCCTAGTTGCTCTGGCAAGGAGAGGTCGTCAACACCGTAGTCGAACTAGGGGTCGCCGGCAGTCTCGGGGTCTACCGGAAAGAAGTAACGAAGGGGGAACATAATAAATAACAGAGCAATCAAAGCATCACAAAAGCGTAACATGGCAAACGCGGTGCTAGATGTGCCCTAACGCAGTAGTAGGTGATACTGACGAAGGGGGGAAACATCCAGGAAAATGTCCCCAGTGTTTGGCATTTTCGGACAAATGGATCGGAGGGGGAAAGTTTCGTGTTTGTTATGTCAGGAGTGTGTGGCGGACAAACGGGCTATGTATTCGGATTTGTCTCGTTGTTCTGAGCAACTTTCATGTACAAAGTATTTTCATCCAATCTACGGATTATTTGATATTAATTTATAATAAAGATTTAATCATTTTTAAAAATTAACATATCAATTTATTGAAAAGCATTTATGACTTTAGCATGACGTCATCGGTCAAGTCTGACCATTGACCAGTCAAACTGACAGCTGGATCCCGTTTGTCATTGACAGAGTTTGACTAAACATGATTAGTTAGTGTAATAAGTGATTAGGTTAATCTAACAGATTTAATTCAGTTAATTAATTATATAACTAATTAACTAATTAATTGTTTACTTTTATTACTTCCTTTTTTTATTCTTTTCTTTTCGTTTTAATAAAAGGGGCGTGGGGCCCATATGTCATAGGCCCAGAGGGCCATACAGGGCGTGGGCGACGGGTTACGGGCGCGCTCCGTTCGGGCGCACGCCCAAGGGCACGCGGGTGTGGGCGCTGGCGGCCAGGAGCCAACGCGCGCACGCGAGGGGTGGTCGGGCGGCGGATGGGCACCGGTGGTGAGCGGGACGGCAGGGCCGTTAGCCACGATGAGCTAGTCAGGGAGCGAGGCGAAGGGCGTGGGGTCCTCAAGCGGCACAGCGAGGTAGTGGCCGGAGCGGGAGCTAGACGGGCGCCGCGGGTAGGGGTGGAGGGCACGACAGGCTCGACTCGCGCGGTGAGCGGCACCGGCAGCCACAACAGAGGGCGGTGGTGTTGGCGGACGAGCATGGCATGGTTAGGCCGGCGAGCGGGCGAGCCCGTGTGGCGCGGCCGCAGGCACGGCACAGGGCGGATGGCGGAGACGGGGCTGCGCTGCGTGCGCATGGACGACGAGGGGCGAAGCGGTGGGCAGTGGCATGTGCAGTCATCGATGGGGGGTGGGAGGAGATAAGGCCGATGCCCGAGCCTCACCCGCGTTGGAGGGACGAGGAGCGGCGAGGCGCGACGTGGTCCGGCGGGGAGGAGGTCAGGTAAGAGCGACGGAGATGGGGAGCGATCCGGCGACATGGTGGCGAGGCGTTAGGGATCGGCTCCGGTGCAGATCCTGATCGGGACGAGGGGGGTCCGGTGGAGGGGCTCGGTACGACGACGTTGGAGGAGCTGCAGGGCGGAGGCAGCGGTCCTTGGGCGCGGTGCGCGTCGAGAGGAGGGGACCGAACAGGGCGCCTCCTCTGCTGCGTATCGTGTGTCGTGTGTGTGCGGGAGGTGGCGCTGGGAGGGAGACGAGGGAGCGAGGTGGGTTAGGGTTTCGGTAAAAGGGGGGTTATAGGCGCGGTTGGGCCGTTTGGGCTGGTGGCCTGCTGGCTAGCTGGGCCATTCGGCCCAGGGGGGGGTTCTTCCTTTTTCTCTTTTGTTTAAGTTTTTGTTTTTATTTATTTTCTATTTATTAGTTTTCTATTTTATATTCTATATATATTTGTTTTATAAAATATATAAGTAGTACCCAAATTAGTGTTTCAAAATACCCCGATGCCACAAAAGGTTTGGTGATAAAATAAAACTGTTTAGTATTTTATTAATTGTAAAAGTCATGTAATTAATTGTTTTTGCTACTGTCAAAATTATTTTAGAGCCTTTAAACACTTCTTTAGAGTTTGGCTTCGCCACCACAATCACCTATGATTTATCCGACACATTTAGGACATTTTTGTTTTAGTGTTTCAAAACTTTCGTTGTTCGCTTGATTTTGAATTTGAATTTGAATCGTTTTTGAACTAATGCAAGATTAGCAACAGTAATCGAGGTGATGTGGCATCATTAACAGGGAATTACTGTAGTCTGATTATCCGGGCATCACACACGCATATGAGAGTCCTATTCGGACATGGGGGAAGGTATTCTACCTTGTATCTTCACGGCCCATTAGTCCGGCACATATCACACAGCCCGGACACTCGAGGACCCCATAATCCAGGACTCCCTCAAGAGGCCTTTCTTCCACTTGAGGTTGAGCATGAGAGTGGGCTTGTGGCCACTTCCCTTGTTGCTTGTCACTAATGGGCTTCTTCTTCAATGGGCAAGATCTAACATGATGCCCTTCAACTTTGCACTTGAAGCAAATGTTCTTGGCTGAATTCTTGACTTGTTTTTGGCCCTTCTTCTTGTTGCTCTTGGACTTATTCTTCTTATTGGAGTTGAATCCAAGTCCAACTTGTCATTGCGGGATTTTTGCACACTCAAGATATTGTTGAGTGTGGCCTTCTCTTCATGAGACGTTTCCAAGTCTTTCTTCAAAGAACTGACTTGGGCCTTGAGCTCTTTGATTTCCTCTACATTGTTAGTCTCAACACAAGCACTAGACAAAGTATAAGCTTAATTGTTAGAGCAACAAGGCAAGGAAAGCAATTCATCACAAGATGTACCAATGTTATGCATGGATGAATTACGAGGACTAGCATAAGGCAATATAGCATTTTGACTAAAAGTAGTGCTAGTATCCACATGAGGCTCACAAGATGTTACCTTAGCAATCATGGCCTCATGAGCTATCTTTAGCACATTATGGGATACTAGAAGATCATCATGAGATCTTGAGAGCTTTTCATGGATTTCTTCCAATTTCCCACAATTGCTAGATAGCAACTCAAGTTGAGCCTGTAGCTCAACATTCTCCTTCAAAATGGATGCTTCACAAGTAATAGAGTTAGTAGCACAAGCATCATCACTAACAGCAATAGGAGAGGACAACTTGGAAAGCTCTTTTAAATAAGAAGCTTCAAGTCGAGCATGAGACTCGGTGAGTTTGATGAGCTCACCCTTGATGACCCTTGAGCCATTTTCGAGGTGTTCAAAATCCTCAAGGAGTCTAGCATGAGCAACTTCAAGCTTAGAATTTTTAGTTTTAAAATCATCGGCCACCTCAAGTGCTCTATCATGCAATTCCTTTATTCTAGATAATTCTAGAGCAAAGGTCTCCTCAAGAGATTCCTTGGTGGTTTGTTCAAGTTCAAGAGCTTGAGAGAGGTCCGCGATCTCATTAGCGTAATCACGCTCATGACCTTCCATTTTCTCAACGGTGACCTCATGCTCCTCGAGATGAGATTCCAACTCTTCAATGTATTTCTTTACCTCAATGGAAATAGACATGATTTCCATGAAGTTAGAACAAGCAATTTTATTCTTATGAAGAGCTTTAAATATCATTTCTCCCTTAATTTTTAAGGAAGCAACATTATCATTCTCTTCATCATTATCCTCATCATCATTAGCGTTAACATCATCATAAAGAGACATATTGGGGTTCAAAGTAGGAGATACCTTTGAAGCCTTAGCCATAAGGCAAAACACAATAGATGATGATGTAGGATCCCTTGAAGCAACGTTCAAGACCACATCTTGTTCCATGGAGTGTTGGGTTTCCTCTACATTGTTAGCACACCAACTCAAGGAAATACATGCATTTTTATCACGACAACAAGATATAGCAAGCATATCATCATGAGATTTAGTCAAGCAATTTCTACATGATATGCACGGACTATCAACACAAGCATGAGAAACATGTAAAGTGCACGAAGTGTTAAAGTCCAAAGATGGAGCATTGAAACAAAATAGTGATGAAGAGTCATCAACGATAAGCACACTATCGTCATTGCAATGACCAACACTACTCACCATAACATTACCTTGTGGCAATCGACATGTAGGTGAAGTAGAAGAAGTTGAGAAGGCAACACGGCCGAAGGTGGAGGGAGAACAATCATCCCCACAAATCTTGGGCACACCATATTTATCTTGAAGCTCTGTCCACAACTCATGAGCATCCCCCCACGGCATGAGTTGAAATATAACTACATTGCTCAAAGCATCAAAAAGCACATTAGAAGCTTGAGCATTGAGATAAGAGATTTTCTCATCCTCTAAAGATAATCTTTGGGGATCCTTTGGAGGAGAAAAACCCATATCTACAATTCGCTCTAAATTTGGGTCCAAGACCCTAAAGAGATTAATCATGCGAATTACCCAAACATCAAAATTTGTGCCATCGAAACTAAGAGTGTCAGAGAATCCTAATCCCCTAGTCAACATCTTTACTCTCTAGGCGGTTAAGCCTAACAAAGAGAGACGAGGCTCTGATACCAATTGAAAGATCGTGGATGTCGCCTAGAGGGTGGGTGAATAAGCGCTTTCAAATAATTACAGTTTAGGCTTGAACAAATCCGGAATAAACCTAGCGGTGAATTTTTCAAGCACAAAACCTACAACAACTAGGCTCACCAATGTGCACCAACAACTTATGCTAAGCAAGATAAACTACTAGGTGATAGCAAGATATATGACAAGAAACAATATGGCTATCACAAAGTAAAGTGCATAAGTAAAGGGCTCGGGTAAGAGATAACTGAGGCACGCGGAGACGGCGGTGTATCCCGAAGTTCACACCCTTGCGGATGCTAATCTCCGTTTGGAGTGGTGTGGAGGCACAATGCTTCCCAAGAAGCCACTAGGGCCACCGTAATCTCCTCATGCCCTCGCACAATGCAGGATGTCGTGATTCCACTAAGGGACCCTTGAGGACGGTCACTGAACCCATACAAATGGCAACCCTTGGGGGCGGTCACTGAAACCGTACACTTTGGCAACCCTTGGGGGCGGTCACCGGAACTCGTCAAATTGCTCGGGGTGATCTCCACAACCTAATTGGAGACCCCGACGCTTTCCCGGAGCTTTACACCACAATGATTGAGCTCTGAACACCACCAACCGTCTAGGGCGCCCAAGCACCCAAGAGGAACAAGCTCAAGGGTACCAAGCACCCAAGAGTAATAAGCTTCTCAACTTGTAACTTCCACGTATCACCGTGGAGAACTCAAACCGATGCACCAAATGCGAGGGCATACGGAGTGCCCAAGTCCTTCTCTCCCAAATTCCACCAAAGCAACTAATGCTAGGGAGGAAAATGAGAGGAAGAACAAGAAGAGAACACGAAGAACTCCAAGATATAGATCCAAGGGGTTGCCCTCATTTACAGGAGAAAGTGATTGGTGAAACATAGATCTAGATCTCATCTCTCTTTTCCCCCCAAAATTAGCAAGAATCCATGGAGGGATTGAGAGATAGCAAGCTCTAAGAAGGTCAACAATGGGGGAAGAATACGAGCTTAAAGGATTAGATTCATTGGGGAAGAAGACCCCCTTTTATAGGTGGGAAAAAATCCAACCATTATGTTCACAGCCCGCACAGAGCGGTACTACCGCTACGGTGGTGGAAGCCCTTTGAAAAACAACAGTGAGGAGGCAAAAGGCCGGTAGAACCGCCGGAGCGGTACTACCGATCATCCTCACGGTACTACCGCTAGGGGTAGTGGTACTACCGCTAAGGGTAGCGGTACTACTGCTTGCGAGCGGTACGAAAAAATACATCCGTGCCTACCACCGCTGGACTTAAGACGAGTTTTTGGTCCGGAGCGGAAGTAGCCACGAAAGTAGTCGCGGTAGTTCCGCTCTGGAGCGATAGTAAAAAGAATTACATCCGCTCCAAGCGGTAGTACCGCTCCCAAGAGCGGTAGTAAAAAATTACATCCCCTCCAAGCGGTAGTACCGCTCCCAAGAGCGGTAGTAAAAAATTACATCCCCTCCAAGCGGTAGTACCACTCCCATGAGCGGTAGTACCGTTGCAGCCTTTTTAAGGACACCAAAACTAACACAACTTCTGCAAACGGACTCCGAATTCAACGAAACCAAGTTTGTTGAAAAGCTAGCGACAAGAGCTAACACAATATTGATAGAAATAACAATAAGAAGTAAATTAGAAAAAGGCCCATAATAAAATGGTGAGAACCCTTCCTCGAATAAGACCGGTAAAACCTATAGAAGAAGCATGTGAACTCCGTTTTCGATGAACTCGAGCTTGTCAAGAAGATGACCATAAGCTCCTAATATCACAAGGAGGAAACCAAACAAGAACCAAGAAAGATGGTGTAATCATGCAATGGTTTGAGCTCTCTACGAACGATACGATCAAGCTACTCACTTGAGAGCCCCCCTTGATAGTATGGCAATCGATCCTATAACCCGTTCTCCAAACTACCACCATGAGACTGGTAAAATAGAGAACCTATAAAGGCCAAACCTTTGCCTTGAACAAAGTCCACTTGAGCTAGATGTAGACGAACTTGACTTCCTCAAGTAGGATCACCTTTCTTTATTGCGTTGGCTCGGTGAAGACTAGTAGATTGCTCCCCAATACTCCACTATGGGTGAGCCACTCTTCGGCACATCTTCACAATTCCATTTTCACCACAATGGACGGCAATCTTCAAGCACTTGATCTCTTCGTGATGCATCACTTGAACGTGAACACCGCAATCTAGCCCCACAAAGAACTCTGACAAATACCATGGGTTAGTACACAAAGCGTAATGGACAATGCTTATCATACCATGGGATCACTTGATCCCTTGGTACATCTTGTACGCTTTGTGTGTTGATCAACTCTTGACTTAGTATTGATCAACCTTGAATCTTTCCAACTCTCTTCATTTGGATGATGTCTTTAAGGTAGACATGAATGATCACACAATCTTGTTCTTCAAGACATGCTTGCAATAAGCTCAACACTCACAGGACCAATCTTTGGATAATTCATTAATAGCACCTTGGTCAACTCATAAACTTCTTGAAACCAACACATGGACTTCAAGAAAAGCCTATGGATAAATCCTTCAAATATAACTCAATGCAACCATTAGTCCATAGAGAATGTCATCAATTACCAAAACCACACATGGGGGCACCGCATGTCCTTTCTGAGGTGGTGATGATGAAGTTGATGATGTGGTGTAGGACCTTGAAGTATGTCTAGAGGGGGGCTATTAGACTACTTGACCAATAAAAACTTAACCTTTTCCCAATTTTAGACTTTGGTCGATTTTAGCTATTTTTGAACAAGTCAAGCAATCTTCACACAATTCAAGCAAGCATGCAAAGAGTATATTGGCAGCGGAAAATAAAGCATGCAACTTGCAAGAATGGATGTTTTTGTCGTGGTTCCGATAGGTGGTGCTATCGTACATCCACGTGGATGGAGACTTCAACCCACGTAGGGTAGCAGTTCTTGTGAGTCCACGGAGGGCTCCACCCATGAAGGGTCCACGAAGAAGCAACCTTGTCTATCCCACCATGGCTGTCGCCCACGAAGGACTTGCCTCAATAGCGGTAGATCTTCATGAAGTAGGCGATCTCCTTGCCCTTACAAACTCCTTGGTTCGACTCCACAATCTTGTCGGAGGATCCCAAGTGACACCTAGCCAATCTAGGAGACACCACTCTCCAAGAAGTAACAAATGGTGTGTTGATGATGAACTCCTTGCTCTTGTGCTTCAAATGATAGTCTCCCCAACACTCAACTCTCTCTCACAGGATTTGGATCTGGTGGAAAGAAGATTTGAGTGGAAAGCAACTTGGGAAGGCTAGAGATTAAGATTCATATGGTTGGAATGGAATATCTTGGCCTCAACACATGAGTAGGTGGTTCTCTCTCGAGGCTGGTAAGTTGGAAGTGTAGGTTTGTTCTGATGGCTCTCTCCACGACTGAAGAGGAGGTGGAGGGGTATATATAGCCTCCACACAAAATCTAACCGTTACACACAATTTATCAAACTCGGTGGGACCGCATCAACAAACTCGGTCGGACCGATTTAGTAAACCTAGTGACCGTTAGGATTTTCGGTGGGACTGACATGCATCTCGGTAGGACCGATTTGGTTAGGGTTAGGGCATAACGTAATCTCGGTGAGACCGATTACACAAACTCGGTGAGACCGATTTTGGTAATTAGCTAACCAGAGAGTTGGTCAGGTAAACTCGGTGGGACCGATTTGCTCTTTCGGTGGGACCGAAAAGTTACAAAAGGGAAACAGAGAGTTTACATTGTAATCTCGGTGGGAACGATTCTCTCTTTCGGTGAGACCGAAAAGTTACAAAGGGGAAACAGAGAGATTACAATCCCATCTCGGTGAGACAGAGATCCCTATCGGTGAAACCGATTTGCCTAGGGTTTGTGGCAGTGGCTATGACATCTGAACTCGGTGGCACCGGATAGAAAGAATCGGTAGGGCCGAGTTTGACTTTGGGTTAAGGTCATATGTGGATGTGAGAAAGTAGTGGAGGGTTTTGGAGCATATCACTAAGCACATGGAGCAAAAGGCTCACTAAGCAACACCTCATCCCTTCTTGATAGTATTGGCTTTTCCTATAGACTCAATGTGATCTTGGATCACTAAAATGTAAAATGTAGAGTCTTGAGCTTTTGAGCTTGAGCCAATCCTTTGTCCTTAATATTTTGAGGGATCCACTTTCATCATCCATGCCATGCCATTCATTGAGCTTTCCTGAAACATTCATCTTGGAATAGTATTAGCTCAACGAGCTATATGTTGTTATGAATTACCAAAACCACCTAGGGATACTTGCACTATCAATCTCCCCCTTTTTGGTAATTGATGACAACATATAGATCAAAGCTTCGACAAATGATAATAAAATTGAAAAACATCGTCGCTTTGAGAAGTATGTGATAAGCAAGAGCTCCCCCTAAATTTGTGCATATCTTAAGATTTGCTTTGGACTGCAAATGCACAAGAAATTGGGCTCATGGGTTACTCTTCCATGTCACATACATCTTGGTGGAGCGCTCAAAATAATAACGATTGAATACATGCACTCATCACCAAGCACAATGAATGATCATATAAGGATAAATAAGATAATATCATAAAAGGCATAAGTGTAGCTTATGATGAAACACATGATCATCAATGTCTCACAGGTAATGCATAGTATCTCAAGCAATCAAACGCAAAAAAAAGTTCAAACAAAAAGACAAGAGAGAACAAAAGCAAATCTCTCTCTCTCTCTCGAAGCCTATGATCTATACATTTTTCTCCCCCTTTGGCAACAAGTTACCAAAAAGTTCCTAGAAAATGCATAGCACTATGTCGTCTCTCAGGCTTGGTCTTCTGGTGGTGGTGTAGACAGGACTCCAAGGATGAACGCATCAGTAGACATGGTAGGAGCTGAAGAAGTTGGAGCTGGAGCTGGTTGAGCTGGAGCTGAAGAAGTGGCTCTGGTGTCTGGAGTTGGCACTGCAGCTGACCTCTGAGCTCTAGGCACTCTGGCAAATGCATCAGTTGTCGTCTTGCCCTTCCTCTCCTGCATATCATCTTGTAACTGCTCCACAAATTGATGAATCTCAGTCACTTTGACATCAAGATCATAGAATTTTTGTTCCATGATCCTCTCCGTGCTCTCCTGGTTTTGAGTTAGGGTGGCCAACCCCTTCTCAATCCGTAGAGTTGATGCTATTAAGTAACCAAGCTGCTCCTGCTTGTTCTTCAGAAAGTAGTCAGATGCCTCTACTTGAGTTGGCATCTTTGCAGGTTTCTCTTGCCTTGCCTTCTCCTTTCTCTCCTGAGCTTGCACTGATGATGGTTCATTCTCGGTCATGACAACTCGATTTTCCTCAAAATCAGGATAGAGAACCATGTGTTCCTTATCCAATAGATACTTTCCTGTGCCCATCTTCGAGTTTATCAACTCCTGAATCTGTGGGGCATAACCACAGCTCCTCTTCTGATCTGCTGGTGTCCTCTTAATTGTCTCGACTATGAGGCTCATGACCTTGAATTTCGAGGCACATCAAAAACATGAAGCAAATTGATTGCATGCCCTCTAATCATGTTATGGTCACCTGATTTGGGCAATAGAGTATGCCTTAAGATCCGATTGATCATAGGCAGCCCTGACAGCAGAAAATGGACTGATCCAAACTTGAAGGTCTCAAGTGCATCATCTGGGATCTCCTTGTACATGTGTGACATTGAGTTATGATCCATTTTCTTCTTACCATAAATGTCCAGGTCATCCTCACTTTCCTTTGGGGCATTGATCAAACTTTCCCATTCCTCTATGGTACACTGATATCTGGTTCCTTCTGACATCCACACTATCCTGCCATCTGGATAGAAGTGTGTTGTGGAGTAGAATTGCATGATAAGTTCATCGTTCCAGTTGGTGACCTTCTGCCCAACAAAATCAGCAACTCCACAAGCACTGAAGCTGTCATATACTCCAGGGTAGTGTACTGCGTTCTCCTTCATGTAGGTCCAGTTGACCCATCTCATATCGCAAACTATGGGCTTCTTATCCAGCAAGATAGTCTCATAAAAGTCATGCTGATCCTTGGTGTGGAACCTGTAGTCCACAGCAGTCCTTCTCCTCGTGGCATGTGGATCTGACTCTCTCCATAGCCTCAACCCATTATCTCTCCTGATCTTCATGTTTTCAGCCATAGGATGAGCACCATTGTGGTCTGGGATCCTGGGTTTGAGCTTCCTTAGGACCTTCCCTTCTTCATCTTCTTCAGCTTCAACCTCAGGCATTGGGGCCTTGTTCTTTTCAGCTGCTGGTATGCTCCTGGTATTCCTCTTGGGTGCATTCTTGGTCTTGGGGGCAGCTTTGGGCTTGGAAGTTGCAGCCCCTGACTTGATAGCATCACCCATCAGCTTTTGTGCCTTGGGTGCTGGTTCTGCAACCTCTTCTTCTTCTTCCTCTTCCATCATGGAAGGCTTCCCTATCACTCTTGCCATGGTCTTCTTGACCCTTTCTTTCCTTTTCTTTCCCTCTGCAGCAATAGGCTCTTTGGGTTGAGATTCCAAAGGAGCTTGAGTAGACACTCTGGCTTTGGACATTGGTTGTCTACCTGCTGGCCTTTTAATTTTCAAGCCAGACTTTACTGCAGATGAGCTGAACTCCCTCTTGAGCACTTTCTTCTTGGAGCTTGCCTCATCCTCAACTGCCACGTAATCCTCATCCTCAGGCTCTGAGGTCTTCTTCTTTCTTGATCTTGTGGCAGCTTTGGGCAAATTGCTCGGAGTGCTTCTGATCCCCTCATCTGAGCTGCTTGAGGGACTAGTGCCCTCGCTCAATTGGATCTGCTCTTCAGATTTGTTTTGGCTATCACTGCAGTGCGACATGCTGTTCAATGACTGCTGACCACAGCGTGAATAGTTATAGATGAGGTAGAGTGGATGAGCATCACAAAATGCAGAGATTTTGCAAAATAATGATTCAAAAAACTTAGTTTTAGTTTCCCACTGAAAACATTTCGGATCTACCGATTTTCAAACTCGGTGATATCGAAGCAGTTTTGGAACCTAAACTAGTGAACTCGGTCAGACCGAGCCACAGTTCGGTGGCACCGAGACTGCTAGGGTTTCACAAAGTTCGGAAATCGATCACACCAATTAGCAATTCTCGGTCAGACCGAGACTTACTAGTGCAATGGCATTAGTCAAATCGGTGGGACCGAGTTTTTCAACTCGGTGGGTCCGAGATGGTTTCGCCGGAAACCTAACCCTAAATTTTCGAATCGCAACTATTCTAAGGATTGATTTGACTGGATAGGAGTGTTTCAATCGTGGCAAGATGCATAATGAACACAATGTGCTGAGAATAGGACAAGGAAATCACTGTGATCGAGTTCATACCCTAGTTCGGTGGGAACTCGCTACGGCGGCAACGGCGGAGGAGAATTCCGTTGACGGTGGCGGAGACCAGCGACAGGAGGCGGATGGCGACGAAGTCGACGATCCGTAGACCAAGTTGACAGAGCGAGCTATGCGCGGGCGAGAGGATTCGGAGAAAGTTTTCCAAATTTTGCCCGTGCAATATATATAGCCCGACCCTGTCGGTGTGACCGAGTGGTACAACTCGGTGGCACCGAGATGCAAAACTGAGAACAGTTATTGCAACTCGGTGTGACCGAAAAGTACAAATCGGTTGCACCGAGATGAAAACCTAGATCGACTTAGTAATCTCGGTATGACCGAAATGGAGGAATCGGTCAGACCGAAAATCACAAGGAAGTTTTGGAAGTTTAAGTCTATGATGAATCGGGGACTCCGAGTGCTCCTCACACAGTGGTTCGAATCGACTTGATCAAATTTTGTGATGTAGCATGAATAGAGTTTGAGACGAGAAAAGCATAGATAGCTAGAGAGGGTTCTTAGGCATTCTTGTCCATCCACTTGGCCAACGAAAGAAAAGCCAAACAATCAAAACAACAAGTGGATGTCCTCGAATGAGTAACTATGCAACCAACATGCTCACACAGTAAGATGACAAATGAAATATGTGACAAAGCATGCACAACCAATTCTAGCATCTATCAAACAATTGGCGATGACTAGATCATCTATATATGAGTATATTGACTCAGGAGTCAAATGAGAACATTTTATCATAGGTCATACTCATTGAGGGAGTTCCGGACTAGGGGGTGTCCGGATAGCCGAACTATCATCATCGGCCGGACTCCAAGACTATGAAGATACAAGATTGAAGACTTTGTCCCGTGTCCGGATGGGACTTTCCTTGGCGTGGAAGGCAAGCTTGGCGATACGGATATGTAGATCTCCTGCCATTATAACCGACTCTGTGTAACCCTAACCCTATCCGGTGTCTATATAAACCGGAGGGTTTTAGTCCGTAGGACGAACAACAATCATACCATAGGCTAGCTTCTAGGGTTTAGCCTCTTTGATCTCGTGGTAGATCTACTCTTGTAACACACATTATCAATATTAATCTAGCAGGACGTAGGGTTTTACCTCCATCGAGAGGGCCCGAACGTGGGTAAAACATCGTGTCCCTTGTCTCCTGTTACCATCCGCCTAGATGCACAGTTTGGGACCCCCTACCCGAGATCCGCCGGTTTTGACACCGACATTGGTGCTTTCATTGAGAGTTTCCTCTATGTCGTCGCCTTCAGGTAGGATGCCTCATCTCGTCTTTAGAGACGATACTGTCGCCAAAGGAGCCTTGGCCGTTGGCCAGACTCTTCGGCTAGGTGGTTTTCTTATGACCGCCAGTCCGGCCACCGCGCCGACGATCACCTCTCGAGTCATCAAAACCAATCTCCAGGTTAGTCCGGAACTTGCCGAACAGTTAGATCCGATCGAGCTCTCCTCCATAAACGAGCTCTTGGATCGCATCGCTGCCCTGGGAGTCCCCACAGACTACGACTGGATCGGGCCTAAAACCGATCTGAGAGAGATCAACTCTCCCTAGGCTACCCATCACGTCGCTGTGATAGAGCAGCAATGTGGCGATTCTTCTTGTATCTTAAAGACTAGTTGCGTCCGGATTCCCGATCCCTCTATGCCGGATTCCCGCGAAGGGACGGACGTCGACCAAGCCCTGAACTTAAAGTCAGGCGGCGGGTTGGACTCATTGGATAACACTCAAAAATCCAAAGTTCCAAGTTCGGAAACTTCTCGGCCCTTGAGTCCTGAATTGGACAGGGTTCGGATCTAGTTCCACCGCCCACCCAAACATTAGCGATCTCTCTCGAATTCAGCAAGAGCCCGCTGAAACAGTACATCATTACTTGGCCAGATTCCTCCTGGTTAAGAACAGGATAAAGGACTGCCGAGAGGAGGACGCAATCCCAATTTTCTGCAATAATTGCACGGACCAGGGAATCCTAAACGCCATAAGTCGTCGCGAAATTACACGCTTTACTGACTTGGCAACCATAGTACAAAAAATCTTGTGCGATGGAGAGCGCTGGAAAACCGAAAATAAATTTTGGGATAATCCGCCCGAATACATCCCTAGTCCGGAACAAAAGGGTGCATCATTATCAAGCACCGGGTTGAATACCAAAACCAAAACCCCTAAAAGTGCGGAACCGTCTTGGAGGGTTGGCTCAACGGACCTGCAAAATCCACAAGACGGAGGGGGCCACTCCAACACATAGCCTTCGAGCGTGTTGGATACTACGGCAGTTGGCCAAAAGTGGCGTCGGCTTTTTAGCCCCGGGCAACCAACCCAGCAGTACCAGTACGGTATTAACAGTCTTCGAGACTTTCGCATCAAATAACATGCAGAAACGAACAATCCATGACCTACTTGAAGTCTACCAAGTAGCAACAACAAATCCATGGAGCGACACGGCTATCACCTTCAACGCCAGCATTTAACCTAAATTCGAACAGCTAGAGCACCAGCCGCATTGGTCCTCAGTCCGATAGTAGACGGTTTTCGTCTTACTAAGGTACTCATGGATGGCGGCAGCGGATTAAACCTCATCTATGAGGAAACACTTCAAAAAATGGAAATTGACTGGAGCCGCATTGAGCAAAGCAGCACAACCTTCAAAGGGATAATCCCTAGTCGAGAAGTACGCTGCGCAGGAAAAATCACACTAGATGTAGTGTTCGGCTCACCGGACAATTACAGGTCCGAGGAGGTCACGTTTCAAGTGGCCCCATTCGGCAGCGGATATCACGCTTTGTTAGGGCGAGAGGCATTCACAATCTTCCAAGCTATACCCCACTACGGGTACATGAAGCTCAAAATGCCCGGACCCAGTGGGATAATCACTCTCGCCAGTGATCCAGATACGGCACTCCGCGCTGAAAATAAGACAGCTGCACTGGCCCTAGAGGCATTGTCCGAAGCCCTAGCGGCAGAGGAACTCGCTACGCTGCGCTCCACAGTGGATAGGGACGATGTGATACTCGATAAGAGGTCCAAATCCACCTCTTTTAAACCAGCAGACGAGATAGTCAAATTTCAGGTCCATCCAATGGACCCCACAAAGACGGCCTCCATTGGGGCACAATTAAGTCCCGATGTCGAGGTCAAGACTACGAGAATTCCTTCGGGAAAATTGGGACATTTTTTCCTGGCATCCTTCAGACATGCCAGGAATCCCACGTAGGCTGGCAGAGCACAACCTAAATATCCTAAAAGGATCCAAGCCAGTCAAACAAGCTCTTCGGCGATTTTCCGAGCCCAAAAGACATGCAATGGGAGAAGAGCTAGCCAAACTCTTAGAAGCCGGATTCATCAGAGATATAAAGCATCCGGACTGGCTAGCAAATCTAGTAATGGTACCAAAAAAGGACAAATCCTGGCGCCTTTGCGTCGATTTTAAAGACCTTAACAAGGCCTGTCCAAAGGACCCTTTCCCCCTCCCTCGCATCGACCAAATCATCGATGCTACCGCAGGGCACGATTCATTGTGCTTCCTCGACGCATACTCCGGATACCATCAAATCAAGATGGCGGAGAAAGACCAGGCATAGCGGCATTCATTACTCCATATGGGCCATTACGCTTCAACACAATGTCGTTCCGGACTCAAAACGCCGCGCAACATATCAGCGCATGATTCAAACATGTCTGGCTACCCAGATAGGCAAAACAGTAGAGGCATACGTAGACGATGTGGTCGTCAAGACCAAACACGTCGGAACTCTAGTAGAAGACTTGAGGGTGACATTCGACAACCTCCGAGCATATGAAATTAAGCTCAATCCGGAAAAATGCGTCTTCGGCGTACCAGCCGGAAAGCTCTTGGGCTTCATTGTATCCGGTCGAGGAATTGAAGCAAACCCGGCCAAAATCCAAGCTCTGTCACAATTGGATATTCCAAAAGACCTCAAGCAGATACAAAAACTAACCGGATGCGTAGCGGCCTTAAGTCGCTTCATCTCCCGTTTGGGAGAAAAGGCTCGCCCTCTACCGCCTCCTCGGCGCCGAACATTTCGAATGGACGGATGCCGCCTGGCCGGACTCGAAGAAATAAAGGCCATCACGGCAACAAATCCGGTCTGGCCGCGCCCAACCTGGGCGAGCCTATGTTATTATATATCGCAGCAACACATCAAGTTGTTAGCGCGGTACTTTCGTCGTTGAACGAGAAAGCGAAGGGCACAAATTCCCTCTTCAAAACAGTGTACTACGTATCCTTTGTTCTAACTCCATGCAAATCCCGGTACCCACATTATCAAAAGATAGCGTATGTGGTGTTCATGGCATCCCGGAAGCTGCGTCACTACTTTCAAGAGTGTTCAATAACGGTGGCCTCCGAAGTACCTCTCAACGATATTATAAACAATCATGACGCAACGGGCAGGATTGCAAAATGGGCTATCGAGCTCTTACCATTTGTCATAACCTACAAACCACGGTGAGCTATAATGTCGCGGAGTTACGGCGGACTTCATCGCCGAATGGACCGGCCGAACTCCCTAAAGAGTACGGCGCGTACTCTAACTGGATCATGCATTTCGACGGATCCAAAATGTTGGCTGGCTTGGGAAAGGCGTCGTCTGGCGTCCCCAACGGAGACACAATCCAATACGTACTTCAAATAATGTACATGGACTCCAACAACGCGGCGAATACGAGGCCCTTCTACATGGCCTCCGGATGGCAATCTCCATGGGCATTCAACGCCTAGAGGTGCGCGAGGATTCAAACCTCGCAATATCCCAAGTAAATGGAGACTTCGACGCCAAAGATCCAAAAATAACGCCGTCCTAAAAATGTCAGCTCGGTTCGAAGGACTAGAATTCCATCATGTAGCCCAGGATAATAACCAGGCAGCAGACGTGTTAGCACGCATCGGCGCGAAACAAGACGCCGTCCCTCCTAACATCTTCACAGGCGGCGCTTTAAGCCATCCGTATTATGGGAAGAGGAGTCCGGAAATAACAATCCGGAGCCGTGCATCACCTAACTCGAGACCATTACGACACAATCGGCGGCTCAATAGCGAAATAACACCTTGACTCACGAAATAATGGCAGCCATTGCCCCGTGGACAGAACCATTCCTAGCCTACTTAATGCGGCAGGAACTTCCCGAAGACCAAAATGAGGCCCGCTGCATAGTTCGGCGATCAAGCCTACAAGGTCCATGAGGGAGAGCTTTATAAGAAAAGCACAACCAGAGTCCTTCAAAGGTGTATCTCCGAAGAGGAAGGGCGAAATCTCCTGGCTGAAATTCACGCTGGACTTGGCGGGCACCACGCTGCAGCCCGGGCCCTTGTAGGCAAGGCCTTTCGTACAGGATTTTATTGGCCGACAGCCCGGGCAGATGCTCAGGATTTAGTCCAACTATGCGTCGGTTGCCAGCTCTTTGCTAATCAGAGCCATATGCCACCCACCGCCCTCAAAACTATACCCATTACGGCCGCTTATGCGATGCAGGGGCTTGACATGGTCGAACCCCTTAAAGGGGAACCCACAAGCACAAATACTTATTGGTCATGGTGGACAAATTCACCAAATGGATTGAGGCCAAGCGGTTAAAACGGCAGAATCCGGACCAGTGATAGACTTCATATCCGGGTAGTACACCATTACGGTGTCCCCACAAAGCATCATCACCGACAACGGCACGAACTTCACGGCCGACGAGGTTAAACTACTGGTGCAAAAACATGGGCATTAAGCTCGATTACGCTTCAGTCTATCACCCCCAAACTAACGGTCAAGTTGAGCGAGCAAATGGTCTAATCATGAGCGGCATCAAACCCGGACTAGTGCGGTCCCTCAAGGAATCAAACACGCCTTTGGGTAGAGGAGCTCGACTCGACCAGACTGGGGCTGCGGACCACGCCAAACCGAACTACCGGATTCACACCATTTTTTATGGTATACGGGCGCAGAGGCAGTCCTGCCTGCGATATAATTCATGACTCACCTCGTGTGCGCATGTACGAAGAAAGAGAAGCCGAGCTAGATCGGCAGGACAGTCTGGACGCCTTAGAGGAGGAGCGGACGTGGCAAAGGCTCGTTCCGCATTTTATCGGCAGCAGCTCGAAGATATCAAAGCAGTAGAAGTAAGGGCCAAAACTTACAATGTTGGCGAACTTGTTCTACGCGCCAGCCAAGAAAAAGGACAAACTCAAGCCCAAGTGGGAAGGTCCTTCATCATCGCCCAAGTCCTCGACCGGCGGAGCGCACCGTCTCACGTAACGCATCGGACAACCGACTCGAGCCGAACCCATAGAACGCAGCCCGTCTCCGAAGAATCTCGCTTAACGCCGGACTCCGGGTTCGTCTCACTCCCGTCCACTCCTTGTTTTTTACCGTCTCCTCCTGCTCCTTCTTCCCACTTTTTTCACCTTTTATGGGCTGATTTGCACTTTGTTCAGACACACTTGATGTGCCCGGGCACTCATTATACCTGGGGCTTCTTTAAGCGAAGCTTATTCATACGGGCTTCATGCCCAACACATGTGTCATACTTCCGCATGTACCTTTTATTCACCATTATATGCATCGATATGACTTAAGTTTTGGCCAAGCTGGGTTGCCTCGCTCCTGTGCTTACCCCTACGTTCCCGATTGTTCGGCTAGGAGGTAAAGGGAGCACCTCTACGATTGTTACTGCCGGTCACCGGATGTGTACCTCGGACCGGGTGAAGCCGAAAGCTAGCGTTCTTAAGAGAATATTCGGTCGGTGACTTGAAAGATGATTTATTACTTACTTATTTATCTGCCCCGGATGCTTTTTTTCGCTATTTTCGCAGTCCGGCATTGCACTTTAGGGCATGCCTCGAGAAAAGGAACCCTTAACTTGAACTATTCTCCTGGAAGATGTTTCTTACTAACCATGTAATATAACATAACTAGTTGGGCACTTGTCTGATAAAGCAATTATGACCCCGACGCCTTGTCTCCATGCATGCCCAGGTTCTTTTATAACCGTAAGGGTATTCGGACACACTCCGGACTGTTGGGTCTCGAGGTTGAAGCGAAACGGTCCGCAAAGACAAACGATCTACAATCCGGCTAGAAGGCATTTTACATGTCATTTCAAATTACATCGTCAAACCGACTGATTGTACTCCTCTTCAATCCCATCTAACAGGTTGTCTAATCTACAGTCCTGTTGGGAATATTTTGCGGCCAGTTCTACTTGGCCATACATCAAGCTCACAGGGATCTCCTTCCCGTCAGGCCCCGTAGGTCCGATCTCGGCCATGTGGTTTGGGTGAGACTTCGGGTAACGTGTCTTCACCATGGCCCAGGCCTCCCTGGCGCCCTGACGGCAGGCCGATATCTTCCACAAACGGAGGCGTCGCCGTGCTCCCTGAAGCTCACCAAGGCCCTCGGGTAGGGAGACGGATGGCCATAAAGCATGAACGACGCCACTCATCGCCTGCCGAACACGTTCGAGCAATTGCATTAGCTCGGGAAGTTGGTCACCCGTTGACTCAGGCATTTCCTCCACAGGGCGACCTGTGAGCACACCTAAAGACATATTTCTGTCAATCGTCATCCTAGCCGAATTCTTCTTTTCAAAGGAATTCGTTCAAGCACTTACTATAAATGCATGAAGCCACTGATTCTCCTTAACGGAGCTGCATACCTGGGCGAACACCATTCAGCTCTTCTCCTTGCCGGGTGTGGGCATCTTGGAGCTTGTTTCTCTTCTGCTGCACCTTCATAAGCACCCTCTACTTGCCTTTAGGCTGGCGATGGCTGTTGCTTGTCCGGATCTAGTCCGGCGCCCTCTGCAATATTATTGTCGATTCACGCCACACTTTGCTAAATAATTACCTTTTAACAGTCGTCTTACCAGCGGGGTCTATGTGGCTCCCCACCATGGCGGCAGTCTTGCTTCAAGTTGGGCCTTGCACTCTTGGAGCTCTGGGACAGCTGGGTATTCTTCTCCACAAGACCTGCATAATAATTGATCCTTAAATCAGTTATTTCAACTATTTTAAGTCTCGAGACTCTTGGCATATATAACTATTAAAATTACTCACCCGTATGTCTTTCACATACTGCTCTGTGGCTCTGGTTAACCCATCTTGAGCGGCACGGAGGTGCGCGTTTCCCGCTTTAAAGGCATTTAACGCCTCCGGGGAGAAACACGCGTCACGAAGAACTGTCCGGTGACGCATTTGATTCATGGCGCTCTCCACCTCAGACCGGGTGGCGGACAGCCTATCGGCATCCTCCGTCGGAGGAGCGTCCGGTTTACACTTTGTATTCACCTCCCCTCCCGGACCATGCGCTGGAGCATGGCCGGCGGAGGCTTGACTGGCAACCTCTCCGGACCTTTGTCCGTGAGTGCTCTTTGGAAAAGTTATGAGCATTAAGATACCTTACAGGGATCCTTCCCTTAAAAATAGCGGTGCTCCGTACTGCTGCGGGCGACGCTTACATTCGCGTCGGCTCCTCTTCCTCGCCGGGCCGGATGACCCTTGTTGTCCGCCGCCGCTGGTTCGACTTCCCACCTTAAAGGCACCTCCTGCGATGCACCATCGGTATGGGATGGTTAGAATTGATCATGGATCAAATGTTGGTGTCAAGACCTTGGTCACGATCACCTAGGAAGCCGGGAACAAAGCTGGGGTAGTCGGTAGTAATGGCGACTAGGGCATTGTCTATGCTACGTTGGTGGAACACCCCGTCAATCAGCTCCACCTTTATGTCCGGATCCTCTTCGGAGGTCGGATCAAGGGATCGTTCCGGATCCTCGGGCTGTGGAGCTGGGCTTCGTATGCCCTCCACGTCCCGGCGCAGCTCCTGCGTCGAAATCACAGAGTAAGATACTTGACTTTAAAAAAGGTATGGATCGGGTAGATAAACATCCGCTTACCCAGCTCCGAGGGTTATTCATAGAAAATCCATTCAACGGATTCTTGCGGAGGAACTCCTCCTCTTCTCCCTTGTACAAGCCAGACAGGATCTTTGCCAGATCGACTGCCGAGCCTAGCCCTTTGCGGCCATGACGGGTGGCATCATCTTCCCCGTTGAAATCCCACATAGGGTGGCCCCCTATATTGGAGTGGCTGCACCCCTCGCATAATGCACGTGGCCATGACTCCAATCATGGTCAATCCGGAATGGGCCAGTAACCTAATCCGGCCCATCAGATAATGGACGCTCCTGTCATCTTCCCGTTGAGGGCTTCGCATTCTCAAGACGACAGATTTTGTTGAACTCCTCGGGGCACAATCCATTGAAGAGGATATCACAAGCTTGAGCGTTGTATTGCAACATCTTCAACTCTTCCGCACTAGCTTCACGGTTCAGTTCTCTACCATCAAAGAATTCACCTCGCAAGCCAATACACACAATAGCCCAAACGGCGGGGTTATGTCCGAGAATATGCATTTTCATCTTATGCTTCCAACTAGCAAAATTAGTGCCATCAAAGTAAGGACCTCTACGATGATAATTTCTCGCTAGACGCCATACTCTCCTAGGTTGTGAAACCAAGGCTATGACCACCAAAAGCTATGGAAATCAAAGCAAATGGAGACCAAAGCTCTTATACCACTTGTAGGACCTTGAAGTATGTCTAGAGGGGGGTGATTAGACTACTTGACCAATAAAACTTAACCTTTTCCCAATTTTAGACTTTGGCAGATTTTAGCTATTTTTGAACAAGTCAAGCAATCTTCACACAATTCAAGCAAGCATGCAAAGAGTATATTGGCAGCGGAAAATAAAGCATGCAACTTGCAAGAATGTAAAGGGAAGGGTTTGGAGGATTCAAACGCAATTGGAGACACGGATGTTTTTGTCGTGGTTCCGATAGGTGGTGCTATCGTACATCCATGTTGATGGAGACTTCAACCCACGTAGGGTAGCAGTTCTTGTGAGTCCACGGAGGGCTCCACCCACGAAGGGTCCACGAAGAAGCAACCTTGTCTATCCCACCATGGCCGTCGCCCATGAAGGACCTGCCTCACTAGCGGTAGATCTTCACGAAGTAGGCGATCTACTTGCCCTTACAAACTCCTTGGTTCAACTCCACAATCTTGTCGGAGGCTCCCAAGTGACACCTAGCCAATCTAGGAGACATCACTCTCCAAGAATTAACAAATGTTGTGTTGATGATGAACTCCTTGCTCTTGTGCTTCAAATGATAGTCTCCCCAACACTCAACTCTCTCTCACAGGATTTGGATCTGGTGGAAAGAAGATTTGAGTGGAAAGCAACTTGGGGAAGGCTAGAGATCAAGATTCATATGGTTGGAATGGAATATCTTGGCCTCAACACATGAGTAGGTGGTTCTCTCTAAGCTGGTAAGTTGGAAGTGTAGGTTTGTTACGATGGCTCTCTCCACGAATGAAGAGGAGGTGGAGGGGTATATATAGCCTCCACACAAAATCTAACCGTTACACACAATTTACCAAACTCGGTGGGACCGAATCAACAAACTCGGTCGGACCGATTTAGTAAACCTAGTGGATTTTCGGTGGGACTGACATGCATCTCGGTAGGACCGATTTGGTTAGGGTTAGGTCATAACGTAATCTCGGTGAGACCGATAACATAAACTCGGTGAGACCGATTTTGGTAATTAGCTAACCAGAGAGTTGGTCAGGTAAACTCGGTGGGACCGAGTTGCTCTTTCAGTGAGACCGAAAAGTAACAAAAGGGAAACAGAGAGTTTACAATGTAATCTTGGTGGGACCGATTCGCTCTTTCGGTGAGACCAAAAAGTTACAAAGGGGAAACAGAGAGATTACAGTCCCATCTCGGTGAGACCGAGACCCCTATCAGTGAAGCCGATTTGCCTAGGGTTTGTGGCAGTGGCTATGACATCTGAACTCGGTGGCGCCGGATAGAAAGAATCGGTAGGGCCGAGTTTGACTTTGGGTTAAGGTCATATGTGGATGTGAGAAAGTAGTGGAGGGTTTTGGAGCATATAACTAAGCACATGGAGCAAAAGGCTCATTAAACAACACCTCATCCCTTCTTGATAGTATTGTCTTTTCCTATAGACTCAATGTGATCTTGGATCACTAAAATGTAAAATGTAGAGTCTTGAGCTTTTGAGCTTGAGCCAATCCTTTGTCCTTAATATTTTGAGGATCCACTTTCATCATCCATGCCATGCCATTCATTGAGCTTTCCTGAAATATTCATCTTGGAATAGTATTAGCTCAATGAGCTATATGTTGTTATGAATTACCAAAACCACCTAGGGATAGTTGCGCTTTCATGTGGGAGGCTTGTTCTCCGTCTTCCAAGGCATAGGATCACCGTCGTAGAAGGATGAACGAGTCTTCGGAATCCTGAAATCTACAGCTAGACTCATCCTCTTAAACCTGGATTCATACTCACAATTTTGGTTCTGCAGGTCATAGATATGGGCTTGGAGGTGCTCAATTCTCTCGTGAAGCTTGTAGATGGCCTCTTCAATATTTTCATTGTCCAGCTTGTAATCATGAGTGTATTCCGTGATTGTGGAGTGGTTGGCATTGAGTCTGCATTCCACCATCCCTTGGCACTTGAAGACCTCTTGCTCCACCGCTTCGAGCCTCGTCTCCATGCTTCCGGTCTTCTTTGGCCCTTGAACATCCCGGATGTGAAGCACCCCCTGATAACCCACAAGTGTAGGGGATCGCAACAACATTCGAGGGTAGAGTATTCAACCCAAATTTATTGATTCGGCACACGGGGAGCCAAAGAATATTCTCAAGTATTAGCAGCTGAGTTGTCAATTCAACCACACCTGGATAACTTAATATCTTCAGCAAAGTGTTTAGTACAAAGCAATATGATAGTAGTGGTAACGGTAACAAAAGTAACAAAAGAAAAAGTAAATATTTTTGGTGTTTTGTAGTGACTGTAACAATAGCAACGGGAAAGTAAATAAGCGAAGACCAGTATATGGAAAGCTCGTAGGCATTGGATCGGTGATGGATAATTATGCCGGATGCGGTTCATCATGTAACAGTCATAACATAGGGTGACACAGAACTAGCTCCAATTCATCAATATAATGTAGACATGTATTCCAAATATAGTCATACGTGCTTAGGGAAAAGAACTTGCATGACATCTTTTGTCCTACCCTCCCGTGGCAGCGGGGTCCTAATGGAAACTAAGGGATATTAAGGCCTCCTTTTAGTAGAGAACCGGAACAAATCATTAGCACAGAGTGAATACATGAACTCCTCAAACTATGGTCATCACCGGGAGTGGTTCTGATTATTGTCACTTCGGGGTTGCCGGATCATAACACATACTAGGTGACTATAGACTTGCAAGATAGGATCAAGAACACACATATATTCATGAAAACAAAATAGGTTCAGATCTGAAATCATGGCACTCGGGCCCTAGTGACAAGCATTAAGCATAGCAAAGTCATAGCAACATCAATCTCAGAACATAGTGGATACTAGGGATCAAACCCTAACAAAACTAACTCGATTACATGATAGATCTCATCCACCCCATCACCGTCCAGAAAGCCTACGATGGAATTACTCACGCACGGCGGTGAGCATCATGAAATTGGTGATGGAGGATTGTTGATAATGACGACAGAGACGAATCCCCCTCTCCGGAGCCCCGAACGGACTCCAGATCAGCCCTCCCGAGAGGTTTTAGGGCTTGGCGGCGGCTCTGTATCGTAAAACGCGATTATTTCTTCTCCTTGATTTTTTTCTCTCCGAAAGCAAATATATAGAGTTGGAGTTGGCGTCGGGGGAGCTCCAGGGGGCCCACGAGGTGGGCGCACCCCACCCTCGTGGACGGTGTGGGCCCCCTGGTCTTCATCTTTGGCGAGGATTTTTTATTATTTTTAACTAGACGATCCGTGGAGTTTCAGGTCATTCCGAGAACTTTTGTTTCTGCACATAAATAACACCATGGAAAGTCTGCTGAAAACAACGTCAGTCCGGGGTTAGTACCATTCAAATCATGCAAAATAGAGTCCAAAACAAGGGCAAAAGTGTTTGGAAAAGTAGATAGGACGGAGACGTATCAACTCCCCCAAGCTTAAACCTTTGCTTGTCCTCAAGCAAATCAGTTGATAAACTGAAAGTGATAAAGAAAAACTTTTACAAACTGTATTTGCTCTTGTCGTTTTAAATATATAAAGCCAGCATTCAAATTTTCAGCAAAGATTATGACTAACCACATTCGCAATAATTCTCAAGTCTCATGTTTACTCATATCAATAGCATAATCAACTAGCGAGCCATAATAATAAATCTCGGATGACAACACTTTCTCAAAACAATCATAATATGATATAACAAGATGGTATCTCGCTAGCCCTTTCTGAGACCGCAAAACATAAATGCAGAGCACCTTTAAAGATCAAGGACTGACTAGACATTGTAATTCTTGGTAAAAGAGATCCAATCATAGTCATACCCAATATAGATTAACAATGATGAATGCAAATGACAGCTGTGCTCTCCAACTAGTGCTTTTTAATAAGAGGGTGATGACTCAACATAAAAGTAAATAGATAGGACCTTCGCAGAGGGAAGCAGGGATTTGTAGAGGTGCCAGAGCTCGATTTTGAAATAGAGATGAATAATATTTTGAGCAGTATACTTTCATTGTCAACATAACAACTAAGAGATGGCGATATCTTCCATGCCACACACATTATAGGCGGTTCCCAAACTGAATGGTAAAGTGTACACTCCCCCTCCACCAACAAGCATCA
This sequence comes from Aegilops bicornis, assembly GCA_021605145.1. Lineage (NCBI taxonomy): Eukaryota > Viridiplantae > Streptophyta > Magnoliopsida > Poales > Poaceae > Aegilops > Aegilops bicornis. The sequence continues at coordinate 333,108,913 of CM038675.1, forward strand.
ATCCATGGCTTGCTCGAAACGATGAGTGCCTCCAACAAACACCAAGTCCCAGGGGGAGTTTTGTTTGCAATTATTTTGATTTAGTTTGCATAAAGCATGGGACTGGGCATCCCGGAGACCAGCCATTTTCTCGTGAATGAGGAGCGGAGTCCACTCCTCTTGAGAATAACCCGCATAACATGGAAGATAAGGGCAGCCCTAGTTGGTACATGAGCTATTCGAGCATACAAAACAGAATGTTTATTTGAAGGTTTAGAGTTTGACACATACAAATTTACTTGGAACAGCAGGTAGATACCATATATAGGAAGGTATAGTGGACTCATATGGAATAATTTTGGGGTTTAAGGGATTGGATGCACAAGCTGTATTCACTTAGTACAAGTGAAGGCTAGAAAAAGGCGGAAGCGACCAACTAGAGAGCGACAACAGCCATGAACATGCATTAAAATTAATAAACATTGGATGCAAGCATGAGTAGGATATAATCCACCATGAACATATATATCATGAAGGCTATGTTGATTTGTTTCAACTATATGCGTGAACATGTGCCAAGTCAAGTCACTTAAATCATCCAAAGGAGGACACCACCTCACTATACCACATCACAACCATTTTAACAGCATGTTGTTACGCAAGGTAAACCACTATAACTCATAGCTAATCAAGCATGGCATAAGCAACTATGATCTCTAATTGTCATTGCAAACATGTTTATTCATAACAAGCTGAATCATAAACGATGAACTCAACATATTTACAAAAATAAGAGAGGTCGAGTTCATACCAGCTTTTCCCATCTCAGCCAGTCCATCATATATCATCATAATTGCCTTTCACTTGCACGACCGAACGAAGTGAATAATAATAAGAGTGCACGTGCATTGGACTAAGCTGGAATCTGCGAGCATTCAATAAACAGGAGAAGACAAGGCAATATGGGTTCTTGGTTAAATCAACAATAATGCATATAAGAGCCACTTCAACAATTTAATCATGGTCTTCTCCTATCGACCCCCAAAGAAAAGAAAATAAATAAAAACTTTTTACACGGGAAAGCTCCCAACAAGCAAAAGAAGAACGGGAAATATTTTTGGGTTTTCTTTTAATTATTACTACTACAGCAAGAAAAGTAAACTACTACTATTTTTTTTGGTTTTTTCTTAAGGTTTAACAAATGCACAAGAAGAAAGCAGGAAAAAGAAAATAAACTAGCATGGATATTACAGTGAAAGAGTATGAGCACCGACATCTAGCAATAAGTGTGTAAACATAAATGTAATGTCGGTGGGAAATACGTACTCCCCCAAGCTTAGGCTTTTGGCTTAAGTTGGTTCATTGCCAGGGATGGCCTGGCGAATATCCGTAGGTGTAGCTGGGGTCGTACTGTGATGAAGAGGACTCTGACTGCCACTGGCTGGCAGCCATCTCCGGATCCCAAGAATAAACAGACTGTCGTGGAGGCTCATATTTTGGTTCCGGCTCCAGGGCTGGTGTAGGGTTCCGGTAGGCTTGAATGGCCGCCCACGGAATGAGGTAAGGAACTTCAGACAAATTAAACAAGGAAGGAGCAGGCAAGGTAATAGTCTCAGGGTGATGTTTATTAAAGTAAAATTTATATTTGAGCTCCCCTTCTCTGCCCTTAACAATAGAATCATGCGCTAGCATACTCTTATAATCTAAATAAGCACTAGGCAGCAATTTTTCTTCTTTCTCATAAAGCCTAATGGGTATGTTAAAATGTGCAGCTATGCGCGAAGCATAAATACCTCCAAATATGGGGCCCTTAGTACGGTTCAAACTTAACCGTTTAGCAGTAATTCCGCCCATACTAACAGTGTTATCGCGGTATAGACCATGGAACAAAATGATAATATCAGGAACACTAAGGTTTCCACAGTTCCCACGACCAATCAAGCAACAACTAGCAAATAAGGCAAAGTAGCGTAAAACAGGAAAATGTATGCTAGTGATTCTTGCATCAGAAACCTTTCTGGTTTCTCCCACAGTGATGGTGTTAATAAATTCTTCCACATCCTTACGATGTGGTTCATCTAAAGTAGCCTCGAAGGGTATTTTGCAAATCTCGCAAAATTCATCTAGTGGCATCTTCTTAGGAACATCATATAAATGAAACTCTACTGCAGGAGGTGATTCCTTAGGAAAATAGTAGAAGTTTTGCACAAAAGTATTAGTGAGTAAGAGATACTGATGGCGTTGGTCACGGAGGAAGTCGGTGAGGCCAGCATTATCAGCCAATGAATAAAAATCCTCATAAATCCCGGCTTGTCTCAAGAAGTCATCGGAAGGCCATTCACACAGTTGGACCTCCGCGGTACGAGGCAAATTATATTTGGGCCTCTGTGCTTCTTCATTTTGCTTTTCCTTCGAGCTTCGGCTCGGTGAGCCCCTCAAAAGTATCTTCACCATTTTCTGAAATATTCTGAAATTTTTAGTAACTTCAAACAAAAGTGAACCAAGCTCAACAAAACTGATAGCAACTACTCCTACAAGTGCCTAGAGGATATATCATGCATTAGAACTACTTGGAACCATATAAATTTGACATGCAAGCTCAAGAACATGGTCACCTATGCAGCAGAAATTTGCAATGAATAAAGCACTAGAGCAAAAACTAATTGGACCAACGGAGGAGTCACATACCAAGGAACAATCTCTCCAAGCAGTTTTGTGAGAGGTGCTTTGAGCAAGGAGATCGAAAATCACAGCAAAGTGAGCTAGAACTCGTGTTTGAGTTGGATATTCGTGTTTGGGGGAGGAAGAGGAAGAGGATGGGTGCAGGAATAAGTGGAGGAGGGCCACCGTGGGCCGACGAGGCAGGGGGCGCCCTGGGGAGTAGGGCGCGCCCTCCACCCTCGTGGCAGGTGGCAGCTCCCCGCGCAGTGTTTTTGGTACCATAAATCCTCAAATATTCCAGAAAAAATCATATTTCATTTTCAGGGCATTTGGAGAACTTTTATTTTCGAGGTATTTTTATATTGCACAGATAAATCAGAAAACAGACAGAAAAATACTATTTTACTTTATTTCAACTAAATAACAGAAAGTATAAAGAGGGTACAGAAGGTTGTGCCTTCTAGTTTCATCCATCTCATGCTCATCAAAAGGAATCCACTAAAAAGGTTGATCAGGTCTTGTTAATAAACTCATTCCGAATAACATGAAACCAGAGAAATTTCGAATAACACTATGTTACCTCAACGGGGACATGCACATCCCCTATAATAAGTATGTCATATTTCTGCTTGACAGTAGGACGAGGAAATTCAAAACCTCCAAATATAATCGATGGAATTTTTCCAATAGAATTGATACTATGAACTTGAGGTTGTTTCCTCGGAAAGTGTACCATATGCTCATTACCATTAACATGAAAAGTGACATTGCCTTTGTTGCAATCAATAACAGCCCTGCAGTATTCGTAAAAGGTCTTCCAAGAATAAAAGACATACTATCGACATCAGGAATAACAAGAATAACAAAGTCCATTAAAATAGTAACGTTTGCAACCACAACAGGCGCATCCTCACAAATACCGACAGGTATAGCAGTTGATTTATCAACCATTTGCAAAGATATTTCAGTAGGTGTCAACTTATTCAAGTCAAGTCTACGATATAAAGAGAGAGGCATAACACTAACACCAGCTCCAAGATCACATAAAGAAGTTTTAACATAGTTTCTTTTAATGGAGCATGGTATAGTAGGTACTCCTGGATCTCCAAGTTTCTTTGGTATTCCACCCTTAAAAGTATAATTAGCAAGCATGGTGGAAATTTCAGCTTCCGGTATCTTTCTCTTATTAGTAATAATATCTTTCATATATTTAGCATAAGGATTCATTTTGAGCATATCACCAATCGCATACATAAAAGATAGGTCTAATCATTTTAGCAAAGCACTCAAAATCCTCATCATCCTTTTTTTTGGATGGTTTGGGAGGAAAAGGCATGGGTTTCTGAACCCATGGTTCTCTTTCTTTACCATGTTTCCTAGCAACGAAGTCTCTCTTATCATAATGTTGATTCTTTGATTGTGGGTTATCAAGATCAACAGCAGGTTCAACTTCTACATCATTATCATTACTAGGTTGAGCATCATCATGAACATCATAATTAACATTTTCACTAGGTTCATGTTCATTACCAGATTGTGTTTCAGCATCATACATAGAGATATCATTTGGATTCTCAGGTGGTTCAGCAACAGGTTCACTAGAAGTTTGCAAAGTCCTCTCATTTTTCTTTTTCTTCCTTTTAGAAGAACTAGGTACATCAATATTATTTCTCTGGGAATCTTTCTGAATTCTCTTAGGGTAGCCTTCAGGATACAAAGGTTCCTGAGTCATTCTACCAGTTCTAGTAGCCACTCTAACAGCATAATCATTTTTCTTAATATTCATTTCATTGAGCAAATCATTTTGACCTTTAAGTACTTGTTCTACTTGAGTGGTAACCATAGAAGCATGTTTGCTAACAAGTTTAAGTTCACCTCTAATATTAGCCATATAGTCACCCAAGTGTTTAATCATATATGCATTTTTTTAATTGTGTACCAAAATAAGCATTGAAGTTTTCTTGTTTAACATTAAAATTATCAAACTCATCAAAGCATTGTCTAGCAGACTTATAGTGAGGAATATCACCTTCATCAAATCTATAAAGAGAATTTACCTTTACTACCTGTGTCGAGTTACCAAGACCTGGAGGTTCTTCAATAGGTAATGGATTAAAATCATATGTTTCTTCAACAGGAGGTAGATTAAGACCATGTATTTCTTCAATAGGAGGTAAATTCTTGACATCTTCAGCTTTAATACCATTTTCTTTCATAGATTTCTTTGCCTCCTGCATATCTTCAGGACTGAGAAATAGAACGCCTCTCTTCTTTGGAGTTGGTTTAGGAATAGGCTCAGTAATTGGATCAGTGGCTAGCTCAGGAGGTGCCCAATTATTTTCATTTGCCAACATATTATTCAGTAGAATTTCAGCTTCATCCGGTGTTCTTTTCGTGAAAAGAGAACCAGCACAACTATCCAAGTAATCTCTGGAAGCATTGGTTAGTCCATTATAAAAGATATCAAGTATTTCATTTTTCTTAAGAGGATGATCAGGCAAAGCATTAAGTAACTTGAGAAGCCTCCCCAAGCTTGTGGGAGACTCTCTTCTTCAATTTGCACAAAGTTGTATATTTCCCTCAAAGCAGCTTGTTTCTTATGAGCAGGGAAATATTTAGCGAGAAGTAATAAATCATATCACAGGGACTACGACACAACCAGGATCAAGAGAATTAAACCATATCTTAGCATCACCCTTTAATGAGAACAGAAATATTTTAAGAATATAAAAGTAGCGAGATCTCTCATCATTAGTGAACAAGGTGGCTATATCATTTAATTTAGTAAGATGTGCCACAACAGTTTCAGATTCATGGCCATGAAAAGGATCAGATTCAACCAAAGTAATTATATCAGGATCAACAGAGAATTCATAATCCTTATCGGCAACACAAATAGGTGAAGTAGCAAAAGCAGGGTCAGGCCTCATTCTATCCCTAAGAGATTGCTTATTCCATTCAGCTAATAACCTCTTGAGTTCATATCTATCCTTACAAGCTAAAATAGCTGCAGAGGCTTCCATATCAAAAATATAACCCTCAGGAATAACAGGCCTATCTTCATCATCACTTTCATCATTATAATCAGTATCAATAATTTCTTTCTCTCTAGCCCTAGCAATTTGTTCATCAAGAAATTCACTAAGGGGCACAGTAGTATCAAGCATAGAAGTAGTTTCATCATAAGAATCATGCATAGAAGAAGTGGCATCATCAATAACATGCGACATATCAGAACGAATAGCAGAGGCAGGTTTAGGTGTCGCAAGCTTACTCAAAACAGAAGGTGAATCAAGTGCAGAGCTAGATGGCAGTTCCTTACCTCCCCTCGTAGTTGAGGGATAAATTGTTGTCTTAGCGTCTTTCAAGTTCTTCATAGTGTCCAGCAGATATAAATCCCAATTGACTCAAAGAATAGAGCTATGCTCCCCGGCAATGGCGCCAGTAATTAGTGTTGATAACCCACAAGTGTAGGGGATCGCAACAGCTTTCGAGGTTAGAGTATTCAACCCAAATTTATTGATTCGACACAAGGGGACCAAAGAATATTCTCAAGTAATAGCAGCTGAGTTGTCAATTCAACCACACCTGGATAACTTAATATCTGCAGCAAAGTGTTTAGTAGCAAAGCAATATGATAGTAGTGGTAACGGTAACAAAAGTAACGAAAGCAAAAGTAAATATTTTTGGTGTTTTGTAGTGACTGTAACAATAGCAACGGGAAAGTAAATAAGCGAAGACCAGTATATGGAAAGCTCGTAGGCACTGGATCGGTGATGGATAATTATGCCGGATGCGGTTCATCATGTAACAGTCATAACATAGGGTGACACAGAACTAGCTCCAATTCATCAATATAATGTAGGCATGTATTCCGAATATGCCATACGTGCTTATGGAAAAGAACTTGCATGACATCTTTTATCCTACCCTCCCGTGGCAGCGGGGTCCTAATGGAAACTAAGGGATAGTAAGGCCTCCTTTTAATAGAGAACCGGAACAAAGCATTAGCACATAGTGAATACATGAACTCCTCAAACTATGGTCATCACCAGGACTGGTCCCGATTATTGTCACTTCGGGGTTGCCGGATCATAACACATAGTAGCTGACTATAGACTTGCAAGATAGGATCAAGAACACATATATATTCATGAAAACATAATAGGTTCAGATCTGAAATCATGGCACTCGGGCCCTAGTGACAAGCATTAAGCATTGCAAAGTCATAGCAACATCAATCTCAGAACATAGTGGATACTAGGGATCAACCCCTATCAAAACTAACTCGATTACATGATAGATCTCATCCAACCCATCACCGTCCAGCAAGCCTACGATGGAATTACTCACGCACGGCGGTGATCATCATGAAATTGGTAATGGAAGATTGTTGATGATGACGACGGCGACGAATCCCCCTCTCCGGAGCCCCGAACAAACTCCATATCAGCCCTCCCGAGGGGTTTTAGGGCTTGGCGGCGGCTCCGTATCGTAAAACGCATTTATTTCTTCTCCTTGATTTTTTCTCTGCGAAAGCAAATATATAAAGTTGAAGTTGGCGTCGGAGGAGCTCCAGGGGGCCCACGAGGTAGGGGGGCGCACCCCCCACCCTCGTGGACAGGGTGTGGGCCCCCTGGTCTTCATCTTTGGCGAGGATTTTTTATTATTTTTAACTAGACGATCCGTGGAGTTTCAGGTCATTCCGAGAACTTCTGTTTACGCACATAAATAACACCATGGAAAGTCTGCTTGAACACGATGTCGGTCGGGGTTAGTTCCATTCAAATCATGCAAATTAGAGTCCAAAACAAGGGCAAAAGTGTTTGGAAAAGTAGATACGACGGAGACGTATCACCCCCTCACGTATCTAAATGGTTTGAGGGTCTTTCATCACTTCCGAGAGGTAATTAAGGGCTGGTGACCTCCTTGCAGAACTTCTCCTTGGATGAACTTGGAGACATCATGGTGATCTAGATCTTTCAGAAAAATAGCTCGAAACAAGAACAGAGGATATTGTCATAATACGGTGGTCAAAGCCTCCGGGAGATAATATAATGAATTTTTACCGTGCAAAACAAGTAATCTTGGAGAAAATTGAGTTCAGATGGCACACGAGGCCTCCACAAGCTCGGGAGGTGCGGCCAGGGGCTAGGGCATGCCCCCAGGCTTGTTACCTTCTCATGCGCTTTCCGGACTACTTATTATTTTCATAATTTTTTAAATATTCCAAAACGGATTAAAATTGCTTTTATGGAACTTTTGGAGTCGGTTTACTTACCATATCACATACCTATTCCTTTTCAGGATTCTGGAGCGTTCTGAAAGATTTCCTTTATGTGCTCCGACGGTGTTATGGAATGAATAATATTAGTCTCAATATTTATAGGCGTACCTGACATATAATGCTTGATTCTTTGCCCATTCACCACCTTCGGGTTAGTGCCTTCGGCCTTGTTGATCTTGATAGCACTGGAACGATAAACTTCTTCGATAATGTAAGGCCCTTCCCATTTGAAGAGAAGTTTTCTTGCAAAAAATCTTAAACGAGAATTGTATAGCAAGACTTGGTCACCTACATTAAATTCCCGCTTTTGTATTCGTTTGTCATGCCATCTTTTGAACTTTTCTTTAAACAATTTAGCGTTTTCATAGGCTTGGGTTCTCCATTAATCAAGTGATCTAATGTCAAATAACCTCTTTTCACCAGCAAGTTTAAAATCATAGTTGAGTTCTTTAATTGCCCAATAAGCTTTATGTTCTAATTCAAGATGTAGGTGACATGCTTTTCCATAAACCATTTTATATGGAGATATACCCATAGGATTTTTATAAGCAGTTCTATAAGCCCATAGTGCGTCATCAAGTTTCTTAGACTATTTTTTCCTAGATCTGTTGACAGTCTCTTGCAAGATCAACTTTATTTCCCTATTACTTAATTCTACTTGACCGCTAGACTGAGGATGATAAGGAGATGCAATTATATGGTTAACATCATATTTAGAAAGAAGTTTATGGAAAGCACCATGAACGAAGTGTGAACCATCGTCTGTCACTAAATATCTAGGGACTCCAAACCTCGGGAAAATAACTTCTTTATGCATTTTTAATAGAAGTGTTTTGATCAGTACTACTAGTTGGAATAGCTTCTACCCACTTAGTAACGTAATCAATAACAACTAAAATACGAGTATATACATTGGAGGAAGGAAAAGGTCACATATAATCAAATCCCCAAATATTAAATGGTTCAATACCAAGTGAATAGTTTATAGGAATTTCCTGACTCTACCAATGTTACCAATTCTTTGACATTCATCGCAAGATAGAACAAACTTACGAGCATCTTTGAAAAGAGTAGGCCAATAAAACCCAGATTGTAATACCTTGTGTGCAGTTCTGTCTCCCGCATTGTGTCCTCCGTAAGCCTCGGAGTGACAATTCCGTAGGATTTGTTCCTGTTCATGCTCAGATATACAACGTATAATAATACCATTTACTCCCTCTTTATAAATATGTGGGTCATCCCGAAAGTAATGTCTTAAATCAAATAGAAACTTTTTCTTCTGTTGGCATGTGAAACTAGGTGGTATAAATTTAGCAACAATATAATTAGCATAGTCTGCATACCAAGGAGTACTACAAGAAGCATTTATGACAGCTAGTTGTTCATCAGGAAAGCTATCATCAATAGGTAGTGGGTCATCAAGAATATTTTCTAACCTAGACAAGTTGTTAGCTACTGGGTTCTCAACTCCCTTCCTATTAGTGATATGTAAATCAAATTCTTGTAGCAAAAGAACCCACCTAATGAGTCTAGGTTTAGCATCTTTCTTTCCCATAAGGTATTTAATAGCAGCATGATCGGTGTGAACAATTACTTTCGAATCAACTATGTAAGATCTGAACTTATCACAAGCAAACACAACTGCTAAAAATTCCTTTTTAGTGGTAGCATAATTTCTTTAAGCACTATCGAGAGTTTTACTAGCATAATGGATGACATTTAATTTCTTATCAACTCTTTGTCCTAGAACAACACCAACAACATAATACTAGCATCACACATAATTTCAAAGGGTAGGTTTCAATCAGGTAGTTGAACAATAGGTGCAGAGATTAAGGTTTTCTTAAGTATTTCAAATGCTTCTACACGATCATCATCAAAAACGAATGGAACATCTTTTTGTAAAATATCAGTAAGAGGCCTAGAAATTTTAGAGAAGTCTTTAATAAATCTCCTATAGGACCAAGGAAACTTCTTATACCTTTGAAATCTTTAGGGCATGTCATTTTCTCAATTGCATCAACTTTAGCTCTATGGACTTCGATACCTCTTTCGGAAATTTTATGCCCCAATACAATACCTTCATTCATCATAAAGTGGCACTCCTCCCAATTCAAGACAAGATTAGTTTCTTCACACCTCTACAAAACTCGATCAAGGTTGCTTAAGCAATCATTAAAATAAGTTCCGTAAAAGGAAAAATCATACATGAAAACCACAACAATCATTTCACAAAAGTCAGAGAATATAGCAACCATACATCTTTGGAAGGTAGCAGGTGCATTGCATAAATCGAAAGGCATACTTCTATAAGTAAAAGTACCAAAAGGGCATGTAAAAGTAGTTTTTTCTTGTTCCTCTCGTGACACAGGAATTTGGGAGAAACTAGAGTATCCATCTAAAAAATAGAAATGTGTATGTTTTGATAATCTTTCTAGCAATTGATCAATGAATGGTAGAGGCTAATGATCTTTCCTAGTAGCTTTGTTTAGTTTTATAAAATCAATTACCATCCTATAACCTATTATAACACTACTGCAGGATGCTGCTAACGTGACACTACAATCAGAGACCCTTCGATGAAACTGTGTGCGATGCATTAATCAAAAACGTCGATGTAATAAAACCGTCAAAAATATATAAAATGTTTGTAATGGCGGAAACAAAAAACATGTTTCAGATTATAGTTGCATGTGCGACGTGTGACATACAATTCACTCGAATGAACTGTTTGCGATGAGCTTGATAACATAAACGGGCAGCCAGATGAAGGTGCGTGCGATATTACGGCATACCGTTCACCCGGATGAACTGTTTGTGATTAGGCAACACAACAGAAACAGTCGGGTAGATCAAGGTGTTTGTGCGATTGACGGCATACAGTTCACTCGGATGAACTGTATGCAATTAGGCAACACAATAGAAACGGGCAGCCAGATCAAGGTGTCTGCGATTGACGGCATACACTTCACATGAATGAACTGTTTGCGATTAGCCACAACAAACAGAAATAGTTAGACAGATAAAAAAGTGTGCGCTAGACGGGCACACATTCTAATTAAAATAAGCGTGCACGATGGTAATAACGAGCGCGCACGGTTGATGGAATAAGACGTGTGCTAACATCGCCTATTGCGCTGCACCCTATGCTGCAAACGCCACATACGCGGCCGAGAATGCGTGCCCACATTACGCCATCCGGGAATAGTGCTGCACTTTGAAACTAGAACCGTCAATAAATTTTGAGCTTGCATCCCGTCACATTCCAAATTACTACCACGCTATATTTAATTGCAAACATGTCCACACCGATCAAAACCTAAACGGTTTCCCACTTAGGAGCGTGTTAGTACTCGGTTATAAATAGTACCTACTCAAAGATGACTGCACACTCCTCCTCAAATCCTCATCCACAAAACAAGCAAGACTTTCATCATCGTTCCCTTGCGTCAGCCATGGCCTGCATGAGTTCTGGGTCGGGAGATTACTACCAGGGAGAGGTGAGCATGGAAGCGGAAGCACGAGAGATGTCCCGCCTCACCGTGAAAGCAGCTGACATGTCCCGCCACGCCACCATAGCAGCACAGAGGTCCCGTTGCACCGCCGAAGCATCACAGAGGTCCTACCGCACCGTCGATGCAGCAGACTGGTTCGACAGTGCTGCGGAAGCAGCGGAGATGTCCCACCGCGCCGTGAATGCAGCAGAGAGGTCCTCCCGCGCCGCGGCGGCCTGGGAACATGTCTCGCGGGCAGGTGATACATCGCCAACGTATCTATAATTTTTGATTGCTCCATGCTATATTATCTACTGTTTTGGACAATATTGGGCTTTATTATCCACTTTTATATTATTTTTGGAACTAACCTATTAACCGGAGGCCCAGCCCAGAATTGCTATTTTTTGCCTATTTCAGAGTTTCGCAGAAAAGGAATATCAAACTGTGTCCAAACGGAATGAAACCTTCGGGAGCGTGATTTTTGGAATGAACATGATCCAGGAGACTTGGACCCTATGTAAGAGAAGCTTCCAAGAGGCCACGAGGTAGGGGGGCGTGCCCTCCACCCTCGTGGGCCCCCTGTTTCTCCATCGACGTACTTCTTCCTCCTATATATACCTACGTACCCCCAAATGATCAGATACGGAGCCAAAAACCTAATTCCACAGCCGCAACCTTCTTACCCATCCCATCTTGGGGCCTGTTCCAGAGCTCCGCCGGAGGGGGCATCCATCATGGAGGGCTTCTACATCAACACCATAGCCTCTCCGATGAAGTGTGAGTAGTTTACCTCAGACCTTCGGGTCCATAGTTAGTAACTAGATGGCTTCTTCTCTCTTTTGGATCTCAATACAATGTTCTCCCCCTCTCTCATGGAGATCTATTCGATGTAATCTTCTTTTTGCGGTGTGTTTGTTGAGACCGATGAATTGTGGGTTTATGATCAAGTTTATCTATGAAAAATATTTTAATCTTCTATGAATTCTTTTATGTATGATTGGTTATCTTTGCAAGTCTCTTCGAATTATCAGTTTGGTTTGGCCTACTAGATTGATCTTTCTTGCAATGGGAGAAGTGCTTAGCTTTGGGTTCAATCTTGCGGTGTCCTTTCCCAGTGTGATGAGGCAGCAAGGCACGTATTGTATTGTTGCCATCGAGGATAACAAGATGGGGTTTTTATCATATTGCATGAATTTATCCCTCTACATCAGGTCATCTTGCTTAAGGCGTTACTCTGTTTTCATGAACTTAATACTCTAGATGCATGCTGGATAGCGGTCGATGAGTGGAGTAATAGTAGTAGATGCAGGGATGAGTCGGTCTACTTGTCTCGGACGTGATGCCTATATACATGATCATACCTAGATATTCTCATAACTATGCTCAATTATGTCAATTGCTCAACAGTAATTCGTTCACCCACCGTAAAATACTTAAGCTCTTTTTCGCAAAAGTCAACATACCAAGTACCCATCACAAACCCTTATCTCCCGCATTACATTATTTGCCATTTGCCTCTCGTTTTCCTCTCCCCCACTTCACCCTTGCCGTTTTATTCGCCTTCTCTTTTTCGTTCGCCTCTTTTTCGCTTGCTTTTTGTTTGCTCGTGTGTTGGATTGCCTGTTTGTCACGATTGCTCTACCTAGATTTTGTGATCTTCACCTTAAAAGATTAGAAGAGATCGAAAGCAATGTCAGGAGTTTTATGGTTTTGCAATTTTAGCATAATAATTTTTTCAAAAACGAGCTTAAAAACAAAAAAGCTTTATGAGTTATATGAATAAAGAGCTCGGCGATATGTCTAAAGAATTAGATGGTTTGAGATCCCAAATTGCTCGTCTTGAGAAGTTGATAGCTGAAATATCGGATAAGCAAGCTACCTTAGTTAATAAGATGGCCGCTAAACCGGTCTTCTATGAAAATAAAGATGAAGATCTAAAAGTTATTGTTGTGTCCCCAATTAAATATTTGTTTTGCAATATGAATCTTGATAATGATGGGACTGAATATGATCCACCTTTACCTAGAAGGCGTTTCAAAAATTCGAAGTTTTTAGATCTTGATGCTAAAATTGACAAAAGTGGGATTGAAGAAATCAAAACCCTAGATGCTAATAAACCCACTATTTTGGATTTCAAGGAATTTAATTATGAAAATTGCTATTTGATTGATTGTATTTCCTTGTTGCAATCCGTGCTAAATTCTCCTCATGCTTATAGTCAAAATAAAGCATTTACTAAACATATCGTTGATGCCTTGATGCAATTTTATGAAGAAAAGCTTGAGTTGAAAGTTTCTATTCCTAGAGAACTTTATGATGAGTGGGAACCTACTATTAAAATTAAGATTAAGGATCATGAGTTCTATGCTTTATGTGATTTGGGAATAGTGTTTCGACTATTCCCAAAACTTTGTGTGATTTGCTAGATTTCCGTGATTTTGATGATTGCTCTCTAAACTTGCACCTTGCGGATTCCACCATTAAAAAACCTATGGGAAGAAATAATGATGTTCTTATTGTTGCAAATAGGAATTATGTGCCCGTAGATTTTATCGTTCTTGATATAGATTGCAATCCTTCATGTCCTATTATTCTTGGTAGACCTTTCACTAGAACGATTGGTGCAATTATTGATATGAAGGAAGGGAATATTAGATTCCAATTTCCATTAAAGAAAGGCAAGGAACACTTCCCTATGAAGAAAATAAAATTTCCATATGAATCTATCGTGAGAGTCACTTATGGATTACCTACCAAAGATGGGAATACCTAGATCTATCCTTGTTTTTATGCCTAGCTAGGGGCGTTAAACGATAGCGCTTGTTGGGAGGCAACCCAATTTTATTTTTAGTTCTTTGCTTTTTACTTATGTTTAGGAATAAATCTTTGATCTAGCCTCTGGTTAGATGTTTTTTTATGTTTTAATTAGTGTTTGTGCCAAGTTTAACCTATAGGATCTTCTTGGATGATAGTTATTTGATCTTGTTGTAATTTCCAGAAACTTTCTGTTCACCAAAAAAATTGTTAAAAAACACCAGAACGTGATAAAATAGTGATTCCATTTGCTGATGATCCATAAACAAATTTCCTAGGACTTCCTATTTTTGCTGATTTTTTGGAGTTCCAGAAGTTTGAGTTAGTTACAGATTACTACAGACTGTTCTGTTTTTGACAGATTCTGTTTTTCGTGTGTTGTTTGCTTATTTTGATGAATCTATGGCTAGTAAAATAGTTTATAAACCATAGAGAAGTTGGAATACAGTAGGTTTACCACAAATATAAATAAAGAATGAGTTCATTACAGTACCTTGAAGTGGTCTTTTGTTTTCTTTCGCTAACAGAGCTCACGAGATTTCTGTTGAGTTTTGTGTTGTGAAGTTATCATGTTTCGGGTGAAAGATTTTGATGGATTATGGAACAAGGAGTGGCAAGAGCCTAAGCTTGGGGATGCCCATGGAACCCCCAAGATTATCTAAGGACACCAAAAATACAAAGCTTGGGGATGCCCCGGAAGGCATCCCCTCTTTCGTCTACTTCCATCGTTAACTTTACTTGGAGCTATATTTTTATTCACCACATGATATGTGTTTTGCTTGGAGCGTCTTGTATGATTTGAGTCTTTGCTTTTTAGTTTACCACAATCATCCTTGCTGTACACACCTTTTGAGAGAGCCATACATGATTTGGAAATTATTAGATTACTCTATGTGCTTCACTTATATCTTTTGAGTTATATAGTTTTGCTCTAGTGCTTCACTTATATCTTTTAGAGCACGGTGGTGGATTTGTTTTATAGAAACTATTGATCTCTCATGCTTCACTTAGATTATTTTGAGAGTCTTAAATAGCATGGTAATTTGCTTAAATAATCCTAATATGCTAGGTATTCAAGATTAGTATAAACTATCTTATGAGTGTGTTGAATACTAAGAGAAGTTTGATGCTTGATGATTGTTTTGAGATATGGAGGTAATAATATCAAAGTCGTGCTAGTTGAGTAGTTGTGAATTTGAGAAATGCTTGTGTTGAAGTTTGCAAGTCCCGTAGCATGCACGTATGGTAAACGTTATGTAACAAATTTGAAACATGAGGTGTTTTTTGATTGTCCTCCTTATGAGTGGCGGTCGGGGACGAGCGATGGTCTTTTCCTACCAATCTATCCCCCTGGGAGCATGCGCACAGTGCTTGGTTTTTGATGACATGTAGATTTTTCCAATAAGTATGTGAGTTCTTTATGACTAATGTTGAGTCCATGGATTATACGCACTCTCACCTTTCCACCATTGCTATCCTCTTCGGTACCATGCATTGCCCTTTCTCACATTGAGAGTTGGTGCAAACTTCGCTGGTGCATCCAAACCCCGTGATATGATACGCTCTTTCACACATAAACCTCTTTATATCTTCCTCAAAACAGCCACCATACCTACCTATTATGGCATTTCCATAGCCATTCCAAGATATATTTCCATGCAACTTTCCACCATTCCGTTTATCATGAAACATTCTTCATTGTCATATTGCTTAGCATGATCATGTAGTTGACATAGTATTTGTGGCAAAGCCACCGTTCATAATTCTTTCATACATGTCACTCTTGATTCATTGCATATCCCGGTACACCGCCGGAGGCATTCATATAGAGTCATACTTTGTTCTAGTATCGACTTGTAATCATTGAGTTGTAAATAAATAGAAGTGTGATGATCATCATTTTCTAGAGCATTGTCCCAAGTAGGAATAAAAAAAGAGAGAGAAAAAGGCTATAAAAAAGAGAGGGCCCAAAAAAACGAGAGAAAAAGAGAGAAGGGACAATGTTACTATCCTTTGCCACACTTTTGCTTCAAAGTAGCACCATAATCTTCATTATAGAGAGTCTCTTGTTTTATCACTTTCATATACTAGTGGGAATTTTTCATTATAGAACTTGGCTTGTATATTCCAACAATGGGCCTCCTCAAGTGCCCTAGGTCTTCATGAGCAAGCAAGTTGGATGCACACCCACTTAGTTTCTTTTGTTGAGCTTTCATACATTTATAGCTCTAGTGCATCCATTGCATGGCAATGCCTACTCCTTGCATTAACATCAATCGATGGGCATCTCCATAGCTCATTGATTAGCCTCGTTGATGTGAGACTTTCTCCTTTTTGGCTTCTCCACATAACCCCCATCATCATATTCTATTCCATCCATAGTGCTATGTCCATGGCTCGCGCTCATATATTGCGTGAAAGTTTATAGGTTTGAGATTACTAAAGTATGAAACAATTGCTTGGCTTGTCATCGGGTTGTGCATGATGAGAGCATTCTTGTGTGACGAAAATGGAGCATGACTAAACTATATGATTTTGTAGGGATGAACTTTCTTTGGCCATGTTATTTTGAGAGGACATAATTGCTTAGTTAGTATGCTTCAAGATTATTATTTTTATGTCAATATGAACTTTTATCTTGAATCTTTCGGATTTGAATATTCATACCACAATTCAGAAGAATTACATTGAAATTATGCCAAGTAGAACTCCACATCAAAAATTCAGTTTTTATCATTTACCTACTCGAGGACGAGCAGGAATTAAGCTTGGGGATGCTTGATACGTCTCCAACGTATCTATAATTTTTTATTGCTCCATGTTATTTTATCTACTATTTTGGACAATATTGGGCTTTATTATCCACTTTTATATTATTTTTGGAACTAACCTATTAACCGAAGGCCCAACCCAGAATTGTTGTTTTTTGCCTATTTCAGAGTTTCGCAGAAAAGGAATATCAAACGGAGTCCAAACGGAATGAAACCTTCGTGAGCGTGATTTTTGGAACGAACATGTTCCAGGAGACTTGGACCCTACATAAGAGAAGCTTCCAGGAGACCACGAGGTAGGGGGGCGCGCCCACCCCCCAGGGCGCGGCCTCCACCCTCGTAGGCCCCCTGTTGCTCCACCGACGTACTTCTTCCTCCTATATATACCTCATTGCCCCAAACGATCGACACGGAGCCAAAACCTAATTCCACCGCCGCAACCTTCTTACCCACGAGATCCCATCTTGGGGCCTGTTAGAGCTCACGCCGGAGGGCATCCATCACGGAGGGCTTCTACATCAACACCATAGCCTCTCCGATGAAGTGTGAGTAGTTTACCTCAGACCTTCGGGTCCATAGTTAGTAGCTAGATGGCTTCTTCTCTCTTTTTGGATCTCAATACAATGTTCTCCCCCTCTCTCGTGGAGATCTATTCGATGTAATCTTCTTTTTGCAGTGTGTTTGTTCAGACCAATGAATTGTGGGTTTATGATCAAGTTTATCTATGAACAATATTTGAATCTTCTCTGAATTCTTTTATGTATGATTGGTTATCTTTGCAAGTCTTTTCGAATTATCAGTTTGGTTTGGCCAACTAGATTGATCTTTCTTGCAATGGGGGAAGTGCTTAGCTTTGCGTTCAATCTTGCGGTGTCCTTTCCCAGTGACAGTAGAGGCAGCAAGGCACGTATTGTATTGTTGCCATCGAGGATACCAAGATGGGGTTTTTATCATATTGCATGAATTTATCCCTCTACATCATGTCATCTTGCTTAAGGCGTTACTCTGTTTTCATGAACTTAATACTCTAGATGCATCTTTGGATAGCGGTCGATGAGTGGAGTAATAGTAGTAGATGCAGGAAGGAGTCGATCTACTTGTCTCGGACGTGATGCCTATATACATGATCATACCTAGATATTCTCATAACTATGCTCAATTCTGTCAATTGTTCAACAGTAATTCGTTCACCCACCGTAAAATACTTATGCTCTTGAGAGAAGCCACTAGTGCAACCTATGGCCCCCGGGTCTATCTTCATCATATTAATCTTCCAACACTTTGTTATTGCCTTTGCTTTTTTACTTTGCTTTTATTTTACTTTGCATCTTTATCACAATAATACCAAAAATATTACCCTATCATATCTATCAGATCACACTCTCGTAAGTGACCGTGAAGGGATTGACAACCCCTTATCGCGTTGGTTGCGAGGATTTATTTGTTTTGTGTAGGTGCGAGGGACTCGCGCGTAGCCTCCTACTGGATTAATACCTTGGTTCTCAAAAACTGAGGGAAATACTTACGCTACTTTGCTGCATCACCCTTTCCTCTTCATGG
The DNA here is from genome assembly GCA_021605145.1 of Aegilops bicornis. NCBI lineage: Eukaryota > Viridiplantae > Streptophyta > Magnoliopsida > Poales > Poaceae > Aegilops > Aegilops bicornis. The sequence continues at coordinate 333,127,482 of CM038675.1, forward strand.
GAAAACCAACGCAGTGCTCAAGAGGTAGCAAGAAGGATTTCTGGCGCCGTTGCCGGGGAGGTCTACGCAAAAGTCAACATACCAAGTACCCATCACAAACCCTTATCTCCCGCATTACATTATTTGCCATTTGCCTCTCGTTTTCCTCTCCCCCACTTCACCCTTGCCGTTTTATTCGCCTTCTCTTTTTTGTTCGCCTCTTTTTCGCTTGCTTTTTGTTTGCTCGTGTGTTGGATTGCTTGTTTGTCACGATGGCTCTACCTAGATTTGGTGATCTTCACCTTAAAAGATTAGAAGAGATCGAAAGCAACGTCAGGAGTTTTATGGTTTTGCAATTTGAGCATAATAATGTTTTTTAGAAACGAGCTTAAGGAACAAAAAAGCTTTATGAGTTATATGAATAAAGAGCTCGACGGTATGTCTAAAGAATTAGATGGTTTGAGATCCCAAATTGCTCGTCTTGAGAAGTTGATAGCTGAAATATCGGATAAGCAGGCTACCTTAGTTAATAAGATGGCCGCTAAACCGGATTTCTATGAAAATAAAGATGAAGATCTAAAAGTTATTGATGTGTCCCCTATTAAATCTTTGTTTTGCAATATGAATCTTGATAATGATGGGACTGAATATGATCCACCTTTACATAGAAGGCGTTCCAAAAATTCGGAGTTTTTAGATCTTGATGCTAAAATTGAAAAAAGTGGGATTGAAGAAATCAAAACCCTAGATGCTAATAAACCCACTAATTTGGATTTCAAGGAATTTCATTATGAAAATTGCTCTTTGATTGATTGTATTTCCTTGTTGCAATCCATGCTAAATTCTCCTCATGCTTATAGTCAAAATAAAGCGTTTACTAAACATATCGTTGATGCCTTGATGCAATCTTATGAAGAAAAGCTTGAGTTGGAAGTATGATGAGTGGTAACCTACTATTAAAATTTAGATTAAGGATCAAGAGTTCTATGCTTTATGTGATTTGGGTGCTAGTGTTTCCACTATTCCCAAAACTTTGTGTGATTTGCTAGATTTCCGTGATTTTGATGATTGCTATCTAAACTTGCACCTTGCGGATTCCACTATTAAGAAACCTATGGGAATAATTAATGATGTTCTTATTGTTGCAAATAGGAATTATGTGCCCGTAGATTTTATCGTTCTTGACATAGATTGCAATCCTTCATGTCCTATTATTCTTGGTAGACCTTTCCTTAGAATGATTGGTGCTATTATTGATATGAAGGAAGGAAATATTAGATTCAATTTCCATTAAAAAAGGCATGGAACACTTTCCTAGGAAGAAAATAAAATTGCCATATGAATCTATCATGAGAGCCACTTATGGATTGCCTACCAAAGATGGCAATACCTAGATCTATCCTTGTTTTTATGCCTAGCTAGGGGCGTTAAACGATAGCGCTTGTTGGGAGGCAACCCAATTTTATTTTTAGTTTTTTGCTTTTTACTTATGTTTAGGAATAAATCTTTGATCTAGCCTTTGGTTAGATGTGTTTTTATGTTTTAATTAGTGTTTGTGCCAAGTTAAACCTATAGGATCTTCTTGGATGATAGTTATTTGATCTTGCTGTAATTTCCAGAAAGTTCTGTTCACGAAACAAATTCTTAAAAATCACCAGAACGTTATAAAATAGTGATTTCAATTGCTGCTGATCAATAAACCAATTTCCTAGGTCGTCCTATTTTGGCTGATTTTTTGGACTTCCATAAGTTTGCGTTAGTTATGGATTACTACAGACTGTTCTGTTTTTGACAGATTCTGTTTTTCGTGTGTTGTTTGCTTATTTTGATGAATCTATGGCTTGTAAAATAGTTTATAAACCATAGAGAAGTTGGAATACAGTAGGTTTAACACCAATATAAATAAAGAATGAGTTCATTACAGTACCTTGAAGTGGTCTTTTGTTTTCTTTCGCTGACGGAGCTCACGAGATTTCTGTTGAGATTTGTGTTGTGAAGTTTTCAAGTTTTGGGTGAAAGATTTTGATGGATTATGGAACAAGGAGTGGCAAGAGCCTCAGCTTGGGGATGCCCATGGAACCCCAAGATAATCTAAGGACACCAAAAAGCCAAAGCTTGGGGATGCCGGAAGGCATCCCCTCTTTAAATCTACTTCCATCGGTAACTTTACTTGGAGCTATATTTTTATTCACCACATGATATGTGTTTTGCTTGGAGCGTCTTGTATGATTTGAGTCTTTTCTTTTAAGTTTACCACAATCATCCTTGCTGTACACACCTTTTGAGAGAGCCATACATGATTTGAAAATTATTAGATTACTCTATGTGCTTCACTTATATCTTTTGAGTTATATAGTTTTGCTCTAGTGCTTCACTTATATCTTTTAGAGCACGGTGATGGATTTGTTTTATAGAAACTATTGATCTCTCATGCTTCACTTAGATTATTTTGAGAGTCTTAAATAGCATGGTAATTTTCTTAAATAACCCTAATGTGCTAGGTATTCAAGATTAGTATAAACTTTCTTATGAGTGTGTTAAATACTAAGAGAAGTTTGTTGCTTGATGATTGTTTTGACATATGGAGGTAATAATATCAAAGTCGTGCTAGTTGAGTAATTGTGAATTTGAGAAATGCTTGTCTTGAAGTTTGCAAGTCCCATAGCATGCACATATGGTAAACGTTATGTAACAAATTTGAAATATGAGGTGTTTTTTGATTGTCCTCCTTATGAGTGGCGGTCGGGGACGAGCGATGGTCTTTTCCTACCAATCTATCCTCCTAGGAGCATGCGCATAATGCTTGGTTTTTGATGACTTGTAGATTTTTGCAATAAGTATGTGAGTTCTTTATGACTAATGTTGAGTCCATGGATTATACGCAACCTTTCCACCATTGCTAGCCTCTTCGGTATCGTGCATTGCCCTTTCTCACATTGAGAGTTGGTGCAAACTTCGCTGGTGCATCCAAACCCCGTGATATGATACACTCTTTCACACATAAACCTCTTTATATCTTCCTCAAAACAGCCACCATACCTACCTATTATGGCATTTCCATAGCCATTCCGCTATATATTGCCATGCAACTTTCCACCATTCCGTTTATCATGACACATTCATCATTGTCATATTGCTTAGCATGATCATGTAGTTGACATAGTATTTATGGCAAAGCCACCGTTCATAATTCTTTAATACATGTCACTCTTGATTCATTGCATATCCCAGTACACTGCCAGAGGCATTCATATAGAGTCATACTTTGTTCTAGTATCGAGTTGTAATCATTGAGTTGTGAATAAATAGAAGTGTGATGATCATCATTTTCTAGAGCATTGTCCCAAGTGAGGAATAAATAAAGAGAAAGAAAGGCCATAAAAAAGAGAAGGCCCAAAAAAATGAGACAAAAAGAGAGAAGGGACAATGTTACTATCCTTTGCCACACTTGTGCTTCAACGTAGCACCATAATCTTCATTATAGAAAGTCTCTTGTTTTATCACTTTCATATACTAGTGGGAATTTTTCATTATAGACTTGGCTTGTATATTCCAACAATGGGCCTCCTCAAGTGCCCTAGGTCTTCATGAGAAAGCAAGTTGGATGCACACCCACTTAGTTTCTTTTGTTGAGCTTTCATACATTTATAGCTCTAGTGCATCCGTTGCATGGCAATCCCTACTCCTTGCATTTACATCAATCGATGGGCATCTCCATAGCTCATTGATTAGCCTCGTTGATGTGAGACTTTCTCCTTTTTGGCTTCTCCACATAACCCCCATCATCATATTCTATTCCACCCATAGTGCTATGTCCATGGCTCGCGGTCATATATTGCGTTAAAGTTTATAGGTTTGAGATTACTAAAGTATGAAACAATTGCTTGGCTTGTCATTGGGGTTGTGCATGATGACGACATTCTTGTGTGACGAAAATGGAGCATGACTAAACTATATGATTTTGTAGGGATGAACTTTCTTTGGCCATGTTATTTTGAGAGGACATAATTGCTTAGTTAGTATGCTTGAAGTATTATTATTTTTATGTCAATATGAACTTTTATCTTGAATCTTTCGGATCTGAATATTCATATCACAATTAAGAAGAATTACATTGAAATTATGCCAAGTAGAACTCCGCATCAAAAATTATGTTTTAATCATTTACCTACTCGAGGACGACCAGGAATTAAGCTTGGGGATGCTTGATACGTCTCCAACGTATCTATAATTTTTTATTGCTCCATGCTATATTATCTACTGTTTTTTGACAATATTGGGCTTTATTATCCAATTTTATATTATTTTTGGGACTAACCTATTAACCGGAGGCCCAGCCCAGAATTGTTGTTTTTTGCCTATTTCAGAGTTTCGCAGAAAAGGAATATCAAACGGAGTCCAAACGGAATGAAACCTTCGGGAGCGTGATTTTTGGAACGAACATGATCCAGGAGACTTGGACCCTACGTAAGAGAAGCTTCCAGGAGGCCATGAGGTAGGGGACGCGCCCACCCCCCAAGGCGCGCCCTAAACCCTCGTGGGCCCCCACTTGCTCCACCGACGTACTTCTTCCTCCTATATATACCTACGTACCCCCAAACGATCAGATACGGAGCCGAAAGCCTAATTCCACCGCCGCATCCTTCTTACCCATCCCATCTTGGGGCCTGTTTCGGAGCTCCGCCGGAGGGGGCATCCATCACGGAGGGCTTCTACATCAACACCATAGCCTCTCCGATGAAGTGTGAGTAGTTTAACTCAGACCTTCAGGTCCATAGTTAGTAGCTAGATGGCTTCGTCTCTCTTTTTGGATCTCAATACAATGTTCTCCCCCTCTCTCGTGGAGATCTATTCGATGTAATCTTCTTTTGCAGTGTGTTTCTTGAGACCGATGAATTGTGGGTTTATGATCAAGTTTTTTTCTATGAAAAATATTTGAATCTTCTCTGAATTCTTTTATGTATGATTGGTTATCTTTGCAAGTATCTTCGAATTATCAGTTTGGTTTGGCCTACTAGATTGATCTTTCTTGCAATGGGAGAAGTGCTTAGCTTTGGGTTCAATCTTGCGGTGTCCTTTCCCGATGTGATGAGGCAGCAAGGCACGTATTGTATTGTTGCCATCGAGGATAACAAGATGGGGTTTTTATCATATTGCATGAATTTATCCCTCTACATCATGTCATCTTGCTTAAGGCGTTACTCTGTTTTCATGAACTTAATACTCTAGATGCATGCTTGATAGTGGTCAATCAGTGGAGTAATAGTAGTAGATGCAGGCAGGAGTCGGTCTACTTGTCTCGGACGTGATGCCTATATACATGATCATACCTAGATATTCTCATAACTATGCTCAATTATGTCAATTGCTCAACAGTAATTCGTTCACCCACCGTAAAATACTTATGCTCTTGAGAAAAGCCACTAGTGAAACCTATGGCCCCCGAGTCTATCTTCATCATATTAATCTTCCAACACTTTGTTATTGCCTTTGCTTTTTTACTTTGCTTTTATTTTACTTTGCATCTTTATCACAAAAATACCAAAAATATTATACTATCATATCTATCAGATCTCACTCTCGTAAGTGACCGTGAAGGGATTGACAACCCATTATCACGTTGGTTGCGAGGATTTATTTGTTTTGTGTAGGTGCGAGGGACTCGCACGTAGCCTCCTACTGGATTGGTATCTTGGTTCTAAAAAACATAGGGAAATACTCACGCTACTTTGCTGCATCACCCTTTCCTCTTCAAGGGAAACCAACGCAGTGCTCAAGAGGTAGCAAGAAGGATTTCTGGCACCGTTGCTGGGGAGGTCTACGCAAAAGTCAACATACCAAGTACCCATCACAAACCCTTATCTCCCGCATTACGTTATTTGCCATTTGCCTCTCGTTTCCCTCTCCCCCACTTCATCCTTGCTGTTTTATTCGCCTTCTCTTTTTCGTTCGCCTCTTTTTCGCTTGTTTTTTGTTTGCTTGTGTGTTGGATTGTTTGTTTGTCACGATGGCTCTACCTAGATTTTGTGGTCTTCACCTTAAAAGATTAGAAGAGATCGAAAGCAACGTCAGGAGTTTTATGGTTTTGCAATTTGAGCATTATAATTTTTTCAGAAACAAGCGTAAGGAACAAAAAATCTTTATGAGTTATATGAATAATGTCGCGACCAGACCCGAATGGATCTAGCGCTCTGTGCTCAGTGCCATCCCTGGATCAGTAATGCTGACACAACACAGTACTTCGAAGGATTTATAGCAGAGTAGCAATCACACACTTATTACATCGTTGTCCACAAGGGAACTTAATACAATAATATGGCTTAAGGCCATCTAATAATAACAATGAAGGCTTGGAAAACGAGTGAGTCCATCAACTCCAACGGCATCACCGAGTATAGAACCACAACCTAACATCTTACTCGTAAATGCGAAAAGTCTCGCAACATGAAAAGTTGCAGCCCAAAACGGGTCAAGACATGGAATATCTTTGGCAATGTAACACATAGAGAACAATGAAGCAATAAGCCTACACTACATGCATATTTGGCTGGTGGTAAGGCTCTCACGGTTACATTTTTTTGAAAAGCCAATTTTTCCCTACATCAAAGGAATAATTTTATTTAACTATCATGGTGGTTGTTAAACATTGAGAATGGTTGACAGATCCTCAATCCCAATTAAAAGTACTCATTAAAAACCCAATAACTTTATTATTAGAAGTAACATGTTGAGATTCACATGATATTCAAGTACTAGATACTCAAAACGTCCATAACCGGGGACACGGCTAATCATGATTAGTTTTTACACTCTGCAGAGGTTTGCACTTTTCCCCACAAGACTCGATCGCCTCCGCTTGGTTCTCGTGACTACATGGTGTTTGAGAAGCGGATGACCGAGACATAGTCTTCGAAGTGCTAGCACCTTACATGTGGGTAGACCGTACCAACCTACATCCCCTACATCAGCTAGCCTACCCGTAAGAGTTCGCACAACTTAGTCAACTACGCCAGAGCCCATAATTGGCTTGTGGCTGCACACGGAAGTTTCTAGTTTGAATAATCTTATGATCCCTTAGAGCCTGGGTGGCGGTCCGCAGAAATACAGGCAAATCCTGATAGAAACCAGGTGCCTCAATCCACCCAGATGTGTGTTCAAGTTGCCACCTTAGATAAACCATTAATTATCAATCTCACATCTGTCATGGATATTCACTCACCCAATCCACGTCTACTAGCATAGCATGGCATAATCAAGCAAACGTAGAAGTAACTCCCAAGGTTTCATAAGTAAGCAGTGTAATAGGTACTACCTCAATCTACTTCCCATCCCACAATTTAATTAGATCCTAGACATGCAAGTGTTTGAGGGTTTGATCTAATGCAATAAAACTGGGTAGTAGAAAAAGTATGATCAAAGTGTTACTTGCCTTCTTGATGATCCATGAGTCCTAGAGATTCGAAATAACAAGCGGCACTCCGGGTGATCTAACGCAGACAAACAACAAGCATACAATAAGTACTCATCTAATGCACAGGAAATCTCGAATAAAAGATCTAACCAGATAGTTCAACTTAAGAACCACGGTGGCAAAAAATCGAATCAAATAAAGTATCGAAAGTCGGAACTCGAGAGAGAACGACTCGGTTTAGCAATCTGAAATTAGGTCAAAATCTCACAGTAGCAAAACTCTGTGAAAATAGGTTAGTCGGAACGGCGGTTTCGTTCTGAAACTCCAGCGCTTGAATCACCCGATTCGATAAACGAGCAAGAAATAAAACAGTTTTGAAAATCGGATCGTAAATCGAATCTGAAAAATAACGGATTAAATCGGATTTAATAGAAAACGATTTAACGAACTAAATAACGGACGTTCGTTAACAGAACGAATCCAACGAACACGTTCATTGAAACGAACGGGTCGGTGAACGTTCGTTAATTAAGAAAACCGAAAAAAATAAAACCAATCTAGGTTTTTTTTAAAAAAAACCGAACTTTGCAAAAAAAACCGGATCGGGTCTTTTTGAGAAAACCGGATCGGATCGGGCGCGGGCGGTGGCTACCTCCGGCGGTCACCGGCGGGGTCTCCGGCGGGTCGGTGGTTGGCGGCGGGTCGGCGAGGGCTCCGGGCGACGGCGGCGTGCTCGGCGACGAGGGCGACGGCGGCGACGTCGGGCGACGCAAGCGGCGGCTCCGGTCGGGCTCGGGTGAGGGCGGCGGCGGCGGGCGATGTGAGAGAGAGAGAGGCGTCGGGTTATAAAGGGGGCTCGGTTGCGTGGGGAGGGCACGGCGGGCTCCGGCGTGATGTCCGAGCCGGAGTCAAGGCGGCGGGCGGCGGGACTCCTCCAGCAAGGCGTCTTGTGAGGAAGGGAGGTGGGCTGGGCGCTGGGCCTGGGGCCTGGCTGGCTGGGCCGGCTGGGCCTCGGTCCAGGGGGGGGGGGGCGGCGCGTTTAATTTTTTTTAAAAAAAAATTAAAACTAAACGAATAAAAAAAATACCAAATGAATTCCAAATTAAATAAAACAAATTTTCTCCGACTCCTAAAAATGAATCGAACAAAATGAACTTTTAAAAACTGCAACATGCAAATAAATTTTAAAATGCTCATTTTTGCCTAAGCAAAATAAATCTTCAAAACCCAAATTTGATTTATTTAAAATATCTTCGTTTTCCTAAATATTGGGAAAGTCATATTATTCCCTCTCTTGAGATTTTATAGGAAAAACCTTATGAAGATAATTAAATAAATCCAATGATCCTATTTCCAAAATTTGAGAAATCCCAAATATGAAAATAATGAAACTTCCAACTCTCTCCGAGGGTCCTTGAGTTGCGTGAAATTTTCTATGATCGGAAAATGCGAGAAAATATGATATGCATGATGATCTAATGTATAACATTCCAAATTGAAAATTTGGGATGTTACAAACCTACCCCCTTAAGATGAATCTCGCCCTCGAGATTCGGGTTGGCTAGAAAATAGGTGAGGATGGTCCTTGAGCAAAACTTCCTCTCTTTCCCAGGTGGCTTCATCCTCAGTGTGGTGGCTCCTTGAACTTTGCAAAACTTGATAACCTTCTTTGCGGGTAACTCTGCGGCATAATCGAGAATCTTAATCGGTCTTTCCTCATATGTCAAATCATCCTTCAACTGAATTGCTTCCAATGGTACTGTGTCTCTTAACGGTACCTCTGCTATCTCGGGTGACATTTCTTCAATCGAGAAACATGGAATACATCATGAACTCCGACAGTCCTTCCGCAATTCCAACTTATAAGCAACTTCTCCCATGCGTTGCAAAATCTTATACGGTCCAACGAAACGGGTGCTAACTTTCCTTTAACTCCAAAACGCTTAACTCCTCGAAGCGGGGATACCGAGATATACTCTGTCTCCAACTTCATACTCAATCGCTGGCGCTTTGAATCGGCATAGCTCTTTTGTCCGGACTGGGCTACCTTGAGCACATCTCGAATCAACTTAACTTTACATTGAGACTCCTTAATCAAATCTGGTCCAAACAATCGGCGATCTCCAGTTTAGTCCCATAACAATGGTGTCCTGCACCTTCTTCCATACAAAGCCTCGAAGGTGCCATCTTCAAGCTGGTTTGGTAACTGTTGTTGTAGGAAAATTCTGCATACGGCAAATTGTCATCCCAGCTAGATCCATAATCTAGGGCACAAGCTCTCAGCATGTCTTCCAAAATCTGATTGACTCTCTCGATGCATCCATCGATTACGTGGGTGGAAAGCTGTCTTTGAATTCAATCGGGTTCCCAATGTTTCGTGCAACGGTTCCAAAATTTCGAGGTAAACCGGGTTCCTCTATCGATACGATGCTCCTCGGAACTCCGTGTAAGCACACAATTCTGGTCATGTATATCTTTGCCAACTTAGCAATCGCTATAGGTAGTCTTGATTGGAATAAAATGAGCTACCTTGGTCAAACGATTGACTATAACCCAAATCGAGTCATATCCTCGAACGAGTCTTTGGCAATCCTGATAAAATCCATGCCTAGTTTATCCCACTTCCATTCGGGTATCGGCAATGGTTGTAACAATCCTCGCCGGCTTCGATGTTACGCCTTTACTTTCTCGACAAACGCCGCAAACTGCTACATACTCCGCAATATCCTTCTTCATTCCGGTCCACCAGAAACTATTCTTCAAATCCAAATACATCTTGGTGTTTCCTGGGTGAATCGAATAGGGTGAATCATGGGCTTCTTGTAAAATCAACTTCCTGATCTCTGGGTCATTGGGCACATAAACACGGTCTTCGAACCATAGGGTGTCGTGCTCGTCCTCACGAAATCCTTTAGCTTTTCCTTTGCTCATTTTCTCCTTTATAGAGTCAACTTCCTTATCTGCCTTTTGGGCTTCTCTGATTTTTGTCCATCAGCGTTGACTGAATCTCCAATGCTGCTACATAGCCTCTCGGTACTATTTCCAAACATAGCTCTCGAAGGTCCTCGGCTAACTCATTGGGTATTCCTCCCATCATTAGAGTATTGACGTGGCTCTTACGGCTCAATGCGTCTGCTACGACATTAGCCTTCCGGGGTGATAATGCAATCTCATGTCATAATCCTTGATAAGCTCTAACCATCTCCTTTGTCTGAGATTCAATTCCTTCTGTGTGAAGATGTACTTCAAACTCTTGTGATCCGTATATACTTCACAATGATTTCCAATGAGAAAATGTCTCCACGTCTTGTGGCATGCACTACGGCTGCTAACTCCAAATCGTGAGTGGCATAATTCAACTCATGGGGCTTAAGTTGTCGTGAAGCATACTGAAACAACTCTTCCTTCCTGCATAAGCACTGCTCCAAGTCCTCGGCGTGAAGCGCCGCAATATACCTCATAATCCTTAGTCCGATCCGGCAATATCAAAACTGGTGAGGTAACCAATCTTTTCTTCAACTCACGAAAACTTGCCTCACAGTCCTCAGTCCATATGAATTTGTTTTCCTTCTTCAACAATTCTGTCATAGGCTTAGCAATCCTTGAGAAATTCTCAATGAACCTTCGGTAGTATCCCGCGAGTCCAAGGAAACTCCGAATCTCTCCAACTGTCGTTGGTGCTTCCCATTTGGTTACGGTCTCAACTTTTGTGGGGTCAACTGCTATCCCTTCTCCGGATATAACATGTCCGAGAAATCCAACTTCCTTTAACCAAAACTCACATTTGCTGAACTTGGCATACAACTGGTGTTCCCTCAGTTTCTCCAAAACCAATCGCAAATGTTCCTTGTGTTCCTCTTCATTCTTCGAGAAAATCAAAATGTCATCAATGAACACCACGATTTAACTTATCCAAAAACTCCATAAACACTTTGTTCATCAGGTTCATGAAATAGGCTGGTGCATTAATCAGTCCAAATGACATAACGGTATACTCGTATAGTCCATATCTCGTGGTAAATGTTGTCTTGGGTATGTCCTGCTCCCGAATCTTCAACTGATGGTACCCTGATCGCAAGTCGATCTTGGAAAACACCTTGGCTCCTTGCAAGGGATCAAACAGGTCATTTATCATAGGTAGTGGGTACTTGTTCTTGATTGTTACTTCATTCAATCTGCGATAATCAACAACCATTCTTAACGATCCATCCTTCTTCTCCACTAGCAAAACGGGTGATCCCCAAGGTGAAGAGCTTGGGCGAATAAAACCTTTATCCAAAAGTTCCTTAATCTGCTTCTTGATTTCCGCCAAATCCTGTCTTTGGCATCCTATACGGTCGCTTCGATATCGGGCCTGTTCACGGCAACAGCTCGATCAAAAACTCAATGTCTCTATCCGGTGGCATTCACGGCAATTCTTAGGAAATACATCAGAAAATCCTTCACCATCGGTACTTCTTCCTGTACCACTCACGATAAGCAATTAACTTGTGCTCTCCTCGGCTCGTGCCGTGATACATACTTAATCCTTCTTCCTTACGGTGTGGTGAGCAAAATTGATCTAGTGGAGCAATCAATGTTTCCTCCATACTTTGATAACCAATCCATACCTAATATCACATCCAATCCTTGGGATTCCGTAACTATTAGGTCCGAGGGAAAACATAGTGTCCAATCCTTAATGGCGGTCGATCACACCATTTACTAGCCATGTACTCTGCTCGGGTGAGGTTACTAGCATGGGTGACCTAAGGGCTTGGGTTGGTAACTTGTACTTATCCACAAATCCCCTTGATATGTATGAATGCGATGCACCAAGATCGAAAAGAACAAGCTGCGATAAATGACTTAACCAAAAACTTACCGATTCTTTGCATCGGCTGATCTTCAACCTCCTCCACTTCAAGGTGGTTCACATGTCCTCTATTGAAAGGGTTGGGCTTCTTTCAGAGCTTCCATTGCCATTTCCATTACGGCCTTACGGCGGTCATTGGCATAATGCCCGATCTTGCGGCACTTAAAGCAAGTAACATGACTCAGTCTACTTTGGATGGTGTTGACGGGTTGGTGCGATTCGTCCGTTGCTTCCTCCATTCCCGTTCCCATTCTTGGTGCTGTTATGGTTATGCGAATTTCCTCCTCCATGGGTATGTCAAACTGAATTCCTGGTTTAGGGGTATAACGAGGTTTCTGCTGAGCTCGAGTTATACTTCCCTTGTCCATACTTCCGCTATGCAGTTCTCAATTCTTCTTGCTTTCCTTCAATCATGAGGGCTCGGTCTACTAACTCCTGGTAGTTATTGAAACTGGCTACCATCAACGGCATCTTGAACTCATCATTCAGTCCTTCTAGAAACTTCTCCTGCTTAGCTGTATCCGTAGTAACGCGTCATCCGGGGCATAACGGGCTAGTTTACTAAAGTCATCCACGTCTTGTATGATCCTTCCTCCTTGGCGTAAGTTGCGAAACTCACGCTTCTTCATGGCCATAGCTCCTGCTGAAACATGGGCGGCGAAAAGCTTGCTGAAATTGATCCCATGTGGCAGGTGTCTTGTGGTAAGTGGCTGTGAAATTCTCCCACCATCTTCTGCTGCGGGTCCTTCAAGTTGATGTGCTGCAAACTTCACTCTTTCACCATCCGTGCATCCTGCAGTGGTCAGCTCCTTCCTATCTTGCGGAGCCGGTCATCTGCTACAATTGGCTCGGTGCTACGGAATACACCGTGGATTTAGTCTAAGGAAACGAGTCGAGATGATCCGCAGTGGTGGTGGCGGTGGGTTGTTGTTGTTGTTGTTGCCACAGTTACGCACCGGTGTTTGAATCGAGGTATTCTGCTGCTTTGGATCAGTTGGGTGATCTCTGGCGGGAAAAGCGAATCCGGGTCGTGTCTCGGAGGCATCGATGGGTTTAGAAAAGATGAGAATTTAGAATAGAATGAGGTCTAAGGGGAATCACTACCCAAATGCACATGAGCAAATACACACAAAATCACTTCATTCAATCAAACAAGGCTTACAACGATCTAACTATCGCCAAAGGTGCGTGTACTATAATGTTTACATGGAGGGAATACTACTAATATGTGGGGACTTCTACTAATTTGAACCGGTGGAAGACTCCATAATGTCTCGCTCGGCTTCGTCTTCAAAGTCGGGTTCACTTGGATCCGAATCGGTGTCGTCGATGTTGATGTAGTCGCTTGGGCAACCGACATACTTGGTCTTCATTCCCGAGCGCCAACTTCTTCTTGAGTTCTTCAATCTCGTACTTAAGATCGTTATTGTGTCTTGCTAGAGCTACGATCTCGTCCATATAGTCCTTGCGAGTTGTCTTTAGTTCTTCTTCAAGCTCGATGATCCTTCCCTTTGCATTACGCAACTCCAACATATCATTGCACATCTGGTTCTCCTGGCGCCGAATGTGCTGGTTTAACTCTGGATAAATGCTGCAATGGATCTATCCTTCTTAGTGTTGACGACTTCCCATTTGTCGTCTCGGCGTCCGCAAATCGGGTAGATTGTGTCCTTGAGGTCTTCTTGATAAACTTCTCCAATGCGTCCCATGGTGATGTGAGCTGCCATGCTCTTTCCCAGACTCCAAGTTGGTGCCTTTGAAAACACTATCTATTGGCTTGGTGATTGGGGCGAATGTCCTTCTGGAACGTGAGCGTGAATCTTCCAGCGCTCCTCTTGAGCAGAGTGGCGTTGAAAGTTCCGGTGAAACTTGGTAATCCAATGTTCGTGCTTGGTAACTTCCTTCAAGTGAAATCCAAATGGTGTGCCTTCATCCGGTTGGGTGTACTTGATCTTTGCGTCCTTCATCCTAAAGAGAGTAGAAAAGATGAGGAGTTAGAAAATGGGAAGAGAATAGTGATCTATGGCTTTATCTTAGTGGTCGTGTCCTATAGTCAGCGTGTGCTCTGATACCATTCTTCATGACGGACCGAATGGATCTAGCGCTCGTGCTCGATGCCATCCCCGGATCAAGAATGTCTTGACACAACACAGTGCTTGAAGGATTTATAGCAGAGTAGCAATCACACACTTATTACATCGTTGTCCACAAGGGAACTTAATACAATAATATGGCTTAAGGCCATCTAATAATAACAGCGGAAGGCTTGGAAAACGCAGTGAGTCCATCAACTCCAACGGCATCACCGAGTATAGAACCACAACCTAACATCTTACTAAATGCGTTCAAAAAGTCCGCAACATGAAAAGTTGCAGCCCAAAACGGGTCAAGACATGGAATATCCGGCAATGTAACACATAGAGAACAATGAAGCAATAAGCCTACACTACATGCATATTTGGCTGGTGGTAAGGCTCTACGGTTGCGAAAAGCCAATTTTTCCCTACATCAAAGGAATAATTTTATTTAACTATCATGGTGGTTGTTAAACATTGAGAATGGTTGACAGCATCCTCAATCCCAATTAAAAGTACTCATTAAAAACCCAATAACTTTGTTATTAGAAGTAACATGTTGAGATTCACATGATATTCAAGTACTAGATACTCAAAACGTCCATAACCGGGGACACGGCTAATCATGATTAGTTTTTACACTCTGCAGAGGTTTATGACTTTTCCCCACAAGACTCGATCGCCTCCGCTTGGTTCTCGCACTACATGGTGTTTGAGAAAGCGGATGACCGAGACATAGTCTTTCGGAAGTGCTAGCACCTTACATGTGGGTAGACCGTACCAACCTACATCCCCTACATCAGCTAGCCTACCCGTAAGAGTTCGCACAACTTAGTCAACTACGCCAGAGCCCATAATTGGCTTGTGGCTGCACACACGGAAGTTTCTAGTTTGAATAATCTTATGATCCCTTAGAGCACAGGTGGCGGTCCGAAGAAATACAGCAAATCGATAGAAACCGGTGCCTCAATCCACCCGGATGTGTGTTCAAGTTGCCACCTTAGATAAACCATTAATTATCAATCTCACATCTGTCATGGATATTCACTCACCCAATCCACGTCTACTAGCATAGCATGGCATAATCAAGCAAACGTAGAAGTAACTCCCAAGGTTTCATAAGTAAGCAGTGTAATAGGTACTACCTCAATCTACTTCCCATCCCACAATTTAATTAGATCCTAGACATGCAAGTGTTTGAGGGTTTGATCTAATGCAATAAAACTGGGTAGTAGAAAAGTATGATCAAAGTGTTACTTGCCTTGCGATGATCCATGAGTCCTAGAGATTGAAATAACAAGCGGCGCACCGGGTGATCTAATGCGAGACAAACAACAAGCATACAATAAGTACTCATCTAATGCACAGGAAATCTCGAATAAAAGATCTAACCAGATAGTTCAACTTAAGAACCACGGTGGCAAAAGAATCGAATCAAATAAAGTATCGAAAGTCGGAACTCGAGAGAACGACTCGGTTTAGCAATCTGAAATTAGGTCAAAATCTCACAGTAGCAAAACTCTGTGAAAATAGGTTAGTCGAACGGCGGTTTAATTCTGAAACTCCAGCGCTTGAATCACCTGATTAGATAAACGAGCAAGAAATAAAACAGTTTTGAAAATCGGATCAGAAATCGAATCTGAAAAATAACGGATAAAATCGGATTTAATAGAAAACGACGAACGAACTAAATAACGGACGTTCGTTAACAGAACGAATCCAACGAACGCGTTCATTGAAACGAACGGGTCGGTGAACGTTCGTTAATTAAGAAAACCGAAAAAAATAAAACCAATCTAGGTTTTTTTTAAAAAAACCGAACTTTGCAAAAAAAACCGGATCGGGTCTTTTTGAGAAAACCGGATCGGAAATCGGGCGCGGGCGGTGGCTACCTCCGGCGGTCACCGGCGGGCTCCGGCGGGGTCTCCGGCGGGTCAAGGGTCGGGTGGCGGCGGGTCGGCGAGGGGCTCGGGCGACGGCGGCGGCGTGCTCGTGACGAGGGCGATGGCGGCGGGCGACGGGCGGCGGCTCGGTCGGGCTCGGGTGAGGGCGGGCGGCAAGTGGGCGATGTGAGAGAGAGGCGTTGGGTTATAAAGGGGAGGGGGCTCCGGTTGCGTGGGGAGGGGCACGTGGCGGGCTCCGGCGTGTCCGAGCCGAGTCGGCGGCGGGCGGCGGGACTCCTCCAGCGGGCGTCTTGCGAGGGGAAGGGAGGTGGGCGGGCGCTGGGCCTGGGGCTGGTCGGCCGGGTGGGCCTCAGTCTGTAAGGCGTTTAATTTTTTTTAAAAAAAAATTAAAACAAAAAGAATAAAAAAAATAACAAATGAATTACAAAGTAAATAAAACAAATTTTCTCCGACTCCTAAAATGAATCGAACAAAATGAACTTTTAAAACTGCAACATGCAAATAAATTTTAAAATGCTCATTTTGCCTAAGCAAAATAAATCTTCAAAACCCAAATTTGATTTATTTAAAATATCTTCGTTTTTCCTAAATATTGGGAAAGTCATATTATTCCCTCTCTTGAGATTTTATAGGAAAAACCTTATGAAGATAATTAAATAAATCCAATGATCCTATTTCCAAAATTTGAGAAATCCCAAATATGAAAATAATGAAACTTCCAACTCTCTCCGAGGGTCCTTGAGTTGCGTGAAATTTTCTAGGATCGGAAAATGCGAGAAAATATGATATGCATGATGATCTAATGTATAACATTCCAAATTGAAAATTTGGGATGTTACAAATAAAGAGCTCGACGATATGTCTAAAGAATTAGATGGTTTGAGATCCCAAATTGCTCGTCTTGAGATATTGATAGCTGAAATATCGGATAAGCAGGCTACCTTAGTTAATAAGATGGCTGCTAAACCGGATTTCTATGAAAATAAAGATGAAGATCTAAAAGTTATTGATGTGTCCCCTATTAAATCTTTGTTTTGCAATATTAATCTTGATAATGATGGGACTGAATATGATCCACCTTTACCTAGAAGGCGTTCCAAAAATTCGGAGTTTTTAGATCATGATGCTAAAATTGACAAAAGTGGGATTAAAGAAATCAAAACCCTAGATGCTAATAAACCCACTATTTTGGATATCAAGGAATTTAATTATGGAAATTGCTCTTTGATTGATTGTATTTCCTTTTTGCAATCCGTGCTAAATTCTCATCATGCTTATAGTCAAAATAAAGCGTTTACTAAACATATCGTTGATGCCTTGATGCAATCTTATGAAGAAAAGCTTGAGTTGGAAGTTTCTATTCCTAGAAAACTTTATGATGAGTGGGAACCTACTATTAAAATTAAGATTAAGGATCATGACTTCTATGCTTTATGTGATTTGGGTGCTAGTGTTTCCACTATTCCCAAAACTCTGTGTGATTTGCTAGATTTCCGTGATTTTGATGATTGCTCTCTAAACTTGCACCTTGCGGATTCCACTATTAAGAAACCTATGGGAAGAATTAATGATGTTATTATTGTTGCAAATAGGAACTATGTGCCCGTAGATTTTATCGTTCTTGATATTAATTGCAATCCTTCATGTCCTATTATTCTTGGTAGACCTTTCCTTAGAACGATTGGTGCAATTATTGATATGAAGGAAGGGAATATTAGACTCCAATTTCCATTAAAGAAAGGTATGGAACACTTCCCTAGGAAGAAAATAAAATTGCCATATGAATCTATCATGAGGTCCACTTATGGATTGCCTACCAAAGATGGCAATACCTAGATCTATCCGTGTTTTTATGCCTAGCTAGGGGCGTTAAACGATAGCGCTTGTTGGGAGGCAACCCAATATTATTTTTAGTTTTTGTTTTTTACTACTGTTTAGGAATAAATCTTTGATATAGCCTCTGGTTAGATGTGTTTTAATGTTTTAATTAGTGTTTGTGCCAAGTTAAACCCATAGGATCTTCTTGGATGATAGTTATTTGATCTTGCTGTAATTTCCAGAAACTTTCTGTTCACGAAAACAATTTTTAAAAATCACCAGAACGTGATAAATTAGTGATTTCAATTTCTTCTAATCAATAAAAAAATTGCCTAGGTCTTCCTATTTTGGCTGATTTTTTGGAGTTCCAGAAGTTTGCGTTAGTTACAAATTACTACAGACTGTTCTGTTTTTGACAGATTCTGTTTTTCGCGTGTTGTTTGCTTACTTTGATTAATCTATGGCTAGTAAAATAGTTTATAAACCATAGATAAGTTGTAATACAGTAGTTTTAACACCAATATAAATAAATAATGAGTTCATTACAGTACCTTGAAGTGGTCTTTTGTTTTCTTTCGCTAACGGAGCTCACGAGATTTCTGTTGAGTTTTGTGTTGTGAAGTTTTCAAGTTTTAGGTGAAAGATTTTGATGGATTATGGAACAAGGAGTGGCAAGAGCCTAAGCTTGGGGATGCCCATGGCACCCCAAGATAATCTAAGGACACCAAAAAGCCAAAGCTTGGGGATGCCGGAAGGCATCCTCTTTAAATCTACTTCCATCGGTAACTTTACTTGGAGCTATATTTTTATTGACCACATGATATGTGTTTTGCTTGGAGCGTCTTGTATGATTTGAGTCTTTGCTTTTTAGTTTACTGATAACCCACAAGCGTAGGGGATCGCAACAGCTTTTCGGGGTAGAGTATTCAACCCAAATTTATTGATTCATCACAAGGGGAGCCAAAGAATATTCTCAAGTATTAACAACTGACTTGTCAATTCAGCCACACCTGGATAACTTAGTATCTGCAGCAAAGTATTTAGTAGCAAAGTAATATGGTAGTGGTGGTAACAGTAACAAAAGAGTAATGAAAGCAAAAGTAATATTTTTGGTGTTTTGTAGTGATTGTAACAGTAGCAACGGGAAAGTAAATAAACGTAAACCAGTATATGGAAAGCTCGTAGGCATTGGATCGGTGATGGATAATTATGCCGGATGCGGTTCATTATGTAACAGTCATAACATAGGGTGACAAAGAAATAGCTCCAATTCATCAATGTAATGTAGGCATGTATTCCGAATATAGTCGTACGCGCTTATGGAAAAAAACTTGCATGACATCTTTTGTCCTACCCTCCCGTGGCACCGGGGTCCTAATGGAAACTAAGGGATATTAAGGCCTCCTTTCAATAGAGTACCGGAACAAAGCATTAGCACATAGTGAATACATGAACTCCTCAAACTATGGTCATCGCCGGGAGTGGTCCCGATTACTGTCACTTCGGGGTTGCCGGATCATAGCACATAGTAGGTGACTATAGACTTGCAAGATAGGGTCAAGAACTCACATATATTCATGAAAACATAATAGGTTCAGATCTGAAATCATGGCACTCGGGCCCTAGTGATAAGCATTAAGCATAGCAAAGTCATAGCAACATCAATCTCAGAACATAGTGGATACTAGGGATGAAACCCTAACAAAACTAACTCGATTACATGAAACATCTCATCCAACCCATCACCGTCCAGCAAGCCTACGATGGAATTACTCACGCACGGCGGTGAACATCATGAAATTGGTGATGGAGGATGGTTGATGATGATGACGGCAACGAATCCCCCTCTCCAGAGCCCCGAACGGGCTCCAGATCAGCCCTCCCGAGAGGTTTTAGGGCTTGGCGGCGGCTTCGTATCGTAAAACGCGATTATTTCTTCTCCTTTATTTGTTTCTCCCCGAAAGCAAATATATAGAGTCGGAGTTGGCGTCGGAGGAGCTTCATCTTTGGCGAGGATTTTTTATTATTTTTAACTAGATGTTCCCTGGAGTTTCAGGTCATTCCGAGAACTTTTGTTTTCTGCACATAAAACAACATCATGGCCATTCTGCTGAAAATAGCGTCAGTCCGGGTTAGTTCCATTCAAATCATGCAAGTTAGAGTCCAAAACAAGGGCAAAAGTGTTCGAAAAAGTAGATACGACGGAGACGTATCATTTACCACAATCATCCTTGCTGTACGCACCTTTTGAGAGAGACATACATGATTTGGAAATTATTAGAATACTCTATGTGCTTCACTTATATCTTTTGATTTATATAGTTTTCCTCTAGTGCTTCACTTATATCTTTTAGAGCACGGTGGTGGATTTGTTTTATAGAAACTATTGATATCTCATGCTTCACTTAGATTATTTTGAGAGTCTTAAATAGCATGGTAATTTGCTTAAATAATCCTAATATGCTAGGTATTCAAGATTAGTATAAACTTTCTTATGAGTGTGTTGAATACTAAGAGAAGTTTGATGCTTGATGATTGTTTTGAGATATGGAGCTAATAATATCAAAGTCGTGCTAGTTGAGTAGTTGTGAATTTGAGAAATGCTTGTGTTGAAGTTTGCAAGTCCCGTGGCATGCACGTATGGTAAACGTTATGTAACAAATTTGAAACATGAGGTGTTTTTTGATTGTCCTCCTT
This sequence comes from Aegilops bicornis, assembly GCA_021605145.1. Classification (NCBI taxonomy): domain Eukaryota; kingdom Viridiplantae; phylum Streptophyta; class Magnoliopsida; order Poales; family Poaceae; genus Aegilops; species Aegilops bicornis. Next base: position 333,148,221 of record CM038675.1, read on the forward strand.
ATGAGTGGCGGTCGGGGACGAGCGATGGTCTTTTCCTACCAATCTATCCCCCTAGGAGCATGCACGTAGTGCTTGGTTTTTGATGACTTGTATATTTTTGCAGTAAGTATGTGAGTTCTTTAGGACTAATGTTGAGTCCATGGATTATACGCACCCTCACCTTTCCACCATTGCTAGCCTCTTCGGTACCGTGCATTGCCCTTTCTCACATTGAGAGTTGGTGCAAACTTCATCGATGCATCCAAACCCCTCGATATGATACGCTCTTTCACACATAAAACTCTTTATATCTTCCTCAAAACAGCTACCATACCTACCTTTTATGGCATTTCCATAGCCATTCTGAGATATATTGCCATGCAACTTTCCACCATTCCGTTTATCATGACACATTCATCATTGTCATATTGCTTAGCATGATCATGTAGTTGACATAGTATTTGTGGCAAAGCCAGCGTTCATAATTCTTTCATACATGTCCATCTTGATTCATTGCATATCCCGGTACACCGCCGGAGGCATTCATATAGAGTCATACTTTGTTCTAGTATCGAGTTGTAATCATTGAGTTGTAAATAAATAGAAGTGTGATGATCATCATTTTGTAGAGCATTGTCCCAAGTGAGGAATAAAAAAAAGAGAGAGAAAGGCAATAAAAAAAGAGAAGGCCCAAAAAAATGAGAGAAAAAGAGAGAAGGGACAATGTTACTATCCTTTGCCACACTTGTGCTTCAAAGTAGCACCATAATCTTCATTATAGAGAGTCTCTTATTTTATCACTTTCATATACTAGTGGGAATTTTTCACTATAGACTTGGCTTGTATATTCCAACAATGGGCCTCCTCAAGTGCCCTAGGTCTTCATGAGCAAGCAAGTTGGATGCACACCCACTTAGTTTCTTTTGTTGAGCTTTCATACATTTATAGCTCTAGTGCATCCGTTGCATGGCAATCCCTACTCCTTGCATTAACATCAATCGATGGGCATCTCCATAGCTCATTGATTAGCCTCGTTGATGTGAGACTTTCTCCTTTTTGGCTTCTCCACATAACCCCCATCATCATATTCTATTCCACCCATAGTGCTATGTCCATGGCTCGCGCTCATATATTGCGTGAAACTTTACAGGTTTGAGATTACTAAATTATGAAACAATTGCTTAGCTTGTCATCGGGGTTGTGCATGATGAGAGCATTCTTGTGTGACGAAAATGGAGCATGACTAAACTATATGATTTTGTAGGGATGAACTTTCTTTGGCCATGTTATTTTGAGAGGACATAATTGCTTAGTTAGTATGCTTGAAGTATTATTATTTTTATGTCAATATGAACTTTTATCTTGAATATTTCGGATCTGAATATTCATACCACAAGTAAGAAGAATTACATTGAAATTATGCCATGTAGCACTCCGCATCAAAAATTCTGTTTTTATCATTTACCTACTCGAGGACGAGCAGGAATTAAGCTTGGGGATGCTTGATACGTCTCCAACGTATCTATAATTTTTGATTGCTCCATGCTATATTATCTACTGTTTTGGACAATATTGGGCTTTATTATCCACTTTTATATTATTTTTGGGAGTAACCTATTAACAGGAGGCCCAGCCAAGAATTGTTGTTTTTTGCCTATTTCAGAGTTCCGCAGAAAAGGAATATCAAACGGAGTCCAAACGGAATGAAACCTTCGGGAGCGTGATTTTTGGAACGAACATGATCCAGGAGACTTGGACCCTACGTAAGAGAAGCTTCCAGGAGGCCACGAGGTAGGGGGGCGCCACCCCTGTGGCGCCCTCCACCCTCGTGGGCCCCTGTTGCTCCACCGACGCATTTCTTCCTCCTATATATACCTACGCACCCCCAAGCGATCGACACGGAGCCAAAAACCTAATTCCACCGCCAAGCAACCTTCTGTACCCACGAGATCCCATCTTGGGGCTTGTTAGGAGCTCACGGAGGGGGGCATCCATCACGGAGGGCTTCTACATCAACACCATAGCCTCTCCGATGAAGTGTGAGTAGTTTACCTCAGACCTTCGGGTCCATAGTTAGTAGCTAGATGGCTTCTTCTCTCTTTTTGGATCTCAATACAATGTTCTCCCCCTCTCTCGTGGAGATCTATTCAATTAATCTTCTTTTTGCGGTGTGTTCGTTGAGACCGATGAATTGTGGGTTTATGATCAAGTTTATCTATGAACAATATTTGAATCTTCTCTGAATTCTTTTATGTATGATTGGTTATCTTTGCAAGTCTCTTCGAATTATCAGTTTGGTTTGGCCTACTAGATTGATCTTTCTTGCAATTGGAGAAGTGCTTAGATTTGGGTTCAATCTTGCGGTGTCCTATCCCAGTGACAGTAGGGGCAGCAAGGCACGTATTGTATTGTTGCCATCGAGGATAACAAGATGGGGTTTTATCATATTGCATGAATTTATCCTCTACATCATGTCATCTTGCTTAAGGCGTTACTCTGTTTTCATGAACTTAATACTCTAGATGCATGCTTTGGATAGCGGTCGATGAGTGGAGTAATAGTAGTAGATGCAGCAGGAGTCGGTCTACTTGTCTCGGACATGATGCCTATTTACATGATCTTTCCTTTTTATTCTCATAACTATGCTCAATTCTGTCAATTGCTCAACAAAGAATTCGTTCACCCACCGTAAAATACTTATGCTCTTGAGAGAAGCCACTAGTGAAACCTATGGCCCCCGGGTCTATCTTCATCATATTAATCTTCCAACACTTTGTTATTGCCTTTGCTTTTTTACTTTGCTTTTATTTTACTTTGCATCTTTATCACAAAAATACCAAAAATATTATCCTATCATATCTATCAGATCTCACTCTTGTAAGTGACCGTGAAGGGATTGACAACCCATTATCGCGTTGGTTGCGAGGATTTATTTGTTTTGTCTAGGTGCGAGGGACTCGCGCGTAGCCTCCTACTGGATTGATGCCTTGGTTCTGAAAAACTAAGGGAAATACTTACGCTACTTTGCTGCATCACCCTTTCCTCTTCAAGGGAAAACCAACGCAGTGCTCAAGAGGTAGCAGCAGGCGAGGACTCTCATAGGCGCGTGCGTGCTATGATCGATGACCTGATGGATCGGATCTCCACCTGGATGAAGCTGCAGGCCGAGATGGATGCCTCGTTTGAAAATGCTACCAACGTCATCCGGGGACTAGGGAGGACAAGGTGAAGCTCTGCACCGAGTGCGACCTGCTGAGGGCGAAGATCGCTGGAAGGACAAAGCAGCACGAGGAGACCACTGCCTTGTTGAAGAGGACGGGCATCATCGTCAAGAAACTTATGGACAAGAATGCCATGCTCCGCATCGAGCGTGAAAGGCTGGTGGAGGAATCTGTGGTTGCTCTCAAGGAGCGCATTGAGGACACGAAATAGTTCAGCGCTGCTCGCCGCGAGACGCATCAAGAAAGTACAGATCATTGTTTGCGTCTTCCATCTTATTTTGTCCTTGTGTATTTCGGGTGTTGCCGGATGTGGCATTTTTCATTATCTTCCTAAATATGTAAGACAATTATTATCCACTCTCATCTTCCTTATATATTCATATTAGTCTTGCTATAAGTTGTAGTGTAGTCGATGCTATATATGTCCATCAGATCTTACATCAATATCCGTGCAAAATTTTCTTTCCAGATTTTCTTTTTTCTTCTTAAATCTCAGTCGATGAGACATAGCCACGCCATAAAACAAGGGCTCTGTTGGGAATCGTTGCATGGAAAATAATTTTTTTCTACGCACACGCAATGATCTATCCATGGAGATGCATAGCAACGAGGGGGAGAGTGTGTCTACGTACCCTCGTAGACCGGAAGCGGAAGCGTTTCACAACGCGGTTGATGTAGTCTAACTTCTTCATGCTTCAACCGATCAAGTACCAAACACACGGCACCTCCGCGTTCTGCACACGTTCAACTCGGTGATGTCCCTCGCCTTCTTGATCCAGCAAGACGTCAAGGAAGTAGATGAGTTCCATCAGCATGACGGCGTGGTGACGGTGATGGTGAAGTGATCTCCACAGGGCTTCGCCTAAGCACTATGAAAATATGACCGGGGGTGTAAACGTTGGAGGGGGGAGCCGCACACGGCTAGGCAATTGTCTGTTGTGTGCTAGGCGCCCCCTCCCACATATATATAGGTGGGAAGGAGGGAGGAGAATCCAAAGGAGGCGCCCAAGTAGGAGGAATCCTACTTGGGGTCCCTCCCAAGCCGCACCCCCCTATCCTTATATGGAGTGCGGGGAAAGGCACGGGTGGGTGGCGCCCCCCTTTCCTTTCTCCCATGAGAGGAAAGGCAGGAGGGGCTAGCCCTCCCCCTTTTCATTCCCTAGGGCTGGCCAAACAAGGGAGCGGGCGCACCAGCCCCCTAGTGGACTGGTCTGTCCCCTCCTTTGGCCCATAAGGCCCATATCTTGCCGGGGGTGCCCGGAACCCCTTCAGGTGACCCGATTCCTTCCCGGTACGTCCCGAAATAGTTCTGGTGTCCAAATACCATCGTCCTATATATCAATCTTTACCTATCGACCATTTCGAGACTCCTCGTCATGTCCGTGATCTCATTCGGGACTCCGAACAACATTCGGTCACCAAATCATATAACTCATATAATACTATATCATCAATGAACGGTAATGTAACATCCCAAATTTCCAATTTGGAATGTTATACATAGGTCATCTATGCATATCATATTTTATTGCATCTTCGATCCGCAATCCTCGAAATCCTAAGCAACTCAAGGACCCTCGGAGAGAGTTGGGGATTTTAGAATTTTCGTATTTGATTTTATCAAATAATGAAAACAAGGATTTTTGATTTTAATTATTTTTCTCTCCGGAAAATATTTTCTTATTAAAATAAATGAGAGGAGATAATATGACTTCTCCAAAACAATTGAAATATTGGTTGAAAATGTTAAAATCATTATTTGGGTTTTATTTGGAATTTTATTTGCCCTAGAAAAATTTGCATGTTTTAAAAATTGCATTTTAGGGGCCAAGAAAATGTTCACCTCGTCCTAAATATTTCATTTAGACGGTGAAAAATTATTTTGGTATTTTTAGATTTTCATTTATTTTTTCTAGGATTTTTCTAAGTTCCGGCGGAATTTATTTATTTTTTTTAAAAAAATTCTCGTCTTGTACTTTTGGCTGGGTCGAGGCCCGGCCAGCCCGCCTCGCCGCCGCCTTCCTGCAAGGCGCCGCCATGCGCCGCCAGGCCTGAGCAGGAGCCCGAGCGGACTCCTCGGGCGCCCCTTCCCAAGCCACCGCCGCCTCCCTCCTTAAATACCCCCAGTCGCCTCTCACGCCACCACCGCCGGGCCAGCCGAGCCGAGCCCGCCGCCACCCGAGCCCGCCGCCGCCCGAGTCGCCGCCGCCGCCTCCGCCGCCACCCCGAGCCGAGCCCGAGCCCCGCTGGAGCCCCGCGAGGTAGCCGCCCCGCCGCCCGGTTTTCCAAAGAAAACCGCTTCGGTTTTTTTTGAAAACCCTATTTTTGTTTTTTATATAAATCGGTTTTTATTCTTCGGTTTATTTATTTAGCGAGCGTTCGTTCGTTTGTTCGTTCTAACGAACGCGTTCTTTGTTTAGTTTCAGTTAACGAACGTTCGCTTTTCTTTTTATCGGTTTTATTCCGCGATTTTTCTGATCGCGATTTCTGATCCGATTTTTGATCTAGTATAACTTTTCGCTCGTTTATCGGAATCAGGCGATTCAAGCGCCTGGAGTTTCATCTCAAAACCCTCTTTCCGAATAACCAACTTAAACCAGCTTTTGTATTTGTAAAATTTGACCCTAGTTCAGATTAGTAAACGGATCTTATTTCTTTCGCCGTTTGAGTTTCGTTGCTCGGTTTGGTTTGATTCTTTTTGCGAACCGGAGTTCTTAAGTTGAGCTCTCCGGTCAACCTCTTTGAGTTGAGTTTTGCTTTTACATCTTTGCTTGTTGCTTATGAATGTTATTGTTTGCTTGCGATAGAATTCCCGGAGTGCGAAGCGTGTTACTACGAGTCTCTAGGATTCGCGGATCGTCAGCAAGGCAAGTAACACTTTGATCATAATCTTTTCATACCTAGTTTTTATGCATTAGTTCCAATCCTCAAACATTGCATGATTAGGATGTCATTAACTTGTGGGTTGGGAAGTAGTAGTTGAGGTAGAACCTATTGCCCTGTTACTATCAAACCCTTGGGAGTTATTTCTACGCTTGCTTATTATTGCTATGCTATGCTCGTAGACGTGGATTGGGTTTGAGTGTATTCCATGACAGATGTGAGATTGTTAATTAATGGTTCAACTTAAGGTGGCAACTTTAATACACATCTGGGTGGATTGAGGCACTGGGGAACCGTGTTGCCTGTATTTTTTGAAATCCCGGGTACCCGCAGGTGATCTTCCTATGGACCGCCACCCAGGCTCAAAGGGAACTGAGATTATTCATGCAAGAAACTTCCGTGTGCAGCCACAAGCTATTATGGGCTCTAGCATAGTTGAGTAAGTTACATGAAGCTCTTGAATAGGTAGATCAGCAGGTAGTGGGTTTTGTAGGTTTGGTATGGTCTACCCGGAGTAGAGAGTTAATGTTTACGAAAGATTGTGTCTCGGTCATCCGTTTCTCAAACACCATGTAGTCACGAGAAATCAGCGGAGGCGATCGAGTCTTCTTGAGGAAAAGTCGCAAACCTCTGCAGAGTGTACAATCTAATCATGGTTAGCCGTGTCCCCGGTTATGGACAATTCTGAGTATCTAGTACCTGAGTATTCACATGTATCTCATCACTCTAAATTAATATTGCTGGGATGTTAACTACTTCAATTTGGGATTGAGTTGGGGTTATACCTTCTCAATGATGGTTCAACCACCATGATAGTTAAACTAAAATCTATCCCTTTGTTGTAGGAAAAAATTGGCTTTTCGCAAAAACTATAACCATAGAGCTTTCCACAAGCCATAAATGCATGTAGTGATAGCATTATTACATTCTGTTATCTTGTGTTATATTGCGGCATATTCCATGTCTTGACCCGTTCTCGGGCTGCAACGTATTATGTTGCAGACTTCTCAGACGAGGAGTAAGGATCGTTAGGTCGTTGCCGTGCAGCTCAGCTATGTCGTTGGAGTTGATGGACTCACTTTATCTTCCAAGCCTTCCGCTGTTATCGCATTAGATGACCTTAAGCCATATTATTGTAATAAGTTCTCTTTTGAGACATTCGATGTAATAAAGTGTGTGGTTGCTACTCTGTTATAAATCCTTCGAGTATTGTGTATGTCAGCATTACTGATCCAGGGATGACACTAAAACACAGAGACTTGACCATCTGAGGTCGGGTCGCTACAGTTAAGCGTGCGGGTCCTACTGGTTCGAGAACTATGTAGACATGACCGAGACACCTCTCCGGTCAATAACCAATAGCGGAACTTGGATGCCCATATTGGCTCCTACATATTCTACGAAGATATTTATCGGTTGAACAGTTATGAGAACATACGTAATTCCCTTTGTCCATCGGTATGTTTCTTGCCCGAGATTCGATTGTCGGTATCTTCATACCTAGTTCAATATCGTTACCGGCAAGTCTTTTTAATCGTTCTGTAATACATCACCTTGTGACTAACTCCTTAGTCATTTTCTTGCAAGCTTATGATGTGTATTACCGAGAGGGCCCAGAGATACCTCTCCGATACTCGGAGTGACAAATCCTAATCTCGATCTATGCCAACTCAACAAACACCTTCGGAGATACCTGTAGAGCATATTTATCATCACCCAGTTATGTTGTGACGTTTGATAGCACACAAGGTATTCCTCCGGTATCGGAGAGTTGCATAATCTCATAGTCGAAGGAATATGTATTTGACATGAAAAAAGCAATAGCAATAAACTAAGCGTTCATCATGCTAAGCTAACAGATGGGTCTTGTCCATCACATCATTCTCCTAATGATGTGATTGTGTTATCAAATGACAACACATGTCTATGGTTGAGAAACCTTAACCATCTTTGATCAATGAGCTAGTCTAGTAGAGGCTTACTAGGGACACGGTATTTGTTTATCTATTCACACATGTATTTAAGTTTCCGATCAATACAATTCTAGCATGAATAATAAACCTTTATCATGAATAAGGAAATATAAAACAACAACTTTATTATTGCCTCTAAGGCATATTTCCTTCAGGCTCGGGCGCCATTAATGGGGATGTTCGGAGAGAGGTGGGCGGCTGATGGAGGTCAAAGGTCTCTCCTCCCGATAAGCACACGCAAGAGTCTCGCACGCCTCCCGTACTCAAATAGCTACCCCGCACGACGCCTCCTAGCCAATAAAGAAAGAGGACGCGTGGCGGCACGTAAATAGTAAGTAGAACGCCCACGGTTTCAATAATACTTGTGTTTCCGATTGTAACATGACAACACTTGTTCCAAAACGGCTTTGTTGGTTGTTAATGTGTGCACCTTCGCAAAACAGGAAAAATAATTAGCACAACATGTTGGTGCCATGTCATGACACCATGCCAAGTTTCATGATTTTCAGGCGAGTTTTGGACTTACAAGAATTTAAAAACCAAGTTTCTCGATGTTTCCGGCTAAGCCACGACGCCCAAATGTTTGAATTCCATTCCCATTTCCTGCATGGGACTTAGAAATTCACCCAAGTGCACATAAATGATTTTTAAACCAACTCTGGCGCACTGGAGCATGTGCTTGTAGTTCAATTTTGAATTATGCTCATTAAATGCCCCAAAACTCAATTAATGTATAAAAAGGCCAAACGAACTCGAAATAATTCCAAAATTTTGCACGAAACTCCTATTGGTCTATGTCGCCTCTGTAAAAAAATCAAGGCGGGAAAAGGCAGCGTATGTCGTTTCGCACACTAAGGTGACACGTTCCCTCTCGGAACCACGAGCCTTCTTGATAAAAGCTCCGGTTTGCAAGAAGCTTATACCAAAGCTTGTCCCAATTCGGCCAAAAAAATTACCACAACATGTTGGGGCCATGTCATGACACCATGGCAAGTTTCATGATTTTCATGTGTGTTTTGGATTTACAAGAATTGAAAAATCAAGTTTCTCAATGTTTCCGACTGAGCCACGACGTCCAGATGTTTGAATTTCATTCTCATTTCTCGCATGGGACCTAGAAGCTCAACCAAGGACACACATGTGATTTTTCAACCAACTTTCGTGCATTGGAGCATATGTTTGTAGTTAAAATTTGAAATATGCACATTAAATGCCCAGAAACTCAAGTAATGTATAAAAAGGCCAAACGAACCCAGAATAATTCCAAATTTGAACACGACACTCATATAGTTCTATAATGACTCTGTTAAAATAATCAAGAGGGGGGCAGCGTATGGCGTTCCGCACACAAAGGTGACACATTCCCTCTCGGAACCACGAGCCTTCTTAAGAGAAGCTCCGGTTTGCAAGAAGCTTATACCAAAACTTGTCCCAATTCAGCGATTTTTTTACCACAACATGTTGGTGCCATGACATGACACCATGCCAAGTTTTATAATTTTCATTCGTGTTTTGGATTTGCAAGTATTTAAAAACCAAGTTTCTCAATGTTTCCGGGCGAGCCACGACGCCCAGATGTTTGAATTTCATTCCCATTTCTTGCATGGGACCTACAAATTCACCTGAGCACACACATGTGATTTTTCAACCAACTTTGGTGCACTGGAGCATGTGCTTGTAGTTCAAATCTAAATTATGCACATGAAATGCCCAGAAAATCAATTAATGTATAAAAAAGGGCAAACGAACCCGATATAATTCCAAATTTTAACATGACACTCATATTGTTCTATGTTGGCTCTGTAAAGAAATCAAGAGAGGGGCAGCGTATGTCGTTTCGCACACAAAGGTGACAGGTTTCCCTCTCGGAACCACGAGCCATCTTGAGAGAAGCTCCGTTTTGCAAGAAGCTTATACCAAAACTTGTCCCAATTCGGCCAAAAAATTTACACCAGCATATTGGTGCCATGACATGACACCATGCCAAGTTTCATGATTTTCAGGCTAGTTTTGGATTTACAGGAATTTAAAAACCAAGTTTCTAAATGTTTCTGGCCGAGCCACGATGCCCAGATGTTTGAATATCATTCCTATTTCTTGCAAGGGACCTATAAATTCACCCAGAGAAACACATGTGATTTTTCAAAAAAAAACTTTGGTGCACTAGAGCATGTGCTCGCTGTTCAAATTTGAATTATGCACATTAAATGGCTAGAAACTCAATTAATGCATAAAAAGGCCAAATGAACCCGGAATAATTCCAAATTTTAACACGACACTCATATAGTTGCATGTTCACTGCAGATAAATGTTCTAGCAATTCAAACACCATCCTTTCCCTCCATAACACCATTTTGTCTTTCAAAACAGAATGAAAAAATCAGGTATACCACACACAGTTTACTAGCAAGAATCGTGTGGGATGCGATATAAAATATCTTGGCCCACCATCTTGTTTGGCTTACGCAGGAAGTTTCGTCGTCTACAGTTCACCGCCCGCGCTTGAACCACACTTGCGCGCTAGTTTCTCGCGGCACCGAGCGAAAGTTTTTATGCCACTGCGGAAATAACTATCTCCCCACCCCCACCAAAAGCCATATTCCACTGTTCCTCCTTGCTTTCCAAGTTCAAACCTTCACTACTGCTTACTGGCAGTGCCGCCTCCTCGCCGGCAACCCTTCTTCTTACGGCATCGCCTCCTCATCGGCGACCCTTCTTCTTGTTGCGCGGCCTCGTCGATATGGTCAGGTAATCCACGCCCCACCCACATCACCCTCCTCCTTCCCCATTCCACATGCCCCGACCGACGGCGCGACACCTTCTACCCAAATCACTACCCCGTCCTCCAATTAAGCGCCACCCACAGCCATTTTGCAAGCAGTATAGCGTGGAGCTCAGTAGCATCTGGCAGCGGAGAAGCAAATCGCGGCTGCACACGTGGATGAGGTAGCGATGGCTACCATGTGTGCCAACCGCCAGATCCTGGAGGAGCACCTCGTCTTCGAGGCCACCGCCGACACCGCCACGCGGTTGTCTACTTTAAAATACAGTTTGTGTTGTTTTCACGAGGCCACCGCTAGTTCCTTCTAGTGATTTGTACTATGTAATGTTAATATGCAATCTGATATTCTAAAATGTAATGTTCAGTTAATAGTTTGGTCCAACAATTGCTATATTTCGTAGTAGTTCTCAAGCATTCTTGGTTTCGTTAACTGTCTTATCTTCCAGTATATGTTCTATTCTGCAATGTCGTGCTTAGTTAACTGTTTTGGTTCATTTATTCTGCTATCTAGTTAACTGTTTGGTTCAATTCTGCAATTTAATTTTCATTTGTTGTGGGTCGATTTTGTATTGTTATGAATGTGAGAAATAAATCGAATTTGAATGTACTCAATACACGAGAAACATATATAATTGCTCTATTTCCAAGTTGTTTAGCATGCTTTGTCAGGTTAACTGGCTTTTCCATGCGTCTCGAGTTAATCTGTTGGATATGCAATTTGTTTATTTTTCATTAATATATTGTATTGATAGTATGGCAACTCTCAGTTTACCTGATCAAGATCTTCCATATATGTGTTGCAGTGAAACAATGGGAGGCACTGCGGTTTACCATCGAGGTTTGCTCATGCATGATCCTTTCGCTAATAGCACATTATTGTGCAGGTGCAGGAATCATTCTAATATTTAGGTTTCTTACAATTTGGTCTTGCACATGTAGGTCTTGCTGTCAGAGGCGTAGACCCACTGTTCGACCCATTTTGCATATGGTGAAATGAGATGTCCATGAATATCAGTCAAGTCAAGAAACTCAGAAAGAATGTTAGGATAAAGAAACTTGCGATGAATAACAACAAGATCTTTGTTTGCACAATAAAGAAGACATTAGTCAACTATAGGATGGTACTAAATCTTTTAACTTATTTTCCCCCTTGTGCCATTTCAAAATTTATAACAGCAATGTATGCATATATTTGTTTTCATTACTTTCCAATGCAGTTCACCGATGATTACCTCTCAAACCACCTGCATGGTCAAGAGGCGAGGAAGGTATTCTTCAACACCCACGGTACAATATTGAAGTCTTCCTCAAGAGGACGAAGGTTGGGCGGGCAATTATCCATAGCCACAGTCCTAAAGTTGCAAGGACATTCAACATCACTAAAGACTCAATATTCGCCTTTCGCTTCTGTGGTTTCCTAGATGAGTCATCTATCTATTTACCGTGTATGATGCTACTTTTCAAAGGTTTTCGATGTTGCATGTGAAACTTGGTGCTGCTGTGTAATGGCGTAGCTAGCTATATCCCTATATGGTGTAACCGAGTGCTGAAGCTATATGATGTAATTCAATTATGAAATCATGGTTGCCATTATACGGATATGAAATATATGGTGTGTTTTATACGAAATGTCAATTTGATTACTACATGGGTTATCAGTAATAGGCCAATTACCGTGCCTATTGGGGTTTTATATTGCAGACGGTTTCTCTGACAACACCGTGGGCGATGAACTCATACAACCCACACGGTTTCTAGAAAGTAGGCGTGTTGGATGAATGAACAATCACACACGGCTTCCGCCAGAGAACTGCTTGCGTTAGGCCACCTTGCACAAACGTTTCCACATAAAAAATTGTGTGTGATATACATACCAACAGAAACATTTTTCTGGGATTCACTGTGTGGGATGTACATACGAACGAAAACGATTGGGCCTGTATAACTGTCTCTGATGCCTCACCTGATCGCACACGAGCTCATTTTGCCCCGCTTGTGCAACCGGAGGGCCTATCCCCGACGGTTTCTGGGTCATGTGGGAAGGACCCCCCTATCGCACATACTCACTAGGTGACGGTTTAAAATTCCGTCGTGGAAAGGGGGTAAATCCGTTTGTATAATACATCTCTGCACTAGTGTAATTCTTTGTGGGATAAGTTCATTTTTATCATCAGGGACAACAATAATACTCCCTTCTTAGGGACACAATGAACATAACTCACCCATCTACTATCGGCTATAGGATAGAATATACCTGCTTCCAGAAGCTTTAAAATTTATTTCTTACCACTTCCTTCATCTTAGAATTTAACCGTCGCTGGTGGTCAACAACTGGCTTAGCATCAGATTCCATATTAATCTTGTGCTGACATAGAGTGGGACTAATGCCCTTAAGATCATCAAGAGTATATCCAATAGCGGAGGTGCTTCCTCAGAGTTTCCAATAATCTCTTTTCTTCATGCTCTGAAAGGTTAGCACTAATAATAACATGATATATTTTCTTTTCATCAAGGTAAGCATATTTAAAGGTATCAGGTGATTGTTTAAGCTCGAACACAGGGTCACTCTTGGGTGGAAGTGGATCTCCAAGAGCATCAACTGGAAAATTGTGTTTCAGAATAGGCATTTGTTTAAAGAATAACTCATCTATTTCGTTTCTTTCATTCATATACATGTCATTTTCGTGGTCTAGCAAATATTGTTCTAACGGATCAGTAGGAGGTGCGACAATAGAAGCAAGACCAATAATTTCATCATTACCAGGTAATTCCTTATCAGGATGTTGTCTACAGAATCTGGAGAGAAATTAAACTCAAGAGACACATCACAAAATCTACCAAATATAATGAGATAAAAATCATCTTGTGGGGAACCAAGAACTAGAAAATCAGTAGGGTATTTTATTTTCCCACACAAGACTTCAACATCTCTAACAATCCCAAGTGGTGTGATAGTATCTCTACTAGCAAGCTTAATAGTAACATCAATATCTTCTATCTAAGTAGGTGCAATATCATTCATAATTTCTTGATATAAAGTAAACAGGATAGCACTCACACTAGCACCCAAATCACATAAGCCATGATAAAAATGATCTCCTATTTTAACAAAGAGAAAAGGCATGCCAACAACAGGTCTATTTTTACCTTTATCGTCTAGTTTAGCAATTCTAGCAGCTTCACCGTAGAAATAAATAACATGTCCATCGATATTATCAACCAAGATATCTTTAACCATAGCAACATTAGGTTCAACTTTAATTTGTTCAGAGGGTGTAGGTGTTCTTATATAACTTTTGCGAACCACAGTTGCTACCTTAGCATGTTCTTTTATCCTTACAGGAAAAGGGGGTTTCACAATATAAGCAGTATGAATAATCGGATTAGCACTATAAGTAATTATTTCCTCTTCAGCTTTAGTAGGTTCCTCTACTTCTACTTCAATAGGTGGATGATATTTAAACCACTTCTCCTGAGGGAGATCAACATGAGTAGAAAATGATTCACAGAAAGAAGCTACTATCTCAGGGTCAAGTCCATACTTAGTGCTAAACTATGAAAAACATCGGTATGCATAGAATTTTTAATTCAATCGAACTCAAGCTTTATATCTTACTCTTTGCCTTCCTCGAGCTCCCAATCTTCAGAGTTGTGTTTAATTCTTTCCAAAAGATCCCATTTGAATTCAATAGTCCTCTTCCTCTGAGCATGGATTGATCATCACGAGAAAGCCGAGCATAAAAATTATGTATATAATTTCTCTTGAGAGCTCATGACTGGGGCATGAATACAACATTGACTTAAGCCTCCCCCAAGCTTGAGCGATACTTTCTCCTTCACGAGGCCAAAAATTATATATATAATTTCAATCATGATGAACCAGATGCATAGGATAAAACTTCTGATGAAATTCCAATTTCAATCGCTTCCAGACCCAAGCTCCAGTATCATCACATAGCCTATACCATGTCAATGTTTTTCCCTTCAAAGATAAAGGGAGAACCTTCTTCTTAACTTCATCTCCGGGTAAACCTACAAGCTAAAATAATCCACAACCTTCATCCACATAGATCAAGTGCATATCAGGATGTAATGTTTCATCTCCTACATAGATTAGCTACTAGTTTCTCTATCATACCCAGAGGAATTTCATAATAAATATTTTCAGTAGGTGCAGTAGGTTGAGGAGAAACTCTTTGTGCTTCTGGTCAAGGTGAAGATACCCCGAACAAACCCCTAAAAGGATGGTTTTCCATAGTGACAAGTAACAGAATTTCAGCACGTAATATAAATGTTTCCTTACCAAATTCCACTCACTAAAGATGCTTCACTCCCTCGCAATGGCGCTAGAAAATAGTCTTGATGACCCACAAGTATAGGGGATAAATTGTATTCCTTTCGATAAGTAAGAGTGTCGAACCCAACATGGAGCAGAAGGAAATGACAAGCGGTTTTTGGCAAGATATTTTCTGCAAGCATTGAAATTATCGATAACAAATAGTTTGGTGGCAAGGTAATTCGTAACGAGTAACAAGTGTAACAAAGTTGCAGCAATGTGGCCCAAGCCTTTTTATAGCAAAGGACAAGCTTGGACGAACTCTTATATAACGCAAAGCGCTCCCGAGGACACATGGGAATTATCATCAAGTTAGTTTTCATCATGCTCATATGATTCGCGTTCGCTACTTTGATAATTTAATATGTGGGCGGACCGGTGCTTGGGTGTTGTCCTTACTTGGACAAGCCTCCCACTTATGATTAACCCCTCTCGCAAGCATCCGCAACTACGAAAGAAGAATTAAGATAAATGTAACCATAGCATTAAACATGTGGATCTAAATCAGCCCCTTGCGAAGCAACGCATAAACTAGGGTTTCAGCTTCTGTCACTCTCTAGCAACCCATCATCTACTAGCTACTTCCCAATGATTTCCCCTAGGCCCAAATCATGGTGAAGTGTCATGTAGTCGACGTTCACATAACATCACTAGAGGAAAGACAACATACATCTCATCAAAATATCGAACGAATACCAAATTCACATGATTACTTATAACAAGACTTCTCCCATGTCGTCGGGAACAAAAGTAACTACTCACAAAGCATGTACATGTTCAAGATCTGAGGGGTATTGAATATCATTAAGGATATGAACATATGATCTTCGACCAAATAAACCAACTAGCATCAACCATCTGAGGTTTTGAGGCAAAGATTGAATACCAGAGATGAACTAGAGTTTGAGATGAGATGGTGCTGGTGAAGCTGTTGATGAAGATTGGTCCTCCCGTGATGATAGGATTGTTGGTGATGATGATGGCTTCGATTTCCCCCTCCCGGAGGGAAGTTTTCCCGGCAGGATCGCTCCGCCGGAGCCCTAGATTGCTTCTACCCAGGTTCCGCCTCGAGACGGCGGTGCTTCGTCCCCAAAGCCTTCTTCCTATTTTTTTCTAGGTCAAAAGACCACATATAGCAGAAGATGGGCACTGGAGGCTGGCCAAGGGGCCCACAAGCTCAGGGGGCGCGCCTGCCCTGCTGGGTAGGGTGTCCCCCCTGGCTTGTGGCCACCTGGTGGGTCCCCTTCTGGTATTTCTTCACCCAATATTTTTATATATTCCAAAACAATTCTCCGTAAAGTTTCAGGACATTTGGAGTTGTGCAGAATAGGTATCTCAGATTTGCTCCTTTCCGGTCCAGAATTCCAGGTGCCGGCATTCTCCCTCTTCATGTGAATCTTGCAAAATAAGAGAGAAAAGGCATAAGAATTATATCCTAAAGCGTAATAACAGCCCATAATGCAATAATTATCAACATAAAAACATGATGCAAAATTGATATATCAGCTTGCGATAATGAGCTGAGGCCCGGCTTGCTCCCCGATCAACGCTGACAAGACGGTTCACCGAGGCGGCTCTTCAGAAAAAGTAAAGATAGTGGGGCCCTCCACAAAGACCAGAGACGTAGGGAAGAGCGCGGAGGCCTGCGGCCATGATAGCACGACTAGAAGAGTTGAAAGATGACCAAGACGCCCACGTCCTGGAGAGCAAACCTCCTGGAACCCAAGCAAACAGTCAATGCCTACCTCTCAACTGAGCTCTAGGAGGACAAGGGGATAAAAGAGCCCGCCGGAGGTCTCATGGTCGTCCTCTACAACCTCTGCCATGCTCGGGGGCTACTGATGGGGTCCTATACCATGGGTAGCTAACACCAAGGAGACCGACCTTACCTGCTATGAGGGGCCCACTAGGTCCAGAGCAAGGAGTAAACCCTAGGAGGCCAAGGCAACCTTCGTGGTCCCCAAGACTAGAGGGCGGCAACACCCCAGGCCGCATCTACCGTGTAAACCCTAGACCTTTCCTGCCTATATAAACGGAGGTCTAGGGTCCTCATTCATCAGCCATCCACATATAGGAAACTCTCGGTAGCAATCTCGTACACTATTATAACCCCTCGCACGAGGTATCCCTCCATTATGAACCATCAAAACTAGTAGGACGCAAGGTATTACTCTTCAGAGGCCCGAACATGGATAAACCCCTCGTGTGACCTTCAATCCATACTTCCAGCTTCGCTTTGACCCCTACCAAGGGATCTGATGGTATTTTGCACCGTCATCATCACCATATAAATTTGTGGGGTTGTCGGTGCATGAGGGTTGGGATACGTATGTTGCATGTTGCTAAAAGTATAAGAACATAAAGCATGGAGATTATTTTGCATTGCCTCTTGCACGTAATTAGATGCATGATTTATAAATCTAGGGCTAGTCGATACATTATGCTCACTAAGCGACCTAGCAACAACATATGTATTATTTTCACCACATAGGTGAATTGGGTATTCATATTACATTTGTAGACCACAACTTCTTGATGACGATCTCTTCATAGCCACAACGATCAAGAGGACAGGTAGAAACTCTGTCCACCGCGAAGTCGCCAAAAAGTGTGTTCCCACACGATTCTGGATTGAGTTGATTCAAATATCAAAATCATTCGCCCTGACGAGATGAAGATTTTCCGTGTAGAACAGTTTTTCATCTGAGGTGATCTTGGGTGTGTAAATAGCCGATCGCTACTCCCAGCAACAACTTTCAGCACCCGAGCACTATTTCGGCCATCGATATAAACTTGGATGGAGATGGCCTAAACGTCAAAGTTGTCCGTTTTGATGGGTCGGGGATTTTTCATGTTGATCACTTTTTCATTCTATTTATCTTTTGGTGTCCCTCCTTCCCGTGGTAGTCTCGCCAGAGAGGCGCAGTGGTTACTCGCTGGCGTGCCGCTGCGGCACCGGATCAAAGGGAGGAGGCCGTGCGCTGGGGTATGTGGAACGGCAAGAGCTCACTCACTTACTATACCCGTGCGGTGCATGATGATTCCCATGAGCCGGATCGCTACCGTCCCCCACACACGACTTATCGCCCGGCATTTTCTCAGTCGACCCTGCTGTTTTGCAAGCCCGTAATTATTGCCGTCATGTGGCATTGACATGATCCAGGAGCGGTACTGTACTTGGCCTTGGCCAGCGGCCAGCGGCCAGTGGCGCCATCCTGGTCCGCACGCTGCTGCCCCGTCAGACCGGTGCAGGGAGGCGTGCTCTCGATATATAGTACATACATATACATAGCTCCTGCAGCTCAAATCTGCGGATTAAATTGGGCGCAGGAAGAGCAACAGTGCAAATTGCCGCTGCATGCACCAGATAGCGCCTTTTATCGTCCCTGGGGTCCGGGGTCACGTGAAAGCGTCGCGACGGCCGCTGGCTGCATATGCTGCCCGGATTTGGAATCTCGTATTTGTTGCCTAAGGCTAACTTCAACGCGCGACGCCAAACGAGCGTTCGATTTATCTGTTTTTTGTTCGTTTGCGGCAGAAAACCGGACACAGTCGTCTGTTTGCGATCGTACGGGCATCGATGCGCCTAACAAACACGCCTCGCCCCAAAACATCTGGGGTCGTGGGCTTCAAATTTTTGCCCCCAAAAAGAAAAGAAAATAAACTTACAAACGTGCAAAATAAAATAAAATACAACGTCCATACGCCCATACGGCCATAGTACCAAAGTTCAACGCACGTCTAATTAAACTAAAGCTTAACAAAAGACATAAAAAAGTAGATAAAGGTACGTCGCCGGTGGCCGCCATCGTCTTCAGGAGTTGTCGTCGTCGTCGCTGCAGAGGTCAATGTAGGTTGATGTCACAGGTTGGCTGGCGGCCCCTGCCAGACCGGAGGCGCCGGTGACGCCCGCACCACCTCCTATCGTGGCTCCTGCCCCTGCTCCAGCGAGCGCAGTGGCGTTGCTGACCATGGGCCGACTCCCACCGAGTCAGCCATTTCCGGCGCCGTGCAGGACCAACTCCAGTGCTGGCCCACCAGACAAGGGTCCCACGCGGCGAGGAGCAGCTCCTCGTGCACCTCCTGCTTGACGGCGACGTCCAGCTCCGGGATGGCCATGTCGCCGGCCGCAGAGAGGGCCAATGCGGTTTCGAGGCCATCCCATTAACGCTCGTTGTGCGTGTTCATGGAATCCTCCATGACACGCCTCATGAGCCGGGCCTCCTCCTCGTCGGTCATGCGTGGCGCCGGTGGAGGGGACGGAGATGGCGATGGCGATGGCGTCGGCGAGATGCCGCGCACACGCCTACGGGCGCGCCCGTGCGGCGGCCTGTCTGCACGAGCCTAAAGCGTTGGCCGCTGGCCACCAAAATAGGTCCGCCGACGCAGGTCGTGCTCGTCGCGGAACCAAGTGACCCATAGAGGCGAGTCAAAGCCGTACCTGGAGTCCAGCAGTAGATCCGGTGGCAGTAGTTGGCAGCGACGGTGGATCTCTTCGCGGCGGGCACGACCGCTCACCGGCATCGCCGGGATTGGCACGCGGTCCGCGGAGAGATGCCAGTTGTCTGGCAAATGAACATCACTTCACGGGAGCGGCGTGGACGTCTCCCAGTACCGGCGGCAGACGTCAATGGGGACGTTCATCCTGTTGCACTGGTCGGCCACCGGCGGCGCGAGATGAAAGGCCGGTGATGGGGCGGGGGCGGAGATGGCGAGGATGGTGGTGCGGCGGCCAGACAAGGAGCCGGCCTCGTGGTCGTGCTTCCCCTTGCCACTGATCCAATGCCAGCCCATGGCGCCGGCGGGGAGGTGCCTCGGTGCTCGCTTGTGTCGGGGCTCGAGGAGGCAGGCCGGCCGGGAAGTGGAAGCTGTGGACTGGCCGGTCCACGACTTCCAATTTAAGAAGAACGATGTTCGCAATGCCTGTGGCTGACAACCGAGACCCGCTGCGTGTGTGCATTTACTTTGGGCGCTGATGGTAGTTGGGCGGCCCGCAACGGCGTGCCTGTCCATTCAGCGTCCGTCTAGACGCAAACCGAACGCATGTTTGCGCCAGAGATGGAACGGGCCAGATGCCAAACAGACAAAATTTAAGAATGCGGCCGCGCGTTGGGCCTTGTCATCTGTCCGTTTTGGCGTTTTGGCTAAACAGACGTGGGCAGATAGGATGATATCGCGTGTTGAAGTTGGCCTAAGTGGCCGGGTAAACGGTAAGGCAGCACCCGGTTTCCTCCTGGTTAACGGACAACACGAAGACAGTGCAACAGAATCGATCAGGCCGTATTCATACACGCACGGGAATGGGACGGATGCTGCCTGGATTCTCCATGTGCGTTGCAAAGATCCTCTTCGACATGTCCTACTGTAAACGTCCTCAGCGGAGGCGCTTTGTTGCCCAGGCTCCGTACGTTTTGTTGTTTTGCTGATTGTATGTATACTGTGAGCACCGTGAACCATCAGTGCGTGAATCTCTACTAGATCCTACCACAACCTAGTGATATTCCTTTTTACGACTCGTCAGTCATTTTTTTTCAAAATGGAGGCAAAAAAATTGCCTGCCATGTTAATTAAAAGAGGAACAAAGAGTTGGTTACAAGCCTCAAGATACAAAATGATTACTCTCCCCGTATGATGGCACCCTTTTTTTCACACCCGCAATCACCCAAAGACGAGCTTCAACTAGTCGGTCATTGCTCTCTCATGAGCTGAAGGTGTTATTAGAACTGAAAACTATGTTGAAGTTTGATTGGATGGTTCTGAAAGTTTGTACTGAAATAGTTATTGCTCAGTCATAAAAAGTTAGCAAAAACAGTAAGCGTATGACAATCCTATGTGCTACTCCCACGATCCTAAATAGTTTGCATATAACTTTTCATGATTTTCCCTATTTATTCTGTGCATGAGCCGAAACAAGCGCTACTTTCCTACTCTACCCTCCCGTTTCGTTTCCTAGCAATTACTCCCTACGTTTCTATTTATTCTGCATATTTGATTCGACTAAAGTCAAATTTCATAAAGTTTAACCAAGTTTATAGAAAACAATATAAACATTTACCACTGCATTGATAGACAACTGCATGCAGAGAAGAGATTGAGCATGTGCGGGGTTGAGTGAGCCGAACGAAGGAGCAGCAGGAGCAAGCCAATCCTCTCATGCGCATTAATCGCGTCTGCTCTCCCGTATCCCATGGAGATAGCACCAGCTTAAGGGCAAAATAGTCCAAAACGTCTGATCCAAAGAGCTCCTTGGTATTTGGGCTGAGAGTTATACGCAAAGAAAAGAGGAACAGAGGTAGTACATTGTTAAGAAACAACCACTTCAATGCATTGTCTCTTAAGTCATTGCATTAATCCACTGAAGGACCATGCTTGCATCTTAACTTTGTGGTAGTTGTGACCAGAAAAAATGGAATGGCAGTCATACCTGATCAGATAATTAATTTCGCTGGTTAGGGAAATAAGCTAAGAGTTGTATATTCACTAAGAGCAAGTACAATAGTGGGCTTATAGCTCGCCTACATGGAATTTTTGCCTATGTGGAGGAGAGAGACATTGAAAAATGGTGGGAGTGGGCTCTTCTATGCAAGAGCATGGCTATATGCATGCTCCTAGGCAAAAGTAATAAATACAATGGAAGAGAACGAGAGAAGGTGAAAAAAGTACTAGTCTTATAGCCAACCTTATTGTATGAGCGACTACACATAATGGCTAGATGACATGTCAGCTGCATATAGCCAGCAGTTGGCTATACTATTAGAGCAAGTATAATAAGGTACAGTCAGCAGGCTATAAGAATTAAATATTGTATGTTTGCTGAGTTGGATGAGAGAGAAGAGGAGAGAGAAGGGAAGCGCCGGCCGCAACACGTGCTCCAAGAAACAATGTGTGATTGTAAGATGGGTCATCTATTAATGAAGTAGTACTACTTTGTATATAGCTACTATACATGTTGGCTATTAGGTTGGTTGTAGATGATGTGACAACTTTATATAGCCGATTGTTGGCTATACTATTAACCATGCTCTAAAATACAACTCATCTCTCTCTCTCTCTCTCTCCCTCTCTCTCTCTCTCCTTTAATTATTGTGCCACCTTAGCATTTTTTCAATGAAGAGGTGCTAAGGCTAGTCATAGTGGGGAGTAACATAGGCTAGTAACATGCATAGCTTACTAGTCTATGTTACTACCTCTATAATGGGTAGTGTCATAGGTGTGGTAGCATAGAGACCTTAATTTATTGCTTTGTAGACTCATTTTTCATTGAAAAATGCTATGTGATGGTAACATCTTATGTTAGGCTAGTTGTAGTGGGGAATATCATATACTAGTATCATGCATATGATACTAGTGTATGGTACCACATCTGTAGTGCATAGTATCATATGTTGGTATCATAGAGGACTTCATTTATTGCCATGCATGACACATAGTAGCACATCATTTAATATGATACGATATCATGATATGATACTCAACCCTCTCTTTCTTCGTTTAATTCTATGACACCTCATCAAATTACCTAGTTGGCATGCATGATACTACTTATGATATTCCATTACGAGCAGCCTTACTCTATTTGTCTCTCTCCTCTTAATTTACTTGCCACATCACTTTTTTGCTTATGTGGCTTTCATGTTACTACTTTTATTACTCCCACTAGGAGTGCTGCCACATCAATTTTTTAGTCTACATGTCGCTTAATTAATGAGGAGAAGGAAGATAGAGCCATCAGTTATCTTAAAACATGGCTAATAATATAGCTAGCATTTAGCTATACATGGTTGTCTTGTAGTCAAGAGTCACCATTATCAATCACTTAAATAACAGGGTTGGCTAATTCTTTTTATGAATAGTATACCTCCTGCCTCTGCATCATTGTGATGGAAACATCCATTTTTTCAACATATCGAGTATATAGTACAAACATGAATAAAAACAAGGAAAAAAATCCAAAATAGACCACTTAGTCATCATTTTTCACTTCACTTTTTCTATTTCCTCTACATTTACTCTGCTACCTTGGATCAAGTGTAATCTCTGCATGTAACCTTATGCATAGTTCTCATATTATCAGTCATCTCTTAGCACAAGTGACACTTTTGTCCACACAGAGAAGAGAGAAGAGAAAGAGAGGTGTGTTATCTCGTGCAAGAGTCCACCTCTACACGTACCCCTAAGATTTTTTTGGAGAAATAGTGAGAGAGAAGATGGGGAAATGACTCATCTAATAGCAAACCTCATTATATGAGTCCCAATGAGTAATGTCTGTAGATGACATAGCAACATGACTTATCCATCAGATGGAGCTACTATTAGGGTGTCACCAATGTTAAAAAAACATGGGACTTGAGCCAAATAATAGCCTTAATACCAACCCTCAAGTATTATCAAAAGGGGTCTTAGCAACAAAATCTTAAGACCGTGTCATAGTGCTAAGACCAAGTCATAAGATTTTTTCTTTTGAAAAGGACGATAACCCCTTGGAGATGCATGCAGGCATTTTATTAATTATTAACAAAGACCTTAGAAAGTAATACATCAGGTAGTCTGAAGCCACCATGCTACCCATATCCACTTGATGAAGTGGTGCCGATTGTCGGAGCCGAATACCAAACAAACATCACACCAAAGCCTAACATCTAAAGCCGGAGGCCCCTACCAAGTCGCGTTGCTGGGGCACACACCGGTCCGGCGCACTCTCAGAGACCGCCGCCGCCGTGTTCCACCGATCCATCTTCAGAGCTGGCATTAACGCATCGACCTAGCCAGGCCTGCCATCGACGCCACCATCCTGCACATATCCATCCACTTATGCCCATCGCCGAAACCCCACAACGCCAAGCCACCGAGATCCTTTAGTATTTGGAAGAGAACCTTCACATGCAAATACACTATCATGGAAATCTTTTGTGATTGTGAGCCCCCATTGAGGGAGTCCTGGATTAAGGGGTCGTCGGGCGTCCGGACTATGTAACATGGGCCGGACTGTTGGGCCGTGAAGATAAAAGATAGAAGACTCTCTCCTGTTGTCGGAGTAATGGGCCACGGGTAGGCAAACCCGAGCCCCTGTACCTTTCAAAACATCGGGGCAGACTGCGCCCCTCAAGACCCCAAGACGGAGAGCCGCCTTCTGAGAGTCGGCGATGACAGTCGCCGACCGCCTCCCAAATGAGTCCCGAGACGGCCTCAAGACAAGCCGACTCTAAGCGGCGACTTCCGATGAAGCAGGCTACGAGTCGGCCAGCGACTCTGTCCACCCCGGCTGGCGACTACGGCGGGATGGGATAAAGCCGCTTATGCGGCCCGTCCCTGCCCGCTCATAAAGAGCGAGCATGGCCACAGGCGCCGTGTCGACGGAGATCTCCGTCCGTGGCATCAGCCACGGCCCTGACGTCGGCCCGTGGGCGATTCCTGTACCCACGATGGCTGTCTGTATGACCCAAAGACGGCGGGACCGCTTTGTCGGCGGAGTCTGAAGACGGCGAGAGCACCCCAAAGACAGACCCGTTGGAGTCGGCCTCCGAGAGTCGGCCGGCCCCTCCCACGGGCTCCGTGCGCCATTAACCAGACGAGACAGGGAATGGCAACAACGATCGCCCGCCAGGCGGCGGCACTGTTGCCATGACCCCGCGACCAAGCTCGCATCATTAGAAGAGCGGCTACAGTGATCCGCAGCCAGCAAGACCCGCCCGCAGCGGACGAGGGCTGTCGGCCCCATGCTGGACCGTCGGCGGGGCCCACTAGACGGCCGACCCCAAAAGTCGGCGGAGAAGACGGCGACTTAAGAGACTGACGGCTGGGACCCGCGCCCAGCCGGATTACCATTGTACCCCCGGGGGGTAGGCCTATATAAACCCCCCGGGGCACCCATGCAAAGGTTTGGAACCTAGTAGTTTGACACACACACGTATAGGGAAGAGAAGAGCTAGCCGTGCCCTTCTCCTTCCTCACGCCGAACAGCTCAAGGAGCAATCTTGTACTCACCTTGCGATAGTGATCATGCGGAGACCCCGCAGAGCAGCAGGTGGGGTGTTATCTCCTCGGAGAGCCCTGAAGCTGGGTAAGATTCGCCGGCGTGCTTGCCTTCGCCTCAGCCCGTGTCGAGCTCCGGCGACGTTCTACTCGCCCCCTCCATGATTAGCCAACCTTTGGCATATGTCGCACCAACCCCGACATTTGGCACCCACCGTGGGGCTAGGTGCACCGTCGTCCGGAGACCTGCTGCAGGCGGGAACCCTCTTCCTCCACAGCGGCGACCTGGCCCGAACGCGAGCAGTCTACGCCCGGCCTTGTTGCATGGCCCGGCTGAGGTCGCTGGGCGAGCTGCCTCGCCCGAACTTGTCGGCGAGGTTCGCCTCTCCGACGAGCCTGCGTCCGCCTGACGCAGAACGACGCCCCGAGAAACCTCCTCGCGGGCCTCCTCGAGCAACTCCACATCGCCGGGCGAGCCCGCCGACACAGAGTCCGTAGGCTCCACCGACCCGATGCTTGGTCGACTCCGACACCGCGTCGCTCGACGCGTTCCCCACCAACGTGGTGGTATACGACGAGCCGCTCCCTCGCGCGGAGAGTGGCGGAAGCACAGTCACGGAGGTGCTCGTCATCGGTCACAGCGAGCCTTCCGGCGAGGGAGCTTGTGATCCTCTCGATGCGGTTCTGCAAGACCTGACTGCCCCCATTCCGGAAGATGCCGACGCTGGGACGCTGGAAGCGCGCCGCCTCCAGCTCCTCGTGGGCGCCGAAGCAGCAAGCATGAGACGCTTGTCAGAAGCCTACCAGCGCGAGATGGATCGCGCCGTGGGTGGTTCTCCAGCTCCGACTGGGCCTAGCCGCCTAGGCGCGGTCCAGCAGCGCGGCGTAGCCATCGCCAGTCTGTTTGGGGCCAATCGCCCTGTGTACGCCACGCCCGCGGAGAACATCCGCGCCGCCCAGGCGGCGGCAGACGAGCTGGATAACTTCGAGGGCGAGGAGCCGCTGATTGCCAGCGAGTCCAGCAGCTCCTCGACGCGGCTGCTGCGCAAGACGAAGCCGGCTGCCGCACGGAGGCGCCGCGGCGACAACACGGCGACTTGCCTCCCCGCCGAGATCAAGCGCGGCGTCTCGACGCCGACCGGGCGGCGTCCGAGAAGAAAAAACAAGGATCCGGGCCGCTGTGCATAGCCGGACTCACATCTCCATCGAAGCGCGACGAAGACGGCCGCCCAAGAGCGATGGAGCGCCGGGACAACTATATGCATCCTCCTCACCGCAGAGAAAGGCGAGTCTCCTCGCCACCCGCCGAAAATATCGACTCTCGGCGACCGCCTTGGCCGCCGAGAGGAGTCGGAGAAAGCAGCGCCCGCCACGGATCGGCGACTCCACCGATCCCTGGCGCTGGAAGAAGAAGATGAGTTGGGCCCGCCCTGTTTCGGACCTCGCATCCGAGACGAGCCCTTCCCCAGAGGATTCACACTCCCCCGAGATACACCCAAGTACACCGGCTCCATGAAGCGGGAGGATCGCTAGTGGACTACTCCACGGCCCGTCGGCATAGATGACGGCAACAAGCGAGTTCTTAGTAAAGTATGTTCCCCTCATGCTCTGTGGCACGGCGGACATGGTTGAACAGTTTGAAGGCCCGCAGCATCAACAGCTGGAGTCGACTTCACCGAGGCCTTCGTCCGCAACTTCACGAGCACATACAAGCGACCTCCCAAACCTCGCCAGCTTTCCTTGTGCGTGCAATGCCCCAATGAGTCTAATCGCGTCTAACTCACACGCTGGGGCGAGCTCCGAAACTCCTGCGAGGGAGTGCATGAGGTGCGAGCAATCGAGTACTTCACCGCCGGGTGTAGAAGGCACCCTCCTAAAGCACAAGCTCCTTTGCGACGAGCCGGAGACCCTCGACGAGCTGCTGATCATAGCAGAACAAATCGCCTGACCGACTCCTCCATGAAGTCGGAGATCGAAGTCAGTCTGGCCGCAAGGTGGCTCCTCATGCTCCCAGAACTCCGGTGGCGGCCTTGATCGGCAGCAGCGACAGCAGAATGATCCTGGCGCAAGGCCCGCAGCCGGCTTCCAACAGCCGGCGGTGGCGGCGATCGAACCGGCTGACGGAGGGCAGCCTCACCATGGCGTAAAGGCGGCAAGTCCAACTGGTTGCCGGCCTTCTCTTCTGGCAGACTCTGGGACGGACCTGCAAGTTCCATAGCGGCGCCGGCCGTCCGAATCACACCACCGGAAGTGCCACGGCTCACCAGGATCGCCAAGGAGACGGCCTTGCCCTCCTCCGCTTTGGGCCGCCGCCTCCACCACCGCCCAAAGAATGTCGCCGGTCGGCGATACAAGACAGTACCGGAAGAGCATGGTGCCTATGTAGTGTTTACCGGTGTGGTGACGACGCCAAAGAAAGCGGCAAAGAACAACAAGAAGTGAATGCGGTAGAATCACATACTCCGAATTCATGCCGGTCCGAGAAGCCCATCAGTTGGGCGATCCGATCACCCAGGTGATGCCGAATCCGGGCTCCTACGCCCTGGTCTTGGGAGCCACCCTTTCCGTGGATAGGGCCGCTCGCTTCTCGCGAGTGCTGATAGACGGAGGCAGCAGCATCAACATCCTGTACAAGGATACGATGGAGAAGTTAGGAATCAAGCAAAGACAGCTTGACCTGATCGGACTGTGTTCCACGGAATTGTACCTGGCCTTTCCTGCTCACCGATTGGCAAGATTATGATAGACGTCCTCTTTGGGGACAAAGATCACTTTCGCCGAGAGCCAGTCTGGTTCGAAGTGGTGGACCTTGAAAGCCCCTACCATGCTCAGCTTGGCCGACCTGCTCTGGCCAAGTTCATGGCGGTCCCCCACTACGCCTACCTCAAGATGAAGATGCCGAGTACCAAGGGATTACGACCGTGGCCGGCGACTACAGAAAGTCGTCCGCTTTGTCGGTTGAAAGCAGCCGGCTGGCCGAGTCCACAGTGATCGCGGTGAAGCTGCTCCTTGATCGTGTTGTGGCAATGGCCGGCAAGCAGCCATAGATGTCGCCCGACCCCAAGGAGTCAGAAGCTGAGGGCTCTTTCAAGCCGACCAAAGAGACCAAGAAGATACCCTTGGACCCAGAGCACCCGTAG
Source organism: Aegilops bicornis (assembly GCA_021605145.1). Taxonomy (NCBI): domain Eukaryota; kingdom Viridiplantae; phylum Streptophyta; class Magnoliopsida; order Poales; family Poaceae; genus Aegilops; species Aegilops bicornis. Next base: position 333,176,507 of record CM038675.1, read on the forward strand.
AGATATGCTGTCGTAGGTGCCAACCTCGACAGCAAATAGGAAGGCGAGCTCGACCATTTCCTCCGTGATAATCGGGTCATTTTCGCATGGTCCCCCAAAGACATGCCAGGTGTACCGACGGAATTCGCCGAGCACAAGTTACATGTTCGATCTGATGTGAAGCCCGTCAGGCAGCCCTTGCGCCGCCTGTCAGAAGAGAAAAGAAGAGTTGTTGGAGAAGAGATAGCACGGCTCCTCGCAGCCGGTTTTTATCATGGAAGTGTTGTTTGCAGAGTGGTTAGCGAACCCGGTCTTGGTACTAAAGAAGAACAAGCAGTGGCGGATGTGTATTGACTACACAAGCCTCAACAATGCCTGCCCCAAGGACCCGTTCGCTTTGCCAAGAATTGATCAGGTGATAGACTCCACGGCGGATGCGAGCTGTTGAGCTTCTTAGATGCATATTCAGGATATCACCGAGATCAAGCTGAACCCGGCAGACAGATTGAAGACCGCCTTCATCACGCCCGTTTGGAGCCTTACGCTGCGACCATGACGTTCGGCTTGAGGAATGCCGGCGCCACCTTTCAGCGTTGCATGCAGAAGTGCCTCCTCAAGCATCTTGGCAGAAATGCCCACGTTTACGTGGACGACGTGGTGGTGAAGACGGAGAAGCGAGGAACGCTGTTGGAAGACCTCAAGGAGACCTTTGAAAATCTGCGCCGATTCCAGATCAAGCTCAACCCAGAGAAATGCGTCTTCGGAGTACCAGCCGACATGCTCCTTGGCTTACTGGTCTCTGAACGCGGCATAGAGTGCAACCCCGTGAAGATCAAGGCGATCGAAAGGATGGAAGTACCCCGCCGACTGCTAGTTGTGCAAAAGTTCACCGGCTGCTTGGCGTCTATCAGCCGATTCATCGATCGGTGGCGAAAAAGCTCTTCCTCTGTACCAGCTCATGAAGAAGACCACCTTCTTGAATGGAACTCAAAGCGGATGAAGCTTTTCTCCATTGAAGAAAATGCTGACTACTCCCGGTCTTTGGCGGCTCCGACTCCAAAGGAGCCCATGCTCTGTATATTGCCGCCACCGGCAGGGTAGTCAACACGATTATCGTAGTTGAGCGCAAGGAGGAAGGCAAGGCGCTACCTGTCCGAGAGACCGGTTTATTACTGGCGAAATCTTGTCAACCTCCAAGCAGAACTACCCCCACTACCAGAAGATGTGTTACGGCGTGCACTTTGCCGCCAAGAAGTTGAAGCCTTACTTTCAAGAGCATCCAATCACCGTGGTTTGCACAGACCCACTAGCAGAGATCATCGGAAGCTGAGATGCTTCTGGCCGAGTGGCCAAATGGGCCATAGAGTTGGCCCCCTTACACCATCTATTACCAGCCCCGCACCGCCATCAAGTCACAAGCACCGGCCGACTTCCTCGTCGACTGGGCCGAGACCCAGTACCTGCCGCCATTACCGACTCGACCATTGGCGGATGCACTTTGATGGCTCCAAGATGCGCACCGTCTTGGGAGCCGGCGTGGTCCTCACTTCCCCTAAGGGCGACAAGCTCAAGTACGCGCTGCAGATCCGTTTCGCCGCCTCCAACAACGTCACCGAATACGAGGCGCTCATTCACGGGCTCCGGCTTGCCAAAGAGCTTGGCATTCGCCGGATCCTGTGCTATGGCGACTCCGACTTGGTGGTCCATGATCATCCGCGATCGACGCCAAAGATGCAAACATGGCTAGGTACCGCTTCTGGTACCGAAATGAGTGGATATTTTGAGGGGTGCGAATTCCTCCATGTGCCAAGAAACGACAACGACCAAGCAGATACCCTGGCAAGAATCGGCTCCACCCGCCAGGCAATACCATCCGGCGTCGCCCTTCAGCGCCTCCTCAAGCCATCTGTCAAGCCATCACCCGAGTCAGACTCCATTTTGTGCCGACTCCCCCTGAAGAAGTCGGATCCGACTCCAAAGCCTCAGCAGACGGCACAAGAATCCTTGCAGACGCCCCCAAGAACGCGGCAGTCGAAGCCGGCCCGGGGACTGCGGCGACCATTGCGAAGACTCCAGTACTCGGCCCGGGGACTGCGCCAGTCGGCCCGGGGACTTCTTCAACCCAGCAAGCTGCTGCGGACTCCAACCCGCCGCCTCCCAGCCCAGCCGCCCTCGTCCAAGTAGCAGTACTGGCAGTCGAAGAAATAGCAGCACCCTCATGGGCCCAACCCATCCTGAAGTTCTTAGTAAGCGGAGAGCTACCAACCGATGAGACCTTGGCTCGGCAAGTGCAACGCCGAGCAGCAGCCTACACTATAGTCAATAGAGAGCTGGTCAGGCGCAGCGTCACCGGTGTCTACCAGCGTGTAACGCCCTCGATGCGGCTATATCTCCCACGTGTCGAAGCACGACTTAGAGGCATAACCGCATTGAAAGCAATGTCGCAAGTGAGGTAATCTTCACACAACCCATGTAATACATAAGGGAAAGAGATACATAGTTGGCTTACGGTCGCCACTTCACACAATACATAAATAAACATCCATCATTCAGATTACACTCAAGGTCCGACTACGGAACCAAAATAAAGAAGATACCCCAAATGCTACACAGATCCCCGATCGTCCCAACTGGGCTCCACTACTGATCATCGGGAAAGGACACATAGTAACGACCACGTTCCTCGTCGAACTCCCACTTGAGCTCGGTTGCGTCCACCTGACCGGCATCGTCGGCACCAAGAACTGTTTTGGTAGAATCTGTGAGTCACGGGGACTCAGCAATCTCACACCCGCGAGATCAAGACTATTTAAGCTTATAGGAAGGGCAGAGTTGTGAGATGGAGCTGCAGCAAGCGACTAGCATATATAGTGGCTACATTCGCAAAAGAGAGCGAGAAGAGAAGCAAGGCACGATCGTGAAGCTAGTAGCGATCAAGAAGTGATCCTGAACTACTTACGTCAAACATAACCCCAACACCGTGTTCACTTCCTGGACTCCGCCGAGAAGAGACCATCACGGTTACACACGCGGTTGATGTGTATTAATTAAGATCAACTTCGGGTTTTCTACAACCGGACATTAACAAATTCCCATCTGCCTCATAACCGCGGGCACGGCTTTCGAAAGATAATACCCTGCAGGGGTGTCCCAACTTAGCCCATAATAAGCTCTCACGGTCAACGAAGGATATTCCTTCTACCGGGAATACCCGATCAGTCTCGGAATCCCGGACTACAAGACATTTCGACAACAATAAAACAAGACCAGCAAAGCCGCCCGATTGTGCCGACAAGTCCCGATAGGAGCTGCACATATCTCGTTCTCAGGGCACATCCGGATGAGACTAGCTACGAGTAAAACCAAGCCTCGAGTTTCCCCGTGGTGGCCCCGCAGGCAGCTCAGTTCGGGCCAGCACTCGAAGGAGCACTGGTCCGGGGGGTTAAAATAAAGATGACCCTCGGGCTCGCGAAAACCCGGGGGAAAAAGGCTTAGGTGGCAAATGGTAAAACCAAAGTTGGGCCTTGCTGGAGGAGTCTTATTCAAAGCGAACTGTCAAGGGGGTCCCATAAATCACCCAACCGTGTAAGGAACGCGAAATCAAGGAGCATAACACCGGTATGACGGAAACTAGGGCGGCAAGAGTGGAAAAAAACACCGTGCATAAGGCCGAGTCTTCCACCCTTTACCAAGTATATAGATGCATTAATTATAGCAGATATATTGTGATATCCCCAACAAGTAAACATGTTGCAACAAGGAACAACATCTCCATGTTCCAACAAGGAACAAACTTCATCTTCACCTGCAACTAGCAACGCTATAAGAGGGGCTGAGCAAAGCGGTAACATAGCCAAACAACGGTTTGCTAGGAAAGGATGGTTAGGGGCTTGACATGGCAATATGGGAGGCATGATAAGCAAGTGATAGGCATCGTAGCATAGGCATAGCAAAAGAGCGAGCATCTAGCAAGCAAAGATAGAAATGATTTCGAGGGTATGGTCATCTTGCCTGCAAGGTTCTCAGAGTTGCCGAAAGCTTAGTCCTCGTAAGCGTTCTCAACAGGTTCCTCGTTCACGTACTAGTCTCCCAGCTCTACCCAAAGCAATAACACAAACAATGGAACCACAATAAATTACGGTGCAATGCACAAGCAACATGATGCAATACATGGCATGATATGCGAGATGTGATATGCAATGCGTATGCGTACTCCGGAAGGAAAATGATGAACCAGGCATCATCTTGGCAAACCAAGTATGCCGCTGGAAAGGTGAGATGATTTCGGTTGAAATCGATATAAAGATCACCGGAATCGGATGCACGGTTTGCAAATGACATGCAAAACAAGAATGGCACAAATCTGCCATTAACAGCATGATACCACTTAGCAAGCAACAAGAAAATCAGCTACTGCACTCAAACGTACCAGAAAGGCATATAGAAGTGATCTACTCAAGATGCTTGACAAAAGATGAACACTGAGCTACGGCTAAATCACATCATAACAGGTCCAAACAATCATGGCAAAAGTGCAAAATATATCAGCTTCTACAGACTTGGTGAAAATACTGAACATTGCAGAATCAGCATCAGGAAGCAATATTCAGAGCAAGCAAACAACAAGCTACATTAACTTATAATAGCAAAACAAGGCATGGAAGGAATCTACTCAAAGCATAGAACAAAAGTCCCTTACCGACCATGAGCCAAAAGGGATAATAAAACGCAATAGAACCCATGTCAAAATAGCAAGTTTCGTTAACAGATTCAGCAACAGGGCATGACAAAAACAGATAACAAGTAGGCATGTTTAAGAGCTCGTTGCACTCACTACAAAGCATTACATGGTAAACTAAGCATACATCCGTCAAGAAGACATGACATAGAAGCTATCCATGGCAAGAACAACATCATAGCATACACGGATCAACTACAACAAACTTGGCAAAATTGAATAACATGTAAACAATCTGCCAGGAAACATTTTATAGCAAAAGTAGAGCTCGATTGACACATGCTATGGCACTCGATAATTGCAAATAAGGGCATGGATGGATAGAGAATAACCATATGTTCAAAACATCCTTACTGAAGTATCTCAAAATATGCATGGATCTCTCGGTAGTATCAAGGTAACATGGCATAAAAATACCAGCAAAACAGGGGCTGAAATCAGCAACATCATGAAGCCTAGTTTGCATGCTTGTGCTAGTCACCACGAAGATCACAAAAATACATGGCATACACCCCTGTAAATATGGCATGGCATATTACAGAACACATGTAGAACTCAAGTTCATAGGGTGCACACATCAATCATGGCCAAAATTACAAAAGTGAATGTTCTGTTAAGAAACAAAAACTAACATCACATAGCCCTCTTCCAACAGCATTTCGGGCATCAAGATAAGCTCAAATGAAAATGTTGCAATAGAATGAAATGATCTACTCTTCGAGGAAAACAATTTGGTATGCTATACGCCTGAAACGGAGCCACGGGTGCAAAGTTATGGCATGATGAAAATGCAATAATATACTGACAGAATAAAAACTTAGAGGAAATCGGGGGAGAAGGAAAGTCAACCGCCGTTTGGATCTAGATCCGGCTCGCGCAGATCGAGGTCCACCGGCCGGAGAGGGAGAGGGCGAGGGCGCCGGAGGAGGGAGGCGCGGGCGGCGCCGGCGGGGGACCTCGGGCGGCGGGCGCTTAGGGCGACGGTGGCCGGGTCGAAGCCTTGGCTGGCGCGGGCGCTGTGAGGCGGCGGAGAGCGGCGGCGGCCGCTGGCGGCGCTGGCGCGGGCGGGCGCTGGAGGGCGGTTGGCCGGAGGCGGCGGCGGGCGGGCGCGGGCGGCGCGGTGAGCGGCGTGGTACGGGTGCGGGGCCCCGTGACAGCGGGCGGCCAGGGCGGAAGCGGGTGGTCGGGCGCCACGTGGCGGCCCCGATTCGCCGGGCGCGCGGCGACGATCCGCTCGCCCGGACGTGTCCGGCGGCGCAGAGAGGAGCGGGGCTAGTGTTAGGGGTGGAATTGATCCGGGATTTCGGGGGAGAGGGTGTTTTTATAGGTAGAAGGAGCTAGGAAGCTCCAAATGAGGTGTAGTTTTCGCCCACACGATCGTGATCGAACGGCGATGGAAATGGAAGTGACTTAGATGGGTTATTGGGCTGTTTTGAAGGGGTGTTGGGCTGCAACTTAAAAGAGGCCTTTGCGGATATGCGGATAACCGTTGGAGTACCAAACGAGCTCCAAATGACCCGAAACTTGACAGGTGGTCTACCGTGGTGTACCAAGGCCACTTGACAAACCTCGGTCCATTCCGAGAAAGTTTAGTACCCGCTCACGGAAAAATGTAAAAGGGGACGCCGGGGGTCATAGGAGTGCCGGATTGCAAAACGGACAACGGGGAAAATGCTTGGAATCATAAGACGAACACGTATGCAAATGAGATGCACATGATGACATGGTATGAAATGCATGACTTGGACAAAATGCAAAAAATGAAGAAAAAAACCAAACCACGGAGGGAATATCATATCACAATGCCGAAAATGGCAAGAGTTGAAGTTACAAATATGGAAAGTTACATCCGGGGTGTTACAACACTGCACCACTACAAGAGGATCTCGTCCCGAGATCTAGGACTGAAAGAACTCCGGATATTCGAACGGAGGTGATCCTCACGCCCAGTGTGGCTTCCGGTCGGAATGGTGTGACCACTTGACTTTCGTGAATTTGATTGACTTGTTGCGAGTCGTGCGCTCGGTTTCTTCAAGAATAGCAACGGGTGCTCATGATAAGAGAGATCTTCTTGGAGGTCAATTTCTTGAAGTTGATAGTGCGCCAGGAGTCTTGAAGCACTTGCGAAGCTGTGACTCGTGAAACACATGATGCACGTTCGCGAAGTTGGACGGGAGCTCAAGTTGATAGGCGAGATCGCCTCTTTTGCCAATGATTTTGAAAGGACCCACGTATCTAGGGGCAAGCTTCCTTTGATACCGGGCGACGCAGTGCCTTTCATTGAGAGACGCGGATTTAGACATGGTCTCCGATTTCAAAAGCCACATCCGGTGCTTGTCATCATAATAGCTCTTCCGGTAGCGATTGCGGCGGCTTTGAGATTCTCACGAATGACTTTGCACATTTCTTGACTTCGTGATCAAGTCGTTGCCAAGAAGTTGGCGTTCACATCTCGGACCAATTGAGAGGAGTACGGCACTTTACGCCATAGAGAATTTGAATGGGGCCTTGCAGAACTCGCTTGGAAGCTGTTGTTGTAGGAGAACTTGGCATATGGAAGACAATCTTCCCACTTCATACCAAAGGAAATGACACAAGCCCTGAGCATATCTTCAAGGATTTGATTGACTCGCTCGACTTGGCCACTTGTTTGAGGATGGAAAGCTGTGCTGAAACGAATGTTAGTGCCCATAGCCTTCTTAAAAGAATCCCAAAACTTGGAGGTAAAGATGTTGCCACGGTCTGAAGAGATCAATTGTGGAATGCCGTGCAAGGAGACAATTCTGGAGGTGTATAGCTCTGCCAACTGAGCTGCTGTGATAGATTCTTTGATAGGAAGAAAATGAGCCACTTTAGTAAGCTTGTCAATGACAACGAAGATAGCATCATTTCCACGCTTGGACTTAGGAAAACCAGTCACGAAGTCCATTTCGATATCACCAAACTTCCATTCTGGAATAGCAAGAGGTTGGAGGAGACCAGCTGGTCGTTGGTGTTCTGCTTTCACTCTTCTGCAGACATCACACTCATTCACGAATTGAGCAATTTCTCGCTTCATTCGAGTCCACCAATATGACTGCTTGAGGTCATGGTACATCTTCGATACTTCGGTGATGAATGGATAGAAGGGAATTGTGTGCCTCGTTCATAATGACTTTGCATAGATCACCCTTTGGAACCACAATCCGGTCCTCGAAGAAAAGAGTATCTTTGTCATCAATGTGGAAGCACTTGTATTTGGAAATGCCCTTGTTGATACCACGTTTCACCTTTTTCACCATGGTATTCAAGAGTTGAGCCTCACGAATTTGGTCTTCCAAAGTAGGAGAGACTATGAGGTTGGCAAGAAAGCCTTGAGGAACAACTTGAAGATTCAGCTATGGAAAGCTTCACAAAGATCCGGTTGGAAGGGCTTGAGAATTAAGGCTGTTGCAATAAGCCTTCCTGCTCAAAGCATCTACAATGACATTGGCCTTGCCGGAGTATATTCAATACTTGGGTTGTACTCTTGAATCATTTCGACCCATCGAGTCTGCACTCGAGGTTGAGGTTGGGTTGAGTGAAGATATACTTGAGGCTCTTGTGATCGGTGAAAATGTCCACTTTCCTTCCCAACAAGAGATGTCTCCATGTTATCAATGCATGGACAACTGCCACCAACTCAAGATCGTGAGTGGGGTAGTTCTTTTCGTTGGGCTTCAGTTGACGAGAGGTATAGGCCACAACTCTCTTCTCTTGCATTAACACAACACCGAGACCTTGAAGAGAAGCATCACAGAAAACTTCGAATGGCTTGGATTCATCAGAGGAGTCAAGGCAGGAGCTGTGACGAGTTTCTCTTTGAGAGTATTGAAAGCAACATCACACTCGGGAGACCGGACATACTTCACATGCTTCGGAGGAGGTTGGAAAGAGGCTTTGCAATCTTAGAGAAGTTCTCAACGAATCTTCGCAATAGCTTGCAAGACCAAGAAAATGAAGTCGCTTGGCATTCGAGGAGGTTCCCAATTCACAACCGCAGACACCTTCTCGGGATTAACAGCGATGCCCTTGGCGGAGATGATATGACCAAGGTAAAGAACTTCATCAAGCCAAAATTCACATTTGGAAAACTTCAGATAGAATTGATGCTCTCCGAGCTTGTCGAGCACCAATCGCAAATGTTTGGCATGATCCTTCTTATTCTTGGAGAAGACCAAAATATCATCAAGATAGACCAAGACGAATTCATTGGTGTAGGGGTTGAAGATGAAGTTCATCATTCGAGAGAATGTTGGAGGAGCATTGACAAGGCCGAAAGACATGACAGTATATTCATAAGAACCAAAGCTTGTTCCGAATGCTGTCTTGGGAATATCTTGTTCACGAATGCGAATCTGATGATAACCCATACGAAGGTCAAGCTTGGAGAACACTTTAGCACCTTTGAGTTGCTCGAAAAGCTCATTGATGTTGGGAAGTGGATACTTGTTCTTGATAGTCTTCTTATTCAATGGACGGTAATCGACACAAAGTCGGTCCGTGCCATCCTTCTTCCGGACAAAAGAACACCACAACCCCAAGGAGATGAACTCGGTCTGATCAAACCCGGACGCTCTTGTTCATCGAGCTGCTTCTTCAATTCCTTCAGCTCATTAGGTCCAAGCTTGCATGGACGCTTGCAAACGGGTTCAGTGCCAGGCTCAAGATCGATAACGAACTCCACTGGCCGGTGAGGAGGCATTCCTGGAAGCTCTTCTAGAAAGACATCTTGGTACTCATAAACGACTGGAATCTGAGAGATAGCATCCAACTCGCCCTTCTCATTGAGAGAAAACAACCGAATGGTTTCATCACGAGCGGCATAGATGATCACATCCTCAGAAGAGTGTGTCAATTGAATCTCCCTGGCAGCACAATCAAGCTGAGCTTTGTGCTGAGAAAGCCAGTCCATCCCAAGAATAAGATCAATATCCGAGTCACCAAGAACAATTGGTTTAGCCAGAAATTTATAGTCGCCCATCTTGATACCGACATTCGGAACCATCATGCTAGAGCTCAAACGCTTAGCCGGAGAAATAACTTGCATAGCTTTAGGTAATGCCTCTGTATCAAAATTGTGCTTCGATGGAAAAGGATATGACATGAAAGAATGCGATGCACCAGTATCAAACAAGACTTTTGCAGGAATATCATTAACTGAGAGATTACCCATTATGACATCAGTAGATTCCTCCGCTTGAGCTGCATTCATCATATTCACCTTTGCAGACTTGGGATTATGCTTGACCATTGCATTGCTGGAAGATTTCACAGGAGGAGGAGGCGGAAGGCGCCTTTGGTTGAAGCACTTGTTCGCATAGTGACCTTTCTGTGACATTTGTTGCAAGTCACCTCGAGAGCGGACGGTGATAAGGAGCATTTGACCTTGGAGCTTGAGAATTTGACTTGTTCGATAGCTTTGGGTTGGGTGGGTGGGAAGATCCACGACCACCGAGTTCTTCTCCGATAAAGGCCGACGGAACGGAGGAGGAGGAAGGTAGAACTTCGCCGCTTAGCTGCCACTTGAGAGGAAGAAGAAGACTGAATCGCATCCCTGATTCTCTTCTTAGAAGCCTCACATTTGAGCTGGGCAGCTTCTTGCTTCAGTGCCATGTTGTAGAATTCATCATACTTTTCTGGCTCAAAAAGCACGAGAGCTAATTGAAGATCTTCTCTGAGACCACCTCTGAATTGATAGATCATACTCTTTTCATCAGGGACGTCTTGCTTAGCAAAGCGAGCGAGTTTCTGGAACTGGATATTGTATTGATACACAGACATGTTGCCTTGCTTGAGATTGCGGAACTCCTCACGCTTGATCTCAACAACACTTTTTGGAATGTGGTGAGCTTTGAAGTCTTGGCGGAACTCATCCCAGGTAATAACACGACCTCCTCTGGAATCTTTGTATTGCTGGTACCACTCAGCAGCTTGGTCCTTGAGTTGAAACGAAGCAAACTTGACAAAGTCCTCGTGTCCGACATTGCTACATTCAAAATGTTTGCAGATGTCCACAAGCCAATCGTCGGCGTCTGTGGCCTCGACACGTAAAGCTGAAAGACTTCGGTTGATTAGCGAGGAACCGATTGAGGGTAGCAAAGTGCGGCTGGTTGTTGCCTTGACCTTGATTTCCTTGATTGCCCTCGCCCTTTGGGTACGCTCTTGCAAGAGTTGCAAAATCATCGAGCATTAGCATTGGTGGCTGCCATGATAGCTTGCCATGCCTCCCGTGGCGGAGGTGGAGGTGGAGGGTTCGATCGACTCTCATCATTGCGATCCGGATTCAGACGCGTTGGCGGAGCCATCCTAAAGAGGGTGACATCCGTTAGCACTTTGATAGACAGAGATAGACAAGTTGAATCAACGGATAGAAATTGCAACACATAGTCTTCACAATAAACATTCGAACAAGGATGAACGAATGAATTCCAAAAGCTAACATCACACGTCCATTAAGGTGAGAAGCCACTTGATAAAGGTTGATGAAAAAAAATAACAAGGTACGACTGGAACAAATAAGTGGTAAGGATTACCCAATTGCAAACCAAATATCTGCGGGAAGAAATGCTAGGAGCTACTTGAATCCCACCTATAAACTCCCGAAACTTTACGGTTATGCAATCTGGTGTTGGGGATATGAGGACACAAAATATATCACCCAAACTAACAATACCTAGATCCAAATTGTATCCATCCGTCAACACATAACCAAGAAACCTTCAAAATCGTGGTACCTCGACCTTGAAAAAGCATCCGTTATACGAGTCATGGCAATACTCCCGAGCTCACCCGATCGGGTTATCGGGTTATCTCACCAACAACTGCACAAAAGAGATTTTCGATGTCGGCAAATCTCGGGTATTCCAGAATCGCAACGATAAAATTGTGGCGACAACACCTCGAGCTCAACTCCTCGAGACACTGCCACAACCCCTAAATGTCGAGGCACCAAGAACAATGTTCTCGTCACAAAACCATCGAACGATCCCAAGATACCCAGCCGATCCAAAAATTTTTTAGTGAAATTTGAGGAGAGGAGAGTCAAAACTTCTACGTCAGGAGACCTCACCAGAGCACGAAGGGACCGGGGAGTAAAAAGAATCCTACTCCGATATATATAATCCTAAGACTCAAAACATTTTTGTTCTAGACTCAACAACGCCAAAGACAAACAATCAAGGGGGCTCCTAAGTCGGGATGACTCGATTACCAACTTGTAACGCCCTCGATGCGGCTATATCTCCCACGTGTCGAAGCACGACTTAGAGGCATAACCGCATTGAAAGCAATGTCGCAAGTGAGGTAATCTTCACACAACCCATGTAATACATAAGGAAAGAGATACATAGTTGGCTTACGATGCCACTTCACACAATACATAAATAAACATCCATCATTCAGATTACACTCAAGGTCCGACTACGGAACCAAAATAAAGAAGATACCACAAATGCTACACAGATCCCCGATCGTCACAACTGGGCTCCACTTGATCATCGGGAAAAGACACATAGTAACGACCACGTTCCTCGTCGAACTCCCACTTGAGCTCGGTTGCGTCACACTGACCGCATCGTCGGCACCCAGAATCTGTTTTGGTAGAATCTGTGAGTCACGGGGACTCAACAATCTCACACCAGCGAGATCAAGACTATTTAAGCTTATAGGAAGGGCAGAGTTGTGAGGTGGAGCTGCGACAGCGACTAGCATATATAGTGGCTACATTACGCAAAAGAGAGCGAGAAGAGAAGCAAGGCACGGTCGTGAAGCTAGTAGCGATCAAGAAGTGATCCTGAACTACTTACGTCAAACATAACCCCAACACCGTGTTCACTTCCTGGACTCCGCCTAGAAGAGACCATCACGGTTACACACGCGGTTGATGTGTATTAATTAAGATCAACTTCGGGTTTTCTACAACCGGACGTTAACAAATTCCCATCTGCCTCATAACCGCGGGCACGGCTTTCGAAAGATAATACCCTGCAGGGTGTCCCAACTTAGCCCATAATAAGCTCTCACGGTCAACGAAGGATATTCCTTCTATCGGGAAGACCCGATCGATCTCGGAATCCCGGACTACAAGACATTTCGACAGCAATAAAACAAGACCAAGAAAGCCCGATTGTGCCGACAAATCCCGATAGGAGCTGCACATATCTCGTTCTCGAGGCACATCCGGATGAGACTAGCTACGGGTAAAACCAAGCCTCAAGTTTCCCGTGGTGGCCCTGCAGCAGCTCGATTCGGGCCAGCACTCGAAGGAGCACCGGTTCGGGGGTTAAAATAAAGATGACCTCGGGCTCGCGAAAACCCGGGGTATAAGGCTTAGGTGGCAAAGGGTAAAACCAATGTTGGGCCTTGCTGGAGGAGTCTTATTCAAAGCGAACTGTCAAGGGGGTCCCATAAATCACCCAACCGTGTAAGGAACGCGAAATCAAGGAACATAACACCGGTATGACAGAAACTAGGGCGGCAAGAGTGGAACAAAACACCAGGCATAAGGCCGAGTCTTCCACCCTTTACCAAGTATATAGATGCATTAATTATAGCAGATATATTGTGATATCCCCAACAAGTAAACATGTTGCAACAAGGAACAACATCTCCATGTTCCAACAAGGAACAAACTTCATCTTCACCTGCAACTAGCAACGCTATAAGAGGGGCTGAGCAAAGCGGTAACATAGCCAAACAACGGTTTGCTAGGAAAGGATGGTTAGGGGCTTGACATGGCAATATGGGAGGCATGATAAGAAAGTGATAGGCATCGTATCATAGGCATAGCAAAAGAGCGAGAATCTAGCAAGCAAAGATAGAAGTGATTTCGAGGGTATGGTCATCTTGCCTGCAAGGTTCTCAGAGTTGCCGAAAGCTTGGTCCTCGTAAGCGTTCTCAACAGGTTCCTCGTTCACGTACTCGTCTCCCGGATCTACCCAAAGCAAGAACACAAACAATGGAACCACAATAAATCACGGTGCAATGCACAAGCAACATGATGCAATACATGGCATGATATGCGAGATGTGATATGCAATGCGTATCACGTACTCGGAAGGAAAATGATGAACCAGGCATCATCTTGGCAAACCAAGTATGCCTCTGGAAAGGTGAGATGATTTCGGTTGAAATCGATATAAAGATCACCGGAATCGGATGCACGGTTTGCAAATTACAAGCAAAACAAGAATGACACAAATCTGCCATTAACAGCATGATACCACTTAGCAAGCAATAAGAAAATAAGCTACTGCACCCAAACGTACCAGAAAGGCCTATGGAAGTGATCTACTCAAGATGCTTGACAAAAGATGAACACTGAGCTACGGCTAAATCACATCATAACAGGTCCAAACAAGCATGGCAAAAGTGCAAAATATATCAGATTCAACAGACATGGCAGAATCAGCATCAGGAAGCAATGTTCAGAGCAAGAAAACGACATGCTAAAGGAACTTATAATAGCAAAACAAGGCATGGCAGGAATCTACTCAAAGCATAGAACAAAAGTCCCTTACTGACCATGAGCCAAAAGGGATCATAAAACGCAATAGCACCCATGTCAAACTAGCAAGTTTCGTTAACAGATTCAGCAACAGGGCATGACAAAAACAGATAACAAGTAGGCATGTTTAAGAGCTCGATGCACTCACTACAGAGCATTACATGATAAACTAAGCATACATCCATCAACAAGACATGGCATAGAAGCTATCCATGTCAAGAACAACATTATAGTATACACGGATCGACTACAACAACCTTGGCAAAATTGAATAACATGTAAACAATCTGCCAGGAAACATTTTATAGCAAAAGTAGAGCTTGATTGACTCAAGCTATGGCACTCCATAATTGCAAACAAGGGCATGTATGTATAGAGCATAACCATATGTTTAAAACATCCTTACTGAAGTATCTCAAAATATGCATGAATCTCTCGGTAGCATCAAGTTAACATGGCATAAAAATACCAGCAAAACAGGGGCTGAAATCAGCAACATCATGAAGCCTAGTTTGCATGCTTGTGCTAGTCACCACAGAGATCACAAAAATACATGGCATACACCCCTGTAAATATGGCATGGCATATTACAAAACACATGTAGGACTCAAGTTCATAGGATGCACACATCAATCATGGCAAAAATGACAAGTGAATATTCTGTTAAGGAACAGAAACTAACATCACATAGCCCTCTTACAACAGCATTTCAGGCATCAAGATGAGATCAAATGAAAATGTTGCAATACAATTAAATGATCTACTCTTCAAGGCGAACAATTTGGTATGCTATACGCCCGAAACGGTGCCACGGGTGCAAAGTTATGGCATGATGAAAATGCAATAATATACTGACAGAATAAAAACTTAAGAGGAAACCGCCGTTTGGATCTAGATCCGGCTCGCGCGGATCGAGGTCCGCTGGCCGGAGAGGGAGAGGGCGAGGGCGCCGGAGGAGGGAGGCGCGGGCGATGCCGTGGGGGACCTCGGGCGGCGGCGCTTAGGGCGGCGGTGGTCGGGTCGAAGGCGCGGGCGGGAGGCGGGCGACAGGCGATGGAGAGAGCGGGCGGCTTGCGGCGCGTGTGGCCGGGCCGGGAGGCGACGGCGGGCCGGAGGGCGCAAGGGCCGAGCGCTGGGCGGCGCTTGGGGAGCGCGGGCAGATGTGGGGCTGGGCCTGGTGACGGCCAGGCGGGATTGGCTGTGAAAGGGGTGGCCGGGCGCCACGTGGCCCCCGATTCACCGGGCCTGGGCGGCGGACGCGTTCGGCTCTGTCCCGGACGTGTCCGCGGGCGCAGAGGAGCGGGCTAGGGTTAGGGTGGAATTGATCCGGATTTCGGGGAGGGTGTTTTATAGGTAGAAGGAGCTAGGAAGCTCCAAATGAGGTGTAGTTTTCGCCCACACGATCGTGATCGAACGACGATGGACATGGAAGTGACTTAGATGGGTTATTGGGCTGTTTTGAAGGGGTGTTGGGCTGCAACTTAAAAGAGGCCTTTGCGGATATGCGGATAACCGTTGGAGTACCAAACGAGCTCCAAATGACCCGAAACTTGACAGTGGTCTACCGTGGTGTACCAAGGCCACTTGACAAACCTCTGTCCAGTCCGAGAACGTTGAGTACCCACTAACGGAAAACTGTAAAAGGGGACGCCGGCGGACAGAGGAGTGCCGGATTGCAAAACGGAAAACGGGAAAATGCTCGGAATCATAAAGGCGAACACGTATGCAAATGAGATGCACATGATGACATGATATGAAATGCATGACATGGGAAAAATACAAAAATGAAGAAAAAACCCAACCACGGAGGGAATATCATATCACAATGCCGAAAATGGCAAGAGTTGGAGTTACAAATATGGAAAGTTACATCCGGGGTGTTACACAGCGCTGCGTCGAGTCAGAGCAAGGCCAAGAAATTCTCGAAGACATCCATCATGGCGAGTGCGGCCATCATGCAGCCTCAAGAGCACTCGTCGCCAAAGCCTTCCGACACGGTTTCTTCTGGCCGACTGCCCTAGAAGAGGCCAAGGAATTAGTTCAAAAATGCAAGGGTGCGGTGTTCCGCTCCAAGCCGCTTCAGCCGCTTCAAGGCTCAAGACTATCCCCATCGCTGGCCCTTTGCTGTTTGGGGCCTAGACATGGTGGGACCATTCAAAACGGCACGAGGCGGCCTAACTCACTTACTTGTCGCGATGGACAAGTTCACCAAGTGGATAGAAGCAAAACCCATCAAGAAGTTGAATGGTCCCACTTCAGTGACTTTCATCGCCGACATCACGACTCGGTACGGCGTACCACAAAGCATCATCACCGACAACAGCACAAATTTTGCCAAAGGTGCCCTGGCCCGTTTCTGCGCGACGCAAGGCATCCGACTAGACTTAGCGTCTGTTGCCCATCCGCAATAAACGCGGCCAGGTGAAGCGAAATAACGGCCTCATCCTGTCGGGCATCAAGCCTCGACTGGTCGAACCATTGAGCGTTTCGCCGATCACGGCTTGAGGAGTTGCCGGCCGTCCTCTGGAGTCTGCGCAAGACGACTCCAAACAAGTCAACCGGCTTCACACCCTTCTTCCTCGCTTCACGGTGCGAAGCCGTCATCCCAACGGATATAGAGTTCGACTCCCGCGAGTCACCATGTACACCGAAGAGGAAGCGAAGAAGCACGTCAAGGCGGCGTCGATCTGCTGGAAGAGGGTATTGTTGGCACTCACCGGTCCAAAGCATCTACCAAACAGAGCTCGCGCCGCTACTACAACAAGAAGGTCAAGCCAAGATCATTCCTAGAGGGCGACCTTGTGCTCCGCTGATCCAAATGAACACCGCCAAAGACAAGCTGTCGACGCCTTTGGGAAGGCCCATTCATCATCAAAGAAAGTCTTGGGCAACGACTCCACTACCTGATCGACGCTCAGAAGCCCCGAGCACGCAAGTGGGACGACTCCGACAAAGAGACGGAGCGGCCATGGAATGCGAATCTCCTCCAAAGATTTTACAGTTGATGAAGTATGTACCATGCTACCCTTTGTGTTTAAAGTACCAAGACTCCGGGCCCCCCGAGACGAGCTCGGGGACTGCCCTCTTTTGTTATCTGTATGATAAGAATTATGCCTTTGAGTATGTTACTCTTTGTTATGCTATTTGGCACCGGGCTCGACTAGTCGGCCCGGGGACTCGCCGCCTTTGGGCTATGAAATGCTTCTGCAGTCAGACAAGTAACCTCATGATTGCCTAAGCCGTCTCTCGTCGAAGCCGCAGCTTGCAGAGCGACTGTTTGGTGGGCAGGAGTAAGGAAGAACGGGCCCACATGAAAAAATGGCTAAGGACCCAAAGCATAAACATAGTTTAAATCGGCTCCCAGCCCGCTTTCAGAAACCGATTCTTAAGTAGTCGGCTTGCCGCTTTCTACCCAACACGCTTAACGACTCTAAAAATGGCCAAGTACTTGCCTTCTCAAAGGTAGCCAAGCACTTGACCTAGACGGCAATCCGCAGAGCGGTTGCCCGATGGGCAAGGAGGCATCTAAGGGAAGGCGGCAAAGGAAAAAGCCACAAGAGCAATAAGCAAGGAAGGATAAAGTTAGAATAATATTTACACAAGCTTAGGCCCTTGGCCGGATCTTTGGACAGAGGTTCAGAATACACCCCGAGGGTGGAATTGTGCAAATTAACAAGTTCTTTTAAAAGACTAGCAAAACAGATAAAATAAAGGCGAGGCAGCGGCCTAAGAAGCGGCAGATGGGGTCGGAAGGCGGAAGCGGCCAGCGGCGTCGGGGCGAGGCGGCCAAGGCGATCTCGGCTTAATCGTCTCGGCGGCGGCAGACGGGCGCGACTTCGTTGTCGGAGGTGCGGTCGAGCTGAGGCTGGTCGCCCACTCCGTCTTCTGGCGCCACCATGTCGTCTCCGACCTCCGCCTCGTCTTCATCCTCGGCGCTGGAGTCGATCACCTCCGCCGAGTCCTTGTCGTGGTCCGGGTTCATCCCGAACCACTCCCGCGGCGCCTCCCCACCGTCTTCAGACTGCTCAGGGACGAAGACGCTGGTGTCTGTAGTCGGTAATCGCCGCCGACGCCGACGAGGGCGTCCTCCGCGCCAGCAACTCCTCCAGGGCCTTCGACCGAACGCTGCCAGCCGGTCCAGATCCAGCTCGATACCACGCTTGATTTAACTCTGTGGCTCGGTGAGCTCCACCGAGCCGCGGAACCCTTCCAGGCCTCAAGACGGCCAGCGACCTCCAGCCTACCGGGCGGTCCGGGAGGCGCAGAATCCGGCATGTCCGCCACAGAGCAGCGATCGCTGGGCGCCGACACGTCAAGACGGGCGAAGCATCCGATGGGCCGCCGCAGACGAGCCTCAATGCTCGGGGAGCTGCTCGTCAAGGGTCCGGGCGCGTTATTGCGATCTCGGCACCACCCGCCTTTCAAGCGCCTCGCGATCAGCCTCGATGGCTTGATTGGCCGTCACAGGTGACCGGGGAAGAAGTCTGCCAAGAAGAAGAAGAAGCAAGTCGAAAACAGGAGCCGGCTGACCCATAGTCGGCGACCCAAAAGAAAAAGTAGCGAACTCACCATCGACGCGATATCCTCGATTTACGTGGAAGCCGGAGGTCGCCAGCGCTTCCCGTCGGTCGGAGGAGCGCCGCTCTCAAATTCCGGCTAGGAGAGCGGCCTCTTTCTTCTCCGCCTCGTCCTGCGCCGCCTTGAGCAGCTCCCTCTGCTCCGCCAGCTGCGTAGCCAGCAGGTCGCGCTCTGCGGCGAGCTTGCCGCACTCCTCCTCTTTGGCGCGCAAAGCGGTGTTGGCCGTACCCAGCTGCCGCCGAAGAGTGGCGTTGGCCTCTGAAGAATAAAAAGAAGAAGGACGCGAAGTCGTCAGCTAAGAAGGTCGCCAGGAAGATCCGGCCCGATCACGCGGCGATCGGCCCGAATCTCGGGGACTACAGCCCGCAGGTGCGCCAGCGCGCCCACGCGAAGAAGAAAACTCACCTCGGCTCCTCGCCAAGTCGGCAGTCCGCTTGCTCAGCTCCTCAATGTTGCGGTTGAAGGCAGTGGCGCGGAGGTTGTGATACTCCTGCGACAAGAGTTTCAGACAAAGGTAAAAACTTGGAGGTACGCAAATAGAGTTCCGAGCCGCCTGCTCAGCAGCCGGCCCGAAACTCGGGGACTACACCCAGTGGGTGCGCTGGCGCGCCCCCACAGAGAAGAGCAAGAAAAAGTTCAAAAAAGAAACATACCCGCACGGCGGATCGCGATGCCAGGTGCGCCTTGGAGAGGTTCTGGATGGCGTCGCCCTCATTTCATGACTTCGCTGGACATCGAAGCGCCGTGTTCAGCGGGCCCGTGCCGCCTCCTCGCACCCACCCAATGGGCGCGGCGCTTGTCGCCTCGGCGTCAGGAATAGCCGAGCTAGTGGGGCCGGTCTCCAAGGGGCGCAGCGCCGAAGTCGCCTTCTCAAGACGGCGTCGCGCTGGCGAGGCGACTTGAAGAAGCAGCCGCGCCACGGCCTCGTCGTCGGTCGGCGGCTCAGGCGGGTCCGCCGGCTGCTTGCCTCGCGCGCTCTTGGGCCACGGTGGAGGCGGCGGATGTGGCGCGGCCGTGCCCGATAGGGAGGCTTCGCCGCCTTCCTTCTCTGCGACGGGGACCTCACCGCCGACTCCCTTTGACTGCCCCGTGAACTCCAGCAGCGGTGGCGCAGAGCTCAACGGGGTGACAAGCTGCGCCGACTGGAGGCGCGCGGCCTCCTCGGCTCGCGGCCTCCTCGGCTCGCCTCTTGGCTGCAGCGGCGGCTTCTACCTCCCCCAGCTTCTTCTGGGCGGAAGCCGCCGCCTTCTCAGCCTCCGCCTTTTCCAGAAGGGCGGCCTCCTCCTCGTCAAGGCTTCTCCTGCGCATTCCGCTCCGTTGCCTCCCGGAGGGCGGACGCGAGGTCAACCCGCCGACTATTGGCGGACGTCTCCGCCGACCCCATGACGGAGGCGGCGGCGATCCTCTCCAGGGTGAGGGGAGCCCTGATGAGAAAAAGACATGTAAAGACTTGGACAAGGCGGACCAGAAGAAAACAAGACAAAGTAAAAAGTACTTACGCGGAGACCAGCGGTGGCTTCTTCACTTCCTTGCGGAAGCGGTTAGCCTTCGCGACCGCCTCTTCGCGTTGGGTCGCGGCGGCCGTTCCCCTGAATTTCTTCGCCCGGCCGCCTGGCAGACTCGGCCCGGCCCGACGCTTCTTCGCGCCGCCTCGACCACCCAAGGCGGGGGAGGAACTCGCGCCTGGATGGCCAGCTTTCTGCTGGCGTCGGGGACGACTTCCTTCTCGCCGTCGTCATCAAAGGCCGATCGGCGAAAGATTGCCAAGGCTGAAGTCGTCGGCTCCTCCTCCTCCCTCGGCGTCGGTCTCCATCGCCGCCACCCCCAAGTCGGGTCGCCGGGCGTCTCGCTCGCCCGGGGGCAATTCCACGAGCAGTCGCGGTGCCGGCCGAGGGCTGCATGAGGGGATTCTGAATCGGAAAAGAACAAGGAAAATTAGAGCCAGATTCGGCTGAAGAAGGAAACAGAGAAGCAAGAGATGACTTACCACATGCGGGGGGTTGGCGCGCGAGTACGACTCCTTGCCGAACTGCCATTCCTCCGTAAGGCCGCAGTTCGCCAGGAAGTTCACCGTGTCCAATACCTCCGCGTGGGGCATGTCCTTGGAGCACAACTGGCTGGGGTCTCGGCGGCCGCTCATCTGACAGATCTGATGAGGTCGGCCTTGAAGAGGAAGGACTCGGCGCACCACGAAGGCGGCCAGCAAGTCCGCCCCCATCAGGCCCTCCGACTGCGTCATCATGCGGAGCCGCGCGACGGCGGCGTTGCCTGCGGGAGTCAGCGTCCGGGCCCGATGGGACCAGCCGGGTCGCCCGCCAACTCGCCGCCACGAAGGCGGCAAGTTGACCTAGTCGCCCTCGGGGCGACGTTCTTGACGAGAAGCACGTGGCGCTGCCACATCTTCACCGACTTGATGAGGGGATGCGGGAAGGGGTTCTCGCACCGCCTCCTCATGGCGATGAACGTGCCGCACAGAGCCGGCACGCGAGCGACATGGGTTCCGAGCTTGGCTTGGAAGAATTCCCCCCACAGCTCGATGGTGGGAAGAACGCCAAGAAAGCCCTCGCATAAGGATGCGAAGGCGGCCAGCAGCACCACCGTGTTGGGGGTGAGGTGGTGCGGCTGGAGCCCGTAGAACTCCAGGAACGCGCGGAAGAGGCCGCTCGCCGGCAGCCCTAGCCCGCGCATGAGGTGCGAGCGGAATATGACCCGCTCGCCCTCCTCCGGTGCCGGCGTCACTTCGCCGGATGGCGCGGCGCGGGTCCGCACTAGGTGGCTGCCGGGGATGCGGCGCGTTTGGCGGAGAAACTCGATGATGTTGTCATCGACGATGGAGCTGTCCCAAACACCGGAGCGCGCGGTGGCAGGCGAGGCGGCGGAGGAGGAGCTCATCTCCGCGGCGCGGCGAGGTTCGGTGCGGCGGAGCGAGGAGGAAGACAAAGCAAGAAGCAAGAGGAAGCGGGGAAGAGTGGGTGCGCGTGCGTCGCCGCCCCTACCCCCGCCTACTTATAGGCGCCTAGGCTGCGAAGCCGAGGGGGCGGGCGTGGGATTAACTGCGCCCACGCCCCCACGCCCCCACGATTTAGCCCACGACATTACTGCGCGTAGTAACGGCGTGGGGAGCCCAACCGCCCGCACGGCCGCAGCGGATCCGCCTGTGCGCCTAGGCGCGGTAATGGCGGGCCCCGCCTGACGGGCCTGTATTGTCACGCGCGTGGACTGGCAGACCGGCCCTGCCGCGTGGCGTCGCATGGCGGGCCCACAATGGGAAGCTGCCTGGAAGCTTATCAGAAACGCCGCCCGGATCCCGCCGCGACCTTCGAAACCTTTGAGGAGCAAGACGGCCTCCTGCAAGGCCGACTCCAGCTAGTCAGCTCAAGATGGAGACAGCAAGCCGAGTCCAGATTCTTCTACTAAAAGGATGAAACTGTTGAGGCTCCTCGACATGCTGCCCTCGGCGCCTCACCAGCTTCGGGGACTACTGTCGGAGTAATGGGCCACGGGTAGGCAAACCCGAGCCCCTGGACCTTTCAAAACATCAGGGCAGATGCGCCTCAAGACCCCAAGACGGAGAGCCGCCGAGAGTCGGCGACAGAAGTCGCCGATCAAGGCCCCACCGAGTCCCGGAGACGGCCTCAAGACAAGCCGACTCCAAGCCAGCGACTTCCGATGAAGCCGGCCATGTGAGTCGGCTCACGACTGGCTCCACCCCTCACCGAGCGACTACGAGCGGGATGGGATAAAGCCGCCTCGCGGCCCATCCCTGCCCCTCTCATAAAGAGCAGGCATGGCCACAGGGCGCCGTACCGACGGAGATCTCCGTCCGGCGCGGCATCAGAGCCACGCTGCCTCGACGTCGGCCCGTGGGCCGATTCCTGTACCCACGATGGCATGTCTGTACGACCCAAAGACGGCGGGATCACCCGCTGGCGGGAGTGCGAAGACGGCGAGCACCCCAAAGACGGACCTTTGAGTCGGCCTCCGAGAGTCGGCCGCCCCTCCCACGGGCTCCGGCGCCATTAACCAGACGAGACAGGAATGGCACAGCGATCGCTCGCCAGCGGCGGCATCTGTTGTTATGACCTCGCGACCAAGCTCGTCATTAGAGGAGCGGCTAAGTGACCCGCAGCCGGGCAAGACTGGGGTCGACGAGGGCTGTCGGCCCTTGCTGGATCGGTCGGGGGCCCACTAGACGGCGGGCCCCAAGTCGGCGGAGAAGACGGCGACTTAAGAGATCGACGGCCGGGACCCGCACTCAGCCGGATTACCATTGTACCCCGGGTAGGCCTATATAAACCCCCCGGGGCACCCATGGAAAGGGTTGGAACCTAGTAGTTTGACACACACACGTAGAGGGAAGAGAAGAGCTAGCCGTGCCCTTCTCCTTCCTCACCCCGAACAGCTCAAGGAGCAATCTTGTACTCACCTTGCGATAGTGATCATGCGGAGACCCCGCAGAGCAGCAGTAGGGGTGTTATCTCCTCGGAGAGCCCTGAAGCTGGTTAAGATTCGCCGGCATGCATGTCTTCGCCTCATCCCGTTTCCAGGCACCGGCGACGTTCTACTCGCCCCCTCCATGATAATCCATCCTTTCGCATATGTCGCACCCAACCCCCGACACCCGTGTCCGGATAGGACTCTCCTTGGCGTGGAAGGCAAGCTTGGAGTCCGGATATGAATATTCCTTTCTCTCTAACTGACTTTGTACAACCCTAGTCCCTCTGGTGTCTATATAAATCAGAGGGCTTAGTCCGTAGAGAATAATCATAGTCATACAGGCTAGACTTTTAGGGTTTTAGCCATTAAGATCTCAAGGTAGATCAACTCTTGTAATACTCATATTCATCAAGATCAATCAAGCAGGAAGTAGGGTATTACCTCCATAGAGAGGGCCCGAACCTGGGTAAACATTGTGTCCCCTGTCTCCTGTTACCATCAAACTTAGACGCAAAGAACGGGAACCCCTACCCGAGATCCGCCGGTTTTGACACCGACATTGGTGCTTTCATTGAGAGTTCCGCTGCGTCGTCTTCAAGAGGTTCGATGGCCCCGTCAATCATCTACAACAATGTTGTCCAAGGGAAGTCTTCCTCCCCGGACAGATCTTCGTATTTGGCGGCTTCGCACTGCAGGCCAACTCATTTGGCCATCTAGAGCAGATCGACAGCTGCGCCCCTGGCCATCAGGTCAGATTCAGAAGGTTGAACTACGTCGCTGATATCCGCGGAGACTTGATCTTCGATGGATTCGAGACCACGGGAGCCGCTCCCTGCCACCGCAATGAACATGACTTAAATCTGTCATCGGACCATACACAGGAGATAGCGCCTATAACTGCTCTGGCCCTAGATCCAGAGCACGTCGCGCCATTCAAGGACGGGAAGCTCAACCCCACCACGGAAGCCGCAGACTCAACGGCGTCGGAGCCGCACATAGACCCAACCTCAAGTGGAATCTGTGCCACCGGAACCTCGGACTCGTTTCCGGCTACAGGTTTCGAACCACATGCGTCTTCGTACGTCGAGCTTGATCAGTCGTCGATCACTGAATTCAGCTCCGCGGACATATTCTGGCACTCACCTTTAGGCGATGTTCTAAACTCACTAAAAACACTCTCCTTAGAAGGGGACTCATAGCCGAATTATATCTGGTTCGAACTGGAGGCTGATGACACAGAATTTCACTTCCCACCCACCGCCCACTTCATAGCCACTGTCGAAGACTTAATCGACATGCTCGATTACGGCTCCGAAGACATCGATGGTATGGAGACGATGCCGAAGAGGAGCAGGGCCAAAACCCGCCGTTCACCGGACGCTGGACGGCCACTTCTTTGTACAACGTGTACATGGTGGATACACCTAAAGAGAAAGATGGCGATAACGAGAAGGATCCAGTCGAGGATAAACCTCCTGAGATACAGCCAAAACGCCGACGTCAGCGGCGCCGCTCTAAGTCACGCCATGGAAAAGACAGCGATGCCGGCACAAGAGAAAACAATACTCCGGATGATGTCGAAGACAAGGAATACCCCGCTGAGCGAACCTCCGAACAGGACGAGCGGGAGGACGGGCGAGTCAGCCCTGATGAACAGGCCGTAAACAAAGACTCGAAGGATAGTAATTATCTTCCACTCTCCCAGGATGAGGTGAGCCTTGGCAGTGAGGATTTCATCGTGCCTGAGGAACCTCTTGAGCAGGAGCACTTTAAGCGCGGCTAATAGCCAGTGCGAGGAGCCTGAAAAACAAGAAGCACCAGCTTCAAGCTGATCAAGACCTCCTCAACGACAAATGGACTAACGTCCTGGCAGCCGAGGAATACGGCCTCAATCGCCCAACTAAAAGTTACCCGAAGCACACATTTTTACCCCAGTTTGATGACGAGGCGTTGGAGCCCGTACCATCAACGCGTAATGCGGCTGACCGACCACCACGTGGCCGGGACAAAGCGGCAATTCAAGCCGAACACCCGCCCGTACTACCTCGCCGTAAAGGCAGAGAGAAAATAGATCAGGGATATACATATGACCTACGGCACGATTTGGACCGTAGAGCAGGACAGGCCAGATCGATCTACGGATCGCGGGGGCATGCCCCGACGCGTGACGACGGCTATCTAGCCAGACGCAGTAATCACACCCAAGCCAAAAATGGCAGACGAACTCCATCTGAGCTACATCGTGACGTGGCCCGATATAGAGGCGCCGCACACCCCCTCTGCTTCACTGATGAAGTAATGGATCACGAATTTCCAGAAGGGTTTAAACCCGTAAACATTGAATCATACGATGGGACAACAGATCCCGCGGTATGGATTGAGGACTTTCTTCTCCATATTCACATGGCCCGCGGTGATCACCTCCACGCCATCAAACACCTCCCACTAAAACTCAAGGGGCCAGCTCGGCACTGGTTAAACAGCCTGCCTGAAAACTCCATTGGCAGCTGGGAGGACTTGGAAGACGCTTTCCGTGATAATTTCCATTTCACGTACATCCGACCTCCGGATGCCGATGACTTAAGTCACATAGTTCAATAGCCCGGAGAGTCAGCCAGGAAATTCTGGACCAGGTTCCTAACCAAAAAGAACCAGATCGTCGACTGTCCGGAGGCCGAAGCCCTGGCGGCCTTTAAGCATAGCATCTGTGACGAGTGGCTCGCTCGACACCTCGGGCAGGAAAAGCCAAAGTCCATGGCAGCCCTCATGGCACTTATGTCCTGCTTCTGCGCGGGTGAAGATAGTTGGCTAGCCCGTAGCAATAATAATGCAAGCGAACCTGGAACTTCCGAAGCCAAGGATAGCAGTGGCAAGCCCCGACGCAACAGGCATAAGCATCAAAACAATGACAACAATATCGATGACACGGCGGTCAACGCCGGATTCAGTGGCTTCAAGTATGGCCAGTGGAAGAAGCCATATAAAAGAAACAACCCGGGACCATCCAGCTTGGACCACATACTCGATCGTCCATGCCAGGTTCACGGCACCCCAGACAAACCAGCCAATCATACCAACAGAGACTGTTGGGTTTTTAAACAGGCCGGCAAGTTAAACACTGAGAACAAGGAGAAGGGGTCGCAAAGCAAGGACGATGATGAGGATTCCCGTCCGCCGAACACAGGGGGACAGAAGAAGTCCCATCTCCCCCAAGTTAAAAATAGTGAACATGATATACTTTACCCATATCCCCAAGAGGGAGCGCAAACGCGCGCTCAGGGACATCTACGCGATGGAGCCAGTTGCCCCAAAGTTCAACCCATGGTCTTCCTGTCCGATCACTTTCAATCCCAGGGACCACCCGACCAGTATCCGTCATGGCAGTTCAGCCGCACTGGTCCTCGACCCAATCATCGATGGATTCCATCTCACGCGAGTCCTCATGGATGGTGGTAGCAACACGAACCTGCTTTATCAGGATAGAGTGCGCAAAATGGGCATTAATCCCTCAAGGATCAAGCCCACAAAGACTACCTTTAAAGGAGTCATACCAGGTGTAGAGGCCCGCTGTACGGGCTCAATCATATTAGAGGTTGTCTTCGGATCCCCGGACAACTTCCGAAGCGAAGAGTTGATCTTCGATATCGTCCCCCTCCGAAGTGGCTATCACGCACTGCTGGGATGAACCGCATTTACTCGATTCAATGCGGTACCACACTATTCTTATCTCAAGCTCAAGAGGCCCAGACCACGCGGCGTCATAACAGTCAATGGAAACACAGAACGCTCCCTCCGTACCGAGGAGCACACCGCTGCTTTAGCAGCAGAATTACAGAGCGGCCTTCTCAAGCAGAACCTTAATTCGGCGGCCGAGCTCCCGGACACTGTTAAACGAGTCCGGACTACTCCGCAGCAATATAGCCCAGCTCGTCAAGAGCACGACTAGCAATTCGGCCTCCGTCCCAGTCCCGACCAAGTGGCAGCGTTTGTACCGCGCGTACATAACTACGCACTCAAAATACCATGGGCATAGACGGAGGCATAACTAGATTGTGATCCATAATACGGCTCGACCTCCCCTGGATTCACATACTTTCACCTTTTCTTTCTTCATCCTTTTCAGGTTTCTTTTTCCCAGACCTTTCTGGTGGTCTGACTGTCGGACCCATCATGGGACGGACACACCAAGACGGCAAGAAGCATCGACGTATACGGGAATTTCCAGGTGGTCTCTTTAAACGATCGTTATGCCTGTTTTCAGGACCCGCGCGCAGCTCTCCCTTGGTCGTGGCATGATAAATAGCCCTGTTGCTTATCGCACTACTTGTACAAAACGCTTTGACGTATTAATCAAATTATTATGGAAAAAAGTTGGTGGCCAAATTTCTGCGGCATTAGCCTACACTACAAAAAAAATACACTTCTGTGATGATACATGTTTGTCACAGTAGGTTGCGTTTTTTGTCATGCATGTACATCCATGACAAATTTATGATGTAATCAAGATAGTCATACCGTGCCGTCAGAGAAGTGTTCCATGACATTACCAAAATTATCATCACGGAAGTGTCCACTTCCATGACGATAAATCGCGCGTCACAGAAGTGCTTTCGTCAAGGGTGACCGACACGTGGCATCCACCGTAACGGAACGCCGTTAAGCTATCGGGTCGGGTTTTGGATCCGATAACCCGTTAATAGCCCCGACCAATGGGAAATTTCCACGTGTAAAATTCTTATTGGCCGGACGTAACACGTGTCAGCTCGTCAGTGGGTCAGATAGGTGCCTATGATATGTCGACACGTGGCACGGCCCAACAGTGGCCCATTTAGCTTACAAAGCCGGCCCGTTTGACTTGGTCAAAAGTTAACGGGCTGGCCCATGAAAAACCTGTTAACGGTCTCTTCGCAAATAGCCCATTTTACGGCCCGTTAACTCATGGCCCGTTAGGCCCTAAAGGAAATCGTCCCAACAATGTCATGTGGGCCGTCGAATATAATACCAGCCCATTTCACTTTCGGCCCATGTATGGCCCATGACGTCTTTCGGCCCATATGAGGCCTTCATATCTTTCGGCCCATTACAGGCCCACGGCGACTCTAGCCCATAATGAACAGTAATTTTCTTTGTACCCGTTAACGGCCCATGATTTACTTGGGCCGTTTCCAGCCCGTGTTAGCTTTTGGCCTATTGACGGCCCATACGTTCTTGGGCTCCTTTTCGGCCCTCGATTACTTAGGCCCATTATCGGCCTCGTTCCCTAATGGGCCAAATTCGCCCATGGCAAGGGTTGGCCCACATCGCCTGTTCCACTAATGGGCCAAATTCGCCCATGGCAAGGGTCGGCCCACATCGGCTCGTTACCCTAATGGGCCAAATTCGCCCATGGCAAGATTCGCCCGCTTCGGCTCGTTAACCCGCTGCGCCATTTCCACTTCGGCCCTATATTCTCGCCCATTAACGACCCGTTATGCCTATGATGTAATTAAGCCTTTTGCTGTCCCACGGCCTATTATTAACGGCATGTTACCGTGCTGGGCTGATACCAATTACGCCCGATTATGGCCCATGTAGACCCATTTATCCGACGGCCCGAGGCCCACCGATTACAGGCCCATTTATCGACGGCCCGTAGGAGACCCATGGATCCTACGGCCCGTATATGGCCCATGGTAGTTGCGCCACTAGCAAACCAGGGAAAAAGAAGACTAGGAAATAAATAAGGCCGAAACTAACGCTAGGCTATTAAGGCGATTGCACAGATTACATCCACTCGGCATCAAAGATCGCCACCAGTGCAAATATAGGGAACACCCTACACTATACAAAAATGGCTTGCTGTTTTCTTCAGGCGGTGGCTGCACGTTAAGAACAAATTTTGTATCGCACCAAAACAAATTACAACTATATAACAAAAGGAAGGTTGGCATAAAACTTAACAGTCTAGCAGATAAATGCACCACCAGAAGTTCAGAAGCTTAGTTAATTTGACCTAATTGTTACGTTTTCATGTTGTATTGTCCGATGGAGCACCATAACCCTCACCTTCATTTCCCCTAGGCTCCTGATCAACATAGCAAATGTCTGATAGTCTGGTTTCAAAACCATGCATATCTTGACGACATTGAGCAATGTTTCTCCTTGTTTCACAAAGGGTCTCTGTTAGGGAATGGACTTGTGTCTGGAGCGCAGATACAACATTGCTTTGAGCTTGCATATCTTGATCATGAGGCAGTTTGGACGATATTGCCTTAACAACCAACCCAATATGACGCAAGAACGTGCTTTTGGCAATCGTTAGTGGATGTGTATCGACCCACCGCAAAGAAGAGCCGACATTGCGGTTATAGTTGCCTCGCCACCTTCGTAAGGTGGCGGTTCCACCATTTTTTCCATAGCTCGTTGAAAAGTTGAGGTTTTACATTAGTAGTACCGTAATGTAAGATATTAAGGAGGCAGCAAAACCAAACAAAATAGCTTTGGTCTATATACGTAACTTATTCTCGTGAATCCATGTAAAATATTAGTTGTATTTTATTGCAAAGTACATAATAAAACCAGGTTCCAAACATATGACCATGTACCATCGCTAATGTATTGTCTATTTATTCACATTGTATTGAGGGCTAAGGATAAAGAGACGAAGTTTATAATACGGTAAGCATAGTATGACGTCATTCATATCACAAAACAACTGAGAACAGACTAACATGCAATTGTAACATTGTGTGGGCAAGTCCAACACGGAACTAGATTACGGGTCAAGATCAAAGGAACATCACTCCTCTCTTTTAAACCTTGTAAGGTGCAAGGATACGCTAAGACAATTGTGTATAAAATTGAAAAGAGTAATAGACATTGGCTGCAAACCATGCAGTTCAACGCACAAGTCAGAGTAAGTAGTAGTTAAAAGGCATGAGGATTAAGGACTTACAACAATGGCTTTGACTGGTGTAGTCATGCCCTTCTTCTTGCTGGTGTGACAGTCCTGAAGATTTCCACATCATTTGGTTCAGGTACTTTTTGGTCCTTGCGGGCTTTCCTCTGCATTTGGAACAAGTCAATATAGATCTGATAATATGTTACAGCGAAAAGAGTGAAACATCAGCTAATTACAAGAGCCTCGCAGTGTGCAATATAGCTACGAGATCCCGTCGTCTGTTGGAATTTCACTTTCGTAACGGTTGGCCTTGTTCTTTGAACAGTTCACCTACAAGAAGATAGATTTGTGTGGCACATGCGTAAATAGGACTTCAACATGTGATCTGATGACATATATATAATGTACCTGATACTTCGGATCGGACCAGTGTTTAACGAGGCCTCTCCAGTCTTCATCAGATATATTTTTCCACTTGAGATGTTTGGGCAAGTTCAATGTTAGCCTTGCCTTCAAAGTGAGTTTTCCTCAAGTTATACCGATACTGTCGCAAAGCAGACTTGAAAACATGGGTGCAAGCTTGTCTGGTTGCATCATCTTGGCTATCCAACTTGAACCTCATCTGTTGAAAATCATGGGAGTCTCATTATCAGCAACCTAGAAAGTATTGGACAGAGCAAGACGATATTACTAGTTTCCATACATAACCATACTTACAGATAAATGGTCGAGGAAGATGTTGAACTGGGTTTCGTCTTTGTCATTCCTGTCTTGCATCAATCCATGTTGGGAGGATACGACATGACACCTAACAACAACCGCTGCCTCGATACTAACTTGGCTGACTCAGAGCATCACGTGGCCTTTTTAAACCTGCCTCAAAACGGATCTCCATTCTTCCTCCTCTAGATTTAGTTAACCTATCGAGCATTATCCCCGATGTTTGTTTCCTCTTGCGCCTAGGTGCTAGTCCAACAACAAACATAGGAAGTGTTAGTGTACATCAAACCGTGAGACTACATATAAAGAAGCATGCAAGCTGTAATTTGACTCCAAAGAACTACCTTCTTGCTGTTGAAGCTCACAAGGTTCATCTCGATATTGCCAACTCGTCTTGTGTCAAGAGTGCTTGGGAAGTAGTGTCGTGGCAAGGGAGCTTGGGAACGCTCGCTAGCTGGATTGACGACGAGTACGTCGTGCAACTAGTAGTATTGTGGTAGGTGTTGCAAGAACTAGGGCTGTCTCTGCTTGTTTGGTGGCAGCTATTTGTTTCTGTTTGTCTTTTTTTGCAACTCGTGTAGCATGGGATGCCGTGTTTGTAGAATTTTCTGCTGGACTTTGACCTTCTATTGCACCATCGCATCAGCAGAATCTGCAGGATTCATCTCGCTTCTCTTTCCCTGCCATTCTGTGTTTCTTCCTCTTTCTCGTGCCATGTTAAGTCAAGCCGACAAGAAAACGAATAACAATTTAGTTCTTCGTAACAAATTGATGTGTGATGCGCATTTAACCGAACTTTGATGTTAGACAACCACATGATAGGAGGATGTAATATGTATGAAAAACAGGACGGAAGAGATAACCAGAACTATGATGTGTAAACAAAGAAGAAGACATTTTACCAAATTAGAAGCAATGCAATGAAAGATGCTACAAATATCGCTCTGCCAAGTTAATAGTGTCTCATCATAAATGGCGTTTAAAAAATGTGAAGCAGTACAAGAAATAAATCATATGCAAGATGCAAACAACATCACACTACCATGTTAGAGGTCTCTCGTCATTAGTGTCATTGCATATTCACAGCATTGCATATTCACAGCTTATGATGTGTAAACTAAGGAGAAGGCATTTCAACAAATTAGAAGCAATGAAAGCTAGACACCATATGAAAGATGCAACGAATATCACTCTACCAAGTTAAAACTGTCTCGTCATAAGTGCCATTTCAACAAATTAGTAGTACAAGCTAGAAAAGAATGTGAGATGTAACCTATATCACACTCCAAAGTCAAACGTGTCTTATGATAAGTGATTGTTGCAGGTTACACAACAGTAGTAATTTGATGTAAGAACATGGTGTGATAGACAGATATTGTATGTTCTAGAAACAGGAACACGTGTCTTATTCAAGTATAATGTGTAAAGTAAGCAGGTGGAATTCGAAAAAATTAGAAGCAATACAAGCTAGACATCACACATAACATGCAACCACATATAACAGTGCCAAGTTAGAGGGAGCACCGGTGATGCTGCACTAGGGGAGACGTGCTCATCATAAACACAGCTTTGTTGAGTGTCTATGCATGTGTTGTCTTGGAAATCATCTTGGGGTGTGGAGGAGTAGAAAGCTGTAGAGGCCCTCCGCTTGGAAGGAGCACCTTTATCCGCTGCCTTGCTAACTTCCTTCCACTTTATTGATTTTG
The DNA here is from genome assembly GCA_021605145.1 of Aegilops bicornis. NCBI lineage: Eukaryota > Viridiplantae > Streptophyta > Magnoliopsida > Poales > Poaceae > Aegilops > Aegilops bicornis. The sequence continues at coordinate 333,209,071 of CM038675.1, forward strand.
AATTGTCAAGTAAAACCAACAAGAAAAGCAATAAAATTCTCTCTTCGAACTCATTCATGCATGATACTGACAATCACTACTTTGATGTAAGGCAAACACATGATACCAGGATGGAATATGTACGAAAAACAGGACGGCATGGCATGTTCACAACTGTTTGTGTAAACTAAGCAAAAACCATTCCAGCAAATAATAAGCAATGCAAGCTAGACACCACATGAAAGATGCAACCAATATGACTGCCAAGTTAAAAGCGTCCCATCATAAATGGAATTTCAACAAATTAGAAGCAGCGCATGCTATAAATCATATGAAAGATGCAACTAATATCGCACCGCATATACTAAAGGTGTCTCGTCATGTTGATTGATGCGGATACAAAAAACAATAGTTTTATGTAAGGACATGCTTAATAGACAGATGTACTATGTACTAAATACAGGAAGGCATGTCACATTACTTGGTATAATGTATAAGCTAAGCAGACTAGCACATGCAGTTTAACCAGGTTGGAAGAATTACAATCTAGACACCATAAGCAACATGCAACCACATATCACGCTGCCAAGTTAGAGCAAGCACTGCGATGCTAGTGTAGGGAAATGTCTGTAATCAACTATGAGCTATGTTCACTATCTTCATCTAGCATTTACATTTCTTGAGAATCATGTCGGAGGTCGACGCTGGATTCTTTAAATGAGGAGTAGTCCCCTTGCCCGCCTGCCTCGTCATAAGTGATTGATGAGGGATACACAAGAACATTAGTTTGATGTAAGAACATGGTTAATACACGTATGTACTAGTATGTACCAAAAACAGAAATGCATGTCATATTCAAAGGTATAATGTGTAAGCTAAGCAGATGCAATTTAACCAAATTGGAAGCAATACAAGCTAGACATCCGGCTGGAGTGGTGTGCATGATCATCTAGGACCTGAGAGCCTGGTGGGAGGCGGGCTGCTTCGCCACATCGCAGCTTTTTAGTTGGCTTCCAGGTGACGCCTATCTTTGCTGGGCTTGTCACTGGCTCGGCCAGTGCCCTGACTAGCTATTTGTCTTCTGGTGCTCACGGGATGGTGATTCATGTAAAAAAATATATTTCCTTATCTTACCGACTTCGGCCTTTCGAATACAAGATAGATACAATATGGAACATGACCACATATGACACCGTGAAGTTAAAGCAAGCACCTGGGATGGTGGTTCATTGCGAGCGAGGTCATCAACTCCATCTTTCGTTCCCGTCTCCATCTCACGACCTGCACCTTTTATAGCGTTGTAACGTGTCTTGCCTAGCCGCACACCAAGCTGGAGCGACATCTCTCTTTTCTTTTTGGCTTCTCTCATGGCAGCAGAGTCTGAAATACCCTTGCATAAAAACACAACAGTGAGAGTAAGGGTGAAGTGTGTGCAGAACTAGTGCACTGTAAAAGTAGCAGATAGCAGGTGGCTAAAAAATAAATGACAGGAGACATATGATAGCTCTACAACATTGCATGGCAAACAAAATTAGATTCTACTCCGTATGATTTTGTAATATATGAGCACAGGAAATGCAGGTACTCCTCCAGAACACCACCACATGTGGTCATATCTAAGATAACAGTCGACTGAAAATAAATAGGTCAGTCGATTTTTTAATGAACCATCTGATCTATAAGGAATGGGTAGATGTCCTTCGTCTACCTCCCGCTAGTCACTGTTGACGATCTTTCTCGAACCGCCAGCGACCACCGGCCCAGACCGCTGCCTCCGCCGCCCCGCCCTCCCATTGACCTCACACCACTGCCGTGCTTGGCAGCGCCCCCAGGCCATCCCTTTAATCCCGGTCGACCTCCAGATCGAGGCGCCAGAGTTTCTAGGCCGCACACGCCCTAAGATAAACACCAAGCGATGCTTCCCGGCGTAATAGGCGTACTAGCGCTGTTACGCGGGAATGCTTCCGTTAATTGGGAATCAGCGGCGAAATTGAAATTGAGGCGGCGGACCTCTAGCTAAGGTGAAATAGTATATGAGGAGAAACCTTGTGCATCACGAGTTACTAGGAACATCTAGTATCAAGAAGAAGCGGTCAACTAGTGTCTTCTGTGGGATGAATACCGTGCAAGCAGAGACGTAAGATTTGCACGAATAAGGGAAGAGGGGTACCTTTTTCGGTTGCCAGTGTGTTCACCCCCACATGTCGCGCCGATCTTCTTGTTTTTACCGGGGAAACCGATGTTCTGGAGGCTGCAGGCTTGGACGAACCCATGGCCAAATTGTTGATTGTGTTGCCGTGGCCGTATGTCGGCGGAGGGGAAGCATATCCGAGGCGACGAAGGACGGCGTAGCAGGAACAGCTCCGGTGCGGTGGAGGGTGGCGAAGTTGGAGTGGCAGCGGTGAGGCGCAGGACGGCGTGGTTGAACTGGCTCGGGTACGGACGGCTCGGCCTCGGCTTCAACTACTAGCCATGGAGGGCGTTGCGGTTGAGGTTGCGGTGGACGACGACGCTGGGTATCGCCTCGGCATGATGGAGGAGGGCGGCAGTTGATGGGTGGGATGGGGTGGCGGACGGAGGACGCCGGGGTTTCGCGGCTGGTGGAGAGGTAGTTTTGGCGCCCACGGAGTACGAATGGGAAATAGGACGGGTAGGGGGAACCATGTTTCGGTCTGGGACGCGCTTGTTTTTGGCTTTTTTGAACAGAAGATGGGACGCGCTTGTTTGAAATTTGGGGAAAGTACAAACTTTGCCCCCCTCTTAAGGTTCGAACCTACTGCGGGTCAGGGGTAGGATGGTAATCCCAGGTGTCCCAAATAGTGGGCGGGAGTGATTTCGGCCGCGCGCATGTGTGCTTAGGCGGCCATTGTGTATGAATGTTTTTCGGATGCGGTTGCGTGGCGTCTAGATGAAGCTACAAACCTACCCCGGTTTAGACCTTTGGACGTCGGGCCGGTAGGTTTCACGGTCGGAGTTATTAGAAAAGTAATTTCCTTGTACTACCAAACATTGGTCTTACGCGGTTTTGGGCGCAGTAGAGGCTCTTTTGGTGCTTCGCTCGAAATTTTGAAACACAAGCATTCACGTTTAGAGTACTCTTGAACTATGAGGATTGACCTAAATATACAACGTTATATTTGACCTTGTATGTTTGAAAACCTCATTAAATTATCCGCTTCTTTTTGAAATTTTGACACTTGAAAATCCTATAATTCCGATTATTTTGGAATGGAGGAGCTAAATTTGAATCTATTTTGTACACGACTACATATGCTATTATGTACAAAATCAGAGCAAAGATTGGTGCCCCCATAATTTAGGTATGGTTTACAAATGCCATGATATCAAATTCAAATAATTGAATGGACTTCATGTTAAATTCGATTTTTTCAAACCACCTTAAGTTGAATTCAAATGTATGCTAGTTCATAGGTAGTAGCTATTTATAATGTCCATTGTGTAACTTTCGTATGTATAATGTGCTTTACACACACAACATGAACTATACTCACGTTTATATTCGATTGCTAAAGCGATGCATTGTCTGGAGTTCAAAATACTAACTATGTTGATCAATTGTGTCGAATAATAACATAGACATTGTCAAATTAAATAGAATGTATATGTCTGATGGATCAATGACCGCTCCTTACGCGAATTGCAAATATCATGATCCCATCCTAATATTTGGATACAATTATATCTTTAATCAATGTGTAGAGCAGTATTTTATGTGTAGTTTCACTCTCCATCGATGGTCTCTCACACATGCTCACACACTCTCTCCCGAGGTGTCTTTCTCGCACACATGCTCTAGATATAACCCTCCCTCCCTCTCGTAACCATTTACAACTGTTTTCAATAACCTTTGTCACAAGCACTCTTCCTCTCGCAAACATACACACGCACAATCCTCATCGACCCTTTCTATATACATGGACCTGCCTACGTGTCTCATGTACGCACATTATCTTTACGCCTGTCTCTCACACATTGTCTCACACCTCTCTTCCTAATCGACGAGTATGATTCTAGCAGAGCATTCTGTAGGATGCCCCTTAAAGTTAGGTTGGATGAATAGTAATATCAGAGATAAAGGGGTTACCTTAGTCCGAGAACCTAGGGTTACAAATCCTAGCCGGCTTTGTCAAGTGGACATAGAGTCCTTCACAATTCTGCTATCTTTGTCTTGTACGACTAGTCATCCATGGGTCTTCCTAAATGCGCCACGGGCCGACCAATGTGGCGCAGGACGGAATGTAACGAAGGGCCTCACCTCGACCCACCGGACCTCACGCGGTGACACACCCTCCGCCCCCACGTCTCATTATCTTCTCACACCCACACATACCAACACAAACACCACACACACGTAAAATTTCTCCTGGTGCCTCTGTTCCCTCCCCCCTTGCATATACACACTCACGGTAATGGAATCTCTTGTTGTGACGTCATTTTCTTATCTCTCTCTCTAGACCACTCTCATTTCTCGTGCTATCTCTCCCACGCCCGCCTGGCCGGCCCCTCTATCCATGCCTCTCTCGAATACGTAATACACACACATACCTCTCTAGGCCCCGCCAAATGCATCAACTACACATTCACACATGTTACATCACGTGCCCCATTGATCTAAAAAGCCCTCTCTTCAGGTTTATTTCGCATACAACATTCCTTTTGAATAAAGTGTGGCCAAAAAATAATTTTAGAGTTTTTCTACATATATACAACATTACAAAGTTCTATGGAGGAGTACGAACGCTAATTTGCATTGCACGGTGCCCACAATGATATTTGTTCCGCACTGTGAATTTTTATATTTTATACTATATACAAAGTTAGTCATAATAAAGAGAAACGAAGAGCATCTCTCTCTCCATCGCATAACCCCCTTGTACGCCCCTTTCACGTATGCACACAAAACTATCTCTAGGTCCTCTAAAAGTAAGCCCCCAGAAAATTCACGCTTGTTTCATCTTTCTCTCGCGATATATGCAATGACGATCATTGTATTTGAAGTAAAGCATGATACGTACATTGGACTTCAGAATCCACTCATTACGGTCACCATTTACGTTTGGTGGTTATTATGCGATCACGGGCTCACCGTACAACTCAGTATTTGCTCATGACATGACTAGTTGACCAGCTTAAACGCCCACGTGGCACCTCTAGTGTTGCATCACATTATCTCACTACCATCCTGCCCACCTGTCGACTTGTATCTACTCTACATCTACACTCTTATAAAATACATAAAATACACTCTTATAAAAAACAGAGTTGGTGATGATGGTGTGCCTGCCATCCTGCAATATAGGCCGTCCGATTTATATCTAACGGATAGGAAAGAAACTATGGCAATTTTGCAAAAAGGTACCCACACACCTCTCCACATTTGCAAATAAGGCCTTCCCTCGTTCATCCTTTTCTCTCACAAGATAAACTAGTCATACAAATGCATCTTGATGTTACATGCAACACACGGCCATCATGCTAGTAAGAATGAAAACAAACGACAAAAAATATATTTGGACGGTGGTTCGAAGTCATGACCGCGGGCACAGCGGACAAGGTGGCCTTGTATTGGTACGCGGAGCCGTCTGTTTTAACACACAGGAGCTGGTGTGGTGATTATACACACACGCACTCATGCACACGAACTGCATCCACGCAACACTCACACAAACACATGCACCCACGCACGCACGCAACACTCACACGTACACACGCAGCCACGCACGCACGCAACACTCACACGCACGCACACAACACTCACACGCACACACGCACGCATGCATGCACACACCAGTACACCACACGACCAACACACACTCTCACGCTCAAGTGCTCAACCTACACGTGCATGCGCACACATCAGGCCCTGACAGACACATACACAACCAGGTGATTCCCGTGCACGGGTTGGAGCCTTGTCGCGCCTGCATAAATTTGTGTTTATCTGACCTTTTGCCTATGCAAACTGACAGGTGGGACCCACAACAAACATGGTCAATTTAACTAGTCAACATGGCGCCACGTAGACTATTTTGCCGGTAAACAGAGTGCAATCCGATGGTGAGCTGTGAGCAAGTGACCGTATAATCACCGCAAAACGTATATAGTGACCGTAATCAGCTTATTCTGAAGTTCGGTGACCGTATTACGCTTTTCTCTCTCAGAGGCCCTCCAAAACTACATCTCTACACGTTCTCGCATGTCACATCTAACAACTATGCAATACAACACTACTACTACACTCTATCACAATAAATCATATGTGTTTTTAGTTTTACTAGATATCATATTGTTACTTATAATTATTCAGTTTGCATACATTAAATTGCCTTTGAAATGTATGTCCAGTATCATCTACCGCGCGGGAAAAATCCCGCCCTTTCCTGTTTAATCGGGTTTGTATCGATGGATCGTGCGAAACAGCAAAACTATAGTACTATACAGTACAAGTGATAGTTCACTTGGCCGTCGTGTCGTCTACTCCTTCGTCGTAAGAGTGGATCGCTCGCTTTCATAAATCTTCTAGTCCCTTTCGCCGACATGTGGGACATCAAGCTACCGGGTCCACGTGCCATACCGGAATATAGTGCAGAGCAGCCGGGTGAAGCACCCTACCATGGCGCCGCGTAGTAATGATCAATGAGGCGCCAAATCACAAAGCTGCACCTTTCCGCAGATTAAGTTGGAGGGACGAAGCAACCATCATTTCACTCGTTCTTGAATCCGCTTCTCCCTCATCTTCTTCAACTTAACCATGTGTTGCTTCGCCGTTGTTACGCCTCATGTGGGACGTGGATCGGCTTGGTAAAGCAATCGACACGTGGGACCTCATGTTAGCAAACCGCCAGACAACGTCCTCCGAAAATAAGAAGCCTAATCCTAGACTTACAAAGGGCTACGTGGCTGCTACGTATACTTTCCATCTAATCTATATATGCCCCATGATTTTCGTGGGGTGGGCCTAATCCTCTCCTTTAATCCAATCAAATAGTCCCACATCACATCAGTTCATAACTTTATGTAAACCATTACATGGATGTAGCATTGCTCAAATAAGAAACCTCCCCCGCCATCCGCGCGGCAAAATCACCTTCTTTTTACTAATCTCGATTCTATAATTTTTTAGATCAATATAATTGAGATTTGAATAGATAGCACAGGAGCAAAACCAAGTGGTACGGTTAAGGGCATCCACAATGTGTAGCCAAATGTGAAAATAGCTTTTGGCATCGTGGGAACCATTGTGGACGGTATTGCCAAAGCCAAAAAGATGGAACCGAAGCTCCTCGATTGATTGATTGAAGGAATAAAAAATGCAACGTCTCTCCTCTTTCTCCCATGCTTGGACGCATGTAGTACAGTATAGAGCACAGAGTCTACTCCCCTGTCCCTTCTATCACAAATCACAAAGCAGTGAGGCGTCAAATCACAAAAGCACGGACGAAGCAACCATCATTTCACTCTTCGCTGACTCCGCTTCTCCATCGTCTTCTTCGAGAAGCCATCTCACCGCATTAGTTACTCCTAGTAGTACTAGTAAAGGACTTCCTGGATGCAAATAAGGCGGTTGTCTCGGCTTGCAAAGCGGCACTTGCAGACGACTTACCGTGGTCTCCCTCAATGGTGTTCTCCGTCGAACGCACTTCGCCAAAACCACCAAAAAAATCGTCGACGCCACCGCAATGGAGAAGGAACTCAAATATAGTTACTACCTCCATTTTTTGTACACAAGGCCAGTATATCAAAATTACAATTTGCAAAGGGCCACTAACACTAATCGAGGCAAAATTGATGGGGTTAGCAACCAAGGACATTAATATCCCCTGCATGCATGCGGAAGTGAGAAGGTTGGTTTGCATTGCGCTGCATTAATCAAGCGATGAGGAGTGAGATGGTTAGCTCTTTGGTCTTTGCAGAAAAAAATACGCATTAATTGACACATGAAACGAGGATTTGTATCGATTAAATCTCGCGAAGGAAAACCCAGCCTTTCTTTTTTAACACTAGTACTCCTAGTACGTACGTACTTATCCTGTTTGGGTCTAGGCCTTGCATTGCCAAACTTCGCCACACATTTTTGCCAAGCTTGCCTAAAGTTTTTAAAATTAGAAGGAGGTACACTTACAAGACGGCTATCGCGGTCGCACCGCAACCTCACAGTCGCTTCCTGCACGCCATGGTCGCACCGCACCTCACACCGATCGCTCCGCATGCCGCAAACCCAACCAAGGGAACGCACCCTCATCGACACGTCGCCGCATGTGAACACACCAAACTCAGCCATCCTATCGCTGACACATAATTTTCGTTCATAGAGTATGTTTATCCAACCGCATGTTGGAGAGTATCCGTACGGCTCGTGCGATGGTCTGTTGGGGAAGAAGAAGAGGTGAGGAAGAAGGAAAGAAGGGTTAGGAGACGTAGGATATTCATCCAACTGCCTGAAATGGTAGACTGACCCAAGTCAGGCGACATGCATAACAAATATATGTTTTTACACAGAAAAAGATCCATGAAAACAACAACATAAAGAAAAACTATCATTGCTCGCGGAAAGAGACGGCCTCGTCGTCTTTGGCTGCCGGCGCGAACCAGCCGTCGCTGCCACCGTGTGTCTCCGCACCGTGGTTGTCCTCGGCCTCCAGCTACTCGTTCAAGCAGAGCGTGTGGGCGCTCTGCACGGACAAGAGCACAGCCCGGTTCAACTCGAGGACGTCCGGTTCCGCCCGCAGGAGGGCCTCGATGGTAGCGGCATCCGCGCGCTCCGCGTCGAGTCGAGCCTCCGCCGCCTGGTTCAAGTCCAGGACGTCTGGTTCCGCCTGCAGGAGGGCGTCGACGAGAGCGGCATCCGCGCGCTCTGTGTCGAGTCGAGCCTGTGCCGCCCGGTTCAAGTCCAGGACGTCCGGTTCCGCCTGCAGGAGGGCCTTGATGGCAGGGGCATCCGCGCGCTCCGCCTCAAGTTGAGCCTCCGCCGCCTGGTTCACATCCACGACATCCGGTTCCGCTTGCAGGAGAGCCTCAATGGCAGCGGCATGCGCGCGCTCGGCGTCGAGTTGAGCATCTGCCTCCCGGTCCTCCTTTAGTATCGCCATGTTGAACCGCTGGTCCTCCTGCACCATGGGGGACTCGGACACCGGCACGACGTCGATGTCCATCGTCTCATACCCATCGGGGGCCTTCTGCGCCGCGACCTCCGCCATGAACATTGGATCGGCTTCCTCCTCCTCGTAGCTTGGCTCCAGAGAACTCGGGGATTGGCCCGCCGCAAAGCGAGCTTGGGAACGGAGTTCTATGGCGCCGACCGCCTCCGCGATTTCTGTGGCGGCCAAGGCGTCGACATCTTGTAGTAAGTGATCTTGCGGCGCTCCATGGCTTTCAGGCGAACTAGGGGACGCTTGATGCGGGCTAGGGGATCGAAAGGTGGGGAATGGGCTGGAGATTTGGTGTGGTTTTAGGGCAGTGGCTGGCGAGGGCCGAGCAAAAAGGTTCTGGTGTGAATTTTGGTTCCAGTGACGACCGGTCAATCGGTTTTGACTGTACATCGCTCTTGTCGCGTTCGCGTTGCAGCCCGGCACGCTGGACCCTCCACGTTGCTCACCGAATGGAACACGCTTCGTCTTGCGTTTTCGCTCGCTTGTGGGACCGCAGTTGAGAGCAAACCGACGTCCCTCCCCCACCCCCCCCCGCGGCATTTATTATAACACCACACCCACCCTTTTATTCGGAGTAAAAAAAAAAAAAGGGAGTATACAAAGGATGAGGATCCTGACGTGGCGAACCCATTGAGTAACTAACATGCGGGGCCTAGCAAGCATGGGGTCCGCCAAGAAGTGACCGAAAGGAGGGTAAGGCAGGGATACCTACGTCAGAGGATCCACTTCCACTATACTACTTTGACCAAATGTTACAGTAATAATATATGACATGCAACTTACACAAATGTTAGATTAATAATATATGACATGCAACTTACAAAAGCATACAGGGTCTAATGCGTTTTTCGAGGCTAACTTTGACCAAATGTTAGAGTAATAATATATGACATGCAAATTACACAAAGCATACGGTCAAATTCATATGTGAAAGGAGTTTCCAATGATATGATTTTCACATTATACATCTCATGTACTATTAATCTTGTCAATAGTCAAATTGGAACGATCTCGAGTACAAATCTAGGAGTACGTACGAATCTAACAATATTGATTGGGCATTGTTGAATGTTGATACCTTTTTGATCAAAGTAGATATACTTTGACTACACATAAAACTTATATGTAAACTACTCTTTATATTGTATGAGGATGGAGTATATTGTACGTTCAAAAACGAAACGAACATTGAATACCCTTTATATATGATTTGAGGATGCTATGATCACCGGTTCAAAATTTTGAATCCGCCTTAGGTATCACGTGCCCCCACTCGTTCCCTCTCGATTTCATCTCGGGTCCGGAGATCTATTGAAAGAGGACTAGGGTGGGTACATGCGAATGATACTCGGCGAAATGTTCAAATGAGGCATGCTTGGGAGGATGGACTCATTGGAGGCGACATGATCGATGGAGAAGAGGGTTGGAGAGGAATGAGAAATAAGCAAACGCCACATGATTATACTTGAACGGCTCAAATAAACAATAAGTTGTCTCGCTTGGCCTACATAGTGAAAGGCCTAATGCGCAACGCGGAGCACTGCCACTCGAATATGGCCGGGAAAACAGGGAAACAGACATGTGGGGCACACCCGTCGGGGCGACGTAGCGCAGACTAGTCCAATTGAGGAGCTGGCCCACGACCTCCTCGCCACCGACAACCATTCATGTGGGTCGTTGGGGCCAATAACGGGGCGCAGCTCCAGCACCGCCTCTGGACACGGCGACCGTGGTGAGCGACACGCTCATATCGTCGCTAGACACGGTCGGTTTCAGTTTGCCGAGGGTGGCGTTAGTGCTGTGGCACGACCAACGGTATGTTTGGTTTGTGCCCAAGGTTGCCCCATCAAAGCATTGTGTAGCCAAAATTTTGGTTGAGGTATTGGTTGCCCATGATTTGGCCGACATTGGCAAGAAAAATGAACTTGAGTTGGCTAGAGTTCATTGGCATGCCAAAGAAATGGCAACCATCCAAACAAAGACCAATCTTTGGGTCATGACCAAAATTTTGGTTGAGGTATTGGTTGCCCATGATTTGGCCGACATTGGCAAGAAAAATGAACTAGAGTTGGCTAGAGTTCATTGGCATGCCATAAAAATGGCAACCATCCAAACAAAGACCAATCTTTTGGTCATGACCAAAATTTTGGCAAGGTGCACTTTGGCCACAATGCAAACACACCCCAACACCCGGCTCGTCGAGGAAGCACGAGGCACCGCGAAGCGTCCGCGGAGTGGTGTAACGCGGCCAACTGCATCCTCTGGACCTGAGACCATGCCGGGTCGTCTTGCTTTTTCAATGACATGCGGGGATCGCATGTGAGCAAAGGACATCTCCAACGTTGCCACGACCGCAACTGACTACCCTGGCACACCAAAACCCTCGTCCCTCGCGCCGTCACGCGGTGCGTTCCCAGCCGGCGCCAGCTGCCCGCATTCATGCCGTCCGTTCGTATGTCGTCGTTAAGAGGCTCGGTGCCCGAGGAACCAACTCCGGTGACTTAATGACGCACCCGGACGCTTGGCCTCACCGGAATGCGCTACTTAAAGCGGCAACGCCCAGCTAACCTCCACACCATAGCGCATCGTCCTCCTACCTGGAACCACATCCGCCATGACCGCAAGCGCGAACGCTCTGCGGGAGAGCTTGTCTTCGGGGATGGAGCTCGAGGTCGCCGCCCTCGCTCAAGTCGCCGCACAAGCGGTGGCCACGCTCACGGCCGACGACGGGAGCACCGTCAGCCATGCGTCCTACTTGCCGCCGTCCAACGTCCGGCACCACCGAGGTCGGGGACTCCTCCGAGGATGAGTAGGGCATGGGAGGCGGCAAGGCATGGTGTGCCAACTGGCCGATCCGTCTCCCGTGTTCTACTTTTCCTCGCCGGAGACCGCACCTTCACTTTACGGGGCTTGAACCCCGCCCCTGTACATGGAGATCGCAGATGGAGGACGCCGGTCGCCGCCAGAGAATAGGTTTAGGGTCGGGTTTATTTTATTTTTGTCCTATAAAAGTTCGAAATGTAATGAAAATCTGCCGTGTTTGCATTAATCTCGGCGGTGTATATGAACTTTCACAATAATATACATATTGTAGGAGTACTAGCAATATGTCATGCGTTACCGCGGAAGATCAAGATCTTGTGGGAGAAAAGGATGAACGAGGGAAAGCCTTATCTCGCAAATGTGGAGAGGAGTGCGGTAAATTGTCATAGTTTCCTTCCTATCCGTTAGATATAGATCGGACGGCCTATATTGCCGGATCGGACACATCTTTCTACATCTACGGGAACCTACGAAAGGGTTAACATAAATTGCCTCTCTCTCTCCTCCCCTGATTTTCATGGTGGTGGGCCCCTCCCTCCCCCAATATACAATCAACAGCTCACACGTTTCACATTACGTTAATTACGTAACTGGGATTATGTAGGTGTAGCATTACTCTTCCTAACAAACCCAACTAAGCCAACCTCCCAGCATATCGTGCGGGAAAAGACCCGGGCGCGCCGTTTTAGTCGGGATTGCCGGATTACTAGTAGTAGTATCGATGCATCGCGCGAAGCAACACATTTTTTTGAGGGGACGAAGCACCTAGTTGAAAAGGAAAAAATGCGGTACACTCACAGCACTCCTGTCGCGGTCGCATTGCACCCCACACACGTTCGGTCCTGCACACGGCTCACGCAAATGGAACGCGCTTTGGCTTGCCTCTTCACTGACACGTGGGACTGCACTTGGAGAAACCGACCATGCGCCAAACCCCCCCACCCCCCCCCCCCCCCCCGCCCACCGCACAAAAATCCTCCTCCCCCCACAATCAAAAATTCCCCCCAAATCCGATTCAACCGCCCTTCAGCCAACTAGCCAATAATATTCCCCAAACCCCCTGTCCCCCTCCACTCCATTCGCTCCGCCAAAGCCGCCCTCCCTTGGCGCCGATACGCCGGCATCATGTTCGGTGATCCTCTCGCTCCCACAGTACGCTCTCGTAGACTGTCGTCCTCTATCCGCGCCGCCACCTCTGGCTACGTTCTTGTGGTGGCGCACGGCGGTCAGCGCCGCCACCGCTGGCGACGTTTGTGTGGAGACGCACGGCGGTCAGCTTCTCCCACGGTAAGCGCATTCTAGACTGTGGCCCTGTTCATGTCGGTGTAGCGCTGAATGTTAGCTGATAGACGCTGTTAATATCACTGTTTGCCGAAGTATTTTACTGTCAATATGCTCGCTTAAGAAGCTTCCTTGCCCTGCTCGCACTCAATCATGCTTATGAGATGGCATGCCAAGGCCGATTAGTTGCTAAAATATCCTGCCATATATTTATTGTGACGTAGATTGCCATGGTATAGTAGCCAATCTGTTAGGTGAAATAGCTCTACACCGTTTTATACTCGATCTTTGTTGCTGCGATGGCCGTCGATAGTTCGATGGCTGTGTGCTCGGCCTCATTGATCGCTGAAACAGCTTTGCCATAATTTGGCACTCAAATCTGTTTGCTGAATTAGCTTTACATATATTTCGTTACTTAGATCTGCTCGTCCAAATATCTTGCCATAGCTTTAGACATCGACCTAGGTATTCTTTTCTGGACTTCATAAAAAAGCATATATGTTTTCCCTATAATATCTAGTAGAAGAACTAATTTGTATGTCTAACAGATGGACATGACTTGGATAACTTCTGCTCGAAGATTCTCTGCTGCATATGTCAAGGGGGTTGAAAACTTCATGAACTTTATCAGAGCTGAGTACGGTGGTCCGCAATCAGATGTGCTCTGCCCGTGTAGCAGTTGTATGAATTCAGTTACAAGACCCCAAATAACTGTGCAAAATCATCTACACTTGTATGGGATGTCGGTCACATATACTAGGTGGGTTCATCATGGTGAAGCTGTGAACGTCAGTGTTATTGACTACGTGGAAGCAGCGGATCACCATCTTGATCTGCCTGATGCTCAGGTGGAAGTGGAGGAGGAGTTGGTGGTGGCGGAGCCAGTGAGTTTGACCAACATTGAAACAATGCTACGAAATGCTCGTGCATTCCGTGAACTTTCACCTGCAGAAGAAAAACGGTGGGCCCACATGTTGGAACAATGCAACGTTGATGTCTCCCCAGGAAATAAGCTGTCAGTATTCTCAGCTATGGTCACCTTTCTTCAGGTGAAGACATCTGAGCGGATGACCAACAAATCATTCGATGCGATGTTGGCTGCTTTTCGCGAATCTTTCCCAGATGCGTCTGAGCTGCCACACACCTACAGTAAAATGAAGAATTTCCTTCGTGCAGTTGGAATTGGATATGATATGATCCATGTTTGTAAGAATAATTGTGTTCTGTTCCAGAAGGATTATGCCAACTTAAGTGAATGCCTCAAATGCAAATCATCAAGATGGAAAGATGGCGATGCTGTGAAGAGGATTCCACATAATGTTCTCGAGACATTTTCCAATTACACCAAGATTGCAGAGGTTGTTTCATGATCTTTGAAACAAGAGAGGATGTACTGTGGCATTCTAGGAACCAGGAGTACAGAGATACGAATGTAATGAGCCATCCATCTCATGGTAGTGAGTGGAAAAGCTTCAATGATAAACACAAAGAGTTTGCTGCTGACCCGAGAAACATTAGACTTGGCTTAGCTTCAGATGGATTTAACCCATTTGGCCACCTGAGCGCCAAATATAGCATGTGGCAAGTGCTTGTTATCCCTTACACCATGCCTCCAAATGTCTGCACCAAAGAATCAAACTACATGATGGCCTTGCTCATCCCAGGTCCAAAAAGTCCTGGAAAGGATTTTGATTTGTTCATGGAGCCTCTTGTGGAGGAACTTCAACAACTATGGAAGGGTGTTCTCACTCTAGACCTATATAGCAGCCCACGAGTTGATTTCTTTCTGCGTGCAGTTATAATTTGGTGCATCCATGATTATCCGGCTTTGGGCACTATGTCAGGGCAAACGACACATGGTTACAATGCATGTGTTCGCTGTGACAGGAATCCGCTGTCATACGCAATACTTAGGAAGATCTGTTACATTGGACACCGCCGTTTCCTTGCTTAGGACAAGCCGCATCCTAGAAAATACCGAAGACATGTGTTCAATGCAAAGCATGAAACCGTGATGCGCCAAAGAGGCTCACCGCCGATGAGTTGCAAGTGGAATTAGAGAAGGTCAGGCATATTACACCAGGAAACCATCCTGGTAATGGTAGCGGAAAAGGAAGCATGGGTGGTAGAAGAGAGATTATTGTTTACTCGCATGTCCACTTTATGGGACTTGGAGTATTGGAAAGATTTGGATCTGCAGCATAATCTTGATGTGATGCACATCGAGAAAAATATATGTGACAACATTATCAACACACTTCTTAATATTGAAGGCAAGACGAAAGATACCTTAAAATCTAGGATTGATTTGACACACCTGGGTATTAGAAAGGATTTACGGGTGCAAGATGAAGGTAAACCACGGGATATGGCACCAGCTTTGTACGTCTTGGACAAGGTAAAAAGAAAAGAATTCTGCGAGGGCCTGTCACGTGTGAGATTCCCACATGGATTTGCTTCCAACCCTGAAAGGAGAGTCAGTGCAGATGGAAACAAGGTACAAGGGTTGAAAACTCATGACTGCCACATCCTACTTCAAAGGGTTTTACCAGTTATCCTTCGAGGATTGGGCCGCCCTGACTTATATAGAGCAGTTGCAGAGTTGGGACAATTCTTCAGGGAACTCTGCAGTAGGAATATCAGGATAGATGCTTTGGATCATCTTAGAGACAAGATACCAACTATCCTATGCGACCTTGAGAAGATATATCCTCCAGCCTTCTTAGATGAGATGGTGCATTTGGATGTTCATCTACCTGATGAGGCACTACTTAGAGGTCCAAAGACAAGATGGCTGGATGTACCCTATTGAAAGGCGGCTAGGCACTTTCAAGGGCTATGTTAGGAACAGAGCTAGACCCGAGGGTTCCATTGCAGAGGCCTACATTGCTACAAAAGCGTTGAAATTCTGCTCAAAATACATTGAAACAGTTGATCAGCTTAGCAAAGAGGTGGGTGAAGACAATCCCGGGCTCAGTGTTTTCGATTATTCTGTTCGAGTTACAGGGAAGAGTCGACAAGAGGACAAACCTAAAGGTTTGGACAAAATGGTTTGGTATGTGTTGAATAACTGTCCTGAGATACTACCTTATATCAAGTAAGTGCGATCGCAGCTTATACATCGTAATCTACTAAACTTGTAGCACATTCTTATGTATTTAGATGTTTGACGCGATCACTATGTAGTGCAGCATCTACAAAGAGGAGTTACTGCCAAAAAATCCAAGAAACATTGACAAACTGGTTATGGCAGGATTTGCGAAATGGTTCAAGAACCATGTAAGCTTTTGAAGTGCAATCGCCGCTTTTTTTAATATATTGAGTACATAAGATGATCAGCTTGTCTATTTTCTAACCATAGGTTAAGAAGATGAGGGAGGATGGGCAGGCAGTTGATGATGCCCTTTACTCACTAGCAATGGGTCATGATACTCGGATAAGACATTATGAATCTTGCATTGTTGGAGATGTGCGCTACAACACCCTTGCACGAGACGAAGGTGAAGACACAAAACAGTGCCATCATGAGCACATATACGTATGACAAAGAGGCAACTGAAATGTATGCTAACATAATGACATTGTTCAGTTGCAAGATATCTCGATTTCGAGGATCATCGGTGTGTGGTTCTGTTGTCTTTGTCGTTGGTATAACCTGTTTTCCGTGATCGGAAAACCCAGCTGATGATTATTTCAAATCCATCAATGTCAAGGCGGCGTACTGCACCAACGAGCCTTTTATTTTGGCAAATCAAGCAACACATATATTTTTCTTGGAAGACACATTTGCACGTAACGATGACTGGAGAGTATTGCAAAGGTTTGAGCAGAGGAATTCGTTTAATGAAGTTGCACACCAAGATGATGCTTACACTGTTCCTTATGTACAAGATAACATAGATGTTCCTAATATCTTTGAGAACCATCTCGTCAATGACACCGGCGAAAAGATTGCCTGTCGTGATGTGGACATACAAGAGTTGATCAAGAAGAAGCCAATGTTCGAGGACGTTGAGGACGAAGAAGAAGATGACACCATGGGGAATTACGATTCAGACTGATACACATGGCGAAGATGGTGACGCTGCTGCTGCGGATGATGATTACATTGCTTTTGTCGTATTTGCTCGTCGGAAGACATTTTTTATCTACTATGTGAAATTGTGTTTGCTATGACAATCAAAACCTATTGAACATGTTGTTTAGTATTTTGCTGTGAGAACATCACTTGTTATGTATGCTGATTTGTGTTTGGTGATTGTATGACAACTAAAACATGATGACATTGTTGTTTAGTTGTACTCATATTTGGTTGTGAAACTTGAATTTGATGACATAGTTTGCTGTTGGACTGCAATTTGCTCGACGTCTTCGAATGAGAACAAAGCTAACCCGACAGGGCCTCTGCTATTTATTTATTTATATGAGCAAAAGGGGACACCCCCTGGTTTCCGTTAATAGAAATCATTAGATGTTCACAACACTACGCCCAACCTGCTACACAGGTTTCATTCATTACTAGTTTCAAAGAAAGTGCTCATGTCGTAGCCAATTGAATACATCACGAAAGTGCTACATACACCGCAAATAAAGAGACAATCATCCTACAGAGCACATCGATTTTGCCCATTATCTTCACAAGCTCTTTCATCTCCTCATTGATGTCAAGGCCGTTCAAAGAATTGCTGTTTGGCCATGATCGAGGAACTGCATCTTTAACCTTCGCTCTGCATCTTCCTCTTCCGTCGTTCCTTGAGCCATTTGTCCAACACCCCAACCTGCTGGTATTGGGATTCCTCGGCTAACCAAATAATCAGCATAGTTGCATTCCCCCACATCAGCAACTTCCCAGAAATACAAATCCCACGAATCTTCCCTTTTCTGCATGAATCAAATTGGTAGATCATCAACCAAACTATTAAAAAAATCAGCAACTGAAAGCAGTAGACAACACTTAAACATATTATTACCCCATGATTCGGGCATTTGTAGAAGACTCGGCCAGGGTTGCAGATTGTGGTTGAGACGCGATGGATGATTCTGCGTGAGTTGCAGCAGTGGCACCACACCAACGGCAGCGGGTTGCGATGAGCAATCGGCACGCGGCGCTGTGGCCGGGCGAGGGTGTGATGAGACCCACAGGCGATGGTACGGGTTGCGACTTGGCGCATATCTGGTTGTTGCCTGCGGAAGAGCAGGTCGACGAGCAGCCAGCGGACATGGTTGTTGCGGCCAAAGCTTCTGATGCTAGGCAGAGTAAGTAGAGAAGAGGAGAAGCGAGCGTTGGATATGTCAGTTTCATTACTTGCAGAGTAGCATAGCACCATATATAGTCATAGTCTAGGTTTGGATTCGAACCAGCTACAGGAGCACGTCTTTCTTTTTTCTAAAACTCGGCAACGTCTCTTTACTGGTACACTAGCTTGTTATGTACGCCTTCCCAAGTCTTTGATTTTCTTTCCCTTTTTTTGCGAGGAAGGAAGGAGGACAAAATTGAGAGTTCCTGGGACTCGAACCCAAGACCTCTCGGTTGAAAACCAAGGGTGCTAGTCACTTATGTGGCTAACGTTCCTCGTGGAGGAGGACGGCATTTAACGCATTTCCCTAGCAGTTTTCTTCCTATATATAAAAAAGTATGCTACTTGGTGTCCGCTTAGTCAACAAACGATTGTGCCAACCTTGACCGTTGGATTGACATTCAACGTCTGTCGCGTTTCCTCAGTCTCTTCTTCCTCGAGCCACCAAAGCAAAACCAGCGCCGGCGGGACCGCCTGCTCCCGCCTCCCACGGCTGGCTGTGATCTGCCCCGGATCCTGTTCGTTCCCGTCCGAGGCCTCACCATCGTCCTCCGCCTTGGTTCGCTCGCCGCGGCGCCGCCCTCCTGTGTTGTCAACATGGTCAATAACCGAGAGGTATAAGGAGATGACTGTACATGGTGAGGATGACAGTAGGGACCCAGCAGCGCGCGTAGTAATTTTGTTTTTTCGGGACGGAGAAGGGTATCAACTGGGTTGTGCGGGAACCGTGGCCCGTCTAGCCTGTGCTTTTATTTCATATGTTTAGCACATGACCAGCCCAGCTTTGTTTTTTCCTTTCTCAAAATTGCTAGCCAGCTATTTTGTTTTTTTGAGAATAACCAACATAGGCCTACTTGCTTTTCTACGCTCACCGGGCCGGAAATCTTTCAAGACGAGGAGGGATGCATTTTGCCCAGAAAATGGGCTATAAGTAATAAGAAATGGGCTATAAGTAATAATAAATGGGCTGTAAAATGAAAAAATACAGCAAACCGACAATTAATTCCAAAATACTGTTTTCTTTCGGATTTTGATATTTTAAATTTCATTGTTTTTGTGCGGGTAAAATTTCATTGAATTTAAATTAAGGTATATTTTGATTTAAAATTAATTTGAATCTGGCTAGAAATTTCGGGTTGTATGATGTTTGGGACAGATTTGGAGGCTGACTTGTGGGTCTACTAGGTTGACGTGTACTTTGGCTTTGTCAATTTAGTCCACAAACAATTCTAGCAGCAGTGACTGTTGGATGTTAATCCAACGGCCGTCGCTTCTTTAATATCTCGATCTTCTTGCTCCAAATTACCAAACCAACTCTGGTGGGACTGCCTGCTCCCGCCTCCCGTGGTCGGCTGTTCTGCCGCATAGGCCGCACCGCCCCACCCTACTTCATTGCTGGCCAGGCCATTCCTCTAGTCACCCACACCTCCTGTTATTTTCCGGTGACGGCAGCCGACCAAGAAACCTCGTACTCCCCACCGCTGGGCAACCATTGTCGAGTCTATCTCGCCCGTGTCGTTCCTTCCTAGGCCTCGCCGCCGTCCACCGCCATGGTGCTCTCGGCGCGGCCTGGTCAACTTGGTCAACGAACGACATCCATCGGCCGTGGATCTGCTGCGTTAAAAATAATGATTCCTCCACCGACAAATTGGGACCCGCCAGAAGGGCCTTCAGATTTCGCGAAAAAAACGTTCCCTCACGACATGTCGGACCCACCAGCTATATCTTCGCACGCAAGGAAGTGCCTCCTTATTACACACAAAAAATGAATACCCTCGCTAGCCGGGACCCACCATAGTGGGAGGATGACTTGTGGGCCAACAAAGTTGACGGGACGGAGGGCTTTGTCAACTTAGTCAATATGAACGATTCTAGCTCCAAAGGACCGTGACAATGTCCATCCAACGGCCGTAGTGCTTCTTCAACCTCTGGTCTTCTTGCTCCACCGCCCAAAGCAGCGTCGGTCGTGCCGCATGCTCCTCGCCTCCCGTGGCCGGGTCAGGCCGCGAAGGCCTCACCGCCCCCTACTATTCCCACTGCTGGCCAGGCCCTGCGACGACGGCAGCCTCACACCGTAGCCGAACCAGTGAACTCTCGTACTCCTCTCCTCGCGGGCTTCCACTGCCGCGTCTTCCCCGGCTCCGCGTCGTCCCCTTCCTAGGCCTCGCTGTCGTCCACTGCCGTGGTGCTCTCCGCGCGGCGTGGTCAACATGGTCAGGGAACGACTTCCATCGGAAGAGTACTGTACGTGGAGAGGCTGACAGCTGGGTCCACGGCCACAACCCAGTTTTTTTGTGATTTGCCAAGTAAGTCGCTTTGTCAGGCCTGTTGGGCTGCAAATCTTTCAAGATGAGGAGAGCTTTCATTCGGCTGGCCGAGAAAATGACCCATCAGTAATGAGAAATGGGTTGTACATTTTTAAAACACATCAAACCGGCAATTAGTTTCAAATATCTTTTTCTTCATTTCAAGATTTTAAATTACATTAATTTTTATGCGTGGAGAATTTGTTGGATTTTATATTGATATACATTTATTTTAAAAATCAGTTTGAATGTGAGTCGAAATTTCGGGATTAAAAACAGTTCGGACCGCACCGAAATATGCAAAATTTCGTATTATTTTTTAACCGTGGCCACAATTTGGGCGGTAATGCTAACAAAAAGAATATGGGCTCCAAAAAAACCTTAAGAATTAGCAAATGGGCTGAAAATTATTAGAAATAATGGCAAATGGGTTGTGTGCTGTTTTCCACAGATTTGAGGCTTTCCTAAAAAAAGGTTGACGCACAAGTAGAGAATGTTGGATGTCCATCCAACGGCCGTCGTGCTTCTTCAATCTGTGCTCTTTCTGCTCCAGCCGCTCAAACAAGCGCCAAGTGGACTGCCTGCCCTCCTCCTCATGCTGGCCGGGTTGTGCCGCCACAGCCTCACCGCCCCACCGTACTCCCATCGCTGCCTAGCCATCCTCTACTCACCCACACCTGCTGTTATTCTCCGGGCGACAGACGCAGACCAAGAAACCCTCGTACAGTCGTACTCCCCTCAGCGTGGGAAACAACTGCCGAGTCTTCCCTGCCTCCATGTTGTTCCCTTCCTAGGCCTCGCCGTCGTCCACCGCCCTGGTGCTCTCGGCGCGGCCTGGTCAACATGGTCAACGACCGACATGCATCTAAAGTGGACTGTACATGCAGAGGCCGATAGCTGGGTCCACGGCCGCACACAAGGAAATGCCTCCTTATTACGCGCAAAATAATGATTCTTCCACCTGACATCAGGGACCCACCGAAAGGGCCTCTGTATTTCGTGAAAAAATGTTACTGGCCACCGATAGCTCGGACTCCACCAGCTATATCTTCGCACGCAAGGAAGTGCCTCCTTATTACGCACAAAAAATGAATACCCCCCGTTAGCTGGGACCCAAAGATAGTGGCAGTTGACTTAGGGCCTTCTAAGTTGACGGGGACGGAGGGCTTTGTCAACTTAGTCAATATGCATGATTCTAGCTCCAAAGGACGTGACGATGTCCATCCAACGGCCGTAGTGCTTCTTCAACCTCTGGTCTTCTTGCTCCACCGCCAAAACCAGCGCCGGTCGTGCCTCGTGCTCCTCGCCTCTCGTGGGTCGGGTTATGGCGCGAGAGGCCTCACCGCCTTACTACTCCCATCGCTGGCCAGCCATCCCTCTACTCACCCACACCCCTGTTATTCTACGGCGACGCCAGACCTCACACCGCAGCGAACCGGTGCCCTCGTACTTTCTACGCTGCGGCATCCACCGCCGCCTTTCCTCGGCTCGCGTCGCCCCTTCCTAGGCCTCACCGCCGTCCACCGCCTCGGTGCTCTCGGCGCGACGTGGTCAACATGGTCAAGGAACGGCTTCCATCGGACGTGGATCAGACGTGGAGAGGCCGATACCGGGTCCACGGTCGCAGCAAGGAAGTGCCTCCTTATTACGTGCAAAATAATTATTCCTCCAATCGGCAATGGGGACCCACCGGACGGGCCACCGTATTTTGCCCCCCTGACTGCTGGGACCCACCAGCTACATCTTCGCATGCAAGGAAGTGCCTGACAGTCGGGAGCCACCTGGTCGAAGCGTACGTAGCGTTGTCATTCTGGTCGCGAACGTGTACGTACATATATACTGGTGGATGTAGAGGCGCGCACGTGTCGTAGTAGAGGCGCGCACGTAGCATGTACACGTACGTACATCGGCCAGGGTGCAAGAAAGAAAATAGGGCCACGTATGTGTACATACGGGCGGGGTCTCGAACGCCTACTCGCGCATATGTATGGCAAGGGCTCGTGTACATGGCTGGGTCGGTACGGAGAAACAGCGTCGTCGTCGTGTTCATGGGGAGGCAACAGAATGCGTCGTGTTCATCGGGAGGCAACAGAATGTGTCGTGTTCATCGGGAGGCAACGGAATGCGTCGTGTTCATCGGGAGGGCTTGGACGGAACAGGCGATGGAAACAAGGCCTGGCGTACCGTAGACCAGAGGAAATGGCCTTGTGCTTGACCAGCCGCGTTTGAAACGGGATCATGTTCATCAAGAGGGGTCTAGCGTACTGCAAAACGGAGGAAACGGACCTCCTACGGTCGAAACGGGGGTATTGTTGATCGGGAGGGGTGTGGCGTACCGCAAAACAAAGGAAACGGACTTGTGTTGGAGCGCTACAGTCGAAACGGGGGTCCTATTCATCGGAGGGGTGTGGCGTACCGCAAAACGGGACTCCACGGGATACTGTTCATCTCCACCGTCGACCCCCTCCAGCCTCCACGAGCTACTGTTCATCCACCGTCGACCTCCTCCAGCCTCCACCTGTGATTGTTCGTCCACGGGCTCCTGTTCATCCAGCCTCCATCGCGCGCTACTCCACTGACTACTGTTCAACCAGCCCTCTCCAAGGGCTCCTGTTCAACCACCCCACCACGGGATACTGTTCATCCTTCCCTCCACCGCTCATCGCTCATCCCGCCCTCCACGGGTGGTCCTGTTCATCCAGCCCTCCACGGGTCCTGTTCATCCAGCCCCAACCGCTCGATCGATCGGGATCCTGTTCATCCAGAGGCAACACCACGGGTCCTGTTCATCCACCCCCACCGGAACTGTTCATCCACCCCGCAACGCCCAATCGCTCATCCAGAGGCGGCATCGATCGGCTTGATTAGCGGCAGAGCGGCGAATCGCTTGATCGGGTTCGATTATGAGCCATAGATCGATCGCCGGGTTCAAGAACGCGTAGAATGCGATTACAATCGCCGGGTTCAGTTAGAGCCCAACGCCTCGCTCGGGTTCAGTTAGAGCCAACACCTCACACACAAGCGCGTACGTGTACGAGAGAAACGCGCATCGCTTGGCCCCCGACCTCCCACCGTAACCGGGAACTCCCCGAAATTCCACCCCCCCTCGCTTCTACCACGGTTTTTTCCATCATGGACGGCCCAAAGAATGTCATGCAGCTGCGTCTCAGGCCCGCCCAGGACGAAAAGCCCATTTTCTGTCATGATTTTTTGTCATAGAAGTAGGAGCCCACCACATCTATGATGATACCGGGTTTTGTCACAATTATCGTCATAGAAGTGTCATATGTATGACAGGAAAAAAATCATTCGAACCAAAATGTCACGGATGTGTCTTTTTTTTGTAGTGCTATTACCTTTTTTCCTTTTTCTTGATATTCTTATCAATTGCACCCGTACACTCTAGTACGCCTTAATTCGCCAGGGGCTTCATTACGTCCCATAATACGGCAGCAAAGTCCGAACACTTTTTTACAGTATAGTTCGGCACCCCGAATTGTAGCATTATATGCATCGGCTCCGAATCATGTCTTTGGTCAATAATTGGGTTGCCCGGCTCCTGTGCTTACTACCTTACGTTTCGCTATATCGGCTAGGGTAGTAAAGGGAGAACTACTGCGATTGTGTCCTGGTTCATCCAAATGAGCACCTCGGTAGAGAAAGCCGAAAACTGACTGTCATGATGCGGCGTGAGCCTGTTAGCTGTTCAAGAGGTTACAAATCTTTTGCTATTTTTTCCGCATTATGCAATGAATCGGTCTTTACCCGATTAGGTGTTTACAGCACCCTAGTTTAGATTTACTAATACTAGGGGTTGCGCCTAACATTCTATTGTCAAACTCCTATGGCTAAGTGAGGGTGATAAAGCCACATAGTCCGATTGCCTGGTTCGTTGCACTAAACACCTCCTTCAAGGACCAAACCTTTGGATCAAGAGTATTTAGATTTTATCCCGAACACCCCTGCATTACTACCTACGTGGGGGCTGATTTAACGCGCCAACTCTCAGATTTAATAAAAACGGCCGCACAGGAGATAAAATTTCAAATAATAAAACAAGTGTTATATTACATATCAGCCCTGTTCACCATACAGGACAGGACAAGATGAATGTATTCATTCAAAAATAATATCCTTAGCACATTGCTCCGCTACAATGCGGGATCCCTTCAGGACATCTTCGAAATACTGTTCGGGCGTGCGGTGCTCCTTGCCCACGAGCGGTCCCTCGGTCGCAAGCTTAACAGCATCCATCTCCTCCCATTGTACCTTGACATGGGCGAAGGACATCCGCGCACCTTCAATGCAGACCGATCGCTTGATGGCGTCAAGCCGAGGGCAGGCATTGACCAGCCGCTTCACGAGCCCGAAGTAGCTACTGGGTATGGCTTCGGCAGGCCATAGCCGGATTATCAAATCCTTCATGGCTAGTTCGGCCACCCTATGCAGTTCGACCAACTGTTTTAGCTGATCGCTAAAGGGCACCGGATGTTCTGGCGCAAGGTATTGCGACCAGAACAGCTTCTCCGTCTAGCTCCCCTCTTTGGCTCGGAAGAACTCCACAGCATGGAAACACTGCGCGACAGATCCGCAAACGCCCCTCGAGAACTCCAAATCTGGGTCAGTAAGAGATACCTCTTCTTCACATACTTGCTTTGCATAATAAAAGACTTACCCGCCGCTAACTTCTTGGTCTCCTGGATTTCCTGGAGGGCGCCCTGGGCTTCAACCCGGGCCTCTTGTGCGCTCTGGCGAGCCCTGGCCAGTTCGGTCTCTTGATCCGTAATATCACGCTCCAAGGACTCGCACTTCTTGACGGCATCCTGGAGCTCCTGCTGGACCTCACAAACCCTGGCCTCGTGTTTTTCACGGGCGGCTTGCTCCTTCGCCGCTTTCTTTTTGGCCTCAGCCAGCGCTTTCTTGAGGGTTTCCGCCTCAGTAGATGCTCCTACAAATATTATGGCGCTATGTTCAGCACAAGTCATTCATCCTTTTCCGGATATATACAAGGTCATCACATACCTTGCTTGTCCTCCAGCTACTTTTTTACACGGGCGAGCTCCTCCTCGGCCCGCTCCAGACTCTGCTTTAGTCCGAAGACCTCAGCAGCATGAGAGGTTGCCGCTAGCAACGACGCCTGCTTATTCACATAAGACATATTTAGTTAGTTTCCTGCGAAAATTACTTGATCCTCTGTCCGGCATTTCTTTTTGAAAACCGGACAGTGTCTCAGGGGCTACTCTCTACACTGTGACATTCTTTTTTACATAATTACATTGCTTACCTCAAAGCTTGTTAGAAGGCTTGTGCAGGCTTCAGTCAATCCACTCTTCGCGGACTGAATCCTCCCAACCACCATACCCATAAGGGTACGGTGTTCCTCAACAATGGAAGCACTTCACAGCACGTCCCGTTAGGGTGTCCGGCGCCTCTGGCTGGACAGAGATCACCGGCGGGATAGGCGCACCTCCTTCTTTTGAAGGAGGCCGCTTGCTGGGTTCCGGAGCTGCATATGTCTCCGGGACCATACTCTGCTGGGGGCTGAACTGAATATGGCCCCCATCGCCAGTCTCCATGGGGATTTGCTCTCCCTTGCATCCGGCGGCCGAGGCTTCGCCCTCTGGCGCCGCCCTGACAACCTTCTGCGTCTCTCCCTGTCCTGCGATCCTTCGGGACAACACCTTGGTGTCATCCATGGCTCTGGGAGAGGAAGCCGCCGGAAGGGACCCGCTGTCCATCACCTGCGGGTCCAGCGAATTCCCCAAAGATGAGGATCGCTCGAGGACGGAACAAGCCGGACTGCAAGTGCATGATTCAACATGTTAAAACTATGAAGTAGAGAGGCTGGATATATGAATGCGTCTGGGTCTGTGAGTACTCACGATTCAGCCGGGGGCTTATCTCGAGGGCGCCGCTCTGGGCTGCTATCGATGTCCCATGCGGAGTTATCCACGAGGGAGACTGTCGGTGTCAAAACCGGCGGATCTCGGGTAGGGGGTCCCGAACTGTGCGTCTAGGCGGATGGTAACAGGAGACAAGGGACACGATGTTTTACCCAGGTTCAGGCCCTCTCGATGGAGGTAAAACCCACGCCCCGCTAGATTAATATTGATGATATGTGTTACAAGAGTGGATCTACCACGAGATCAAAGAGGCTAAACCCTAGAAGCTAACCTATGGTATGATTGTTGTTCGTCCTACGGACTAAAACCCTCCGGTTTATATAGACACCGGTTGGGGTTAGGGTTACACAGAGTCGGTTACAATGGTAGGAGATCTACATATCCAGACGCCAAGCTTGCCTTCCACGCCAAGGAAAGTCCCATCCGGACACGGGACGAAGTCTTCAATCTTGTATCTTCATAGTCTTGGAGTCCGCCGATGATGATAGTTCGCTATCCGAACACCCCGAGTCCGGAACTCCTCAAGAGCCCCGAACTAGGCTTCAATGACGATGAGTCCGACGCGCATGTTGTCTTCGGCATTGCAAGGCGGGTTCTCCTTCGCCTTCATGTTCCGCCGAATAGTGTCCGCTTCTTTATAAATGTTGCGCCTTGGCTTCTACGCCTAATAATGGCCTTCTTCCATGTGTCGCATTTAATGCGAAAGGCTGGTATATTTTTACATTTACCCCCTAGTCGTGCGAACGAGCCGCCTACGAGAGAGGCGAGGATCTAGATCCAGCTCACACCATTCTCCATCCGCAAGTTCTCATCGAAGCGCCTCCGACAAAAATCCATTCCATCATGGATAGCCGACGCGGCTCCTCCTCTTGCGCTCCCAGCCCTAAGCCAGGAGATTGGGGGAGATGCTCGGCCCACACAAAGACAAGCTAGTGGTGCTTCAAACCGAGGGATATCTTCCTCCAGCTTTCATGGTTCCGGGTTCGAGCCGGACCGCCACCTACAAGGGTGGGAAGCAAAGCGGAGAGTGTCCCCAACCCTTCCAAAGGGGAGCGGGTATGCTTTGTCCCCTATCTAATAAGGGGACTCGGATTTCCCATACATCCGTTTCTCCGGGGCTCCTAGAGTTCTACAGACTCCAACTTCACCACCTCACGCCCGCCTCCATTTTGCACATCGCGGGCTTCGTAGCTTTTTGCGAGCTGTTCTTGGGCATCGAGCCCCATTTTGCCACTGGAAGAGATTATTTTGTCTCGCACTCGCTCTCATGAGGGGTCGATATACCAAGTGGGCGGAGCCGAAATATGGCGATCGCCGGGACCGGATATCTATCCGGCACCGAAGAAGGCGTCCAAGACCGGCCTTCGGAATGGTTCTACATGGAGGACGCCCTCTGCGGATCCAGTCCGGATCGGCCTCCTGAGTTCAACAATGCTCCCTTGAAGAAACGCTCGAGTTGGCGCCGCTTGAGCCCTCAACGGGAAGATGACAGGAGCGTCCATTATATGATGGGCCGGATTAGGTTACTGGCCCATTCCGGATTGACCATGATTGGAGTCATGGCTACGTGCATTATGCGAGGGGTGCAGCCACTCCAATATAGGGGCCACCCTATGTGGGATTTCAACGGGGAAGATGACTCCACCCGTCATGGCCGCAAAGGGCTAGGCTCGGCAGCCGATCTGGCAAAGATCCTGTCTGGCTTGTACAAGGGAGAGGAGGAGGACTTCCTCCGCAAGAATCCGTTGAATGGATTTTCTATGCATAACCCTCGGAGCTGGGTAAGCGGATGTTTATCTACCCGATCCATACCTTTTTTAAAGTCAAGTATCTTACTCTGTGATTTCGACGCAGGAGCTGCGCCGGACGTGGAGGGCATCTGAAGCCTAGCTCCACAGCCCGAGGATCCGAACGATCCCTTGATCCGACCTCCAAGAGGATCCGGACATAAAGGTGGAGCTGATTGACGGGTGTTCCACCAACGTAGCATAGACAATGCCCTAGTCGCCATTACGGTGACTACCCCGGTTTGTTCGGCTTCCTGTGTGATCGCGACCAAGGTCTTGACACCATCATTTGATCCGCTCAATTCTAACCATCCCATACCGATGGTGCATCGCAGAAGGTGCCTTTAAGGTGGGAAGTCGAATCAGCGGCCGGACAACAAGGGTCATCCGCCCAAAGCAGAGGAAGAGGAGCGCGACGTGAATGTAAACGCCGCCAAGAACGGCACGGAGCACCGCTATTTTTAAGGGAAGGATCCCCGAGAAAGGTATATTAATGCTCATAACTTTTCCAGAAAGAGCACTCGCCGGACAGTGTCCGGAGAGGTTGCCAATCAAGCCTCCGCCAGCCATGCTCCAACGCATGGTCCGGAAGGGGAGGTGAATACAAAGCGTAAGCCGGACGCTCCTCCAATGGAGGATGCCGACAGGCTGTCCGCCACCCGCCCGAGGTGGAGAGCGCCATGAATCACAAAGGCGTCGCGGACAGTTCTTCGTTACGCTGTGTTTCTCCCCGTGAGGCGTTAAATGCATTTAAAGCGGAACGCAGCACCTCCGTGCCGCTCAAGATGGGTTAACCAGAGCTAATGAGCAGTATGTGAAAGACATACGGAAAGTAATTTTAATAGTTATATATGCCAAGAGCTCCCGAGACTTAAAATAGTTGAAATAACTGATTTAAGGATCAATTATTATGTAGGGTCTTTATGGAGAAGAATACCCAGCTGTCCTGTGAGCTCCAAGAGTGCAAGGCCCAACTTGAAGCCGCACCGCCGCCACAGGGGGGAGCCACAGAGACCCTCACTGGTAAGACGACTGTTAAAAGGTAATTATTTAGCAAAGTGTGGCGTGAATCGACAATAATATTGCAGAGGGCGCCGGACAAGATCCGGACAAGCAACAGCCATCAAGGCTGCTAAAGGCCAGCGAGATGGTGCTTATGAAGGTGCAGCAGAGAGAAACAAGCTCCAAGATGCCCACACCCAAGAAGGAGAAGAGCTGAAAGGTGTTCGGGCCCAAATTGCCTGCCTCCGTTAAGGAGAATCACGGCTTCGTCGCGGCATTTATAGTAAGTGCTTGAACGAATTCCTTTGAAAAGAAGAATTGGCGAGGAAGACGATCGTAAATATGTCTTTAGGTGTGCTCACAGTGTCGCCTCATGGAGGAAATGCCTGAGTCAACGGGTGACCAATTTCCCGAGCAAGTGCAATTGCTCGAACGTGTTCGGCAAAGCGATGAGTGGCGTCGTTCATGCTTTATGGCCATCCGCCTCCCTACCCGAGGGCCTTGGTGAGCTTGCCGAGAAGCCAGGAGCACGGCAACGCCTCCGCTTGTGGAAGATATCGACTGCCGTCAGGCGCCAGTGGACGCCTGGGCCATGGTGAAGACACGTTACTAAGTTCGACCCAAACCACATGGCCGAGGTCGGACTGCGGGGCCCGATGGGAAGGAGATCCTCGTGAGCTTGATGTACGGCCAAGTAGAACTAGCCGCATAAAATATTCCCAACAGATCGTAAATTAGACAGTACCGTTAGATGGGATTGAAGAGGAGTACAATCAATCGGTTTGACGATGTAATTTGAAATGACATGTAAAATGCCTTCTAGCCGGATTGTAGATCGTTTGTCTTTATGGACCGTTTCACTTCAACCTCGGGACCCAACAGTCCGAGTGTGTCCGAATACCCTTACGGTTATAAAAGAATCGGGCATGCATGGAGACAAGGCGTCGGGTCATAATTGCTTTATCGGACAAGTGCCCAACTAGTTATGTTATATTACATGGTTAGTAAGAAACATCTTCCAGGAGAATAGTTCCGTTAAGGGTTCCTTTCTCGGGAGGCATGCCCTAAAGTGCAATGTCGAATTTGCGAAAATAGCGTAAAAAGCATCCGGGGCAGATAAATAAGTAAGTAATAAATCATCTTTCAAGTCACCGACCGAATATTCTCTTAAGAACGCTTAGCTTCGGCTTTACCTACCGAGGTACACATCCGGCTGACCCGGCATTAACAATCGCAGAGGTGCTCCCTTTACCTCCTAGCCGAACAATCGGGAACGTAGGGGTAAGCACAGGAGCCAGGCAACCCAGCTTGGGCAAAACTAAAGTCATATCGATGCATATAATGGTGAATAAAAGGTACATGCGGAAGTATGACACATGTGTTGGGCATGAAGCCCGTATGAATAAGCTTCTGTTTAAAGAAGCCCCCAGCTATAATGAGTGCCAGGGGCACATCAAGTGTGTGTGAACAAAGCGCAAATCAGCCCATAAAAGGTGAAAAAAAGTGGGAAGAAGGAGGAGGAGGAGAGACAGTAAAAAACAAGGAGTGGACGGGGGAGTGAGACGAACCCGGAATCCGGCGTTAGGCGTAGAATCTTCGGAGACGGGCTGCCTTCCATGGGTTCGGCTTGAGTCGGTTGTCCGATGCGTTACGCAGACGGTACGCTCCGCCGGTCAGGACTTGGTCGATGATGAAGGGACCTTCCCATTTGGGCTTGAGTTTGTCCTTTTTCTTGTCCGGCAGGCATAGAACAAGTTCGCCAACATTGTAAGTTTTGGCCTGCATTTCTGCTTTGATATCTTCGAGCTCGCTGGCGATAAAATGCGGAACGAGCCTTTGCCACGCCCCGCCTCCTCTAAGGCGCCCAGACTGTCCCCGCCGATCTAGCTCGGCTTCTCTTTCTTCATACATGCGCATTACCAGGTGAGTCATGAATTATATCGCAGGCAGGACTGCCTCTGCGCCGTATTCCATAAAAATGGTGTGAATCGGTAGTTCGGTTTGGCGTGGTCCGCAGCCCCAGTACGGACTCGAGCTCCTCTACCCAAAGGCATGTTAGATTCCTTGAGGGACCGCACTAGTGCGGGTTTGATGCCGCCATGATTAGACCATTTGCTCGCTCAACTTGACCGTTAGTTTGGGGTGATAGGATCAAGCGTAATCAAGCTTTAATGCCCATGTTTTTGCACCAGCGTTTAACCTCGCCGGCCGTGAAGTTCGTGCCGCTGTCGGTGATGATGCTTTGTGGGGACGCCAAACGGTGTACTACCCCGGATATGAAGTCTATCACCGGTCCGGATTTCGCCGCTTTGACCGCTTGGCCTCAATCCATTTGGTGAATTTGTCCACGATGACCAACAAGTATTTGTGCTTGTGGGTTCCCCTTTAAGGGGTCCGACCATGTCAAGCCCCCTGCACCGCAAAGCGCCGTGTAATGGGTATAGTTTGAGGGCGGTGGGTGGCATATGGCTCGATTAGCAAAGAGCTGGCAACCGACGCATCGTTGGACTAAATCTCGAGCATCCGCCCGGCTGTCGGCCAATAAAATCCTCAGACGGAAGGCCTTGCCTACAAGGGCCCGGGCTGCTGCGTGGTGCCCGCCGAGTCCGGGCGTGAATTTCAGCCAGAGATTTCGCCCTTCCTCTTCGGAGATACACCTTTGAAGGACTCGGTTGTGCTTTTCTTATTAAGCTCTCCCTCATGGACCTTGTAGGCTTTAGATCGCCGAACTATACAAATGGGCCTCATTTTGGTCTTCGGGAAGTTCCTGCCGCATTAAGTAGGCTAGGAATGGTTCTGTCCACGGGGCAATGACTGCCATTATTTCGTGAGCTGAAGGTGTTATTTCGTTGGGCTAGCCGCCGATTGTGTCAGAATGGTCTGAGTTAGGTGATGCAGCTAGCTCCGGATTGTTATTTCCGGACTCCTCTTCCCATAATACAGATGGCTTAAAGAGCCGTTCCAGGAAGATGTTAGGAGGGACGGCGTCTCGTTTCGCGCCGATGCGTGCTAACACGTCTGCTACCTGGTTATTGTCCCGGGCTACATGATGGAATTCTAGTCCTTCGAACCGAGCTGACATTTTTAGGACGGCGTTGCGGTAGGCTGCCATTTTTGGATCTTTGGTGTCGAAGTCTCCATTTACTTGGGATATTGCGAGGTTTGAATCCCCGCGCACCTTTAGGCGTTGAATGCCCATGGAGATTGCCATCCGGAGGCCATGTAGAAGGGCCTCAGATTCGCCGCGTTGTTGGAGTCCATGTACATTATTTGAAGTAAGTATTGGATTGTGTCTTCCGTTGGGGACGTCAGGACGACGCCAGCCCCCAAGCCAGCCAACATTTTGGATCCGCCGAAATGCATGATCTAGTTGGAGTACGCGCCGTACTCTTTAGGGAGTTCGGCTTCGGTCCATTCGGTGATGAAGTCCGCCAGAACCTGCCACTTTATAGCTCGCCGTGGTTTGTAGGTTATGTCAAATGGTAAGAGCTCGATAGCCCATTTTGCAATCCTGCCCGTTGCGTCGCGATTGTCTATAATATCGTTGAGAGGTACTTCGGAGGCCACCGTTACTGAACACTCTTGAAAGTAGTGACGCAGCTTCCGGGATGCCATGAACACCGTGACACGCTATCTTTTGATAATGTGGGTACCGGGATTTGCATGGAGTTAGAACAGTGGATACGTAGTACACTAGTTTTTGAAGAGGGAATTTGTTCCCTTCTGTTTCTCGTTCAACGACGAGTACCGTGCTAACAACTTGATGTGTTGCTGCGATATATAATAACATAGGCTTGCCCAGGTTGGGCGCGGCCAGGACCGGATTTGTTGCCAGTATGGCTTTTATTTCTTCGAGTCCGGCTGTGGCGCATCCGTCCATTCGAAATGTTCGGCGCCGGAGGAGGCGGTAGATGGGCGTAGCCTTTTCTCCCAAACGGGAGATGAAGCGACTTAAGGCCGCCACGCATCCGGTTAGTTTTTGTATCTCGCTTGAGGTCTTTTGGAATATCCAATTGTGACAGAGTTCGGATTTTGGCCGGTTTGCTTCAATTCCTCGACCGGATACGATGAAGCCCAAGAGCTTTCCGGGTACGCCGAAGACGCATTTTTCCGGATTGAGCTTAATGTCATATGCTCGGAGGTTGTCGAATGTCACCCTCAAGTCTTCTACTAGAGTTCCGACGCGTTTAGTCTTGACGACCACATCGTCTACGTATGCCTCTACTGTTTTGCCTATCTGGGTAGCCAGACATGTTTGAATCATGTGCTGATATGTTGCGCCGGTGTTTTTGAGTCCGAAGGGCATTGTGTTGAAGCAGAATGGCCCATATGGAGTAATGAATGCCGTTGCGGCCTGGTCTTTCTCTGCCATCTTGATTTGATGGTATCCGGAGTATGCGTCGATGATTTGGTCGATGCGAGGGAGGGGGAAAGGGTCCTTTGGACAGGCCTTGTTAAGGTCTTTAAAATCGACGCAGAGGCGCCAGGATTTGTCCTTTTCTGGTACCATTACTAGATTGGCTAGCCAGTCCGGATGCTTTATATCTCTGATGAATCCGGCTTCTAAGAGTTTGGCTAGCTCTTCTCCCATTGCCTGTCTTTTGGGCTCGGAAAATCGACGAAGAGCTTGTTTGACTGGCTTGAATCCTTTTAGGATATTTAGGCTGTGTTTTGCCAGCCTGCGTGGGATTCCTGGCATGTCTGAGGGATGCCAGGAAAAAATGTCCCAATTTTCCCGAAGGAATTCTCGTAGTGCGGCCTCGACATCAGGACTTAATTGTGCCCCAATGGAGGTCGTCTTTGTGGGGTCCGTTGGATGGACCTGAAATTTGACTATCTCGTCTGCTGGTTTAAAAGAGGTGGATTTGGACCTCTTATCGAGTATCACATCGTCCCTATCCACCGTGGAGCGCAGCGTAGCTAGTTCCTGGCCGCTAGGGCTTCGGACAATGCCTCTAGGGCCGGTCGCGGCTGTCTTATTTTCAGCGTGGAGTGTCAGATCCGGATCACTAGCGAGAGTGATTATCCCATTGGGTCCGGGCATTTTGAGCTTCATGTACCCGTAGTGGGGTATAGCTTGGAAGATTGTGAATGCCTCTCGCCTAACAAAGCGTGATATCCGGCTGCCGAATGGGGCCACTTGAAAAGTGACCTCCTCGGACCTGTAATTGTCCGGTGAGCCGAACACTACATCTAGTGTGATTTTTCTGCCAAGCAGCGTACTTCTCGACTAAGGGATTATCCCTCACGAAGGTTGTGTTGCTTCGCTCAATGCGGCTCCAGTCAATTTCCATGTTTTGAAGGGTTTCCTCATAGATGAGGTTTAATCCGCTGCCGCCATCCATGAGTACCTTAGTAAGACGAAAACTGTCTACTATCGGACTGAGGACCAATGCGGCTGGTGCTCTAGCAGTTCGGAATTTAGGTTCGTCGCTAGCGTTGAAGGTGATAGCCGTGTCGCTCCATGGATTTGTTATTGCTACTTGGTTGACTTCGGCGAGGCTGCGGATTGTTCGTTTCCGCATGTTATTGGATGCGAAAGTCTCGAAGACTGTTAATACTGCATCGGTACTGCTTTGGGTTGGTTGCCTGGGCTAAAAAGCCTCACGCCACTTTTGGCCACCTGTCAAGTATCCAACACGCCAAGGCTGTGTGTTGGAGTGGCGCCCTCCATCTTGTGGATTTTGCAGGTCCGTTGAGCCAACCCTCCAAAGACGGTTCCGCACTTTTAGGGGTTTTGGTTTTTTGGTATTGAACCCGGGTGCTTGATAATGATGCACCCTTTTGTTCTGGACTAAGGATGTATTCGGGGCCGGATTATCCCAAAATTTACTTTCAGTTTTCCAAGCGCTCTCCATCGCATAGTACTTTTGTACTATGGTTGCCAAGTCAGTAAAGCGTGTAATTTCGCGACGACTTATGGCGTTGAGGATTCCCTTGTCCGTGCAATTATTGCAGAAAATTGGGATTGCGTCCTCCTCTCGGCAGTCCTTTATCCTGTTCTTAACCAGGAGGAATCTGGCCCAGTAATGATGTACTCGCTTCAGCGGGCTCTTGCCGAATTCGAGAGAGATCGCTAATGTTTGGGTGGGCGGGTGGAACTAGATCCGAACCCTATCCAATTCAGGACTCAAGGGCCGAGAAGTTTCGAACTTGGAAGTTTGGATTTTGAGTGTTATCCAATGAGTCCAACCCGTCACCGACTTTAAGTTCGTGGCTTGGTCGACGCTCGTCCCTCTGCGGAGTCCGGCATGGAGGGATCGGGAATCGGACGAATCGGTCTTTAAGATACAAGAAGAATCGCCGCATTGCTGCTCTATCACAGCAACATGATGGGTAGCCTGGGAGAGTTGATCTCTCAGATCGGTTTAGGCCCGATCCGGTCGTAGTCTGGGGCGACTCCTGTGGCAGCGATGCGATCCAAGAGCTCGTTTATGGAGGAGAGCTCGATCGGATCTAACTGTTCGCAAGTTCGAACTAACCTGGAGATTGGTTTCGATGACTCGAGAGGTCATCGTCGGCCTTGATGGCGGTTGGCGGTCATAAGGAAACCACCTAGCGAAGAGTTCCGCCAACGGCCAAGGCTCCTTTGGCGATAGTATCGCCTCTAAAGACGAGATGAGGCATCCTACCGACGGTGACGCACATTGCAGGAACTCTCAATGAAAGCACCAATGTCGGTGTCAAACCGGCGGATCTCGGGTAGGGGGTCCCGAATGCGCGCCTAGGCGGATGGTAACAGGAGACAAGGGACACGATGTTTTACCCGAGTTCGGGCCCTCTCGATGGAGGTAAAACCCTACGCCCTGCTAGATTAATATTGATGATATGTGTTACAAGAGTGGATCTACCACGAGATCAAAGAGGCTAAACCCTAGAAGCTAGCCTATGGTATGATTGTTGTTCGTCCCACGGACTAAAACCCTCCGGTTTATATAGACACCGGATGGGGTTAGGGTTACACAGAGTCGGTTACAATGGTAGGAGATCTACATATCCAGATCGCCAAGCTTGCCTTCCACGCCAAGGAAAGTCCCATCCAGACACGGGACGAAGTCTTCAATCTTGTATCTTCATAGTCTTGGAGTCCGGCCGATGATGATAGTTCGGCTATCCGGACACCCCCGATTCCGGAACTCCCTCAGAGACCTTCCCCTTCTTGGGCGCCTCGGCCTCCAGACGCGTGGAGGCCGCCCTCTTCTTCCTTCCCCCTCAGGGGGGAGTTTCTTTCCTCCTCCTCTTCGTCGTCGTCCTCGGCGGCGGAGGAGTGGGTCTTGGTGTCTTCGGAAGTCATGTCTGAAGTGCCCTTGCAGCGGAGGCCACTTCTGGCCCCCTTGGCCTTCTTTTCCGGCGCCTGGTAGGGCGCCGGAACCAGCATCTTCGCCAGAAGCGGGATGGCTGGGTCCTCGGGTAGCGGAGCCGAATACTGAATCCGCTCCGCCCTTTTTGTCCAGCCCTGAGAGAATAAACAGGGAAGCTTAGGCGTCTCCCTTGAGTAAGCAAATAAAGGAGGCCCCTTGAAATGTGAAGGACTTACCGGACTGGCAGGATGGGCCAGGCCGTGCCCACGGTCATCGGTCGTCTTCGGCCACATTTTATTGCCCTTGAAAAGCACCTTCCAGATATCTTCGTGCGTCGTTCCGAAGAACCGTTGCAAGGTCTGGTGCTCAGCCGGGTCGAACTCCCATAGGTGGCAAGTCCGGCTCTGGCATGGAAGGATCCGGCGAACTAGCATCACCTGGATCACATCAACAAGCTTGATGTTCTTGTCGACCATGCTCCTAATGCGGGTCTTAAGCGCTGTCAGCTCGCCCGATGAAGATCAGTCCAGGCCCTTCTCTAGCCAGGAGGTGAGCCGCATCGGGGCTCCAGACTGGAATTCAGGAGCCGCGGCCCTGGTGGCGTCGCGAGGCTCTGTGATGTAGAACCACAATTGTTGCCACCCTTTAACGGTCTCCACAAAGGTACCTATGGGCCATGTGACGTTGGGCATCTTGCTCACCATGGCGCCTCTGCACTCTGCGTGTTGGCCATCCACCACCTTCGGCTTCACATTGAAGATCTTGAGCCACAATCCGAAGTGGAGTGGGATGCGGAGGAAAGGCTCGCACACGACAATGAATTCCGAGATATTGAGGAAACAATTTGGGGCTAGATCATGGAAATCTAGCCCGTAGTAGAACATGAGTCCGCGAACGAAGGGGTGGAGAGGAAATCCCAGCCCACGGATGAAGTGGGGGATGAACACCACCCTCTCATGGGGCTCCGGAGTGGGGATTATCTGCCCCTCGGCCGGGAGCCGGTGGGCGATTTCTTTGGCCAAATACCCCGCCTCCCGGAGCTTCATAATGTCCTTCTCCTTGACAGGGGAGACCATCCAGTTGCCATGCGCTCCGGATCCGGACATGGTCGGAGTGATTTCTTAAGGCGGAAAAGATGAGAACTTGGGCGCCGGAGCTCGAGAATGGGGGAGGCAGAGAGAGAAAAGGCGTGGGTGAAAGGGGTGAATCCTTATCTCTTTATGAAGGCGTCGAATATCAAGCGCCTCCCCACTCGCCTTAAAACTCGCCTACTCCTCAAAGGCCGTGTGGGTGGCACGGTTTGATGACCCACACCCATATTGATGAGAATCCCGCGATAAGGGGACATGATCTCTGCTTCGACAAGACATGCCAATAAAACCGCGTCTCGAAACATGGAGCAATTGGCTAAAAATGGTTCGAAATAATAACTGGGTGGTGACATGATGTCATGCCACAAAAAAGTTGTCAGCAGATTGGACTCGTGAAATATTATACTCTCTGGGGCTGTGTGTGGAATTTGTGTTGCAGAGCCGGACATGATTCTTGTATTCAAAGACTATTTGGGAGTATTCGGAGAAGGAACCCGCCTTGCAATGTCGAAGACAATCTGCGCGCCGGACACCTCATCATTGAAACCTGGTTCAGGGGCTACTGAGGGAGTCCTGGATTAAGGGGTCCTCGGGCGTCCGGACTATGTAACATGGGCCGGACTGTTGGGCCATGAAGATACAAGATAGAAGACACTCTCCCGTGTCCGGATAGGACTCTCCTTGGCGTGGAAGGCAAGCTTGGCGTCCGGATATGAAGATTCCTTTCTCTGTAACCGACTTTGTACAAACCTAGTCCCCTCCGATGTCTATATAAACCGGAGGGCTTAATCCGTAGAGAATAATCATAGTCATACAGGCTAGACTTTTAGGGTTTTAGCCATTACGATCTCGAGGTAGATCAACTCTTGTAATACTCATATTCATCAAGATCAATCAAGCAGGAAGTAGGGTATTACCTCCATAGAGAGGGCCCGAACCTGGGTAAACATTGTGTCCCCTGTCTCCTATTACCATCAACCTTAGAAGCACAGTTCGGGACCCCTGTCGGTGTCAAAACCGGCGGATCTCGGGTAGGGGGTCCCGAACTGTGCGTCTAAGGTCGATGGTAACAGGAGACGGGGGACACAATGTTTACCCAGGTTCGGGACCTCTCTATGGAGGTAATACCCTACTTCCTGCTTGATTGATCTTGATGAATATGAGTATTACAAGAGTTGATCTACCAACAGATCATAATGTCTAAACCCTAAAGGTCTAGCCTATATGACTATGGCTACGCGTATATCTTCTCCCCCTCTACAGACCTAGCCCTCCGGTTTATATAGACACCGGAGGGACCTAGGGTTACATAAGGTCAGTCATAGAGAAAGGAATCTTCATATTTAGTCGCCAAGCTTGCCTTCCACGCCAAGGAGAGTCCCATCCGGACACGGGTAGAGTCTTCGGTCTTTGTATCTTCACAGCCCATCAGTCCGGCCCATGGCTAACAGGCCGGACGTCCGAGGACCCATTAGTCCAGGACTCCCTCAGTAGCCCCCGAACCAGACTTGAATGACGAGGTGTCTGGCGTGCAGATTGTCTTCGGCATTGCAAGGCGGGTTCCTCCTCCATGACTTCAACTTCCACGTGTCAAGCGAATGCGAGAGGTCAGGGTATTTTTGCAGATAGCCCCCTGGCCAGGCGAGGAAGAGTGTCTATTTAAAGAGATTGGATCTCAGATCCATTCGGCACCACGCGGAATAATCCTCAAAGATTGCTAGGAAAGACCACTTCAACATGGCTAGTGCTCCCAGCTCCTCCTCCCGTCCCTGCGGCCCAGAAAAAGGCGAGTGGGAGAGGTGCTCTGTATCCCATGGTCAGCTGGAGAAGCTGCAAACACAGGGATTTCTTCCTCCTGCGGATTTGATCCCTATTCGGCCAGGGTTGACCTCCTTCAAAGGTGAGGCCCAGGCGGAGAATTTCCCCAATCCATCTGAGGGGGAACGAGTGTGCTTCGTCCCCTACCTGCTAAGAGGCGTCGGGTTTCCAATTCACCCATTCTTCAGAGGGCTTATGGAATACTATGGCCTCCAACTACACAACTTCACTCCGGCCTCCATCCTGCATATCGCGGGTTACGTTGCCCTTTGCGGGCTATTATTGGGTTGTGAGGCCCATTTTGAATTGTGGAGAAAGCTATTCTGTCTCGTCCCGCACAATCACGAGGGATCAATATTTGAAGTGGGCGGAGCCGAAATATGGCGCATCGCCGAGACCGGATACCTATCGGGCACACCGAAGAAGGCATCCGAAGAGTGGCCTTCTGAATGGTTCTATATTGAGTACGTCGCACTCCTGGACCCAGTCCGTAGGGGTCTCCCTGAGTTCACAAGCGTTCCTTTGAAGAAACGCCACAGCTGGCGCCCTCGGAGCCTCAAGGAGGAAGATAGTGCGGATGTTCGTCAACTCATGAGCAAGATAAGGACGCTCACTCAGTCTGGATTATCAACAGTCGAAGTAATGGCGAATTCCATAGTACGGGGGGTTCAGTCACTCCAATACAAAGGGCTTCCCATGTGGCACTACAATGGGGAGGATGACGCCTCCCGCTTTGGCAGGAAGGGTCTGGACACCCCCGCCCCTCTAGCCAAAATATTGGCCGAACTATTCAAAGGGGAGGAAGAGGAATTTCTACGAATCAAGCGCAAAGATGGATTTTCCATGTACTGTCCTCCTAGCTGGGTAAGTCCCAACTCCTCTGTTCTACTTACTCCACTCCCTAATCTATTTCCAATGAATATTAATCCATCCATTTATAACAACACTGGCGAAAGATTTCCAAAGGGCTTCACAGCCCCGCCCCCTAGCCCGAGGGCCACAATCGGTACCTTGACCCCGGTTTCGAAGAGGATCCGGATATATTCGTGGTGATCGAGGACGGGTTGTTTTACCAGGCGAGCTACGATGGCACAGAAGTGTCCATCATTGTTGGGTTCTACGGTAGGGTGCGTCGACTGCAAATTAAAACTTTCATACGCGCAAAACAACCAGGAACATTCTACGGGAGATGGATCACAGTTCGTTACCACTAGACGCGCAGTGCCGTGCAGTGGAAGAAGAGTTGGGGCAGCGTGTCTGCGTGGATCGTATCCTCCTCGTACGATCTCCCTCGAACAGACGGTCTCCTGATCCCACGTACAAGTTCGCCGGAGTGGTGCAGGTGCACCGCCTCTAACGGTATCCGCGCGTGCAGGAGGAACATCGTGCGGCGGACTGCTAGATCCGATCACACAGTCGGCAGCGAGTGGAGGTGGCTATTCGTAACACATGCAAACCCTAGTGACAGCTCCAAAGCAATCAACCGCATGAGCGTGCAGCACCTCCACTTTATACAGGCGTCCGTCGCGGGCTCAACACTTGGTCCTCGCACGGACCCTAAAGCCCACAAGTCTACTCGGCCACAATCCGAATACAGCTCGGATCACATCCGACCAGTGTCCTCGAATTCGACCTCATAGTTTCCTTCCCTTAAGCGCGCAACCCCTTTGGTTCAAGTCGGCTTGGTCGCAGTTCGGATCACATCCGAACTACACGGTTGGTAGCGGCCTCTAGCAAGGCATGCCAAACACCAAGCAGACTACGAAGCTGGTTAGGCGAACCTGTACA
Source organism: Aegilops bicornis (assembly GCA_021605145.1). NCBI lineage: Eukaryota > Viridiplantae > Streptophyta > Magnoliopsida > Poales > Poaceae > Aegilops > Aegilops bicornis. The sequence continues at coordinate 333,250,617 of CM038675.1, forward strand.
TCACACTTCCATTCCTTTTGCCACACGATCTATGTTGTCGAGCTCAAGGCGAGTCTGTCATCCTTGTGCTAGCCCGACCTCTTTCTCGTTCCAGTGATGCCGACCACTATCCGGATTATCTCATAATCCTTGTCGCATGGCCATGCTTATCCTGGTCGGATCACACGAGGGGCCCAGAGTATATCTCTCCTGGTCGGAGGGGAAAATCCCATCTTGCTCGACCATGTCTCGCAGCATGGGTCTGGACAAGCCTGAAACCTACCTTTGTAACTACCCAGTCACGGAGTAGCGTTTGGTCGGCCCAAAGCAAGTCTATCACCATCCCGAGTACATGTGCCAGCTCAGTTCTTAGGACATAGAACGTATGTTGTACTATAGACTCATAGATGACATATCGTTGCGTCTCATAGTTGGGTCTGTCCGACTCGGACCTTATCTCGACTCGGATCCGACTACGTCGAATTCGACCAGACCATTCCAAGTCCATATTATCCGGTTAGCATCCAATGCTCCATGGCTAGTGAGACCAAGCCATCGACCATGTCATATGCTAGTCTAGTCAGCTGCGAATCCACACAACCCTTTCGACTAGGGACCTTTTAGGACATTCATCATACAATGCATAGTCCCACAAACAACTCACGTACTTGCTGATACACATCATTGATAATGTCCAAGGACTATCTTTATTCATAAACACATAGGAAATATCATCATACATGATTGCCTCTAGGGCATATCTCCAACAGTCTCCCACTTGCACTAGAGTCAATCAAATAGACATCGAATGCCCATAGCTCTAACGTGCCCCTCATGCTTGGGTTGTGGAAGCGGCTTAGTCAGCGGATCTGCAACATTTGCATCCGTGTGAATCTTGTATAACTCTACATCACCATTCTTTACGATCTTTCGTATCAGGTGTTATTTCCGATCTATGTGTCTGACTTTATGGTGATTCCTCAGCTCCTTGGCTTCTGCGATGGCACCAGAATTGTCACAATAAAGGTCCAACGGTTTTAACTAGGCTAGGAAAATACCAAGATCATCCAGAAAGTTTCGGATCCAAACACCTTCCTTTGCAGCTTCACAAGCCGCAATGTATTCGGCTTCTGTGGTAGAATCAGCCACCATATCTTGCTTGGAACTCATCCAGCTCACTGCTCTTACGTTCATGACGTACACGAATCTAGACTATGATTGACAATCATCTCTGTCGGTTTGGAAACTAGCATCGGCGTAACCCCTTATGACGAGCTCTTCCTGACCTCCATAAACTAGGAACATCTCTTTAGTCCTTTTCAGGTACTTCAAAATAGTCTTTACCGCTGCCCAGTGACTCTCACCTGGGTTGGCTTGGTATCTGCTTGTTAGGCTCATTGCAAAAGCAACATCTGGCCTTGTACATATCATGACATACATGATGGATCCGATTGCCGAGGCATACAAAATCCTACTCATCCTGCTTCGCTCATCAGATGTCGAAGGACTCTGAGTCTCGCTTAGCCTTATACCATGTGAGAGTGGCAAGAACCCTTTCTTTGCCTCACTTATGTTGAACCGCTTCAACACTTTATCTATGTGCGTGCTCTGGCTTAAGCCGAGCAGCCTCCTCGATCTACCTCTATAGATCTTAATGCCTAAAATGTACATTGCCTCACCAAGGTCCTTCATCGAAAACTTGCCATTCAATGACTCCTTGACCGAGTTCAGCATTGAAACATCATTTCCAATCAGTAGTATGTCATCCACATACAAGATCAAAAACACTATCAAGCTCCCACTTAACTTCTTGTATAAACAAGAGTCCTCTTTGCTTTTGATGAAACCGAGACTAGTGACGACCTCATCAAAACATATGTTCCAGCTCCGAGATGCTTGCCTCAACCCATAAATGGATCTCTTGAGCTTGCATACCTTACTAGTGCTAGTCGGATCGACAAAACCCTCGGGCTGTATCATATACACATCCTCGGTTAAATTTCCGTGAAGGAAAGCCGTCTTGACATCCACTTGCCATATCTCGTAATCGAAATATGCAGCTATAGCTAGTACGATCCTCACCGATTTTAGCATCACTACCGGCGAGTAAGTTTCGTCGTAGTCAATTCCTTGAACTTGTCCATAACCCTTAGCGACAAGCCGAGCTTTATTGATCTAAACATTTCCATTCACATCGGTTTTCTTCTTAAAGACCCATTTACAACCAATGGCTGTTACGCCAGGCGGCGGATCAACCAAGTCCCAGACTTGATTCTCATCCATGGACTTTAAATCGGATCTCATGGCCTCTAGCCATGCCTCAGAATCTGGGCTCACCATCGCTTCCGCATATGTAGCTGGCTCATCGCTTTCTACCAACAATAAATCGCGCACTCTGTGCAATCTCTCCGACCTCCGTGGTTCCGGTGCCGCTTCCACTACGGGTTCCCTGACTGACTCCGGTATGATCTCATCATCAGTCGAGCCGTCCCCGAGTGGTCCTCGAATTTGTTTGAGTCGGACCGTCCTCCCACTGGCCTCCCGACTGAGAAACTCTTTATCAAGGAAAACCCTGTTCCAAGCAACAAACACTTTTTTTCTCTTCCCGGTTGTAGAAGCTATATCCCAAGGTTTCCCTCGGATATCCCACGAATATACATTTATCCGACATGGGTGTAAGCTTGTCTGACATAATTCACTTGACAAATGCTTCACAACCCCAAATCTTTAGAAAAGACAAACTGGGACTCTTCCCGGTCCACATCTCATGTGGTTTCTTGTCTACGGATTTTGATGGTACCCTGTTAAGTGTGAAAGCTGCAGTTTCTAGAGCGTATCCCCAGAATGACAAGGGTAAATCCGATTTACTCATCATAGATCAAACCATGTCCAACAAGGTACGATTCCTCCGTTCCGACACGCCGTTTCTCTGTGGCGTACCCAGAGGTGTGAGCTGAGGTACTATACCTCGGCTTTTCAGATGATCATCAAACTCCTGGCTCATGTACTCACCTCCACGATCAGATCGTAGAAGCTTTATAGTCTTGCCGAGCTGATTCTCTACCTCGTTCTGAAACTCATTGAACTTTTCAAAAGTTTCCGACTTGTGCCTCATCAAATAGATATATCCATATCTACTCAAGTCGTCGGTAAAAGTCACGAAGTACTGATAGCCACCTCTGGCAGTTGTGCTCATTGGACCACATAAATCACTATGTATAAGCTCCAACAGCTCAGTCGCCCTCTCACAACTCTTTGCGAAAGGAGACCTAGTCATCTTGCCGAGCAAGCATGATTCACATGTCTCGAACGACCCAAAGTCGGACCAAGTTAGGAGCCCATCATCATGGAGCTTCTTCGTGCATTTCAGACTAATGTGTCCGAGCCGGCAATGCCAGAAGTATATCGGATTTACCTCATTAGGCTTATGCATCTTGACATTCACTTTATAGACCGCTTCCTATTCTAGATTCAATATAAATAGCCCATCAACAATGGGTGCATAGCCGTGGAACATACCATTCAAATAAAACGAACAACCATTGTCCTTTAAATTGAATTCATAACCCTGACTCATCAAACATGAGGCAGAAATAATGTTCCGACTAAGTGCGGGAATGTAATAACAATTATTAAATTCCAAAATAAATCCAGACGGAAGCTGGAGCTGCATCATGCCGACCTCCAACGCAGCAACTCTTGCTTTGTTGCCGACCCTGATGTCAATCTCCCCTTGTGCCACATGCCTAGTTCTTACCAGCCCCTGCATCGAGTTGCAAATATGAACAACCGATCTGGTATCAAATACCCAAGAGCTACTAGGTATGTTAGCAAGGTAAATGTCTATGACATATGCAACAAGTGTACCTTTGCCTGAAGCAGCATTCCCGGCCTTCTTGCCATGCTCTGCAAGCCACTTGCTACAGTTCCTCTTCCAATGACCAGTTTCCTTGCAATGATAGCAAATGGTCTTTGAGTCCGGTCCAAACTTTGGCGCAGTGGCGGAGGTTACCATCTCCGTGCCCTTTGCCTTAGCCTTCTTCTTAGACCAACTCTTCTTGAACTTAGCCGATTTCTGCACCATCAACACTTGATGTGTGCCTCTCTTAATATCCTGCTCTGCCACTTTGAGCATCCCATGCAATTCAGTGAGCTTCTTATCCATGCCATGCATATGATAGTTCGAGATGAACGTCCCATAGCAGGGCGGAAGAGAACCCAGAACTGCATCAGTAGCTAGCTCATCCAAGAGTGGGAAGCCCAACCGATCCAAAGCTTGCACATATCCGATCATCTTGATCACATGTGGGCTCAGAGGATCACCTTCATTCATCTTGCAATCCATCAAGGATCGCCAGACATTGAACCTTTCGGTCCTAGCACGTGTCTGAAACATACTCTTGAGACTCTCGATCATTTCGTAAGCCTCAACATTTTTGAAATGCTGTTGCAAATCGGGCTCCATACAAGCCAGCATCAGCTAGCTGATCTCCGTTGATTCATCAACGAGTTTCTGGTAGGCATTCTTAGTTGTGGCATTAGCATTATCGATAGGTTCCTTTGGAAGTGGATCCTCTAGAACATGTTCCTTTTTATCATGCTTGAGAACAATTCTCAGATTTCTATAACAGGTGGTAAAGTTTGTTCCATTCAGTTTATCCTTTTCCAGAATTGATTTCAATGCAAAGTTGGGTTGAGCAGGCGGTGCCATTGATCTACAACATAAAAATATGCAATCACTAAGCAATGTGTTTATGTAGAGTAATTCTAGCCTTAAACAGAAATACTCCCACTGAAGTTGGCATCCCTCTGCAAACTCTCAGTGATTCAGGATCCGACTAGCACATGCGACTAGTGAACTTTAGCATCTCTGCTTGACAACATGCCTATCCAGTAAGCAACTCCTTGCTAATCGTATCTCTATACGACTCCTGTCGGTCGGGAAGGTATCTCATACCCCGGCCCCCAAACTTCTTTGCCACAAGGCCCAAAACCATTTTGATAGCCTTGTCAAGTTAACCTGATGCAGTGCATGTCCGTGTCCGACACGAACCCTTTAGTTCAAGGACACCTAGCAGCACCCCAATTTTATGAGCCCACTACTAGACGTACTTGACGTGCGAAGGTGCAACATCGGGGATGGCAATTTGCTTGATATTAACGAGGGATCTTTCTACCATTCTAACATGCATAGAAACAAAGAAGCATAACAATTAAAAATAAACATATATTGTGAAATAGTATGGCTCCTTCATGGTTGTTCCTCCAGGTCGGCTCCGACTCTGATAACCATCTAGGAACTCCATCTTGTTTGTCACGCTGGGACACCAAGCCACCAACCTGATCTCTATTATCCAACTACTAAAACTAGTAATGAATTTTACATAGAGTCACAACTCGACACGCAGGTCATTATACAATATAACGAAAGCTCTTTGGCTCCTGCCGGCTGACAAACATGACACGCAGGCCATGTATAATTTACACACATGCATCACATACACATGGACCAAACTATTCACTTCAAACCTGCAAAACAAAGTTATGCGAAGAATTGCATTCTACCGGTTTGTGTGTCGGGTGCAAAGAATTGCACACGGCGGTCCCGCTAGCCAGTTAGCGGGCGGGGTTCGAAGGGGCAGATCACATCTGAACTCCGATCACGCTGAATTCTCTGATCTGACCGATCTCATCGATCATCGTGAATCCGATTCGGATTTACGTTTCACTGTTAACCCCGATGGCGGATAACCGACCGGTAGGGGTAGATCGTGTCACGACCTCAGCGATCCTGATTGATACAAAACAAAGCCTCATCGATCCCCATGTACAGTTGATCTCATCAACCGTGCATATAGCCAATCTCATCAACCACAACAGATCTCATCTGCCGCCTCCACATATCTAATATGCATACGATCTGAATCCAAATCCTATAGCAGAGGCTCTGATACCACTTTTGGTTCTATGGTAGGGTGCATCGACTGCAAATTAAAATTTTCCTACGTGCAGAACAACTAGGAACATGCTAGGGGAGATGGATTACAGTTCGTTACCACTAGACGCGCAGTGCCGTGCAGCGGAAGAAGAGTTGGCGCAGCGCGTCTGCGTGGATCATCTCCTCCTCGTCCGATCTCCCACGAACAGCCGGTCGTCCGTTCCCACGTACAAGTTCGCCGGAGCGGCGCAGGTGCACCGCGTCTAACTGTCTCCGCGCGTGTAGGAGGAACACCATGCGGCGGACTGCTAGGTCCGATCACACAGTCGGCGGCGAGTGGAGGTGGCTATTCACAATAGATGCAAACCCTAGTGACAGCGCCGAAGCGATCAACCGCATGAGTGTGCAGTACCTCCACTTTATATAGGCGTCCATCGCGGGCTCAACACTTGGGCCTCGCACGGACCCTAAAGCCCACAAGTCTACACGGCCACAATCTGAATACAGCTCGGATCACATCCGACCAGTGTCCTCGAATTCGACCTCGTAGGTTCCTTCCCTTAAGCGCGCGACCCCTTAGGTTCAAGCCGGCTTGGCCGCAGTTCGAATCACCTCCGAACTGCACGGTTGGTAGCGGCCTCTAGCAAGGCATGCCGAACACCAAGCAAACTATGAAGCTGGTTAGGCGAACCTGTACATCACACTTCAATTCCTTTTGCCACACGATATATGTTGTTGAGCTCATGGCGAGTCTGTCATCCTTGTGCTAGCCCGACTTCTTTCTCGTTCCAGTGATGCCGACCACTATCTGGATTATCTCATAATCGTTGTCGCATGGCCATGCTTATCCTGGTCGGATCACACGAGGGGCCCAGAGTATATATCTCCTGGTCGGAGGGGCAAATCCCATCTTGCTCAACCATGTCTCGCGGCATGGGTCTGGACAAGCCTGAAACCTACCTTTGTGACTACCCAGTCACGGAGTAGCGTTTGGTCGGCCCAAAGCAAGTCTGTCACCATCCCGAGTACATGTGCCAGCTCAGGTCTTAGGACATAGAACGTATGTTGTACTAGAGACTCACATATGACATATCGCTGCGTCTCATATTTGGGTCTGTCCGACTCGGACCTTATCTCGACTTCGGATCCGACTACGCCGAATCCGACCAGACCTTTCTAGGTCCATATTATCCGATTAGCATCCAATGCTCCATGGCTAGTGAGACCAAGCCATCGACCATGTCATATGCTAGTCTAGTCGGCTGCGCGTCCACACAGCCCTTTCGACTAGGGACCTTTTAGGACGGTCATCATACAATGCATAGTCCCACAAACAAGTCACGTACTTGCTGATACACATCATTGATAATGTCCAAGAACTATCTTTATTCATAAACACATAGGAAATATCATCATACATGATTGCCTCTAGGGCATATCTCCAACAATCATCGTCGCTTATCCCGATCTTCTCCTTGCTTCACACGTAAGTAATCAGGAGACATCTCATCCGAAAGAGTTCTCTCATTCTGCCTCACCCACTACACCATCCTATGCTCAAAATGGGAGGCGTTCGGCGTGCCATGCTGACCTAGGGGCATCTCCCAAGAGAGCGGCCCCCACGCCGGGCAAGCCTTCGAAGAGGAAGGCAAACGAAGATACGGCCGAGCCGTCATCGAAGAGGTATGGATTTGCAAATATGTTCTTCAATAGTCACATCCAATTGTGACTTCTATGTTTGTCCTGTATCAGGAAAAGAGTGTGCCAGACTATGTCCGGGGGTCCGGCCGGTCATACTCCCCTCAGCTGGGATCCAGATCCTGCCATAAAGACGAAGGCTGATACGGGGGTGACGGCGGATTGTCCCCCAGCCGAGGATTCGGATGACGTATCCGTCACCAACTCGGAAGTGGAGAGCGCCATCAATCATTGGTGTCGAAGGGTCGTTTTACGAGTCCCCAGCTTTTCAGAAGAGGCGTTCAATGCCTTCAGCTCGGCTGATGCATACATCCGAGCTGCTTGAGACGGGCTTAGCAGAGCCACGAGTCAACATTTAAAAGATGTGCAAGTAAGTTTATTTTGTCTGAATATGATAACCATATGCCAGTAACCCCCGAGACTTGAAGCAGTTGGTTCAAATGATTTAAGGATCATTGTATAACCAGGTTCTTATGCAGAAGAACGACCTGCTAGCCCAAGAGCTAGATAAGTGTCGGACATAGCTAACTGTTGTTACCGTTGAACTGGAAAAGGCCAAGAAGGCGCCCTCTGGTAATATTTCCCTCCATCGAGAAACAATAATTATAGAACAGTTGTGCTAATACTGTTGCTTATCTCCTAACAGGATCGTCAGATTGACTGGAGGAGAAATTGAAAGCCGCTCAGCGGGCGAGAAAGAGGCGAAAAGACTGCACGCAGCAGGTGAGCGTGTTCTGACCCGAGTCAGAGATGAGAAAAACAAGTTGCAGGATGCCCAGACCCAGTTGTGCGAAGAACTGAAAGATGTACGGGCCCAGCTGGTTGATTCCGTGAAGGAAAATAAGAGGTTGTGAGGCGGCATATTCAGTATGTGGTCGAACTTACCTTCAAATAATTCAGAGATAATAGGGACTGACAGAGTTATGTCTGCAGGTTTGCTGACTGGTCGCCCCGAAGAGGAGATGTCCGAATTCTCGGGCGATCTGCTACAAGAGTTGTCGCACATGCATGAGCAGGCTCGGCAGGCGATGCAAAGCGTTGCCAAGGCCTTGTGGCCATCCGCCTCCCCTCTAGGAAAGATGGAGGAGCTCCTAGAGCTATTCAAAGGAGTGCGGCGGCGCTTTCGATTGTGGAAGATATCGGCCTGCCGGGAAGGTGCACGAAACACAGGCCATGGTGAAAACACGGTACACCAAGCTTGATCCGAATCATATGGCTCGGGTCAGACCTCTAGGGTCAGATGGGAAAGAGGTTCCCATTAATTTGGTATATGACCAAGTAAAAGTAGCCGCCAAGTATTCCCAGCAGGATTATAAGTTAGATAGCCTGCTGGACGGTATAGAGGAGGACATTTTTGAGTCCAAGTGACTATGTATTTTCCTTCTATCTGAATTGTAAAACGATTGTCATGGCAGACCTTTTCGCTTCGACCTCTGGACCTGAAGGTGCAGAGTGTTTCCGAATACCTGAGCGGTAAAATTGACCGGGGTATGCGTGGAAACCAGGCATAGGGGTCATAGTTGCTTGAACAGAAAAGTTGTATCCGGCTAGTTATGTTATATTACATTATGATTGTAAGAAACATCTTCCAGAGAGAATAGTTCCGTTAAGGGTTCCTTTCCCTGGGTGTGCATGCGTAAAAATGCATGTCCGAACTGTGATTGGAACAATCGCAGTATCAATAACATCTGGGGGTTCACGATGGGGTGAAAGCAAGAACATCTTTAATCCACCGACCGAATATTCCCTTACGAACGCTAGCTTTCGGCTTCACCCAGTCTGAGGTACACGTCCGGATGAACTGGCAGTAACAATCGCAGAGGTGCTCCCTTTATGCCCTAGCCGAACTAACGGGAACGTAGGGCATAAGCACAGGAGCCAGGCAACCCAGCTTGGCCAAAACTTAAGTCATATCTATGCATATAATGGTGAAGAAAAGGTACATATGGGGAAAATGCGCATATGTGATGAGCTTGATGCTCAAAAAATAAAATTAACAAGCTTCTGTCAAAGAAGCCCCCTGGCATAATGGACGTACATATTTGAGTATGTGTATGTCACAGGTGCACGGTTGAGCCGCACGAAAAGCTTTAAGGCTAATAAAAAAGGAAAAAGCGAAAAGAGAGGAAAAAGCAATGGGAACAATAAGGAGAAGGAAACGAACAAAGATTTTGGTGCTAGGCATAGAATCTTTGGAGTCTGGCCGCGTTCCAAGGGTTCGGCTCTAGGTGATTGTCTGACGCATCACGCTCCTCCAGTGAGAACTTCGTCAATGATGAAGGGACCCTCCCATTTGGGTTTGAGTTTGTCCTTTTTCTTCTCTGGCAAGCGTAGAACGAGTTCGCCAATATTATAAGTCTTGGCCTGTACTTCTCTGCTTTGATATCTGCGGGCCTGTTGTTGATAAAATGCGGAACGGGCTTTTGCAACGTCGCACTCCACCTCCAGGGCGTCTAGGCTGTCCTTCCCATCGAGCTCGGCCTCTCTCTCTTCATACATGCGCACTCGAGGTGAGTCATGTATAATGTCGCAGGGTAGCACAGCCTCTGCGCCGTACACCGTGAAGAAAGGTGTGTATCCGGTAGTGCGATTGGGCGTAGTCTGCAGCCCCCAGAGTACGGAGTTGAGCTCCTCAACCCAGTGCTTGTCTGATTCGTCCAAAGACCGCACCAGCCTCGGTTTGATGCCGCTCATAATAAGACCATTGGCCCATTCGACTTGACCATTTTTTTTGCGGGTGATAGACGGAGGCGTAATCGAGCTTAATGCCCAGATTGGCGCACCAATTTTTCACCTCGTCAGCTGTGAAGTTGGAGCCGTTATCGGTGATGATGCTGTGCAGAACACCATAACGGTGTACAATGCCGGATATAAAGTCTATCACTGGTCCGGCTTCGGCCGTTTTAACTGGTTTGGCCTCTATCCACTTAGTGAATTTATCCACCATGACCAGCAGATATTTTTTCTTATGGCTTCCTCCTTTAAGGGGTCCGACCATATCAAGCCCCCAGACCACAAAAGGCCAAGTGATGGGGATTGTTTGTAGAGCAGTGAGTGGCATATGGCTCTGGTTGGCGAACAGCTGGCATCCGACGCAACGTTGGACAAGGTCCTACGCGTCTGCTCAGGCCGTCGGCCAATACAAACCTGTATAGAAGGCCTTGCTAACAAGGGCCCGAGCTGCGGCGTGGTGGTTGCCGAGACCGGCATGAATTTCATCCAAGAGTTGCCGCCCCTCCTCCTTGGAGATACATCTTTGTAGGACTCCGGTAGCGCTTTTCTTGTAGAGATCTCCGTCATGAACCTTGTAGGCATTCGAGCGTCGGACAATGCGGCGGGCCTCGTTCTGATCCTCAAGGAGTTCTTTCCTACTATGGTAGGCCAAGAAGGGTTCAGTCCATGGGGCAATGACTTCCATAATGAGATGGGTCGATGGTGTTACTCCGGCGGCTCAGCCCCCGATGGTACCGGTGTGTTCGGAATCTGGGGTTGTGTTCGGACCCGGACTGGTGTTGCCGCTCTCCCCTTGCCACACCACGGATGGCTTGAAAAGCCTTTCCAGAACGATGTTAGGTGGGACGGGGTCACGCTTGGCGCCAATGCGAGCAAGGACGTCCTCCACTTGATTACTTTCTCGAACCACGTGATGAAACTCGAGCCCCTCGAACCGAGCCGACATTTTCAGGACGACATTGCGATAAGCCGCCATCTTCGGATCTTTGGCGTCAAAATCTCCATTTATTTGAGATATTGCAAGGTTTGGGTCCCCGCGCACTTCCAGGCGTTGTATGCCCATGGAGACGGCCATCCGAAGACCATGCAATAAGGCCTCGTATTCGGTTGCGTTGTTGGAGTCTGTATATAATATTTGGAGTACGTACTGGACGACGTCTCCAGTGGGGGACATTAAAACGATGCCTGCTCCTAGTCCTGCCAGCATTTTGGAACCATCAAAATACATAACCCAATTGGAATATGTGTCGTATTCTTTAGGGAGTTCGGCCTCTGTCCATTCGGCGATGAAGTCAGCCAGTACTTGGGATTTAATGGCTCGACGCGGTTTGTATGTTATGTCGAATGGAAGGAGCTCAATGGCCCATTTGGCAATCCGGCCCATAGCATCGCGGTTGTTTATTATGTCGTTGAGTGGTACTTTGGAAGCCACCGTGATCGAACACTCCTGGAAGTAGTGTCGTAGCTTCCGGGATACCATGAAGACTCTGTATGCTATCTTTTGATAATGAGGGTACCGGGATTTGCATGGTGTGAGGACAGTAGATACGTAATATACTGGCTTCTGAAGCGAGAATTTGTGTCCGTCCTGTTCTCGTTCAACGACGAGCACGGCGCTCACCACCTGGTGTGTTGCTGATATGTATAATAACATGGGTTCACCGACGTTGGGCGCAGCCAAGATAGGGTTGCTCACCAGAAGGGTTTTTATTTCTTCCAGTCCGGCCGTTGCCGCATCCGTCCACTCGAAGTGATCGGTGCCCTGTAGAAGGCGATAGAGTGGCAATGCCTTTTCTCCCAATCTGGAGACAAAGCGGCTTAAAGCTGCCACGCAACTGGCGAGTTTTTGGACCTGTTTAAGGTCTGATGGCATAGCCAATTGTGACAAAGCTCGGATTTTGGCTGGATTTGCTTCAATTCCTCTATTGGAAACGATGAAGCCCAGCAGTTTTCCAGCGGGGACGACGAAAACGCATTTTTCCGGATTGAGCTTAATGTCATATGCACGGAGGTTTTTGAATGTGAGACGTAAATCGTCTATGAGTGTTTCGACGAGTCTAGTTTTGATGACGACGTCGTCCACATATACTTCAACTGTCTTGCTGGTCTGTTTCTCGAGGCATGTTTGGATCATGCGTTGGTAGGTGGCGCCGGCGTTTTTGAGCCCAAAGGGCATGGTGTTGAAGTAGAATGGCCCATATGCGGTAATGAATGTTGTTGCAGCTTGGTCGGACTCCTTCATTTTAATCTGATGGTATCCGGAATATGCGTCGAGGAAGCATAGTGAGTCATGTCCTACTGTAGCATCAATGATCTGGTCGATGTGGGGGAGAGGGAATGGATCCTTGGGGCAAGCCTTATTGAGGTCTTTGAAATCGACGCACATGCGCCAGGATTTGTCCTTCTTTGGTACCATCACCAGGTTTGCTAGCCAGTCCGGGTGTTTTATTTCTCTGATGAATCCGGCTTCGAGTAACTTGGCTAGCTCTTCTCTCATAGCTTGTCGTTTGGGTTCGGAAAAACGCCGCAGTGTTTGTTTGACCGGTTTATATCCCTTTAAGATATTGAGGCTGTTTTCGGCTAGCCTGCGTGGGATTCCTGGCATGTTAGAAGGGTGCCAGGCGAATATGTCCCAGTTTTCACGCAGGAACTCTCGTAGCGCGGCATCAACCGTTGGGTCGAGTTGTTCCCCGATAGATGTTGCCTTGTTGGGGCCATTGGATGGACCTGGAATTTGACTATTTCTTCTGCCGGCTTGAAGGAGGTGGACTTGGGCCGTTTGTCTAGGATCACATCGTCCCTGTCCATCATGGAGTGTAGTGCAGTTAACTCTTAGGCCATGAGGGCTTCAGATAATGCCTCAAGGGCGAGGGATGCGGTTTTATTTTCGGCGCGGAGTGCTATGTCTGGATCACTGGTGAGAGTGATTATGCCGTTGGGCGCGGGCATCCTAAGCTTCATGTACCCGTAATGAGGTTAGCTTGGAAGCGTGTAAATGCATATCGCCCCAAGAGGGCATGATATCCGTTGTTGAAAGGGGCCACTTGGAAGGTTATCGCTTTGGACCGATAATTCTCCGGCGCCGAATACCACGTCAAGTGTGACTTTTCCCCCACACCGCGCCTCCCGACTGGGAATGATTCCTCGGAAGGTCGTGCTGCTTTGCTCGATGTGGCTCCTACCTATTTCCATTTTGTGGAGTGTATCCTCATAAATGAGGTTTAGTCCACTGCCACCGTCCATGAGAACCATGGTGAGCCGAAAGCCGTCCACGATTGGACTGAGGACCAAGGCGGCTGGTGCTCGGACTGTCCTGTATTTTGGTTCGTCACTGGCATTTAAAAGTTATAGCCGTGTCGTTCCAAGGGTTTATTGGTGCGATTTGGCAGACTTCGGCGAGTTCATGGAGTGCCCTTTTGCGCCTATTGTTTGAAGCAAATGTCTCGAATACCGTCAATTCTTCCGGGGGGGTGTTGTTCTGGGGTATTCTTAGAGAGGATATCCTCGCCGCTTTTGGCCACTTGCCAGAGTATCCAACATGCTCTAAGGCTATGGGTTGGTCTGTTATCCGGTGTTGGGTGTATTTTGCATGGTCCATCAAGCCATCCTTCCAAAATGGTTATGCGCCCCGTAGTGGGCTTGTATTTCTTTACTATTGGTCCGGGCGTGCCATGAGGGTGCGCCCTTTTCGCCTGAACGAGGGGTTGAGTGGGGACCTGAAAGATCGTGGATGTCGCCTAGAGGGGGGGGTGAATAGGCGCTTTAAAATAATTACGGTTTAGGCTTGAACAAATGCGGAATAAACCTAGCGGTTAATTTGTCAAGCACAAAACCTAAAACAACTAGGCTCACCTATGTGCACCAATAACTTATGCTAAGCAAGATAATCAACTATGTGATAGCAAGATATATGAAAAAGAACAATATGGATATCACAAAGTAAAGTGCATAAGTAAAGGGCTCGGGTAAGAGATAACCGAGGCACGCGGAGACGATGATGTATCCCGAAGTTCACACCCTTGCGGATGCTAATCTCCGTTTGGAGCGGTGTGGAGGCACAATGCTCCCCAATAAGCTACTAGGGCCACAATAATCTCCTCACGCCCTCGCACAATGCAAGATGCCGTGATTCCACTAAGGGACCCTTGAGGGCGGTCACCGAACCCGTACAAATGGTGACCCTTGGGGGCGGTCACCGAACCCGTACACTTTGGCAACCCTTGGGGGCGGTCACCGGTACCCGTCAAATTGCTCGGGGCGATCTCCACAACCTAATTGGAGACCCCGACGCTTGCCCGGAGCTTTACACCACAATGATTGAGCTCCAAACACCACCAACCGTCTAGGGCGCCAAGGCACCCAAGAGGAACAAGCTCTAGGGTGCCCAAACACCCAAGAGTAATAAGCTTCTCAAACTTCACTTCCACGTATCACCGTGGAGAACTCAAACCGATGCACCAAATGCAATGGCAAGGGCACACGGAGTGCCCAAGTCCTTCTCTCCCAAATCCCACCAAAGCAACTAATGCTTGGGAGGAAAATGAGAGGAAGAACGAAAGAAGAACACGAAGAACTCCAAGGTCTAGATCCAAGGGGTTCCCTCACTTAAAGGAGAAAGTGATTGGTGGAAATGTGGATCTAGATCTCCTCTCTTTTCCCTCAAAAACTAGCAAGAATCCATGGAGGGATTGAGAGTTAGCAAGCTCAAGAAGGTCAACAATGGGGAAGAACACGAGCTCAAAGGATAAGGTTCAATGGGGAAGAAGACCCCTTTATAGGTGGGGAAAAATCCAACCGTTATGCTCACAGTCCACACGAGCGGTAGTACCGCTTGACATCACGCAGTACTACCGCTTAGGGGTAGCGGTACTAGTGCTAAGGGTAGCGGTACTACTGCTATGAAGCGGTACTAAAAATTACATCCGTGTCTACCACCGCTGGACTTGTGACGAGTTTTTGGTCCCGAGCGGAAGTAGCCACGGAAGTAGCCGCGGTAGTACTGCTCCAAGCGGTAGTACCGCTCCCAAGAGCGGTAGTACCGCTCCCAAGGGCGGTAGTAAAAAACTACTTCCGCTCCTTCCCGCGGTAGTACCGCTGCAACCTTTTCAGAACACCAAAACTACCACAACTTCTGCATTCAGACTCCGAATTCGACGAAACCAAGTTTGTTGGAAAGCTAGCGACAAGGGCTAACACAATATTGATAGAAAAACCAATAATAAGCAAATGAGAAAAGGCCCAAAAGAAAATGGTGAGAACCCTTCCTCGGAAAAGACCGGTAAAACCTCCAACACCGAAAACATCATAGAAGACGCATGCAAACTCCGTTTTTGATGAACTCAAGCTTGTCATCAAGATGACCATAAGCTCTAAGACTCACAAAGAGAACCAAACAAGAACCAAGAAACATGATGTAAGGATGCAATGGTTTGAGCTCTCGACGAACGATACGATCTCACTTGAGAGCCCCCCTTGATAGTACGGCTATCGATCCTATAACCCGGTCTCCCAACTACCACCATGAGACCGGTAAAATAGAAAACCTATCAAGGGCAAACCTTTGCCTTGCACATGATCCACTTGAGCTAGATGATGACGATCTTGTCCTCCGCAAGATGGACCACCTTTCTTGATTGCGTTGGGTCGATGGAGACTAGATGATTGCTCCCCCATAATCTACTATGGGTGAGCCACTCTTCGGCACATCTTCACAAGTCTATTGAAACCACAATGGATGGCAAGCTTCAAGCACTTGATCTCTTCGTGATGCCACACTTGAACTTGCACATGACAATCTTGATGACGATCACTACTTGATGTCATCCTTTCCATGGGTTGTATGATATCTTCCTCTTGACGCAAGCCCATGGACATGTACCTAACCCCACATAGAACTCTCACATAGACCATGGGTTAGTACACAAAGTGCAATGGACAATGCTTACCATACCATGGGATCACTTAATCCCTCTCGGTACATCTTTTACGCTTTGTGAGTTGATCAACTTGATTCACTCTTGACTTAGTCTTGATCAACCTTGAATCTTTCCAACTCTCTTAGTTTGGATGATGTCTTGAAGGTAACATGAATGATCACACAATCTTCTTCTTCAAGACATGCTTGCAATAAGCTCAACACTCACATGACCAATCTTTGGATAATTCCTTAATAGCACCTTGGTCAACACTCACACACAACTAGCAAATGGGTTCACAAGCTTACTAATAAGAAAATAGAGAACCTATGCTTGTGACAACCCGTGGTGAAAATAGACGATGAGAGGCTCATCAAGACGAGGGGTACCAATTAAGATGGCAAAAGCCTCGTAAAGATAAGCAAGAGGAAAATAATCTTCACCACACAAGAGTGCATCAAGATGCAACGATAGAGGACACACACTCAAGGCAAAAGCTTTCACGGAGCCACCAAAGAAATAACATAAGAAAGACAAGGTGGACGTGAATGAAGGGATATCAACTAGAGATGTAATTTCTCTCAAGTGTATAAGGTTCTAGGTAGACAAAACCATGATGATATATATCTACAAAGAGGGATGTACACCAAATAGTTACAAAGATGAAGGAACAAGATATCCACAAGGAAGTCATAAATATACCAATAAGATATTTGCTTGAAAGCATAGCACTTGGCTAGATATGGTCTTATTGTATATAAATGAATTCCTACCGCATGAACATCAAAGACATCACAACTAGCAACATGAGATCATCGTTGAGATGCTTTGAGAAAGGAAACAAGTATCACAAGAAAGAATGAAATACATGCCATGATACAACCTACACAAGGTTGATGCAAGTAATGTGTGCATGTAGTAGATGATGATACTTATTACCAAGATACCCTTAGAAGGATGTAGTAGATACCAATTGAAGGTAGATAGTAGTTCATTGATCATCCTAGCTTGACTCCAATATGCACATGGTGACAACACCTTCCTTGTGAGTGAGCCGAGCATCCAATGCATCTCCAAATGTTCCTATAAGAACAACACAAACTAAACAGTACCCAAACTCATCGGGACCAACTAGTTAGAAACACCAATACATAGGACAAACTCCACATAAATATGTGCATATAGATATGAAAATGAGTATCATGCACATCTCATCCAAATTGAGACTAGGTGGAGTTTCTCCCAAATATTGAGTCAAAGAAAGAAAGCATGCCAAATAAAATACATGAAGAAAACATGCATGCTCAAGACTTCAAAACCCAAAACCAAAAGACAAAGAAATGCCAAGTGAAAAGGGTACCAAATGAATAAAACATCACTTGGAGGATATCCATGAAAGATACATCAAGGAATGAGATATCCATTGATACACTCAAAATAAAAGATATCAAACTCCCAAAAGAGATTATGGTTCCAAACAAACCAAGCTCTCTACGAAGTTTCATGATGGTACAAAGTACCAAAACGAAAACGGCTTGCCTTCCACCAACACACACTTGATAAGGATCACAAGAAGAGTGTTCTAAAGAAAATAGGATAGCTCCCCCACGAGTTGTGCATTATATATGATTTGCATTTGAATACAAAATGCACAAGGTGGGATCACCACTTTCACTATATCTAGAAAGCACTGGACAAGAACGAGAGACAAACAAGATCCACAAGTGGTAGGGAAGACAATGGGAGTTGACACAAACCTTGGCAAGAGAAAAGGCAAATAAAAATAAAAGCCAATGTAAAGATGATCAATAAATTCTACCACACATAAGTGAGTACCAATTGTCAAAAGACAAGAAGTATTTGGAAATAATTCCCGGTGGTAGATAGCAAGGATATCCGACGTCATCTTCACACCAAACACAAGAAAATTGCAACTTGCACAGCTATCATGCCACCTAGGAACAAGATAATTTACAATATCAATTCTAGGTGACAATATCTCAAATGTACACATTTTCGAGGCTAGTAATATACACATAGAATATTACTCCCCCATAATGTGATACCAATTAAAGATAAACAAGAGGCAAAATAAAGACCCAACACGAGATAATTAACGGAAAAATTAGAATTTGAATTTCTCATGATAAGACATGCCACATAGAGACTAGATAATCTTGAAATATCAATACTAGATGGTATTACTCATGTACACACATTTATAGGATAGTGAGGTGCACAAAGCACATCACTCCCCCATAGTGGGATATTCCATTAATCTCTCACAAGAGCCAACTAAGATACAAACAAGATGCACAAAGGCTCAACGTACGACACACATGTACATGAAGTGCAAACCAACATACATAAACTTGATTACTCAAGATAAGCAATTTGGAGACACAACACATACAAACACATGCAAGGAACAAAACCAAAACATGCGAAGGGGCAAGTAACTTTCAATGTAAGCAATTTAAGTACAAGTTACCGCAAGGAGGCACATTGGATATAAGATAGAAACTTGATAACCCAATTGACTTGGCTTGAGAGAATAAGAATGATGAAGTCCCCTTAATTCTTCATAATGTAGCCAAGTCTCCAATGACCTCCATCAACACCTATTGATCAAGTTTGAGCTAGTTGGTCCCCAACCAAGTTTGGTCCTAAGAGGTTAGTCACAATAGGCTTGGCAACCCAAATGGTTTTCTTGACACCACTTTGAGTACCAACAAATTTGGCAAACACATTGCCAACCTTATTCTTCCCAAGAGAATAGATATCATCAATTAGAATAGGGTTGGATAAGGTACCATTAGTTCATGAAGAAGCGACGTGACCTTTTTCACGACATAGGTAGCAACGTCTACTCTTCACTTTCTTCTCACTTGATTTCTCAACTTGAGAAGCATTAGCTTGAGTCTTCTTGGGAAGAGGCCTTTCTTCAACTTGAGGTTGAGAATGAGAGTGAACTTGTGGCCGCTTCCCTTGTTGCTTGTCACTAATGGCCTTCTTCTTCAAAGGGCAAGATCTAACATGATGCCCTTCAATTTTGCACTTAAAGCAAATAATCTTGGCCGAACTCTTGACTTGTTTTTGGCCATTCTTGTTGTTGATCTTGGACTTCTTCTTCTTATTGGAGTTGAATCCAAGTCCACCTTTGTCATTGGGGGATTTTTGCACACTCAATATATTGTTGAGTGTGACCTTCCCTTGATGACACTTTTCCAAGTCTTTCATAAAAGAAGTGACTTGGGCCTTGGGCTCTTTGATTTCCTCTACATGGTTAGTCTCAACACAAGTACTAGAGGAAGTATAAGTTTCATCGTTAGAGCAACAAGGCAAGGAAAGCAATTCATCACAAGATGTACCAACATTGTGAGTAGATGAATTACAAGGACTAGCACATGGCAATATAGCATTTTGACTAGAAGTAGTGCTAGTATCCACATGAGGCTCACTAGATGTTACCTTAGCAAGCATGGCCTCATGAGCTATCTTTAGCACATTATGGGATACTAGAAGATCATCATGAGAGCTTGAGAGCTTTTCATGGCTTTCTTCCAATTTCTCATAATTGCTAGATAGCAAATCAAGTTGAGCCCGAAGCTCGACATTCTCCTTCAAAATGGATGCTTCACAAGTAATAGAGTTAGTAGCACAAGCATCATCACTAATAGCAAGAGGAGAAGGCAACTTTACAAGCTCTTTTGAATATGAAGCTTTAAGTTGTGCATGAGACTCGGTGAGTTTGATGAGCTCACCCTTGATGACCCTTGAGCCATTTTCGAGGTGCTCAAAGTCCTCAAGGAGTTTAGCATGCACAACTTCAAGCTCCTCATTTTAGTTTCAAAATCATTGGCCACCTCAAGAGCTCTATCACGAGATTCCCTCACTCTAGATAATTCTAGAGCAAAGTCTCCTCAAGAGATTCCTTGGTGGTTTGTTCAAGTTCAAGAGCTTGAGAGAGGTCCGCAATCTCATTAGCGTAATCATGCTCATGACCTTCCATTTTATCAATGGTGACCTCATGCTCCTCAAGACGAGATTCCAACTCATCAATATATTTCTTGCCCTCAATAGCAATAGACATGATTTCCAAGAAGTTGAAGCGAGCAATTTTATTCTTAAGAAGAGCTTTAAAAATCATTTCCCCTTCATTTTTAAGGAGGCAACATCATCACTCTCTTCATCATAATCAACATCATCATCACTCTTGCCATCATCAATATCATCACAAGATATATTGGGATTCAAAGTGGAGATACCTTTGAAGCCTTGGCCATAAGGCAAAATGCAATAGATGATGATATAGGATCCCTTGAAGCACCATTCAAGACCACATCTTGTTCCATGGAGTGTTGGGTTTCATCTACATTGTTAGCACAACAACTCGAGGAAATACATGTATTTTTATCATGGCAACAAGATATAGCAAGCATATCATCATGAGATTTAGTCAAGCAATTTCTACATGATATGCAAGGACTATCAACACAAGCAAGTGAAACATTTGGAGTGCTCAAGTGCTAAAGCCCAAAAGACGGAGCACTGCAATAATATAGTGATGAAGAATCATCTACGAAAAGCACACTATCATCATTGCAATGACCGACACTACTCACCATATCATTACCTTGTGGCAAACCACATGTAGGTGAAGTAGAAGAAGTTGAGTAGACTATACGGCGGAGGTGGAGGGAGAACAATCATCCCTACAAATCTTGGACACACCATATTTATCTTGAAGCTTCGTCCACAACTCATGAGCATCCCGGAATGGCATGAGTTGAAATATAACTGCATTGCTCAAAGCATCAAAAAGCACATTAGAAGCTTGAGCATTGAGATAAGAGTTTTTCTCATCCTCTAAAGATAACCTTTGGGGATCCTTTGGAGGAGAAAAACCCATATCTACAATTCGCTCCAAATTTGGGTCCATGACCCTAAAGAGATTAAGCATGCGAATTACCGAAACATCAAAATTTGTGCCATCGAAACTAAGTGTCAGAGAATCCTAATCCCCTAGTTGACATCTTTACTCTCTAGGCGGTTAAGCCCAACAAAGAGAGACGAGGCTCTGATACCAATTGAAAGATCGTGGATGTCGCCTAGAGGGGGGGTGAATAGGCGCTTTAAAATAATTACGGTTTAGGCTTGAACAAATGCGGAGTAAACCTAGCGGTTAATTTGTCAAGCACAAAACCTAAAACAACTAGGATCACCTATGTGCACCAATAACTTATGCTAAGCAAGATAATCAACTATGTGATAGCAAGATATATGACAAAGAACAATATGGCTATCACAAAGTAAAGTGCATAAGTAAAGGGATCGGGTAAGAGATAACCGAGGCACGCGGAGACGACGATGTATCCCGAAGTTCACACCCTTGCGGATGCTAATCTCCGTTTGGAGCGGTGTGGAGGCACAATGCTCCCCAATAAGCCACTAGGGCCACCGTAATCTCCTCACGCCCTTGCACAATGCAAGATGCCGTGATTCCACTAAGGAACTCTTGAGGGCGGTCACCGAACCCGTACAAATGGCAACCCTTGGGGGCGGTCACCGAACCCGTACACTTTGGCAACCCTTGGGGCGGTCACGGTACAGTCAAATTGCTCAGGCGATCTCCACAACCTAATTGGAGACCCGACGCTTGCCCGGAGCTTTACACCACAATGATTGAGCTCAGAACACCACCAACCGCCTAGGGCGCCAAGGCACCCAAGAGGAACAAGCTCTAGGGTGCCCAAACACCCAAGAGTAATAAGCTTCTCAAACTTCACTTCCACGTATCACCGTGGAGAACTCAAACCGATGCACCAAATGCAATGGCAAGGGCACACGGAGTGCCCAAGTCCTTCTCTCCCAAATCCCACCAAAGCAACTAATGCTTGGGAGGAAAATGAGAGGAAGAACGAAAGAAGAACACGAAGAACTCCAAGGTCTAGATCCAAGGGGTTCCCCTCACTTAAAGGAGAAAGTGATTGGTGGAAATGTGGATCTAGATCTCCTCTCTCTTTTCCCTCAAAAACTAGCAAGAATCCATGGAGGGATTGAGAGTTAGCAAGCTCGAAGAAGGTCAACAATGGGGGAAGAACACGCGCTCAAAGGATAAGGTTCAATGGGGAAGAAGACCCCTTTTATAGGTGGGGAAAAATCCAACCGTTATGCTCACAGTCCGCACCGAGCGGTAGTACCGCTTGACATCACGGTACTACCGCTAGGGGTAGCGGTACTACTGCTAAGGGTAGCGGTACTACTGCTTGCGAGCGGTACTACTGTTTTTTTACGCTTGTCGTCTGATTCTATGTTCGGAGGACAAGGTGCATCTCTTCGCAGGTGGGTGTCCGATTCTTCGAGGTCGGAGATCCGGACATAGTCCATCCTCAGTATGGAGGAAGATTTGTCGGCTCGCTCCTCGACTACCGCTATGTGGTGGGTGATCGGTGGAGCTTTGATTTCTCTCTGGTCGGGTTTAAGCCCAATTCGATCATAGTCTGTAACAACCCCCGGGGCGGCGATGCGATCTAAGAGCTCGTTTAAAGACGAAAGCTCCGCCGGATCCATCTGCTTGGAGTGTTCGGAGTAAATGCGAAGGGGATTTTCGATGACCTGAGAGGTCATCGTCGGCTTAACGGCCGAACGGGCGGTCATGGTAAAGCCGCCCAGCCGGAGGGTTTGGCCTGGGGCCAATGCTCCTCCATAGGTCATATTGTCCTTGATAACAAGGCGAGCCATCACTCCTATCTTCGACGTCACAGTGGAACTCTCAATGAAAGCACCAATGTCGGTGTCAAAACCGGGGGATCTCGGGTAGGGGTCCCGAATCGCAAGGCCTAAGGTCGATGGTAACAGGAGACGGGGACACAATGTTTACCTGTGTTCGGGCCCTCTCTATGGAGGTAATACCCTACTTCCTGCTTGATTGATCTTGATGAATATGAGTATTACAAAAGTTGATCTACCACGAGATCGTAATGGCTAAACCCTAAAGGTCTAGCCTATATGACTATGCCTACGAGTATATCTTCTCCCCCTCTACAGACCTAGTCCTCCGGTTTATATAGACACCGGAGGGACCTAGGGTTACATAAGGTCGGTCACAGAGAAAAGAATCTTCATATTTGGTCGCCAAGCTTGCCTTCCACACCAATGAGAGTTCCATCGAGACGTGGGTAGAGTCTTCGGTCTTTGTATCTTCACAGTCCATCAATCCGTCCCATGGCTAATAGGTCGGACGCCCGAGGACTCCTTAGTCTAGGACTCCCTCAACCCCCTACCCGAGATCCGCCGGTTTTGACACCGACACCCATCAAAATATTATATGCCAGAATTGTTGACGTTGGACAAGGAAAGACAACGTAATGATTTATGTTTGTTCATATTCACACAGAAGTCATATTGTCATAGATCCTTAACATGTGATGCTTTCCCCCTATCTTTGCTAGCCAAAAATTCCGCACTAAGTAGAGATACTACTTGTGCATCCAAAAACCCTTAAACCTAAATCTTATTTTCAATTGTCCACCATACCTACCTAGGGATTGAGCAAGATCGCTCAAGTAAGTTGTCAATGGTGCAAAAAGGCAATAAAAATTGCTTCTAAAAGTGTGAGATCATTTAGTGTAAGAGAAAAGTGAGCGTTGTACGAACTTGGATGACAAAGAATAAAAGCGGCTGCATCGCATAATAAAGGTTTTCATCTTAAGGGGAAATACAACGTGACGTTCTCTTGCACTAAGGGATTGAGCATACAGACAAATAAACGCATGGCAACCTCTGCTTCCCTCTGCGAAGGGCCTATCTTTTACTTTTATGTATTTACTTTTATGCAAAGAGTCAAAGTTTTCCTTCTATTTCTTTTATTTTTCTCCTTTAGCAAGAATCATGTAGTGAGGAAAGATCTAGGCACATATGTCCAGTTGAATATAGATAGCATGAGTTATTATTGTTGACATCACCCTTGAGGTGAGTATGTTGGGAGGCGAAACTATAAGCCCCTATCTTCCTATGTGTCCGGTTGAAACGTTTTTCTCATGGGTACGAGGTGAGTTTTAGCAATTGATAACCCACAAGTATAGGGGATCACAACAGTTTTCGAGGGTAGAGTATTCAACGCAAATTTATAGATTCGACACAAGGGGAGCCATAGAATATTTGAGTTGTCAATTCAACCACACCTGGAGATTAATTATCTGCAGAAAAGTGATCAGTAGCAAAGTGGTTTGATAGTTTTGATAGTAGTGACAACAGCAATAGTAACAGTAACAGTGATAGTAGTAATTTTGTAGCAAGTGTAACAGTGATGATAGCAATAGTAACTTAGCAGAAACAATATAGAAAAGTTCGTAGGCATTGGATCAGTGACTTGTTGGATGATATTCATCATGTGGCAG
This sequence comes from Aegilops bicornis, assembly GCA_021605145.1. Lineage (NCBI taxonomy): Eukaryota > Viridiplantae > Streptophyta > Magnoliopsida > Poales > Poaceae > Aegilops > Aegilops bicornis. The sequence goes on from CM038675.1 coordinate 333,275,282, forward strand.
TTATAACCTAGGGAGATTCCGCACTAGCTCCAGTTCATCGTTATAATGTAGGCATGTATTCCGTAAGTAGTTATACGTGCTTTATTAAAAGAACTTGCATGCCATATTTTGTCCTACCCTCCCGTGGCAGCGGGGTCCATATTGGAAACTAAGGGATAATTAAGGCCTACTTTTAATAGAGAACCGGAACAAAGCATTAACACATAGTGAATACATGAACTCCTGAAACTACGGTAATCACCGGAAGAAGTCCCGGTTATTGTCACTCCGGGGTTACCAGATCATAACACGTAGTAGGTGACTATAACTTGCAAGATCGGATCTAGAACATGGATATAATGATGATAACATAAACGGTTCAGAACTGAGTTCATGCACCCGGGCCCAAAGTGATAAGCATTAAGCATGGCGAAGTCATAGCAACATCAATCTAAGAACATAGTGGATACTTGGGATCAAGCTCTAACAAAACTAACTCGATTACATGATGAATCTCATCCAACTCCTCACCGACCAGCGAGCCTGCGAAGGAATTACTCACTCCCGGTGGGGAGCATCATGGAATTGGCGATGTAGAAGCATTGGTGATGACGAAGAACGAAGATCCCCCTCTCCGGAGCCCCAAACGGACTCCAGATCTAACCTCCCGAGGAAGAACAGGGCTTGGCGGCGGCTCCGTCTCGTGGATCGTGATAATTCTTTCTCCCTGATTTTTTTCTCCAAAAATAGGATTTTATAGCATTGGTTTCAGTGTCAGCGGGGCCACCAGGCGGGGACAACCTACCTGGGCGCGCCAGGAGAGGGGGGTGCACCCTAGTGGGTTGTGCCCACCTATATGCCCCTCTTTGGCAGGTCTTGGCTCTAGAAATTCTCTTTTATTGTATAAAAATTCCTTGCAAAGTTTCGTTCCATTCCGAGAACTATTATTTCTACACAAAAACAACACCATGGTAGTTCTGCTGAAAACAGCGTCAGACCGGGGTTAGTTTCATTCAAATCATGCAAATTAGAGTCCAAAACAAGAGGAAAAACGTTAGGAAAAGTAGATACGTTGGAGATGTATCAACTCCCTCAAGCTTAAACCTTTGCTTGTCCTCAAGCAATTCAGTTGATAAACTGAAAGTGAAAAAGAAAAAGTTTTACGAACTCTTTTGCTCTTGTTTGCATAAATAAGCTTAAACAACACCCAGGTTTTCAGCCAACATTATAACTAACCATGTCGTCAATAACTCTTAAAGATTATAATGATTCATATCAATGACATAATCAGCTAGCGAGCAATAATAAGATGTCTCAAACGGCAACACATTGTCAAAACAACCATGATATAATATGACAATAGTGGTATCTCGCTAGCCCTTTCTGAGACTGCAAAACATAAATGCAGAGCACCTCCAAAGTTCAAGCAGCGACTAAACATTGTAATTCATGGTAGAAAAGATCCAGTCATGATGCACCCAACATTAGCTACACACAATGCATAAATCATGACAGCTCTGCTCCCTCAATTTCTGGCGCTTGTTTTCGAAGGTGGTGACATAACATAAAAGTAAATAGATAGTCCCTTCGTAGAGGGAAGCAGTGATTTGCAGAGGTGCTAGAGCTCAATTTTTAAAACAGATGTAAATGATTATTTTGGGACGTGCACTGTCGGTGTCAAAACCGGCGGATCTCGGGTAGGGGGTCCCGAACTGTGCGTCTAGGCGGATGGTAACAGGAGACAAGGGACACGATGTTTTTACCCAGGTTTGGGCCCTCTCGATGGAGGTAATACCCTACTCCTGCTTGATTATATTGATGATATGGGTAGTACAAGAGTAGATCTACCACGAGATCAAGGAGGCTAAACCCTAGAAGCTAGCCTATGGTATGATTGTTGTTCGCCCCACGGACTAAAACCCTCCGGTTTATATAGACACCGGATAGGTTAGGGTTACACAGAGTCGGTTACAATGGTAGGAGATCTACATATCCAGACGCCAAGCTTGCCTTCCACGCCAAGGAAAGTCCCATCCGGACACGGGACGAAGTCTTCAATCTTGTATCTTCATAGTCCAGAGTCCGCCAACGGTGATAGTTCGCTATCCGGACACCCCTAATCCGCGACTCCTCAAGAGCTCCGAACCAGGCTTCAATGACGATGAGTCCCAAGCACGTTGATTGTCTTCGCATTGCGGCGGGTTCTTCTCCAAATTCCATATACTTGTCGAATAGTGTCCGGCTTCTGATAAATGCTGCGCTCCTTGGCTTCTACGCCCAATAAGCCATCTTCCACGTGTTTGAATGAATGCGAAAAGCCAGAGTATTTTTACACTTACCCCCCTAGCTGCGCAAAGGAGTTGCCTATAAGAGGGGCGAGGATCTAGATCTGAGTCACACCATCCCTCCTTCGCGAGCTTTCATCCGAGCGCCTCTGACCAAAGCCCATTCCATCATGGACAGTCGACGCGACTCCTCCTCTCAAGGCCCCAAATTTCACCTGAAACTGGGAGAGATGCTCAGTCCCGCACAGCGAGCTAGTTATACTCCAAACCAAGGGATTTCTCCCCCACCCCCCCCGGCCTTCATGGTTCCGGTTCGAGTCGGACTTGCCACCTACAAGGGCGGAAAGCAAGCGGAGAGTGTCCCCGATCCCTCTAAAGGAGAGCGGGTATGCTTCATCTCTTATCTAGTAAGAGGACTCGGATTTCCAATCCATCCGCTTTCTCCGGGGGCTCTTGGAGTTCTACGGCCTCGATTGCACCACCTTACTCCCCGCCTCCATCTTGCACATCGCGGGCTTTGTGGCCCTTTGCGAACTGTTCTTGGGCGTCGAGGCTCATTTCGGGCTGTGGAAGAGATTATTCTGCCTAGTACCCCGTTCTTATGAGGGGTCAATATATCAAGTGGGCGGAGCCGAGCTATGGCGCATTGCCGGGATCGGATACCTATCCGGAACCCCGAAGAAGGCGTCCGAAGACTGGCCTTCGGAATGGTTTTACATGGAGGACGTCCCGCTGCCGGATCCTATTCGGATCGGCCTTCCGGAGTTCAGCAATGCTCCTCTGAAGAAGCGCCTAAGCTGGCGCCCTCGGAGCCCACGGAGGGAAAATTACCGGGATGTCCTCTATTTGATGAGCTGAATAAGGTTACTGGCTCATGCCGGATTGACCATGATTGGAGTCATGGCAATCTACATTATGAGGGGAGTGCAGCCGCTCCAATATAGGGGCCACCCCATGTGGGACTTCAACGGGGAGGACGATGCCACCCGCCACGGCCGCAAAGGGCCGGGATCGGTCACCGAACTGGTGAAGATCTTGTCTGCCATGTATAAAGGGGAGGAGGAGGATTTCCTCCGCGTCAATCCATTGAAGGAATTTTCTTCGAATAATCCTCGAAGCTGGGTAAGCAAACATCTTTGTGGCCTGTCCGATCCATCTTCCCGTGGTTAAATATCTCATTTCATGGTTTACAGAGAATCGCTACGGATCGTGGAGAAGATACACAGACCGCCCCACAACCCGAGGATCCGAGCGGTCCCTCGATCCGACCTCCAAGAGGATCCGGATATAAAGGTGGAGTTGATCGACGGGTATTCCACCAACTTAGCATCGACAATGCTTTGGTTGCCATTACGGCCGATTACCCGGAATACTTCCACCGCAGTAATCGAGACCAAGGTCCCAATATTCTGATAATGACCTATCTGTGCTTATTTCTCGATCACCGTATACCAATGGTGTTTCGCAGGGGGTACCTTCGAGGCAGGAAACCGAGCCCGCGGCGGCTGGCCAACAAGGGGCAGTACGGCCTCAAGCAGCTAAAAAGGAGTGTGGTCCGGATCGAAACTCCGCCAAGAACGGTATGGCGGTCACCATGTTCCTAGGATTGATTCTCGAAGGCGATTAACGCCGACGCTTTTCAGAAAGAGCGCCACGGACCGAGTCCGAGAGGTTGCTAATCGAACCTCCACCGCCAGGCTCCAAAGCCGGGTCCAAGCGGAGGCAAACACGAGGCGACGTCGGATGCTCCTCCGACGGAGGATGCCGACTGATTGTCCGCCACCAACTCCGAGGTGGAGAGCGCCTTGAATCACAAAGCGCCACGACAGTTCTTCGTGGACGCATGTTTCTCCCAAGAGGCCTTGAATGCCTTTAATTCGGGAGATGCGCACCTCCGTGCCGCTCAAGATGGTCTAGCCAGAGCCACGGAGCAGTATGTAAAGGACATACGGGTAAGGAAATTGGACAATTATATATGCCAGTAGCCCCCGAGACTTAAAATAGTTAGAATAACAAATTTAAGGATCATTTGTTATGCAGGATCTTACAAAAAAGAGTACCCGACTGTCCCAGGAGCTTGAAGAGTGCAAGGCCCAACTTGAGGTCAAGATTAGCCGCCATGGGGGATCCACAGAGACCCCCTCTGGTAATATACGCTTCAAAAGATAAATAGTTTATGAAGTGCGGCGGGTGTGTAAATCTGACAAAAACATTGCAGATGGCGCCGGACTAGATCCGGACAAGCAACAGCTCTTGCGCCAGCTAAAGGCCGGTGAGAGCGTGCTTATGAGGGTGCGGCAGGAGAAAAATAACCTCCAAGATGCCAACACCAAGCTGGGTGAGGAACTAAAGGATGTTCGTGCCCAGTTGTCCGACCAGAAGGAGAATCGGCGGCTTCATCGCGGCATTTTCAAGAAGTGCTTGAGCGAAATTTGAAAGAGTTCGGCAAGGAAGGCGACTAACATAAACATGTATGTAGGTTTGCTCACTGTCGCCCCGAGGAGGAGATGCCCAGTTCTTCGGGTGATCTTCTTCCCGAATTAAGGCCACCGCACGAACGAGTCCGGCAGGTGATGAAAGGCGTCGGCCAGGCTTTGTGGCCATCTATCTCCCCGCTCAAGGCATTGGGGAGCCGGGCAGAGCGGCTTCAAGGAGCACGGCGGCGCTTCCGACTATGGAAGATATCGGCCTGCCGTCAAAGGCGCCAGGGAGGCTCGGGCCATGGTGAACACGCGGTACACGAAGTTGACCCAAACCACATGGCCGAGGTCGGACTGTGGGGCCTGATGGGATGGAGATCCTCAGAAAGCTTAGTGTACGGCCAAGTAGAATTGGCCGTCAAGTATTCCCAAAGAAGATTGTAAATTAGATAGCCTATTAGATGGCATTGAGGAGGAGTACAATGAGTCGAGTTGACTATGTAAAAATATGACATGAAAAATGTCTTCTAGCCGGATTGTAGATCGTTTGTCATAGCGGACCTTTTCGCTTCGACCTCAGGACCCAATAGTCCGGAGTGTGTCCGAATACCTTCGTGGTTATATAAGAACCGGGGTATACATGGAGAAAAGGCGTAGGGGTCATTGTTGTTGTATCTGACAAGTGCCCAACTAGTTATGTTATATTACATGGGTAGTAAGAAACATCTTCCAGGGAGAATAGTTCCGTTAAGGGTTCCTTTCGCTGGGATGCATGCCCTAAAGTGCATGTCAAAAGCTGCTATGAAAGCGTAAAATCATCCGGGGCAGATGGGTAAATAGTTAAAATCATCTTTCAGTTCATCGATCAATATTCCCTTAAGAACGCTTAGCTTTGGCTTCACCCACCGAGGTACACATCCGGCTGACCCGGCAAGAATAATCGCAGAGGTGCTCCTTTACCACCTAGCCGAACAATCGGGAACGTAGGGGTAAGCAGAGCCAGGCAACCCAGCTTGGCCAAAACTTAAGTCATATCGATGCATATAATGGTGAATAAAAGGTACATGCGGAAGTTTAACGCATGTGTTGGGCATGAAGCCCGTATAGATAAGCTTCTGTGAAAGAAGCCCCCAGGTATAATGAGCGCGGACAGCGCGTCAAGTATGTGCGAAAAAAGCGCAAACGAGCCTCTAGAGGCTTCAAGAAGAAGGAGGAGGAAGGAGAGAAATAAAAGACAGCAAAAATAGAAAATGTGGACGGAGGAAGGAGACGAACTTGGAGTCCGGCGCTTAGGCGTAGAATCTTCGTAGACGGGCTGCGTTTCCCGGGTTCGGCTCGAGTCGGTTATCCGATGCGCTTCGCAGACGGTATGCTCCGCCGGTCAGGACCTGGTCGATGATGAAGGGACCTTCCCATTTGGGCTTGAGTTTGTCCTTTTTCTTGTCCGCAGCGAGAAGTAGTTCGCCAACGTTATAAGCTTTGGCCCGTACTTCCCTGCTTTGATATCTTCGAGCCTGCTATTGATAGAATGCGGAACAAGCTTTTGCCACATCGCGCTCCTCCTCCAATGCGTCCAAACTGTCCTGCCGATCAAGCTCGGTTCTCTTTCTTCATACATGCGCACGCGAGGTGAGTCATGTATTATGTCGCAAGGCAAGACTGCCTCATACCGCATACACCATAAAGAATGGTGTGAATCCGTAGTACGATTCGGCGTGGTCCGCAGCCCCAGTAGTACGGAGTCGAGCTCCTCAACCCAAAGGCGTGTTAGATTCCTTGAGGACCGCACTAGTCCGGGTTTAATGCTGCTCATGATTAGACCATTTGCTCGTTCGACTTGGCGTTGGTTTGAGGGTGATAGATCGAGGCGTAATCGAGCTTGATGCCCATGTTTTTGCACCATAATTTGACCTCATCGGACGTGAAGTTGGTGCCGTTATCGATGATGATACTTGTGGGAGACACCGTAATGTGCACTACCCCGATATGAAGTCTATCACCGTCCGGATTCGCCGCTTTTAACGAGCTTGGCCTCTATCCATTTGGTGAATTTATCCACCATGACCAATAGGTATTTTTGCTTGTGGGTTCCTCCCTTAAGGGGTCCAACCATGTCAAGCCCCTGACCGCGAACGGCCAGGTGATGGGTATAGTTTTGAGGGCGGTGGGTGGCATGTGGCTTTGGTTAGCAAAAGCTGGCAACCGACGCATCGTTGGACTAAATCCTCAAGATTCGCCTCGGGCCGTCGGCCAATAAAATCATGTACGGAAGGCCTTGCCAACAAGGGCCCGGGCTGCATGGTGCCCACCCGGTCCGGCATGAATTTCAGCCAGGAGGTTTCGCCCTTCCTCTTCGGAGATACACCTTTGAAGGACTCCTTTAGTGCTTTTCTTATAAAGCTCTCCCTCATGGATTTTGTAGGCTTTAGATCGCCGTACTATGCAGCGAGCCTCATTTTGGTCTTCGGGGAGTTCCTGCCTGGTTAGGTAGGCTAGGAATGGTTCCGTCCACGGGGTGATAACCGCCATTATTTCATGGGCGGAGGGTGTTATCTCGGTGGCGAGCCTCCCATTGTGTCGAGTGTTGGCGTCAGCAAAGGCGGTTGGGTCCGGATTGTTATTTTCGGACTCCTTCCCATAGTACGGATGGCTTGAACAGCCGTTCTGTGAAGATGTCGGGCGAGACGGCATCGCGTTTTGCACCGATGCGTGCCAATATGTCCGCCGCTGGTTGTTATCCGGGCTATATGATGAAATTCGAGCCCTTGAACCGTGCCGACATTTTTAGGACCGCATTGCGGTATGCTGCCATTTTCGGATCTTTGGCATCAAAGTCTCCGTTTATTTGAGATATCGCGAGGTTCGAATCGCGCACCTCTAGGCGTTTAATGCCCATGGAGATCGCCATCCGGAGGCCGTGCGAAGGGGCCTCAGATTCGGCTGCGTTGTTGGAGTCCGTATACATTATCTCAAGGACGTATTGGACTATGTCCCGGTTGGGGACGTCCAGACTACGCCAGCCCTGTGCCGCCAACATTTTGGAGACGCTAAAGTGCATGATCCAATTGGAGTATGCGTCGTACTCTTTAGGGAGTTAAAGTCATTCCATTCGCCACGAAGTCGGCCAAAACCTGCGACTTAATAGCTCGTCGTGGCTTATAAGTTATGTCGAATGGAAGGAGCTCTATGGCCCATTTAGCAATATGGCCCGTCGCGTCACGGTTGTTTATAATGTCGTTAAGAGGTACTTCGGAGGCTACCGTTATCGAACACTCTTGAAAGTAGTGTCGCAGCTTCCGGGATGCCATGAACACCGCTATGCTATCTTTTGATAGCGTGGGTACCGGGACTTGCATGGAGTTAGGACAGTGGACACATAGTAGACCGGTTTTTGAAGAGGGAACCGGTGTCCGTCCGTTTCTCGTTTGACAACGAGCACCGTGCTGACAACTTGATGTGTTGCGGCGATATATAATAGCATTGGTTCGCCCACGCCATGCCGCCAGGACCGGATTTGTTGCCAAAATGGCCTTTATTTCTTCGAGTCCGACCGTGGCGGCATCCGTCCACTCGAAGTGTTCGGTGCGCCGGAGGAGGCGGTAAAGGGGTAACGCCTTTTCTCCCAAACGGGAAATAAAGCGGCTTAGAGCCGCTACGCATCCCGTCAATTTTTGTATTTGTTTGAGGTCTTTTGGAATATCCAATTGTGACAGAGCTCGGATCTTGGCTGGGTTTGCTTCAATTCCTCTACCGGACACAATGAAGCCGAGGAGCTTTCCTACTGAACGCCAAAGACGCATTTTTCCGGATTGAGCTTGATGTCATATTTTCGAAGATTGTCGAATGTGAGCCTCAAGTCGTCTACTAAAGTTTCGACGTGCTTGGTTTTCACGACCACGTCATCTACATATGCTTCCACTGTTTTGCCGATCTGGTTTGCCAGACATGTCTGAATCATGCGTTGATATGTTGCGCCGGCGTTTTTGAGCCCAAAGGGCATTGTGTTGAAGCGAACGGGCCGTATGGAGTGATGAATGCTGATGCAGCTTTGGTTCTGGCTCCGCCATCTTGATTTGGTGGTAGCAAATGCACGTCGAGGAAGCACAATGAGTCGTGCCTCGTCAGAAGGCGTCAATAATTTGATCAATTCGAGGAAGGGGGAAGGGATCCTTTGGGCAAGCCTTATTAAGGTCTTTAAAATCAACACATAGGCGCCAGGATTTATCCTTCTTTGGTACCATCACCAGGTTTGCTAGCCAGTCCGGATGTTTTATATCTCTGATGGATTCGGCTTCTAAAAGTTTGGCTAGCTCCTCTCCCATGGCCTGTCTCTTGGGTTCGGAAAAGCGCCGAAGAGCCTGTTTGACTGGCTTGAATCCTTTTAGGATATTTAGGATGTGCTCGGCCAGCCGACGTGGGATTCCTGGCATGTCTGAAGGGTGCCAGGCAAAGATGTCCCAGTTTTCTCGTAGAAATTCTCGTAGTGCAGCGTCTACATCAGGGTTTAATTGTGCCCCAATGGAGGCCGTCTTTGCGTGGTCTGTTGGGTGGACTTGGCATTTGACAATTTCATCCGCGGGTCTAACAGAGGTGGACTTGGATCATTTATCAAGTATCACAACGTCCCTGTTCACCGTGGAGCGCATCACGGTGAGTTCCTCGCCACTAGGGCTTTGGATAGTGCCTCAAGGGCTAGTGCGGCTGTCTTGTTTTCGGCGCGGAGTGCTATGTTCGGATCACTAGCGAGAGTGATGATTCCGTTAGGTCCGGGCATTTTAAGCTTCATGTACCCATAATGGGGTATAGCTTGAAAATTTGTGAATGCCTCTCGCCCTAATAAAGCGTGATATCCGCTGCTGAACGGGCCACTTGAAATGTGACCTCCTCGGACATGTAATTGTCCGGCGAAATAACACTACGTCCAGTGTGATTTTTCCTGTGCAGCATGCTTCCCGGCTAGGGATTATTCCTCTAAAGGTTGTGCTGCTTCGCTCAATGCAGTTCCAGTCTATTTCCATTTTTTGGAGGGTTTCCTCATAAATGAGGTTTAGTCCGCTGCCGCCATCCACGAGTACCTTAGTAAGGCGAAACTCGTCCACTATCGGGCTGAGGACCAATGCGGCTGGTGCTCGGGCTGTTCGTAATTATTGTTGCTACTTGGTAGACTTCGGCAAGGTTGCGAAGTGTTTGTTTTCGCATGTTATTTGATGCGCTCGAAGACTGTTAACACCGCACTGGTGTTGTTGGGCTGGGATTCTGAAGTTAGAAGCTCTTCGCCACTTTTGGCCACCTGCCGTAGTATCCAACATGCTCGAAGGCTATGAGTTGGAGTGGCGCCCTCTGTACTGTCAATTTTGCAGGGTCCGTTTAGCCAACCCTCCAAAGACGGTTCCTGCACTTTTAGGGGTTTTGGTTTTTGGTGTTTAACCTGGTGCTTGGTAATGATGCACCCTTTTATTTCGGACTAGGGGTGTATTCGGGGCCGGATTATCCCAAAATTTACTTTCGGTTTTCCAGGCGCTCTCCATCGCACAGTACTTTTGTACTATGGTTACCAAGTCAGCAAAGTGTGTAGTTTCGCGACGACTTATGGCGTTTAGGAGTCCTTTGTCCGTGCAATTATTGCAGCAAATTGCGATTGCGTCCTCCTCTCGGCAGTCCTTTATCCTGTTCATAACCAGGAGGAATCTGGCCCAGTAATGATGTACTGTTTCAGCGGGCTCTTGCCGAATTCAAGAGAGATCGCTAATGTTTGGGTGGGCGGGTGGAACTAGATCTGGAACCCCGTCCAATTTAGGACTCAGGGGCCGAGAAGTTTCCGAACTCTGAAGTTTGGATTTTTTGAGTGTTATCCAATGAGTCCAACCCGCCGCCTGACTTTAAGTTCAGGGCTTGATCGACATCCGTCCCCTCTGGGAATCCGCATGGAGGATCGGGAATCCGGACGTAGCTAGTCCTTAAGATAGAAGAAGAATCGCCGCATTGCTCCTCTATCACAGCAACATGATGGGTAGCACGGGAGAGTTGATCTCTCTCAGATCGGTTTTAGGCCCGATCCGTCGTAGTCTGTGGCGACTCCTGTGGCGATGCGATCCAAGAGCTCGCTTACGGAGGAGAGCTCGATCGGATCTAACTGCTCGGCAAGCTCGGAATTAACATGGAGATTGGTTTTGATGACTCGAGAGGTCATCGCCGGTATGGTACGAACCGGCGGTCATAAGAAAACCACCTAGCCGAAGAGTCTGACCAGCGGCCAAGGCTCTTTTGGCGATAGTATCGTCTTTAAAGACGGGATTAGGCATCCTACCTGACGGCGACGGCACAGAGGAACTCTCAATGAAAGCACCAATGTCGGTGTCAAAATCGGCGGATCTCGGGTAGGGGGTCCTGAACTGTGCGTCTAGGCGTATGGTAACAGGAGACAAGGGACACGATGTTTTTACCTGTGTTCGCCCTCTCAATGGAGGTAATACCCTACTCCTGCTTGATTAACATTGATGATATGGGTAGTACAAGAGTAGATCTACCACGAGATCAAGGAGGCTAAACCCTCCGGTATGGTATGATTGTTGTTCGTCCTACGGACTAAAACCCTCCGGTTTATATAGACACCGGATAGGTTGGGGTTACACAGAGTCGGTTACAATGTTAGGAGATCTACATATCCGTATCGCCAAGCTTGCCTTCCACGCCAAGGAAAGTCCCATCCGGACACGGGACAAAGTCTTCAATCTTGTATCTTCATAGTCCAGGAGTCCGGCCAACGGTGATAGTTCGGCTATCCGGACACCCCCTAATCCGGGACTCCCTCATGCACCCTTCTCATTTACTTCACGACTATCAGTTATCAATATCTCCCATGCTAAACAAGCTAGTGGCAGTTCCCAAGCGATAAAAAGTAAAAGTTTTGACTCCATTGGGAGTTTTTGTTTGATTATTCGAGCGATTAACTCTTTTTGTATTTTGCAGTTTGGGACTGGGCATCCCTAATACCGCCCTTTTCTCGTGCGATGACGAGTGAATAAACACTCCACCTGAGAATAACCCGCTTAGCATGGAAGAAACTGACTACCTCGTGTCGTTCCATGAACGATCGAGGCACACAAAACGGATATTTTTAGAAGTTTTTAGAGGTGGCACATGCAAATTTACTTAGGACGGCAAGGTAATACCACATATAGGTAGGTATGGTGGACTCATCTGGAATAACTTTGGGTTCAAGGTTTTTGTTGTACAAGCAGAATTCCCACTTAGTACAGGTGAAGGCTAGCAATTAGATTGAGAAGCGGCCAGCTAGAGAGCAACAACGATCATAACCATGCATTATGCATAAGTAACATTGGACACTAGCATGAGTAGGATATGAACACCATGAACATAAATATCATAGAGGCTATGTTGGTTTTGATTCAACTACATGCATGAACATGTGCCAAGTCAAGCCACTCGAATTTTCAGAGGAGGATACCATATCTTCTTACTACATCACAATCATTTTAACGCAATGTTGATATCCAGGATAAATCATTATCAACTCCCAGCTACTTATGCATGGCATGAGAAACTATAGTCTCTAATTGTCATTGCAAACATGTTTAATCATAATGGGCTGAATCATGGATACTAGGTTAAACATATTTACACAGACAGAACAAGTTGAGTTCATACCAGTTTCTCTCTGCCACGACCAGTTCATCGAATGTCGTCATTATTGCCTTTCACTTGCATGACCGAACGTATGAAAATAATAATAGTGCAAGAGTGTCTTGGACTAAGCTGGAATCTGCAAGACATTTTATTCAACAGGAGAATACAAGGTAAAATGTGTTCTTTATTAGTTCAACAATTATTCAAATGAGAGCCACTCAACATTTTCATCGTGGTCTTCTCGTCGGTAGGACTCGAATAAAAAGAAAATAAATTTAGAGAAACATACTGAAATATTTTTGGGGTTTTTGGTTTTCTTGAATCAAGCAAACAAAAGAGAAAAGAAAAAACGAGAAAAACTATTTACACGGGAAAGCTACCAACAAGCAAAAGAAGAACAAGGAAATCTTTTTGGGTTTTCTTTTTAATATTACTACTAAGCATGCATAGAAAGTAAATTAACTATAACTAATTTTTTTGTTTTTTTCTAAAGTTTTTCAAACACACAAGAAGAAAGCAAGAAAACAAATCTAAGCATGGATGATACAATGAAAAAGTGTGAGCAGCGACAAATGAAATAAGTGGACATGAATGTAAAGTCGGTGGAAACACGTACTCCCCCAAGCTTAGGCTTTTGTCCTAACTTGGTAGTTGATCAGTAGCCTGGAGGGTAGTAGGGGTGCTGAGGAGCGGGCATCCACTAATCCCACTGCCGAGGCTCCTCCTATGCTGCCGCCGCAGCAGCCTGAGCGTTTCCAGAGGCGATGATGTCTGCAGGCATAATCCTAAATCCGCCCCTGGCAGTAGAATCAAACATAGCGGGTGCAGGCGGTGGAATAATATCACGAGTTTTAACGCTAAAAACCAGGTTATAAGGAATGGGAATGTCAGGATAATCTCGTGCAAGAAAATAATGGTGTTCCATGGCTGCCCTGTCTAGGTAGACCTTGGTCAAAGGGTAATCATGAGGGCGTATCTCGACCTTGAAGTGAGCCGCCAAACGAGTAGAAAAAACCCACCATGTATTTCACCCTGGGATTTATTAAGATGGAGGCGACGAGCCACAATAGCCCCCAAGCTATGGTGTTGTCACCCTCTAGTGCTCGGCGTAAAACAGCAAAGTCTGGTGCACTGAGCGCACCTACTTTCTTTCTAGCAAGCAAGCACTTAGCAACAAATAAAGCAAAATAATGTACGGCAGGAAAGTGTATGCTAGCAGCCGTGGTGGCTGACACCCCTCTCTCATCTCCCACTGTCAAAGCGCGATAAAAATCCTCAAACCTAGCTGACCTAGGCTCGGCTAAGCTCCCATCAGAAGGGATCAAGCATATATCACAAAATTCAGTGAGTGGTATCTGATGGTTTTCAGCATATAAATGGAAGCTCGCTTCAGGAGGATTATTTCTAGGCAGGAAAGTAAAACTCTGAACAAAGATATTTGTGAGGATTTGGTGTTGATCACACTCATCTGCGATGAAGTCGGTGAGGCCGGCGTTTGCAACATATTGCATGAACTCCTGAAGAATTCCAGCCTCTTCCAGGAACGGGGTGTGCGGCCATTCGCACGGCCGTACCTCCGCCAACCTCCGAGGGTGGAGATCACTGTCAGAATACTCCCCAATAACACCCTTGGATTTCCTCTTAGAGCCAAACTTCCTGAAGATATTCATGTGCGTGTACAATTTTCTGAAAATAAAAATTTTGGGGTGACAAAAATTTGTCAACAAAACTTTATAAAATTGATAGCAACTACTCATAGGGTTGCATAGAAGCCATGACAAGCATTCAACTACTTAGAACACTAAGAATTTAACATGCAAGCACATCTACAGCAGCACCAAGAGTAGCTAATTATTCAAAATATAAACCAGTAAAGAAAAAACTAATTGGACAAATGGTGGAGTCACATACCAAGCAACAATCCCCTGAAACAGTATCGAAAACGTAGCTTCGAGCAAAGAGATTGAAATCCACGGGTTTGAGCTCAAGAACACGGGAGAGAGAGCAATGGAGAATTTTTCTGGAGGTAAGTGGTGATGTGGGATGAAGAGGTAAGTGAGGGGCCATGTGGGGACCACAACCCACCAGGTCGCGCCTGGCGGTCCTGGCGCGCTCAGGCGGGTTGTGCCCACCTGGTGCACCTCCCTTTGGTATTATTTGCACCAGAAATTCAGAAATATTCAGAAAAATCATGTAAAATTTTCAGGGCATTCTTAGAACTTTTATTTTTGGGTCATTTTTTATTGCACGAGAAATTCAAAAAATAGACAAAACATGGCATTTTATTTTATTTAACTAATAAAAACAGAAAACAAAAGGTAAGGACATAAGGTAGTGCTTACTAAATTCATCAACTTCATACCGTTCAGAAATGATCCATTAATAAGGTTGATCAGGTCTTATTAACAACCACTTTCGATTAGCATGAAACCGAAGAACTTTCGTAAAATCACTAAGTTACCTCAATGGGTATATGCATTTCCCCAACAATAAGTATTTCATATTTATTTTTGACAGTAGGTAGAGGTATTTAAAAACTTCCAATAGTGATTGTCAGAGATTTTTCAATAACATTAATACCATTCACTTGGAATTGTTTCTTCGGAAAGTGCACCGTATGCTCATTACCATTAATATGAAAAGTGATCTTGCTTTTATTGCAATCAATAACAGTCCCTGCAGTATTCAAGAAGGGTCTACCAAGGATAATCGACATGTTGTCATCCTCGGGCATCTCAAGTATAACAAAGTCAGTCCAAATAGTAACATTAGCAACAACAACGGGCACGTCCTCACAAATACCGATAGGTATGGCAGTTGATTTATCAACCATTTGCAAAGAAATTTCAGTAGGTGTGAGTTTATTCAAATCAAGTCTTTTATATAAAGAGAAAGGCATAACACTAACATCAGCTCCTAAGTCACACAAAGCAGTTTTCACATAATTCTTTTTGATAGAGCAAGGTATAGTTGGTATTCCCGGATCTCCAAGTTTTTTAAGGTCTCCATCTTTAAAAGTGTAATTAGCAAGCATAGTGGAGATTTCGGCTTCCGGTATTTTTCTCTTATTTGTGATGATGTCTTTCATATACTTTGCATAAGGAGGCATTTTCAAGATATCAGTCAAGCGAGTACGCAAAAAGACTAGCCTCAACATTTCAGGAAAGTGTTCAAATTCTTCATCATCTTTCCTTTTAGTTGACTTGGGTGGAAAAGGCATAGGTTGTTGAACCATGGTTCTCTTTCTTTGATGTGTTTTCTAGCAACAAAGTCTCTTTTGTCATATCTTTTATTTTTAGGTTGTGGATTATCAAGATCAACTATCTCAACATCATTGTCTGGTTCTTTATCATTGGTTGGTTGAAATTCTTCATGAACCTCATCATTATCTTTTTCATTATCACTAGGTGAGTGTTCATTACCAGATTGAGTTTCAGCATCAGAGATAAAGGTTTGATTATCATTATCAGGAGGTTTTCTATTTCACGTTCACTAGAAGTACGCAAAGTCCTATCATTTTTCTTTTTTCTTTTTCTTTCTAGAAGGACTAGGTGCATTAGTGTTAACTCTTTGTGAATCTTGTTCAATTATTTTTGGGTGTCCCTCAGGATAAAGTGGTTCCTGAGTCATTTTACCTCCTCTAGTTGCAAGTCTAATAGCAAAGTCATGCATATTATGATTCATTTCATCAAGCAATTCTCTTTGAGATTTAGCAACTTGTTCTAGCTGAGTTTGAACCATAGAAGCATGTTTTCCCACACCTCTAACATCATTTGATATTATAAATAACAAGTCGCTCAAGCAAGCAATCATATCATAATTATATTTCAATTGTTTCATAACATTTGCATTGAAGTGATCTTGTTTTCTAATGTAGTTTTCAAACTCATGAAGGCATTGGCTAGGATGCATATTGTGAGGATTGTCATTATCATTAAACTTCATAAGAGAATTTACCTCTACCACCTTAGGCAGTGGTGGTGTATTAAGCCCATGTATTTCTTCAATAGGAGGTAATTTTTTAACATCCTCAGCTTTAATACCTTTTTCCCTCATAGATTTCTTTGCCTCTTGCATATGTTCGGGACTGAGATATAATATACCCCTCTTCTTCGGAGTGGGTTTAGGCGGTGGTTCAGGAATAGTCCAATCATCATAGTTTTTCAACATATTATTCAATAATTCTTCAGCTTGTCTAACAGTTTGTTCCCTGAAAACACAACCAGCACAACTATCTAGGAAGTCCCTAGAAGCATAGGTTAGTCCATTATAGAAGATATCAAGTATTTCCTTTTTCTTAAGAGGATGATCAGGCAAAGCATTAAGTAACTGGCAAAGCCTCCCCCAAGCTTGTGGGAGACTCTCTTCTTTAATTTGCACAAAGTTAAATATTTCCTGTAAGGCAGCTTATTTCTTATGAGCAGGAAAATATTTTTCAGAGAAGTAATAAATCATATCCTGGGGACTACGCACACAACCAAGAGCAAGAGTATTGTATCAAGCTTGACAGATCACCCTTTAATGAGAATGGAAATAATTTGAGAATAAAGTACTAGCGAGTTTTCTCATCATGAGTAAAAAGGGTGGCTATATCATTCAACTTAGTAAGATGTGCCACAACAGTTTCAGTTTCATATCCATGGAAAGGATTAGATTCAAACAAAGTAATTAACTCTGGGTCGACAGAGAATTCATAATCCTTATCATCAATAAAAATAGGTGAAGTAGCAAACTTAGGATCACATTTCATTCTAGCATTCAGAGATTTTTCTGTATACTTGGGTAGTAATTCTCTAGATCATCTCTATCATTACAAGCAAGAATATCTCTAGTTGTTTCTTCACTCATAACATAACCTTCCGGTACCTTAGGAAATTCATATCTAGGAGGGCTAGTTCTAGCAGGTGTTTCAGGAGTTTCAGTTTCAAGCTCATCATCAGATTCAACAACATCATGGTGTATTACTCTAGCAATTTGTTCATCAAGAAATTCACCAAGTGGTACATCATCATTATCAACCAAGGTACTAGAATCATCATAAGCATCATTCATAGTATAAGTAGCATCATCAATAACTTGCGACATATTAGAATTAATAGCATGTGGTGGTGTTGCAAGTTTCCTCATAACAGAAGGTGAATCTAAAGCAGAACTGGATGGCAGTTTCTTACCTCCCCTCGTACTCGAGGGAAATATCTTAGTCTTAGGATCCTTCAGATTCTCCATAGTGATAAATTGATAATAATCCCAAGTGACTCAACAAATATAGCTATGCTCCCCGACAACGACGCCAGAAAAGGGTCTTGATAACCCACAAGTATAGGGGATCACAACAGTTTTCGAGGGTAGAGTATTCAACCCAAATTTACAGATTCGACACAAGGGGAGCCAAAGAATATTTGAAGGTATTAGCGGCTAAGTTGTCAATTCAACCACACCTGGAGATTAATTATCTGCAGCAAAGTAGTTTGATAGTTTTGATAGTAGTGACAACAACAATAGTAATTTTGTAGCAAGTGTAACAGTGATGATAGCAGTAGTAACTTAGCAGAAACAATATAGAAAGTTCGTAGGCATTGGATCGGTGACTTGTTGGATGATATTCATCATGTGACAGTTCCTAGGGAGATTCGACACTAGCTCCAGTTCGTCGATATAATGTAGGCATGTATTCCGTAAGTAGTCATACGTGCTATATTAAAAGAACTTGCATGACATCTTTTGTCCTACCCTCCCATGGCAGTGGGGTCCACATTGGAAACTAAGGGATATTAAGGCCTCCTTTTAATAGAGAACCGGAACAAAGCATTAACACATAGTGAATACATGAACTCCTCAAACTACGGTAATCACCGGAAGAAGTCCCGGTTATTGTCACTCAGGGGTTACCGGATCATGACACGTAGTAGGTGACTATAACTTGCAAGATCGGATCTAGAACATGGATATAATTATGATAACAAAAATGGTTCAGATCCGAGTTCATGGCACCTGGGCACAAAGTGACAAGCATTAAGCATGGCAAAGTCATAGCAACATCAATCTAAGAACATAGTGGATACTGGGGCTCAAGCATAACAAAACTAACTCGATTACATGATGAATCTCATCCAACTCCGCACCGACCAGCGAGCCTACGAAGGAATTACTCACTCCCGGTGGGCAGCATCATGGAATTAGCGATGGAGAAGGGTTGGTGATGACGAAGAATGAAGATCCCCCTCTCCAGAGCCCCAAACGGACTCCATATCTACCCTCCCGACGAAGAACAGGGCTTGGCGGCGGCTCCGTCTTGTGGATCGCAATAATTATTTCTCCCTGATTTTTTCTCCAAAAATAGTATTTTATAGCGTTGGTTTCAGGGTCAGCGGAGCCACCAAGTGGGACAACCCACATGGGCGCGCCAGGAGAGGGGGGCGCGCCCTGGTGGGTTGTGCCTCAAGGGAATATGCCCTAGAGGCAATAATAAAGTTGTTATTTATATTTCCTTATATCATGATAAATGTTTATTATTGATGCTAGAATTGTATTAACCGGAAACTTAGTACATGTGTGAATACATAGACAAACAGAGTGTCACTAGTATGCCTCTACTTGACTAGCTCGTTAATCAAGGATGGTTAAGTTTCCTAGCCATAGACATGAGTTGTCATTTGATGAACGGGATCACATCATTAGAGAATGATGTGATTGACTTGACCCATCCGTTAGCTTAACACTATGATCGTTTAGTTTTTTGCTATTGCTTTCTTCATGACTTGTACATGTTCCTATGACTATGAGATTATGCAACTCCCGAATACCGGAGGAACACTTAGTGTGCTATCAAACGTCACAACATAACTGGGTGATTATAAAGATGCTCTCTGGTGTCTCCGATGGTGTTTGTTGAGTTGGCATAGATCGAGATTAGGATTTTTCACTCCGATTGTCGGAGAGGTATCTCTGGGCCCTCTCAGTAATGCACATCACTACAAGCCTTGCAAGCAATATGACGATCGAATCTCGGGCAAGTAACATACCGATGACAAAAGTAACAATGTATGTTGTTATGCGGTTTGACCGATAAAGATCTTCGTAGAATATGTAGGAGCCAATATGAGCATCCAGGTTCCACTATTGGTTATTGATCAGAGATGAGTCTCGGTCATGTCTACATAGTTCTCGAACCCGTAGGGTCCGCACGCTTAACGTTCGATGAAGATCGGTATGAGTTTATGTGTTTTGATGTACCGAAGGTAGTTCGGAGTCCCGGATGAGGTCACAGACATGACGAGGAGTCTCAAAATGGTCGAGGCATAAATATTGATATATTGGATGACTATATTCAGACACCGGAATGGTTCCGAGGTGTATCGGGTATTTACCGGAGTACCGGGGGGTTACCGGAACCCCCGGGGGGGTTATTGGGCCTCATGGGCCTATTGGTGGAAGAGAGGAGGCAAGCCAAGGCAGGGCGCGTGCCCACCCTAGCCCAAACCAAATTGGACTAGGGGGGCGCCCCCCTTCCCTTCTCTCCTCCTTCACCTTCCCCTTCTCCTTGTTGGACTAGGAAAGGGGGGGCGAATCCTACTTGGAGTAGGATTGCCCCCCCCCCCCTTGGCGCGCCTCCTCCCCTTGGCCGGCCTTCTCCTCCCTCCCCCTTTATATACATAGGAGGGGGCACCCCAAAGGCACACCAAAGTTTCTCTTAGCCGTGCGCGGTGCCCCCTCCACAGAAACACACCTCGCTCATATCGTTGCAGTGCTTAGGCGAAGCCCTGCGCCGGTAACTTCATCATCATCGTCATCATGCCGTCGTGCTGACGAAACTCTCCCTTGGCCTCATCTGGATCAAGAGTTCGAGGGATGTCATCGAGCTGTACGTGTGCAGATCGCGGAGGTGTCATGCGTTGGGTGCTTGATCGATTGGATCGCGAAGACGTTCAACTACATCAACCACGTTACTTAATGCTTCCGCTTTCAGTCTACGAGAGTACATGGACACACTCTCCCTGCTCGTTTCTATGCTTCTCCTAGATAGATCTTGCATGATCGTATGATTTTTTTTGAAATACTACGTTCCCCAACAGTGGCATCCGAGCCAGGTCTATGCGTAGATGTTATATGCACGAGTAGAACACAAAGATTTGTGGGCGATAATAGTCATACTTTGATTCGGCGGTATTGTTGGATGAAGCGGCCCAGGCCGACATTACATGACCGCGTTCATGAGACTGGTTCTTCCGCCGTGCTTTGCACACAGGTGGCTAGTGGGTGTCTGTTTCTCCAACTTTAGTTGATCGAGTGTGACTACGCCCGGTCCTTGTTGAAGGTTAAAACAGCAAACTTGATGAAAAATCGTTGTGGTTTTGATGCGTAGGTAAGAATGGTTCTTGCTAAAGCCCGTAGCAGCCACGTAAAATTTGCAACAACAAAGTAGAGGACGTCTAAGTTGTTTTTGCAGGGCTTGCTGTGATGTGATATGGTCAAGATGTGATGATATATAAATTGTTCTATGAGATGATCATGTTTTGTAGCAGTTAACAGCAATTGGCAGGAGCCATATGATTGTCGCTTTATTGTATGAAATGCAGTCGCCATGTAATTGCTTTACTTTATCACTAAGCGGTAGCGATAGTCGTAGAAGCAATAGTTGGCAAGACGGCGATGATGCTTCGATGGAGATCAAGGTGTCAAGACGGTGACGATGGTGATCATGACGGTGCTTTGGAGATGGAGATCAAAGGCACAAGATGATGATGGCCATATCATATCACTTATATTGATTGCATGTGATGTTTATCCTTTATGCATCTTATTTTAATTAGTACGGCGGTAGCATTATAAGATGATCTCTCACTAAATTTCAAGGTACAAGTGTTCTCCCTGAGTATGCACCATTGCGAAAGTTCGTTGTGCCGAGACACCACGTGATGATCGGGTGTGACCAGCTCTACGTTCACATACAACGGGTGCAAGCCAGTTTTGCACACGCAGAATACTCGGGTTAAACTTGACGAGCCTAGCATATGCAGATATGGCCTCGGAACACTAAGACCGAAAGGTCGAGCGTGAATCATATAGTAGATATGATCAACATAGTGATGTTCACCATTGAAAACTACTCCATCTCACGTGATGATCGGGCATGGTTTAGTTGATATGGATCACGTGATCACTTAGATGATTAGAGGGATGTCTATCTAAGTGGGAGTTCTTAAGTAATATGATTAATTGAACTCTAATTTATCATGAACTTAGTACCCGATAGTATTTTGCATGTCTATGTTGTTGTAGATAAATGGCATGTGATACTGTTCCGTTGAATTTTAATGCGTTCCTAGAGAAAGCTAAGATGAAAGATGATGGTAGCAACTACACCGACTGGGTCCGTAACTTGAGGATTTTCCTCATTCTTTGCCTACGTAAGAAT
This sequence comes from Aegilops bicornis, assembly GCA_021605145.1. Taxonomy (NCBI): domain Eukaryota; kingdom Viridiplantae; phylum Streptophyta; class Magnoliopsida; order Poales; family Poaceae; genus Aegilops; species Aegilops bicornis. The sequence goes on from CM038675.1 coordinate 333,297,028, forward strand.
TAAATCTGGAAGCACCGCTAGGTGCCAAACCCGCTGCAGGAGCAACACCAAATGTTATGAACATCTGGCAGAGCAAAGCTGGTGACTACTCGATAGTTCAGTGTGCCATGCTTTACAACTTAGAACCGGGACTTCAACGACTTTTTGAACATCGTGGAGCATATGAGATGTTCCAGGAGTTGAAGTTAATATTTCAAGCAAATGCCCGGATTGAGAGATATGAGGTCTCCAATAAGTTCTACAGCTGCAAAATGGAGGAGAATAGTTCTGTCAGTGAGCATATACTCAGAATGTCTGGGTACCACAATCACTTGACTCAGCTAGGAGTTAATCTTCCGGTTGATAGTGTAATTGACAGAGTTCTTCAATCACTGCCACCAAGCTATAAAAGCTTTGTGATGATCTATAATATGCAAGGGATGGATAAGACGATTCCCAAGCTCTTCGTAATGCTAAAGGCTGCGGAGGTAGAAATCAAGAAGAAGCATCAAGTGTTGATGGTGATCAAGACCACTAGTTTCAAGAAGAAGGGCAAATGGAAGAAGGGGGAACTTCAAGAAGAACAGCAAGCAAGTTGCTGCACAAGTGAAGAAGCCCAAGTCTGGACCTAAGCCTGAGACTGAGTGTTTCTACTACAAAGGGACTGGTCACTGGAAGCGGAACTGCCCCAAGTATTTGGCGGATAAGAAGGATGGCAAAGTGAAAGGTATATTTGATATACATGTTATTGATGTATACCTTACTAATGCTCGTAGTAGCACCTGGGTATTTGATACTAGTTTTGTTGCTCATATTTGCAACTCGAAACAGGGGCTACGGATTAAGCGAAGATTGGCTAAGGACGAGGTGATGATGCGCGTGGGAAATGGTTCCAAAGTCGATGTGATCGTTGTCGGCACGCTACCTCTACATATACCTTTGGGATTAGTTTTAGACCTAAATAATTGTTATTTGGTGCCAGCGTTAAGCATGAACATTATATCTGGATCTCGTTTGATGCGAGACGGTTATTCATTTAAATCAGAGAATAATGGTTGTTCTATTTATATGAGTAATATCTTTTATGGTCATGCACACTTGATGAGTGGTCTATTTTTATTGAATCTCGATAGTATTGATACACATATTCATAGTATTGAAGCCAAAAGATATAAGTTTAATAATGATAGTGCAACTTATTTGTGGCAATCGCCGTTTAGGTCATATTGGTGTAAAGCGCATGAAGAAACTCCATGCTGATGGGCTTTTGGAATCACTTGATTATGAATCACTTGAGGCTTGTGAACCATGCCTCATGAGCAAGATGACTAAGACTCCGTTCTTCGGAACAATGGAGTGAGAAACAGACTTGTTGGAAATAATACATACTGATGTATGCGGTCCGATGAGTGTTGATGTCACATGGTATCGTTATTTTCTAACCTTCACAGATGATTTGAGCAGATATGGTTATATCTACTTGATGAAACATAAGTCTGAAACATTTGAAAAGTTTAAAGAATTTTAGAGTGAAGTGGAAAATCATCGTAACAAGAAAATAAAGTTTCTACGATTTGATCGTGGAGGAGAATATTTGAGTTACGAGTACTCACGCCACCTGGAACACCACAGTGTAATGGTGTGTCTGAACATCGTAATCAAACTTTATTAGATATGGTGCGATCTATGATGTCTCTTACTGATTTACCGCTATCATTTTGGGGTTATGCTTTAGAGATGGCTACATTCACGTTAAATAGGGCACCATCTAAATCCGTTGAGATGACACCATATGAACTGTGGTTTGGCAAGAAACCCAAGTTGTTGTTTCTTAAAGTTTGGGGCTGCGATGCTTATGTGGAAAAGCTTCAACCTGATAAGCTCGAACCCAAATCGGAGAAATTTGTCTTCATAGGATACCCAAAGGAGACTGTTGGGTACAGCTTCTATCACAGATCCGAAGGCAAGCTATTCGTTGCTAAGAATGGATCCTTTCTAGATAAGTAGTTTCTCTCGAAAGAAGTGAGTCGGAGGAAAGTAGAACTTGGTGAGGTAATTGTACCTACTCCCTTATTGGAAAGTAGTTCATCACAGAAATCAGTTCCAGTGATTCCTACACCAATTAGTGAGGAAGCTAATGATGATGATCATGAAACTTATGATCAAGTTACTATCAAACCTCGTAGGTCAACCAGAGTAAGATCCGCACCAGAGTGGTACGGAAATCCTGTTCTAGAAGTCATGTTACTTGACCATGACGAACCTACGAACTACGAGGAAGCAATGATGAGCCCAGATTCCACGAAATGGCTTGAGGCCATGAAATCTGAGATGGGATCCATGTATGAGAACAAAGTGTGGACTTTGGTTGACTTGCCCGATGATCGACAAGCCATAGAAAATAAATGGATCTTTAAGAAGACTGACGCTGACGGTAATGTTACTGTCTACAAAGCTCGACTTGTTGCGAAAGGTTTTCAACAAGTTCAAGGAATTGACTACGATGAGACCTTCCCACCCGTAGCGATGCTTAAGTCCGTCTGAATCATGTTAGCAATCGCCGTATTTTATGATTATGAAATTTGGTAAATGGATGTCAAAACTGCATTCCTAAATGGATATCTTAAAGAAGAGTTGTATATGATGCAACCAGAAGGTTTTGTCGATCCAAAAGGTGCTAACAAAGTGTGCAAGCTCCAAATGATCCATTTATGGACTGGTGCAAGCCTCTCAGAGTTGGAATATACGCTTTGATAGTGTGATCAAACATATGGTTTTATACAGACTTTTGGAGAAGCCTGTATTTACAAGAAAGTGAGTGGGAGCTCTGTAGCATTTCTTATATTATATGTAGATGACATATTGTTGATCGAAAATGATACTGAATTTCTGAATAGAATAAAAGGATACTTGCATAAGAATTTTTCAATGAAAGACCTCGGTGAAGCTGCTTATATATTGGGCATCAAGATCTATAGAGATAGATCAAGACGCTTAATTGGACTTTCACAAAGCACATACTAGGCAAGGTGTGAAGTTGAGTCAGACTCAATGCCTGTCCACTGCAGAAGATAGAGAGAAAATGAAAGTCATTCCCTATGCTTCAGCCATAGGTTCTACATGTATGCAATGTTGTGTACTGCACTGATGTGTGCCTTGCTATTAGTTTAGCAGGGAGGTACCAAAGTAATCCAGGAGTGGATCATTGGACAGCGGTCAAGAACATCCTGAAATACCTGAAAAGGACTAAGGTTATGTTTCTCGTTTATGGAGGTGACAGAGAGCTCATTGTAAATGGTTACGTCGATGCAAGCTTTGACACAGATCCGGCCTCCTCCTCCCTCCCCCCTTTATATACGTGGGAGGGGGGCACCCCAAAGGCACACCAGTTCTCTTAGCCGTGTGCGGTGCCCCCCTTGACAGAAACACACCTCGGTCATATCGTTGCTGTGCTTAGGCGAAGCCCTGCGCCGGTAACTTCATCGTCAGCTTCACCTCGTCGTCGTGCTGATGAAACTCTCCCTCGGCCTCAGCTTGATCAAGAGTTCGAGGGACGTCATCAAGCTGTACATGTGCAGATCACGGAGGTGTCGTACGTTCAGTGCTTGATCGGTTGGATCGCGAAGACGTTCGACTACATCAACTACGTTACTTAACGCTTCCTCTTTCGGTCTACGAGGGTACGTGGACACACTCTCCCCGCTCGTTGCTATGCTTCTCCTAGATATATCTTGCGTGATCATAGGAATTGTTTTGAAATACTACGTTCCCCAACAGTGCCCACCCAGGTGCCCCTCTCTAGCAGGTCTTGGCTCCAGAAATTCTCTTTTATTGTATACAAATTCCTCACAAAGTTTCGTTCCATTCCGAGAACTTTTATTTCTGCACAAAAACAACACCATGGTAGTTCTGCTAAAAACAGCGTCAATCCGGGGTTAGTTTCATTCAAATCATGCAAATTAGAGTCCAAAACAAGAGGAAAAGCGTTAGGAAAAGTAGATACGTTGGAGACGTATCAGCAATCATAGAAGACTATATGATGGTTGATTATGTGAACTTGCCTAAAGGCTCCGATACGTGACCCTTCCTGAAAAGATGATGAATTGTAGTTGCAAAGTTGACTAAGAACATAGTTTGTTGGTTCCTAATAGAGTTTTTGCTTTATACTTCGATTGTGTGATGAACTATTACTTATTCATGAGAAGTATATGATAAAAGTTCTATGATCAAAGTCCTATGTTTAATTTTGTTGTTGTTATAATAATAAACATGATGTTTCTATGTCCGTATTTTGTTTTTATCGACACCTCTCTCCCAAAGCATGTGGACATGTTTTTCGATTTCGGTTTTCGCTTGAGGACAAGCGAGGTCTAAGCTTGGGGGAGTTGATACATCCATTTTGCATCATGTTTTCTTACTGTTATTTATAATTTTTTTATCCATATTAATGCTTTTTGCAGTAATTCTAATGTCTTTCCTCTCATAATTTGCAAGGTACACACCAAGAGGGAGAATTCCGACAGCTGGAAATCTGGACCTGAAAAACCTACTTCAGGCTACCTATTCTGCACAACTCCAAACAATCTGAAACTTCACGAGGATTTTTTATGGAATAAATAAGAATTACTGGAGCAAATAACTACTAGAGGGGGCCACCAGGTGGGCACAACCCACTTGGGCGCGCCAGGGCCCCCTGGCGCCCTGGGGGTTTGTGGCCTCCTCGGCCCACCTCCGGTGCCCATCTTCTGTTATATAAGTCATTTTGACCTAAAAAAATAAGAGGATGACTTTTGGGACGAACTACCGCCGCCTCGAGGCGGAACTTGGGCAGGAGCACTTTTGCCCTCCGGCGGAGCGATTCCATCGGGGGAACTTTCCTCCCGAAGGGGGAAACCATCGTCCTCATCATCACCAACAACTCTCCCATCTTGGGGAGGGCAATCTCCATCAACATCTTCAACAGCACCATCTCATCTCAAACCCTAGTTCATCTCTTGTGTTCAATCTTGTTACCGGAACTATAGATTGATGCTTTTGGGTGACTAGTAGTGTTGATTACATCCTGTAGTTGATTACATCCTGTAGTTGATTACATCCTGCAATCTCCATCAACATCTTCAACAGCACCATCTCATCTCAAACCCTAGTTCATCTCTTGTGTTCAATCTTGTTACCGGAACTATAGATTGATGCTTTTGGGTGACTAGTAGTGTTGATTACATCCTGTAGTTGATTACTATATGGTTTATTTGGTGGAATATTATATGTTCAGATCAATATGCTATTTAATACTTCTCTAATCATGAGCATGTTTATCATTTGTGAGTAGTTACTTTTGTTCTTGAGGTCACGGGAGAAATCATGTTGCAAGTAATCATGTGAACTTGATATGTGTTCGATATTTTGATAGTATGTATGTTGTGATTCCCTTAGTGGTGTCATGTGAACGTCGACTACATGACACTTCATCATATTTGGGCCTAAGGGAATGCATTATGGAGTAGCAATTAGTTGGTGGGCTGCGAGAGTGACAGAAACTTAAACCCTAGTTTATGCGCTATTCCGTAAGGGATCGACTGGATCCCAAAGTTTAATGCTATGGTTAGAATTTATTCTTAATACTTTTCTCGTAGTTGCGGATGCTTGCGGAAGGGTTAATCATAAGTAGGAGGTTTGTTCAAGTAAGAACATCACCTAACCACCGGTCCACCCACATATCAAATTATCAAAGTAGCGAACACAAATCGAACGAACATGATGAAAGTGACTAGATGAAATTCCCGTGTACCCTCAAGAACGCATTGCTTATCATAAGAGACCGTTTTGGCTTGTCCTTTGCCTCAAAAGGATTGGGCTACCTTGCTGCACTTTTGTTACTACTATCGTTACTTGCTCGTTACAAATTACCTTGCTATCAAACTACTCCGTTACTTACAATTTTAGCACTTGCAGACATTACCTTATTAAAAACTATTCATTATTTCCTTCTGCTCCTCGTTGGGTTCGACACTCTTACTTATCGAAAAGAGCTACAATTGATCCCCTATACTTGTGGGACATCAAGGCGCCATCATCCTTCGATCCGGTAGGCGCAGATTTGGGGTTTCTCCTGGAACATCCCTATCGAGTTGACGTGACCTGCAACGACGATGCCTCGCGAAGGAAACAACGTCAGAGACACCGCCATCGTCAGCCAAGACCGCAGTCAGGCTCGATTTTCACCGGAAGCCGCGTCGTCCTGGTCTCATGGCTGACTAGAATCGTGCGGAGCCTCGCCATGAAGACGTATGCCGTCGTCGGTACTCCGATGGAGATCCTCCGTCCCCTCACCGGAGCCCTCATCGCGCCGCCGACCATCCACGTGAAGGATCGACACCGGATCTAGCCGGGATTCCAGATCCATGGCCGTTGCCGCCGTCCATCGCAAAGCCAAGGAAACCACCGTAGTACCCAGCCGGCCATGGGGCCTTTGATTGCCGCCGCACGGCCAGTAAGCCGCCCTGGCTATTGTGCGAAGCACCCTGCCGACACGCCCCAGTCTCCTCTAGGATTGCCACCACATCCTCCTACCCTAGCGCCTCTGGAACCGGCGCCGCCGCCAACGCGGCCAACACCGGCGGCAGTGGCGGCAGGATCAGCCGGTGTGGGGTTGACGATGGGCGGCGCTGGGATCTGATTCCCCTGGCGTCGCCCTGGGGTGGCGACGCGATGGCGTCGGAAGAGGGGTTATAGTTAATAGAGAAAAGGCTGACATGGAATAAAGTATTGTTTTCTCTTCTCTCTCCTTATTTGGGGGTTATAGCTAATGGAGAAAAGATTGACATGTCGGCTCCAGCTTAAGGCACATGGAGGTATTATACGTCGAAGAATTTTTAGTTAGTTATAGCAACTATGATGCGACCCACCTTAAGTCAACTTAAGAAACAAACATTGGAGATGCCCTTAGACCTATCACATTGCAAGTACCATAAGAGTATCATGCATTGTCACCTAAGATAAAACATGACGCGGCACTGTAATTAAGGATGTGAAGGAATATTATAGTACTCACACGTTTCTTTTACTTCACGTAGTAGTTTTGTAGTCAAACCTTTTGAAGTTTGACTGAGTTTATAAGGAAAATATCAACATTCACAATATCAAATCAATATCAGTAGATCCATCATTGAATAATTTTATATTGTATTTATTTGATATTGTAGGTGTTAATATTTTTAATGTAAATTTGATCAAAATTTGTATTAATTTGACTTAAGAAGAAACTAATATCCGAAGTAAAAGAAATGGACTGAGTATCATATTATGATACCATATCATAGCGTATCGAATGAGAAAATCTAATAAGAAATAGATCCTAGACACAACTTTGTATTAGAGTTCTACAAACAAATAAACAAAATGATGATATGATACTACTCTTTGATACTATGCATTAGGGAAGTAATATCATAGACTAGTATTATATGTATGGAACTATTTTATGACACTATCCATTGTGAGTGGTATATGAGTATTCTGTAGTTCCACCTATGAAAAAATAGCGTGGCGTTATAAGTAATGATGAGAGACGTGATAGTAGTATCATGCTATGATATACTATCATATGGCGAAAAATCGAGAAGAATTAATGCCAAAAGTTTCATGTGCACAATTTTACATCAAGATTCTACAAATAAATAAATAAGGTGGCATTATGATACTCCCTCCGTTTGGTTTTAGTTTGCATATAAGATTTGTTTGAAGTCAAACTACACAAAGTTTGATCAAATTTATATTTTTAATATATGAATATCGACAACACTAATGTTATGTATTACGAAAATCGATTTCATGATGCATCCATGATATTGATTTCAATTTTCTATAAAGTTGGTCAATCTTTACGAAGTTTGACTTCAAATAAGCTTTATATATAGACAAAAAGAAACAAAGGGAGTACAATGCAACAAGAAGAGAGATACCAAAACTGGTATCATTCTTGATACTTAACTTTTTTTTTTGAAACGGAGGCAAAAGCTTTGCCTCATCCATTAAATAAGAGAGAATAGAGTTTGTTACACGCCACCGAAATACACCACATGTGGATTACTCGCGTGCGATAAAAGACCCTAATTTCTTAGCTCCGGCGATGACCCACAGGTTTGCCTCGGTAGAGATGGACGAAAGCAAGATTGGCGGTGGGGCACTCTTATGCTTAAAAACTCTTGCGTTACGCTCGTTCCAAATTGTCCATGAGACTAGCATGGTGATGGAGGCCTTGGCTTGACGATCTGGCATTCCTTCGACGCAAGTGCTTGCCCACCAGTGTTGAACGGTTTCAAACAAGGGCCAAGCGGAAGTGTCGAGCCCGAGCATGGGGAATTTCCCAATGACCAGAGACCAAAGGCGCCGGGTGTAGCGGCACTTGTAGAAGAGATGGGGCCCGCACTCTTGCACTCTCTTGCAGAGAGGGCAAACATCACAATTTGGCCATCCTCGCTTTGCTATCCGCCGTCCAGATTCTATCTTGAAGAGCTAGCCAAGCAAAAAAATTTACTTTTGGAGGCGCCCAAACCTTCCAAACCATCCTGTCCATGGGCGACAAGACCATCCCTAGAAATTGCGCTCTGATGTCACGGAAGTTGAAATCTTGGCCAGTGCTCGTATGCTTCCAAATAATTTCATCCTCGGTGAGCTCGTCAAGGTGGACCTCATTAAGAAGCATCCAAAGAGTGAAGAACTGTGTGATGTGCTCGGCGGTTATGTTGGTGGGGGTTTTGATCGTGAGGATCCACGCGTTGTGCTTGAGGGCCTCCCTGACCTTCCAACTTTTTCTCTTGGAGGCTTTGAAGATGAGAGGGGCAATGTCTTTTGGCGAACGCCCAAGAAGCCAAGGAAAGTCCCAAAAGGGTGTACTCGCTCCGTTACCAACGGTGATGGTGGTTGAGGCATAGAAAAAGTTGAGGTCCTCCGCATCACATGGGTTTCCCATCCCCACCCACATCTTGTTGGGCTCTTTCCATTCGCATTACCACGGCCATCGTAACGGAGAGCCCTCGTAAACTTGGAGGTGTTCAGGACCCCAAGCCCTCCGTCTGAAAAGAGGCCGACAAACTGTCTCCCGATTCACTTTGCATTTGGCCCCGATGTCTTTTTCCGAGCCGGACCATAGGAAGGCTCGTTCAATCTTGTTGACGTTGTGGAGGATGGTTGGCGGTATGACCAAAGGGGTGGCGGGGTAGACCACTTGGGAAGTGATTACGGACTTGACTAGGGTCGTTCGCCCGATGGTGGTGATGTTTCGGCCATCATACGTTGGTAACTTGCTTGCCACTTTATCCACGAGGAATTGGAAGTCCACTAATTTCAGCTTCCACACGGAGAGGGGGAGACCCAAGTATCGCAAAGGAAAAGACGCCAGCAGCCGGCAAGCTTTGAGTTAGGGAATCCAAATCGAGGTGGTTGCAACGAATGGGCACCACCGAGCTCTTTTGAAAGTTGGTGCAAAGACACGTGACGTCCCCAAATCCCTCAAAATGCTAGCAAAGTTGTCAACATCCCGCTTGATCGGTGCCGGGAAGACGGCTGCGTCGTCCACAGAGAGAGAGGTCCTCATCATGGCCCCCTTCCCGGATTTTATGGAGGAGCCCTTCTTTGTTGCCACATCAAGGATTTTTGTAGCGGGTCAATGGCGATGACAAAGAGAAGCGGGGAAATAGGGTCTCCCCGCCAAGCCCCTTCCCATGCTTTATTGGACAGCCGCAATACCATTGAGGATGATCCTCGAGGATGAAGAGCTAAGGAGGGCCGCGATCCAATCCCTGAATTTACTTGGGAATCCTCGCTTGTTGGAGGAGATCAAGCAAGTACTCCCACTTCACGGAGTCAAAGGCCTTGCGGATGTCGAGCTTGAAGAGGAGGGATGGGGTCTTCCTCTTGTGAAGGCGTCGGGCAAGGTTGCGGACATACAAGTAATTGTCGTGAATACTTCTTGTTTTGATGAAGGCGCTTTGGGCATTAGAGACGAGATTTTTCATGTGTGGGCCTAGTCTCATGGATAGCACCTTCGCAATAATCTTTGCGATCGCGTGGATGAGGCTGATGGGTCTATAGTCGGTGATCCCTCCGCCCCTTCCTTCTTGGGCAAGAGCACCACATTTGCGGAGTTGAGCCACTGAAGGTTTGAGGTGTGTAGGCAGTCAAAATGTGTGATCACCCTCATGAGATCAGGCTTAATGATGTCCCAACACCTCTTAAAGAAGATGCCCGTGAACCCATCTGGCCCCGGCGCCTTGTCACTTGGCATGTCGTTGATCGCATCCAGGACCTCACTCTCGGCCATTGGGGAGCCAAGGTCATGCAAGTCAAGAGGCTCCAAATTTAGCTCATCCCAATTGAAATCTTTGTGGCATCGGGGGCCTCTCTTCATGACATTGGAAAAATGGTCATGGATTATCTTTTCCTTGGCGTCGTGCTCGGTGACCCAACCATGCTCATTTTAATTCTATGGATATGATTTTTCCTCCGCCTTGCATTGACTCGGCGATGGAAGAATTTTGTATTAGCATCCCCATCTCTAAGGTTGGCAATTCTACTTTGCTTGCTTCTTGCGCGATCTTTCGGCGCCGCCAAGGCGATGACCCTTCTCTTGAGTGCGGCCCGAGCTCAATTTCCTCGGTGGAGAGGAGCCTATCCTCTTAGGCGATGTCTAGGCGAAATATCACCAAGAGCCTTGACCTGGTGGTGAATTTTAGCCTTGGAGAAAAGACCTCTACTCCATTCAGAGAGGCGGAGAGCCGTCTTCTTGAGCTTGTGGTAAAGAATGAGGTATGGCTCAGTGTGGTGAACCCTCTCGTTCCACGCCTTTTGAACCACCTCGTTGAATCCGGGCATGGATGCCCAGAAGTTTTCAAATTTGAACACTCGAGGCCTTCTTGGTCCCTTGTCATCAGCAAGAAGAAGCGGGAAATGTTCGGAGAGAGAGGAGGAAAGCGCATTAAGGACATGAGTGTTGAAAGTTGTGTCCCACTCGGCGTTGCAGAAAAAAGAGTCAAGCTTGCATAAGGTTGGATTTGCCCTCTCATTGCTCCAAGTGCATCTCCGATTTTGAAGGTGGATCTCTTTGAGTTCACAAGCGTGGAGCGTTGCCACAAGCAGTTGATCCTGCCGCGGTTCACATTTCTCTTATTTTTATTTCGCGCCCTATAAATTTGGTTGAAGTCGCCGGAGGCAAGCCAGGCCACCCCGGTCGGTGGTTTCTCTGCCAGCAGCTCGGCAAAGAAAGCATCTTTGCAAGAGGAGTCTGAGGGACCGTAGACAGAGGTGATCTTGAAGAGCATGTCGGTCCCTCGCACCTGACCATGGCGGAAAGGCAAACGCCGTGGTGCTGATGCAGAAACATCCACAAGGAGGTCATCCCAAAGCATCAAGATGCCACCCTGGTGCCGATTGCAGGCCTTTCTTGTGAAGCTACGCAACCTATGTCCCCCCAGGAAGGCTGCCGAGAACTGGTCAACATTGTCGAGCTTAGTCTCTTGGAGGCACACGACATGGCACGACGACGAGGCGATCGTGGCGCTGACCGTGGCACGCCGATCTGGGCAGTTCAGACCCCTTACATTCCAACTCAGAAAATTAATCGGTTGTTCTAACATATTGAAACGGAGGGCACCTTGTAGTCTGACTTCATGGTGGAAGCGGGCAAGCAGTCACACACACAGCAAAAACATGCAGTCCGGGGACAATCGGGAGAAGCATCTGCGCAAACGCAGCTCCTGCATAGATTGGATACATGGCGAGAGGCCAACACAAGTACTCAGGCACATCGCAGCCCGGCACATGGGATAAACACCTAACCGGGCACTCCAGGCCCGTTGATCACCCTTACACACTGACCGACAAGCTACCAGTACATGGAATTGTGCTAACATATGGAAACTGGGACCCAGGTGCACAGCGAACATGATGTTCTTAGTTGTCCGCATGAGGGCCCGCGGCGCCGTCTGTGTTCGTCTCGAGATCAAGAGAGCCTTCCACTACTTGCGCAATGAGAGCATCCTCAACACCCGTAGCGCTGTTGTTGTCGAACTTAAACAGCCTCGCAGATCCACGATCAAGTCCGCGACAGCTGCTCCTTGAAATGCTCCGCAAACGCGTCGAGCAGCGCAAGGACGTCCTCTCCGTCGCCTTGACGATGCCCAAAGAGCGGCATACCAGCAGCTCGGCCGCTTTTGCCGGAGCCGCCTTGGGGCGGCCAGCAGCCCGCGGCTTGGTGATGGAGAACCCGCCACCGGTCTTGGATATGGCGATCCCAGCCATAGTCTTCCGACGAGTCGTCAGCGCCCTCGCAGGTGTTGGAGCAGGGGAGGGCAGGATGGCGCCCTGGTGTTCTTCAAAGAGCGGCGCCAGTCTTTGCAAGTCGACCGCACCACCAACCGAGGCATCCCCTGCGGAGCCTCACCGGCGATGGCGTGCGCCGCAGCGGCCCGCTGCAAATCAGGGGAGGCGTTGGGGAGGCCTCGAATCCTGGAGGCCTTGCAGGTGAGAGCAGCGGTTCCTGGAGCGTGACCGGCGAGCATAGGCGAAGCAGCGTCTCACTTGGGAGGGCTTGAGAGAGCAGAGAAGGGCGGTCATCGCTTCTCCTGGAGCGTGGCGATGGTGGGAGGACGGTTGTGGGCGACGTAGGTGGGGAGGCCGGCGGCGTGAGGTCTTCCTGGGAGCGGCGGCGTGCCGTGCGTGGAGAGCGCTGACGCACCGGGCTACGGCCGCGCCCAACAACAGCCAGAGGAGTGGCCATCACAGGCAGCGACACGAGGGCGCGGTCCGCCTCATACCCACAATGAGAGACATCTTTTTCACTTTTTCTAGAGACCCTAAAACCATCTCTCCTACTTTTTTTGAGGGGGGGGGGCATCTCTCCTACTTAATTACCCTGTGACCTTGCCATATCACTTTCCCCCCTACGTGGTACTCCCTTCATTCTAAAATATAGTGCACCCGCGCTTTCCGAGGTCGAATGACCATAAATTTAACGAACAAGACCGACTGCGGCGGGAGAAAAAGTTACATAATTAAAAACTCCTTTCGAATACGAATTCACTGATATAACTTTTGCTCCCGCCGCAATCGGTCTTCGTAATTAAATTTACGGTCAAAGTTGAAGCACGGAGATAAAGGAAGCACTACATTATGGAATGAAGGGAGTATGGCTTAGCGCAGGTACGTACTACCTCCGTCCTAGTATATTGGTTCCCTTCGTATTTTGTGCCCAACTTTGACTGTAGATTTGACTAACAAATTATAATTTGTTTGTCACAAAACTTACATTGTTAAATTCTTATTTGAAAGAGGATTCTAATGATACTATATTTTAGGGTTTATAATTTATTTTTTGATAATTAAATCAAAGGTCAAAGTTTCACCCAAACTATAAGAAGGACTAGTGAACCAGGACGGAGATAGTACAAGGTAAGGAGGCGTAGAGCATTCACAGTGGCCTGGCTTACACGCTCAATCGACTAATTAACTTCGGTCATATGTTTATAATCGATCTGCAGCTTTCAATACCTTGAAACTAGCACATACTCCCTTCGTCCGAAAATACTTGTCATTAAAATAGACAAAAAATGATGTATGTAGAACTAAAATATATCTAGATACATCCCCTTTTATTCATTTTGATGACAAGTATTTTTGGACGGAGGGAGTATGAATTACAACTATGCGAGAGGTATCACGTGAACACATCCATGGCGGGTAGTTTCGTAATTTTCCAGGAAGCCCCCAGAACCATAGAACGTACAAATCGTGCACTGTATGCCTTGTCTTTTTCTCTTTACGGTACCATGCATCCGAGCTTTTTACCTTCCTTCCTTTCGAGACCCCTTCCTTTCCCTTCCTTCATCTTTTTATCGTTCACTTCTATCTACAAATGAAGACGCACATGGACAATATTATATATACCAGCCTGCCTTCTGTTCGGAGTGATCACATGTAGCTAGCTAGCTAGCTAGGTCACTCTGGAGGGAAAGAGAAAATGACTGGAGTGGGAAGAAATAGGCTGCTGTTGATCTGCTATCTCCTCCTCCTTGCTATGCTTATCACTGGTGCGTTCTACGTACTCTTAGCATGCATGCACACGTTCTACTGCTGCCTGCCTTCTCTTGTTAATTAACTCATTCAAAGGCTCGTAGTAGCTCACTGATTTGTATCTTGTTCTTCTATCATGTACTCTACATGGACGGAAGGTGGTGGTGGTGTTCTAGCTGCTCGTCCGTTCTCGCCTTGGACTCTCGAGACAGAACATAAGGTAATGCATATGCATGGCCGGTGTACTTCGTGCATGCATCCCCACGTACAATCTCTGATTAAGTGATTATGTATTATCAAATCCAATGATGCCTAGCTCCATGCAAATCACACCCAGTACCACAGTAAGCAAGCAAATCCAATGATGCCTGGCTCCATGCAAATCCATCCCCGTGAGTATGTATAGTAGTACGACGAAATTAAGGCTCTGTTTGGTTCATAAGTTCTAGGACTTTTTTTAGTCCCAACTTATAAGTCATAAGTCCCTAAAAAGTCCTTACCTGTTTGGTTCCTGGGACTTATAAGCCTCTATAAGACCATATTACAACTATAAGTCCTTATAAGTCAGAGTCTTATTTCATAAGTCTCAAATGCCCACTTTAAGTCCCTATAAGTCCCTCCTGTTTGATTTAGATGGGACTTATAAAGATTTTTTTAAGTCCCTAAGTCAATAAGTCCCCGGAAACAAACCCCCTCTAAGGATGCTCTGGGAAAGTTCAGACCAGCTACTAATTGATTTTCGACGTCATTCTTGTATGCAGGGCTTAGCGAGACCAGAAGGAGGACCACCTGCCGCGGGGAGCTGGCCGACGGCGGTGATGGACCGGCGCGGGAGGAGGCGGCGGCTGGTGGGATCGAGGGCTCCGACGTGCACCTATAATGAGTGCCGGGGCTGCCGGCACAGGTGCAGCGCTCGTGGAGTCCCCGTCGACGCCACGGATCCGATGAACAGCGCCTACCACTACAGATGTTTCTGCCATATCTAGGTGACGGCTCGGCTGTTGTGTTGTTTGCTCGTTTTGACGACGGAAATGGAGTGTTTCTGTGCTAGATTCGCATGGATATATGGTTTTCTACTTGTCTTTGTCGAATAAATGGGGCAGAAGACCAGTTGCTAGTGTTAATTGACCGAGATGAACAGGCCATCTCTAGCTTATCGATCTGTGATGTCGCAGGTCTAAGTATTGATTCTGATCCCTTATTCTTTATAACGTTGCATGAAGAGTGGATTTATTTCTGTGCCTTAATTGCAGCTATGTGTTTCCAAACCTTTTTCAAATAAAAATCTAACAATATATTTTTTGTATCACATAATTTATATTTTCTTAGTTTTACTATGGTCAAAGTATGACCCAAAATACAAGGGGGTCCAATAACAGAGAGAGTACCTATTTACCACCTCCGTTTGGGTTTATTAGTCTCATCGTATTTTAAAGCAAATCTGACTACAAAAATATTAATGCATGTTACAAAAAATTATATTATCGAATTTGTATTTAAATATATTGTTTGATGATATTAATTTTGCTATGTATAATTTATATTTTATTAATTAAAATTATGATCAAAACATGATCTAAAATATGAGGGGACGAGTAAACCAGGATGGGGTAGTATTCCTCTAGGTTGTTGCTTTCACCAACGTACGCGTTGTCTAAAGTCCAAGTTTTATCCACTAACTGTCCAGTAATATGCAGATTAATCATGTTACGTACTACAGTACCAAATTTGGTATGTTACATTTTACATGATTGAATTTTGACTTCTGGAAAATTGTGGATTGCCACTGGATATCCCTCTTAGACTACGCGACAGTCATCTGACCTGCGGCCTAGCTCCCTTTCTCCTCCGCTCTCCTCCATCGCCGTTGGCAAGAGTTGCATGACAGTTGGCGCCGGGGACATCTCGGTATAGATAGGATCAGGAGAGGCTTGGAGGAGCTTAGAAGAGGGCGCTAAGGCATCTTTGACGTCGACCCTTAAAACAGCACATTATTTATCCGTGGACATAGATACAGAGGCCGATCATTCAACCCTTCCCTTCAACATTCGTTTTTGTTTTATTAAGTCCACATCACTCAAAATAATAGCATATCAAATCTTCGATGAGTTAAAATATTTAAATGCGACACTATTTCAAATGTAGATATTACAATACAACTAAGTTTGAAATAACGCAACAGTATTTCAAATACGAATCAATTTCCGGACTCTGACCCTGAAAACGACGACACTTCACCAGCAAGTCTCGCGATCGAATGTTGTAGATTTGTTCGCATGTTGTTACTCACCTTGCGTTCCTTTGAAGTATTACAATTTAGACACTGTACAAGTGTTTACAATTCAATGTACTTGGTCTAGTCAATTGAAAACATGGTTCTAACGTAGACCTAGGTTAGGAAGAACGTCATTTGGCATTTGTACTCTCTATTCATGCACTGACCATGAAGACATTATCACATACTTGACAACCACAAAATCATTGCTTATGTGATATTGTAGTTCATCTAGTGATTATGTCGCTAGTGCAGGTGAGTCCTATACAAACGGTTTTTACCCCTTTTTGTGACAGAGTTTTATACCATCGTCTTGTCTGTGTGTGCGATATGGTGTCCATCACACATGACCCAGAAACTGTCAGCAATAGCTCCACCGGTCACATACGCGGGGCAAAAAGAACTCGTGTGCGATCGGGCGAGCCATCGCAAACAATTATACAGGCCCAATCATGTGAGATATACTTAGCATCCCACACAGTGAATCCCAAGCATACGTTTTCATTTGTATGTGCATCACACATAATTTTCCGCATCACAACGTCTGTGATAGCTTTTCCGTCGCACACGATATTTATAATTTTATCATTTGCGTTATTGAATGCATCCCGCACGGTGTCTAGAAGAAACTGTATGGCATAGGCCGTCCATCACACACACTTTTTACGTGGAAAAGTTTGTGCAAGATGGCCTAACGCAAACAGTTTTCCAGAGGAAGTCGTGTGTGATTGTTCATTGATCCAACATGTTTACTTTTTATAAACTGTGTGGGTTGCCTGAGGTCATCGCCCACGTTGTTGTCTCAATAACCGTCTGCAATAGAAAACCCAATAAACAGGCTAATTGGTCTATTATTTTTAATCCAATTAGTAATCAAATTCACATTTCATATTAAACACACAATATATTTCATTTTCGTATTACGGCAATCAGGATTTCATAATTGAAATACATCAGAGTACAACATCATATAACTTCAGCACTCAGTTGCATCATATGGGCATATAGCTAGCTACCCCATTACACTAGAGCACTAAGTTTCACATGCAACATCTAAAATCTTTGAAAATTAGCATCATAGACGGTAAATAGACAGATGAGTCTCATCTGCAAAACTGCTGAAGCGGAAGGTGAATATTGAGCCTTCAATGATGTTGAAGGTCCTTGCAACTTTAGGACAGTGCATGTGGATGATTGACCTTCATCCTCTTGAGGAAAACTTCAAATTTGTACCGTGGGTGTTGTATGAATACTTTCCTCGCCTCTTGATCATACATATGGTTGAGAGGTAATCATCGATGAACTACTTTGGAAAGGCCTGAGAACAAAGATGTGCATAAATACCTGGCAGAGCATCTAGAACTACCCCATTCATGGTCCTTTGAGTGACCTTGGCTTTGAAGGTATTTTGAGATCGGTCATTTCGAGTGTTGTCGGCCGACGGCGTATTAAAAGACTCTTGGCAGTGCTAGGGTTAGCTACAGTCAGAAGCATGCCACCATCATAGTGGAAGTCGTTCAAATACACATATTTGTGTCATCGGCACCCATGCGCGCTACCACACGTAATCGTGCAAACCTGCTTCTTCGCCCATGTCCCAGAATCTAGAGTAGCTCTGCGGCATGCCTGCACGCACTCCATCCTCAGAAGCATGCCCCTGTCTCCATCCTACTACAACTCGTTAATTCGCCGGAAGGACCTACCTCAACACGAGCATCATGTCCTCGGCGCTGACAAGCACCATACTATCATCATCGCTGGGGCAACGAATAACCTCTCTCCACGATTCTTAGACCGATGTTGGATTCCCCCACCCCCCTAGCTACACGGCCGCGCTCAACAATTTGTTGTGCTTGGCATGCACGTCGATGAGAGCGCGCTCATTGGATGGCTACGAGCGGGCCACCGGTTGGCATAGAGAGGGCGGAGACGAGCGGAGCCAGGTGGCATTGGACCGTCAAGAGGAGGGGGCTGGCCAAGTGGTGCCGGGGAAGGTCATGCAGATGACAGTTGTGGCAAACACCAAGTGGCGATTGACTACCGCTTTGGTTCTACGAGATACTTGTCGCGGACCTAGCGTGTCTAGCAGCGCACTTTGTGCTCACTCGTGTACCGGGATCAACTTCGGCCGGTCGCTCATCCTACATTACTCCAAGCCAAGCATACTTAACTTTTGGAGTTCTTTTGAATGGGCTCCGGAAAAAAGGAATTTCTTGTTGATATGAGTAGTCTATCATTTCTATTAAGTCAGCCCCTAGCTACACGGCCGCGCTCAACAATTTGTTGTGCTTGGCATGCACGTCGATGAGAGCGCGCTCATTGGATGGCTACGAGCGGGCCACCGGTTGGCATAGAGAGGGCGGAGACGAGCGGAGCCAGGTGGCATTGGACCGTCAAGAGGAGGGGGCTGGCCAAGTGGTGCCGGGGAAGGTCATGCAGATGACAGTTGTGGCAAACACCAAGTGGCGATTGACTACCGCTTTGGTTCTACGAGATACTTGTCGCGGACCTAGCGTGTCTAGCAGCGCACTTTGTGCTCACTCGTGTGTACCCGGGATCAACTTCCCGGCCGGTCGCTCATCCTACATTACTCCAAGCCAAGCATACTTAACTTTTTGGAGTTCTTTTCGAATGGGCTCCCGGAAAAAAAGGAATTTCTTGTTGATATGAGTAGTCTATCATTTCTATTAAGTCAGCCCCTAGCTACACGGCCGCGCTCAACAATTTGTTGTGCTTGGCATGCACGTCGATGAGAGCGCGCTCATTGGATGGCTACGAGCGGGCCACCGGTTGGCATAGAGAGGGCGGAGACGAGCGGAGCTGTGGCATTGGACCGTCAAGAGGAGGGGGCTGGCCAAGTGGTGCCGGGGAAGGTCATGCAGATGACAGTTGTGGCAAACACCAAGTGGCGATTGACTACCGCTTTGGTTCTACGAGATACTTGTCGCGGACCTAGCGTGTCTAGCAGCGCACTTTGTGCTCACTCGTGTGTACCCGGGATCAACTTCCCGGTCGGTCGCTCATCCTAGATTACTCCAAGCCAAACATACTTAACTTTTTGGAGTTCTTTTCGAATGGGCTCCCGGAAAAAAAGGAATTTCTTGTTGATATGAGTAGTCTATCATTTCTATTAAGTCAGGCTCTCACATACACCCCCACTCAATGGAACCGACGTCCTCGTCCGTCCATCAAGAACGTTTCCTCTCGGCACACGTATTTGCGCCCAGTCCGGCACGTGTGCCATGCTGTATGCCACAACGGGCCATACGCGCCAAGGCATACTCTACTGGCTTTTCCGTGGAAGTTTTAGAAGGCGGTTAGGTTAAAGATAAAGTGGTTGAGCAGTGAGAAGTGCACCGGCCTGATTTACACTTCAATTTCTCGTTGTTGACACGGTTTACACTTGACTTCATCAAACTGACACTTATGTATCTATCTAGGCGGGCGGGCACTTAACCAAACTCAGGTTGACATCCGGCCCACGGAGTGAAATATCGAACTTAACCTATAAAAAACTAGTATCTCAAAAACGAAATAAAAGGCTTTCTTTTAAGCTTGTTAATGGAATTCTACAGGAGTCAAGCGCTAGCAAAGAAGAATTGGAAATCCATCACTTCCCTTCTGGAAGTCAGCAGAAGAGTGTATTAATAAATAAATCCTACATCAAGCATAAAGGAGGTACACATATTTTGATTCGGCGCTTAATAACTCGTATTTGACGTTGGTTTTAGTTCGATCAAGTATCCTTTTTTAAGCGGATAGTTCATAGTGCTCATTCTGTTTGAGCTCCAGGTTTTTACGATTCTTCTGATTGACTTCTCTTCTCTGCTCCTCTCGTACTAGGGCTGGCTCCTCACAGTAGATCACCAATCATGATAAGGAAAGTTTTCATTTCTAAAAATCAGCAAATGACAAATATGGTTCGCCATGCGTCACATGCCCGTGCACCTGACCCACGCATGTTCGTGTAACACCCTGTTACGTTTGGCGGGATCAAGACTGGCCCCACAGACCAACACTAGTCTTTCCTGCGTACTTCGTTCTCACTCATGCGCACCCATGACCAACTTCCCCGGTCGTTCACCCATTTTAGAATTACTCCAAGCCAAACATGCTTAACTTTGGAGTTCTTTTCGAATGGGCTCCCAGAAAAGAAGGAATTCTTATTGATATGAGTAGTCTATCATTCTTATTAAGTCGGGCTCTCTCACACAGGCTCGGCATGGCGTGTTCATGAAGTCCGTTCATTTTTCGCGGTTGTCCCTTAATCCGTTTACAAGATTTAGACGGCATGGGCAGAGCGGCCTCGCGCACGTCCACGTCTGTCGGCATCCTGACATTGACAAGCTGCAGTACACGAACTCTAAAGACCATATTGTTGTGCTAAGATAATATCATGTTTTACCTTCGTCACAAATTACTTGTCTTAGATTTTTTTAGATACAGATGTATCTAACATTAAAATGTGTTTAGATGCATCTCTATCTAGACAAATCTAAAATAAATAATTTAGGCAAGGAGGGAATAATTATTCGGCATTTGTTGTGGCCCCTGTGGTGACTAGTGTGGCTTATATATTTAAATATGTACCTATTAATAAAATAATTAGCGCTTCTGCTCATCCATCGTAAATTTGCCCCTAAATTTGTCACAAATTACATACAATGCGACTGGTAAGTGAAAAAATAGTACATTTCTTGCTTCAGCGCTGCTATACACACGATGATCTGGGGACGATTCGTGAACGACAACCTAGATCAGCTCGTCCATGCAGAATACTAGAGTGAAGTAGACGGCTAGATTTGGCTGTCGTTCCCTTGTCGTGCATTGGAGTTTCTTCTGCATAGTAGTTGCTTAAGTGGTTGGCCGTCGCCTTAGATTCATATACAGCTATCCCTCTTTCAATCACATGCACACGGGCGCATGAGTGACTATTACCTCACGTTCCAACTGGGAGACCTAAGTTTGAATCCTGCTTCTCCCTCTTTTCTGCCTTTTCTCAATAGAGTTGCATCGCGCCCTTTTCTGCCTTTTCTCTCTAAAACTTTCGTTGGGGTAGAATAGAGTTGCATCGCTCCCTTTTGTGCCTTATCTCAATATAGCAGATGGGCTGCACCATGTTGCAATTTCAGCCAAGCTACTGTCCCTTTTAACCTTTTTTTGGAAATTTAAGTACTTCTCAAAATATTCATATCTTTTAAACCGTAACTTAAAATTAAACATGTTATATATGAAAATCGTCCAGAAAAATATGTGAATTTCAAATATGTTATTATCATGCATGTTAATTATTTTTAAATTTTTGTTTAGGATGTAAACCTAATTAATACTTTTCTTTATTTGGTGTATTTTGAAAATGCTTATTATATATGTTTTCTAGCCATTTAAATTGACCAAATATGATAGTTTGATGCTCTCAAAAAATCTATTATTGACACCATATGGGATGTATATGCTAAAGGTTACATATGCACATAATTATCCTCTCTATTTCGGCGAGTGCACAATAACCAACACATATAGATGATGCACACTAAACTACTGATGTGAGCTTTATGTAAACCAATGGGTTAATGCTGATTTCCAAAAATGGTGCCTATAAAGATTTCTTTAAGAATATCAATGTTGACATGCAACACTAAACATTTGCTATGCATCTCCTTATGGATTAATTTTTTTCGATGGAGATGTCTAATATGTGCTCTTATGCGCATGCTATAATTGAGTACTAAAATGTACTTTACTACTTTGAGTCTAATGCACTATTTGTTGGGCATCGTTGAGGAGGAACACCAGCAAAGGCTTGAATTGATACAGAAACCTAGGTAGATATTTTTGTTGTCTAATAAATTGGACATACCTTCAGTACGCTTAAAAATTTGTCCCAACTTTATGTCTTTGCGTAACACCACTTATCATGTTGTTTCTCATACGACATCGTGAAACATGGTAAGGGATTTGTTGATGTCGTCCAATGTGTACAAGCGATGATTTTTTTCTCCCGTTGAAACGCACGAGCATGTTTGCTAGTCAATCATATCATGGGGCCACCGACAAATATTAATAGGAAGGAAGGACCACAATAATTGGTTGTCGTTCCCCAGAGAAGGAGGCATCGTCGTTCCTTGGGAGTTCAATTGAGTGGGCAGCTTTTCCTTCGCCGAGAGAACCACCCAGAGCGAACTACACCTAGTCAACCCATTCAGTACTCTTCCTAGCCTGATCATAATTTTACAAAAGAATCCAAATTTTTGCCATCTTATGAAAACAACAACTAAAAATGAATCATAACTAGATCAAGGTTTTCGGATGCATAAAAAATTTACCATGATTTTACTACAGATAATTGTCATAGAAAACAAAATTTTACTCTACATCAATTTTTCAAAAGAATTGCGAGTGACATATTTGATTCTT
Organism: Aegilops bicornis; assembly: GCA_021605145.1. Classification (NCBI taxonomy): domain Eukaryota; kingdom Viridiplantae; phylum Streptophyta; class Magnoliopsida; order Poales; family Poaceae; genus Aegilops; species Aegilops bicornis. Next base: position 333,319,766 of record CM038675.1, read on the forward strand.
TTATGAACTTTTTCATGAGATGTTTTGTGCCATGTCCTTGTTCATTACAAAAATGCCATGTTTGTGAGAACATTTGTTCTTTGTTTTCTCCCTAGACCAATACAAAATGCCATGTCACAGTACAAAAGAATTGAAAAGTTGGCTATCTTAATAATAAAAATTCCATGTACAAAAACAAACTTGATTTGTGAACATTAGGAAATAAAAATGACATCCTCTTAATAATAAAAATGACACCCTCTTAATAATAAAACTGACATGTAGAAAAATAAACTTGACTTGTGAACATTACAAAAAAGTTTAAATGTGCCATGTGACAAAGTTCAAAAATTATAAAAAAAATGCCATGTTATTTTCTTTTAGAAAACTTGCCATGTACTACCTAAGGAAAAAACTATCTTTTGCCATCTTAGTAAAAATAAATAGGAGGAACGAGATTCAGTCCTATGTCAGGCCATGCTACACGTCGTCCGGCGGATCTTTTTAAAAGATCCGCCGCCTCGCTAACCGTAAATATACAACAATCCAGTGTCCAACGTTGTTCTGATCATTGCAACAAGGGTAGTGTTGCAGAATACTTTGCAACAAATACTATGTTGCAGAATTCTTTTGCAACATAGGTAATGTTGCAGAATTTTTTTTTCTTCACTATTTTTGCAACATGGATGTTGTTGCGGGAAAAAATTGCAACACAGACAATGTTGCAGAAAATATTTGTAGTTTTTTTTCATCTTTATTTTTTATAACATGGTCGTTGTTGTGGAAAGCAATTTTGCAACAACATAATGTTGCAGAAAGATAGACGCAAAAGACACACATACACATGTCACACAGAGGAGGTGGAGGATCTCACGGGAGCGATCTGCCGGCTGAAGGTAAGCATTTCCCTTTTGTATCACTGCGGACGAGTTTAAAATCTAACATGTCCTCTATCCCTATGCCAAGCTTCGTGCACGCCAAGATTGGTGCAACGAAACCGAAGGAAGAGGGCGTGTTTGCGGATTGACCCCATGACGAGCGGTCGTCCGTTAACATTTGTTGACATTTCCCTAATCGGAATTCGGAAGAATCCTTGAGTTCCCTAGAATGGCACTTTCCCTTTCCGACGTGCATGGCCAATCGTTGAATGGAATTGTGCACCGCACCGCACCGCACCACACCACACCCATACTGCTCCTGTTGCGATAGCTGTGGCTTGGAATCGGAGCAGCCTCCAAGCTCTAGCGAACAACGGGGCGCCAACTCAAGTCAGGCGTGCCCGCACCGCAGTCCGCACGACGCATCCACCCGTCCCACCGACACCGTGGACCCGCCGCCAATACTCCCGGGTCCACCGCCGAGGCCGCGCTTGCCGTGCCGTGCCGGTGCGTGCGTCCCACTCGCCACCCACTCGTCTCGTAACTCTGGTTTCGGCGCTTCCCTCACCACCCCACCCCAGCAAAAAAGCAAGGCAGCCTCACCTCGGCCTCGGCGTGCGCGTTCGGTCAAAACCCACCGCGCCGCTGCCAGCCTCAGCCTCCCCCCAAAACGCCACTACAAATCTCGCACATTCCTCCCACTCCCAGCAGCCGCTCGCCAGCGCGGAGGGAGACGACGGAAGCGGAGAGGCGGCGCCTCCGAGCTCGAGGGACTACGAGCTAGAGGCACCGAAGGATGGGGGACGGCTCGGACGGGGAGGCGGAGGAGTACCTGTTCAAGGTGGTGATCATCGGGGACAGCGCGGTGGGCAAGAGCAACCTGCTCTCCCGCTACGCGCGCAACGAGTTCAACCTCCACTCCAAGGCCACCATCGGGGTCGAGTTCCAGACGCAGAGCATGGACATCGACGGCAAGGAGGTCAAGGCCCAGATCTGGGACACCGCCGGCCAGGAGCGCTTCCGCGCCGTCACCTCCGCCTACTACCGCGGGGCCTTCGGCGCGCTCCTCGTCTACGACATCTCCCGCCGGGGCACCTTCGACAACGTCGGACGATGGCTCCAGGAGCTCAACAGTACGCACCCTCTCCGCCCGCCCGCCTGCTTCCTTCCTTGCTTAATCAATTATTACGTAGCTCCGATGCTTGCTTACGGCTTGTACTGTCTGTGAGCTTGGATCAATTGATTCCTTATTAAAACTCACATAAAAAAGTAGATTCGGTAAGATCGTGTAGATCTGAGCTGGTCCTGGTCGGCGTCGAAAGGGACACCAGTGCTCGCGCCTAGCTTGTTGACGCCTAGATGGTGATTGATTGGGTTTAGTGTTCTCTGATACTACATAGCAGTAGAATTGTCACACCGGATGGGTTGGGCGACCTGTCCTGAATCTGGATCTGACTTCTCATGTAAAGGCTTGTTGTGGAATGTTTGAGGAGTGGATGTAAGGACCACGTCGGGTTGTTGTGCTAGTTGCTTGTTTTGGGTTCGGCATTGAAGTAGATGGCAAACCCTCCTCTTTTTGATTTCTGACATTGGGGGCTGCTTAGTTTGAATTCTTCAGTTTTAAACATGTTTGAAACATCAATGCCGTTGTCTGGTTGTTTGTTGTTGTGTGTTGAAACTCTAGAATTTTCCTGATCGACACCCTCTAAATACCTTATTACTCTTTATCGATATGGTTGTTGCAAGTTTGCAACAGCAGTCATTCTGTTGTTACAAGAAAACTGATATATGAGAGCATGATTCCAGTCACGCTTTAAGTTTGTTATTAATGAGGCAATTACTTCTTAGGCAATTACTTGCATGTTGCTGTTGGAACAGTCAACCGGCATAGAAAGATGCATTGTCTTGGTTCATTCTTTTATGTACATGGCGACTTTATCTAGGATGCGTCACTCTACCAGAAGGGCAAAGCTTGGTGTAAGAGAAAGCTATGCTCATAACACAATTGTGTTTTACTGTCAATTGGCATGCCATGAAACTCAGGAGAGAGGATGATTCATCCTAATTATCCTAGCTACCTAGTATATTGTTATTTAGCAGACAAAGTTTTGCAACAGACTAAATCAGCACCACTGTGTTATTGGAACACACTAACATAACATGATGGTCAACAATTTTACATTTTGTCACTTGCAGTGTCTGTGTTGCATCATATTTTCTTCTTGTTTTGAAGCAATTTCTCAGAATGCTTGTACTGTACGTCTCAGCGTGCATTTTACAGACTGAACTGAAAAGGATGCTTTGCTTATGCTTGATCCCCAGAAGTGTGTAATACTTTTGCGGCTTTTGGATGGTCAAAATAATTAGATTGGATTGGTATGGATAATGGATGTATCGAAAGGTATCCACTGTTGGATGGATAACATTGTGCTTATGATGGTTGATGTTATGATTTTCTTGGTGCCAATTTCTTGCACCATCCAACTACTAGTGATATACTCCCTCCGTTCCTAAATATTTGTCTTTCTAGAGGTTTCAAATGGTCTTGTTCCGTATGTAGTCACCATTTGAAACCTCTAGAAAGACAAATATTTAGGAACGGAGGGAGTACGTGATAATTTGGTTTCATTTTGCTAACTTAAAAGCAACAAATCCTATTCCTTTCGCTTTTTGTCCCCCAGACGCATTTTCTACTTTGCATGGTTGTGTTCTCTTGCTTGATGGCTATCACTTTTTGATTTCTTACATGTCCCTTGTGCAGTCATGACAAGTCATTTCTTGCACGTCTGGTTTTGTACGGCTGCGTTTTCCTTGATATTAGCTAGAACAATTCTCCTTTTCACATATCGCATGCATTTCCTCTGAAGTAACCGAAACGTATTCTCAAATCTAATGCAGCACATTCTGACACTACGGTGGCCAAGATGTTGGTAGGCAACAAATGCGATCTGGAAAACATCCGTGAAGTGCCAGTGGAGGAAGGCAAAGCACTTGCCGAGTCTGAGGGACTCTTCTTCATGGAGACCTCGGCTCTAGACTCGACGAACGTCAACACAGCATTCGAGTTCGTCATCAAGGAGATCTACAGCAGCGTGAGCAGGAAGATCCTGAACTCCGACTCTTACAAGGCCGAGCTATCCCTCAACAGGGTGAGCATTGACGATGGTGACTCGAAAGACAGCCAGAAGCAAACTAGCCGGTTTGGGTGCTGCTAGCCAATCTTGGTACATTGTCGACCATTGGGTTTTTCTGGGATGTGATGATTTTTTTTTCTGGTCATCGGTATTGTTTGTAAACATGTAACCCAAAATTGGATTCTACTAGTTCTGTTACACATCTGAGTTACAGAGGAGGATAGTTGTGTTAATGCAAGAGTGGAGATGGACTGTTTCTCGCTGTTAACCGAAAAGCCATGTGGTTCAGAGTTGTCACATTTTGTCAAATTTTATGGGAGGTCAGGGCAACTCCAATCCGGTGTGCCAAATGTCCGCCTCTGTTTTGGCCATCCAACCCAATGCACCACCAAATGATTGCCCCTGTTTTTTTCCCTATTCCCGGAGCACCCAAAATATTTAAAGATAAATATCACCATTTCTTTCATAATCATGTTGTACAAATATTTCAATGCAATAATAATTGAAATATAAATATTACAATCCAAACATGAAGATTTACAATAAAATAGTTTAAACTTGAGTTTAGCTTATACAGACACATTTTTAGTCTTCCATTGAAGCGCGTACAAATGTTCAACCAGATCATTCTGAAGTTGCTTATAAGTTTCTTGATGGCGAATCTGTTGATGCATTTGGATAAAATCCTCAAATGTCGTTGGATTCTGCTATGAAAGTTTGACATGATCATTCATCTCCTCAAATTCTAGGCCATGGCGAACTCGGTCACCCTCATCCTACACAATCACGTTCATGATACTATCATCACACCCCACAATGTCTATGCATCCCATAGTTTTGTAGGTACTCAAACAACATAAAACCCATAGTTTTGTAGGTACTCAAACAACTGCAAAACGAGATTGTAGCACTACCAATGCCCTCTTGACATTCTTTCTAGCTCCTTGTCTTTGGGTAAAGTAAGATCTTTTTTCACCCCTAAGCTTAGAGATGATCTTGACGAAGGTCGGCCAGGGAGGATAGATACCAAAGATAATAGCCCATCTTGTTGTCATGACCGTTGATGGTATAGTTGCATGGAGGAGCTTCTCCCACACGCCACATACAACCTTCAAACAATGGGGACAACTGCAGCACGTTGATGTCATTGTAAGACTCGGGCATTCCAAAAAAAGAATGCCAAATCTAGAGGTCCTGTGATGCAACTGCTTAGTGGGCTTCTTACAATGGCCTTGATGTAGGCCTTTTTTTTAAAGGAGGAATGGGAATATAAGTTTCCCTTCGTAACAGTTCAGGCACTTTCCCGTGGTATTTCTGACCACACGCCTTTATTTTTAGACTCTGGTGAGGCTACCCACTTAGGAAACAGAAACTCGTTTTCGTTTGAGCTGGCTTGGTTTGAACGAGACGGCTTCTTTGATCTTGTAGCCAGGGAATGGGCTAAGGATGTAGGAGGCAGGACTGCGCTTGAGCGTTGGCAGAATAAGATCAGGCACTTGAGAAGTTTCCTACGTGGGTGGGCTAAGCATCTTAGTGGAATTTACAAGGTCGGAAAGAAAAGGCTCCTTACCCTTATTCAGTCCCTAGATGTAAAAGCAGAATCCACGGTTCTGCCGGCCTCGAAGCTTCATGCCAAGCTTGACGCGGAGATGAGATTGAAAGAGCTTCTTCGTGAAGAGGAATTAAAGTGGACGCTGCGGGCCAAGGTCCGACGAGTTGTCCAGGGGGACGCGAACACTCAACTATTTCACATGATCGCCAATGGCAAACACAGAAAAAAGAGGATCTTTCAGCTTGAGCAAGATGAAGGAACGATTTTAGGACAGGAGAACCTAAAATTATACATAACCGAGTATTACAAGCAGTTGTTTGGGCCTCCAGAGGATAACTGTGTTTCTTTGGATGAGTCTAGGATTGAGGATGCTCCTCAACTTACTGCTGTTGAGAATGATATTTTGGCTGCTCCTTTTTTTGAGAAAGAGGTGTTTGAGGCCATCTCGCAGATGAAAAATAATAAGGCTCCCGGCCCGGATGGATTTCCGGCGGAGTTCTATAAGAAGTGTTGGCATATTATTAAGGGGGATTTGTTATCGTTGTTTCATGATTTATTCTCTGGACAGCTTCAGCTATTTCAACTGAATCTTGGAACGATAACCCTGCTTCCTAAGAAAACAGAGGCTGTGAGAATTGAGAAATTCAGGCGCATCTGTCTTCTTAACGTTAGTTTCAAAATCTTTACCAAGGTCGAGACTAATAGGCTTACGCAGATTGCGCATTCTGTGGTGCAGCATTCCCAAACTGCTTTCATGCCGGATAGGAACATCCTAGAAGGGGTTGTGGTCCTTCATGAAACGCTCCACGAGATTCACACGAAAAAACTAGATGGAGTTTTTTTCAAGGTGGATTTTGAGAAAGCGTACGATAAAGTCAAATGGCCTTTCCTTCAACAGGCCTTACGCATGAAGGGTTTTGATGAAGCCTGGCGACGCCAGGTAGAATCTTTCACGCAAAAAAGGGAGTGTTGAAATTAAAGTGAATGATGAAATAGGTCATTATTTCCAGACACACAAGGGCCTGAGACAAGGTGATCCAATGTCTCCTATTTTGTTCAACATTGTGGTTGATATGTTGGCAATTTTGATAGGAAGGGCAAAGGAGGCTGGTCAGGTGGGTGGCTTGGTGCCTCATCTAGTTGATGGAGATGTGTCTATCCTACAGTACGCTGATGATACGATCATCTTTATGGAGCACGACTTGGCAAAAGTGAGAAATATGAAGCTGGTGTTATGCTTATTTGAACAATTGACTGGGTTGAAGATTAACTTTCATAAAATCGAGTTGTTCTGTTTTGGTAGTCAATGAGGAACAAGAGACTTATAGGCAATTGTTTGGATGCGAATTGGGGACATTACCTTTCACGTACTTAGGTATACCCATTCACCATCGTAAGCTGACAAACAGAGAATGAAAGTGTATCGAGGATCTGTTTGAGAAGAAACTGAGTTGCTGGAAGGGCAAACTCATGTCATACGGAGGCCGATTGATTTTTTTTAATTCGGTGCTCACGAGTATGCCTATGTTTCTCTTGTGTTTCTTCGAAGTTCCAGTTGGTGTTAGGAAAAGGCTGGATTTTTATTGATCCAGATTCTTCTGGCAGAGCGATGAACTAAAAAGAAAACACAGACTCGCCAAATGGGATATCATTTGTCGACCAAAGGACCAGGGGGGCCTTGGCATTGAGAATCTTGAAGTCAAGAACAGATGTCTTCTCAGTAAGTGGCTGTATAAGTTATCAGTTGAGACTGATGCCACGTGGCCGTAGATTCTCCGTAGTAAGTATCTGCAGTCCAAAACTTTGTCCCAGGTGACTGTGAGACCGACGAACTCGCCTTTTTGGAAGGGGCTCATGAGAGTCAAAGCAGCCTTCTTCAATAGGACAAAGTTTATAATCGGTAATGGCACTACCACGCGCTTCTGGGAGGATACTTGGCTTGGAGAGACGCCGCTCGCGCTTCAGTATCCGTCCCTGTATAGTATTGTTCAACGACATGATGCTTATGTTGCAACGATACTGCAGTCCATCCCCCTTAATATTCATTTTAGGAGAACGCTTGTTGGCAACTAGTGGGAAGCGTGGCTTCATTTAGTGAGTAGACTGATGGAGATTCAGCTATCTCATCAGCCTGATCAGTTGTGCTGGAAGCTTACTAGGTCTGGAGAGTTCAAAGTTAAACCGATGTATATCGATGTCATCAACTCTAGCGCCATTCCTAGTTCCAAATATGTTTGGCAAGTCAAAGTTCCTTTGAAAATTAAAGTGTTTATGTGGTTTGTACATAAACAAGTCATATTAACAAAGGATAACTTGGTAAAGCGCAGAATCGACAGGATCTACTAGGTGTAGTTTTTGTGATCGGGATGAAACTATCAAACACCTTTTTTATTGCCCGTTGGCACAAAGTTTTGTGGCAGACGGTGCACATTTCCTTTAACATTACTCCTCCGAATTCTGTCAGTACGTTATTTGGAACGTGGCTTGTTGGGATAGAGTCCGAAACAGCTAGACACATTCGCGTAGGAGTATGTGCTTTGTTGTGGGCAATTTGGAACTGCAGAAATGACTTGGCTTTTAACAGAACAACAAATATTCATGTTTTGCAGGTAATATTCCGAGCCACTGCGTTGATCCGTATGTGGTCGTTACTCACTCCGAGGGAGGCCAGAGAGCGTTTGGTTACTGGATCTATCCGGTGGGAGATGGTAGCACGGGATATTTTCAACCGGTTTGGATGGCGGTCATGTAATAGGATAGGTGGTTAGTTTTCCTATCTTTGTTATGCCAACCGGTTGTGGCCTCTTGGCTTTTGTGTTTTTGACGTTGTGGCTCTTTGCGAGCTTGCCGTTACTTTGTTTCAGACTGTAAGACCTTGTTGAACCTATTTGCTTATTTATAAAGATGGCCGTATGCATCGTTCTGATGCAGAGACCGGGGAGTCCCCCCTTTTTGAAAAAAAGAAAAAAACCAGCCTCTGCATCTGGGCAATGCATGCAGCCATTTTATTAATTATTTATGAAGCCCTTACAAGGTAATACATCAGTAAGCCTGAAGCCACCATCTTGGCAACACCTGTCGCTACTCTTATCCTTGTGTTGAAGGGGTGCCGAATGTCCGAGCCTAATACCAAACAGATATCGCACTAACACCTAACATCTAATGCCGGATGCCCCATCCAAGCCACAATACTTGGATTGGGTTACACACCATTCCGGCGCACTTTCAGTGGGCACCACATGCGCATGCTGCAAGGGCCGTCACCTCCTTAATCCATCAATCCATACTCGAACCAGATACTGACGCATCGACCTTGCCAGGCCTCTCTGCCGTCGACGCCACCACAACGCTAGACAACATCGTCCTCCTACGCGAGTCCATCGCCACCAATCGGACGCTGAGTCTCCACTACGCCACGCCGCCGAGATCCACCACCATCCATGTGTAGGATGAAGCACCGGTTCACCAACTACCGATACCCAACCACCAAGCTGTCCACATGTCCATCCAGCCGATGAATGTCTCCAAAGATGATGCCCCCACGGGGGTGACGACGAAGACGTCGCCATCATCCGATCTAGGAGGCCCCTCGACGCCTCCAATGAGGGCTACGACGCCCATGGGCGCCGCCATCAATGGTAGCCTCCTTCAGATCTGAGGTTTCCCCCAAAAACAACGGAGTGAGGGGCATCCCACCATCGCCTCCAACAAGAAAAATGACACCCACGGGCGCCGGCGACGATGGTGGCATCCTTACTCACTTCAGCAGCTAGGCCACCATCTCCTCCTCCGGTTGATCCGTCGCCGGGAAGCCAACGCGAGGCAACACCCACCGACCAGATCCCTTTGGACCGACGATGAAGACAACCAAAGGTAGAGGAGGTCACATTTTTGCGTGACCTGCGCCACGGCCACACACACGTCGTCCCGAGGCGCCTGCTCAGGATCCACCGCCACAACCATGCCTTCAAGCCGTGACGAAGGGACGCCCAGCCGCCGCCATCATCCCCCTGCACGGGCTTTGCCCAGCCGGGATCCGGCGGCGGCGGGAGGAGAGGCAGAGGGAAGGGGAGGCGGATGTTAGGTGGAGGAGATTAGGAGGGGTGAAGGGGACCGGGGGAGGCAGAGGGGAGGGGAGGCGAATGGGAGGGACGAAGGGGATCGGGAGGGGGAAGCCTTTGAAAATGGGATAGATTTTCACTTCCCGGCCTCTGCACCAACTAGGGATGCATACAACCATATTATATGAGTACCAAGGTAAACAAGGTCCTCGGAATTTTTTAAATGAGTATCAAGATATTTCTTCATGAGTGGTTCCACCACACACCAAGCTTGATCCTTAATAATTGGGAGAAAACCCCATCTGCATCACGTGTCAATTCTAGGAAATGAACTCGGGTAGTTAGGATGCACACCCGCATGCCCAACCACTGAGCCAAAAGCTCTTGATGTAGGCCTTGTTGAGCATATGCACAATTCTTCCATTTCCAATGCATGCAATCCACATATCCGAGCATACCTGGCCATCCTCTTGCTTCTGATAGCATCATGAGACTTGCGGTGTCTTCGACAGTTGGTTCTCTTAAATACTCCGGTCCAACCACCTTCACTACAACAGTGGAAAAATCTAAACATGGCTTCAAGACATGTGCTTTCGGACATTTGAAGATACTACCCATGAATTTGCGTCCATGCCATAGGTAAGCATCCTCAATACAGCCGTGCACTTCTGGTAACTAGGAATCCAATGGTTCTAACAGCATCATTCTGCAAGATGAAGTAGTCATTATAGGCTTGGATACCATTGTAAAGGCGGTTGAACACAGTTCGCCGCATCCGGAATCGACGGCGGAAATATGTCTCGAATAGCGCATCAGGGACATAGTAGTCGTCCATCAGCATCATATGCTCCCACCACCTCTGTCGATTCAACACTCAATGTCCCTTGGTTGATCCCTTGATTTCCTATTTGGTGCTCGTTATCGGTATTAGTACAATGCACACACGATAAGTGGGCCGACTTTCTTTCACTATTTCTAGGAAGGATTACTGGAGAGTCTTATTTGTTTTTTCGGATGGTTTTTCCTTTTTGTTTCTTTTTCTAACACAGTACAAACGCATATACATTCATCCCTATAAGCGTCACATGCACACCCTATCTCTATTAGCACCTTGGAGAGATTGAGTCTGCACATCCTTTTGAGATTGACAAAGGCGTCACGAACGCTTTCATAGTCGACGACCACGTCTTCTCCCACTAAACGCTGTATTTGGAAGGTCTAAAATAAATCCAGAAAAATACTAGCACCCATGTCAAGTCTAAGACTTATACTCTGGTAGGCTGGGATGCTACTGTCCTCCTAACCATCCAAACACATGTTGGTTCACAATTTTTTTCGATGGTTTCATCACTCAATTTTTATTTGCCTGTTTTTGTTTACTTGATTTTGTTCTTTTCCATAATAATTTGTGAAGTTTTTATTTAAATTCTTTAAATATTATAAACCGGAGAACATTTTTCAAATTCATGAATTTGTTTCCAATTTTTTGTCTTTCTAAATTCATGAATAATTTTAAATTGGTGATTTTAAAAATATCATGGACACTTTTAAACACGTGTTTAAAAAAATTCATGTTTCTTGGTATTTGCAAACTTTTTACAAAAATGAGGATATGATTTTGTTTAAAAATCTATAAATAAGGGATTTGGTTTCCCCCGAAGCCATATTTTATCCAGAACTGTTTTAAGCGAGCAATTGCTAGTGAGGCAACCGAAAGTTAATGGGCCACGTCTTGTTTACACGTGCATGAGCACCAACGCACCATCTGATCTGACGTGAAGGCATTGAATAGGCGCTTCCAAGGGAAGGTGCAGATGTGGTTCCGTGGAGGTGCGAGAGGGAACTTCTGTTCGGCGCCTTAAGCGCCCGAACACCTCCGTGACGCTCTATGTGATTCGCGCTTGGTCCTGGCCCAACAAGGGCAGATGGTCCCTCGCGTCGCTCGTGTCACTGTCTCTTCGATCCCTCGGGTTGATGGTTGACCGGTCAGCTGTTGACCAAAATAAACCGTTTTGACTTTTGAAAAACATATAATTTTTTTTGAAAAATATAAAAAAAAACTTGGATTAAAAAAAATTCACGAGTATGAAAAAAGGTTCAATATTTTGAAAGTTCTTAAAATCCAAAAAAAGTTCAACGATTTTTGCAAAAAGTTCCGGAATTTGAAAAAAGTTCATCAAAATTTAGAAAAAGTTCATGAATTTGGAAAAGGTTCTCAATTTTTTTAAAAATCATCAATTTTTATAAAAAGTTCATTATACTTGGAGAAGTTTAGAAAATTTAAAAAATCATCATTTTCGAAAAAGTAAATCATAAAAATTTGGAAAAAGTTCATAAAAAAACTCATCAATTTGGGAAAAATAAAGAATTTGAAAAAAGTTCATCGACTTTGAAATTTTTTTCCTCAAAAGTTTAAAAAACTTCACGGATTTGATAAAAAAGTTAATCAATTTTGACAAAAAAAGTTCGTCAATTTGAAAAATGATCATGAATTGAAGAAAAAGTTCAGGAATTTAAAATAAAGTAAAATAAAATGAAAAAATAAACAGAAAAACTAAAAACTAAAAACAGGCCAAAAAAAGAATAAAAAATAAGAAAAACAAGAAACCACTACATTTTTCCAGCGTTGTATTTCAAGAAAAAAAAGCAATCTAGGTATAAGATGTGAGGTGTCCCACTTGGTTATGCGTTCGCTACAAAAAACTCGGAGGTACGCAGTTCGAATCTGATGAGGACATGGCTACCACAGTTACACTCATATCCCCTGTTGTTTTACCTCTTGGAACAGTTGCTAGAGCTCAGATACGCCAATTAAATTATCAGGTACTTTCGTTTTTTGATAATGTTTCTAGTGTTCATGAAAATATGATGCTGCCTAACTTAGATGCATTTGTGTTGCTTGCTGAAGGGCCTAGCACGGACAAGAAGGTTGAACATTGAAGCATGGTCAAGCACGGAGATGAAGGTGCGTGCGAAGAGAACAAGAACGGAGGTTCAAGTGAAGATTTCCGGACTTTGAAGCCACCATGATGACATACAAGAAGATGGACGAAATATACAAGATGGCCTTTCTTAAATTTCGTCCATAGCTTATTATTGGTGTTGTGCCACCTTATTTTGGGCCAGGCCCATGTAATCTATTTTTAGAGTCCATATTGTAGAGGAAACGACTTAGTAGGTGTTTTAGTCCCACCTTGCCAAAGGTGGACAAAATCCCCTCTCTTTTCCCTATAAATGTAGCCCTTAAGGCATCGTTTAGACTTGGGTTTTATTTAGTTAAAAGTTAGTCATCGTTGTAACTTCGTGTACCTCGTTTGTATCCAACGAACAGACCAAGACCGCTTATGAAACCCCACTTTCATCAATACTTCATCCATATTCACAATATTCAGATTACTTAATCATATTCTTGCTTGTTCTTCAATTGCTTGCAGGAATCGACCTTCGTGGTCAGGTTGATCGTGCTCCGGTGTGGTCAATAACCTTTCGGAGTTGGTTTAACGATTGCTAAGGCGCAACGTCGTGCATGTTTATAGTCGGATCGTCAAAGTCGTCTCCACCAAATCGATAGTTATCATCTCATCGAAAGATCGAGACCCTCGTCTCTATCAAGTGGTATCAGTTCTCAGGTTGCTCGGTGAGATTTTCACAAAAAAAAAGTTAGTTCATCCACGTCCAAGACAGTCTGAGCCTTTTTGCCATTGCCACTTAGTTTTTGCTTTGTTGAATTTTCGGTTGCATCGTATGTCAAGTTGCTGGTTCTAGTGTCTAGTCTTTTAGAGTTTTGAGTTCTAATCACGTTCTTTTTCACGTCGTTCCGCTCGCACCATCGTCCACTTCATTGTGATCTTTTTTTCCATTAATTTTCTTTGTCACCGCTGCCGTCATCACCACAAGTCTTCCGCTCCGCCGTTCTTCACCGTCTTGGAGTATCATATCTCGTGCAGAGAAAAAGTTGAGAAAGATCCTACAAAAAAAGAGCTTTTGCAACAAGGTTAAATCAGCCAAAATAAAAAGAAAGGAAGTGCATGCTATTGGAATTGAATCCTTGCAAACCGTGAGTATAGTAACAGAAAAGGAGAGAAGTACTTCTTGGAACCGTGTCCTCGTGTCCCACGATTGGCAATTTGAAAAAAAAAAACCAACAAGATTGTACGGTCAAAGGAGAAGAGGGAGTTGTGTCACGTGAGGAAGGTTCAAAGGGAGTACTAGGCCGGTTGGAAAGTTGTGTTGCTAAGGCCAACTCCACCGCGCGACCCTATCCTGTCCGCCCCCGTCCGTTTGGGGTAAAAGGGACAAAAGAGATGTCCCAGCGCGCGGCCTTAAACGGACAAATGTCCGCTTTGTGTCCGCTTTTGACCCATCCGCGGCCCAAACTTGCGCTCGGTTTGGGGTGAAACGGACGCGCGCGGACGGGCGGGACACGCGCTTGTCCTCCCCCTGGCCCGCCTGTCGGTGGGAGAAACCAAAACCCCCCACGCCCATTTAGCGCCATTTGCCCCAAACCCTCCCACGTCCCTCCCGTCGTCCCCTCTCTCCCCCGTCCATGGCCGACGCCCCGCTGGGTTCCGGCCGCCTGGCCGTCGACCCACCCGCAAAGGTGAAGAAGAAGGCGCCAAGGAATACGCGGTCGGAGTGCACGCCGGAGGAGATCGCCAAGTTGGACGCGGAGTCGACGAGGAGGAGGGAACGGAGAGCTGTCGTCAAGGTCAATGCCGCCGCGGCCAAGTTCGCCGCCCAAATAGCGAGGAGTGGAGGTCAGCTGGCGCAAAGGCCGCCGCCGACGAGAAGGAGGACCTCGTCAACAAAGCGCACGCCATCCTCATGCTTGGCATGGGCCGCCCCGCCGGTTCCTCGCAGCGGCCGTCGGTCCGGCGAAGCACAGGCTCATCGGTCGCCCGCCTACGCGATCGCCGCCAGCCGACGCCGCGCCGCGCCATGTCGCTTCGCTTCTCCGCTAAGGCACGACGGCCAGACCTGCTTTCGGGTCGCCGGACGTGGGCTTGTTCGCGTCGTCCACACGCGCTTCGCTGCCGTCATCGACCTCAACATCACGCTGGGTCCAGCGGCGGCGGCCGTCTTCCGCGATGCTAAGAAAGCCGGCACGGGCACCGTTAACGGGCACCTTGCCGCCCCCCCCCCCCTGCGTCTTGTTTGACGAAATGCCAACCCTAACGCCCGGCCGACGACCCTTCTACAACCGCTACATGGATGACGTGATCTTCGACGGTGGGCATGGCCGTGCCTACGACCCCGATGAGACCCAATGTCAGGATGGCCTCCCCGAGTACTGTTGGAAATATGCCTTAGAGGCAATAATAAATTGGTTATTATTATTATATTTCCTTGTTCATCATAATCGTTTATTATCCATGCTAGAATTGTATTGATAGGAAACTTAGATACATGTGTGGATACATAGACAACACCATGTCCCTAGTAAGCCTCTAGTTAACTAGCTCGTTGATCAATAGATGGTTATGGTTTTCGACCATGGACATTGGATGTCGTTGATAACGGGATCACAACATTAGGAGAATGATGTGATGGACAAGACCCAATCCTAAGCCTAGCACAAAGATCGTGTAGTTCAGTATGCTAAAGCTTTTCTAAATGTCAAGTATCATTTCCTTAGACCATGAGATTGTGCAACTCACGGATACCGTAGGAATGCTTTGGGTGCGCCAAACGCCACAACGTAATCGGGTGGCTATAAAGTTGCACTCTGGGTATCTCCGAAAGTGTATGTTGGGTTGGCACGAATCGAGACTGGGATTTGTCACTCCGTGTGATGGAGAGGTATCTCTGGGCCCACTCGGTAGGACATCATCATAATGTGCACAATGTGACCAAGGAGTTGATCACGGTATGATGTGTTACGGAACGAGTAAAGAGACTTGCTGGTAACGAGATTGAACAAGGTATCGGATACCGACGATCGAATCTTGGGCAAGTACAATACCGCTGGACAAAGGGAATTGAATACGAGATTGATTGAATCCTCGACATCGTGGTTCATCCGATGAGATCATCGTGGAACATGTGGGAGCCAACATGGGTATCCAGATCCCGCTGTTGGTTATTGACCGGAGAGTCGTCTCGGTCATGTCTGCATGTCTCTTGAACCCGTAGCGTCTACACACTTAAGGTTCGGTGACGCTAGGGTTGTAGAGATATTAGTATGAGGTAACCCGAAAGTTGTTCAGAGTCCCGGATGAGATCCCGGACGTCACGAGGAGTTCCAGAATGGTCCGGAGTTAAAGATTTATATATGGAAGTCCTATTTTGGCCACCGGAAAATGTTCGGGATTTTTTGATATTGTACCGGAAGGTTCTAGAAGGTTCCAGAGTGGGGCCCACCTGCATGGGGGGACCCACATGAACGTGGGTAGTGGGGGCAAGGCCCCACACCCCTGGTCAAGGCGCACCAAGATCCCCCCTTAGAAGGAATAAGATCATATCCTGAAGGGATAAGATCAAGATCCCTAAAAAAGGGGGATAACAATCGACGGGGAAGGGAAATGATGGGATTTCTTTCCACCACCTTTGCCAACGCCCCAATGGACTTGGAGGGCAAGAAACCAGCCCCCTCCACCCCTACATATAGTGGGGAGGCGCATGGGAGCCGCACCCTAGCCCCTGGCGCCTCCCTCTCCCCTCGTAACACCTCTCCCTCTCGCTGAGCTTGGCGAAGCCTCGCCGAGATCCTCACGCTTCCACCACCACGCCGTCGTGCTGGATCTCCATCAACCTCTCCTTCCCCCTTGCTGGATCAAGAAGGAGGAGACGTCTTCCCCAACCATACGTGTGTTGAACGTGGAGGTGCCGTCCGTTCGGCGCTAGGATCATCGGTGATTTGGATCACGACGAGTACGACTCCATCAACCCCGTTCTCTTGAACGCTTCCGCTCGCGATCTACAAGGGTATGTAGATGCACTCCTCTCCCTCTCGTTGCTAGAAGACTCCATAGATTGATCTTGGTGACACGTGGGAAAATTTTAAAATTCGCCACGCTCCCCAACAAAGGGCCTCATGAGCTAGGTCTATGCCTAGTTTCTATGCACGAGTAGAACACAAAGTAGTTGTGGGCGTCGATTTTGCCAATTTACTTGCCGTTACTAGTCTTATATTGATTCGGCGGCATCATGGGATGAAGCGGCCTGGACCGACCTTACACGTACTCTTACGTGAGACAGGTTCCACCGACTGACATGCACTAGTTGCATAAGGTGGCTAGCGGGTGTCTGTCTCTCCCACTTTAGTCGGATCGGATTCGATGAAAAGGGTCCTTATGAAGGGTAAATAGAAATTGGCATATCACATTGTGGTTTTGGCGTAGGTAAGAAACGTTCTTGCTAGAAACCTATAGCAGCCACGTAAAATTTTTGCAACAACAATTAGAGGACGTCTAACTTGTTTTTGCAGCATATGCCATGTGATGTGATATGGCCAAAAGGATGTGATGAATGATATATGTGATGTATGAGATTGATCATGTTCTTGTAATAGGAATCACGACTTGAATGTCGATGAGTATGACAACCGGCAGGAGCCATAGGAGTTGTCTTAATTTATTTATGACCTGCGTGTCAACATAAACGTCATGTAATTACTTTACTTTATTGCTAAACCGTTAGCCATAGTAGTAGAAGTAATAGATGATGAGACAACTTCATGAAGACACGATGATGGAGATCATGATGATGAAGATCATGGTGTCATTCCGGTGACGATGATGATCATGGAGCCCCGGAGATGGAGATAAAAAGGAGCGAAGTGATAATGGCCATATCATGTCACTATTTGATTGCATGTGATGTTTATCATGTTTTACATCTTATTTGCTTAGAACGACGGTAGCTTAAATAAGATGATCCCTCACTAAAATTTCAAGAAAAGTGTTCTCCCTAACTGTGCACCGTTGCGAAGGTTCGTCGTTTCGAAGCACCACGTGATGATCGGGTGTGATAGATTCTTACGTTCGAATACAACGGGTGTTGACGAGCCTAGCATGTACAGACATGGCCTCGGAACACATGCGAAACACTTAGGTTGACTTGACGAGCCTAGCATGTATGCACATGGCCTCGAACACGGAAGACCGAAGGTCGAACATGAGTCGTATGGAAGATACGATCAACATGAAGATGTTCACCGATGATGACTAGTCCGTCTCACGTGATGATCGGACACGGCCTAGTCGATTCGGATCATGTATCACTTAGATGACTAGAGGGATGTCTATCTAAGTGGGAGTTCATTAAAGAATCAGATGAACTCAATTATCATGAACATAGTCAAAAGGACTTTGCAAATTATGTCGTAGCTTACGCTTTAGTTCTACTGTTTTAGATATGTTCCTAGAGAAAATTTAGTTGAAAGTTGATAGTAGCAATTATGCGGATCGGGTCCGTAAACCGAGGATTGTCCTCATTCTTTGCGTAAGGATTATGTCCTTAATGCACCGCTCAGTGAGCTGACCCTCGAACGTCGGTTGTGGATGTTGCGAACATCTGACATACACGTTTTGATGACTACATGATAGTTCAGTGCGTAATGCTAAATGATTTAGAATTGAGGCACCAAAGACGTTTTTGAAACATCGCAGAACATATGAGATGTTCCAAGGACTGAAATTGGGATTTCAGGCTAGTGCCCACGTCAAGAGGTATGAGACCTTTGACAAGTTTCTTAAGCCTGCACACTAAGGAGAAAAGCTCAATCGTTGAGCATGTGCTCAGATTGTATGAGTACTACAATCGCTTGAATCGAGTGGGAGTTGATCTTCCAGATGAGATAGTGATGGTTCTCCAAAGTCACTGCCACCAAGCTACTAGAGCTTCGCGATGAACTATAGCATATCAGGGATAGATATGATGATCCTTGAGCTATTCGCGACACCGCGAAAGTAGAAATCAAATAGGAGCATCAATTGTTGATGGTTAGTAAAACCACTAGTTTCAAGAAGGGCAAGGGCAAGAAAGGGATACTTCATGAAACGACAAATCAGTTGTTGCTCTAGTGAAGAAACCCAGTTGAACCCAAGCCCGAGACTAAGTGCTTCTGTAATAAGGGGAACGATCACTGAAGCAGAACCACCCTAGATACTTGGTAGATGAGAAGGCTGGCAAGGTTGAATGAAGTATGTATTGGAAATACATTATATTAAATGTGTACTTTACGAGTACTCCTAGTAGCAGCAGGGTATTAGATACCGGTTCGGTTGCTAAGTGTTGGTAACTCGAAATGAAAGGCTACGGAATAGACGGAGACTAGTCAAAGGTGAGACGATGATATGTGTTGGAAGTGTTTCCAAGGTTGATGTGATCAAGCATCGCACGCTCCGTTTACCATCGAGATTGGTGTTAAACCTAAATAATTGTTATTTGGTGTTTGCATTGAGCATAGACATGATTGGATTATGTTTATCGCAATACGGTTATTCATTTAAGGAGAATAATGGTTACTCTGTTTATTTGAATAATACCTTCAATGGTCTTGCACCTAAAATGAATGGTTTATCGAATCCCGATCGTAGTGATACAAATGTTCATGCCAAAAGATATAAGATAGTAATGACAGTACCACATACTTGTGGCACTGAAATTTTAGTCACAATGGTATAAAACGCATGAAGAAGCTCCATGTTGATGGATCTTTGGACTCGCTTGATTTTGAATCACTTGAGACATGCAAACCATACCACATGAGCAAGATGACTGAAAGGCCTCGTTTTCAGTAAGATGGAACAAGAAAGCAACTTGTTGGATGTAATACATCTTGATGTGTGCAGTCCAATGAGTGCTGAGGCATGTAGTGGATATCGTTATATTCTTACTTCACAGATGATTTGAGTAGATGCTAAGTATATTTACTTGATGAATCACGAGTCTGAATTATTGAAAGGTTCAAGTAATTTCAGGGTGAAGTTGAAGATCGTCGTGACAAGAGGATAAAATATCTATGATATGATCATAGAGATGAATATTTGAATTACGAGTTTGGCACATAATTAAGACATTGTGAAAATTGTTTCACAACTAATACAGCCTGGAACACCATAGTGTGATGGTGTGTCCGAACATCATAACTGCACCCTATTGGATATGATGCATACCATGATGTCTCTTATCGAATTACCACGATAGTTTATGGGTTAGGCATTAGAGACAACCACAATCACTTTAAATAGGGCACCACGTAATTCCGATGAGATGACACCGTATGAACTATGGTTTAGAGAAACCTAAGCTGTGATTTCTTAAAAGTTTGGGGCTGCAATGCTTATGTGAAAAAAGTTTCAGGCTGATAAGCTCGAACCCAAAGCGGATAAATGCATCTTCATAGAGTACCCAAAACAGTTGGGTATACCTCATGTCTCAGATCCGAAAGCAATAGGCATTGTTTCTAGAATCGGGTCCTTTCTCGAGGAAAAGTTTCTCTCGAAAGAATTGAGTGGGAGGATGGTGGAGACTTGATGAGGTTATTGAACCATCACTTCAACCAGTGTATAGCAGGGCACAGGGAGTTGTTCCTGTGGCACCTACACCAATTGAACTGGAAGCTTATGATAGTGATCATGAAACTTGGATCAAGTCACTACCAAACCTCGTGGGGACGACAAGGATGCGTACTACTTCAGAGTGGTACGTAATCCTGTCTTGGAAGTCATGTTGCTAGACAACAATGAACCTACGAGCTATGGAGAAGCGATGGTGGGCCTGGATTCCGAAAATTGGCTCGAGGCCATAAAATCCGTGAGAGGATCCATGTATGAAAACAAAGTGTAGACTTTGGAAGAACTGCTTGATGGTCATAAGGTTGTTGGGTACATATGGATTTTAAAAGAAAGACGAACAATGGTGGTAAGTATCACCATTAAGAAAGCTCGACTTGTCGTTAAGATGTTTTCCGACAAGTTCAAGGAGTTGACTACGATGAGACTTTCTCACTTGTAGCGATGCTAAGAGTCTGTTGGAATTATGTTAGCATTTACTGCATTGTTTATGAAATCTTGCAGATACGATGTCGAAAATATTGTTTCCTTGACGATTTTCTTGAGGAAAGGTTGTATGTGATACAACCAGAAGGTTTTGTCGATCTGAAAAATGCTAACAAGTATGCAAAGCTCCAAAGCAATCCTTCTAAGGACTGGAGTAAGCATCTCGGAGTTGGAATGTACGCTTTGATGAGATGATCAAAGCTTTTGGCTTTATACAAAGTTTATGAGAAACTTGTATTTCCAAAGAAGTGAGTGGGAGCACTATAGAATTTCTGATGAGTATATGTTGTTGACATATTGTTGATCAAAAATGATGTAGAATTTCTGGAAAGCATATAGGGTTATTTGAAAAGTGTTTTCAATGGAAAACCTGGATTAAGCTACTTGAACATTGAGCATCAAGATCTATAAGGATAGATCAAAACGCTTAATGGTACTTTCAAATGAGCACATACCTTGACATGATCTTGAAGGTGTTCAAGATGGATCAGTCAAAGAAGGAGTTCTTGCCTGAGTTGTAAGGTATGAAGTTAAAGCTCGACCACGGCAGGAGAAAGAGGAAGGACGAAGGTCGTCCCCTATGCTTTTGTCATAGGCTCTATACGGTATGCCATGCCTTGAGTACCTTTTGATGTGTGCCTTGCCACATGTCCGGCAAGAGGGTACAAAGGTGATCTAGGAGTAGATCACCGGATAGCGATCAAAATTATCCTTAGAGGAATAAGGATATGTTTCTCGGTTATGGAGGTGATAAAGAGTTCGACGTAAAGAGTTACATCGATGCAAGCTTAACACCTATCCGGATAGCTCTGAGTAGAGATACCGGATACGTATAATGGAGCAACAATTTAGAATAGCTCCAAGTAGAACAGGTATTTGAAATGGCTCCAAATATAGCATAGAGATTTGTGAAGTACATACGGATTTGAATGTTGCAGACCCGTTGACTAAAACCTCTCTCATAAGCATAACATGATCAAACCCAGAACTCATTGAGTGTTAATCACATAGTGATGTGAACTAGATTATTGACTCTATCAAACTCTTTGGATGTTGGTCACATGGCGATGTGACCTGTGAGTGTTAATCACATGGCGATGTGAACTAGATTATTGACTCTAGTGCAAGTGGGATACTGTTGGAAATATGCCCTAGAGGCAATAATAAATTGGTTATTATTATATTTCCTTGTTCATGATAATCGTTTATTATCCATGCTAGAATTGTATTGATAGGAAACTCAGATACATGTGTGGATACATAGACAACACCATGTCCCTAGTAAGCCTCTAGTTAACTAGCTCGTTGATCAATAGATGGTTACGGTTTCCTAACCATGGACATTGGATGTCGTTGATAACGGGATCACAGCATTAGGAGAATGATGTGATGGACAAGACCCAATCCTAAGCCTAGCACAAAGATCGTGTAGTTCGTATGCTAAAGCTTTTCTAAATGTCAAGTATCATTTCCTTAGACCATGAGATTGTGCAACTCCTGGATACCGTAGGAATGCTTTGGGTGCGCCAAACGTCACAACCTAACTAGGTGGCTATAAAGGTGCACTACGGGTATCTCCGAAAGTGTCTGTTGGGTTGGCACGAATCGAGACTGGGATTTGTCACTCCGTGTGATGGAGAGGTATCTCTGGGCCCACTCGGTAGGACATCATCATAATGTGCACAATGTGACCAAGGAGTTGATCACGGTATGATGTGTTACGGAACGAGTAAAGAGACTTGCCGGTAACGAGATTGAACAAGGTATCGGATACCGACGATCGAATCTCGGGCAAGTACAATACCGCTGGACAAAGGGAATTGAATACGGGATTGATTGAATCCTCGACATCGTGGTTCATCCGATGAGATCATCGTGGAACATGTGGGAGCCAACATGGGTATCCAGATCCCGCTGTTGGTTATTGACCGAAGAGTCGTCTCGGTCATGTCTGCATGTCTCCTGAACCCGTAGGGTCTACACACTTAAAGTTCGGTGACGCTAGGGTTGTAGAGATATTAGTATGCGGTAACCCGAAAGTTGTTCGGAGTCCCGGATGAGATCCCGGACATCACAAGGAGTTCCGGAATGGTCCAAAGTTAAAGATTTATATATGGAAAGTCCTATTTTGGCCACCGGAAAATGTTCGGGATTTTTCGGTATTGTACCGGGAAGGTTCTAGAAGGTTCCAGAGTGGGGCCCACCTGCATGGGGGGACCCACATGAACGTGGGTAGTGGGGGCAAGGCCCCACACCCCTGGTCAAGGCACCAAGATCCCCCTTAGAAGGAATAAGATCATATCCCGAAGGGATAAGATCAAGATCCCTAAAAAGGGGGGATAACAATCGGTGGGGAAGGGAAATGATGGGATTTCTTTCCACCACCTTTGCCAACGCCCCAATGGACTTGAGGGCAAGAAACCAGACCCCTCCACCCCTACATATAGTGGGGAGGCGCATGGGAGCCGCACCCTAGCCCCTGGCGCCTCCCTCTCCCCTCGTAACACCTCTCCCTCTCGCTGAGCTTGGCAAAGCCCTGCCGAGATCCCCGCTGCTTCCACCGCCACGCCGTCGTGCTGCTGGATCTCCATCAACCTCTCCTTTCCCCTTGCTGGATCAAGAAGGAGGAGACGTCTTCCCCAACCGTACGTGTGTTGAACGCGGAGGTGCCGTCCGTTCGGCGCTAGGATCATCGGTGATTTGGATCACGACGAGTACGACTCCATCAACCCCGTTCTCTTGAACGCTTCCGCTCGCGATCTACAAGGGTATGTAGATGCACTCCTCTCCCTCTCGTTGCTAGAAGACTCCATAGATTGATCTTGGTGACACGTAGGAAAATTTTAAAATTCTGCTACGTTCCCCAACAAGTACGTCCCCGATGAAGGGGGCGACGACCATGCTGACTACGACCATGGTGACTCGTGGCATGAAGACGATGACATCTATGTCGAAGGTGATGAAGAAGAATAAGGCAATGACTTTGATATTAGTGGTGCGCCATTGTTCATCGACGAGCTCATCCAAAGAGCGGAGGCACAAAAGAAGAGGAAGAGCATTCGCACGGGTTCATATATACAAGATGAGGACAAGTTGATTTGCCAAGCTTGGATGGAGATTAGCCAAGATCCGAGGACCGGCGAGCAACAAAGGGGCATTGTTTTTGGACGAGAGTCCACAAAACATTCCACGAAAGGAAGATGTTCGAGCCCTTCCAAATTACAAGCAACCGTGGCATCGGCTCGATTCAAAAAGATGGTTGTTCATCCAACAAGAGTGCAACAAGTATTGCGCCCGCTTTTGAGAGCGTTCAAGCCACGGCCCGTAAGTGGTCTCGGCGTTGGGGACATGGTATGATCTCCTCTTTCTAGCCCTTTCCTTGCTACGGCCATGAGACTTGACCGTGTATATGTTTGCATGTTCACTTGTTGTTGATCATGTTGTGTAGGCATTTCAATCTTTGGAGGCATTCAAGGCCCGGCACAATGACAAGCCATTCACTCTTACGCATTGTTGGACGCTCATCAACATGTGCCCTAAGTTCAAGGACCAATACCGTGAACTACAAAGGAAAAGAGGACTGAAGACAGCCAAGTTCACGGAGGTGGAGATGGCGAGGCGTTGAAGAGGCCGAGGGGCAAGACCAACTCCAAGGTGGACGACATACGTGACGCCTCATCCATGGCCTTGCATGAGACTTTGCATGGCATGATGTCTCAAAAGGATGTGAGGGATGAGAAGAAGCGGCAAAGTAAGGACGAGCAAATGAAGCAATACCTAGACCTTCAAAGACAGAAGCTTGAGATGGAGGAGGCGGCCAATAGGAGGAAGATCGACATGAAGGAGGCATCCCGGCAAAGGCAGCTCGACATGGAGGAGGCGGCCCGGCAAAGGCAGCTCGACATCGAGGCCGACAACGCGTCAAGGCCGAGCAGAGGCAGCTCGACATCGAGGCCACCAATGCCGCCACCAAAGCGAAGGAGGTGGCCCTTGCGATCATGAGCGTGGACTTGTCGAAGATGAGCGACAAGACGAAGGCATGGTTCGAGGCCAGGCAGAAGGAGATGCTCGACGCCGAAGGCCTGAACTAGGTCGTCCGATCAGCGTGGCCGTTCTTTTTGAGGCTGGCATGGGTGCCGCCCGCCCGCTCGTCGGGCCGCTGGTAGTGTGCCGGCGAGAAAAGATTTATTTTAGAGGCCGGCTGTGTTGCCGGCCGCTGGCTGTGTTGTCGACGAGGACAACTATTCATTTTGGAGGCTGGCTGTGTTGCCGGCCGCTAGCTCTGTTGCCGGCGATGGCCCTCGCTTGATCCATTGAGATCGCAGAAAAAAAAAAGAAGAGCAAACAGAGGTTGGCGGAAGAAGAGGAAAGAGAGGCAACGTGCAGAACTTTTGCATTGCGTGCATTTTTTTTTGTTGGAACGTTTTGGGTCGGTCCTAAAAGAAAGGAGGAATTTTTGTGTTGATTCTGCTGGGCAGATTTTCGATCGGTGGGCAGATTTTGTGGCGATACATAGAGGGAAGGAAAAGAAAGAGTGCTACTAACTCGGTTTAGATCTCCTTAAAAAAAGGGCTTGCTTTGGAACGTGTGTTCGAGTTATCAAGGGGAGAGACACTTTGGTTGTTTGGCAGGGAATCTTTGACCTTGGAAACCACGTTGCCATTAAAGAAGGATTAAAAGAAAAGAAGACAGGGAAAGTGTGGATCGGGATAGTATTGGAAAGGCAGGTTTGGATTGCTATTTTTTTTTGGAAAGAATCACGTGGCACCTATTTTTTTGGGGCGAAGTTGAGATTTTGTTTCGGTTTCCAAGTTAAATATCGTCGTTGATTCTTGCCTATTTTGCCACGTCAGAATTTGGAGAGAGAGAAATGTGGGAAGGAAAGTGCTAATTGCTGTGCCTATTTGGAAAGCTAGATTCGTTGGTATACTTTGTGAGATTGGCGACATTTTGCGTTTGGAAGGAAATAAAAAGTGAGAACAACAAAAAAGGGAAGTCTGTTCGGTTGAAAAAAAAAGTTGATTTTTTGGGAAGATAGGATTCGGCGAAGCATATTTGTTTGAGTAAAATGCATCTGTGGTCATTGTATTTGTGTCGAGAGTTCACTTTGGTCACTCTACTAAAAAATACGATCAATACGGTTATTATATACGCATTACAATGATTATACAGTCACTGATTCACCGTATGGCTTCGTATTTTGTTTAAGCTGACCGGTCAAACTTCTTACATGGCAGCCTAATCTCCTCTCTACATATGCGGTCCCACCTGTCAGTGGGTTGGGGAAAGAAATAAATAGAAAAGACTGTGCATCGGAGGGGGGTTAGAACCTGGGACTTGCGCTAGCGCTACTACGTACCCACCCGCGCTAGCCAGTACGCGTGCACACACTCGCTAGCAGGCATGCACACGCTCGTACACTAGCACGCACGCATACTAGCACCGTAGTAGCACGCATGGACACACTCACTAGTAGGCATGCACACGCTCGTACACCAGCACGCACGCACGCACACGCCGGCGACGAAGCTGATATCATAGCGTCATGCTTCGGCAGCCAAGCCACCATCATGCACGCGCACGTCGACAAGAGCTACCAGGTGTGGGTGTCCGGTGTCGTCGTTGTCTGCCATGTGACCATCTCACGCAAGACTGAGAATTGGTATTCGTTTGCGCCACTTTGTCCCACTGCTCCTATGCATCACCCAGCATCCATCAGTACCACGACCCAGCAAGTGCTTGTGAGGCGTTGTGCAAGGCAGGACTCCATCATGAGCTGCATGGTGAGGCAGTGGAGGGAGTATGGCGTGAGACGGCAGCAATGCGGGCGGGTGTGCACTCCGTACATGTGTGTGCCCTGTATGCATCCGTGCTAGTGCGTGCGTGCACACAAGGACTGGTGTGCACTGCGCACGTGCGTGCGTGAGTGGGTGCACTGCATGCGTGATTGCATGCTTATGTCCATCAAACTACTATGTCACTATCAAGTTAAACACAAAAGCGGTTAGTCTCTGGTGGCTAATACACGCGGGTTGCTCCTTGGATCTATGGTTTGAATACCCATGGACGCATGAATATTTATTTGCCTTTATTCTTCTCTTCCGCCCACTGACATATGGGTCCATGTTCAAGGCTCTACATAGAAAGTTTGACCGGTCAGCTTAGACAAAATACGAAGCCATGCGATGAGCCAGTGACCATATAATCATCGCAATGCGTATATAATGACCGTATTGATCGTATTCTTAAATACAGTGGTCAAAGTAAACTTTTAACACAAATACAATGACTACCAATGCATTTTACTCTATTTGTTTAGACCGGTTTCCATAGAAAAAAGGGCATTCAATTTCGTGGTGCTATATAATTGGAAGGTTTTAACCGCTAGAAAGAAAAAAAAAGGTGCAGATTTGGGACCGGATCTCTAGTGTGGTTCTTTCCTTTTTGCAAGAAAGAGAGACAAGGAAAGAGAAAACAAGAAGAAAAAAAAACAGTTCGGTTGGGGAAGTAATTCCACGTGAGTTGTTTTTTTGGAAAGGAGACAACTATTTAAAAGGAAGTCTACACGTAAATCAAGGAGCGGTGGTTGTTTCCCCGTTTGGCTAAGGCTGGTTGTAATGGGGAGTATCATATACTAGTATCATGCATATGATACTAGTGTATGATACTACCTCCCTAATGCATAGTATCATATATTAGTATCATGTAGTATTCTATTTATTGCTATGCATGACACAAAGTAGTATAGCATTTAATATGATACGGTATCATGATATGATACTACACCCTCTCTTTCTTTCTTTAATGCTATGACACCTCATCAAAATTGCCTAGTTGGCATGCATGATACTAGCTATGATACTACCATTACAACCAGCCTAAGAGAGTTGTTTCCGTGTGAAGTTAGATTCGTTCGTGGTTTCCAAGGTCTGGCAGTATGCTTGGCGAAAATAAAGGAGAAAAAAAAAGCAAAAAGAGAAAGGAGGACTTGGTGTGCTATACTACTTGAAAAGTTCGGATTTTTTTTCGGATCAAGTCTTGAGAAAAATCAGACCGACTCTTTTTGGTTTGGTAATGTTGAATCAGCAAAAAGAAAAAAAAGACGAAGAAGAAGAAAACAGAAAGAAGGAGACGTGCTGTTTAGTTTTGGTTCGTTGGAAAGGTTGAAAAAAAAGAGAAGAGTGCATCAGCTCTTATTTTTTCTTTCTCGTTTCAGCCCAGTCTGTCTTCGTACGTTCATTATTCTCTATTTGCGTGAATATTCATCTGTGTCTTAGGCTCGCGTCTCTAGTACAGTCTAGTCTAGGACCAGCACTCGACTACTTTGAGCGATTATTCAACTTGCATTAATTAACGTGGTTGTAGCATTTCTTTTCACATATATAAAGCCATCCCAGCTCCACATATTTCTACACCGTGTATACATACGTTCACCTGGCAATTGCTTTATCCAACTTTTGGAGTTACTTGACACCGCTGGTTCCCGATCACCGCCTGCTGCATGGTAAGAACTTGTAAGACATTGATATTTGCTTTACTGTGAGCGTTTTACCACCACATCCTAGTAGTTATAGGAACATTATTTTTGGATTTTGTTTCTTGTTTCTACTAATCATGACAGGATCTAGAGTCAATTCATGGGCTTTGTCGATCGCGGGAGACGTGCCACCACCTTTGCAAATTCCACAACGATCACGAGAGGTGAATAAACATCCAAATGCACATGATCAGGTTAATGTTCCTATACCATCATTTAATGAACGTTTTAGACCTGCTTTATATATTGAATGGGAGTTCGGCATAAATAATATAT
Organism: Aegilops bicornis; assembly: GCA_021605145.1. Lineage (NCBI taxonomy): Eukaryota > Viridiplantae > Streptophyta > Magnoliopsida > Poales > Poaceae > Aegilops > Aegilops bicornis. The sequence goes on from CM038675.1 coordinate 333,348,186, forward strand.
TTGCTTCCCATAATTTTGATGAACGTAGAAAGGTTAAGGTTGCGGTTGGTTCTTTCACTGGTTATGCTTTAGTTTGGTGGAATGAATATTGTCGGTTACACCGTAATGATATACCTTCTACTTGGCATGATTTGAAACTTGCCATGTGACATCCATTCATTCCCGCTTATTATACTCGTGACATGATTAAAAAATTGCAACATTTAAAACAAGGTAGTGACACCGTAACGAAATATTATGATGCTTTACAAACTACCTTGTTGCATTCCTCTTTAGAAGAAAGTGAAGAAGATTTTATGGATAGATTTTGGGAAGGATTAAACCGTGATATTCAGGAGATACTAATTCATGAAGAGTTATCCTATGGATTGTTTGTTTCGTCTTGCTTGTAAAGCTGAACAGGAAATAAAATGACGTGTTGCCTTCAAAGAGAACAAGCACAAGATGCACATTCCAAGAGATGATACAGTTGTTCTTTCAACTACTAGGCGTGCTATGACAACCACATCCGTTGTTGTGAGGACTACATCACCTCCACTATGTTACACAACACCACCGACAGTGCCTACATCTGAGTTGATCGTAAGAGGTAATGACAAAGGTACCGATCTCCCACCTCCACATGAGTATGATGAATGCCTTGTCAATTTGAATGAACCATACCATGAGCTACCCACTACTATGATCACACCAGCTATTTTAGAAGACTATGTTCATGGTTTGACTTTGTCATGTGATCAAACAATTTTGAGTGAACCCATTGAACTAACTATTGATGCGAAAGAACCATGTGAATCAGGGAATAACTCAGATTTGGATCAAATACGTTTGAAAATAATTGTGCCAATGTTTAATCATTTTGATATGACCTCTAATCTTGGTGATGGTTCATCAATGTTGGGATGGTTTAATGATAAGCATTGTCAATCTTTTGATATGAATAAGAGCTTCACTTATATGTGCAAACCGAGTTGCAATATTTTCATGCCTTTGACTTCTTATGATAATATATTGGCTTTATATTTAACGACTTTTGAAGGGTGCTCTTGTATAACCATGTCACATGTGCCCCAACTGAGATCAGTAAAAATGGATGACATATACGTATACAACATGTACACCTTGTCTCTTTTGTTAGCCATATTTCAGATTAAGCAACGCCGAGGACGGCTTTATTTTCAAGAAGGGGGGGATGATGAGGACATGGCTACCACAGTTACACCCATATCCCCTGTTGTTTTACCTCTTGGAACAGTTGCTAGAGCTCAGATACGCCAATTAAATTATCAGGTACTTTCGTTTCTTGATAATGTTTCTAGTGTTCATGAGAATATGATGCTGCCTAACTTAGATACATTTGTGTTGCTTCTTTGAAGGGCCTAGCACGGACAAGAAGGTTGAACATTGGAGCATGGTCAAGCCCGGAGATGAATGTGCGTGCGAAGAGAACAAGAACGGAGGTTCAAGTGGAGATTTCCGAACTTTGAAGCCACCATGATGACATACAAGAAGATGGACGAAATATACAAGATGGCCTTTCTTAAATTTCGTCCATTATTGGTGTTGTGCCACCTTATTTTGGGCCAGGCCCATGTAATCTATTTTTAGAGTCCATATTGTAGGGGAAACGACTTAGGAGGTGTTTTAGTCCCACCTTGCCAAGGGTGGACAAAATCCCCTCTCTTTTCCCTATAAATATAGCCCTTATGGCATCGTTTAGACTTGGGTTTTATTTAGTTAAAAGTTATCCATCGCTGCAACTTCGTGTACTTCGTTTGTGTCAAACGACCAGACCAAGACCGCTTATGAAACCCCACTTTCATCAATACTTCATCCATATTCGCAATATTCAGATTGCTTAATCATATTCTTGCTTGTTCTTCGATTGCTTGCAGGAATCGACCTTCGTGGTCAGGTTGATCGTGCTCCGGCGTGGTCAATAACCTTTCGGATTTGGTTTAGCGATTGCTAAGGCGCAACGTCGTGCACGTTTGTAGTCGGATCGTCAAAGTCGTCTCCACCAAATCGATAGTTATCATCTCATCGAAAGATCGGGACCCTCGCCTCTATCAGAATCACATCGAGTTTTTTTATTGGAGTTTAAAACATAAATAAAGTGGTGAATGGGCCGGCCCAGAGCGGATGGGGTGGGGTGCGCTGGTTTGCATAATGGGCTGTAATCGGCGCTTAAGGTGCCATATAGGGATTGGGGGTGCGAGGGGACCTCCTAAGTGGCGCCTTTAGCGCCACTTGCAGAATGGGCGTACACTGCGCCTCCTTGCTGGGCCGGCCCATGTAAGCCGAGCGATCCATCCCCCTCCCCTCTGGTCGCTGGAGCGGCTAGTTCTCGAAAGAAACAATGGTCGCTCGAGCGCAGTTTGACCGGTCATCGACTTTTTAAAAATAAAGAGAAAAAACAAATCATGAATTGGAAATGTTCACAGTTTTTGAAAAATAATTAACAAATTTTTTAAAAAGTTCATGAATTTGAAGAAAAAACATTGAACTTGAAAAAAAGTTCATCGAATTCGAAAAAAGTTCATCGATTTTGAAAAAAGTTCATCGAATTGGAAATAAGTTCATTGACTTTTAGGAAAAAGTTCATTGATTTCAAAAAAAGTTCATCGAATCTGAAAAAGGTTCGCTGAAATTGAAAAAAGTTCATGGATTTTCGAAGAAGTTCATCAAATTTGGAAAAAGGTTCACCAAAATGAAAGAAAAGTTCATCTAATATGAAAAAAAGTTCATCCTTTTCTATAAAAGTTCACCGAATTTGATAAAAAGTTCATTAACTTTTAAAATAGTTCATCGAATTTGAAAAAGTAATTCATTGATTTTAAGAAAACGTTCATCAAATTTCAAAATTAGTTCATATAATTTGAACGAATGTTCATCAAATTTAGAAAAAGTTCACGGATTTCGAAAAATAGAAAAATAAAAATTAGAAATGTAAAGGAAAAAGGAAAAGGGAGAAATAAGAAATAGAGAAAAGAGAAAGAAGAAGAAGAATAACAAAACTAAAAGTTGTAGTTAACCATGTAGGTATGTGTGGTGGAGTGGCTACCGTAGCTAGCTCACCACGAGGAGGTTGGGGGTTCGAAATCTATGCCTCGCATGTTTTTTGCAGCAGTTTAAACAGGTTGGGGGTTCGAAATCTATGCCTCGCATGTTTCTTGCAGCAGTTTAAACAGTAGAAAGGAATGGGATCTGGGCCGGCCCACGACCGCGCGGGGGTGTGCGCCAGTTTGCACGCAATGAAGAAACCGGCGCTTAAGGCGCCGTTTAGGGATTGCCGTGCGAGGGGCTTCTACCGGAAGCCTCCATTCCGGATCTGGGCCCAGGTGGGCTGCAGTCATCGGGGGACATTTGGTGCGGTGGAACCGAAGACCATCCGACATCATGTGGGCCAGCCTCGGCGTCAAGTTGCTTCTAGGTGTCTTCATGCACTCCCTCAAAAAAAAAGGTGTCTTCATGCACTGGATATGGTGGAGTGGCTACCGTAGCTAGCTCACCACGAGGAGGTTGGGGGTTCGAAATCTATGCCTCGCATGTTTTTTGCAGCAGTTTAAACAGGTTGGGGGTTCGAAATCTATGCCTCGCATGTTTCTTGCAGCAGTTTAAACAGTAGAAAGGAATGGGATCTGGCCGCCCACGGCTGCACGGGGTGTGCGCCGGTTGCACGTTAACGAAGAAACCGCGCTTAAGGCGCCGTTAGGGATTGCCATGCGAGGGCTTCTACGGAAGCCTCCATTCCGGATCTGGGCCCAGGTGGGCTGCAGTCATCGAGGGACATTTGGTGCGGTGGAACCGAAGACCATCCGACATCATGTGGGCCAGCCTCGGCGTCAAGTTGCTTCTAGGTGTCTTCATGCACTCCCTCAGAAAAAAAAGGTGTCTTCATGCATTGGATATGGTGGTCAGAGCACGCGGGTGATGTACGGTGGCGGTTATCCATATTAGATATGGAGGATAACTGGCTACTAATTGGTTGGTTACTAAGTTGTCTTTGTATGTTATATAAAGTTGTCAATATTTGGCAAATGTTGACATCGACACGGGGTCTCGGGTGTTGGCCAGATCTCGTGGGGAGGTCGTGATAGGCACGACCATCCTCTCCCGCACCACACTGGCATTTTCATGGCCATTTGGTGATGATGGCTGCTAGGTGTGGTCATGGCGCATACGGTAGTGTGGCAATGTTGGGAAGCGATGTGATGATGTCACTCGTCCCGGCGTCTTTCTTTTGGGGCTCTTCTCATTTGCTTGGTTAGTTTTGTGTGAACTGATTAATCGATGATGGTTTTTTTAGGTTTAATAGAGGATGGATGGCGTTGTGGATGTACTCTCTCCGGACGAAAACCCATGATCTAGCCTTGTATGCAATCCCGTTGTCTGTAGGCTTGCTACGGCCCAGATCTCTCACTCCAAATCTGCTGAACATTGGAGGCCTTTTTTGAAATCCAAACATACGCCAACTGCCAAACAAGCACGAACTGAACTCAAGTGGAAATCCAAGACAAATCTTATGCACAGCCTGTTCACAAGAAGGCATTACCTGTTGCCAGAACACACTAGTATTAGTATTACATAACCCAATGGTAGTGCCAAGCACGTACGAACTGTATTAGTTTTTTTTTTTGCGAGGAAAAACTGTATTAGTTGACTTTGTGTTGTGCCACAGACCCATAGTTGCTCGTCCTCATTCCCATACGTGCCAGGGCCAAAGCTATACCATCGTCAGCAAAGACGCTCCCCGTGTTGTTCCCGGTGACGAAAAACCAAATGCAGGGGTCCGTTCTGAGAATGGGGCCATGCGGCGGCGGCGGCCACGACAGGGACATGGACATGCGCGGCGTCAACCGTGTGGTCAAGCTGGTCGTCCGCCACGGCGACACCGTCGACGCCATCTCTGTCCTGTACGAGCGGAACGGCCGGGAGGAGTGGACCGACCTGTGGGGAGGACAAGGGGGGACGCTCTCCGAGGTACGTTCGTTAGACACACATTGCTCCCTGACGAAGACGACTCCATTTTTCATCCATCATCGGTGATGGAGCTCCTTATACTCCATTATTTCGTTGTGGATGGCTCAGATCTGCCTGCGGCCGGACGAGCACTTCACCGGCGTCGTGGGCCACTACGGCGAGTTTGATGGCAGCTTCGCCGTGAGGTCGCTCACTTTCGTCAGCAACGCCCGCAGCTTCGGGCCGTACGGGCAGGAGGATGGCGTGCCGTTCGCGCTTCCTGCGGCCGGCGGCAAGATCCTCGGCTTCCACGCGCGCTCCGGCCGCCGCCTGGACGCGCTCGGCACCTACGTCAAGATGGCAGATCTGTCCACGCAGGCCCCACGGAACTGATCATGACCTTGCCCATAGGAGTTCCTTATTGTACGTGCGGTAGTATATCTCACTAGTTACGGCTACTCCATGCGATTTATTATTTCATAATACTTGTTTGTGTTGTTCTTACCACCCTAGAATTTCCTTGCTGTACGTGCGTAGTACATCTCCTCACTAGTTAGGGCTTGCTCCTCCATGCCATTTATCATGCCCGACCTGGTTGTGTTCTTAATAAAATGTACTACATACTACTCCTATATAATTAAGGGTTTTGATTAGTTTTGTCATTCGATTATGTGACATTACTCCATTTGTCACTAGAATTTTCAACTACCAAAAAATGCTATCCCTTTGTTAAATGTGTGCTAAAAAATGGCATTAGACACCTTTATTGTTCGGTCAAAGGCCATTGACCGGGATGAAGTAACCAAAGTGATCCCACTTGTCGGCGTCTCCTCAACAACTCATCTCATCTTGTGCCTTGATCTGATGGCTATAAGGCCAAAGCTAAAGCAAGCGGTGGAGAGGCTTCTGGGTATGCAACTTAGATTGGCCTCTCTGTTGTATACACTGCTCCCCAGCTTTTCATACTGGGCACAGAAGATAATTGCCAACTACCTTTGTGCTATACATTGCCGTATGCACAAGTCTAGTGCTCACTCCTGTTGGAAATATGAGCAATTTACCATATGATTTTATTAACAAAAATACTAGATAAAGCATGACCAAAATAGCAGAGATAAAGCAAGTCATGCAATCCGACAGAGAGAAGGTAAATAACATCTGCAAATATGAACTAGGACCGAACATATCTAGAGCAGACATTAGTGCAAGTTGCATATATGAAGTAGAACTTAACATATGTAGAGAAAACGCTACAACAAGGAACTATGGCAGGACCTCTAACAGAAAGAGCAAGAACACGTACGAGACAGCAGCAGCAGCAGTAGCACTGGACTTGGGTTCGGTGACCTCGCCAGCCATGTCGTCAAGGAGGTTGTCGACGTCGGGGAAGAAGTCGTCGTCGGAGTCCGGTGCGTCCGTGACGAAGAAGTCAGTAGTCGCGTGGAGCGCTCCCCAAAAACCTTATCACCCTTCTCCCGTACAGGACTCAAAGATGTGCGGTTTCGGAGGCCTACTGTCCCGGACTGCGGTGCACGCCGCAAGACGGGATGGGGAAGAACGTAGCAGTAGCTCAGTATTCAGGAACCTAGGGGCGAGAGGAATGTGTTGTTCTGGTGTGCATCTCTGGAGAGGAGCGACCTCCCTATTATAGGCACATGAGAGAGAGGCGAGAGGGCAGCGTCGGAAGGTGAAACGAAAAGACGGAGACGAAGCGAACAACCAGCAGCCGAAAAGTTGCATCGTTCGCATTCAGTCTCCACTGTCGAAAATCTTTTCAGCTTCCGTGTGACCTTCGTATACCAAGCGTGCGTGGCAAAAATTTAGACATCGGCTCGGCTCATTCCCGCAACCCGTGGCGCGTCGTGACGAGGCGAGGCGAGGCGTGGCGTGGCGAGGCGGCGGAGGAGCGCGCGTAAATGTCCCTCATGTTCTCATGCTCATACATGTGGGAAAACATCCTCCCTTATAAGGAGGTCCAACTCCCACCAAATTAGCAATATGGGACTAAACTTTAGTTCCACCTCTTGCCTTGCATGAATGGGCTGCGTGGGCCTCTAGGATTTATTAGGAATTTCTGAAACTGCTATTGGGCTGACCCAAAATAGGAAAAATTCCAGCAATCCCCCACCAGATCCCAGGCACACAAAATTTGCCTTTGGTTCCAAAACACTATTTTATATACCGATACTGCAGTGGAGGCTGTTAAGTTAAACTTCCACCTAGAACTCTATGCTACACTAGTAAGCAACTTGAACAGTGGACTGGGCCTTGAACTGCAAGTTTTCTGCGAAACTAGCTTCACACAAAGCCTTGACCGATACTAGGCTACCATGGGTCTTCCCCGCGGTTGGAGCTTATGCGTCATACTCCGAGACCTTTCATGAGTTTACTAGAGAGCACCCTTGAGGGAGTCCTGGACTAGGGGGTGTCCGGATAGCCGAACTATCATCTTTGGCCGGTCTCCTAGACTATGAAGATACAAGATTGAAGACTTCGTCCCGTGTCCGGATGGGACTTTCCTTGGCGTGGAAGGCAAGCTTGGCGTCTGGATATGTAGATTTCCTACCATTATAACCGACTCAGGTAACCCTAACCCTATTCGGTGTCTATATAAACCGAAGGGTTTTAGTCCGTAGGGACGAACAACAATCATACCATAGGCTAGCTTCTAAGGTTTAGCCTCTCCGATCTCGTGGTAGATCTACTCTTGTACTACCCATATCATCAATATTAATCAAGCAGAGTAGGGTATTACCTCCATCGAGAGGGCCCAAACACAGGTAAAAACATCGTGTCCCTTGTCTCCTGTTACCATCCGCCAAGACGCGCAGTTCGGGACCCCTACCGAAATCCGCCGGTTTGACACCGACATTGGTGCTTTCATTGAGAGTTCCTCTGTCGCGTCACCGATAGGCCCGATGGCTCCTTCGATCATCAACAACGACGCAGATCCAGGTGAGACTTTTCTCCCGGACAGATCTTCAGATTCGGCGGCTTTGCACCTTGGCCAATTAAACAGCCATCCGGAGCAGATCGAAAGCTAAGCCCCGCCATCAGTCAGATTTGGAAGCTTGAACTATACGGCCGATGTCCGCGGAGACTTGATCTTCGACGGATTCGAGCCACGTACCGAGCGTGCCACACTTTGTCTCGATGGGTATGATCTAGCTCTGCCACGGTCAGTTCCTCGAGGCCGCAAGATGCCCGCTCCGACCCTTAATCCGGAGCGGTTCCCCGATCGAGGACGAGTGGTTGGACACCACCTCGGGGCTAAAATCTCTGGCGATTGAGCGAACACAATCTCGCCCTTTGCGAAGACCGTGACTCCAAGGTGCCGGACTCCTCTCCGGACTCGAACCCTCCGCGCCCGCCAATCGAATCCGATTGGGCGCCGGTCATGGAGTTCATCGCGGACATGTTTCAACACTCGCCTTTGGCGACATCCTCGAATTCACTAAAGTCTCTCTCTTTATCCGGAGAGCTCGCCGGACTACGGTCGGGAAGGTTGGGATGCGAACGGCGAAGAAATTCAACGCCCACCCACCACCCACTTTGTAGCCACTGCCGATGATTTAACCGACATGCTCGACCACGACTCAAGACATCAACGGTATGGACGACGATGTCGAGACGACCAAGAACCAGCGCCTCTGAGGGCACCGGAAGGCCACCTCGTCATACGACATATACATGGTGGACATCCCAAAAGATGGGAACGGTGATTTTAACAACGGAGGATGACCCCTCCAAGAAACAACCCAAGCGCCGACGTCAGCGGCGCCGCTCTAAATCCCGCCACAGTAAAAACGGCGATTCCGGCACGGGAGACAATAATACCTCGGACAGTGCCGAAGACGACCCCCTCCAGCAGGACTTCGGCAGGGAGGAGGGAGAAGCAAGTCCGCACGACAGGCGGGCGTAAAGAGAGGTAGAGGACGATAATTATGCGCCTCCCTCCGAGGATGAGGCAATCCTCGACGGCATTTACGAATTTGTCGTGCCCGAGGATCCCGCCGAGCAGAGCGTTTCAAACGCAGGCTTATGGCCACGGCAAGCAGCCTCAAGAAAAGCAGCAACAACTTAGAGCTGACCAAGACCTACTAGGCAGCGGATGGACTGAAGTCCTTGCAGCCGAAGAGTATGAACTCGAACGCCCCTCCAAAAGCTACCCCAAACGCAGGCCGTTGCCTCGATCAGAGGAGCAAGCACCCACATCACCAGCGCATGATGCGGCCGACCGGCCACCCCGTGGCCGCGACAGAGAGGCCTCTAGACCCTCCATTCAATCCGCACTCGACGCCGCTCAAAAAGTACCAAGGCACGGAAAACGCACCGGACTTGCGAGATATATTGGAGGATAAGGCAAAACATACAAGATCAATCTACGGATCGGCGTGGCGCCAACGACTCAGATGATTACCGTCACGCCGGATATGACAAACCCGGCCGGGCCGAACACAAGATGAGACAAAGCTCATATGAGCTACGTCGTGACATAGCCCAATATAGAGGCGCCGCACACCCACTATGCTTCACAGATGAAGTAATGGATCATCAAATCCCTGAGGGTTTCAAACCCGTAAACATCAAATCATACGATGGCACAACAGATCCCACGGTTTGGATCGAGGACTACCTCCTCCATATCCACATGGCCCGCGGCGATGATCTACACGCCATCAAATACCTCCCACTCAAGTTTAAAGGACCAGCTCGGCATTGGCTTAACAACTTGCCAGCAGAATCAATTGGTTCTTTGGGAGGACTGGAAGCCGCATTCCTTGATAACTTCCAGGCACATATGTGCGACCACCAGACGCCGATGACCTTAGCCATATAATTCAGCAGCCGGAAGAATCGGCCGGACAATTACGACACGGTTCCTAACCAAGAAAAAATCAAATCGTTGATCGTCCGGATGCAGAGGCCCTTGCAACCTTCAAACATAACATCCGCGACGAGTGGCTTGCCCGACACCTAGGACAGGAAAAGCCGAAATCCATGGCAGCCCTCACAACACTCATGACCCGCTTTTGCGCGGGAGAGGACAGCCGGCTAGCTCGAAGCAACAACTTGGCCAAACACTCTGGTAGTTCGGATACCAAGGATAGCAATGGCAGGTCGCGTCGCAACAAGAACAAGCGCCGCGTTAACGGCGATAATGCTGAAGAATCTGACGATCCAATGCCGGATTCAGAGGCTCTAAACCCGGTCGTGGAAAAAGCCATTCAAAAGAAATACCCAGGCCCGTCCAACTTGGACCCGAATACTCGATCGCTTGTGCGGATACATGGCACCCCGAAAACCAGCCAACCACACCAACAGGGATTGTTGGGTGTTCAAGCAAGCGAGCAAGTTAAGCGCCGAAAACAACGACAAGGGCTGCATAGCGATGACGAGGAAGAGCCCGGCCGCCGACCAATAGAGGATGAGAAGGTTTTCCCGCACAAGTGCGGACGGTGAACATGATATACGCAACCCACATACCCAAAAGGGAGCGGAAGCGTGCACTAAGGGACGTAAATGCGATGGAGCCGTCGCCCAAGTTCAACCCATGGTCTTCTGCCCGATCACCTTCGATCGAAGGACCACCCCACTAGCATCCGTCACGGCGGTTTCGCCGCATTGGTCCTTGACCCAATCATCGACGGATTTCACCTCACTAGAGTCCCGATGGACGGCGGTAGCAACTGAACCTGCTTTATCGGGATACGGCGCAAAATGGGCATAGACCCCTCAAGGATTAAACCCACAAAGACGACCTTTAAAGGCGTCATACCAGGTGTAGAAGCCAATTGTACAGGCTCAGTTACACTCGAAGTGGTCTTCGGATTCCCGGATAACTTCCGAAGTGAAGAGTTAATCTTCGACATAGTCCCGTTCCGCAGTGGCTATCACGCACTGCTTGGACGAACCGCATTTGCAAAGTTCAATGCGGTGCCGCACCACGATACCTCAAGCTCAAGATGCGGGCCCTCGAGGAGTAATCACGGTCAATGGAAACACCGAACGCTCTCTCCGAGCGGAGGGCGTCGTCCGCGCGGCGGAGGTGCAAGGCAGCCTCTCACGGCAATTCTCGAGTCCGGCCACTAAACGCGTCCGGACACAAAGCTGCCGCTACCGAGTAACCTACAACAAGACCGCTGGCACGATCCAAGCATCGCCAGAGTAATCCGCCCCAACCCCAGCCCTCGCGAAATTGCGGCCAAGATTACGCTGCAGACATAACTACGACCTGGAGATACCATGGGCATAAGGGGAGGGGCACGACCACGGCACGCCCAGAATGCGGCTCAACCGCACCAGGGCTCCCGATTGTGTCATTCTTTTTCTTTTTTCTTTTTCTTACTTTCAGGACTCTGTTCTTCAGAAGCCCTGTCCGGCATTCGCGCCGAACTCACGATGCAACAGCCAGGGCAACAGAAAGCTACGTCGAGTGTCCAGGTGGTCTCTACTACGAGCATTATACCTGTTTTACATACCATCCCGTAGCTTACCCCTGGAGGGGGACATGTTAAATAGTCCCATCCCTTGCTTATCGCACAATTTGTATCGTTCTGATTTTATTTGCAGTTTCTTTTTAATAATCAATATATAGCTCTTGCCTATTATTGCATTCTTTCCCATTATATATGTTCATTTCATGACATGTTGCACCCGTACACTTTGGTACGGCCAATACACCAGGGGCTTAAGTTCCCCAGAATATGGTGTTAGAAGTCTGAACACTCTCACGAGTGCGGCACCCCGAACTTATAGCACTATATGCATCGGCTCCGAATCATGTCTTGGGTCAATAGTTGGGTTTGCCCGGCTCCTGTGTTTTGTTGCCTTACGTTCCGTTCTATCGGCTAACGCGGCACTAGGAGAACCACTGCGATTGTGCCCCGGTTGAGCTGGGTTGAGCACCTCAGTGGAGAAAGCTAAAACTGACCGTCATGATAGGGCGAGAGCCGGTCGCTGTTCGAGAGGTTTTTTCGGGTCCCTAAAGACTTATGCCGCTTAGAGCGAGGAACTGACCTTGTCCGGCCAAGGCGTGATAGCGCCCGAACTCGGTCTTCGAATACTAGGGGCTTCGCGAAATTTAAAATTATAGAATTCTATGGCTAAGTGAGAGTGTTCAAGCACTATAAGTCCGGTTGCCTTGTTCGTTGCGTTGAGCGCCTCCCTCGATGGACCCAAGAATGGGAACAAGAGCGCTCAAGTTTATCCCGAACACCCCAGCACTCGTGGCATGGGGGCTGAAGCCAACGACTTGCCATCTCTCAAATTTGATAAATGGCCGCATGAAGGTAATATTTTAAATTAACAAGCGTTGCTTAAGCGCATATGAACAAGTTTTCAGCGTCTGAGGATAACAAATGCGAGTCTATTAAAAATTACATCTTTGGAGCACTCATCCGCTTATCTGGCGTGCACCATTAAGGACGCCCTCGTAGTACATTTCGGGCTTTCGGTGATCCTTGCCCTTCGGTGGCCCGTCTGTCACAAGCTTCTCCGCATCCAGCTTGCCCCAGTGCACTTTAGCACGGTCAAGGGCCCGACGGGCACCTACAATGCAGACGGAGCGCTTGATGACTTCAATCCATGGACAGGCGTCCACCAGCCGCCGCACTAGACCAAAGTAGCTCCCAGGCATGGCTTCCAATGGCCACAGCCGAACTATGAGGCCCTTCATGGCCTGTTCGGCGACCTTGTGGAGCTTGACCAGCTGCTTCAGCTGGTCGCTTAGGGGCACCGGATGCCCGGCCTCAGCATACTAAGACCAGAACACCTTCTCCGTCGAGCTCCCCTCCTTGGTGCGGTAGAACGCGGCAGCATCAGACACACTACGGGGCAGATCTGCGAATGCTCCTGGAGAGCTCCGAATCCGGGTAAGTAATAGGTAATTCACTTTCACATGCTTGCTTTGCATAAAGAATGCCTTACCCGCCGCTATCTTCTTTAATGTTTCAATTTCTTGGAGGGCTTTTTGGGCTTCGGCCTTAGCCGCTTTGGCACTCTCAAGAGCCGAGGTGAGCTCGGACTCTCGAGTCTTCGAGTCATGCTCCAAACCCTCGTGTTTTTCCACGAGAGCCTGGAGCTCTTGCCGTACCTCCGCCAGCTGCGCCTTCCCCTTCTCTCACTCGGTGCACTCCGCGGCCGCTTTGTTTTCGGCCGCGGACACCGCCTCCTTCAGGGTCGCCACCTCGTTCGTGGCCCCTACAATACCCACGTTATTCCTGTCATTTTTTGCAACCAAATCCTTTCGATAAGGTATTACTTTAATAAGGTATTACTTACCTTCCTTGTCCTCGAGCTGCTTCTTGGCTTGGCTGAGCTTGTTCTCGGACCGCTCGAGGCTCTGCTTCAATGCATTGACCTCCGCAGTCAGTGCGACAGAGGTCAGCAGCGCAGCCTGCATTCCCATATTGACACACTTATGTTAGACTCCTGCGTATATCTTTTTAGATCCTTAGTCCGGCTTTTCTTTCCGAACGCTGAACTAAGCATCAGGGGCTACTGTCTATGCGGTAGTATTTTTACATATTCTAAACTTACCTCAAAGCCTGTTAGAAGGCTGGCACATGCTTCGGTCAGCCCGCTCTTGGCGGACTGAACTTTCTGGATCACCACACTCATAACAATGCGGTGCTCCTCCTCGATGGAGGCGCTGTTAAGCGCTTCCAGTAAGCTATCCGGTGCCTCCGGTTGGACGGAGGACACCGGCGTCTTACCCTTCTTATGAAGGGGCCGCTTGCCGGACTTCGGAACCACTGAAGGTTCCGATATGGGGTCCGGACAAGGGTCAGGCTTAGAGCCCCTGGGGGTCTCGCTCCTCCCGCGCCTGGAGTCCGGGAGGCTGCCTTGCGGCGCCTCCTGCGCCACCTCCTCTCGACCAGGCCCCCCTTGGGCCCCACCTCGGCGTCGTCTGCAGTGTGAGGTGAGGAGGCGGCCGGAAGTGAGGTACTCTCCATTTTCGACGAACTCAGGGACCCGCTCGACGAAGCAGCGAACTCGTCCTTGGGCGGGCTGCATGATTGTTCGGCTTTAGAGAACACTATGCAATGATAAAAAAGCCATGGGTATCCGGACACTTACGATCTCGCCAGGGGCTTGGCCCTTGTTGGCCACTCCTCCTCGTCGTTGTCGATGTTGGTGGAGAAGTCCGGAGGAAGGGTCCTTCCGTTCTTGGACCCTCCGGCCTCCCCAGTTGGGGCGGCCTTCCTTTTCTTCCCTCCCCCCGCTGGGGGAGAGGCTTCTTTTTCCTCCTCCTCTTCCTCAGAGGAGGATTCCGCCTCAGGGTTGTCGGGCGATGAGTCCGACAGCCCCTGGCGCCGGGAGCTCCTTCGAGTTCCCATGGCCTCCTTCTTGGCCTCCTTCTCCGGCACCACGTGAGGTACCGGAACCAGCAGCCCCGCCAATTGAGCGTTCGCTGGGTCTTCTGGCAAAGGGGCCGGACAGTTAATCTGTCTGGATGTCTTCAGCCAGTCCTGTCAAAGGTTAGGGAGTTTTAGATCCCACATAGAGTCAATCTATGAAAAACAAGAGTCCCATCTACCTCGCTGGCTTGATGCCGCGAGCTGAATCTGCGATCTTCGGTAGCGGATGTGGGAGCCTCGGCTCCCTTGAACAGCACCTTCCAGGCATCTTCGTACGTAGTGTTGAAGAGCCTTTTCAGAGTCGAGTGCTGTGCCGGATCGAACTCCCACAATTTGAAGGCCCGTTGTTGGCATTGGAGAATCCGGCGGATGAGCATCACCTGGATTACGTTGACAAGCCTGAGATTCTTGTCCACCAGGTTTCGGACCCAGGTTTGGAGTCCAGACAGCTCGTCCGAATCCCCCCACGTTAGGCCCGTCTCTTTCCATGATGTGAGCCATGTGGGGAAGCCAGATCGGAATTCGGGGGCCGCCACCCATTTAGAGTCGCGCGGCTCGGTGATATAGAACCACCCCGATTGACACCCCTTTATGGTCTCCACAAAGGAGCCCTCGAGCCATAGGACTTTGGCCATCTTGCCAACCATGGCGCCTCCGCACTCTACTTGGCGGCCGCCCACTACCTTCGGCCCGACATTAAAGATCTTCAGCCATAAGCCGAAGTGGGGCTGGATGTAGAGGAAGGCCTCGCACACGACGATAAACACCGAGATGTTGAGGATGAAATTCGGGGCGAAATCATGGAAATCTAGGCCGTAGTAGAACATGATCCCCCGGACAAATGGGTGAAGTGGAAACCCTAGTCCGCGGAGGAAGTGGGGGAGGAACACCACCCTCTCATGGGGCCTGGGGGTGGGGATGAGCTGCCCTTTGTCGGGCAGCCGATGTGCGGCGATGTCGGGACAAGTATCCGCCTTCCGCAGCTTTTTACTTGGCCCTCCGTGACGGAGGAGACCATCCACCGCCTCCCCACTCCGGACATGGCTGGAGATGGTTGAGGAAGGATGTGCGGACTTATTTGGAGCTCAGAGTCTTGTGAAATGGATGAGCAAGGGAGGAGGAAGGCGTAGGTGAAAAGGGTGGATCCTTATCCCCTTATATGGACGGACGAAGCTATGTGCGTCCCCCACCAGCCTGATAAAACTCGCTTATCTCCCAAGCGCCGCAATCAATGGCGTAGTTGGGTTACCCACGTCCGTATTGATGAGAATCCCGGAATAAGGGAGCATGATCCACGCTTTGATAAGACATGCCAAGGAAACCGCCTCGCTGAACATGCTGAGGTGGGACAGTAAAAAACGATTCGTATAAAGGCCTGGCCGTGGCGTGATGTCACGCCGCGGAATACGTCAGCAGATCTGTGCAAAAAGTTATTCTCTCTACGGTGGTATGTGGAACTTGTTTTGCAGAGCCGGACACTATCCTTGTGTTCAAAACCTTCTATGAAGTATTCAGAGGAGGAATCCGCCTTGCAATGCCGAAGACAATATGCGCGCCGGACTCGTCGTCATTGAAGCCTAGTTCAAGGGCTACTGAGGGAGTCCTGGACTAGGGGGTGTCCGGATAGCCAAACTATCATCTTTGGCCGAACTCCTAGACTATGAAGATACAAGATTGAAGACTTCGTCCCGTGTCTGGATGGGACTTTCCTTGGCGTGGAAGGCAAGCTTGGCGATACGGATATGTAGATTTCCTACCATTATAACCGACTCCGTGTAACCCTAACCCTATTCGGTGTCTATATAAACCGAAGGGTTTTAGTCCGTAGGACGAACAACAATCATACCATAGGCTAGCTTCTAGGGTTTAGCCTCTCCGGTCTCGTGGTAGATCTACTCTTGTACTACCCATATCATCAATATTAATCAAGCAGGAGTAGGGTATTACCTCCATCGAGAGGGCCCGAACCTGGGTAAAAACATCGTGTCCCTTGTCTCCTGTTACCATCCGCCTAGACGCACAGTTCGGGACCCCCTACCCGAGATCCGCCGGTTTTGACACCGACAACCCTACTCTCGTAGATTGCGACGTTTAACAATCAGACTCATATAGGTATGTTCTTCAAAAGATGTTCTACAGAGCAACATCTCTGCTTCAATGAGCCACTTAGAACACATTAAGATATATATCAACCTGCCATGCAGATTAGGAGAGTATTGCATCTTCATGGAGTGGTATTGTTAATAGCAAGGATACTCTCCTCCCAGTTGACCAACAACTTGTCTCCACATCTAATTCACGGGATCTCCGATCACATAGACTAGGTTACCACTTTGAACAACTCATATTGTGGGTCTCATACCCATCTCCTTTGATGCATTATCTATCACATTACGTGATAGACCCTTAGTAAAAGGATCTGCCAGATTTTTAGACGTTTGGATATAATCCAATGCAATAACTCCGGAGTTTTTCATTTTTCTGACAGACTTCAACCTTCTCTGAATGTGTCTTGATGACTTCATGTTATCCTTTGAGCTGCTCACTTTCGTGATTACAGTTTGATTGTCGCAGTTCATAAGAATACCCGGTAACGGTTTCTCAACTATCGCTAGTCATTCAAGAGCCGACGAAGCCAATCTACTTCGACCATAGCTGTATCTAGTGTTGTGAATCCTGCTTTCATTGTTGACCTTGTTAAGATGGTCTGCTTGCAAGACTTCCAAGAAACAATGCCACCTCCACGAGTGAATACATATCCGCTCGTGGCCTTTATCTCATCAGCATCTGAGATCCATTTTGAGTCACTATACCCTTCCAGTACCTTTGGGTACCCAGTGTAGTGAATTCCATAACTCGCAGTGCCTTTCAAGTAACGCATAACTCTCTCTAGAGCTTTCCAATGCACATCTCCAGGTTTTGAGATAAACCGGCTTAGTTTGCTAACAGCAAAAGAGATGTCAGGTCTTGTACCACTGGCTAAATACATAAGCGAGCCAATAATATGAGAACAATTATCTCTAGCAATTCTTTGATTCTTTCGAAGCAGCACGCTAGCATCGTATGGTGTTGGAGAGGGCTTGCAGTCGCTGTAGCCAAAGCGACTCAAGATCTTTTCCACATAGTGAGATTGAAGCAATGTAATCCCACCATCATCGTCTCTCAACAACTTGATGTTCAGAATGACATCAACCACTCCTAAATCCTTCATCTCAAAACAACGAGATAGAAAATCCTTGACATCCTTAATAACATTCAGATTTGTTCCAAAAATCAGTATGTCATCAACATACAAGCAAAGGATAACTCCCTCGCCCCCACCATGACGATAGTACACACATTTATCAGCTTCGTTTATAACAAAGCCTGCAGTTGTTAAAGTTCTTTCAAACTTCTCATGCCACTGTTTGGGTGCTTGCTTGAGTCCATACAAATACTTTAGCAACTTACACACTTTTCCTTCCTGACCATCTACTACAAACCCATCTGGTTGTTCCATATAAATTTCCTCTTCCAACTCTCCATTTAGGGAAGCAGTCTTAACATCCATTTGATGAACGAGAAGACTATGTGAGGCAACTAATGAAAGTAGTATGCGAATAGTTGTCAGTAGAGCCACAGGTGAGTAAGTATCAAAGAAGTCTTCACCTTCCTTTTAGGTATAACTCTTGGCCACGAGTCGTGCCTTGTACTTCTCGATAGTACCATCAGGCCTAAGCTTCTTCTTGAATACCCATTTGCACCCTATAGGTTTGCACCCATAAGGATGATCAGTTATCTCCCAAGTTTCATTTGCCAAGATGGAATCCATCTCACTATGGACCACTTCCTTCCAGTAGTCAGCATCTTCAGATGCATAGGCCTCTGAAATAGAACTGGGAGTGTCATCTATTAGATAGACAAGAAAATCATCACCAAAGTACTTTGTAGTCCTCTATCTCTTGCTCCTAGTAGGAACTTCATTGTTCTTCTCCACAGGATTTTCAAAGTGTTCTATTGAAATGGCAGGTTCAGTAATTGTAACGAGTTCCTAATTCGATGAACTAGGCATCTCCTGATTAGATGAAGTAGCCATATCTTTCATGGGAAAGATATCTTCAAAGAAAGTCGCATCATTCGACTCTATGATCGTACCGACATGCAGGTCAGGTACCTCAGATCTTACAACCAAGAATCTATAGCCAATGCTATGAGAGGCATATCCCAGGAAAACATAATCCACAGTTTTTGGTCCAAGTTTACGCTTCTTTGCAATTGGCACATTGACTTTCGCCAAACAACCCCAAGTTCGTAGGTAAGAGAGTTTTAACCTTTTCTTCTCCCAGTCCTCGAATGGAGTTATCTCTTTGTTCTTTGTGGGAACTGGGTTTAGGACATTACATGCAGTCAATATCGCCTCCCCCACCATGCCTTGGAGAGACCCGATGTGTCTAACATGCCGTTAACCAAATTAGTTAGAGTACGGTTCTTTCTTTCGGCCACCCCATTTGACTGAGGTGAATAGGGAGGTGTACTCTCATGGATTATACCATGTTCCGCACAAAAGAAATACTCTCCACCACGATCGGACCTAAGCCTCTTGATCTTTCGATCAAGTTGGTTTTCCACTTCAGCTTTATAGATCTTAAAATAGTTCAAAGCCTCATCCTTAGATTTCAGAAGATACACATGGCAGTATCTAGTGGAGTCATCAATTAACGTCATAAAATACTTCTTTCCACCTTTTGTCAACACACCATTCATTTCACAAAGATCTGAATGTATGAGCTCTAGTGGTGCAAGATTTCTTGTTTCCGCAGTCGTATGAGACTTACAAGGTTGCTTATCTTGCACACGCACTTGACACTTAGATCCCTTGATAGTGGTGAAACCAGGGATTAAGTTCAACTTCGCTAGTCACGACATGCAACCAAAATTAACATGATAGAGACGTGAATGCCACACATTTGATTCTCTATTGCTGCAAACATGATTAACAACTTTATTACAAATGTCTAACAAGGATAAACGAAACAGACCTCCTCACTCATACCCTTTACCAACAAAGGTTCCATACTTGGATATTACAAATTTATTCGACTCAAAGACAAGCTTGTAGCCATCCCTACACACAAGAGATCCGCTAACAAGATTTTTATTGACGGAGGGGACATAATGCACGTTCTTGACCAGACGATCTTCCTCAAGTAAACTTCAGATCGACCGTGCCAACACCACGAGCGAAGCACTTCGAACCATTGCCCATCAAGACGGTGGAAGTCCCTGCGGTCTGATAAGACAAAAACATGGAAATATCACCGCATACATGCACATTAGCACCCGTGTCAATCAACCAATTAGGAGAATGACATACTGAAAGAATAGTGAGAAATATACCATACCCAACATGCTTCATGTCAGTGTCTCCAATGATAACATTAGCGGTCTTGCCGCCTTTTCCAAGATGACACTTGTCATAGCGATTAGGGCAAATAGGAGCCTAGTGATCAGGATCTCCGCACACATGACAAACACCTTTCTTCCTGTCATTCTTCTTCTTGAAGTTGGTGTGCTATACAGCCTTGTTATTCCCATCAAACTTTGCTTTACCATCAAACTTGCCCTTGTTCTTGAACTTGTGGGGCTAGAAGTTTTTCTTCTGTACCAGATTGGCACTAGATCCTCCCTCAATACCTCGAGCATGTGTGTCCTTTTCTCTCGCCTTTTCTTCCACATCAAGAGTACCAATGAGATCCAGAACGGAAAACTCCCGCCTCTTATGCTTCAGTAAGGTAGCACAGTTCCTCCATGAAGGAGGAAGCTTAGTGATGATGCCTCCGGCAAAAAACTTGTCCGGTAGCATACAATTGAAGTGCTCAAGTTCTCTAGCAAATGACTGTATCTCGTGAGCTTGCTCAACCACGCAGCACTCTTCAGTCATCCTGTAGTCATAGAATTGTTCCATGATGTACAGCTCAGTGCCAGCATCCGAGACCCCAAACTTGGCCTCGAGTGTGTCCCACATATCTTTTCCATTGTAAATTGATGCATAAGCATCAACTATGTTCTCACCAAGAACACTCAAGAGAGCAGCCTTAAGTAGAGTATCCATTTTTTGAAAAGCTTGTTCCTGTTGCGCATCATACTCCCATTCAGGTTTCCAAGAGTGGCGTCATAGCAACTCATGGTTTGAAAACATAAGACTGCTCTCACGCGCCACCTCTTATAGTGGATACCCTCAAATATAGGAGGTCTCATGGAAGCAGCAAAACCACTTGATGTAAATTGCCTATAATAAGGTTTTTGGATTGTTGGAAATATGAGCAATTTACCATATGATTTTATTAACGGAAATACTAGATAAAGCATGACTAAAATAGCAAAGATAAAGCAAGTCTTGCAATCTGACAGAGAGAAGGTAAATAACATATGCAAGTATGAACTAGAACCGAACATATCTAGAGCAGACAATAGAGCAAGTTGCATATATGAAGTAGAACTTAACATAAGTAGGGCAAACACTAGAACAAGGAAATGTGGCAGGACCTCTAACAGAAAGAGCAAGAACAAGTACGGGACAGCAGCAGCAGCACTGGACTTGGGGTCGGTGTCCTTGCCAACCATGTCGTCAAGGAGGTTGTTGATGTCGGGGAAGAAGTCGTCGTCGGGGAAGTAGTCTTCGGAGTCCGTGGCGTCCGTTATGAAGAAGTCAGTAGTCACGCGGAGCGCTCCCCAAAAACCTTATCATCCTTCTCCCGTACAGGACTCAAAGAGGTGCGTTTTAGGAGGCCTACTATCCCAACCTGCGGTGCATGCCGCAAGCTGGGATGGGGAAGAACGTAGCAGTAGC
The DNA here is from genome assembly GCA_021605145.1 of Aegilops bicornis. Lineage (NCBI taxonomy): Eukaryota > Viridiplantae > Streptophyta > Magnoliopsida > Poales > Poaceae > Aegilops > Aegilops bicornis. Next base: position 333,369,339 of record CM038675.1, read on the forward strand.
TCAGTACTAAGGAACCTGGGGGCGAGAGGAATGTGTTGTTATGGTGTGCATCTCTGGAGAGGAGCGACCTCCCTTTTATAGGCACAGGAGAGAGAGGCGAGAGGGCAGCGTCGGAAGGTGAAACGGAAAGACGGAGACGAAGCGAATAGCCAACAACCGAAAAGTTGCACCATTCGCATTCAGTCTCCACTGTCAAAAATCTTTCCAGCTTCCATGTGACCTTTCGTATACCAGTCGTGCGTGGCAAAAATTTAGACATTGGCTCGGCTCATTCCCGCAACTCGCGACGCGTCGTTGCGTGGCGTGGCGAGGCGGGCGGCAGAGGAGGAGTGCGCGTGAATGTCCCTCTTGTTCTCATGCTCATACATGTGGGAAAACATCCTCCCTTATAAGGAGGTCCAACTCCCACCAAACTAGCAATATGGGACTAAACTTTGGTTCCACCTTTTGACTTGCATGAATGGGCTGCGTGGGCCTCTAAGATTTATTAGGAATTTCTAAAATTGCTATTGGCTGGCCCAAAATAGGCAAAATTCCAGCAACTCCAAGCGTGCTCTTACCTTTGTGAATGCGGAACTTCCCAAGAATGGTGAGAACTTCCCATATGGATCCGAGGATGAGAGCTGGAAGCTTGAGAAAATCGATGGCCCATTCACCAAGGATGACGAGGTAAACAAGCCTGATGAGGATGATGACGAGATTCATGTCGGTTCTGATGAGTTCTACGAGGATGTCCGAGAGAAAAATAGTGATGATGGCTCTAAGGAGGATGGGGAGTGATGGATTGTACGTTAGCTTCCCTCCATTACCCCTTTTTGGTGTTTTGATGCCAAAGGGGGAGGTGGCTTCAGTATATCTTAGGCCCATATTATCCTATTATGCTTATGTGCAAGCCTGTGATCTTTTGGTTGGTATTTTATTTGGTTAGCTTGCTCGAAACTTTAGTGGTTTGTAATATGCACTTATATTTGTGTGCACGAGCGTTGGTTGGAATGCTCTTGTACTTTTTATCTTAGTGGGATCGAAACATATATTTTGATACACTTGTGATATGTAATATTTCCAACTAAGCTTATTTAATATAATTGTTCTATCCATGGTTATTTTTGTTTGGTTGTTGATGACTATACCATGCCACACAACTTTTATTCACGTTGTGGGACTTCATTAGCAGAAATATCTAATGTCTCACAATGTGTACACATAGCTACTCCTTGCAATGCATTATTTGTATATTTTCTCTACTCATTGCTAGACCCCACTTTGCTCTAGGGTTGGGGGGGGGGGCTCATCTCTAGATATGTGCAAAATGCTTCAACTAGCATATAATGTGTTTATGCACATATCTAGGAGGAGTCCTTCTACCTATCTTAGACAACCTCATGTTTCAACTCCACTCATTTATATACTCAATTCATATTGTCATCATGCAAAAAAAGGGGGAGACTAACAGTGCAACTTGTTTCCACGGTGGGCTTTAGTGATAATGACAATATAAATTGAAGACTAATCTTGTGCGCTAAGTATTAGAAGGTGGACTAGTCGAAGAGGTTGAAGTAAAGGTGTTTGTTGACCCCTTGATTATCAAAAAGGAAAGATTGTGGTATACTCAAGCATTCACAAGTGTTTTAAGTTTTATTGAGTATAGGAACATCACGCTATTAAGAGGAGTGCCCAATGAAGTAATGAAGGAACTCAACTTTCCTATGATGTATTCCTTAAATACAACAAAATATACACAACCCATGTCATATATCTTGTGCCACCATCATATCCAAAGAAAGATCTGAGAAACACTTCAAATGAGACACACATACACTGGCCAGAAGTTCACATAGGAACTCCCGGAGCGTTCGGAATCCAACATCAGCTCTGGAGTAGGTTCTAGAATTGGCTTCATGTTTAACTTTGGAATCTAGACTGTCTGGAGTGTTACTCCAGAACTTCCAGAGCTACTTTTGAAACTGGTCTGATGCCTTCCAATGGGTGGAAGCAGAACTATGTAAGCCTAGTTCATCTTTTGCAAGAGGTATCTCCATTAACTTCTAAGCTACTCTTATTTTCTCTCTTGCTCCATTTCTCAAAATCTAGAAATACCCAAATCACCAACTTACCTCCATCAAAACACATCACACCTTTGATGGGAAAGATAGAGGAGAAGTTGATCTACATTTTCACCAAAGGAAATCAAATTGCACCTTGATTTCACTGAGCATTTCTTACTCTTGGAGGTAGGAGACTCCTTCATGGATAAGATGTCTTCAATGAGGAACCAACGTGTGATTTACCCTCGAAAAGTTTGTAAAATTTGGAGGTCGCCACGAGGTATACCATGAGTAGTTGAAATCACATTCGTTGTGATATCTTGTAGAGAATAGGGTGAGCCTCCTTCATGGATAAGATGTCTTCAATGAGGAACCAACGTGTGATTTACCCTCGAAAAGTTTGTAAAATTTGGAGGTCGCCACGAGGTCTACCATGAGTAGTTGAAATCACATTCGTTGTGATATCTTGTAGAGAATAGGGTGAGCCTCCACGGTGTTGGTGTGCCTTTGTGGTAGCACCCACTCCTCCGATAGTGACTCACTTCCCTCTAAGGATGTGAACATCAGGATGCATCCTCATCTCTGGAGTTTTAGTTATCTCTAACCCTAACACTTTATTCATGGTTTAGTTTGGTCTCTTGACGTTGCACTGGTTTTATCCTATCATGCTAGCTTAAGTCCTATATTTGTGAACACATTTTGTACACTTGTTTTCTCACCGTAGCAATTGTTTAGGCCAACTTTATATTTCACTTGTCTAAACTTGCTAATATTATTTTTTTGTAAATATACCTATTCACCCACTGTGTCCATCTCGTACCTTTCAAATATTTTAAGTGCTCAAATCCTCAAGGAAATATACTTACAAATGCTAACTTTCGGATGCTCAAATGGGGCCTCAACCATCACACATATGGAGATCGATACTAGAAGGAAGATATGCCCTAAAGTAGGCTTTAATTTAGATAATTAGCAATGGTCAAGTCACACAAACATTGAAAGATACTCCCTCCGTCCCATAATATAAGAGTGTTTTTAACAATACACTAATGTCAAAAACGTTCTTATATTATGGGACAGAGGGAGTAATTAGTTACTCCCTCCATTTACTAACACTACTGCAGGATGCTGCTAATGCGACACTACAATCAAAGACCCTTCGAGGAAACTGTTTGCGATGCATTAATCACAAACGGTGATGTAAAAAACCCATCAAAAAGGGTATGAAAAGTTTGCGATGGTGAAGACATCAAACACGATTCAGATTAGAGTCGCGAGTGCGATGCGTGGCATACGATTCATTCCAATGAACTGTTTGCGATGAGGTGGAACAACAAAAATGGGCAGCCAGATGAAGGTGTGTGCGATATACGGCATACAGTTCACCCGGATGAACTATTTGAGATTAGGGAACACAACAGAAACAGTCACCCAGATCAAGGTGTGTGCGATATACAGCATACTGTTCACTCGGATGAACTGCTTTCGATTAGGCAACACAAGAGAAACGGTTCAACTTAACAAGATGTGTGCGATATGCGGCAAACAGGTTCCTAATCAGAAATGTGTGTGAAGACCCATAATAACACGGACAATCTCTGCTAATAAGCCGTGTGTGTTGTGGGCAAACGCTTGGTGGTATACAATTGTCAGTGATTGATGAATTCATCACCGACGGGTTCCCTAGTATGGTCCGTGTGCGTTGTCATCGCATACAGAACAACAATTTATGTACTTATAACTTATATAGACTTGATTCCATAACCAAATTAAACATCCAATTACATAGGTGGCTAGTACACACATGAACTTTGCACACACTGAAGTATGTTCCAAAGTGCCTAGAAAACTCAAATAATGTATACAAAAGCAAAACGAATGCTGAATAATTTCCTATTTTTAGGATGACACTCCTATATATAGTGGCATGTTGCCTCTGTAAAATAAATCAAGGCAGGAAGAGAAAGCGTGTGTCGTTTCGCACACATAGGTGACAAGTTCCCTCTCGGAACCATGAGGCTTGTTGAGAGAAGCTCCGGTTTGTAAGAAGTTTATACCAAAACTTGTCCCAAATTGGACTATTTTTTACCACAACATGCTGGTGCCATGTCATAACACCATGCCAAGTTTCATGATTTTGAGGCGAGTTTTGGATTTACAGTAATTTTAAAACAAGGTTTCTCAATGTTTACTGTCGGGTTGACACCGCCGTGGATAGGCTTTTCCGTCGTGGGCCCCAAATGTCAAAATCCAAATCTGTCACTACCATGCAACTTTTATTATTAAGAATTACATTCCATGTGGTGTGCTAGTTGAAAATAAGTTTGTGAGCTCTGGCGGGTGCTTCAATGCATTGGTGCTTACATGAGGTGCTAAGTGCATTAAAAACCTTAGCAACTAGTCTCCCCAATGCATAGGTGCTTAGGGTTTCTAGCTAAGCTTCCCTCTTTGAATTGTTTAACAATTAAACTCTTTCATGTATTGGTTGATAGCCTTTTTTTCCATAGGTCCACGTGCTTAGCACCGTATCCTCCCGGGTCACCATAATGTTCTCTCTCTTCCCTAATTGCTTTGCCACCTCACTTTTTTGCCTATGTGGCACTCTTTGCATCTGTACACCGTGGAGCACTGGGAAGGGCCTAATGAACAATGATCTCAAGGATCCCACGAGAGTGATGTTATTTCCCTATGTTGTGATTGCTTATAATATTTATGTCTTAATTAAAGAAATGGCAAGCAATTGGCCTTGTATGAAAGAAAATATGGGTCAAAGCTATTGGGGATATAACTACTGGGTATGACCCGCCCAGGAGGGGTCGGGTCATGCCACTAGCGGCTTAAGATGAAGAGGCCCAAGAAGATATGAAGATGGCGGTTCATAGACTAAGCTTATTGAAGGCCCAAGACCCGGCCGACTTGAGGCCCATGGGTGTGAGCAGCCATATGTTTAACTTGTATTGTAAGGCAAGCTTAGCTAGTTACCGAGCCGGACACATTGTGTATGAGCTGGCCGGGACTCTGTAGCCGCATGTCATCAACCTGTATATAAAGGGCTAACCCGGCGGTGGGTTAACTCAAGAAACAACTCATCGAGAACTAGGTCAAGCGTATTCGCTCCCTGGTAATCAAAACCCGAGCAATACAACCTAAAGCAGGCGCAGACTTTTACCTTGTTGAGAGGGGCCGAACCTGTGTAAACTCTCTGTGTTCTTTGTCCCATTTAATCCCTTGAAGCTAACCTAGATACTATGGCTCCACACCTAAGTCCTTTTGCTAGGGCATCTACCGTGTTAAGTCCATGACGGTTGGCGCCCACCGTGGGGCTAGCGCACGGTGGTTTCGAGTTCTTGAAGGGCAACTTCGCAGGGATCAAGGGATATGCCATCGGCAGGATGACTAAAAGCCGCCGCGACAAGCTCTACATCGACGATGCAGGCTGGGGCCCTGAGGCCGGCTCAATCGAGTACAGGTACCGGGTCCCCTTTGGCGGAATCCATGTCTTCATCAGCAAGATCGGTGAATCGGAGCCTGGGTCTGACATCTACACCGACATCGTCGAGACGGCTCAGCGCGCACGACCCACCAAGGTTCAAGCCACCATGAAACACGCCTTTGTTGGTGTCATCCATGGTGCGGATCTTGAAGGATCTGTGTCAAGCAAAGAGACGGTAATCTATTCTGATGGTGAGTCCTCAACTAGCGAGACCGATTCAATGTATCAACTGCAAGACGGCAGTCTTGGGGGCTGTTCCGATGGTGACAGTATTCCGGACCCTTATGAGCAGCCTAACAGGGTTGCGATCTTCATGGTTGGCACCCAACCAGTGCTTGGTTCGACGACTGTTGTGGCTATGACATCCAGCTCAACGGCTGTGGCAATGGCCGGGGTGAGCGGCTCTGCACGCCCGCTGACTCAAGTATTATCTGAGCTCTGGGGGGCTTTGCTGACCTTATTGGCTGCAGAGGTGACGCCAGAAAATCAGGCACAACATAAGGTGGATGTTGCGAAACTACGAGATGAGATAACTCAGGCCAAGGAGGAGTTTAATGTTGAGAATGCTAGGATGGCGACAGAACGAGCCGCTTTGGATGCTACAGCACAGTGGATTCAGGCAGAGTCGTTCCGACTTACCCTGGACCAGAACGCTTCAAACGCCATCATGAGAAGGAGGCACCATACCCGTTTACCCACAGAGTTTGAGGCTAGGAATCTTGTAACACACTTGGGGCAGGAACCAGTGACCCGCCCGTGATAAACCGGGTTGTTGAGGCACCACGACCGGAGCTACGGTTCAACCGCGTGTTGCAGACCCGCCTCGTTTGAATTCGACCGCGCCTCAACATTTGCCAACACCACCGGGTCATTATTCTAACCCTCTGGACAATATGATTGCGGCAGCTACGCGATTGACGGCTCTCCCTGTTGAAGGTGAGTCTCTAGCCGCGATGGAGATACGAAGGGCCGGAGAGCTTCTTCAGACAATGGTGGCTCAACAGGTGGCTTATTCATATAGTCGTGAACTCATTCAATCAACCCCTCGTCCAAGCCGGAGTTATAGCAGGCATACTGACTCGCCAGCAGTTTCAAGCAATGAGCGGCACCAGCCCCGTAGGCATGACCTGCCACATGCCAGAAATGATGCTCAGGCTGTGTTGGATCAGGGCAGGGCTCATCGGGCGGCTGAGCTGGTGGCTCAGTTGGTGGCTCATCAACAATCTCCAGCTTACCCAACGATATCTGTGGAGGCAGGAGTGACTGCTACCTCTTGAGCCTACGTTGGTTTTTCCCTTGAAGAGGAAAGGGTGATGCAGCAAAGTAGCGTAAGTATTCCCTCAGTTTTGAGAACCAAGGTATCAATCCAGTAGGAGACAATGCAACAAGCCACTGAATACCTACACAAACGAACACCAACCTGCAACCAACGTGACAAAGGGGTTGTCAATCCCTTCACGGTTATTCGCAAAGTGAGATATGATAGAGATGGATAAACAATAAAGTAATATTTTTGGTATTTTTGGTTTGTGGAATGGAAAGTAAAGGATTGCAAAAGAAAGTAAATAGGAAAGTATAATTGTAGATCCGAAACTTATATGATGGAAAATAGACCCGAGGGCCATAGGTTTCGCTAGAGGCTTCTCTCAAGATAGAAAATATTACGGTGGGTGAACAACTTACTGCAGAGCAATTGATAGAAAAGCGCTAAGTTATGACGATATCTAAGGCAATGATCATGAATATAGGCATCATGTTCATGTCAAGTAGACTGAAACGATTCTGCATCTACTACTATTACTCCACACATCAACCACTATCCAGCATGCATCTAGAATATTAAGTTAATGAAGAACACAGTAACGCCTTAAGCAAGATGACATGATGTAGAGGAATTAACTCAAGCAATATGATGAAAACCCCATCTTTTTATCCTCGATGGCAACAATACAATACGTGCCTTGCTGCCCCTCATCCTTTGGGAAAGGACACCGCAAGATTGAACCCAAAGCTAAACACTTCTCCCATTGCAAGAAAAAACAATCTAGTTGGCCAAACCAAATCGATAGTTCGAAGAGACTTGTAAAGATATCAAATCATGCATACAAGAATTCAGAGGAGATTCAAATAATATTCATAGATAAGCTGATCATAAATCCACAATTCATCGGATCTCGGCAAACACACTGTAAAAGAGTATTACATCGAATAGATCTCCAAGAACATCGAGGAGAACTTTGTATTGAGAATCAAAGAGAGAGAAGAAGCCATAAAGCTACTAACTATGGACCCGTAGGTCTATGGTAAACTACTCATGCTTCATAGGAGAGGCAATGGTGTTGATGTAGAAGCCCTCCGTGATCGAATCCCCCTCCGGCAGGATGCCGGAAAAGGCCCCAAGATGGGATCTCACGGGTACAGAAGGTCGCGGCGGTTGAAAAGTGGTTTCGTGGCTCCCCTGGAAGAGTATATATAGGAGGAAGATCTAGGTCAGGAGGTTGCCGAGGGGCCCACAAGGTTGGGGGGCACGCCCTCCACCCTTGTGGCCGCCTCACGGCTCTTCTGACTTGCACTCCAAGTCTCCTGGGTGTCTTATGGTCCAAGAAAAATCATCATGAAAGTTTTATTCCGTTTGGTATTCCTTTTCTGCGAAACTCTAAAACAAGGGAAAACCAAAAACTGGCACTGGGCTCTAGGTTAATACGTTAGTCCCAAAAATCATATAAAATAGCATATTAATGCATATAAAACATCCAAAACAGAAACAGATAATATAATAGCATGGAACAATAAAAAAATATAGATACGTTGGAGACGTATCAGACATCTCCAACCTTAATTCCTGCTCGTCCTCGAGTAGGTAAATGATAAAAACAGAATTTTTGATGTGGAATGCTAACTAATATATTTATCCACGTAATTCTATTTACTGTGGCATGAATGTTTAGATCTGTAAGATTCAAAACAAGAGTTTAATATTTACATAAAAACAATAATACTTCAAGCATACTAACATAATAATTATGTCTTCTCAAAATAACATGGCCAAAGAAAGCTTATCCCTACAAAATCATATAGTCTGGCTATGCTCCATCTTCATCACACAAAATATTTAAATCATGCACAACCCTGATGACAAGCCAAGCAATTGTTTCATACATTTGATGTTCTCAAACTTCTTCAACTTTCGCGTAATACATGAGCGTGAGTCATGGGCATAGCACTATTGTCGGATCACGGGTTCCGGCAAAACCCTCAAGGTTCGAACACTGGTGTGCGCGCGGATATTTCCTCCCTACCGATCTACGCCCTAGCTCGCTAAGATCTCACGGACGAACTCGACGAACTCGCAACACAAAGGTACAAGATTTATACTGGTTCGGGCCACCGTGGTGGTGTAATACCCTACTCTAGTTTGGTGGTGGATGGATTGCCTCTCGGACTGATGATGAACAGTACAATGGGAAGAACAACCTCCTGAGGTTGAGGTGTTCTTGTGCTCTGCGGACTTGTGGGTGTGTGGATCCAGTCAAGGTGTACTTTTGTTGTGGTGGCTAGTTCTACTTATATAGGCCCTGGTCCTCTCCCCAAATATTGAGCGGGAAGGGAGCCAACAACGGCGGCCAATTTGAAAGGGGACAGCTAGTACAGCTTATCCTGACAAAAGCGGTCTTCGCCTGCAAAAGGCTCTAGCGGTGACGCCGTCTTGGGCTCCATAGTGACCTCCGTCTTGCCGTCCTGCTGGTCTTGGTCTCGTTACACTGATATGGAAACCTTTGCCTGATGCCTCGGTACTCCACGCCTGCGCTTGCCTCCTTAGCAGCAAAGAGGAAACAAGGACACTGCGCACGCTGGCGCCCACCTGGCGCCCACCTGATCCTGATCGTCATGGCTCACGTCACGAGAGCCTCGCGAGGTTTGCCCTGCCTTGATATCTCCGCTCCTCGTGAGGCAGCCTGGTGAGGCAGCTCCTGAGGAGGTCTTGCGTCGTCCACCTCGCGAGGCTTGGCCCCTCGCGAGGGTCTCAAGTGCCTTGTTAATGAAGATGGGCCGCACAGGCCTGCAGCTCAGCCACGCTGTGGGCCGCAGGCAGGCAAGTCTGGGGACCGCCGTTCCCAGAACGCTAATAGTAGCCCCCGGACCCAAGGCGCGCTCGGGCTTGGCTTCGGGGCGAAGGCAAGGGTCAAGCCGGAGCGCCGCGGGCCCCAAAACCCTGCGGCCTTGGTCGACGCGTGACGGTTGATTGGACATGGGCATCTTCGCTTCCCCATGCTGCCTCGACAACTGCTTGACTTGACAAGTCCCGGCGACATGCAAGGAAAACTATCATTACCTATGATCGTGGGAGGAGCCAGTTGGCCTTCTTCTGCTATAAATGGGGAGGGGGGCAGAGCCCCCATCGCCCATCTCTCCGCAGTTCGCCTGCTTCTCCCTCCTTGCTCCTCTGCTAGCAACAATGGCACCCTTCCGAAGGTTTTCCACTGAAGAGAAAGGAAAGGCTCCCCACGATGATCCAGGGCCGCTTCCGCCGAAGAAGAGGTCGGTCCATCATCGCGACGAAGCGGCGATGCAGGTGCTGACGAGGCCTTGGTGCGAGCGGCCTCCTCCAGGGTACCCGCTACCCTTGTACGCCCAAGCCGGGGGCTCAGGAGGAGGGAGCGATGAGCGGCGCCGCCCGCGCCGCGCCCGTGGTCGCCGCGTGATGGCGATGCATGCTGTTGCTCCTGGAATCCACACCGTGGATTCCTCGCGCAAGCTTGAGCTATGGGCGCCGATGCCTCCAAGTTCTTGGATCCGCTTCCCATGGTTCTTTGTTGACGTGATGCCGCCGAGGGGGCCTCTCGAGCTCTGGCTACATCATGCTGACTGCGGCGCTCCCGGCGACCGGAGCAGAGGTCGAAGAGGTCCCCTCTGGCAAGATCTTCATGACCCAAGGCTGGGGCGAGGTCGCGCGGGTTTGCTGTGCGAAGGGCGCCCTCGCGATCCACTTCAAGTATGACGGCGCCTCTACGCTTTTCTTCAAGGTCTTCGACATGGAGGGCCGCCGCCTGGAGTGTTGCCCTGGAGGGGAGCACCAGGTTGACGCGCGCTCCGCTCGTGGCTACTCCAGCAGCAGAAGCCCCCGGGAGTCCAGCGGTTCTCCTGAGCTCTACGAGACTCCGGAGACTAGCGACGATAGCTACGTGCCCCCAAGCTCTCGCCGCGCCCGGAGCAGGGCTTCGTCATCCAGCCGTTGCCGCCATTGATCTGGATTGGGTTGGCGCCGGCCTCCCGCATCCCACTATTGATGACAGCGTCCGCCGCGGGAGGGTGTAGGTAGGATTCCTCTAAGTTCTCATCTTTTGTTCCCTGCGAAGAATCATGGAGTACCCCATGGGGCTGTGTAAGGAGTCTGTAATGTCTTTTGTGTATATATACCTTGCAATGAAAATTTGCGAGCGCATGTCCTGTTAAGGCTTGGTCTCCCCTTTCCAACCCCGCGATAGCTTGTTGCTCTATGTTGATAGGTCCCGGTCCCCAGGCAGGCTGCAGCCGTCGCTTGTATGCCAGGTCGCGTGCCGTGGTCAAGGCTAGGAGGTGAGCGGCCCGAGGTCCAGCAAGAGCCCCTGAGGCGCGATGCTCAGGAGGTCCCCTTTAGCGCTCAAGCAGGGCGACGTGGCCGCGACAGGGATGCAGCGAGCGTTGTAGGATTTCGGGTTCCGGCAGACCCTCTAGGTTCGAACTCTGGGGTGCATGCGGAGATCTCGCCCCCTACCTACCTGCACCTCGTCGCCTCGCAAGGATCTAGATTACACAAAGAGCAACACAAGGGACACAAGGTTTATACTGGTTCGGGCCACCATTGTAGTGTAATACCCTACTCCAGTGTGTGGTGTGGTGGATTGCCTCAGGGGCTGATGATGAACAATACAAGGAAGAACAGCCTCGCGAGGGTCTGTTCTTGGCCGGTGCGACAAACTTCTAGGGGGAGTTCGGTCACTCTCTCTCTCTCTCTAGATTGCTTGACCACTAGCTCTATTCTGGATTCCGGATCCTGGATCCTCTCTTACCCTGTGGGTGGCTAGTCCTATTTATAGGCAGAGGCCCTGGGCCTGTTCCCAAATATTGAGCGGGATGGGCGCCAACAATTTGCCATTTTGAAGGGGAACATCTAGTACACTTATCCTGACTAAAGTTGGTCCTCGCCTGTCAAAGGCTCTGACGATGACGCCGGCTTGGGCTCCACGATGACCTCCTTCCTGCCGTTGTGTTGGTCTTGGTCTTGTTGCACCAAAATGGTTTCCTTCTCTTGATGCTCTCGCCTGCGCTTGCCTCCTTTGCACCAAAGAGGAAATGAGGACACTGCGCGGGCTGGCGCCCTCCTGGCACCCTCGGTCGTCATGGCTTGCGTCATGGGCACCTCGTGAGGTACCCCGCCTTGATCTCTCCGCCTCCTCGCGAGCCAGCCAGACGAGGCCGTGCCTGAGGAAGCTTCCTGTCGTCCGCCCCGCGAGGCTCGGCCCCTCGCGAGGGTCTTGAGCTTGTCTTGATGAAGATGGGCGTCTTGGGCCACCCCTTGAGCCACGCCGCGGGCGCAGCGAGCAAGTCTGGGTACCCCGTTCCCGAACGCCGACAGTAGCCCGGGCCCAAGGTGCGCCTGGACTTGGCTGAGCAGAGAAGCGAAGGGGCAAGTGCGAAGTGCCGCGGGCCCTAACAGCCTGCGGCCTTGGGCGTCGCGTGGGGGTTGATTGGACATGGGCCTCCCTGCTTCCCCATGATGCCTTAGCAACTGCGCGAATCGACAAAAGAGCGGCACCCGTCTAGGCTTTACCTCCTTTGCCTTCTCCAGTCATTGCCCAAATCCCCTTTCTTGCGCCGATCCTTCACCTTCCGAAATCTCGAGATCTACTTGACCGCGTTCCCTAGCAAGATATGGCGCCTCGCCCGGACCCGGCCGAGCTTGGTACTGCTTTGCTTTGGACTCCCCTAACGTGTCGGAGAAGAGCCTTGCCCGGGCGCCACGGATGGTGGCGGCGCAAGGCAACGACGGGCGGCGGTGCTTTCGGTCGGCTCCGCCCTTCCCGAGGACCAAGGAAGCACCTTCTATCCGCTCTTCGTGGCGCCATTGCTGCCGATGCAGTGCCTCCCTTTACGAGTTCTTCTTTTCTGTCCTCCGCCATTACAAACTGCAAGCTCTGCACCTCCACCCCAACTCCGTTCTTCTCCTGGCGATCTTCGCCTACTATTGTGAGGCTCATGTCGGGGTGCAGCCCTCAGTGGCCTTGCTGCGCCACTACTTCTACCTCCGGGCCTCCCGCGGCCCCATCACCGCGTGCGCGAGCTTCGTCGCGTACAACAGCTCCAACACCACCTCGAAGCCCGGGAAGAGGATTGAGGGCTTCAGGAGCAAGTGGGTCATGGTAGATGCTGGGCGCATCCATCCTCGGCTGATTACGCTTGCGGAGCAGCCCACGCCCATCGACAATTGGTCTCGCGCAGAACTCGTGGATCCTCGCGCCAAGCAGTCTTGGAGAAAGATGAACAGCGGACTGTGGCGGGCAACATGGCGACGATGAAGCTGGCCAAGGCGTTGCTCGAGGGAGTTCTGGAGCACGGGTGGCCCAAGTCGATGCTACTTCGCTGTGGAGGCCTCGCCCGAGCCCGTAGTCTTGGCCGACGAAGATCTGGCCGCGGTCCTCCAATCTTTGGTTGGGGGAGATGTGGCAAGGCTGGAGGGCGCTCCTGTACACCTGTTCCTTCGAGATGATTGGGAGCAGGTGGTGGAATCCATGCCTGCTTTCAACGGGGACGGGCCTGTGCCCGCGGAGGTTCTCGAGGACCCGGCGGCCCTGGCGACGGTGAACATGTCCTTCGGCGACTCCAGCGGAGAGGAGGAAGAAAAGGAGCGGGGAGAGGGGCCCGACTCCGAGGCGACCGACGGGGAGTCGAGAGCGCCCCTCCCCCGGTGCAGGTCCCGTGCTCTCCGCCTCTTGCCGGACGACGATGAGGATGGCGACGAGCGGGGCGGCGAGAGCTTGCCCCTGATCCTGAAGAAGGACAGGACGGGGCTGGTTCCCCGCGGGTCTGCCCCGGCTCTGAGGCGATCTGCAGACGCGCCTCCTGCTCCGGAGCCTCTTGAGGCTGATCCCTGCAACCGGCTCTCAGGTTTCAAGTTCGGCCGGAGGCTCCTCGAGCCCACGAGCGATGACCAGTAAGTGCTAGATTCTTGTTTTTTACTTGCTTTGCCGCTGAGGCTTGATATCTGCATTCCTTGGCTAGGCTGGTGCCTGCGGCGAAGAAGCTGAAGGGAGCTCCTGAGGCTTCGTCCGGGGCAGCGCCTCCGTCCGCGAAAGAAGGTGACGGCAAGACACGGGCCTCTCCTGCCTGGTCATCCTCTCGAGGCCTGGAGGAGCTAGCTGGGGCGAGCTCAGCCCCCATGGCCCAAGCGACTCCCGAGGTATCCTTGGTGATGCCATCGCTGCCTTGATCGTGGGCGTATGAAGGCCCGCCTCATGATGTTGTGATTACGCTACCGTCCTCTCCTCCTACTCCGCCAACCGCCGTCTCTCCGGCTCCTTCTCTTGTCCTAGATCGTCTTTCTGCTGAAGCTGGACCGGCTGCTGACAAGATCTTACAGGCGCCGACCCTCGCTTTGTGGCCGGACGCTTGGAGGTGGCCTCCGGCTGGGTTCGCTCTGATGCTTCGATTCGAGCGGCGCTGGTTCAGGCCGCGACGGCTTGCGACGAGGAGAAACATGCCGTCCTTGGGGCAAAGGCTGCTCGCGCCGCCGCCTTGGGGGAGGTAGCCGATGTCCGGGGTCGCTGCCAGGCGCTGGAGAGAGAGCTGCAGGGCCTGTGCGACCAGCTTACCAAGGAGGCCCGCGTCCGCCAAGAGAAGGAGGCAGACATGAAAGCTCGTGAGGCGGCCGCCAATGACTGGGATGCCAAGCTTGACCGTGGCCCATGACCGCTTGGGTGCGCTTATTTGGAGCAGGAGTTGGAGGCCGAAGAGGATCGAGCCGACGGGCAAGGCGCGGGTCTCGCCGAGGACCGCGTGGCGTTCAAGCGGAGTTGGAGGCGAAGGCTCGCACCTTCTTGAGGTCGCTTTCTGACGGTGACTGGAAAGCCTGGCCGGCCGGCACCAAGGACGGCCCCGCTAAGTTGCTTCCCTTCTGGTCCGCGCCCTTGAAGATGTCACCCTTGGCCTTGGCCCCATGGCCGAGGCCGAGGCGCTGCGGTCCTATCTTCTGCAGACGGCGCTGGCCCTACCCACGTCTACCTTGGCGACCCGACGCCGACCTCGACGGCCTCTTTGGAGCCCGTGGAGCGGCGAGCTTGCCACCGCCAGCTGAGGCCGTGAAGGGTCGGCGGAGGCTCTCTTGAAAAGTTCCGGCCTTCAAAGACCAAGCGAAGCGGCTGCCGATCCTGAGGCTTCACGAGGCGAACCCGCCCAGCGTAGCTCCGCCGCCAGCGACGGTGCTGCCAACAAGTGACTCCTTTATGGCTCCTGTCCTGCTTTCAGCTCCTGCAACATGTATCATGCCTCGGGGAGGCGTTTAAACTTGTGTTTGGCGTTGTGAAAACAGTTATGGATTGTAATATTTGCTTTTGAATTCCTTGAGATTTGCGCTTTTCCTTCCTACTTTCTTATGTTCTACGCCCGCAGAGCCCGGCCCCGCGCATACCTCAGCCGCCGTTAGCTCCGACTGGAAACCAGGACGGGACCAAGGGGTGAGGGGCTACGTGACAAGTTAGGCTCCTGAGTTGCGATGCTCAGGAGTCCCCCTTGGCGCACGAACAACAAGTAGGGAGGTGAGATGTATGGGTGATTTTTACCTTCTACGTCTGCAGAGCCCGGCCCCGCGCATACCTCAACCGTCGTTAGCCTTTCGGAACTAAGGGGTGAGGGGCTACGTGACCAGTTAGGCTCTTGAGTCGCGATTCTCAGGAGTCCCCCTTGACGTTCAAACGGCCTTCGTACCTTGGCTCCGCTCGGGGAGGGACGTGTGACGAACCAGGCCCGAGGGGCCTGGCTGGGTGGCGTGCGTCTGGGCGTGACCCAGGCGTAGCCCCCGTGCCCAGCCCCCTCGCGCGGCACTCCCGAGGGGAGGCGTTGCGATGAGGCCAGACACTGAGCTCTGGGCTCCTGAGGTTGATGTGCCGGGGCCACCTCGATTGTTTATCACCAGCTGAGCATAAGCGCTTCCGTATGTGTACGGGCATAGCCGCTCCTCGGCGGTGTCGTCACCGGCTGAGCATGGTGCTTCCAGCGGTGCGTGGGAGGGGCTCCCCTCCGGGAGGAGCCAGGCGCAGGCGTGTACAACCCATACGACACGTGGCTGGCACGGTAGGGCCTGACGAGGTGAATCTGGGCACCCGTGAGCCAGCGCAGGACTCACGGGGCCCTACCTCAAGGCGGGTTGCACCTGGCACTGGGCCTTAACTTGTGTAGTGTTCCTGCAGATTTGGTTAGATGTCAACGCTCTATGTCCTCGGGTCCCGGCCCTCGAGCAGGTCTCAGCCGTCGCTGGTATGCCAGGTCGTGATGCCGTGGACAAGGCTAGAGGGTGAGGGCTGGAGAGCCAGTAGGAGCCCATGAGTCGCGATGCTCAGGTACCCCCCCCCCCCTTTAACGTGCAGGCGGCCGACATGAAGGAAGAAGGGGTGCCGTGGACAGGCATCAAATAACAATCATGATGGGTCGAACGCATACGACCGAATAAGCATAAGAGGGGTACATGCATTGGGTGCGGCCCGAGTGGCTTGGGGATGATGTAGCCCGAGGGCGCCTCCCAATAAAGTAAGCTAGGAACATGAAGCAAAGGGATACACGCCACAGGACAGACCCACGCGGCACGGGAATGATGCAGCCACAGGGGCGCTCGGTGAAAGATGAAACTCGAAGGATGTCACTGATAACTTTGAATCTGAAGGGATCTTTGAAGTAGCGGACGTCGTGGGCTGCGGAAGCCTATCTTCACGAGCCCCCAGGCCCAGGAGCCTCGGGAGGCTCCGGAGGCACTGGTGGCTCCTCGCGGACCATCTCCATCTCCGCTAGGACTGCGGAACAGCTGGCCTCTTGAGCCTCCAGGATGCTTCCTATGAGGCGCTGGCGTGTGGCAGCCGTGTTCAGCAAACCGTAAGGCATGCCAACGTAGCTGTGGGGTGGACCTTCACAATGCCCCACGCGTGAGGGCCAGAGGCGCTCCTGAGAGGTGGCTCGGTTGAGCCTTGGTATGTCGATGCACACGCGCAGCCCACCATCCTCGCCTGGATGGGGAGCTACGGCGGGTAAGCGGCGGCTGCCACTCATGACTCTTGACTCCTGCAGCTCCTGAATGATCTGGCTGACAAACTCCTGAGGGTTTGGCCCTCCTTGCCTCGCTCCTTCCTGAGGAAAAGTGCTTTGAAACACGCCTCCAAGTGGTGCCCAAGCGCCCCCCTCGTGAGCTTAGCAAAGTCGGTGGCCCTCCAGGAGAGATCCCCCGGGCCTTGCTCGAGGAGGGCGCCAGGCGCGCCTTCCTATGCGACAGAAGGAGGTGCCCCCTGAACAGGCGCGGACCCCGAGGGGCCTGCCTCCCGAGGAGCCAGGCCAGGCGATGTCTTCTTCTTCTTGGGAGCAGCCTCGGGGAGCCTCCCGCTCCTGCGATCTGGGTCTTCAAGTGACGTAGCTTCGAAAGCACGCTCCAGGGAGTATACTGCGTCCCTCTCTTCACAAGGCACCATGATGACTCCGCCGCTTCCCGGCATCTTGAGGATGTTGTAGCCGTGATGGGTCACGACCATGAATTTGGCCAGAGCTGGGTACCCGAGGATGGCATTGTATGGCAGGCGAATGTGGGCGACGTCGAAGTCGATGAGCTCGGTGCGGAAGTTGTCGTAGGTGCCGAAGGTTATAGGGAGGCGGACCTGCCCAATCAGAACTGTGGAGCCATCGGTGACTCCGGAGAAAGGCTTGCTTGGCTGAAGCTGATTGTAAGGCACTTGGAGATTGTTGAATGTCTCTACGGACAGTACAGTGAGCCCCGCTCCACCATCGATGAGGGTCCTGGTGACTTGCACGTTGCTGATGATTGGGGGAACAAAGCATCGAGAGGACTCCGGCTGTGGCCGCACACTTGAACTGATCCGCTGAGCTGAACGTGATGGCGCACGCTGACCACCTGAGAGGACGTGTGGGTTCGAGCTTGGGGAGGACTGCATTCACTTCGCAGCGAATCGCTTGAAGATCTTATTTGGGAGGCTGGGGCTTGAGCTCCGCCCAGGGATGCAAGCGATTGCATGTTACCTTTGGAAGCCCCCAGCCCCCTCGTCCTGATGATGGTCTTCATTTCTCCTTGGCTGCGGTGGCAGAGGAGGGAGGCCTGCTTTGCCTTGCGGGCGATCCTCGCGAGGCTGATCCCTCTAGCCTCCCTCGCGAGGCTGATCCTGCCAGCGGTCCTCACGAGGTCGATCGCGCCACCCTTGGAGAGGGCCACGGTCTTCCCAACATCCTGCGTTTCTTCCTCCTCCTCGGCCGTAGCCTCGATCACTGCGGTCGGGGCGTCGACCGATTCGCCCTTCTCGCACGGCTCGGAGTTCTTGACATTTGTTGGTGTTGTGGGTGTGGAGGCCGTGGTACACGCAGTACCGGCTGCCCTTGGAAGACTCAGGCTGATCCCTGCCTCGCTTGGTGTGCGGTTACGCCGCCATGAGCACGGCAGCCCCTTGCGCTTCACGTCCTTGACCTTGGGCTTCTTCTCTTACGGGTGCGGCGGCAGCTCGAGGAGGAAAGGCGTCCTTCCTCGTACTGGCGCGCACTTGGTCGCCAAGTTGAACAGCTCCAAGGACATGCACAGTCTTCATGCATCGCCAGCTCCTCCTTCATCTTGACGTCCACGCACACCGTCGGAGAAGGCTGAGATGATGGCCTCCTCGGTCACCTTGGGAATCTTGAGGCGTGCGTTGTTGAAGCGGCTGGATGTACTTCTGCAGGTCTCTCGGCTGCTGCTTGATGCGGGCGCATGTCGCTCCACGGCAGGAGGCCGGTCGCGAAGTGCCTTGAAAGTTGGCTATGAAGCGGGTGCGCATCTCGTCGAGGGGAGGAGATCGTGCAGAGCGAGTTCGAGGCAGTGCGGGCACCGTCTTTGAGCGCCATGGGAAACCAGTTCGCCATGACCTTCTCGTCCCCGTTGGCGGCTTCGATGCCCAGCTCGTAGAGCTGGAGGAACTCCGCAGGGTCGGCCGTGCCGTCGTAGCGAGGAGGCAGGTCTGGCTTGAACTTACCGAGCCACGCGACGCTGCGTAGCTCGGCGGTGAAGGCGCAGAAGCCTGCAGTGGCCACGGGAGGCCTTTGGTGACGAAGGGCTTGGTATTGTGGGTCCCCATGCTTTGCCGCTGGGAGCAGCGCGGGGTCTTAGCGTCTTGGGAGTAGGAGCCTTGGTCGTGTGGCCGGTGCGAGGGAGCACTCGGGCAGCTTCTTGGGGGCGAGGACATCTTGACAGCTCTGCTCTTGCTGCTTGTTGGTGCGGACGGAGTGGGCTCCGCCCAGGCCACACACCTTGGGGCCAAGCGCCTTCTTGAGGGGAGGCGGCTGAGGCGCCCGAACTTCATCGCCCGCGCAAAGGCGGATGCGGTCTTGATGAGAAGGACGTGGGGAGCCTGCGGCGCGGACAAGCTTCGGCGACGCAGTCGAGCCACTCCTTGTAGATGCGTCGGCAGGCGGTAGCGCAGAGCTCGTTTGCCCACGATGAGCGTGGCTCGAGCCTCCATGGTAGCGAGCCTTGCGCGAGACGAAAAACCAGCAGAAGCGGCGAAGGAAGTAGCGATGCAACCGTCTCGCCTCACGGACGGATGCTGGGACGACGCTTGCTGCTCGTTCCCCGCCGGGCCGGTGGCGGCGTTGATGGGAGGCGACGGGGAACGGCGGGGCGGCCGCCGATGGGGGCCATCTGGGCGACGCGGGTGGCGAGAGCGGCTCGGCGCTCGGCGGGCCCGACGAAGCGTCCGACATGGATGCGATGGGCGGTGAAGAACGAAGCGGCGGAAGGCGGACTCCGGTGCACCTACAGCGCGCCAAATGTCGGATTTCGGGTTCCGGCAGACCCTCTAGGTTCGAACTACGGGGTGCACGTGGAGATCTCGCCCCTACCTACCTGCACCTCGTCGCCTCGCAAGGATCTAGATTACACAAAGAGCAACACAAGGGACACAAGGTTTATACTGGTTTGGGCCACCATTGTGGTGTAATACCCTACTCCAGTGTGTGGTGTGGTGGATTGCCTCAGGGGCTGATGATGAACAATACAAGGAAGAACAGCCTCGCGAGGGTCTGTTCTTGGCAGGTGCAATGAACTCCTAGGGGGAGTTCGTTCGCTCTCTCTCTCTCTCTCTCTCTCTCTCTCTAGATTGCTTGACCACTAGCTCTGTTCTGGATTCCGGATCCTGGATCCTCTCTTACCCTGTGGGTGGCTAGGCCTATTTATAGGCAGAGGCCCTGGGCCTCTTCCCAAATATTGAGCGGGATGGGCGCCAACAATTGGCCATTTTGAAGGGGAACATCTAGTACACTTATCCTGACTAAAGTTGGTCCTCGCTTTGTCACAAAGGCTCTGACGATGACGCCGGCTTGGGCTCCACGATGACCTCCTTCCTGCCGTTGTGTTGGTCTTGGTCTTGTTGCACCGAAATGGTTGCCTTTGCTTGATGCTCTCGCCTGCGCTTGGCTCCTTTGCACCAAAGAGGAAATGAGGACACTGCGCGGGCTGGCGCCCTCCTGGCACCCTCGGTCGTCATGGCTTGCGTCTTGCGCACCTCGTGAGGTATCCCGCCTTGATCTCTTCGCTTCCTCGCGAGCCAGCCTGACGAGGCCGTGCCTGAGGAAGCTTCCTGTCGTCCGCCCCGCGAGGCTCGTCCCCTCACGAGGGTCTTGAGCTTGTGGTGATGAAGATGGGCCGTACTGGGCCACCCCTTGAGCCACGCCGTAGGCCGCAGGCAGGCAAGTCTGGGTACCCCCGTTCCCAGAACACCGACAAGCGTAGCACCTAGGCTCCAGCGATTAGTTGGTACGAGCGCGATACTTATCTTGCTAGCTTGGGGCCGTGTCCTTGTGATGCGCCAGGCTCGTACGCAAGCTTCCGCATCATAGCTAGGTCGGACCCGTACGAGTCTCCCTTCTCCCATGTTCTCCTTAGTGCTCTACGTCCTCAGTTCCCGGCCCTCGAGCGAGCTCAGCCGCCACTGGTATGCCAAGTCGCGATGCCGTGGTCAAGGCCAGGGGGTGAGGGCTGGAGAGCCAGTAAGAGCTCCCGAGTCGCGATGCTCAGGAGCCCCCTTTTAACGCGCAAGCGAATTGCACGAGAGGGAAGGAAGCTCGCGGTGCTGCCTGCTATCCTCCTCATGAGATCCCTGCGAACCATCATAACGAGAAACGTGGTTTGCCGTTACGGCTGCCAGCCTGCCACTGGTTGCTCGGCGAAGAAATGAAGGCACTAAGGGCCTGGTGAGGTGACATGCGCGGAGCATGCTGCGAGCCGGAGCTCGACTGCTCAGGTTTGTCGACATGGCAGGGACGGACCCATGCACCAGCGCCGTGCCAGTGTGAGTAGCCCCTGTGGGAGGTGATCGTCGAGCAGGCGACAGTCATGGATAGGTTAAGCATGAAAAGCAGATCAGCTTGGGTAAATGCAGAAAGATACATGCCATCGGGTCAGGCCCGAGTGGCTGCAGCCCGAGGGGCGCCCCCAGCAAGGTAAGCTAAAGACATAAGCAAAAGGGATACATGCCACAGGGACGGACCCACGCGGCCTGGGAATGATGCAGCCCGAGGGGCGCTCCCAGCTGAACGCACCTGGTTCTGTTGATGGAGGGGTGTCGGGGCAGCTGAAGGTACGCGGCGAGGGGATTGCTCCTCACGAGCCACCGGGGCCCTGAGCCTCGGGAGGCTCTGGGGGCTCAGGCGGTTCCTTGAGGACCGTCCCCATTTCCGCCAGGACGGCGTGATGCCTGGCCTCCTGAGTCGCCAGGGTGCGCCGCAGGTTGCGCTGATAGACGAACGGCACGCTTGGCAAGCCCAAAGGCATGCGAATGCAGCTGTGTGGTGGACCCTCGCAACGGCCCACGCGCGAAGGCCAGAAAAGCTACTGAGAAGCGGCCCTGTTGAGCCCTGGGACATCGATGCAGACACGCAGCCCGGCATCCTCACCTGGATGGGGAGCTGCACCTCGTGAGCGGCGGTCACCGCGCATGGCCCTTGCGTCTTGCAGTTCCTGAGTGGTTTTGGTGATGAACTCCTGAGCGGTGGGCGCTCCTTGCCCTGTGTCCTCCTGAGGGAAACGTGCCTTGAAGCACGCCTCCAAGTGGTGCTCGAGCGCCTCCCTCGTGATGTTGGCAAGGTCTGAGGCCCTCCAGAAGAGAGCCCCCGAGCCCTGCCCGAGGAGGGCGCTGGGCGCGCCTTCCTATGCAACAGAGGGAGGCACCCCTAGAGCGGCGTTGATCCTGACGAGGTTCTAGCCGTGTTGCCACCCTCCTGAGGTCCGGCACGACGCAACTGCTTCTTCTTCTTGGGGATGGCCTCTGGAGGGCCATCGCCCTGGCTGTCAGGGTCATCGATTGCTGCAGCTTAAAAGGAACGCTCGAGGGAGCACATCGCGTCTCTTTCTTCGCATGGGACCGTGATGATTCCGCCGCTTCCCGGCATCTTGAGGACATTGTAGCCATGGTGGGTCACTGCCATGAACTTGGCCAGGCTAGATACCCCAGGATAGCGTTGTATGGCAGACGGATGTGCGCGACGTCGAAGTCGATGAGCTCAGTGTGATAGTTCTTGCGTTCCCCGAAGGTGACAGGGAGGCGGACCTGCCCTATTGGTGTGGTGGAGTCGCCGGTCACTCCTGAGAAAGGCTTGGTGGGCTGAAGCTGATCATATGGCACTTGGAGGTTGTCGAACGTGTCGACGGACAAGACATTGAGCCCTGTGCCGCCGTCGATGAGGGTCTTGGTAACTTGCACGTTGGTGATGACTGGTGAACAAAGCATCGGGAGAGCGCCAGCGGTGGCTGCGCACTTGAGCTGATCTGCCGAGTGAAGGTGATGGTGCACTGGGACCACCTGAGCGGGCGCGTGGCCTCAAGCTTGGGGAGGACTGCATTCACTTCACGAGCAAACTGCTTGAAGACACGCTACGAGGCTGGGCCTGGGCTCCGCCCAAGATGTAGGCGATAGCGCACGGCTCCTGGAAGCCCCCAGCCCCCTCGTCTTGATGGCGGTCGTCGTTTCTTCTAGGCGGTGGCGGCAGCGGGGGAAGACCGGTGTTGCCCTGAGGTCGATCCTCACGAGGTTGGTCCCTCCAGGCGCCCTCATGAGGATGATCCTGCCAGCGGTCCTCAGAGGCCTATCGCGCCACTCCTGGCGCGCGCCACGATCGTCCTAGCGTCCGCCTCCATGTCCTCCTCCTCGGCCGTAGCCCCGGTTGCTGCGCTCGGGGCGTCGACCGAAGCGTCCTTCACGAATGGCTCTGAGCTCTTGACAGTCACTTGTGTTGTGGGTGTTCAGGTTGTGGAAGGCGCTGAATGGCCGGCTACTCTTGGACGACTCGGGCTGATCTCTGCCTCGCTTGGTGTCCGGCTTCGCTGCGAGCACGACTGCTTCCTTGCGCTTCACGTCCTTTGCCTTGGCCTTCTTCTCCTACGGGCCTATAGCTGGCAGCTCGAGGAGGGAGAGGCGCCCTTCCTCAGCTCTGGCGCACTTGGTCGCCAGGTTGAACAGCTCCTGAGATGTGCACAACTCCTTGTGGATAGCGAGCTCCTTCTTCATCTTGATGTCGCGGATGCCGTCAAAGAACGCGGAGATGATGGCCTCGTCCATCACCTTGGGGATCTTGAGGCGAGTGTTGTTGAAGCGCTGGATATACTTCTGGAGGGTCTCTCCTGGTTGTTGCTTGATGCGGCGCAGGTCACCCGCGGCCGGCGGGCGGTCGCGAGTGCCCTAGAAGTTGGCGACGAATCAGTCGCGCATCTCGTCCCAGGAGGAGATTGAGCCCTGAGGCAGGTTCAGGAGCCATGAACGGGCGCCGTCTTTGAGTGCCATAGGGAACCAGTTCGCCATGACTTTCTCGTCACCGTTGGCCGCCTCGATGCTCAGCTCGTAGAGCTGCAGGAGCTCCGTGGGGTCGAGGGTGCCGCCGTAGTGTGGAGGCAGATCTGGCTTGAACTTGTCCGGCCAGGCGATGCTACGCAGCTCGGGGGTGAAGGCGTGGTAGCTGGCCGTGGTCGCCGGGGCCCGTCTTGGAGGCGGAGCTTGGTCTTGGCGCCCATGCGCCGCTACGGCAAGTGGCGCTGAGGCCTGCCGCGGCGGTGCGAGGAGTGGCGGAGCGTTCTCTTGCGGTCGAGGAACTTCTTGGCAGCTTCCTTCTTCACGCGCGGGCTCCGAACACGGCGGATCGCGTTGCAGAGCTGCACGCCTTGGCGCCAAGGCGCCATCTTGGGGCAGAGGTGGTGGAGGCGCACCGTGAGCTGCGTCGCCCGAAGCTGGCGGAGGGCCTGGTGGAGAGAGGGACAGCACATGGGAGCCCCGTGCGGCGCAGACAAGCTCGGCGATGCGGTCAAGCCAGTCCTCGTAGAGGTCGTCGACCGGGCGGTAGCGCAGGAGCTCGTGCGCCATGAGGAGTAGGGCTCGTGCGTCCATGGGAGCGCGATGTGCGGGGGACGACGAACCAGCGGGAGTCAGCGATGGAGTGGGGTGCGACCGTCCTGCCGCATCGAGGGGTACAGCAAGGACACTTGCTGCTCATTCCCCGTCGGGCCGGTGGTGGTGTTGGCGGCAGGAGACGGAGAACGACGAGGTGGCCCACCGACAGGAGCCATCCGGGCGATGCGGGTGGCCAGGGCAGCCCGACACTGAGCACGAGCACGGCGAGCGTCTGCCATGGAGACGACGGAGCAACTGGACGCGAACGACGGAAAATAAGCTCCGGCGCACCCCTACCTGGCGCGCCAAATGTAGGATCACGGCTTCCGGCAAAACCCTCAAGGTTCGAACACTGGGGTGTGCGTGGAGATTTCCTCCCTACCGATCTACACCCTAGCTCGCTAAGATCTCACGGACAAACTCCATGAACTCGCAACACAAGGGCACAAGATTTATACTGTTCGGGCCACCGTGGTGGTGTAATACCCTACTCCAGTGTGGTGGTGGATGGATTGCCTCTTGGGCTGATGATGAACAGTACAAGGGGAAGAACAGCCTCCTGAGGTTGAGGTGTTCTTGTGCTCTGCGGACTTGTGGGTGTGTGGATCCAGTCAAGGTGTCCTTTTGCTGTGGTGGCTAATTCTACTTATATAGGCCCTGGTCCTCTCCCCAAATATTGAGTAGGAAGGGTGCCAACAATGGCGGCCAATTTGAAAGGGGACAACTAGTACAGCTTATCCTGACAAAAGCGGTCTTCGCCTGCAAAAGGCTCTAGCGGTGACGCCGTCTTGGGCTCCATGGTGACCTCCATCCTGCTGTCCTGCTGGTTGATACGTCTCCAACGTATCTATAATTTTTGATTGCTCCATGCTATATTATCTATTGTTTTGGACTATATTGGGCTTTATTTTCCACTTTTATATTACTTTTGGTACTAACCTATTAACCGGAGGCCCAACCCAGAATTGCTGTTTTTTGCCTATTTCAGTATTTCGAAGAAACGAAATATCAAACGGAGTCCAAATGGAATGAAATCTTCGGGAACGTGATTTTCTCATCAGGTAAGACACAGGAGACTTGGACCCTCGGTCAAGAAAGGAGGGAGGCGGCCACGAGGATGGAGGCCCTCCCCAGGGCGCGCTCCCCTGCCTCGTGGGCCCCCCGAAGCTCCACCGACATACTCCTTCCTCCTATATATACCTACGTACCCCCAACAGATCAGATACGGAGCCAAAAACCTAATTCCACCGCCGCAACTTTCTGTATCCACGAGATCCCATCTTGGGGCCTGTTAGAGCTCATGGGAAGGGAATCCACCACGGAGGGCTTCTACATCATCATCATAGCCTCTCCGATGAAGTGTGAGTAGTTTACTTGAGACCTTGGGTCCATAGTTAGTAGCTAGGTGGCTTCTTCTCTCTTTTGGATCTCAATACAATGTTCTCCCCTCTCTTGTGGAGATCTATTCGATGTAATCTTGTTTTTGCGGTGTGTTTGTTGAGATCGATGAATTGTGGGTTTATGATCAAGATTATCTATGAGCAATATTGGAATCTTCTCTGAATTCTTTTATGTATGATTGGTTATCTTTGCAAGTCTCTTTGAATTATCCGTTTGGTTTGGCCAACTAGATTGGTAGTTCTTGCAATGAGAGAAGTGCTTAGCTTTGGGTTCAATCTTGCGGTGTCCTTACCCAAAGGATGTAAAGGGTTGCAAGGCACGTATTGTATTGTTTCCATCGAGGATAACAAGATGGGGTATTTATCATATTGCATGAATTTATTCCTCTACATCATGTCATGTTGCTTAAGGCGTTGCTCTGTTTTCATTAACTTAATACTCTAGATGCATGCTGGATAGCGGTCGATGAGTGGAGTAATAGTAGTAGATGCAAGGTGAGTCGGTCTACTTGTCTCGGACGTGATGCCTATATACATGATCATACCTAGATATTCTCATAACTATGCTCAATTACATCAATTGCTCAACAGTAATGGTCGTTCACCCACCGTAAAATACTTATGCTCTTGAGAGAAGCCACTAGTGAAATCTATGGCCCCGGGTCTATTCTCATCATATTAATCTTCCCACGCTTTATTATTGCTTTACTTTTTTACTTCGCCTTTTATTTTACTTTGCATCTTTATACCAAAAATACCAAAAATATTATGTATCATCTCTATCAGATCTCACTCTCGTAAGTGACCGTGAAGGGATTGACAACCCCTATTCACGTTGGTTGCGAGGAGTTATTTGCTTTGTGTAGGTACGGGGGACTTGCGCGTGGCCTCTTACTGGATTGATACCTTGGTTCTCAAAAACTGAGGGAAATACTTAATCTACTCTGCTGCATCATCATCTCCTCTTCGGGGAAAACCAACGCAAGCTCAAGACGTAGCAAGAAGGATTTCTGGCGCCGTTGCCGGGGAGTCTACGCAAAAGTAAACATACCAAGTACCCATCACAATCCCTTATCTCTCACATTACATTATTTGCCATTTGCCTCTCGTTTTCCTCTCCCCCAGTTCTCCCTTGCCGTTTTATTCGTCCTCTCTTTTTCGTTCGCCTTCTCCCCGTATGTATCTTTGTTTGTGTTTCCTTGTGCCTTCTATATGCTTGCATCTTTGCTTGCTAAAAATCTATTGATATGGATCCACTTAAAGTGTTCTACTTGGATCATCTTGATCCTTATCTTTCGTCTTTGAAACCCCAACTAGCCTAGTTGATGGGAAATCTTTATATGAGCATGCTCATTTTGTGCGTCATCGTTTATGCGAAAAGGGAAGCTCTTATGGTATCATATAAATAGTTTGCTATGCTATGCTTGGAATCTTTGTGAAATGTGTGATTTTACTTGTTGCTCTAAGAACCCTAAAAACACCTTCCCTACCTATGTGAGTTCAATGATAATGAAATCTTATCTTCTTATGCAAAGGGTGTTTATAGTTACTATGATATCGAACAAATTGAAGAATTTATCGTTTTTAAGGGTGCTCAAGAAGTTGCTTCTTTGATTGAAAAGTATGATTTTACTCTCAACAAATCTGAAAATTCCGTCATACTTAAATATTGCAATGAAAATCTTGCTCATAATATCTATGTCCAAGAATTTATTGAAAGAATGACCGTTGCTTTGTAAGAAAATAATGACATGCATGAATCTATAGATAATGATGATTCCGATGATTTGGTTGAAATATCCCTTGATGAACATGATGCTTGCTATTCTTGTGGCCATGATGCCAATATTTATGAAGATGAATTTGCTATAGTTCCTTATTTTAAAAATGAGATCGTTGCTATTGCACGCATACTTGATAGTTCCTTCAAAAATGATTGCAATGATTTTACTATAAATTCTCTTGATGTCAATTGTGCTAATAATATGCAAAACCCTCCGCTTGGGGATGGTAGTTTTGCTATGTCTACTACTTGTTGCAATGATCATGCTTGGGGTGATTCTTATGATCTTGAAAATTTATTTAAGCCCCATGATGAATATGAGATTGATAATATTGTTTGCAATAATATTGAAAGTGGGTTTGAAAGAGTGTCAACTTTAGATCCCACATATTTGGAGTATGTTCAATCTTATGATATTTTTGATAAAAGTGGGTTTGGAGAGGTCATGACTTTAGTTAATGTTAATCCCACTATTCCGGAAGAGTGTCAACTTCGCACGCATGTGGATCGTGTTGAGAATATGTTATGTGATAGCTATATTGTTGAATTTTCTTATGATCCTGCATGTAATTATTATGATAGAGGAAAATATGGTTATAGAAATTTTCATGTTACTAAATTACCTCTCGTTATGTTGAGATTGCTATTGTTCCTTTCCGCTTCCTTGCATATGCTAGTTTTTGCTTGCTATGATAATTTGTTTGCCTATAATATGCCTATGCATAGGAAGTGTGTTAGACTTAAGTGTGTTTGTCACATGTTTTATGATTCTCTCTTTGTGCCTCAATTCTTGTCTTTCTTGTGAGCATCATTGTAATCTCAATGCCTAGCTAGGGCCGTTAAACGATAGCGCTGGTTGGGAGGCAACCCAATTTTATTTTAGTTTTTTTGTTTTTGTTTCTGTTTAGGAATAAATAATCCATCTACCTTCTGTTTAGATGTGGTTTTATGTTTTAATTAGTGTTTGTGCCAAGTTAAACCTATATGATCTTCTTGGATAATAGTTATTTGAGCTTGCTGTAATTTCCAGAAACTTTCAGTTCACGAAAACAATTCTTAAAAATCACCAGAACGTGATAAAATAGTGATTCAAATTTATACTGATCAATAAACAAATTTCTTAGGTCGTCCAATTTTGGCTGAATTTTTGGAGTTCCAGAAATTTGCGTTAGTTACAGATTACTACAGACTGTTCTGTTTTTGACAGATTCTGTTTTTCATGTGTTGTTTGCTTATTTTGATGAATCTATGGCTAGTAAAATAGTTTATAATCCATAGAGAAGTTGGAATACATTAGGTTTAACACCAATACAAATAAATAATGAGTTCATTACAGTACCTTGAAGTGGTCTTTTGTTTTCTTTCGCTAACGGAGCTCACGAGATTTCTGTTGAGTTTTGTGTTGTGAAGTTTTCAAGTTTTGGGTGAATTTTTTTGATGGATTATGGAAAATGGAGTGGCAATAGCCTAAGCTTGGGGATGCACATGGCACCCCCAAGATAATCCAAGGACACCAAAAAGTCAAAGCTTGGGGATGCCCCGGAAGGCATCCCTCTTTAAATCCACTTCCATCTGTAACTTTACTTGGAGCTATATTTTTATTCACTACATGATATGTGATTTGCTTGGAGCGTCTTGTATTATTTGCGGCTTTGCTTGTTAGTTTACCACGATCATCCTTTCTGTACACACCTTTTGAGAGAGCCATACATGAACTGGAATTTGTTAGAATACTCTATGTGCTTCACTTATATCTTTTGAGCTTTATAGTTTTGCTCTAGTACTTCACTTATATCTTTTAGAGCACGGTGGTGGATTTGTTTTAAAGAAACTATTGATCTCTCATGCTTCACTTATATTATTTTGAGAGTCTTAAATAGCATGGTAATTTGCTTAAAATAATAATATGCTTGGTATTCAAGATTTGTAAATTTTCTTTTGAGTCGTTGAATACTAAGAAACGTTTGATGCTTGATAATTGTTTTGAGATATGGAGGTGATAATATTAGAGTCATGCTAGTTGAGTAATTGTGAATTTGAGGAATACTTGTGTTAAAGTTTGTGATTCCCGTTGCATGCACGTATGGTTAACCGTTATGTGATGAAGTCGGAGCATGATTTATTTATTGATTGTCTTCCTTATGATGTAGCGACCCGAACTCAGACGGTCAAGCCTCTGTGTATTCGTGCCATCCCTGGATCAGTATGCTGGCACACACAGTACATCAATGTATATATCAAAGTGCAATCACGTGTATAAATAACGTAAAACTGATATATACCTCAATAGTCTCAGCGGAAACAAGTAACCGGGTGTGGAGTCCCATCAACACCATCGGCAGGTTGAGTGTAGACCGTAACCCTGTACCGTATTCTTACTCGTCGGAAGAAAGTATCTGCAACATGATACGTTGCAGCCGTGTAGGTCAGTACATTGAATGTACCGGCAAGATCAAAATAGGAGAAAACAGATAATAAACTATACTATATGCAGTATGGCTTTATGGCTCTGTATCTGAGTTTTGTTTGCGTAAAATCTGGTTTTATTTTCCCTACATCAAAGGAATAAATGAAGTCTGTACTATGGAGTTTTTCTGTCATGACATGGTCCCGCCAACCGATGTCTCATAGCCCAAAATCATCATAAGTTGCCCACAATTAAGTTATCGATCCGGTGTTGAGAGTTCCGAGATAGATCCAAGTCCAGAGGCTCAAATTGTCCGTAATCGGGACACGGCTAATCGATTAGGTTTTAACCCTCTGCAGAGGTTTGTACACTTTACCCGCAAGATTCGATCCCTCTCTTTACGTTCCCGCACTTCGTGGTGTTTGAGAACAAGATGACCGAAACATGGTCTTAGAAGAGTTCCTCGACCACCGTCCGGTGCTCATCCCATCCTACCGTAGTTCTACATCTGCTAGCACCGTCCCACCAGAGTCACAACTAAGGTCAACCAAGCGAGCCCATATTGACTTGCGGTTGCACGGTAAGCTTCCGGCATGAAGTATTCTTCCGTCTCTTTGAGTCTGGGTGAAGCTTTCCGCAAGATGTCATGGCGCTTCTCCATGCATCCCGGCCAACCACTGGGTTCTCCAGGTGCCCGTCAACCGTCCTTCACCCAGTGAGTGTGTATTGAATTCTTGTCTCGAGTCTTGAAGTCTTGAGGCCTTGAAGATGCAGATCCTTGCAGGTTCCATCATGGAGTTGTCGTCATTGACGTAGAGTCCTCCTTCTTCACACCACTCTCGAACACTCATACCAAACCCGTCTACTATAGCGTAGCATAAAATAAAATATCGTCCGGGCTTGGTAACAGGGTGATGGGTTCCTACCTCATGCATACTACTCAACTACAAGGATTCAATAACACACCTGAGGGGTGGTTGCAAAGATGCCACTAAATGCAATAAACATAGGTATGAAAGCATGGTCAAAGTGAACTTGCCTGGTAAGTTGATGAAGATAACAACACTCTCGAATAATGACTTGGTAGAACTATTCGTCACTCCGGAAATTCTACCGAGACAAACAAATATCACAATAAGCATATAGCATATGATCACTTAACACAATAGCATAGTAACATAACACACCAAAACAAACGAATCAAAACCCAAAGGAAAACTCGAAGAAATCCAACTCAAAGTTTTCCTACTTCAAGCAACAACTAAAACTAGTTTTATATAACAAAATTTTTCTTAACATAACCTAAGCATGAGTTTTTGTTAACTTAACGAGAAAAGGATGCATTAAGCAATTAGGAGCAAAAAGAATTAACTTAAAATCTATTATGAAACTCCTATTAGGCCTAATTCAATTTCTATTAAGAAAAAAATAAAATAAAAAGTTTTGTTCATTATAAATAAAATTTCATCCTATAAAGTGACAGAAACTATCCTAGAATAATCAATCACATGTGAAAAATAAATTGTTTTACTAATTAAAATAATAGGAAAACAGTAGCTAGTTAATTAATTAGGATTAACAAGATTCTGCTTAAAACTATTTTTTTAATCCTAAAATACCCAAATTAATTCCTATGGTTTGGCAATGTCAAAATAAAGTTGGGACAAAAAGAATCAACCAAAAATAATTTTCCTAGCTCATGTTATAACAGATTTACTATTCTGACTAAAACTAAAATAAAGCAATTTAGTTAATTTTAACATAGCTAAATATATTTTCTACAGAAACTATAGAAAATTTTCAAACCAACAAAAAAAGAATCACCTAAAAATATTAAACAAAATAAAAGATATGAATTTTTCAAAAGCAGAACTATTACATTAAAAGCAGAAAACAAAAATAAATGAAAAAGGGCCTAATGGGCCTAAACTACGACCGAGCGTAATATAAACTAAACGGGGCCCTAGGGTTAAATTAGTCGGGCCGGCTAAAAAAATAAACCCTAGCTAAAATCTAAACCGTACTAACCCGGTCTACCCGGGATTTATAAAAAAACGCGTACCCCTTGGGGTTTTCTAATCTACCCCGTATATTATGAATCGGACGGGGGTGCTCTCCGGTGACTCACCGGAGCTCGACGGCGGCGGCGGCGGCGGTGGCGAGTGCGTTGGCCTCTCCGGTCGTCGGGGAGGTCGGCGGAGGGCTCCGGCGGGTGCGGACGAGCTCGGGGGGGTTCTTGGTGGAGTCGGTGGAGGTCGGGAGGGTCTAGGGCGACGGCGGCGAGGGAAATGGCGGCGGCGGTCGGCTCGAACTCCGGCGACGGGCGTGAGAGAGAGGAGGAGGGTTCATGAGGGGCGAGGGGGGGCATGGGGTGCGGGGGAGGGGTATAAATAGGGGGGGCCTCGGCGTGGCAAGGGAGGCGATCGGGAGGGGGATCGGATCCCGGATCTCACGGGATCCCGGCGATCGGCGGCGGCGCGGCGTTGCGTGGGCGGGGGGTTGAAGGAGGGGTGGGGTCCGCCTGGCAGTGAGGAGAGGGGGCGCGGTCTCGGTCGGTCGACCGAGCCGAAGAGGTTTCAGGCGAGGGGAGGGGTCGGTCGGCTCGGCTCGGCTCATTGGCTGGCTGGGCACTGGTGGGCAGTCTTGGTATTTGGGGCGATGCTTTGGCCGGCGCCTGGGGGGGTTTTCTTTTTTTTTTAATTTTTTTAATAAAAACAAAAACAGAGATAACTTATAAAATATAAATATTTTATATAGGACATATATATACCAAAATGATCAAGGGAATATTCCCTATCATTTGAACATTTTTCCAAAGGCAAAATCCAAACTTTATAAAAAATCATTTTTTTCAAATTCAATTAAAACTCAGATTTGAATTCAAAACTTTTGGCATTGTTTTACTCTGATATTTTTGGAGTGTCATATTTACTCCTCTCATACTTTTGCTCAAGTATTTATCAGGCATAGATTTTGAAATGATTCCCACTTGCCAATGTTTGAATTCAAATTCCAAAACTCAATTTGAAAGCGGGTTTCAAGGCACTTTCAAATGATTTTCAATTTGATGCTTTTTAACTTCCAACTCATATTTCATATAATTGAAGAAGTCATTTTATCTTCCCTCATGAAAATCATTGAGTTGCATAAAGCTTTGAATTTGAAATATTCCCAAATGAAATTTAAATCTTTTCCAAAACCCTTTTCATTTCAAATTGGAAGAAGTCATGTCATCTTCACTCTAGGGTTTGGTGTTGGAATGAACTTGAATTCATTGGGATCCAAAAGGCAAAGGGGAATGTTTGGGAAAGTCATTTCATTCCCTCTCATTCAACTTTCAAAAGTTTTCAAATTCCACTCAGTTTCACTCAATCAATCAAACCATCAATCAGACAACAAGCATAGTTAATTATCTAATATAACATTCCAAAATTTAGAATTTTGGGATGTTACAAACCTACCACACTTAAAATGAATCTTGTTGGGTAACGTAGTAATTTCAAAAAATTTCCTACGATCACGCAAGACCATGGTGATGGCATAGCAACGAGAGGGAAGAGTGTCCGTCCACGTACCCTCGTAGACCGAAAGCGGAAGCGTTATAACAACGCGGTTGATGTAGTCAGACGTCTTCACGATCCGACCGATCCAAGCACCGAACGCACGGCACCTCCGAGTTACGCACACGTTCAAATTTCGATGGCGATTCCGGACTCCGATCCAACAAAGTGTCGGGGATGAGTTCCGTCAAGACGACGGCGTGATGACGATGTTGATGCTCCACCGACGCAGGGCTTCGCCTAAGCTCATGACGATATGACTTCTCCGCGCGGGGCTTCGCCTAAGCTCATGACGATATGACCGAAGTGGAATATGGTGGAAGGGGCACCGCACACGGCTAAGGAAAGATCCGTAGATCAACTTGTGTGTTATGGGGTGCCCCTGCCCCGTATATAAAGGAGCCAAGGGGAGGTGGCGGCCCAAGGGAGGAGGCGCTAAGGAGTCCTACTCCCTCCGGAGTAGGACTCCCTCCAATCCTAGTTGGATTAGGATTCCTGAGGGGGAAAGAGAGAGAGGGGCGGCCCACCTTTCCTAGTCCTAATAGGACTAGGGGAAGGGGGCGTGACCACCTAGGGCTGCCTTCTCCTTTCCTCCAAGGCCCACTATGGGCCCATGTAGTTCGGGGGTTCGGTAACCTCCGGTACTCTGCAGAAATTCGATTTCACTCGGAACCTTTCGATGTCCAAATGTAGGCTTCCAATATATCAATCTTTATGTCTCGACCATTTCGAGACTCCTCGTCATGTCCGTGATCACATCCGGGACTCCGAACAAACTTCGTGCATCAATACTTATA
The DNA here is from genome assembly GCA_021605145.1 of Aegilops bicornis. Taxonomy (NCBI): domain Eukaryota; kingdom Viridiplantae; phylum Streptophyta; class Magnoliopsida; order Poales; family Poaceae; genus Aegilops; species Aegilops bicornis. The sequence goes on from CM038675.1 coordinate 333,403,468, forward strand.
AACTCATAATGAATCATCCATCGAAGCGTTAAGCGTCACGGACCCTACGGGTTCGAGAACTATGTAGACATGACCTAGAACCATTCTCGGTCAATAACCAATAAGCGGAACCTGGATGCCCATATTGGTTCCTACATATTCTACGAAGATCTTTATCGGTCAAACCGCATAACGACATACGTTGTTCCCTTTGTCATCGGTATGTTACTTACCCGAGATTCGATCGTCGGTATCCAATACCTAGTTCAATCTGCTACGGTAAGTCTCTTTACTCGTTCCATAATACATCATCTCACAACTAACTCATTAGTTGTAATGCTTGCAAGGCTTAAGTGATGTGTATTACCGAGAAGGCCTAGAGATACCTCTCCGACAATCGGAGTGACAAAACCTAATCTCGAAATCGCAACCCAACAAGTACCTTTGGAGACACCTGTAGTACTCCTTTATAATCACCCGATTACGTTGTAGGACGTTTGGTAGTACCAAAGTGTTCCTCCGTGGCGGAGTTGCATAATCTCATAGTTATAGGAACATGTATGGGTCATGAAGAAAGCATTAACATACTAAGCGATCAAGTGTTAAGCTAACGGAATGGGTCATGTCAATCAGATCATTCAACTAATGATGTGACCTTGTTAATCAAATAACAACTCCTTGTTCATGGTTAGGAAACATAACCATCTTTGATTAACAAGCTAGTCAAGTAGAGGCATACTAGTGACATCTTGTTTGTCTATATATTCACACATGTATTATGTTTCCGGTTAATACAATTCTAGCATGAATAATAAACCTTTATCATGATATAAGGAAATAAATAATAACTTTATTATTGCCTCTAGGGCATATTTCCTTCAGTCTCCCACTTGCACTAGAGTCAATAATCTAGATTACAAAGTAATGATCCTAACACCCATGGAGTCTTGGTGCCGATCATGTTTTGCTCGTGGAAGAGGCTTAGTCAGCGGTCCGCAACATTCAGATCCGTATGTATTTTGCAAATCTCTATGTCTCCCACTTGGACTTGGTCCCGAATGGAATTGAAGCGTCTCTTGATATGCTTGGTCCTCTTGTGAAATCTGGATTCCTTTGCCAAGGCAATTGCACCAGTATTGTCACCGAAGATCTTCATCGGTCCCGATGCACTAGGTATGACACCTAGATCGGAAATGAACTCTTTCATCCAGACTCCTTCATTCGCTGCTTCCGAAGCAGCTATGTACTCCGCTTCACATGTAGATCCCGCCACGACGCTTTGTTTAGAACTGCACCAACTGACAGCTCCACCGTTTAATAAAAACACGTATCCGGTTTGCGATTTAGAATCGTCCGTATAGGTGTCAATTCTTTCATCGACGTAACCATTTACGACTAGCTCTTTGTCACCTCCATATATGAGAAACATATCCTTAGTCCTTTTCGGTATTTCGGGATGTTCTTGACCGCTGTCGATGATCCATTCTGGATTACTTTGGTACCTTCCTGCCAAGCTTACAGCTAAGCATACGTCGGTGCGGTACACAGCATTGCATACATGATAGAGCCTATGGCTGAAGCATAGGGAACATCTTTCATTTTCTCTCTATCTTCTGCTGTGGTGGGGCATTGAGTCCGACTCAATCTTACACCTTGCAACACAGGTAAAAAACCTTTCTTTGCTCGATCCATTTTGAACCTTTTCAAAACTTTATCAAGGTATGTGCTTTGTGAAAGTCCAATTAAGCGTCTTGATCTATCGCTATAGATCTTGATGCCCAATATGTAAGCAGCTTCACCGAGGTCTTTCATTGAAAAACTTTTATTCAAGTATCCTTTTATGCTATCCAGAAATTCTATATCATTTCCAAGCAATAATATGTCTTCCAATTATAATATCGGAAATGCTGCTGAGCTCCCACTCACTTTCTTGTAAATACAGGCTTCTCCAAAAGTGCATACAAACCCATATGCTTTGATCACACTATCAAAGCGTTTATTCCAACTCCGAGAGGCTTGCACGGACCATAAATTGATCATTGGAGCTTGCACACTTTGTTAGCACCTTTTGGATCGACAAAACCTTCTGGTTGCATCATATACAACTCTTCTTCTAGAAATCCATTCAAGAATGCAGTTTTACATCCATTTGCCAAATTTCATAATCATAAAATGCGGCAATTGCTAACATGATTCGGACAGACTTAAGCATCGCTACGGGTGAGAAAGTCTCATCGTAGTCAACCCCTTGAACTTGTCGAAAACCTTTCGCAACAAGTCGAGCTTTGTAGACAGTTATATCACCATCGGCGTCGGTCTTCTTCTTAAAGATCCATTTATTTTCAATGGCTTGCCGATCATCGGGCAAGTCAACCAAAGTCCATACTTTGTTCTCATACATGGATCCCATCTCAGATTTCATGGCTTCCACCATTTTGCGAATCTGGGCTCACCATCGCTTCTTCATAGTTCGTAGGTTCGCCATGGTCAAGTAACATGACTTCCGAGAATAGGATTACCGTACCACTCACCGTGCGTATTTTACTCTGGTTGACCTACGAGGTTCAAGAGTAACTTGATCTGAAATTTCATGATCATCATCATTAGTTTCTTCACTAATTGGTGTAGTTGTCACAGGAACCATTTCTTGTGATGAACTACTTTCCAATAAGGGAGCGAATATGATTATCTCATCAAGTTCTACTTTCCTCCCACTCACTTCTTTCGAGAGAAACTCCTTCTCTAGAAAGGATCCGAATTTAGCAACGAAAATCTTGCCTTCAGATCTGTGATAGAAGGTGTACCCAATGATCTCCTTTGGGTATCCTATGAAGACATATTTTTCCGATTTGGGTTCGAGCTTATCTGGTTGAAGTTTCTTTACATAAGCATCGCAGCCCCAAACTTTAAGAAACGACAACTTTGGTTTCTTGCCAAACCACAGTTCATAAGGCGTCGTCTCAACGGATTTTGACGGTGTCCTATTTAACGTGAATGCGGCCGTCTCTAAAGCATAACCCCAAAAGCGATAGCGGTAAATCGGAAATAGACATCATAGATCGCACCATATCTAGTAAAGTACGATTCTGACGTTCGGACACACCATTTCTCCGTGGTGTTCGGGTGGCGTGAGTTGCGAAACTATTCCACATTGTTTCAAATGTAAACCAAACTCGTAACTCAAATATTCTCCTCCACGATCAGATCGTAGAAATTTTATTTTCTTGTTACGATGATTTTCCACTTCACTCTGAAATTCTTTGAACTTTTCAAATGTTTCAGATTTGTGTTTCATTAAGTAGATATACCCATATCTGCTCAAATCATCTGTGAAGGTGAGAAAATAACGATACCGCCGCGTGCCTCAACATTCATTGGACCACAAACATCGGTATGTATGATTTCCAACAAATCAGTTGCTCGCTCCATAGTTCCGGAGAAGCGGCGTTTTGGTCATCTTGCCCATGAGGCACGGTTCGCAAGTACCAAGTGATTCATAATCAAGTGATTCCGAAGCCCATTAGTATGGAGTTTCTTCATGCGTTTTACACCGATATGACCTAAACGGCGATTGCCACAAATAAGTTGCACTATCATTATCAACTCTGCATCTTTTGGTTTCAACATTATGAATATGTGTATCACTCTTGTCGAGATTCAACAAGAATAGACCATTCTTCAAGGGTGCATGACCATAAAAGATATTACTCATATAAATAGAACAACCATTATTCTCTGATTTAAATGAATAACCGTCTCGCATTAAACAAGATCCAGATATAATGTTTATGCTCAACGCTGGCACCAAATAACAATTATTTAGGTCTAAAACTAATCCCGAAGGTAGATGTAGAGGTAGCGTGCCATTGCGATCACATCGACTTTGGAACCATTTCAACAGCGCATCGTCACCTCGTCCTTAGCCAATCTTCGCTTAATCCGTAGTTCTGTTTGAGTTGCAAATATTAGCAATGTAACCGGTATCAAATACCAGTACTACTACGAGTATTAGTAAGGTACACATCAATAACATGTATATCACATATACCTTTGTTCACCTTGCCATCCTTTTATCCGCCAAATACTTGGGGCAGTTCCGCTTCCAAAGGTCCGTCTGCGCTTATAAAGAAAAACACTCAGTTTCAGGCTTAGGTCCAGACTTGGGTTTCTTCTCTTGATCAACAACTTTCTTGCTGTTCTTTTTGAAGTTTCCCTTCTTCTTCCCTTTGCCCTTTTTCTTGAAACTAGTGGTCTTGTTGATCATCAACACTTGATGCTCTTTCTTGATTTCTACCTCCGCAGCTTTTAGCATCGCGAAGAGCTCAGAATTGTCTTAGTCATCCCTTGCATATTATAGTTCATCACGAAGCTCTTGTAGCTTGGTGGCGATGATTGGAGAATTACATCAATGACACTATCATCCGGAAGATTAACTCCCAGCTGAATTAAGTGATTGTTATACCCGGACATTTTGAGTATGTGCTCCTTGTGAGAACTATTCTCCTCCATCTTGCAGCTATAGAACTTATTGGAGACTTCATATCTCTCAATCCGGCATTTGCTTGAAATATTAACTTCAACTCTGGAACATCTCATATGCTCCATGACGCGTTCAAAACGTCGTTGAAGACCCGGTTCTAAGCCGTAAAGCATGGCACCTTGAACTATAGAGTAGTCATCAGCTTCTGCTTTGCAGACGTTCACAACTCGCTCGGCATCTGCAGCGAACTGTCACCCGCGTGCTTCGGGGCGTAATTTTTACAGTGCAGCAATGAGGATAATCCTCAAATTACGGACCCGATCCGTGTAATTGCTACCATCATCTTTCAACTTTGCTTTCTCAAGGAACGCATTAAAATTCAACGGAACAACAACACGAGCCATCTATCTACGGTAAACATAGACAAGCAAAATACTATCGGTACTAAGTTCATGATAAATTTAAGTTCAATTAATCATATTAAAAACTCCCACTTAGACAGACATCTCTCTAGTTATCTAAGTGATCACGTGATCCATATTAACTAAACCATGTCCGATCATCACGTGAGATGGAGTAGTTTCAATGGTGAACATCACTATGTTGATCATATCTACTATATGATTCACGCCGACCTTCGGTCTCCGTGTTCCGAGGCCATATCACATTATATGCTAGGCTCGTCAAGTTTAACTTTGAGTATTCGCGTGCGCAACTGTTTTGCACCCGTTGTATTTGAGCGTAGAGCCTATCACACCCGATCATCACGTGGTGTCTCAAAGACGAAGAACTTTCATAGCGGTGCATACTCGGGGAGAACACTTCTTGATAATTTTTAGTGAGAGATCATCTTATAATGCTACCGTCAATCAAAGCAAGATAAGATGCATAAAGGATAAACATCACATGCAATCAATATAAGTGATATGATATGGTCATCATCATCTTGTGCTTGTGATCTCCATCGCCAAGCACCGTCATGATCACCATCGTCACCGGTAGCGACACCTTGATCTCCATCGTAGCATCGTTGTCGTCTCGCCAACTATTGCTTCTACGACTATCGCTACTCCTTAGTGATAAAGTAAAGCAATTACATGGCGTTGCATTTCATACAATAAAGCGACAACCATATGGCTCCTGCCGATTGCCGATAACTTCGGTTACAAAACATGATCATCTCATACAATAAAATATAGCATCACGTCTTGACCACATCACATCACAACATGCCCTGCAAAAACAAGTTAGGCGTCCTCTACTTTGTTGTTGCAAGTTTTACGTGGCTGCTACGGGCTGAGCAAGAACCGTTCTTACCTACGCATCAAAACCACAGCGATACTTCGTCAAATAGACTCCGTTTAACCTTCTCAAGGACCGGGCGTAGCCACTTTCAGTTCAACTAAAGTGAGAGAGACAGACACCCGCCGGTCACCTTTAAGCAACGAGTGCTCGGAGCGGTGAAACCAGTCTCGCGTAAGCGTCTGGCGTAATGTCGGTCCGGCCGCTTCATCTCACAATATCGCTGCACCAAAGTATGACATCCGGTAGGCGGTATGACTTGTATCGTCCACAACTCACTTGTGTTCTACTCGTGCATATGACATCAACGCATAAAACCAGGCTCGGATGCCACTTTGTTGGGTAACGTAGTAATTTCAAAAATTTCCTACGATCACGCCAAGACCATGGTGATGGCATAGCAACGAGAGGAAGAGTGTCCGTCCACGCACTCGTGAGACCGAAAGCGGAAGCGTTATAACAACGCGGTTGATGTAGTCGTGCGTCTTCACGATCCGACCGATCCAAGCACCGAGCGTCACGGCACCTCCGAGTTACGCACACGTTCAGCTCGATGACAATCCCGGACTCCGATCCAGCAAAGTGTCGGGGATGAGTTCCGTCGGCCTGACGGCGTGATGACGATGTTGATGCTCCACCGACGAGGGCTTCGCCTAAGCTCCATGACGATATGACTTCTCCGGCGAGGGCTTCGCCTAAGCTCATGACGATATGACCAAGTGGAATATGGTGGAAGGGGCACCGCACACGGCTAAGGAAAGATCCGTAGATCAACTTGTGTGTTATGGGGTGCCCCTGCCCCGTATATAAAGGAGCCAAGGGGAGGTGGCGGCCCAAGGAGGAGGAGGCGCTAAGGAGTCCTACTCCTCCGGGAGTAGGACTCCCCTCAATCCTAGTTGGATTAGGATTCCCGGAGGGAAAGAGAGAGAGGGGCGGCCCACCTTTCCTAGTCCTAATAGGACTAGGGGAAGGGGGGCGCTGCCACCTAGGGCTGCCCTTCTCCTTTCCTCCAAGGCCCACTATGGGCCCATGTAGTTCCGGGGGTTCGGTAACCTCCGGTACTCGGTAAATTCCCGATTTCACTCGGAACCTTCGATGTCCAAATGTAGGCTTCCAATATATCAATCTTTATGTCTCGACCATTTCGAGACTCCTCGTCATGTCCGTGATCACATCCGGGACTCCGAACAAACTTCGTGCATCAATACTTATAAACTCATAATGAACTGTCATCGAAGCGTTAAGCGTGCGGACCCTACGGGTTCGAGAACTATGTAGACATGACCTAGAACCATTCTCGGTCAATAACCAATAGCGGAACCTGGATGCCCATATTGGTTCCTACATATTCTCTGAAGATCTTTATCGGTCAAACCGCATAACGACATACGTTGTTCCCTTTGTCATTGGTATGTTACTTACCCGAGATTCGATCGTCGGTATCCAATACCTAGTTCAATCTCGTTGCAGTAAGTCTCTTTACTCGTTCCGTAATACATCATCTCACAACTAACTCATTAGTTGTAATGCTTGCAAGGCTTAAGTGATGTGTATTACCGAGAAGGCCTAGAGATACCTCTCTCCGACAATCGGAGTGACAAAACCTAATCTCGAAATACGCCAACCCAACAAGTACCTTTGGAGACACCTGTAGTACTCCTTTATAATCACCCGATTACGTTGTGACGTTTGGTAGTACCCAAAGTGTTCCTCCGGTAAACGGGAGTTGCATAATCTCATAGTTATAGGAACATGTATGGGTCATGAAGAAAGCATCAACATACTAAACGATCAAGTGTTAAGCTAACGGAATGGGTCATGTCAATCAGATCATTCAACTAATGATGTGACCTTGTTAATCAAATAACAACTCCTTGTTCATGGTTAGGGAACATAACCATCTTTGATTAACAAGCTAGTCAAGTAGAGGCATACTAGTGACATCTTGTTTGTCTATATATTCACACATGTATTATGTTTCCGGTTAATACAATTCTAGCATGAATAATAAACCTTTATCATGATATAAGGAAATAAATAATAACTTTATTATTGCCTCTAGGGCATATTTCCTTCAAATCTCGTCCTCGAGATTCGAAGAGGCTAGCAAGAAAAGGTTAGGGGTTGGGGTCTTCTAGCAAAAGTTTTGGTCAGAAAGGTCAGGGGTGCTACCACACTTAAAAACAAGGTTATGGTTCCAATAAACTCAGATACTTCCTCTGGAGTGCCGACATTGTATGTCTCTTCACATATCTTACAATAGCTCCTTCATTAAAGCTCTTACATCGGAAGCATAGAGTTTTCCTCGAGAATCTTGGGTCGGTTCGTCAAAGTTGAAGTTCGTCCGAGACCGGATCTTCTTAGTCGATGGGTGCATGTCCATTCTAGACAACTATCGAAACACTCATGGTGGTCTACCATTAATGGTTTCTCCTGCAGAGAAGCAGTGCAGGTTGAACTTCACCGTATAACCTACGATTGGCAACGGTTGCTGTAAAGGGTTCCATCGTACTACCATTCTATGGTTTTATGGCTTATCGCGTCGACACTCTTCTAAGGTTTTCAAGGGCTCTCTGATTTTCCATCAACATATGATAGTCCATGATAGAAGTCTTGGTATGGGGCCAATCCATCCCGTACTTGAATCATTACCACATACGTAAATATCGAATCACGTATTCTAACACTTGGGCATACTCACAAGCATTGCAGAATTTCTCTTGTTCTCGAACTGGTTTCGAGTAAATCCATGGTTTCTGCAAGCCAAACAAAACATCTATCGTTACTTCACCACTCTCAGGTTTTTGCGTAACCTCCTACGGAACTTATGCTGATTGGATCACTGATTCTTCCAAATTTCTTCCTTCATCAAGGTTACATCTGTTCCTTTTCAAAATCCTGGGCCTGTGGGTTATGGTCCACTTCAACACTAGTGCAGCTTTAGCTCATCCTTGGAGTAACTCTCATGTTCCATATTACACCTCCTTTAAATCCAGTAGTACTCTGTTTCTTCATACCATCATATCAAAAATAAAACTTCAACTCATTTTTTTCCAAACTCCAACCTGTGGGACACATTTCCATTTCCATTGGTCTAGTGTTCTTCATAGGGTACTTTCACCCTTAAAATGGAATTCACAAATCCATCCATAGACCATATTTCTCATATCCTCGAAAATGGTCAAAATCTTTGTTCACAGAGTAACAACTCATACAATTAAACATATGAAAACACGTCACCTTAACTTTATTGATTTCATGAAACCATAACAAACTCTGAGCACCCATTACATAAATCAACTCATTGAACTCATGAAAATGAAATTGCTTTCTACTACTCTTGTTTCCAATATTAAAATTCCAACTACTCAACTCCAGCTTTCATCTTGTTGTGACATTTAGTAGCATAATGTCCTGCTTCCTTGCAGCGAAAACAAATGACTTCCGACATGTCTCGGGGCTTCTTTGTGACTATGTAGGATCCTTGGATTCTTGGCTTCTTTTCTGGACATTTACTAGCGTAATGACCTAAATCCTTGCACCTGTAACAAGTGATATGACTCAGGTCCTTCTCTGCGAAAATTGTGTTGTTCTGGGGTTGCCTTCTTTTTCTCTTCCTGGATTTCTCTGTAATGATCGAGAGATTCTATTTCCCGAGGGTTAAACTTCACTTCTGTCGGGAAATCTCTGAAATATTCTTCTCTTTCCTTGGTACAATACTGGGAAAAATGTCCTTCTTCTCCACATGAATAGCAAGCGTTGGAGTAAAATCTGTTGAGGCCTTCTCCATCAGGGTCTTCAACACATTCCTTCATCACAGGTTCTTTCATAACTTCTCGGAGGGCTTCTTTCATTCCTTCTTCCTGCTCTGAATAGTTTGTTGCACCATGGGGTAAATGTGACCTTGAGTCGGGTAGTGGGTGATTCCTTCACACAAGAAACAAGTCACCCGACTAGTTGGGCATTCCTCAGCTGGTGTTTCTCCTCACAATGAGGGCATCCATCCTTGTGTTCCTCCTGGTGTGTCCTATTTCTCCATAAATCTTGCGAGCACAAGGTTTCTTCTTGAGTTATCGTAGTGCTTAGGATGAGGCGTGATCTCAACAGGGTCTTCTTGAATTCCTCCCAAGTTCTTGTTCCATTCCATCCTGTATGGCTTGATGCATTTCCCACCAGGTTGCAGCACTTCCTTCAAAGTCTTCAAGAGCGTCACGATACTTCATTCTTCCTTGAAACCAAATTGCTCGAAGTGATTCTCCATGTTACGAATCCATAGCTCGCCTCCCATTGAGTCTTGATCCAGAGAATATCGTGCCAACTTCGTTCATCATCTATGGGGTCCAAAGTTTTGGGATGAGACATGAGAGAGGTGGGGAGGGATATACACATAATACAAACAATAGTTTTTGAAGAAACAAGTTTTACTTTGTGGCTGTCGGAAAACATCAAAAAATGACAACTCACAAATCATCGCATCTAACGTAGGTGTTTAACATGTGTTTGGTCTCTAAAGGTAAATTAATTATTCAGGAAATTAAACTTCTTCATTTCTTCAGAGTCTTCAATTGTTGCAGCTGCAATTCTTCCAACGCATGGTGAAATCCTCTTTACTCTGAAATGGGCATCAGTTGTCCGATATCTTTAATTCTTGGAGTGACTTCAGTTGATCTTCCGTGTGGTCAAAAGGGAAAGGTGTATATTCTAACTATTTGAGGTCAGAGGAACTACTTGATAAAAAAAAGATGAGAAGTAAAGGATCCTTTTGAAAATAAAGTTTTTGAGATATCCTGTCCAAGGGGCTTTCCGATTTCTAGGATCACGTCCTACAGTCAACATGTGCTCTGATACCATTTCTGTAGCGACCCGACCTCAGGCGGTCAAGCCTCTGTGTATCCGTGCCATCCCTGGATCAGTATGCTGGCACACACAGTACATCAATGTATATATCAAAGTGCAATCACATGTATAAATAACGTAAAACTGATATATACCTCAATAGTCTCAGTGGAAACAAGTAATCGGGTGTGGGGTCCCATCAACGCCATCGGCAGGTTGAGTGTAGACCGTAACCCTGTACCGTATTCTTACTCGTCGGAAGAAAGTATCTGCAACATGATACGTTGCAGCCGTGTAGGTCAGTACATTGAATGTACCGCAAGATCACAATAGGAGAAAGCAGGATAATAAACTATACTATATGCGGTATGGCTTTATGGCTCTGTATCGAGTTTTGTTTGCGTAAAAGCTGGTTTTATTTTCCCTACATCAAAGGAATAAATGAAGTCTGTACTATGGAGTTTTTCTGTCATGACATGGTTCCGCCAACCGATGTCTCATAGCCCAAAATCATCATAATTTGCCCACAATTAAGTTATCGATCCGGTATTGAGAGTTAGAGATAGATCCAAGTCCAGAGGCTCAAATTGTCCGTAACCGAGGACACGGCTAATCGATTAGGTTTTAACCCTCTGCAGAGGTTTGTACACTTTACCCGCAAGATTCGATCCCTCTCTTTACGTTCCCGCACTTTAGGGTGTTTGAGAACAAGATGACCGAAACATGGTCTTCCGAAGAGTTCCTCTGACCACTGTCCGGTGCTCATCCCATCCTACCGTAGTTCTACATCTGCTAGCACCGTCCCAGCCAGAGTCACAACTAAGGTCAACCAAGCGAGCCCATATTGACTTGCGGTTGCACAGGTAAGCTTAGGGCATGAAGTATTCTTCCGTCTCTTTGAGTCTGGGTGAAGCTTTCCGCAAGATGTCATGTCGCTTCTCCATGCATCCCGCCAACCACTTTGGGTTCTCCAGGTGCCCACAACCGTCCTTCACCCAAAGAGTGTGTATTGAATTCTTGTCTCGAGTCTTGAAGTCTTGAGGCCTTGAAGATGCAGATCCTTGCAGGTTCCATCATGGAGTTGTCGTCATTGACGTAGAGTCCTCCTTCTTCACACCACTCTCGAACACTCATACCAAACCCCGTCTACTATAAGCGTAGCATAAAAATAAAATATCGTCCGGGCTTGGTAGCAGGGGTGATGGGTTCCTACCTCATGCATACTACTCAACTACAAGGATTCAATAACACTACTGAGGGGTGGTTGCAAAGATGCCACTAAATGCAATAAACATAGGTATGAAAGCATGGTCAAAGTGAACTTGCCTGGTAAGTTGATGAAGATAACAACACTCTCGAATAATGACTTGGTAGAACTACTCGTCACTCCGGAAATTCTACCAAGACAAACAAATATCACAATAAGCATATAGCATATGATCACTTAACACAATAGCATAGTAACATAACACACCAAAACAAACGAATCAAAACCCAAAGGAAAACTCGAAGAAATCCAACTCAAAGTTTTCCTACTTCAAGCAACAACTAAAACTAGTTTTATATAACAAAATTTTTCTTAACATAACCTAAGCATGAGTTTTTGTTAACTTAACAGAAAAGGATGCATTAAGCAATTAGGAGCAAAAGAATTAACTTAAAATCTATTATGAAACTCCTATTAGGCCTAATTCAATTTCTATTAAGAAAAAATAAAATAAAAGTTTTATTTATTATAAATAAAAGTTCATCCTATAAAGTGACAGAAACTATCCTAGAATAATCAATCACATGTGAAAAATAAATTGTTTTACTAATTAAAATAATAGGAAAAGCAGTAGCTAGTTAATTAATTAGGATTAACAAGATTCTGCTTAAAACTATTTTTTAAACCTAAAATACCCAAATTAATTCCTATGGTTTGGCAATGTCAAAATAAAGTTGGGACAAAAAGAATCAACCAAAAATAATTTTCCTAGCTCATGTTATAACAGATTTACTATTCTGACTAAAACTAAAATAAAGCAATTTTAGTTAATTTTAACATAGCTAAATATATTTTCTGCAGAAACTATAGAAAATTTTCAAACCAACAAAAAAAGAATCACCTAAAAATATTAAACAAAATAAAAGATATGAATTTTTCAAAACAGGAACTATTCTGTTAAAACAAAAAACAAAAATAAATGAAAAAGGGCGTAATGGGCCTAAACTACGACCGGCGTAATATAAACTAAACGGGCCCTAGGGTTAAACTAGTCGGGCGGCTAAAAAAATAAACCCTAGCTAAAATCTAAACTGGACTAAACCGGTCGAACCGGCTTTATAAAACGCCTACCCTTCGGGTTTCTAATCTACACCAGTAGATTATGAATCGACGGGGGGTGCTCTCCCGTGACTCACCGAGCTCGGCGGCGGCGGCGGCGGTGGCGAGTGCGTTGGCCTCTCCGGTCGTCGGGGAGGTCGGCGGAGGGCTCCGGCGGGTGCGGACGAGCTCGGGGGGGTTCTTGGTGGAGTCGGTGGAGGTCGGGAGGGTCTAGGGCGACGGCGGCGAGGGAAATGGCGGCGGCGGTCGGCTCGGGCTCCGGCGACGGCGTGAGAGAGGAGGAGGGGTTCCGGCGAGGGGGCGAGGGGGGAATGGGGTGCGGGGGAGGGGTATAAATAGGGGGCCTCGGCGTGGCAAGGGAGGCGATCGGGAGGGATCGGATCCCGGATCTCACGGGATCTCGGCGATCGGCGGCGGCTTGACGCTATGCGTGGGCGGGGGTTGAAGGAGGGTGGGGTCCGCTGGCGGTGGGGGAGAGGGGCGCGGTCTCGGTCGGTCGACCGAGCCGAGAGGTTTGAGGCGAGGAGGTCGGTCGGCTCGGCTCATTGGCTGGCAGATTGGGCACTGGTGGGCAGTCTTGGTCAGGCTGGCTTTGGGCTGGCGCCTGGGGGGTTTTTTTTTTATTTTTTAATAAAACAAAACAGAGATAACTTATAAAATATAAATATTTTATATAGGACATATATATACCAAAATGATCAGGGAATATTCCCTATCATTTGAACATTTTTCCAAAGGCAAAATCCAAACTTTATAAAAATTCATTTTTTTCAAATTCAATTAAAACTCAGATTTGAATTCAAAACTTTTGGCATTGTTTTCCTCTGATATTTTGGAGTGTCATATTTACTCCTCTCATACTTTTGCTCAAGTATTTATCAGGCATAGATTTTGAAATGATTCCCACTTGCCAATGTTTGAATTCAAATTCCAAAACTCAATTTGAAAGCGGGTTTCAAGGCACTTTCAAATGATTTTCAATTTGATGCTTTTTAACTTCCAACTCATATTTCATATAATTGAAGAAGTCATTTTATCTTCCCTCATGAAAATCATTGAGTTGCATAAAGCTTTGAAATTTAAATATTCCCAAATGAAATTTAAATCTTTTCCAAAACCCTTTTCATTTCAAAATGGAAGAAGTCATGTCATCTTCACTCTAGGGTTTGGTGTTGGAATGAACTTGAATTCATTGGGATCCAAAGGCAAAGGGAAAGTTTGGGAAAGTCATTTCATTCCCTCTCACTCAACTTTCAAAAGTTTTCAAATTCCACTCAGTTTCACTCAATCAATCAAACCATCAATCAGACAACAAGCATAGTTAATTATCTAATATAACATTCCAAAATTTAGAATTTTGGGATGTTACAAACCTACCACACTTAAAATGAATCTCGTCCTCGAGATTCGAAGAGGCTAGCAAGAAAAGGTTAGGGGTTGGGGTCTTCTAGCAAAAGTTTTGGTCGAGAAGGTCAGGGGTGCTACCACACTTAAAAACAAGGTTATGGTTCCAATAAACTCAGATACTTCCTCTGGAGTGCCGACATTGTATGTCTCTTCACATATCTTACAATAGCTCCTTCATTAAAGCTCTTCTGTCAGAAGCATAGAGTTTTCCTCAGAATCTTGGGTCGGTTCGTCAAAGTTGAAGTTCGTCCGAGACTGGATCTTCTTAGCTGATGGGTCTGTGTCCATTCTAGACAACTATCGAAACACTCATGGTGGTCTACCATTAATGGTTTCTCCTGCGGAAGAAGCAGTGCAGGTTGAACTTCACCGTATAACCTACGATTGGCAGCGGTTGCTGTAAAGGGTTCCATCGTACTACCATTCTATGGTTTTATGGCTTATCGCGTCGACACTCTTCTAAGGTTTTCAAGGGCTCTCTCGATTTTCCATCAACATATGATAGTCCATGATGAAGTGTTCGGTATGGGGCCAATCCATCCCGTGCATTTGAATCATTACCACATACGTAAATATCGAATCACGTATTCTAACACTTGGGCATACTCACAAGCATTGCAGAATTTCTCTTGTTCTCGAACTGGTTTCGAGTAAATCCATGGTTTCGCAAGCCAAACAAAACATCTATCGTTACTTCACCACTCTCGGGTTTTTGCGTAACCTCCTCACGGAACTTATGCTTTGATTGGATCACTGATTCTTCCAAATTTCTTCCTTCATCAAGGTTACATCTGTTCCTTTTCAAAATCCTCGGCCTCGTGGGTTATGGTCCACTTCAACACTAGTGCAGCTTTAGCTCATCCTTGGAGTAACTCTCATGTTCCATATTACACCTCCTTTAAATCCAGTAGTACTGCTGTTTCTTCATACCATCATATCAAAAATAAAACTTCAACTCATTTTTCCAAACTCCAACCTTGTGGGACACATTTCCATTTCCATTGGTCTAGTGTTCTTCATAGGGTACTTTCACCCTTAAAATGGAATTCACAAATCCATCCATAGACCATATTTCTCATATCCTCGAAAATGGTCAAAATCTTTGTTCACAGAGTAACAACTCATACAATTAAACATATGAAAACACGTCACCTTAACTTTATTGATTTCATGAATCCATTACAAACTCTGAGCACCCATTACATAACTCAACTCCTTGAACTCATGAAAATGAAATTGCTTTCTACTACTCTTGTTTCCAATATTAAAATTCCAACTACTCAACTCCAGCTTTCATCTTGTTGTGACATTTAGTAGCATAATGTCCTGCTTCCTTGCAGCGAAAACAAATGACTTCCGACATGTCTCGGGGCTTCTTTGTGATTATGTAGGCTCCTTGGATTCTTGGCTTCTTTTCTGGACATTTACTAGCGTAATGACCTAAATCCTTGCACCTGTAAAAGTATGAAACAATTGCTTGGCTTGTCATCGGGGTTGTGCATGATTTAAATACTTAAAGTGGTGAAGATAGAGCATAGCCAGACTATATGATTTTGTAGGGATAACTTTCTTTGGCCATGTTATTTTGAGAAGACATGATTGCTTTGTTAGTATGCTTGAAGTATTATTATTTTTATGTCAATATGAACTTTGTCTTGAATCTTTCAGATCTGAATATTCATACCACAATTAAGAAGAATTACATTGAAATTATGCCAAGTAGCACCCCGCATCAAAAATTCTCTTTTTATCATTTACCTACTCGACGACGAGCAGGAATTAAGCTTGGGGATGCCTGATACGTCTCCAACGTATCTATAATTTTTGATTGCTCCATGCTATATTATCTATTGTTTTGGACCATATTGGGCTTTATTTCCACTTTTATATTACTTTTGGGACTAACCTATTAACCGGAGGCCCAGCCCGTAATTGCTGTTTTTGCCTATTTGGTATTTCAAGAAAGCGGAATATCAAACGGAGTCCAAATGGAATGAAATCTTCGGGAATGTGATTTTCTCATCAGATAAGACCCAGGAGACTTGGACCCTCAGTCAAGAAAGGAGGGAGGCGGCCACGAGGGTGGATGGTGCGCCCCCCTAGGGCGCGCCCCCTGCTCGTGCCCCCCCCACCGAAGCTCCACCGACGTACTCCTTCCTCCTATATATACCCACGCACTTCAACAGATCGACACGAGCCAAAACCTAATTCCACCGCCGCAACTTTCTGTATCCACGAGATCCCATCTTGGGGCCTGTTTCGGAGCTGCGCCGGAAGGGGAATCCACCATGGAGGGCTTATACATCATCATCATAGCCTCTCCGATGAAGTGTGAGTAGTTTACTTCAGACCTTCGGGTCCATAGTTAGTAGCTAGATGGTTTCTTATCTCTTTTTGGATCTCAATACAATGTTCTCCCCCTCTCGTGGAGATCTATTCGATGTAATCTTCTTTTTGCGGTGTGTTTGTAGAGAGCGATGAATTGTGGGTTTATGATCAAGATTATCTATGAGCAATATTTGAATCTTCTCTGAATTCTTTTATGTATGATTTGTTATCTTTGCAAGTCTCTTCGAATTATCCGCTTGGTTTGGCCAACTAGATTGGTAGTTCTTGCAATGAGAGAAGTGCTTAGCTTTGGGTTCAATCTTGCGGTGTCCTTACCCAAAGGATGTAAAGGGTTGCAAGGCACGTATTGTATTGTTTCCATCGAGGATAACAAGATGGGGTATTTATCATATTGCATGAATTTATTCCTCTCCATCATGTCATCTTTCTTAAGGCGTTACTCTGTTTTCATTAACTTAATACTCTAGATGCATCTTTGGATAGCGGTCGATGAGTGGAGTAATAGTAGTAGATGCAGGCAGGAGTCGGTCTACTTGTCTCGGACGTGATGCCTATATACATGATCATACCTAGATATTCTCATAACTATGCTCAATTCTGTCAATTGCTCAACAGTAATTCGTTTACCCACCGTAAAATACTTATGCTCTTGAGAGAAGCCACTAGTGAAATATATGGCCCCCGGGTCTATTCTCATCATATTAATCTTCCTACGCTTTATTATTGCTTTGCTTTTTTACTTTGCCTTTTATTTTACTTTGCATCTTTATACCAAAAATACCAAAAATATTATCTATCATCTCTATCGTAACCCACTCTAAGTAAGTGACCGTGAAGGGATTGACAACCCCTATTCGCGTTGGTTGCGAGGAGTTATTTGCTTTGTGTAGGTACGAGGGACTTGCGCGTGGCCTCCTACTGGATTGATACCTTGGATCTCAAAAACTGAGGGAAATACTTACGCTACTCTACAGCATCATCCTCTCCTCTTCGGGGAAAACCAACGCAAGCTCAAGACGTAGCACTGGTCTTGGTCTCGTTGCACTGATATGGAAACCTTTGCCTGATGCCTCGGTACTCCGCGCCTGCGCTTGCCTCCTTAGCACCAAAGAGGAAACAAGTGCGCTACGCGCTAGCGCCCGCCTGGCACCCGCCTGATCCTGATCGTCATGGCTCACGTAACGAGAGCCTCGCGAGGTTTGCCCTGCCTAGATATCTCCGCTCCTCGCGAGGCAGCCTAGTGAGGCAGCTCCTGAGGAGGTCTTGAGTCGTCCGCCTCACGAGGCTTGGCCCCTCGCGAGGGTCTCGAGTGCCTTGTTGATAAAGATGGGCCATACAGGCCTGCAGCTCAGCCACATCGCGGGCCGCAGGCAGGCAAGTCTGGCGACCCTCGTTCCCGGAACACCGACAACTATAGGTGGAATAGACGGTGGTTGTGGAGAACACAAAAAGAAGGAGATAGTCTCACATCAACTAGGCGTATCAACGGGCTATGGAGATGCCCATTAATAGATATCAACGTGAGTGAGCAAGGATTGCCATGCAACGGATGCACTAGAGCTATAAGTTTATGAAAGCTCAAAAAGAAACTAAGTGGGTGTGCATCCAACTCGCTTGCTCACGAAGACCTAGGGCAATTTGAGGAAGCCCATCATTGGAATATACAAGCCAAGTTCTATAATGAAAAATTCCCACTAGTATATGAAAGTGATATCATAGGAGACTCTCTATCATGAAGATCATGGTGCTACTTTGAAGCACAAGTGTTGCAAAAAGGATAGTAACATTGTCCCTTCTCTTTTTCTCTCATTTTTTCCTTTTTTCTCTCTTTTTTTGTTGGGCCTTCTCTCATTTTTTGGCCTCTTTTTTTTCGTCCGGAGTCTCATCCCGACTTGTGGGGGAATCATAGTCTCCATCGTCCTTTCCTCACTTGGGACAATGCTCTAATAATGAAGATCATCACACTTTTATTTACTTACAACTCAAAAATTACAACTCGATACTTAGAACAAAATATGACTCTATATGAATGCCTCCGGCGGTGTACCGAGATGTGCAATGAATCAAGAGCGACATGTATAAAAAATGATGAATGGTGGCTTTGCCACAAATACGATGTCAACTACATGATCATGCGAAGCAATATGACAATGATGATGTATGTCATAATAAACGGAACGGTGGAAAGTTGCATGGCGATATATCTCGGAATGGCTATGGAAATGCCATAATAGGTAGGTATGGTGGTTGTCTTGAGGAAGGATATATGGTGGGTTTATGGTACCGGCAAAAGTTGCGCGGTACTAGAGAGGCTAGCAATGGCGGAAAGGTGAGAGTGCGTATAATCCATGGACTCAACATTTGTCATAAAGAACTCACATACATATTGCAAAAATCTATTAGTTATCGAAACGAAGCACTACGCGCATGCTCCTACGGGGATATATTGGTAGGAAAAGACCATCGCTCATCCCCGACCGCCACTCATAAGGAAGACAATGAATAAACAAATCATGCTACAACTTCATCACATAACGGTTCACCATACGTGCATGCTACGAGAGTCACAAACCTTAACACAAGTATTTCCCAAATTCACAACTACTTACTAGCATGACTCTAATATCACCATCTTCATATCTCAAAACAATCATAAGGAATCAAACTTCTCATAGTACTCAATGCACTTTATATGTAAGTTTTTATTATATCCCTCTTGGATGCCTATCATATTAGGACTAATTTTTTAACCAAAGCAAATTACCATGCTGTTCTAAAGACTCTCAAAATAATATAAGTGAAGTACGAGAGTTCATCAATTTCTATAAAATAAAACCACCTTCATGCTCAAAAAAGATATAAGTGAAGCACTAGAGCAATTTTTCCTAGCTCAAAAGATATAAGTGAAGCACATAGAGTATTCTAATAAATCACGATTCATGCATGTCTCTCCCAAAAGGTGTGTACAGCAAGGATGATTGTGTCAAACTAAAAATCAAATACTCAAATCATACAAGACACTCCAAGCAAAACACATATCATGTGGTGAATAAAAATATAGCCTCAAGTAAAGTTACCGATAGACGAAGACGAAAGAGGGGATGCCTTCCCGGTGCGTCCCCAAGCTTAGGCTTTTTGACATCCTTGAATATTACATTGGGGTGCCTTGGGCATCCCCAAGCTTAGGCTCTTGCCACTCCTTATTCCATAGTCCATCAAATCCTTACCCAAAACTTGAAACTTCACAACACAAAACTCAACAGAAAATCTCGTAAGCTCTGTTAGTATAAGAAAATAAATCACCACTTTTGGTACTGTTATAAACTCATTCTTCATTTATATCGGTGTAATATCTATTGTATTCCAACTTTTCCATGGTTCATACCCCCTGATACTAGCCATAGATGCATCGAAATAAGCAAACAACACGCGAAAAAACAGAATCTGTCAAAAACAGAACAGTCTGTAGCAATCTGGAAGTTTCAAATACTTTTGTAAGTATAAAAATATTGGCAAATTAGGAAGTCCTATATAATTTGTCTATTAATATTCTTGAAAAATAATAAACTAAAAAGCACTCTCCAGTAAAATGAGAATTGTTTTCGTGAGCACAAAAGTTTCTGTTTTTCAGCAAGATCAAGTTAACTATCACCGTAGGCTATCCCAAAGGTCTTACTTGGCACAAACACTAACTAAAAAACAAAACCGCATCTAACTAGAGGGTAGATGAAATATTTATTGCAAAACAGGACCTAAATAGCAAGAACAAAAATAAAATTGGGTTGCCTCCCAACAAACGCTATTGTTTAACGCCCCTAGCTAGGCATAAAAACACGAATAGATCTAAGTGTTATTATCTTTGGCATGCAATACATAAGTGGCTCTCATAATATATTCATAAGGCAATTTAATTTTCTTTCTAGGAAGCACCAATCTTTCTAAGGAAAGGTCTACCCAGAATAATAGGACATGTAGGATTGCAATCTATATCAAGAATAATGAAATGTACGGGCACATAATTCCTATTTGCAACAATAATAACATCATTAATCCTTCCCATAGGGTTCTTAATAGTGGAATCCGCAAGATGCAAATTTAAGGAACAATCATCAAATTCACGAAAACCTAACACATCACATAAAGTTTTCAGAATCGTGGAAACACAAGCACCCAAATCACACAAAGCATAGCATTCATAATCTTTAATTTTAATCTTAATAGTAGGTTCCCACTCATCATAAAGTTTTCTAGGGATAGAAACTTCCATCAAGCTTTTCTTCGAAAGATTGCATCATAGCATCAACGATATATATGTTTAGTAAAAGCTTTGTTTTGATTATAAGCATGAGGAGAATTCAACATGGATTGCAACAAGGAAATTTAGTTAATTAAAGAACAGTTATCATAATTAAATTCCTTGAAATCCAAAGGAGTGGGTTCATTGCTACTTAAAGTTTTGACCTCTTCAATCCCACTTTTATGAATTTTTGCATCAAGATCTAAAAACTCCAAATCATTGGGATGCCTTCTAACTAAAGTTGACTCATCTCCAGTCCCATCTTTATCAAGATTTACATTGGAAAACAAAGATTCAATAGGAGTCACATCAATTACTTTAAGAACTTCATTTTTAGCCTCCGGTTTGGCGGCCATTTTGTTTACTAAAGTGGCTTGTTTATAAGAAATTTGTCCTACTAAATTTTCAGGATGAGCAAAATGAGATCTCAAACCATAAAATTCTTTAGACATATCATCAAGCTCTTTATTCATGTATTCCATAAAACTTTTCTGCTCTTTGAGCTCGTTCCTAAAGAAATTGTTATGCTCAAACTGCAAAGAAATGAAGCTTCTAACATTATTTTCAAATTCTTCTAACCTCGTAAGGTGAGGGTCAATGTTTTTTGGAGGAGTCATTATTGCGACAAATCAAGAAATCCAACACATGAACACACAAAAAGCAAACGAAAAAGATGAATGGAAGAGGAGTGAAGAAAAGGCGAATCTTTTCGACAATCGTTTTAGAAGTGTGGGAGAGGAAAACGAGAGGTGAATGGCAAATAATTTAATGAGAAGGATGAGAGTTTATGATGGATACTTGGTATGTCTTGGCTTGGCGTATATCTCCCCGGACACGGTACTAGAAATCCTTCTTGCTACCTCTTGAGCTTGCGTTGGTTTTTCCCTTGAAGAGGAAAGGGTGATGCAGCAAAGTAGCGTAAGTATTTCGCTCAGTTTTGAGAACCAAGGCATCAATCCAGTAGGAGACAACGCAACAAGCTACCAAATACTTGCACAAACAAACATCAACTTGCAACCAACGCGACAAAGGGGTTGTCAATCCCTTCACGGTTATTCGCAAAGTGAGATCTGATAGAGATGGATAAACGGTAAAGTAATATTTTTGGTATTTTTGGTTTATGGAACGGAAAGTAAAAGATTGCAAAAATAAAGTAAATAGGAAACTAGAATTTTAGATCAGAAATTTATGTGATTGAAAATAGACCCGGGGCCATAGGTTTCACTAGAGGCTTCTCTCAAGATAGAAAATATTACAGTGGGTGAACAAATTACTGCCGAGCAATTGATAGAAAAGCGCAAAGTTATGACGATATCTAAGGCAGTGATCATGAATATAGGCATCACGTCCGTGTCAAGTAGACCGAAACGATTCTGCATCTACTACTATTACTCCACACATCGACCGCTATCCAGCATGCATCTAGAGTATTAAGTTCATGAAGAACGGAGTAACGCCTTAAGCAAGATGACATGATGTAGAGGAATTAACTCAAGCAATATGATGAAAACCCCATATTTTTATCCTTGATGGCAACAATACAATACGTGCCTTGCTGCCCCTACTATCACTGGGAAAGGACATTGCAAGATTGAACCCAAAGATAAACACTTCTCCCATTGCAAGAAAAACCAATATAGTTGGCCAAACCAAATCGATAGTTCGAAGAGACTTGTAAAGATATCAAATCATGCATAAAAGTATTCAGAGGAGATTCAAATAATATTCATAGATAAGCTGATCATAAATTCATAATTCATCGGATCTCGGCAAACACACCACAAAAGAGTATTACATCGAATAGATCTCCAAGAACATCGAGGAGAACTTTGTATTGCGAATCAAAGGGAGATAAGAAGCCATCAAGCTACTAACTATGGACCCGTAGGTCTGTGGTAAACTACTCACGCTTCATCAGACAGGCAATGGTGTTGATGTAGAAGCCCTCCGTGATCGAATCCCCCTCCGGCAGGATGCCGGAAAAGGCCCCAAGATGGGATCTCACGGGTACAGAAGGTTGCGGCGGTGGAAAAGTGGTTTCGTGGCTCTCCTAGATGTTTTTGGGGTATAAGAGTATATATAGGAGGAAGATCTAGGTCAGGAAGTCGCCGAGGGGCCCACATGGTTGGGCACGCGCCCTACCCCCTGGGCGCGCCCTCCACCCTTGTGGCCGCCTCGCGGCTCTTCTGACTTGCACTCCAAGTCTCCTGGGTGTCTTCCGGTCCAAGAAAAATCATCACGGAAGTTTTATTCCGTTTGGTATTCCTTTTCTGCGAAAATCTAAAACAAGGAAAAAACAGAAACTGGCACTGGGCTCTAGGTTAATAGGTTAGTCCAAAAAATTATATAAAATAGCATATTAATGCTTATAAAACATCCAAAACAGATAGTATAATAGCATGGAACAATAAAAAAATTGTAGATACGTTGGAGACGTATCAGTGACCTCTAGAACCCTTGGCGTGCCATGTTTAGTACCGGCTCTACATAATGAATGCTTGCCCAAGGATTTTAAGGCCCCCGTAAGGTGCCTAATTACATGGCGGA
The DNA here is from genome assembly GCA_021605145.1 of Aegilops bicornis. NCBI lineage: Eukaryota > Viridiplantae > Streptophyta > Magnoliopsida > Poales > Poaceae > Aegilops > Aegilops bicornis. The sequence continues at coordinate 333,426,991 of CM038675.1, forward strand.
TCAGCCCCCAGAGGCCTAGATTGAGAGTTATGAGATGGCCATGGAGATGTTGGATGTTAGTGATTCTGCATGCGCTAAATACTTCACCATGATGTTGGATGGGCTGGCACGCACTTGGCTCAAAGGATTGCCCCCTAACTCCATCAGGTCATGGGCTGAATTGAAGACACGTTTTATCCAAAATTTCTAAGACACGTGCAAGAAGCCTATGTCGATTCTTGATTTAGACTCTTGCGTCCAGGGTGAGGGCGAGTCAACAACCAATTGGGTGTGCTGGATCTCGGTCGTGATCCACTCATCGGCAGTATTAACGCCGGTTCAGCCGTCCTGATGTTGGAAAAGAATTGCTGGTTCCTCCCCCTTAAGCAAAAGCTGGGGCGGCTTAAACGCCACTGCAATGATATGGGAGAGCTCATGGCGGCTCTCGTCAAATACGTCGAGTCAGATAGTACAATGGACCCTGAGTCTGATGAGGAGAAGGCTGGCAAGGGAAAGAAAAATGGCCATGCCAAGGGGCAGCAGCACAATACGGCGAGTCAAGGTAACAGTGGTAAGCGCAAAGCCGGAGGCGGTTTAGCCTTTGTGGCTAACACCAATACGAAGAATAATAATCAGCTTCGTAAGGGGAAGTCGTCAATGCCCCGGTTTGGCGGGCCAAAATTTAACCTTGAGGCGATGATGAATCAGCCTTGCCCAAAGCATGGTACGCAGGAGAAGCCGACCAGTCATCTGTGGAAAGATTGCTTCATCATGAGGGAGTACAGAAATTCCAACTTTTTCCAGAACAATCATGGCCCGCATGGCGGGTCAGGTTCCGGCTCTCACGGGCCCGGCTTTGGAGGTGGCTGTTCAAGCTCTGGTTTTCAGGGCCAAGGTAATCAGGGTGGTTTTAATCAACAATCTAGTCAAGGGAGTCAGCAACATTAGTCTGGTTATCAGAGCAATCTGAAGCAGCTTAATAGTGGTTAGTATCATGTGTTTACCACGAGCTTGTGCAAAGAGGATCAGAAGGTTCATAAGCGGGTGGTGAACGCGGTTGAGCCGGCCGTCCCTCGATACTTGCGATGGTATGAACATCCTATTTTATGGATCCGTGAGGATCACCCGCCTCGGGTTGATAATCCGGGTCAATTGGCTTTGATGGTTGCTCCTCAAGTTGGAGGGTACATGTTTACCAAGGTGCTCACGGATGGAGGCAGCAGCATCAATATCCTTTATTATGATACTTTTTGCCGTATGAATTTGACTGACAAAGATCTTAAGCCATCTTCTACTATTTTTCATGGGGTGGTGCCTGGTAAGTCGGCGTACCCAGTGGGTAAGATAGCTTTGGAAGTAGCCTTTGGCAATGATCATGACTACAGAGCTGAGACACTGACTTTTGAAGTAGTCAAGATGAAGAGCCCTTATCATGCCCTATTTGGACGGCTGGCTTGTGCTAAGTTCTTGGCACGACCTTGTCGGGGAGGACCATGGACACCTATGGGACCGGGGAGGTCTCTTACTAGTTCGGCAGGGGAGCGACGCATTGCAGAAAGAGCAGACCAGCGTGGGACAGCGCGGCGGAGATCACACATGCAATTTACCCAGGTTCGGGCCACCATGAGGCGTAAAACCGTACTCCTGCTTTGGTGGATTGATGGTGGAAAAGGTGGTGGCGAACATTAAATGCTACACGGGTATGGGGGTGTGACTTATCCAATCTTCTAACCCTTTCTATGGTTGTCGTGGGCCTCCTTTTATAGATGAAGGGGTTACCATAGTGGCAAAGTAGTCATTATGCACTGATAAGATAGCAAACAGTGCTATCATACCTAACTCTACGGGATGACAGGGCACATTAAATGCACCGCTTAGTGTCACATTGCTGGTTGCCCGGCAAGGCTTGTCGTGCTTTCTTGCCAGCTCCGCACTTGTTCTCTTGACACGTCGCAGTATGGGTGTCATCTGTGGGTTTCTCCTATAGGAAATGGCTGCCATGTGGCGAATGGTTGTCACTTAATCACTTTGCGGCTTGACACCGCACTGACCGATGACGTGGGTCGTGGTGGAGTGGTTGGTGAGGTGGTTTTGCATCCGTGAGCCCCGGCAGGCCCTGCCGGGGTGTCTTGGTTGTCTGCTTCTGGTGGCGGTCTCGCCCCTTTCCGGGCTCGCCTGCTCGGCAAGGGAGGCCTTTCTCTTGGTGATATCCGGCTTCCTTGGCTCATTCTTGGTCCCTCTGATCTGTATGTTGGTCCTTCGAATCTCTTGGCTTCTTGTACTCTGACTTGGGCTGGTGCTTCAATCTTGTTCCTATGCCTGTGCACTATTTGGGCAACAGACCCAGAGTTTGTTGCACCGACAGAAGCCCCCGAGCCTGCCCCGTACGCGCTGCCGGGCGTCGTCTTGGTAGGGCCTAATAAGTGCACAGGCAATGGTTGCCAAATAGGTTGGTCTCTTGAGATCTTCTTCGCTCCTTCATTAGTCTTGATTCCGGGCTAGTTTCAAGTTTCTTCACATGCCTCATAAATCCAATAGTGGTGGGGCCGCTCCAGTAATGGCCCGTGAATGACTTTAACACACGGGGTAGAAACAGCGAATTCACTCTTCCCACCACGCCCTTGTCCTTGGCCATGTATGTTGCATGCATCGTGCGGGGTAGGTAACGGAGGCGCGTGGCGCAGGAGAGCATCATGGCGAGGGCCTAGTCGTCTTGAATTGGTGGAGGAGGACGGTGGCTGCCCGTTGATGGAGCAGCTGCCCTCCATGCCCCGCCTATAAAAGAGGAGGGCTGAGTCATTTATCCCTGCATTTCTCCTCTTCTTATCTTCTGTTTCCGCTAGCAATGTCGAAGGGGAGAGCCTGGGGCCAGCCCCTGGGCTCTTGGTCGGGGCTAACATTACCACCCGCAGGCGCTGACGCTCGGGGAGTGAGCCTAGTCCTTGGGGTGGCAAATATCTTGGTTCCTTCGAGGCTCGGCCGGGTGGCGGGGCAGGAGATCATTGGTAATCCTAGCACTGCCCCTCCCGGAAGCCTTGGGGCTAATGTCGAAAGGAGGCGCGTCTTCCTGCCCGCCAAGACAAGGAGCGGCACGCCTCGAGCCCCCTGGCCATCTTGGCCGCTCGCCGTCTTCCCGGGGAATGCGCCGGACTGGCGTCTCGGCCTTCCCTTGGAGAGGTGTTGATGAAGATGAAGCCAGGGGAGAAGGAGAAGACGGGAGGCAGGCCATCCAGTAGGAGCACGACTACATCGACGCGTTCGTCTCGTACTCGCAACCTGCTGCCCGCCTGTCTGGCTCTCCCCCCTCTTTGCCCGGCACCGTCATCACCGTTCTCTCGATTGCCTGGGAAAGGCTCGTTCCCCTGGTACTTCCGCCTTCTCCAAGGGGTCTTCTGGCTAGGCGCTGGCATCCTCCTCTGCTGGTGCCTGTGCTGGTGCCCCCTGTCTAGCCCTGGAGGCGATGACCAGGGGGCTGCCAAGGTGCTCCGCACGTCTTCCTCGTTCGCAGCCTCGCCACTCCCAATCTTGTCAGGCTGTGCATGTTAGCTCCTGACAAGGATCGGGGTGGCGTTGTGTCGGCGGGTCGTCCGTCCTCTTACCTTCACCCCGCGCCACCTGGGGAAAGAGGGACATGGAGAGGAGTTTATGGAGCACTTATCTTTTTTCAATCTTAAATCTGCTGGCGCTCACCAAATTTTAATTCAAATAATGTAATCTCCTTAGTCCATTTTTGTGCTCTGTAATGCTTGTACTTGTATTACCAATGCATTAACGGAAAAAATGAACCTTGCCGGGAACTCATGCATGCATATGCACTACAAAAAAAAAAGATACTTCCAAGATGATACGTGTTTGTCACAGTAGGTCACGTTTTCTGTCATGCATGTACATCCATGACAATTTTATGACAGAATCAAGATAGTCATACTGTCTTTGTCGTGAGAAGTGTTCCATGACATTACCAAAATTATCATCACGGAAGTGTCCAGTTCTATGACGATAAATCGCACGTCATGGAAGTGCTTTCGTCAAGGGTGACCGACACGTGGCATCCACCATAACTGATCGCCGTTAATCTATCGGGTCCGGTTTTGGATCCGATAACCCGCTAATAGCCCGGACCAATGAGGATTTTCCATGTGTAAAATTCTCATTGGCCGGAGGAAACACGTGTTGGCTCACCGTTGGGACAGATGTCATCCATTCATTGGACAGGAGGCACCTATGATACGTCGACACGTGGCACGGCCCAACAGAGGCCCATTCCGGTGAAAAGGCCGGCCCGTTTGACTTGGTCAAAAGGTAACGGGCCGGCCCACGGAAAGCCTGTTAACGGCCTATTCGTATATAGCCCATTTACGACCCGCTAACTCACGGCCCGTTACGACCTATCGGAATTAAGCCCGGTAGCTTCATCTGGGCCGTCCAATATGATTCCAGCCCGTTGTAACTTCCGGCCCATGTATGGCCCATGATGTCTTTCGGCCCATACGAGGCCATTTGTAACTCTTGGCCCATTAACGGCCCGTGGTGAATCTGGCCCGCAATGAATAATGTACCAATTTATACCCATTAATGGCCCATTATTCCATTGGGCCGTTTCCAACCCGTGTTATCTTTCAGCCTTCTTAGGGCCCATTTATCCTTGGGCTCATTTCGAGCATTCGGTTACTTATGACCCGTTATTGTCCTTTTCTGCTTGTGGGCCAAATTCAGCCCGCGGTTACAATCGGACCGTTTGCAGCCTGTTAATCCGTTGGGCCGTTTTCATAGCGTCATCAAATACGGCCGATTAACGATGCCCCGTTATTGTCGGCCCATGAACGGATGGTTCCAAATCTAGCCCGTTTACGGCCCATAATGTGGTCTGTTATTGGCCCATGTTTGGCCTATCCATCATACGACACATAGAAGGCTCATTGATGCTACGGCCCGTAGAAGGTCCATTGTTTCTATGGCCCTTAGAAGGCCCATTATTTCTACAGCCCGTTCGAGGCCCATGGTAACTACAGTAAATATGTAGCCCATGGTTATTGTGGCCTAGTTTTTAAAAATAGGTTATTGCGGCCACTAGCAAACCCAGGAAAAAGAACTGCACTGACTACAAGAAAACAAATAAACAAGACAACAAGGAAATAAATAAGCAAGCAACTTACGCTAGGCTATCACGGCCATTACACATATTACATCCACTGGGCATCAAAGTTCGCCACCAGTGCAAATATAGGGAACAAAGCAAAGATATCATATACCTCGGTTGTCAAAGTTCGCGACCGGTGCAAATAAACGCCGCATGACAAACCAAGTCGATCGAAACCACTTGAAGATCTCAAGAAACAATATCCTAGGTACCCATAATCTTTGGTAGATGCTTAGCAAGCTTATTAACTTTCTCTTGTTTGGCGCTTAAATCCTCCAAAGACTTGTCATTGCACCGTGAAGTATGCATCTGAATTCTGCAAGGACTTCCTCAGTCCTTCGACTTCCTATCGCATAACATCTGATCGATGTCTTTCAACTTGAAGTCGAGACTCAAGAAGCCGAACTGATTCAGCAAATGAAGTTCAAGAGTCGGTGCCGTAAGTAGTAGCCAGTAACTCGAACACTACATCAAGACAGGACTTTGGGGTTGTCTCAGTGTCATTAATATAGTTTTTATTAGCTTTCTTGGAGACCAACAGGGATGTCTCACTATCTTGAACCTTATCTGCATTACTTCCTTTACCATTGCATAACGGGGTACTCTTCTCCAATATTTTATCCGCGTTCTAAAAGATAAACAAACAAACACATCACAGGTTTACAATGTAGTATATGAAACTCATTTTGGTAAACCAGTTCAGTAGTAAGGTGGACAGGATAACAGCATGAAACAAACATATATCTATGTAGTATGGTCACTGTATGGTCTATACCATTCTAGTTTATGTTGCCAAATCAAGATAGATACAGTTCGAGTCATATATATTTAAGACAAAGCAGCATAGACAGAATATAAGTGTGGGAAACTACATAGCAATAACAACACTTGTAATGTGCATGGCATGAGAACATAACTGTTTATTCAATTGAAACTGAAATGAACATAGAGCAAGTTACAACAGCAAACACGTTAAAGAGACCGGTTTAAAACATACCTGTTGCACCATTGGAGTTTCAATTGCATCCTTAAAATTTGAAATTAGTTGGTATAAGTAAATATAGTGATGCAAGAGCAAAGTAGTATGAATCATAGCTACGGAACCTGACCAGAGAACAATTCCTCTTCTGCTTTAAGCGTTGACTTAGGGTTCGGAGTGGTGGTCCTCATGCTTTGGGCACTGCAGTTGCCTTACTAACTGTTGGTGTTCGGGTGCTCTGTGGTGGAGATGGTGCTGTGTCAATTGGAACCGGGTTACTATCTGCTGGGGTTGGGGTTAGAAGGGGTGTAGCTCGTTCTCTGTCCAACTGGGTAGGGTTACAATTTGTGTGACTCTGGGTTATGTGTGGTGGGGCTGGTTCTTGGGAAAGTACAACCGTGGTTCTATCTGCATCGACAGGTAGCACGATCTTTTCTGAAGACCGTGTTTTTACTCCCACAGATACTGCCATCACCCCCTCCAACTGAAATGGCTGATAAACAAGAAAAGTAATTGAATGTACAAACATTGTAAGAGACATGTGCAATGGATAGTAGGGAAGAAAACAGGGCATGAAATAATTCACGTTTATGTTGTCTAACCAAACAGAATAGCAGGACATAATTTCACATATATGATGGCTAATTAAACAGGATAGCATGACACAATTTCACATGTATGATGGTAACTAAACAGGATAGAATGACATACTTCAAAATATGATGACTATGTAAACAGGATGACATGATATAACTATACGATGTGTCTATTAAAGTGGTTGGCATGCCATAAATCACAAACATGCCGTCGATGGAAACATGATGGCATGATATAAATCACGGATAGAATGACATAATTCAAAATATGATGACTGTGCAAACATGATGAGATGATATAACTATATTATGTCTTTAGAAAATGGGTTGGCACGCCATAATTCAGATACATGCTGTCTATGTAAGCATCTTGGCATGATATAATTCAAATATATGATTTATATACTAAGCAAGTGAGCAGAGGGCAATCGCATATATGATGTGTCAACTAAGGAGATGGCATTCAATATTGTGTATATGATGTAAAAACTAAGCATTGCAATACAACATATGCATGATATGAGTAATATAACCCTGCCAAGTTTGTGCATACACCTCAGGGGGATAATAGGACTGGTCATCTGCCTCTGAATCCTCCTCTGAAGAGCTATCTATAACTAGCAAGATATCTACTTCAGCAGGTAGCATTGTCTGCTCTGAAGACATTGTTTTCACTCCAGATTTCTCCATCATCAATTCAAATGGCCGATGCACAGGAAGAGCAGTTGAATATATAAACATTGTCGACAAATGCAACAAGAAATACAAAAAAATGATAGCATGATATAATTCAAATATATGACGCTTGGCTAAACAACATGGCATTGCATAATTCACACATATAATGCCTTGCAACAAGATAACATTGCATAATTCACATATATAAGGTCTTGCAACAAGATGGCATCGCATAATTCAAATATATGGTAATTAGACACTAAACAGGTGGCATTCACACAAAGCATGTCTAAACTAAGCAAATGACGTAGCAATGCAAGATACCATACGCACGATATGAGCAACATAACCCTGCCAAGTTAGTGCATGCACCACCGGGGGGGGGGGGAATAGGACTGGTCATCTGTCTCTGAGTCCTCCTCTAAGGAGCTATCCATAACCAGCAAGACATGCGCTTTGTCAGATAGCATTGTCTGCTCTAAAGACCTTGTTTCCACTTCAGATTTTTCCATGACCGTGCCGAATGGCTGATGCACAGGAAGAGTAATTGAATATACTAAAATTGTTGACAAATTTTACACGTAATAAAAAAATTATGGCATGATATAATTCACATATAAGATGGTGGCTAACTGTGGTGGCATTGCAAAATTCACATATATGATGCCCGGCTAAACAAGATGGCATTGCTGATTCACATATACGATAAAGAAACTAAGCAGATGGCATTGACACAAAGCATGTCTAAACTAAGTAGATGACATATTTGATGTATCTGATAAGCAATGCAAGGCACCATATGCATGATATTACCAACATCAAGATGCCAAGTTAGAGCAAAGACCTCGGGGGTAAATAGGAGTGGTCTTCTCCTTACGAATCCCCCTCGAGCAGTTATCTTCCTCTTGATTACGATCTGAAATGGGTGGAGGGGCTGCCTTTGCGCCCACCATGGAGCGATGTGCGCATGAAATTTTATTGCCACGCAAGGCTCGTCTATTTTGCTCTACATGTTCAGTTCCATTGTGTACAATAACTGACATGCATAGGAATAAAACATAGTGAGATTATGTAAGGAGTGCATGCACAAATCCAGAGTGATCGTAGCAAACTGTGGATAGACCCAAAACCAATGATGGCAGGCAGATAATAGCTTTAGTTAAAAAATACAGATAATGGCTCCTTTAATGTTTGTTTGCACCCAACATGAAACTCATAGTAGACACCCGAGATTAACCAGATAGTAGACAGATGGTACTTATTGCTGCCCCAATATGTACTCCACAACCATTTAAAAAATCAAATTTCAACATTAGTTTGGACCTGACTCGGAGTCTAATTGGTGAACACGACGATAAAGTAGCATGTCATCATATTAAGCGATGCATAACGTAAGCAGACACGGAAGAGTGCGACCTCTCTTGCGGACCCGTGTAGTCCTCAAGGTCATTTGCTCAGTTGATGATGGTAATGCGGTTGTCGTGGCTGCCGGCGGCGGGGAAGAAGATCTGAGGTGGCGAAAGACAGTCTGGAGAGCGGATCCCTGCTTTGGTGAACCCTTCCGTCATTGGAGTAGCTGAGCTAGGCTGGAACACAGCGCAACAGGAGTAGGACCAACCACACAAGGTTTTCTTTGACACATATCTGAAACAGAAGTAATTGTATAAGGGCTTGTTTGAATTTGAGGATTCTAACAATGTAGGGATAGGAAATAGACAGGAATAGGATAGGAATGCACGTGCAAAACAGAGAATTTAAAAACACTGGATTTCTGCCAATCTGAGTGTTTGATTCACAAGAATCGGAAGATCACAGGATGAAAAGAAGCATGGTGAGATTAAGTCAAACCACAAGTGTACAACCTCTTTGGCGAAGCCATGTCGATCTCAGCGTGATTGGGTTGGTCGGTGAGGATGCTCCGACTGACTTGGCTGTCGGAGGAGGGGAAGAAGATCTTAGGCGTCCCGGAGATGGAGCCCGGGTACTGCTCTCTTGTGATGGAGGGTTTCATCGTTGGAGCAGCTCGATGAGTTGTACGACGCCGAGGTGAAGCGAGGACAAGAGAGACAATGTTAACCTGAGTGGAATTCTAATAGCATCTCCAATAGATGACGTAAAATACATAACCACAAAGTGCTAGATGTAAAATACATCAGTCACTCATCTCTGAACTTAACTGTCGAAACTGAATTTAACTATCGAAACTGAACTTAACTGTCGAAACTGAATTTTTCTCTCGAAACTGAATTTTACTATCGAAACTGAACGCACTGTTAGCAGAAAAGCAGTAGCAGTAGCAGCGCGTGCGAGAGCCGGAGCACCTGGTCATTTAGCAGCATCAGGTGGGGCTACCCTAAGCTGCCAGGTACCACCGGCCAAACAGCCCCCCCCCCCGCCGCCCGCAGCCAGTGGTGCCCACCCCGCCCACCCCGAAACCACTCCCCACTGCCGGTCCGCCGCCGCCCTGGCCATCCATCTAGGACCCTCGTGCCGAGCTTTTTCTCCGGCGATCTCAACGCCACCACCCCACCACCGCTGGCGACCACCGCGCCCACCTCGAACCCTAAGATAGATACTGGGGTACCTCTCCGGCGAGCCCCCCTCCTTGTTGCGACTGAAGTGTAGCTAAACCGGAGCAGCATCGCAAGCAAGAGCAAGAGCTAGAGCAGCAGCGCGAGCAAGAGCAATAGCAAGAGCAGACCAAGCAGGGGACCGAGATCAAGAGCAGAGCAGCAGCGCAAGCGAGAGCTAAAGCAGCAACAGCTCCTACTGATGTGGACGTCGCTGCCGAGGGAGCGACGCCGTGGAGGAAGTGGTCGGCGACGCTGTCGGATTTCGGGTTCCGGCAGACCCTCCAGCCTGACGATGCCGTGCCTGAGTAGGCTTCCTGTCGTCCGCCCGGCGAGGCTTGGCCCCTCGCGAGGGTCTTGAGCTTGTGCTGATGAAGATGGGCCTTGATGGGCACCCCTTGAGCCACGCCGCAGGCCGCAGGCAGGCAAGTTTGGGTACCCCCGTTCCCAGAACGCCGACAGTAGCCCCCGGGCCCAAGGCGCGCCTGGACTTGGCTGAGCAGAGAAGCGAAGGGGCAAGTGCGAAGTCCCGCGGGCCCTAACAGCCTGCGGCCTTGGGCGTCGCGTGGGGGTTGATTGGACATGGGCCTCCCTGCTTCCCCATGATGCCTTAGCAACTGCGCGAATCGACAAAAGAGCGGCACCCATCTAGGCTTTACCTCCTTTGCCTTCTCCAGTCATTGCCCAAATCCCCTTTCTTGCGCCGATCCTTCCTGCTTCCGAAATCTCCAGATCTACTTCGACCGCGTTCCCAGAACACCGACAGACGCTGCTGTGGATGGAGCCGCGCCGTGTTGGCTCGGGACCGAGCGCCGGCAGCACCGTGAGATCGAATCAAGAAGAAAATGCGACGATTAGTGTACAACCTATTTGGTGGCGCCGATTAGGCCTCAGCTTCATCCGAGGAAACGGTGATGATGATGCTCTTCCAGTGGTGCAGGTGAAGACGACGGTGTGGGAATGGAGGTGGCGCAAAAGACGAGGGGAACATCGGGGCAACTCCTTGGAGGTGGAGGAGGGGGTGGCTGAACCGGCGGGACGACGAAATCGACGGCGGATCCTCATCCGGTACGATGGATGAGGGACGTCGATGTGTTGCTGTGGATGACATCATCGGGGAAGAGGCTCCGGCTGGGTGGCGGACTGAGGTGGTTGTGGGGCTTCGCGAGTTTTCGCGGCCTCAGTGTACGAATGGGTGGGCGGATGGGACGGGAGTGGGGAACCATGGTTTAGGGGCGCGCTTGTTCGAAATCTAGGGTAAGTTATGAAAGTACCCCCACCGATTTGTGCTAGGCGGTTCTTTCGGTTCAGGGGTATCACGGGCATTTCACGTGTCGGGATTTCACAAGAGATGGGAGTTTTCGCGCGCGTTGTAATTTTGGAATAGCAAGGCGCGGGTTGAGATGGAGGGAGTTGTCGGAGCACAACGAGACAAAGAGATATCTTAAATATTTTGGGAAAACAAGGCACATGTTGAAGAGGCGGGAGTTTCGTAGCACGATAGACAGAGACGCTAGCTTGAAATTTCGACTTAACAAGGCGTGGCTTGAAATTTCGGGAGAACAAGATTAACGTGTACCAAAAAGCAAAGACAATTCACACCTCATCACTAGAGAGAGCCATTGCCCGTTTTAATATATTACTAGAAATGCATTCAAATACAAAAAAAACTAGAAAAATCGGGACAACAAACATAACATGTACAGTACCAAAACAATTTGCACTTCCCTCAACAATAAAAAAACAATGTGTGTTGTTTAGCATATGGACTAAATTTGAGTACATTTTCCCTATCTGAATGGAATTGTACTCGGGTTAGTTATACAACCATCTAAATATTATCTTCAGAACACAAGACATGAATATAGGAGAAGTAAATTCCTATATAAATACGAACTACATGTACATACGATCTCAAATTCAAATATATGTATCCATTTTATGTTGAATTCCAATCATAGTACATGTATGCTCTAGCTAGATGTTCGGAATCTAAACCATGTATGATATACTACGTACAATGTGTTTAACAAGCACAACACACACACAAACACCATTTAGACTAGTAAGGTACACGTGCATTGCACGCATGAGATTTGGCAACCAAATTATGAATAAATACCACATTATAGCATGTAAGCTTTGAGTCATATATGCATGATGTAGATGTTCGTTTAATTCTTATAGTTCATTCGATTCAAAATCATCTAGTTTTTATAGGAAAGCTAATCTATTTTAAGATTCATGGAATTGTGCGTTGTACGGCATAAAGTAAAAACAAATAATGGCAAATCATGTAGAAAAACATTTGGGCATTTTTGATACGGAAGATTCTAGAACAAAGAAGAAGTGCTTGTGTTTTGAGGCTTGTGCATTATGCTTAAGTTCAACCATGGAGTCTTCTAGATTGTACATGTGGCAAAATTTGGAGGAATCTAGATGATGTCCAACGACCAGTGGTGCTCAAATTTGCCCTCTCTGCACCGTCGGATTGGCCTCATCCAACGACCATCTTTCAAAGTTAAAGTTATCCGCACACTATATAAAAAATATAAAATATAATATATATAGGGGTATAGATATAGATATGTGATGAAAAGCCACCCATCATCTCCAATTATAATAGTGTGTCCATGCACGGATGCAATGTGGCCAAACGATATACGCCATTGATATCTCAAATTCAAATCACCGACCTTGTTCTATGTGTTTACAGTACAACATGCTCGTTTTCAAACCACACCGCGCATATCTCAATTATATTCATGCATGCATGGGTTTCAAACATCATGATCTCTTATTCAAATATTTGAATTCAACTTTACATTGATTATGACCTCACCTAATCTTTTACACCCACACAGTCGTCTTCTCTTTTATAATTGTACCACTAACTTTCTCCTGTGCATGCATGCACACACAGTACCAGTCGGCATTATCCATCGTACACATACAATCTTTTTCTTCTGGTCGGTCTCCCATGCATGCAAACACACACACACACCTCCACCTCTCCATCATATCGGGCATTCTTTATCTCTCATGTGCATGCGCAACGATCGATGTTCCTCTTTGTGTGTGTATATATAGCTAGGTCTTTCACAGTTTCCCACACAAACCGATCAATCTATATATCTAGTGAGGTCTCACCCTCTTTCCCACATCCACATCGATCAATCTATACCTCTCTATATAGGATTACATAGCTAATACACACACATTAATTATATATCCAACGTCCCCCTCTCATCATCCATGCCTTCCGCTTCATCTCTCCGACGCGCGCACAGTGGCGAAGACAGGGGGCAGCAAGGGCCATGCCCCCCTAACATCACTATATATCGATGCTAATATGAATGTGATCATTAGACAATTGCTGGTAAAATGGTTTAAGTTTATGAATTGGCCCTCCTCGTAAAGGATTAGCAATGCTTGGCCCCCTAGCTCATTTACTTTTCATGGCTCCGCCACTGCGTGCAACGACGCACGTTCTCGCCCCCTCTCTTTAAATATCGATCTCGCACTTGTGCACTCCTTCATAGTCTCCATCCACTTGGCCCCTCGCACCATCTACTAGCCCCCCACTGGGTGTTGCCACATGTACAATCTAGCAGACTCCATGGTTGAACTTAAGCATAATGCACAAACCTCAAAACACAAGTGCTTCTCCTTTGTTCTAGAATCTTTCGTATCATAACTGCCTTTTTCTAGTGAACTGCCATTATTTGTTTTTACTTTATGCTTTACAACACACAATTCCATGAATCATATTAAGGGCTTCTTTGATTCAAAGGATTCTCAAAGGAATTTTGGAGGATTCTAATACTTGGGATTTTTTTCTATCTTGGTTGTTTGATTCGTAGGATTGTAAACCATAGGAATTTTTTCATAGGATTCATTTGCACTAGATTTCATAGGAAACATCCCATCCACTCAAACCTCTTTGAAAGAATCCTGCGTTTTTTCTATGCACAATCAAACACTCGCACAATCCTGTAGGATTCAAGATGACACTCCACTCTAATCCCATGTTTTTCCTATTCTGCTTTGGAAATCCTACAAATCAAAGAGGCCCTAGCTTTTTTATAAGAACTAATTTATTTTGAATGAGATGAACTAAAAGAATTAAACGAAGGTCTACATCAGGCATATATGACTCAGAGCTTACATGCTATAGTGTGGTATTTATTCATAATTTGGTTGCCAAATCTGATGCGTGCAATGCACGTGTACCTTACTAGTACTACGAGTATGTGCAGAACACGTAAATTAGGATTCCAATGGCATGCTACACAGTGTCTCTCTTACAGTTCATGAAGCCATGTGGCACATGTGGAGTTGTTGTCGCGACCTCCTTGTGTGGATTGATCACAGTGACGTGCTGCTTGTTCCAGAAGAATGTACGCGTCCTCTCTGAGCCACACTAGCGGTACATGCACGAAGCGAAGATGTGCACGCACGCCACGCACACGCGGGTACACAGGGGGACGCATTTTTGTACGAAGATCCACCCCATGTGATAATTTGACGCGTGTAAAGTCCTTCACTTCATTGATGGTCAATTAATATAGCGCATGAAAATTGAGTGGACGTGAGGGCGGAAGAAAGACATTACTACTCCACTGCGCGCATGCGAGTAGTTAAATCATGGGTTGCTAGTACTTCCATTGGTCTCCGTATTTTGTGACAATTTTCGACCATATTTGTAAGTAACATAATATTTATGCATGCCATAAAAAGTGGCACAAAAAAGGGGGCCACTAAATCAGGACGCAGGCAGCATGATCAAGTTTTGCCAGGGCTACTATTGGTGGCCTTTGTATTTAAATATGGACGGAATGGAGTAGTACTATCTTTATGTTAGCCTCATAGGGCTCTCCTAGCGCCTAGGCTCGCCTCCCCACCTCTCCCACCGGATCCCGCCATGGAGAATCCCGCCATGGATAATCCCTTAGATCCTAGGATCCCATGGGCTGTCCTCTCGCTACGGCCCGCAACACTACCGCCTTTGAGCAAAACCCACATGTGTTTTAGAGGGGATCCATTGCTCTGGAATCACAAATCGGTGGCGCCGGAGGACATGCCAGGGCAGCGTTTCAGGTGGTGGGCAGTAAGGGCAAATCGGATCGAGGAAGCGTCACATCGATTGGGAGAAGTTCCAAGTTCCAAGGAGCTGCACCTGGCGCAGCACAAGGCGGAGGCGCAACTCGATCTCAGGGGAGAGATGCTGAGGGATGTCAGCATCTGGCAGCATCACGTTGATTTCGAGCTAGGGCTAATGGCAGAGATCATACTCACGGAGTCGACTGCAGAGGAAAGAACACACATGCCTACACAATGGCATGAGCAGCCGGTGCAACTGTTCAAATGTGCGTTAGGAGAAGCCAAATCCCGGGACCAGTTGCGGCTGCGCCGCTAGGCATGCATCGTAGGCGAGGTGAGCTGCCCTCCTTCCCCGCCAGCGATGCAGTGACCTAGTCGGTTGCTGCTGCAATGAACTTGCAGCGTCATGTCGGTTTGCAACCTTGACAATCACTCCATCTATATGTATTGTATTCCTGTGAAAATACTTGGTCGTTTGGAAAAAGATTGTAAGTGATTTATCACTAGTTTTAGAATGCTTGGTCGTGACAATCAACTGAAGCCACAAGTAGAAGTCTCCATCACGTAATACTTTACGGTAGGTCGCACCAACAGACTGTCGGTCGGACCCACGTCTCACCGAAGGGACACGCATCGGCTTGGTCTGACATGTACAAACAGTTACATCACTAACTTGTGCGATCGCAGTTGAGCATTGTCGTACTCCCTCTATCTCAGTTTACAAGTCTTGCACGTGTACCTAGATCATTAATTTGACCAACTTAATACGAGGCATACATTACGAAAAATATATCATTACAAACTTCAAATATTCTTTTTTTTATTATATATTTTTTATGTTAAACAATTTATTTTATATAAGTTACATTGACGACCTAGATACACGTGCAAGCCTTGTAAACTGAGATGGAGGGAGTACTTGAAATTTATGTTCCACTAAACTCATCGGGAGCCGTTTCGGCCTCAAACCAAAACCATCAATTAATCTTTACCTTGTTCCCATCACATTCAAAAGTACTAGTGCTACAATTAAGTGCAAGCCTGCTCACACCTACTAGTTCGTACCAAACCTGAACGTGTTCCCACTATGCAGGTTTTAGTACTAGTGCTAGTACTTAGGTTATAAAAGGGGGAATTACCTAACCGAAAATTACTCTGCCTTCCTCCTCATAAGTCCTTCTTCGTCCGTCCTTGCCATGGACGGTATGCAGAGCTCTAGGTCGAGAACTACTCATAACAAGGGAGCGGCAACCAAGGCCATGGAAAAAAAGAGAGGGCTCGCCGCCACGAAGAGACCTCGAAAGATCTCCCACGAGCAGGCGATGGCTCCCAGGAGCGCCCTAGCCGCGGAGGCGAACATGCCGAGCTGGCAGCGCTGGAGTTGTTATCCCTCGACGGCATGCCCGATCAGCTCAATAAGCACCTCAATAAGCAGAAGGAGTTCATCCACGGTTTGGTGGAGCTGCTGAAGGAGAGCCTCGACGACATGCCCGGTGAGCTCAATGAGCAGGGGGAGTTGACCGCCGGCTTGGTGATGCTGCTGAAGAAGAGCATTGCCTCGGAGAAGAAGGCGACTGGCAAAATCCTGCAACTTCAGGAGGACAAGGCGAAACTCTGCCATGAGCTCGACCTGCTGAAGGAGGAGAACACCGGTTGGAAGAAGCTGCATGAGAATAGTAGTTCCTCGATGAAGATGCTACATGCCCTTGTCATGGAACAGAAGGAGGAGTTGGCGAAGCTCCGCATCGAGCACCTGGCTGCTGTCAAGGTACGTAATGCAGACGTGGAATAGATGATGAAGGCTCACGTCAATAAATCCCGCGTCATGGACAAAATAAAGAAGATGGCAGAGGAGACGCGCAAGGAGATGGAGGTCGTGGAGGCGATGAAGAAGCAGTTACGACTCCGTGGCCAGCAACCCTTCGTGTAGTAGAGGTCAGCGCCCCAGACTTGTGTGTGCGTCTTCCTTCTTTTTTTGGGGTGATAATCTTCCTTCTTCATTTGCTCCTGTGTTTCTTCTTTTGCTTCGGGTGTTTCGCCGCACGTGTCATGTTCTCTGCGAGGCATGAATAGAACAATGCTAACAATGAGATGACTAGCAAATTAGATCATTTTTTATCGCCATATGGCACCGGGCTACCGTGAGCCAGGTTCTCCGTCGTACTACTCCAGTGGAAAACTTGAGTATACCGCACGGTTCTTTGCTCCTCCTCAGGTCGTCGGCACATTTATACAAGCAGTGAAATCACAAGGCCCCGCCTTCCAGCAGTAATGAGCCGTCAAATCACAAAGGCCCTCGCCTCTCTTCAAACCGACCAAGCTAGAATGCCCCGCCCTCTACCTTTTAAAAAATGTATACTTCTGTACAGTAGTAGTATTGATGGATTGCGCCATGGGGCAAAACTAACAAGACGAAATTAAAGAAAAAAGGTGGTACATATAGAGAGAGCTCGTCGCCAAATTATGCATATAGTACTATTAAAAAAGCTAGTACGTGCTTAAATGGGGTGCTACATTATATTAAAGAAATTAGCATACCTATTTAATTCTTGGGTTCTTATTATTTATGCCACTAGTTGTGTATCACTACTCATTTTTGCCATTAGAAGTTACAACTACTCAAAAATGCCATCGGTCCGTGAGATGCCTGCTCAAAAATGCAATTAGATATCCCAATAATGCCATCATTAAGTTAGATGTTTGCTCAAAAATGCCATTAGACATTGTTATTTTCACGTCAAACCCATTGACCATGTTATATGACAAAAATAAGCCGATTCTCACAATGATAAGTGTGGCCCCGCTTGTCAGGACTAACCAAGCGAATAATTTTACAGGAAAATAAGAACGCTGTTGGGATCAAGTAGGCCCCACACTTTATTTTACTGTAGTGAGATAGAGGGAGAGCTGGCATGTTGGTCCATCGGTATTTATGTCATTATAAAATGGCCAAAGAGATTTGAGTCACAATAATGGTGTCCAGCACAACACACCCCTCATATAAAACTAAGCACCCTGAAATTCTTTGACAACTAAACTGCTGGCTATATGATGTTGGCCATATATATTGTACATATATAATGTGAAGAAACGAGTGGTAGTACTATACCAACTAAAAGATGAACTGTAGGAAATACTAGTATGTACGTACTGAAGAGTTAAAGTAACGAGAAGGAACATAACATAGTTCTGCTGGGGCTCAAAGACAACACACCCCTCAAATAAAACTAAGGACACCTGAAATTAAACTAAGCAACTAATCCAGTAGACACTGCATTAGAACCACCATGAGCAACGACACTGCCACCTTACTCGTACTCCTCGTCCACGTGCTCGACTTTGTCCTTGTCCCTCTTCCTCTTGGGCGATACTTCTTTGCTTGAACCACACACTTGGCTCTTGCTCTTCATCCAACCCTTGTAGATGTTGAAACAAAGGTAGCCATCCATTGCAGCATAGTGGATGTGGTCTATATCTAGTACATTCCACTCCCATGCATGATGAAACTTGAACGGAGGTTTCTTTAGCGTACCATACGAAGGATGAACCATGGCTCCTGCCAGGGTCAGCATTGAAGGCTGATCATGGGAGGGCACCAGCCCTTTCTTCTGGAGGTCGAAGGGGTTGCCTATGTGGTAGCCCAAGCATAAGTCATGCACGTAAACCTGGATCATGGCGGGCTTCTTCTTCTCTGCCTCCTTTATATTCTTCTCGCTTCCCAGGACTGTGGTGTACTCAACGTCTAGCCCAGCGACCCACTCATCATTTGAGTTTTCGAACATGTGTCTGAAGCGAGCATGGCATCCTTTCACCGTTGTGGAAGAACAGGTGTAGATGACGTCGAACTCATCGCCGGTGATGGTTCTGACCTTGTACTCACCGCCGATCATGGAGATTTAGGTCGCCATGGATTTGGGAGGAGGGTTAGGATTAGTGGAACTACCGTAATGTGAAAGGACGGGAGGACTAGGAGCGGACTGCCGTAATGTTAAAGGACGTCCGGGGACGAGTACGAGCGAGAACTGCCAGCGATTTTTGTAAAAATGCTGAGTGGGGCATGCGAACGGTAGGGTAGTGGCTTGTCTGGTGGATAAATGGATTCATGCACAGTACTATGGGGGCCCAATTAGATGTCATGTCTACTCGACGCCCAATTAAATGGCTTTCGATGTCACGTCAAGCGTCGGGAAAATTACAGGTGATACAAAGCTTTCCATTCTCCCATGATACGGGATTCCGAGAGCCCTTGGATCTGAGATCGAACGGTTGCAGGGCGTGATTCTAGACCAATGGTTTAATATCCTATCCTGGAGGGTTATTCTGCAAATTTTCAACAACTTAGCATGTGACCGTTCGATCTCACATCCAAGGGCTGCCAAGAGTTCAGATCATGGTCGCGCCTTACCACGACCATCGCCGGCTGGCAGTCACGCCCTTGGAGATTTAACACGGTGCGTTAGGCTATCTGATGTTGGCATGTCATACATAGTCATCACTTATACAACAAGGTTAGCTATAAGGTTGGCTATAAGAGTATTTTTTTTACTTCTCTCTATCTCTTTCTTCATAGTGTTTATTGCATTTGCCAAGGATTGACCTCTTCCAATGAAATGGTAGTCTCAAGTCATTAAAAGCATGCACACCCCACATCTCTTATTGGTTGATATGTCAAGAAACAAGAAACGATGTATGCACCACGCCTAAGTGTTTTGGGATTATTCGGTTTTCGTAAGATGACTTGCACACCTAGACGGAGGGAGTAATTAACTTGCCACATCATACTTTATGCCTATGTGGTAGGCTTAGCACGTGTACAAGCAAGTAAAATAGTGGGCTATAAGCCCGCTTACATGGCATTTTTGCATATGTGCAGGAAAGAGGCAAGGAAAAAGTGGAGGAGTGGGCTCTCATGCAAGAGCCATCCTCTACATGGTGGAGCATTGGGAGAGGCACCTGTATACCATGGAGGTGGTCAAGAATCAGGAGACTCACGCCGGTCGTAGCGCCGTAGTTAAAAAGTTAAAATGGCAAGTAAAATCACGGGGCCCCACCTGTCCAGTAGTAACTCGCTGTCAAATCACACAACCCTATGTTTGCAGCAGCCTACTCCCTCATCTTCTCGCGTCTCTATCAAACCTACTAGGCGGAACTGCCCCGCCTACCGCGCGGGAAAAGCCCCGCCCTTGACTTTTAAATAGTATAGTATACTAATTTTGTATCCATGGATTGCGCCATGGAGCCAAGCCTCAAGAAAATGGCGGTACACATGTACGGAGTATACAACACGCCCGTCGCGTTCGCGTGGCACCCCAGACGGCCGGTCGGTCTGGCACACCGCTCTTCGAATGGAACACGGGTCATATTGCGTTTGCACACACATGTTGTATCCTTTGGGTAGTGAGGTTATGGTTTCTTGTCATGTGGCATTTTTTCGTGTTATATGTTATAATCCGGTGCTTCAGATCAAAATGACGACAACTGCACCTCCAGGGCACGTGCATGAAGACTTCTCGACAGTCATTGATGAGGTCAAGCCGGCTCCCGTAAAAAAAAGAAAACTAGTACTCCACTATATAGGCAGGAGCCTCCGCGCTTGCTTGCTAGTGTTGCTCTCTTCACATTGTCTCGTCCTCTCCAGATCTAAACACGACAGTGGTGGCCACACACTCTCTCTTTGCTCAGCTCTGGTCATAGATCCAACCGGATCCTCTCCGCCGGGGAAGGTGAAAAGGTGCAACATTCACGTGATCGTCCTCGGCGACGGCTCTTACCCACTGCTGGCGCGTCCCGATCAGCATGCCTTGCCGTTCTCTCCCAAGCACCGCTGGCTAGGGAGGGCCTCCGACCCCTTCTTCCTCGTTGCCGTAGTGTGGGCAGATCCGGCCTCTCGCCACCCACCTATCGACATCCCGGCGACCCCCAGGTATAACTTCCTTCGAAACTGTCCTTGCTCTACTTCCCGAGCTCCTGACGTCGCTGCATTTGTATCTTTTACTATTTCCCAGGGCCCCTCGTAGATAGGATCGATCGGCTATTTGAAAGCCACCTAAATTTTGACTGTTAAGAGGTAAAAGTAGTTCATGCACTCGAATCTAGTACC
Source organism: Aegilops bicornis (assembly GCA_021605145.1). Lineage (NCBI taxonomy): Eukaryota > Viridiplantae > Streptophyta > Magnoliopsida > Poales > Poaceae > Aegilops > Aegilops bicornis. Next base: position 333,448,136 of record CM038675.1, read on the forward strand.
ACTTGGTTCAAACAAGGAAGAAAGGGAGTGGGGATGGGGGAAGATCTGTTACCTGAATCTAGGACTTGGTCGAAAGAAGAAATAATGGGGGCAAAAAGTAGCAGAGACTGGCTATCCAACTGGTCTCTTGGTCTAATAGGGAAATGAAGGGAAACACAGTACAAACTCAATATAATCCCAATCTATTGGTTGAAAAAGATAGATATCCTGTTCTGATGTTTGTTGCCCCGTGCCACTCTTATGTAATGCCACTGGTAAAATGTAGCAGTCGCACTGTTAAAAGTAAGGACACGTTAAACCAATGTTGTTTTCAATGTAATGCCTTCAGTAATATGAATCAATGGCACTTTTTTTCATGTCCTGCTAAATTTCCCATTAAGATAAGTTGCTTCTTTTTGTTAGAAATGCAACTGTCCTGGTCCGCCTACTCTCCCGCGCTGAAATACCGACTCTGTAGCAGCTGTTAATGTAATGTTGCTGGTAAAATGAAGCAATGGCACCATTAAAGTAATGTCGTATTTAACAGTTGTCATAGTTAATCCTAATGCACTCACTAATATCTAGCAATGTTGCTGGTTTAGAAATTGCTACTGTCCTTGTAGTATTGCCATTCAGATAAGGAACATGCTTCTTTTCATTTGATGTATGTTTCATCACTTGTTTGTCACCCTCCTTTCCACCTTTTTTGTGCAAATAGAGACATACATTTCATGCTTGATCTTAGTTGAACTGCACAAATGATATCCAAATCATAGCTGAACATTCCAGGAGCTTCACAACCAACCTTGATGTTGCTCAATTTTATTGCAACTAATGAAGATGAAGCTCTGTGGGTTTTGTTTTCTGATGGAAATGGAACCGGAGCTGAAGCCCTTTTCTTAAAAAAATGAAGAAGAAGCTACTAGCTCATGGGACATTGCTTCATTTTAGGTGAACTGTGCCAAAAGGTCCCATGAATTGAATCATTCATGTTGGTGACTGGTGTCATCCCTTCTACGATGGCATTGACTGCAGATATGGTTCCCATCACGAGGTATGTGGATTTTTGGTCTGACCTTTGCCAAAGATCCTGCATGTTGAGTCTTCTCTTGTGCTCTTGTTTTGGCACCGCCATGATAAAGCAAAGAATGTTATTATTTTGCACCTTAATCTAGTGGCACTATTAATTTGAGGCAATGCTTTGGCAATCGCTAGTGCCTCAGATTTTTTTATATATCGAAGAGGGGTTTCCTACGATTTCATTAAAGAAACCCTACCATAGAGAACCATTATCCGACAACATCTCAGTGTAAACGGGCAGTTATGCAACTACTACTAGACCGGACTGAGTACTAGCAGGAGACAAGTTCGCCACATAAGCTAGGCAGGTAGGGGGACGCAGCACCAGCTCGACCAAGTTTGGATTACAACCCAAATGCTACCACAGAAACATCAGGGGGGGAGACAAAGCCAGCTTCAACATCCCAGCCTAAGCACCCCCGGCCTCCATCCTTGCGACGCATGGTACACCTCGTTTGCCACCTGCTTGACCCTAGTGCCACTGGTAAAATGAAGTAATAATATAGTTAAAATAGAGCGAGTTTCCTCTCTATCATTTCATTTCCAATGTAGATAAAGAAAGTGCTTCTCTTTGTTAGTATGTGTTTCATCAGCTAGTCCCATTGTTAATGTTTAAGCGTTTTTTCAAACTGGGGTGCTTAATTTTAGTTGATCTGCACAAAAATAGAGACTGGAATGTCTCCAGGCCCCTCCTTGTACTATCGTTGTACATTGATGTTCATCCTGGCAGAAGGTGTATTGGGGAGACTGGGTCGATTACTCGATTTCCAGTATGAGGCGTACCGTATGAGGCATCGCAGGGCCCATCCCGCCCTCGCAGCATGGCATACTATGATACTATCGCAATATTGTATTCTATTTATTACTGTATGTTTCATCAACTAGTGCCACTATAATGTAATCACGCTTTTTCATTCTCTGTGCAAACAGGGTTATTCAGCTGCATTTTGGTGGAACTGCACAAATGTACAGATGGAACCGGCATATATGCAGAGTGCGAGGTGCCAAGTAAAAATTACCGACACCAACCCTGCTCCATCCAAGCATTGGCATCCACCACCACCAGTGGCATGTGTGGCGCTCACTGTGGACGGATCTTTCTCGGCAGCAAATCCTCTAACCAAATACTTGTAGCTTAGACTTCAAAAAGAATAGTAGTAGCTTATATTGGCGGTTTTCTAGCGAGTACTCTTTTCTGAAAGAAGCACCAATCTATTTTTCTTTATTTGTACACAGTGTCACAACTTTGACCCAAAGGTCTAGAGCTATTTTAGGGTGATTGGCGTAGTACTCGGAGACTGATTGTAAGCATGATTTTTATTAGCGGTCACACTGATTGTAAGCATGAGCAGATGGAAGATTAGGTTAGTGCTAAGCTTACCTTAAACCCTACCGACACCGTTGAAATGAGGCGAGCATCGAGGGAACCGTGGAGAATGGCGGGGAAGCGACGTCGCGCCATCCGGCCTCCTCTTGCGGTGGTAGAACAAATACTCATTTGGCTCCGGCTGGCTCTGCACCCTCATGAACGACACACCATACTCGATCGATTCGTTATCCTCTGGGTGCTCGACCTTCGACCTGTACGCCCACCACCTCCGCCTGAATTTCGCCTCGGGCGAATCTGTCTGCTCCATCACCCATAGGAGATACTCGATGAACTTGAAGGACTGCGGCGTGACTGCCGCCGAGGAGTACATCGCCGCCATCATCGCCGCCGTCTTGCTCTTTCGCATACATTGGCACATGGCCCTCACCGTCCTCGAAATCTCCCACTCATTATCAAACCAAGTAAGGATCTCCTTCAACCTGGCTAACTTTGCCTGGTCGCCGCCGGCGATCTGCCTGATTTGCTGTTGCGTCCTCTCCGTAGATGTCCTTTTGAGTGGTCCGGTGCTAGCTTTGGAAGATGGGAGGAGATACGGTGGTCTTGCAATAGAGAAGAGGGAGAGGCGAGACGGTGGTTTTGGAATGGAGATGATGGAGAGGAGAGGGATGGTTTTGCAATGGAGAAGAGGGAGAGGCGAGACGGTGGTTTTGGAATGGAGATGATGGAGAGGAGAGGTTTCCCTGCCTTTCGGTCGCCTGTGTGGGCCTCGCTTGGTGGGACCCATGTGTCGTTGTCTCAATGGCGTGATGGGCTACGTCAGGGGATCCTTGTCCAAGGAGAGAGGAGGTGGTTTTGCAATGGAGAAGAGGGAGAGGCGAGGCGGTGGTTTTGGAATGGAGATGATGGAGAGGAGAGGAGGTGGTTTTGCAATGGAGAAGAGGGAGAGGAGTGTGCGGCAGCGATTTAGGATTGGATGAGAGGGTCATGCCACACAGGACTGGATCAAAATCAAAATCAATTTACCCTTCAATTAAGAAAGCGACCCCACATTAACTAGTCTCCCTTTATTACGGGTCATAATTGACCATGATTTTCACAAATAAAATATATGTTATACGTTGCAAAAATAATATAATTTGAAAGTACATTTAGATACGAACCAAACGATACAATTTTTGGTGACATGCATTCACATTTTGCTTGTCAAATACAGTACGTGGTCAAACTTCGACCCAAAATATGCAAAAAAAAAATACTTCCAAGACCAGCGCCGCTCCTCTCCTCTTAAACCACCACCGCTCCTCTCCTGTTACAATCTAAATCCAGCGCCGCTCCTCTCCTCTTCCATTTAAAAACCACCGCCCCTCCTCTCCTGTTCCAATCCAAAACCAGCGTCGCTCCTCTCCTGTTCTAATCTAAAACCAGCGCTGCTCCTCTCCTCTTCCATTCAAAAACCACCACCGGCGAGTGAAGGTGCTGTGGAGAAGTAGATCGATGGAGCAGTACAACCGATATATGAGGATCACAGACGGGCGGCCCTGTGAAGCTAGCTAGGATGTTGGAGATACAGTCTTGGTTTGACAACAAGGACCAACTAGTGGCGACGGCGACATCCATGGCCAAATACCTGCAACCGAGTGAAAAGGCGGTGATACTCCTGAAGGGAGTCACGCGGGAGTACATAAAGCTGCTCCTCTGGGCCATGGAGCAAACAGATTCACCGAATCCGATCGTGAGGGAGCGGTGGTGGGAGTATCAATCCCAGATGGAGCATCCACCAGAGATTGAAGGATCGAGCATCTACAGGGTGCCGTTTGTGAGGGTGTCGTGCCAAAGCGAGCCAGTGGAGTCTTCGTCGACCAAACCCAACTGCAACAGGAGAAAAGCAGTTGTTCCGACGACGCTTCCCTGCCATCCTCTCCCTCGTCATTCACATCGTCGCACGGGGCGGCTGTCTGCCGCCGAGGAATAGGAGGGGACTCCCCCCCCCAGCCCAATAGTCGGGTAGGTTGTGAATTGTTAGGAGGATCTTAGGGTTGTCAGTATTTGCAGGTTGTGAATTGTTGTGTTGTGTATTTTGAGAGTACTTTCAGATATGAATGTCTTTTGAATTTCAGATTTGCAGTATTGAGCATATGAAGTATTTTATGAATTCTAGTGTTCTATTTTTAGCACTTGAAAAATGTAGTTTCATAGGAGTATAATAGTGCAGACAATGTGATTCTCAGAGAAGAAACTGCAAGTTTCAGTTTCAGATAAGAAACTGCAAGTTCAGTTTCATATAAGAAACTGCAACTTTCAGAGGCAGAGCATTTATATTAACACGGCCTTTTCAAACAGGGTTAACATCATGTTGGAAGTTTTATTCATGGTGGAAAATGGAACTACTAGCCAGTTAACATCATGCTGATCAACATTCAAGGATAGCACATCTTCATATGATGCACAGTCAAAAAGGTATGCTATTTTCAAAATGCCCACACAAAGCCGAGTGTGCGAAAAATGGAGAAAACGAGGGACGAAGTTTTGGCAAGTGTTGGACGTGGTGTGCGTAGATGACAATGGGGACCCACATGTCAATAATGGCAGAGGAAAAAAATTTGGAGATATTTTCCCCGCATCAGGTGGAATCGAACCCGGGCGGAAGAGCTATCTCCTGTCGGGTAGTGTCACTTGGCCACTGTGCTAGTTTAGTACTTTTGTTACAAATAGGGCACTGCCTCAGGTGGTCCGATCTCCTCCTGCGCCTTTGTGCACTCACCGCGGCGCCGTTGTCTGCCGTTGTGAACATGTTGAACAAACGAGAGGAATCTGGAGAGGACTGTACGTGGAGAGGCGGACAGTCAGGACCCACTAGGTCTATGGCCGTACGCAAGCAAGTGCCTCATTGAAAAAAATACTTCCTCCTAATGCTATACTGACGTTGGGGCCCATGGGTTTGTCAACATAGTTACATTTTTAGGTGCTTCAACCTAGTTACTATAGGAGATAAATTCACAACGAAGCCGGGGACCTGGCAGGTATCATTTATTATCACTAGGGCAGCAAGTATCAGTTGGGTTTTGGGCTACCCCGTCTAGGCTTTCTTTTTTAACATGCACAGCCCACGACATGCCGGTTTGTATTTTTTTGAGGGCCGCCATCTATCGACCGGCCTATGGACCTCCCATCCGAGGTATTATTTTTCCTGAAACATCGGCATCCCAATTTATGTATTTTTTTGAAGAAAACGCAGAGGTCTGTTCTATTTTTCTATATAAGAATAGGAAGGCCTGGTCCAACTTATGTTTCTCTTATAACTATATTATATATATTAAAATTATTTTATATGTTATTGTATATTATTGTTATTGTCATCCTATATTTAACAGATACTTACATATGTAAGAAAACTATATGCCACATCTTATTAACTTATAAAAATAATTTCTTAACAATAAAATCTTGGATTTTTTTGGCAACGAAAATCCTAGTGATTATGTACAAAAGCTTGGTAAGATTTAAGGACCAATGTAATAATAAATCACTTATTATTTAAATATATTTATAACAAAATGCGCAACCCCTGTTTATTTTTTTATAACATTGCTGCACCCTACCCAACATTATAATTAGAATCAACCCAGCAAAATCGTTTCTATAGAGAAAGTGCAAATGGCCTGTAATTTTTTAGGAAAAAATAAATGGGCCGCATGGACGCTACATTATTTGTTCACCCAGCCCAGCAAATGGACTGTAATTCTAAAAAAAGAGATCAAATTGACTGTAAATTCTGAAAAATGGGTTGAATACGTGCCACATTTTTGGAGGCTGAAATGTGGGCCAATAGGTCAAAGCCAACGCAAGTCGTTGTCAACTTAGTCAAGAAATGATTCTGACATCGTTAGTTGTTGGATTTGCATCAACGACCGGCATCCATCTTCCATCTCTCGTCTTCTTCCTCCAGCGCCACCGGGACCACCTGCTCCCGCCTCCTCCTGCTAGCAGCTCTACTTAGCACGTCATTGTGGAAGCGCCACTCCCACCGCTGGCCAGGCCATCCCTCCACCCTCCACACCTCCTGTTCTTCTCCATCGATTGCCGAACCACACCACACCGTAACCAGTTAACCTCAGACACCTCTCCGCTTCACGACTCTACTCCCCGTCTTCCCATATCTCGGCTCGTTCTTTGTCAGGGGCCTCGCCGTCGTCCACCACCTTGGATGCGCCGGCGCAGAGTGGTCAATCTAACGCCATCCATCGGCGTAGATCGTGGTGGAAAGGTCGACAGTTGGGTCCACACCGCACGCAAGGAAATGCCTCCTTATTACACGCAAAATAATGATTCCTCCACCGATAGCCGGGACCCACCGGAAGGGCCTCTCAGATTTCACGAAAAAATGTCCCCCTACATGTGTCGGACTCCACCAGCTATATCTTCGCACGCAAGGAAGTGCCTCCTTATTACGCACAAAAAAATGAATACCCCTTGCTAGACCCACCATAGTGGGAGGCTGACTAGTGGGCCTACTAAGTTGACGGGGACAGAGGGTGAGGGAGTCCTGGATTAGGGGGTGTCCGGATGGCCAGACTATAACCTTTGGCCGGACTCCTGGACTATGAAGATACAGGACGGAAGACTTCGTCCCGTGTCCGGATGGGACTTTCCTTGGCGTGGAAGGCAAGCTTGGCGATACGGATGTAGATCTCCTCCCATTTGTAACCGACTCTATGTAACCCTAACCCTCTCCGGTGTCTATATAAACCGGAGGGTTTTAGTCCAGAGGGACTAACAACAATCATACCATATGCTAGCTTCTAGGGTTTAGCCTCTACGATCTCGTGGTAGATTTACTCTTGTACTACCCATATCATCAATATTAATCAAGCAGGAGTAGGGTTTTACCTCCATCGAGAGGGCCCAACCTGGGTAAAAACATCGTGTCCCTTGTCTCCTGTTACCATCCGCCTAGACGCACAAATCCGGGACCCCTACCCAAGATCCGCCGGTTTTGACACCGACATTGGTGCTTTCATTGAGAGTTCCTTCCGTGTCGCCATCTTTAGGCCCGTTGGCTCCTCCGATCATCAACAACGATGCGGTCCAGGTGGGGAGACTTTTCTCCCGGATAGATCTTCGTATTCGGCGGCTTTTGCAATCAAGGGCCAATTCGCTTGGCCATCTGGAGCAGATCGAAAGCTACGCCCCTGGCCATCAGGTCAGATTTGGAAGTTTGAACTACACGGCAGATGTCCGCGGAGACTTGATCTTCGACGGATTCAAGCCACAGCCAGGCGCGCCGCACTGTCACGATGGGCATGATCTAGTTCTCGCCACGAACAAAGGTTCTCGAGGTCAAGCAAGGTTGTTTGCTCCGACCCTCAGCTCGGAGCCGACTGTGCCAATCGAGGACGGGTGGCTGGACACCGCCTCGAGGGCTGCAATCTCTACAACGATTGAGCCGAACACCAACCTTGTCCTTTGCGAAGCTTGTGACTCCAAGGTGCCAGACTCCCCTCCGGACTCCGAACCTTCTGCGCCCCTGCCAATCGAATCCGATTGGGCGCCGATCATGGAGTTCACCGCCGCAGACATCTTTTCAAGACTTCGCCCTTCGGGCGACATTCTGAATTCACTAAAGTCTCTCTTTATCAGGAGAGCCCTGGCCGGACTATGGTCAGCAAGGTTGGGATGCGGACGACGAAGAAATTCAAAGCCCACCCACCACTCACTTCGTAGCCACTGTCGATGATTTAACCAACATGCTCGACTTCGACTCCGATGACATCGACGGTATGGACGACGATGCCGGAGACGACCAAGAACCAGCGCCTACAGGGCACTGGAAGGCCACCTCATCGTATGACATATACATGGTGGACACCCCAAAAGAAGGGAACGTCGATGGAACAACGGAGGATGACCCCTCCAAGAAGAAGCCTAAGCGTCGGCGTCAGCGGCGCCGCTCTAAATCCCGCCAAAGCAAAACGCAGCGATTCCGCACGGAGATAATAACACCCCGCATAAAGGCCGAAGACAACCCCCTCCAGCAAGATTCAGCACAGGAGGATGGAGAAGCCAGCCCTCATGAGAGAGCGGCATACACAGAGGTAGAGGATGATAATTACATGCCTCCCTCAGAAGACGAGGCAAGCCTCGACGACGATGAATTTGTCGTGCCTGAGGATCCCGTCGAACAAGAGCGTTCCAAACGCAGGCTTATGGCCACGGCGAGCAGCCTCAAGAAAAAACAGCAACAACTTAGACCTGACCAAGACTTGCTAGCCGACAGATGGACTGAAGTCCTTGCGGCCGAAGAGTACAAACTTGAACGCCCCTCCAAGAGCTACCCAAAGCGCAGGCTGCCACCCCGATTAGAGGAGGAAGCACCCAGACCTACATCACCAGCGCATGATGCGGCCGACCGGCCACCTCGTGGCCGCAACAGAGAGGCCTCTCAGCCCTCCATTCAAGCCGCACCCCGGCATCGCTCAAAGAATACCAAGGCACGGGGAAATGCGCCAGACCTGCGAGATATATTGGAGGACAAGGCAAGGCAAAAAAGATCGATCTATGGATCGCGTGGGCGCCCCATGACACGTGACGATAACCGTCATGCCGGATATGGTAAATCCGGTCGGGCCGAACAAAGTAGACAAAGCTCGTTTGAGCTACGTCGTGATATAGCCCGATGCAGGGCGCCACACACCCACTATGCTTCACAGTTGAAGTTATGGATCATCAAATCCCCGAGGTTTTCAATCCCGTTAAGTTCGATTCATACGATGGCAAAACAGATCCTGCACTATGGATCGAGGATTATCTCCTTCATATCCTAATGGCCCTCGGTGATTATCTACATGCCATCAAATACCTCCCACTCAAGCTTAAAGGACCAGCTCGGCATTGGCTTAACAGCTTGCCAAAGATAATCAATTGGTTGTTGGGAGGACCTGGAAGCCGCATTCCTCAACAATTTCCAGGGCACCTATGTGCGACCACCAGACACCGATGACCTAAGCCACATAATTCAGCAGCCAGAGGAATCGACAAGACAATTCTGGACACGGTTCCTAACCAAGAAAAATCAAATAGTCGATCGTGCGACGCAGAGGCCCTTGCAGCCTTCAAACATATCATCCGTGACGAGTGGCTTGCCCGGCACCTAGGACAGGAAAAGCTGAAATCCATGGCAGCCCTCACAACACTCATGACCCGCTTTTGCGCGGGAGAAGACAGCTGGCTAGCTCGTAGTAATAATATGACCAAGAGCCCTGGTAATTCGGATACCAAGGACAACAATGGCATGTCGCGTCGCAACAAGCAAAAGCGCCGCATTAACAGCGACAATGCTGAGGATACGACAGTTAATGCCGGATTCAGAGGCTCTAAACCCGGTCAGCGGAAAAAGCCATTTAAAAGAAATACTCCAGGCCCGTCCAGTTTGGACCGAATACTCAATCGCTCGTGCCAAATACACGGCACCCCCGAAAAACCAGTCAATCACACCAACATGGATTGTTGGGTGTTCAAGCAGGCAGGCAAGTTAAGTGCCGAAAACAGAGACAAGGGGCTGCATAGCGATGACGAGGAGGAGCCCCGGCCGCTGAACAATAGGGGACAGAAGGGCTTCCCCCCACATGTGCAGACGGTGAACACGATATACGCAACCCACATACCCAAAATGGAGGGGAAGCGTGCACTCAGGGACGTATATGCGTTGGAGCCAGTCGCCCCAAAGTTCAACCCATGGTCCTCCTGCCCGATCACTTTTGATCAAAGGGACCACCCCACTAGCATCCGCCATGGCGGATTCGCCGCATTGGTTCTAGACCCAATCATTGACGGATTTCACCTCACTAGAGTCCTTATGGACAGCGGCAGCTTTCGAACCTGCTTTATCGTGATACAGGCGGTAAAAATGGGCATAGATCCTCAAGGATTAAACCCACAAAGACGACCTTTAAAGGCGTCATACCAGTGTGTAGAGGCCAATCAGACAGGCTCGATTACACTTGAGGTGGTCTACGGATCCCCGGATAATTTCCGAAGCGAGGAGTTAATCTTCGACATAGTCCCGTTCCGCAGTGGCTATCATGCACTGCTCGGACGAACCGCATTTGCAAAGTTCAATGCGGTGCCGCACTACACATACCTCAAGCTCAAGATGCCAGGCCCTCGAGGAGTCATTACGGTCAATGGAAACACTGAGCGCTCTCTCCGAACGGAGGAGCATACGGCGGCCCTCGCGGCGGAAGTACAAAGCAGCCTTTCAAGGCAATTCTCCAGACCGGCTATTAAACGTCCGGACACCGTCAAGCGCGCCCGGAGTAACCTACAACAAGACCCCTGGCACGTTCCGAGCAAGTGTAGTAATGCGGCCCCAACCCCAGCCCTTGCGAAATTGCGAAACCGATTACGCTGCAGACATAACTATGCTCTGGAAATACCATGGGCATAGGGGGAGGGGCACGACCACGGCATGCCCAAAATGCCGCTCAACCGCACCAGGGGCTCCCGATTTTGTCATTCTTTTTTTCTTCTTACTTTCAGGACTCCACTCTACGGAAGGCCCGTCGAAGACAATCGCCGAACACACGATGCAACAGCCAGGAGGCGTAAAGCTACGCCGAGTGTCCAGTGGTCTCTATAACGAGCAGTATACTTGTTTCACATATCATCTCACAGCTACGCCGAGGGGGGACATGTCAAATAGTCCGATCTCTTGCTTATCGCACTATTTGTATCGTCCTGCTTTTACCGCAGCCTTTTTGAATAAACAATACATAGCTTTCGTCTATTATTGCATTCCTTTTTTATAGAAATATGTTCAGTTATGACATTATGCAACCGTACACTTTGGTACGGCCAATACACCAGGGGCTTATGTACCCAATAATATGGTGTGAGAAGTCCGAACACTCTCATGAGTGCGGCACCCCGAACTTATAGCATTATATGCACCGGCTCCGAATCATGTCTTGGGTCAATAGTTGGGTTTGCCCGGCTCCCATGTTTTGGTACCTTACGTTCCATTATATCGGCTAAGGTAGCGCTGGGAGAACCACTGCGATTGTGCCCCGGTTGAGCTGGGCTAAGCACCTCAGTGGAGAAAGCTAAAACTGACCGTCATGATAGGGCAAGAGTTGGTCGCTGTTCGAGAGGTTTTCGAGTCCCTAAAGACTTATGCCGCTTAGAGCGAGGAGTCGGCTTTATCCGGCCTAGGCGTGGATAGCGCCCCGAACTCGGTCTTAGAATACTAGGGGCTTTGCCGAAATTTAAAATTATAGAATTCTATGGCTAAGTGAGAGTGTTCAAGCATTATAGTCCGATTGCCTTGTTCGTTGTGTTGAGCGCCTCCCTCGAAGGACCCAAGAATGGGAAAAAGAGCGCTCAAGTTTATCCCGAACACCCCAAAGACTCGTGGCATGGGGGCGTGTTTACGACTCGCCATCTCTCAAATTTAATAAACGGCCGCCTGAAGGTAATATTTTAAATTCAAAAGCGTTGCTTAGCGCATATGAACATGTTTTCAGCGACGAGGATCACAAATGCGAGTTTACTAAAAAATTACATCTTTGGAGCATTCATCCGCTATATATGGCACCCTTCAGACGCCCCATAATACATCTCGGGCTTGCGATGCTCCTGGCCCGGCGGTGGTCCATCCGTCACAAGCTTCTCATTCCATCTTGCCCCAAAGTGCACTTTAGCACGGGCAAGGGCCCTACGGGCACCTTCGATGCATACGGAGCGCTTGATGACTTCATGCCATGGACAGGCATCCACCAGCCGCCTCACCAGCCCGAAGTAGCTCCCAAGCATGGCTTCCCCAGGCCACATCCAGACTATGAGACCCTTCATGGCCTGTTCGGCCACCTTATGGAGCTCGACCAGCTGCTTCAGCTGGTCGCTCAAGGGCACCGAGTGTCCGGCCTCAACATACTGGGACCAGAACACCTTCTCAATCGAGCTCCCCTCCTCGGCCCGGTAGAATGCGGCAGCGTCAGACACACTGAGGGGAAGATCCGCGAATGCTCCTGGAGAGCTCCGGACTCGGGTAAGTAACAAGTAATTCACTTTAACATGCTTGCTTTGCATAAAGAATGCCTTACCCGCCGCTATCTTCTTCATCGCCTCAATTTCCTGGAGGGCTTTTTGGCTTCGGCCTTGGCTGATTTAGGCGCTCTCAAGAGCCGAGGCAAGCTCAGACTCTCGAGTCTTTGAGTCAAGCTCCAAGCTCTCGTGTTTTTCACGAGATCCTGGAGCTCTTGCTGCACCTCCGCCCGGCCGCCTCCTGCTTTTCTCGCTGGAGTACGCTCCATGGACGCATTTTCTTGACCTTGGCGGCGCTTCCTTGAGGTTGCCACCTGGGTTGTGGCCCCTCAGATACTCACGTTCGTCCTGTCATTTTTTGCAACCACATCTTTTTTATATATACTTAAATAAGGTATTACTTACCTTCCTTGTCTTCGAGCTGCTTCTTGGCAAGGCCGAGCTCGTTCTCGGACCGCTCGAGGCTCTGCTTCAATGCATCGACCTCCGCAGTCAGTGCGGCAGAGGTCAGCATCGCAGCCTGCATTCCCATATTGACATACTTATGTTAGACTCCCGAATTTATCTTTTTGTTCCTCTGTTCGGCTTTTCTTTCCGAACACCAAACTGAGCATCGGGGCTACTATCTATGCGGTAATATTTTTACATATCTTAAATACATACCTCAAAGCTCGTTAGAAGGTCGGCACAGCTTGATTAGCCCGCTGTTGGTGGATCGAACCTTCGGGATCACCACACTCATAATAGTGCGGTGCTCCTCGTCGATGGAGGCGCCGTTAAGCACCTCCGGCCAGATTATCCGGTGCCTCCGGGTGGAGGGAGGTCACCCGGCGCCCGTAGGGCTTTCCCTTCTTACTCGGGGGCCGCCTGCCGGATTCCGGAACCGTTGAAGGTTCCGGTGCGGTGTCCGGCCTAGGGCCGGACTTGGAGCCCTTGGGGGTTTTGTCCCCTTTGCGCCTGGAGTCCGGGAGGTCGCCTTGCGGCGCCTCTAGGACCACCCCCTCCTGGCTTGGACCCTTTTAGGACTCCACCTCAGCATCGTCCGTAGGACGAGGGGAGGTAGCAGTCGGAAGTGAAAGGCTATTCACATCCGACGAATCCGAGATCCGCCGACGGCGTCGAGCTGGGCCATGGCGAACTGCATGATTATATTCGGCGTTAGAAGATACTGTGCAATAAAGGAACGCCATGAGTTATTCTGGTATCCGGATACTTACGATTTTGCCAGGGGCTTGGCCCTGAATGGCCACTCCTCTTCGCCGTCTTCGCCTTTGGTGGAGTAGTCCGGAGGAAGGGTCCTCCCCTTCTTGGACCCTCCCCGGTTGGGCGGCCTTCCTTTTCATTCCTCCCCGCCAGGGGAAGAGGCCTCTTCTTCCTCCTCCTCGTCTTGAGGAGGAGGCGCCTCGAGTCATCGGACGATGAATCCGACACCATCGGCGCCGGGAACTCTTTTGAGTTCCCGTGGCCTTCTTCTTAGCCTTCTTCTCCGGCACCACGTAAGGTGCGGAACCATCAACCCGTCAGCGGGCGTCCGGCTGAGTCTTCGGGCAAGGTAGCCGGACGGTCAATCTGTCCGGACATCTTCTCGCCAATCTGTCAAAGGTAAGGGAGTTTAGATCCGCATAGAATCAAACTATGGAAAACAAGTAACCCGTAAAGGGTAAAATAGCTTACCGCGTTGGCTTGATGCTGCGCGCTGAATCCGCGATCCTCGGTAGCGGATGCGGGGGCCTCGGCGCCCTTGAACAGCACCTTCCAAGCGTCTTCGTACCTAGTGTCGAAGAGCCTACTCAGGGTTCGGTGATGTGCCGGATCAAACTCCCACAAACTAAAAGCCCGTTGTTGGCACGGGAGGATCCGGCGGATGAGCATGACCTGGACTACGTTGACGAGTTTGAGCTTCTTGCTCACCAGGTTTTGGGCCTTGAGTTCCGGTCAGCTCCTCTGAATTACCCCACGACAAGCCCGTCTCTTTCCAGGAGGTGAGCCGTGTAGGGAAGCCAGATCGGAATTCGGGGGCCACTACCCATTCAGGGTCACGCGGCTCGGTGATGTAGAACCACCCTGATTGCCACCCCTTTATGGTCTCCACGAAGGAGCCCTCAAGCCATGTAACGTTGGGCATCTTGCCCACCATGGCGCCTCCGCACTCCGCTTGGCGGCCGCCCACTACCTTCGGTTTGACATTGAAGGTGTTCAGCCATAAGCGAAGTGGGGCTGGATGCGAGAGGAAGGCCTACATTACCCACGATGAACGTCGAGATATTGAGGATGAAGTTCGGGGCCGATCATGGAAATCCAGGCCGTAGTAGAACATGAGTCCCCGGACAAATGGGTGAAGTGGGAAACCTAGTCCATGGAGGAAATGGGGAGGAACACCACCCTCTTATGGGGCACAGGGGTGGGGATGAGCTGCCCTTGTCGGGGAGCCGGTCTTGGCGATGTCATTGGACAAGTATCCAGCTTTCCTCAGCTTCTTGATGTGTCCCTCCATGACGGAGGAGACCATCCACTTGCCTCCCGCTCCGGACATGGCTGGAGAAGGTTGAGGTAAGATGTGCGGACTTGGGCGCTGGAGCTCGAGTGCGCGAAAATGGATAAGCAA
Source organism: Aegilops bicornis (assembly GCA_021605145.1). Taxonomy (NCBI): domain Eukaryota; kingdom Viridiplantae; phylum Streptophyta; class Magnoliopsida; order Poales; family Poaceae; genus Aegilops; species Aegilops bicornis. The sequence continues at coordinate 333,463,168 of CM038675.1, forward strand.
AGGAGGAAAAAGGCGTAGATGGAAAAGGTGGATCCTGATCCCCTTATATGGGCGGACGAAACTATGTACCCCCACTAGCCTGGTAAAACTCGCTTATCTCCCAAGCGCCGTAAATTAATGGTACGGTTGGGTTACCCACGCCCGTATTGATGAGAATCCCGGAATAAGGGGACACGATCTCTCCTTCGACAAGACATGCCAAGGAAACCGCCTCGCTAAGTGCGCTGAGGTGGGACAGTAAAAACGATTTGAATAAAGGCTTGGCCGTGGTGTGATGTCACACTGCGGAATACGTCAGCAGATTGGATTTGTGTAAATATTATTCTCTCTACAGTGGTATGTGGAACTTATTTTGCAGAGCCGGACACTATCCTTGTGTTCAAAATCTTCTATGAAGTATTTGGAGGAGGAACCCGCCTTGTAATGCCGAAGACAATCTGTGATGTCACACTGCGGAATACGTCAGCAGATTGGATTTGTGTAAATATTATTCTCTCTACGGTGGTATGTGGAACTTATTTTGCAGAGCCGGACACTATCCTTGTGTTCAAAATCTTCTATGAAGTATTTGGAGGAGGAACCCGCCTTGCAATGCGAAGAAGACAATCTGCTACGGACTCGTCGTCATTGAAGCCTGGTTCAGGGGCTCTTGAGGAGTCTGGATTAGGGGGTGTCCGGATGGCGGACTATAACCTTTGGCGGACTCACGGACTATGAAGATACAAGATTGAAGACTTCGTCCCGTGTCCGGATGGGACTTTCCTTGGTGTGGAAGGCAAGCTTGGCGATACGGATGTAGATCTCCTCCCATTTGTAACCGACTCTATGTAACCCTAACCCCTCTCCGGTGTCTATATAAACCGGAGGGTTTTAGTCCGTAGGACGAACATCAATCATACCATAGGCTAGCTTCTAGGGTTTAGCCTCTCTGATCTCGTGGTAGAACTACTCTTGTACTACCCATATCATCAATATTAATCAAGCAGGAGTAGGGTTTTACCTCCATCGAGAGGGCCCGAACCTGGGTAAAAACATCGTGTCCCTTGTCTCCTGTTACCATCCGCCTAGACGCACAGTTCGGGACCCCCTACCCAAGATTCGCCGGTTTTGACACCGACAGCTTTGTCAAATTTGTCAATATGAACGATTCTAGCTCCAGTGACCGTACGATGTCCATCCAACGGCCATAGTGCTTCTTCAACCTCTGGTCTTCTTGCTCCAGTCGCCCAAAGCAGCGCCGGTCGTGCCGCGTGCTCCTGCCTCCCGTGGCCGGCTGTGATGCCGCAGAGGCCTCACCGCCCCCTACTACTCCCACCGCTGGCCTGGCCATCCCTCTACTCACCCACACCCCATGTTATTCTGCGATGATGGTAGCCTCACACCGCAGCCGAACCAGTGAACCCTCGTACTCCTCTCCGCATGGGCAACCACTGCTGCGTCTTCCCCGACTCCGCGTCGTCCCCTTAGGCCTCACCATCGTCCATCGCCCTGGTGCTCTCGGTGCAGCGTGGTCAACTTGGTCAAGGAACGACTTCCATCAGAAGAGTACTGTATGTGGAGAGGCTGATAGGTGGGTCCACGGCCGCAGCAAGGAAGTGCATCCTTATTACATGGAAAATAATGATTCCTCCACCTGACAGCAGGGACCCACCGGACAGGCCACCGTATTTCACGAAAAAAATGTTTCCCCCCTGACTGCTGGGACCCACCAGCTACATCTTCGCACGGAGGAAGTGCCTTACAGCGGCACCCACTTGGTCGAAGCGTATGTAGCGTTGTCATTCTGGTCGCGAACGTGTACGTACATACTGGTCGATGTAGAGGTGCGCACGTGCCGTAGTAGAGGCGCGAAAGTAGCATGTACACATACATACAATGTCCAGGGTGCAAGAAAGAAAAGACGGCCACGTACGTACATACGGGCGGGGTCTCGAATGCCTACTCGCGCATACGTACGGCCAGGGCTCGTGTACATGGCTGTGTCAGAACAGAGAAGCTGCGGCGTCGTCGTGTTCATGGGGAGGCAACCGACTGGGTCGGAACGGAATGCGTCGTCGTGTTCATCGGGAGCCAACCGGCTTGGACGGAACAACCGATGGAAAGGAGGCCTGGCGTACTGTAGAACGGAGGAAACGGCCTTGTGTTCGACCTGCCACGGTCGAAACGGGATCCTGTTCATCAGGAGGGGTCTGGCGTATCGCAAAATGGTGGAAACGGACCTCCTACGGTCGAAACGGGGTCCTGTTCATCGGGAGGGGTGTGGCGTACCGCAAAATGGAGGAAACACACTTGTGTTGGAGCGCTACGGTCGAAACGGGGATCCTGTTCACCGGGAGGGGTGTGGCGTACCGCAAAACGGGACTCCACATGATACTGTTCATCTCCACCGTCGACTGCCTCCATGGCTACTGTTCATCCACCATCGACTGCCTCCATGGGCTCATGTTCATCCACCATCGACCTCCTCCAGCCTCCACCTTCGACTGGTCATCCACGTGCTCCTGTTCATCCAGCCTCCACCGCGCGCACCTCCACCGACTATTGTTCAACCAGCCCTCTCCACGGGCTACTGTTCATCCAGCCCTCCACCGGCTACTGTTCAACTAACCCTCCACTGGCTACTATTCAACCAGCCCTCCACGGGGTCCTGTTCATCCAGCCCTCCACGGGGTCCTGTTCATCCACCGGCTCGATCGATCGGGGTACTGTTCATCCAGCGGCAACGGCCTCTACTACCACGGGGTGTTGTTCATCCAACCCCCCACCAGGAACTGTTCATCCAAACCCCCCAACAATGCTCACTGTTCATCCAGAGGCAGCATCGATTGGCTTCAGTTAGCAGCATTGGCAAAGGAATCACTCGGCTTGAGTTAACAGCAAGGGATCGATCGATCGCTCAGGTTCAGTAACGCGTAGTCTGCAGTGTAATCGCTCGGGTTTAGTTAGAGCCCAACGCCAGCCCAACGCCTCGCACACAAGCGCGTACGTACGAGAGAAACGCGCATCGCTCGGCCCCCGACCACCCACCGTAACCGGGAACTCCCCGATATTTTCCTCACCCTCGCTTCTACCACGGTTTTTTCCGTCATGGACGGCCCAAAGAATGTCATGCAGCTGCGTCTCCGGCCCGCCCAGGACGAAAAGCCCATTTTCTGTCATGATTTTTTGTCATAGAAGAAGGACCCCACCACATCTATGATGATACCAGGTTTTGTCACAATTATCATCATAGAAGTGTCATAAGTATGACAGAAAAAATTCGTTCGGCCCAAAATGTCATGGATGTGTCTTTTTTTTGTAGTGATGTCCATGTAGAGGTGTAGTGCCTCTTTACTATAAATAAACGAGTTTTCCCCAGCAGGCCATCTTGCCGGGACCTTTTTGCTTGCCGGAGAACTGCGTCCGCCGGGAAAAATGTAAATGGCCCAGCCCCCCGCTAACTCTTTGTCGTCAAAGGCCACTGCGACCATCTTGACCGAAGCAACGTTTGAGTCAAGAATGGGAGCACCTAAGTCTCAAAAGAGCGGCAAGGTTTCCTTATGCACAAGCTATAGCTTACAGAACACTAATTGACACAGGGTAGGACTTATCTATTTGGCTTGCCGGGGATCGCAGTGCCTGGCAGTCTTCTCACTCCTTGTCGAAGCCAAGTTCACGGCAAGAACCTGCAACTCCATGCAGATGAGAATGAATGCAGGATGCAATCGTATCTATATGCATATGCAAATGGTCATGAAATGATTATGTGGTGATCTGGGAATGCTGATGCATGCATGCAATCTAGGTTGGGGGCCCCCTACAGCGCTTCTTTATTTTATCTTGCACGGGGTCATCGCCCCGGATTGTACAAGGGGTTACATGCAACCGAGGCAAGGCCTGTACAAAGGGTGGCTGCCAGGCAGGGCCCGATAGCCACGCCTTATGGGTAGAACTTGCGGAGATACTCAATATTCCATGAGTTTTGCAACTGAGTGCCATCTCCGATCTCCGGACGGACTGCGCCAGGTCTGGTGACTTGTACTACCTGGTAAGGGCCTTTCCACTTTGGTGATAACTTGTGTGTACCCTTGGTGGACTGAGCGCGCCTAAGGACAAGGTCACCTTCCTCAAAACACCGGGCATGAACCCTACGACTGTGATAGCGACGCAGGGATTGCTGGTAGCATGCAGCACGCGTAGCAACCCAAAGACAGTCCTCCTCGAGTAGCACAGCGTCGTCACGTCGGTGCTAATCTTGCGCTACTTCATCGTAGGCAAGCACTCGAGGCGACCCGGAAATGAGTTCCATGGGGATAACTGCTTCTGCCCCGTAGACCAGGGAGAAGGGAGTCTGCCCGGTAGCTCGATTTGGTGTCATTTTGAGGGACCAGAGAACTACCGGAAGCTCCTCAATCCACTGCTTGTCGTGCTTCTACAGAGTATCAGAATTTCTTGTCTTGAGACCACGTAGCACTTCAGCATTCGCCCTCTCAGCTTGTCCATTGCTCTGGGGGTGTGCCATGGAGGCGAATGAGATCTTGCATCCGAGGGCATGAACATATTGCATGAAGGTGTGGCTCATGAACTAGGTGCCGTTGTCGGTGATGATCCTTGCCGGAACTCCAAAACGACACACCAATTCTTTCAAGAACTTGATAGCTGATTGAGCAGTCACCCTTCTCACGACAGTGACTTCCGGCCACTTTGTAAACTTGTTGATAGCAACAAACAAGAATTCAAAGCCCCGATTGCTCGGGGGAAGGGGCCGAGAATATCGAGTCCCCAGACGGAAAATGGCCATGATAGAGGGATTGTTTGAAGAGCTTGGGCAGGCAGGTGTGTTCTCCTGGAATGGAACTGGCAAGCTTCACAGGTCGTGACAAGCTCGACCGCATCTTGGAGGGCAGTGGGCCAATAGAATCCTTGGCGGAATGCTTTCCCAACTAATGCCCTTGATCCAATGTGGGAGCCGCACATTCCTTTGTGAATCTCAGCCAGCAATTCATTTCCTACTTCCCGGCAGACACACTTCAATTTCACACCGTTGGGCCTCCTTCTGTATAGTGTCATCGACAAACTGGTACATACTGGCCCTCCAGGCTACTTTCTCAGCTTCATCTTGGTCGTCGAGAAGCTCTCCTATTTGGAGGAAGTGGACAATGTGCCTTGCCCAAGTTGGAGCCTGGGGCTCGGCAACGAGGAACAGCGGCACCTCCTCGGCTGCGGGAGCACTGGCCTCGTTCGCGGGGTTCGTGGACCCGGCTGGAGGGGGTGGTCCGGCAGGCTGTGAGGATTTGTTTCCGGTAGGGTCTCTACCGGGAGCGTACGACTCTACCGGGAGAGGCTTACCGTAGTCCAACTGTCTCCTCTTCCAAGCCATTGTTGCTGGGGATACGGAGGGTTGAGTGAGATGGCGAACAAAAGTCCCTAGTTCCACATGAAGCTTCTGCACAGCACACTTTGACAGATGATCAGCTATGCCGTTTTTCGCATAGGGTACGTGCTCTGTTTGCAATCCGTCAAAGCGCTCCTCTAATCTCCTCACTTCCTCGACATATGCCTCCATCAATGGACTTTGATAATCCCTGTTGACTTGTCTCACCACAAGCTATGAATCTCCTCGAATGATCAGCTTCTTAATTCCCAATTTAGCTGCAATCATTTGCCCGACAAGGATCCCTTCATACTCTGTTGTATTGTTGGTTGCTTCTTCCTGGGCAAAGTGCATTTGGACGACGTACTTCAAGTGCTCCCCGGAGGGGGCGACAAGAAGCACGCCAGCCCCTGCACCTTGTAGGGAAAAAGCACCATCAAAAATACATATCCATTCTTGGGGCGATTCCTTGCCGGGAATAACTGTCTCTATCACTTCCTCATTAGGGGTTGGCATCCATTCAACAATAACTCTGCCAGCGCCCTGCTCTGAATAGTTGATGTGCTCTCAAACTTCAAACCAAAGTTGTTAACTCCAAAGCCCACTCAACTATTCTGCCGGTAGCCTCAGGGTTTCGGAGTATCCTTTGCAGCGGGAAACGAGTGACAACCGTGATCTCATGGGCTTGGAAGTAGTGGCGCATTTTCCTTGAGGCCATGATGAGACCAAAATTCAACTTCTGCACACCAGAGTACCTTGATCTAGCCCCCTGCAACAAGGAGCTGATGAAGTACACTGGGTGTTTCACCAATTTCTTCGTTGCCGCGTCCTTGGGGTTGCTCTCGCTGCCGTGCGCATCACTATCCTGATCCTTTTCTGACTCTACCAGTCCCTTTTCACTTTCTGCCTCATCCACTTCTCTCTGCGCTACCAAGGCTGCACTGACCACTTGGTTGGTTGCCGCCAAGTATAGCAACAACGGCTCCTGGGGTTTTGGAGCAACCAAGGTAGGCATAGAGGACAAGTAGGCCTTCAATTCTTTCAAAGCTGCATTTGCTTCTGGGGTCCACTTCATAGGGACGACCTTCTTCAAAATTTTGAAGAGCGGCAGGGCGCGCTCGGCAGACTTGTAAATGAATCTGCTTAGTGCGGAAACACAACCCGTCAGGCGCCTCACATCTTTAACTGTCCTTGGTGCTTGGATCTTCTTGATGGCCTTGATCTTGTCGGGGTTGGCTTCGATCCCGTGATGGGATACGAAGAACCCAAGCAGCTTGCCAGAGGGAAAACCAAATACACACTTCTCCGGGTTGAGCTTCAGATTGATCTTGCACAGATTAGCAAATATCTCCTCCAAATCCTGAATAAGGGTGGCCTTATCCTTCGTCTTGACCACAATATCATCCATATAGGCTTCTATGCTTCTGTGCAACTGTGGCTCAAAACCAATCTGGATTGCCCTTGCAAAAGTAGACCCGACACTCTTCAATCCGAATGGCATGCAGACAAAATAGTACGTACCACACGGAGTGATGAACGACGTCTTCTCCTCATCTTCCTTGGACATAAAGATTTGGTGATACCCAGAATATGCAACCAGAAAGGAGAGCAAATCACAACCTAAAGTGGAATCCACGATCTAGTCGATGAGCGGCAAGGGAAATGGGTCTTTCAGGCAAGCCTTATTAAGGTCTGTGAATTCTATGCACAACCTCCATTTCCCATTAGCCTTCCAGACTACTACTGGATTTGCCAACCATGTGGGGTGCAACATTCCTCTGACCAAACCAGCTGCCTCAAGCTTCTTGATCTCCTCTGCAATGAACTGCTACCTCTCCAAGGCCTGCTTCCGGACATTTTGCTTGACAGGTCGGGCGTGTGGGCAGACAACAAGGTGGTGCTCGATTACCTCCCTGGGAACACCGAGGATATCATATGGTTGTCAGGAAAACACATCAACATTCGCCCGACGGAAGGCAACGAGCGTGCTTTCCTATTTGTCATCAAGGGTGGCGCTAATAGTAAAGGTACCATCAACGCCTCCCAGCCCTGCCGGGACCTTCTTCACTTGGGGTAAAGCAACCTTGGATCTCTTGCTATTAGAACACTCCGGCATGTCGTCAATGGGTGCCGTGCACTCAGAGGGGGCACGCTTCCCGGACACTTTGCCGGAGCTCCTACAGTCTCTCTTCTTTCCTTTATTTTCCTTGGCGGGAGCTGTCGCTGCCTCTGCCGCAACTGCGTCTCGGTACATCTTGTCAATGCAAATGATCGTGTCTTTCTCATCTGATGGGATGGTGATGACTCCCAGGAGCCCATGCATCTTCAAAGTGTTGTAGGCATAGTAGGATGCCGCCATGAACTTAGCCAGGGCTGGGCGTCGAAGAATCCCATTGTACGGCAGGGGGAGATCAACCACATCAAATACAATCCTCTCAGTCCGATAGTTCATCTCTCCCCCAAACGTTACCGGCAACGTAATCTTTCATTTAGGATGACTCCTGCCGGGATTAACTCCTTGAGACGTGTCGGTAACCTCTAGCTCCTCTTCTCCTATCTGAAGCTTTCTGATAACTGCCGGGGAAATCAGATTCAACCCGGCCCCGCCGTTCATCAGTATCTTTGTGACCTTGAGGTTGCGGATTGTTGGAGAGAACAACAATGGCAAACATCCTACCGCAGTGGTACGGCTAGGATGGTCCTCTTCATCGAAGATGATGGGCGTACGAGACCATTTGAGCGGCTTCCGGTCCTCTGGCGCTGGTTCCACGACATTGACTTTCGTGCTCACCGGTTGAGCTGGCGGTGAGAAGGTTCAAAGATGCACCTCCATCAATGCACATGGCGTCTGTGGCCTTCTGAAACTCCTGTTCACTGGTTTCCTCTTCACCCCCTCCATCACTCTCATCATCACAGATTTCCTTCTCTCGACCTCTGGTGGGCTTTCCAGGGTTCCAAAAGGGTTTGCTGGGGTGATTTACTTCACCACCCCGGCGCTTACCGCCAGCAATATTCTGACCTTTTTGCTTATCACACTTCTCATATTCTGCTTTCTGCTTCTTAACAAGCTGCTCAACCTAATAACACTCTTGAAGGTCGTGGCCCTTGGTCCAGTGGATCTTGCAGTACGGCCCATCACCTTTCCTGGCTTTCTCGGCAGCAGCAGCATCCCGACAGTTAGCGCACATGGCACTTCCTTGCCGGGGGCCTCAGCTTTGGCCTTCTTGCCGGTACTAGGCATACCCGAACCTTCAACAATCATCACTGCCTTGTCTCTCTGTTTCTTGCTATGCTTCTTGCCCTTTTTCGGACTAGTTGATTCTGTCGGCGTCCTGGGAACGAGGGTACCCAGACTTGCCTTCCTGCGGCCTGGCTTGGCTCCACTAGTGGCCCGGTACGGCCCAGCTCCGGTAGCAAGAACTCAAGACCCTCGTGAGGGGCCAGGCCTCGCGAGGCGGACAACACCAAGACCTCCCTAGGCTGGCTCCCGAGAAGCAGAGATATCAAGGCAGGGTGCACCTCGCGAGGCTCGCGTGACGTGAGCCATGACGACCAAGGCTAGGCGGGCACAGTGTACCAGTTTCCTCTTTGGTGCTAAGGAGGTAACTGTAGGTGCGGGGTCCCGAGGCATCAGGCAAAAGTTTCCATATCGGTGCAACAAGACCAAGACTGCGAGGACGGCAGGATGGAGGTCATCGCGGAGCCCACGGTAGCGTCACCACCAGAGCCTTTGCAGGCGAAGACTATTTTTGTCAGGATAGCTTGTACTAGTTGTCTGCCTTCAAATCTGGCCATTGTGGGATCCCTTCCCGCCTAACATTTGGGAAGAGGACCAAGGCCACTATAAATAGGACTTAGCCACCACCATAGTGGAGGGATATCGAATCGGGGAGATCCGGAATCGGGGCAATTCTACCCTGACCACCTCACCAGCTCATCGAGCTCAAGAACACCTCACCTCCGGAGACTGTTCATCCATTGTACTAGTTCATCCTCAGCCCCTCGAGGCAATCCACCATAAAGCTGGAGTAGGGTATTACACCGCAAGGTGGCCCGAACCAGCATAAATCTCTGTGTCTCTCGTTCTTTGGGTTCGTCGAGCTAGGCCGTGGGATCGTTGAGCGAGCAAGATGGGGAGAAAGTGTTCTTCGTGCGCACCCCAAAGTTCGAACCTCTCAAGGGTCTGTGGAACCCGTAATCCGACATTTGGCGCGCCAGGTAGGGGTGCGCCAAAGCCTGTTTTCCGTCGATCAATGCACCACCGCTCCACTGCTCCCATGGCTGATGCTCGTCGAGCCCGTGCTGAGCGCCGAGTTGCTCTCGCCGCTCGGGTCGCCCAGACGACGCCCGTCGGCAGGCCTCCTCGTCGTTCTCCATCACCTGCCGCCAACACCGCCACCGGCCCGGCGGGCCACGAGCAACAAGCCTCGTCGCTGCACCCTTCCGTGCGGCGGGACGGACGCACCGCCACCCAGTCGTTGACTCCAGCCGGCTCATCGTCTCACGCTCGTCACGACCCGGCGAACCCGCAGGCTGCGCTGCTCATGGCGCGCGAGCTCCTGCGCTACCGCCCAGTCGACAACCTCTACGACGACTGGCTGGACTGCATCACCGAGCTCATCAGCACCGCTGGGGGCTCTACTGCACCGTCCCTCTCGCTACCTCGCCCACCTCCCGCTGCGGGCGACGTAGCCCATGGAGCGCCTCCACCGCCTCCCCTCAATACGTCATTCCTGGACCAAGGCGCGCGGCCCCGTGGCGTGACCCACTGCGCAAGGCGCCAACGCACGGAGAAGAAAGCTGCCAGGAAGTCCAGCGGCCGCGAGAGGATGCTCCCGCACTCCCGGCACCACCACGTCAAGACCGCGTGCCACCTGCGCACTACAAAAAAAGACACATCCATGACATTTTGGGCCGAACGAATTTTTATTCTGTCATACTTATGACACTTCTATGACGATAATTGTGACAAAACCCGGTATCATCATAGATGTGGTGGGCTCCTACTTCTATGACAAAAATCATGACGAGAAAATGGGCTTTTCGTCTGGCGGGCCGGAGACGCAGCTGCATGATATTCTTTGGGCCGTCCATGATGGAAAAACCATGGTAGAAGCAAGGCGAGGAAAATATCGGTGTTCGATTCACGGTGGGTGGTCGGGGCGGCGATGCACGGAGGTTTGCGTGTTTCTCTCGTACATGCAGCGCGTGGAGTGCGAGGCATTGGGCTCTAATCGAACCCGGCGAGGCGTTCGCCCTCATCGAACCCGGCGATTGCACCGCGAGCTATGCGTTCTTGAACCCGATCGGCGATTCGCCGCTCACTGCAGCTAACTGAAGCCAATCGATGCTGCCTCTGGATGAACAGTGAGCGTTGCTGGGGGGGTTTGGATGAACAGTTCTCGGTGGGGGTGGATGAACATGACCCAGTGGTGTTGTCTCTAGATGAACAGGACCCCGATGGATCGAGACGATTGGGGCTGTATGAACAGGACCCCGTGGAGGGCTGGATGAATAGGATGACCCCGTGGAGGGCTGGATGAATAGTAGATAGTGGAGGGCTGGATGAACAGTAGCCCGTGGAGGGGTGGTTGAACAGGAGCCTGTGGAGAGGGCTGGTTGAACAGTAGCCGATGGAGTAGTGCGCGGTGGAGGCTGGATGAACAGGAGCCCGTGGATGAACAGTCGCAAGTGGAGGCTGGAGGAGGTCAACGGTGGAGATGAACAGTATCCCGTGGAGTCCCATTTTGCGGTACGCCACAACCCTTTCGATGAATAGGACCCCTGTTTCGACCTTAGCACTCCAACACAAGTCCGTTTCCTCCGTTTTGCGGTACGCCACACCCCTCCCGATCAACATGACCCTGTTTCGACCATAGGAGGTCCGTTTCCTCCGTTTTGCGGTACGCCGGACCCCTCCCGATGAACAGGATCCCGTTTCAAATGTGGCCGGTCGAACACAAGGCCGTTTCCTCCGTTGTGCGGTATGCCACACCTCGTTTCCATCGGCTGTTCCGTCCAAGCCGGTTGGCTCGCACGCGTTCCGTTGCCTCCCGATGAACACGACGCATTCCTTTGCCTCCCCATGAACGCGACGATGACGCAGTTTCTCCATTTTGAGCCAGCCATGTACACGAGCCCTAGCCGTACGTACGCGCGAGTAGGCGTTCGAGACCCCGCCCGTATGCGTGCGTGGCGTATTTACTTTCTTGCACCACTGGTACATGTATGCGTGCGTGTACATGCTACGTGCGGCGCCTCTACTACGACGCGTGCGCCTCTACATCGACCAGTATGTGCATACACGTTCGCGACCAGAATGACAACGCCACGCACGGCGACCAGGTGGGTCCCGACTGTTAGGCACTTCCTTGCGTGCGAAGATGTAGCTGGTGGGTCCCAGCAGTCAGGGGGCGAATCGTTTTTTTGCCCAGACGCACTTCCTTGCGTGCGAATATGTAGCTGGTAGGTCCCAGCAGTCAGGGGGAAATGTTTTTTTTCGCGAAATACGGTTGCCTATCCGGTGGGTCCCTGCTGTCAGGTGGAGGAATCATTATTTTCCGCGTAATAAGGAGGCACTTCCTTGTTGCGGCCGTGGACCCAGCTGTTAGCCTCTCCACGTACAGTCCATGTCCGATGGAAGCCGTTCTTGACCACGCCGTGCCGAGAGCACCAGGGTGCTGGACGACGGTGAGGCCTAGGAAGGGGACGATGCGGAGCCGGGGAAGACGCGGCAGTGGATGCCCACAGGTAGAGGAGTATGAGGGTTCACTGGTTCGCTGCGGTGTGAGGCTGCCGTCGCCGCAGAATAACAGGGGGTGTGGGTGAGTAGAGGGATGGCATGGCTAGCAGTTGGAGTAGTAGGGGGCGGTGAGGCCTCCGCAGCATCGCAGCCGGCCACGGGAGGCAGGAGCACGAGGCACGACCGGCGCTGGTTTGGGCGGCTAGAGCAAGAAGACTAGAGGTTGAAGAAGCACTACGGCCGTTGGATGGACATCGTACGGTCACTGGAGGTAGAATTGTTCATATTGACTAAGTTGACAAAGCCCTCCGTCCCCGTCAACTTAGTTGGCCCACAAGTCAGCCTCCCACTATTGTGGGTCCCAGCTAGCAGGGGGTATTCATTTTTTTGTGCGTAATAAGGAGGCACTTCCTTGCGTGCGAAGATATAGCTGGTGGGTCCGACCTGTCAGCGGCGGGAACGTTTTTTCCTGAAATATAGAGGCCCTTCCGGTGGGTCCCAGCTGTTAGGTGGAGGAATCATTATTTTGCGCGTAATAAGGAGGCATTTCCTTGCGTGCAGCCGTGGACCCAACTGTCAGCCTCTCCATGCATAATCTACTTCCAATGGTGTCATTCATTGACCATGTTGACCACTCCGCGCCGAGCGCATCCAAGGTGGTGGACGACAGCGAGGCCTAGGAAGGGGACGACGCGGAGCCAGGGAAGACGTGGCAGTGGATGCCCAGGAGGAGAGGTAATGGTTCACTTTGGTTATTTGCGGTGTGAGTCTGCCGTCGCCGAGGCACAGGCTAGCGGTGGGAGTAGTAGGGGTGGTGAGGCCTCAGCGGCACACAACCGCCCTTTGGAAGGCGAGCGAAGCGGTCTACTTGGCGCTGGTTTGGGCGGCTGGTGCAAGAAGAGCAGCGATTGAAGAAGCAGCAGGACCGTTCGATTCAAATCCAACGGTTACTACTTCTAGAATCATTGGTTGACTAAGTTGACAAGCCCTGCGTACGCGTCAACTTAGTAGGCCCACATGTCAGCCTCCCAACCGGTGCGCCCCAGATGTCAGTGGGAGGAATCATTTTTTTCGCGTAATAAGGAGGCAGTTGATTGTGTGCGGCCAGGCCAGCGGAGGGAGTAGGGTGGGCGGGGGAAACTGCAGCGACATCCTGAGCCCTGAAGGAGGAGCGAGCAGTCCGCTGGCGCTAGTTTAGGCGGCTGGAGCAGGAAGATCGGAGATTGAAGAAGCACGTCGGCCGTTGGATGGACATCCAACAGTCACTGCTGCTAGAATCTTGTGTTGACTGACAAAGCCTTGCGCGAACAAGTCAGCCTCGAAATCTGTGGCGTGTACACCTCATTTGCTATTATTTTTATAATTTTTACTCATTTTCTAATTCATATGGAATTTATTGCAGCCCGTTTTCCATTTTTAGAATTGCTGCCCACTTTTTGGTCAGTACCAGGGTTAAAAAAATTAACTAAATATGTGCGAAATTTTTAAAATTCGCAAATTTTTGCTGGGGAACAAAATATTCTTAATCCAAAAATTAGTACCCATACTAAAACAAATTTAAAAATAAATTAGTACTATGTCATGTTAAATCCAATGAAATATAGTATAAGATATCAGTGAAGAACAAAAACAAAAAAAGAAACTAATATCCCATTTGCTATATTTTTTGGAATTTTCAACCCCTTTTGATATTACTTTTAACAGACACTGACCATACTCTTTGGCCAGGCCGGAATGCATCCCTCCTCATCTTGAAAGATTTGAAGCCCAGTAAGTCGAAGAAAACAAATAGGCCTAGCTTGGGTATTCTTCAAAAAGAAATACTGGGCTATCTATTTTCCCAAAGAAAAAATAGTTGGGCTGGTCATTGATGACCCACAAGTATAGGGGATCTATCGTAGTACTTTCGATAAGTAAGAGTGTCAAACCCAACGAGGAGCAGAAGGAAATGATAAGCGGTTTTCAGCAAGGTATTCTCTGCAAGCACTGAAAGTATAGGTAACAGATAGTTTTGTGACAAGATAATTTGTAACGAGCAACAAGTAACAAAAGTAAATGAAGTGCAGCAAGGTGGCCCAATCCTTTTCGTAGCAATGGACAATCCTGGACAAACTCTTATATAGAGAAAAGCGCCCCCGAGGACACATGGGAATTATTGTCAAGTTAGTTTTCATCACGTTCATGTGATTCGCGTTCGGTACTTTGATAATTTGATATGTGGGTGGACCGGTGCTTGGGTGCTGTCCTTACTTGAACAAGCATCCCACTAATGATTAACCCCTATTGCAAGCATCCACAACTACAAAAGAAGTATTAAGGTAAACTTAACCATAGCATGAAACATGTGGATCCAAATCAGCCCCTTACGAAGCAACGCATAAACTAGGGCTTAAGCTTCTGTTACTCTAGCAACCCATCATCTACTTATTACTTCCCAATGCCTTACTCTAGGCCCAAATAATGGTGAAGTGTCATGTAGTCGATGTTCACATAACACCACTAGAGGAGAGACAACATACATCTCATCAAAATATCGAACGAATACCAAATTCACATGACTACTAATAGCAAGACTTCTCCCATGTCCTCAGGAACAAAAGTAACTACTCACCAAGCATATTCATGTTCATAATCAGAGGAGTACTAATATGCATAAAGGATCTGAACATATGATCTTCCACCAAATAAACCAACTAACATAAACTACGAGGAGTAATCAACACTACTAGCAACCTACAGGTACCAATCCCAGACTTGGAGACAAGAATTGGATACAAGAGATGAACTAGGGTTTGAGAGGAGATGGTGCTGGTGAAGATGTTGATGGAGATTGCCCTCTCCCGATGAGAGGAGCGTTGGTGATGACGATGGCGATGATTTCCCCCTCCCGGAGGGAAGTGTCCCCAACAGAACAGCTCTACCGGAGCCCTAGATTGGTTCCGCCAAGGTTCTGCCTCGTGGCGGCGGAGTCTTGTCCCGAAAGCTTGCTTATGATTTTTCTTCGGATGAAAGACTTCATATAGCAGAAGATGGGCATCGGAGGGCCAACAGGGGGCCCACGAGGCAGGGAGGCGCGCCCAGGAGGGTAGGGTGCGCCCCCACCCTCATGGACAGGTGGAGGCCCCCCTGACATGGATTCTTCTTCCAGTATTTTTTTATTATTTCCAAAAATAACTTTCATCGAGTTTCAGGACTTTTGGAGTTGTGCAGAATAGGTCTCTAATATTTGCTTCTTTTTTAGCCCAGAATTCTTGCTACCGGCATTCTCCCTCCTTATGTGAACCTTGTAAAATAAGAGAGAATAGGGCATAAGTATTGTGACATAATGTGTAATAACAGCCCATAATGCAATAAATATCAATTTAAAAGCATGATGCAAAATGGATGTATCAACTCCCCCAAACTTAGACCTCGCTTGTACTCAAGCGGAAGCCGATAACGATAAATATGTCCACATGTTTATATGTAGAGGTGTCGATAAAATAAAATACGGACATGAGGGCATCATGATTATTCTCATAACAGCAATATAAATGGATATTGTCATATCATTTCTTATTCTCAAGTAATAATCTATTCACAATGCAAAGTATGAAGCAGAAACTTTGTTGAGAACTAACAAACTATAATCTCAGTCATTGAAGCAATTGCAATTTATCATAACATCAGAAAGAGTCTATGTCATAGCTTTCTAGCAAGTCCACATACTCAACTATCATTTAGTCTTTCATAATTGCTAACACTCGCGCAATACTTGTGGTTACAGAGTTTTAATCGGACACAGAGAAAGATAGGGGCTTATGGTTTCGCCTCCCAACCTTTTACCTCAAGGGTAATGTCAACAATAATAACTCATGCTAACTTACATCCAATTAGATATATCAAGATCTTTCCAACATCCTGTGCCTGCCAAAGGATAAAATGCAAAAAGGAAAGGTGAAGATCACCATGACTCTTGCATAAGGTAGAAGATAATAATAAAAGATAGGCCCTTCGCAAAGGGAAGCAGAGGTTGCCATGCGCTTTCAGGGTTGGATGCACATAATCTTAATGCGAAAGAACGCCACTTTATATTTCCACTTGTGATATGAACCTTTATTATGCAGTTTGTCGCTTTTATTTCTTCCACATCACAAGATCGTATAGAACTTATTTCCTCCACACCAATCAATCATACATATTTAGAGAGAAATTTTTATTGCTTGCACCGATGACAACTTACTTGAAGGATCTTACTCAATCCATAGGTAGGTATGGTGGACTCTCATGGCAAAACTGGTTTAAGGGTTTTGGAAGCACAAGTAGTATCTCTACTTGGTGCAAAGAATTTAGCTAGCATGAGGGGAAAGGCAAGCTCAACATGTTGGATGATCCATGACAATATACTCTATCTCAGATATAAGAAAACATAACCCATTACGTTGTCTTCCTTGTCCAACATCTACTCTTTAGCATGTCATATTTTAATGAGTGCTCCCAATCATAAAAGATGTCCAAGATAGTGTATTTATATGTGAAACCTCTCTTTCTTTATTACTTCCTATTAATTACAACGATGACCAAAGCTATGTTTGCCAACTCTCAACAACTTTTAATCATCATACTCTTTCTATGTGAAGTCATTACTCTCCATAAAACCAATATGATCTCTTTGTTTCTTTTTATTCTTTTTCTTTTCTTTTATTCTTTCAAGATCATAGCAAAATAATCAAGCCCTTGACTCAACACTAATCTTTATTATATAGCTCACGGACTCAATTACAGAGAGAGATCATAAAGCAAAACTCAAGGCTAGATCATACCAAAACTTTTATTCTACTAGATCAAGATACTACTTAAAGGATCGAACTAAGAAAAAGGTAAAGAAAGGAGTGTGATGGTGATACGATACCGGGGCACCTCCCCCAAGCTTTGCAGTTGCCAAGGGGAGTGCCCATACCCATGTGATTATGTCTCCTTTGTTAGTGAAGAAGATGGAGGTGATGATGGATAGTCGCACATTGAGCGTAAGAGGTCCTCCAGCTTACGGATCATACCCTTGAGTGCGATGATATGCTCCTTCAACAAAATATTTTCACGTGTGAGATACTTGTTTTGTATACGAGCTAACTCAATCATCTTGAAAGCTTCGATCTCAGTTGGAGTCAGAAGATTGTGATCGAGTTGAAGGTTGTCTTCAGGAGCTTGATCCTCCGTGGCCTTCTTGATCCCTTCATCCTTGTTGACCTCCATAGGTTCTTCCCTCTTCAGCTCTATCTTCATTAGCCAAGCATCGTTGTCACCATTGTTGGAGGAGGGGGACGACATGATGCCTAGCCTTGACAACCCTGACAGAAAATAGCTCGAAACAAGAACAGAGGATATTTGCGTGATACGGGAGTCAAAACCTTCGGGAGATTATATAATGATTTTTTACCGACCAAAATACGTAACGTGCAAGAAAACAGAGTCCGGAGAGCGCACGAGGTGCCCACGAGGCAGGGGGGTGCGCCCAGGGGGTAGGGTGCGCCCTCCACCCTCATGGAGCCCTCGTGTCCTTCCCGGACTGCTTCTTATTTTTCTATTTTTCTAAATATTCCAAAACAGATAAAAATTGCCATTAGAACTGTTATGGAGTCGGTTTACTTACCGTACCACATACCTATTCCTTTTCAGAGTCTGAAACGTTCCGGAAAATGTCCCTTATGTATTCCTCCGGGGTTGCGGTTTCAATAACATTAGTTTCAACATTTATAGGATTACCTGAGATATAATGTTTGATTCTTTGACCGTTCACCACCTTCGGATTTGTGCCTTCGAAGTTGTTGATTTTTATGGCACCGGAACGATAGACCTCCTCGATAACGTAAGGACCTTCCCATTTAGAGAGAAGTTTTCCTGCAAAAAAATGTTAAACGAGAGTTGTATAGCAATACATAATCACCTACATTAAACTCACGATTTTTTATTCTTTTTTCATGCCATCTTTTAACTTTTTCTTTAAGCAACTTGGCATTTTCATAGGCTTGGGTTCTCCATTCATTAAATGAGCTAATATCAAATACCTCTTCTCGCCGGCAAGTTTGAAATCATAATTGAGCTCTTTAATAGCCCAATAAGCCTTATGTTCTAGTTCTAGGGGTAAGTGACATGCTTTTCCATAAACCATTTTATACGGAGACATACCCATAGGATTTTTATATGCAGTTCTATAGGCCCATAATGCATCATCAAGTTTCTTGGACCAATTCTTTCTAGATCTATTAACAGTCTTTTGCAAAATTAATTTGAGCTCTCTATTACTCAATTCTACTTGACCACTAGACTGTGGGTGATAAGGAGATGCAATTCTATGATTAACATCATACTTAGCAAGCATCTTACGGAAAGCACCATGAATTAAATGTGAACCACCATCAGTCATTAAATATCTAGGGACTCCAAACCTCGGAAAAATAACTTCCTTAAGTATCTTAATAGAGGTGTTATGATCAGCACTACTAGTTGGAATAGCTTCTACCCACTTAGTAACATAATCAACAACAACTAAAATATGTGTATATCCATTAGAGGCAGGAAAAGGTCCCATATAATCAAAGCCCCAAACATCAAATGGTTCAATAACAAGTGAATAATTCATAGGCATTTCTTGATGTTTACTAATATTTCCAATTCTTTGACATTTATCACATGATAAGACAAACTTACGGGCATCCTTGAAGAGAGTAGGCCAATAAAAACCAGATTGCAATACCTTATGTGAAGTTCTATCTCCAGCATGGTGTCCTCCATAAGCATCGGAGTGACACTTGCGTAGGATCTGTTCCTGTTCATGCTCAGGTACACAATGTCTAATAACACCATCTACTCCTTATTTTTAAAGATGTGGGTCATCCCAAAATTAATGTCTTAAATCATAGAAAAACTTTTTCTTTTGCTGGTATGTGAAACTAGGTGGTATAAATTTAGCAAAAATATAATTAGCATAATCAGCATACCATGGAGTAGTACGAGAAGCATTTATGGCATTTAATTGTTCATCGGGAAAGCTATCATCAATAGGTAGTGGGTCATCAAGAACATTTTCTAACCTAGACAAGTTATGCCAGAACGGGGTTCTCAGCTCCCTTTCTATCAACAATATCCAAATCAAATTCTTGTAGCAAGAGAACCCATCTAATAAGTCTAGGTTTAGCATCTTTCTTTTCCATAAGATATCTAACAGCAGCATGATCCGTGTGAATAGTTACTTTAGAATCAACAATATAAGGTCTGAACTTATCACAAGCAAATACAACTGCTAAGAATTCCTTTTCAGTAGTAGCATAATTTCTCTAAGCATTGTCTAGAGTTTTACTAGCATATTGGATAACATTTAATTTCTTATCAACTCTTTGCCCTAGAACAGCACCTACAGCGTAATCACTAGCATCACACATAATTTCAAAGGGTAAATTCCAATCAGGTGGCCGAATAATAGGTGCAGAGATCAATGCTTTGTTAAGTATTTCAAATGCTTCTACACAATCATCATCAAAGACAAATGGTATATCCTTTTGTAATAAATTAGTCAGAGGCCGAGAATTTTTTGAGAAGTCCTTAATGAACCTCCTATAAAAACCGGCGTGACCAAGGAAACTTCTTATACCTTTGATATCCTTGGGACATGGCATCTTTTCAATAGCATCAACCTTGGCTTTATCAACCTCAATACCTCTTTCAAAAACTTTATGCCCCAAGACAATACCTTCATTAACCATAAAGTGACACTTTTCCTAATTCAAGACAAGATTAGTTTCACATCTCTGCAAAACTCGATCAAGGTTGCTCAAGCAATCATCAAAAGAGGATCCATAAACGGAGAAATCGTCCATGAAAACCTCACAAATCTTTTCACAAAAGTCAGATAATATAGACATCATGCATCTTTGAAAGGTAGCAGGTGCATTACATAAACCAAAAGGCATACGTCTATAAGCAAAAGTATCGAAAGGGCAAGTAAAAGTGGCCTTTGATTGATCATCTGTTGACACAGGTATTTGAGAGAAACCAGAATAACCATCTAGAAAGCAAAAATGTGTATGTTTGGATAATCTTTCTAGCATTTGATCGATAAGGGGTAATTATCCTTTTTAGTAGCTTTATTTAGTTTGCGGAAATCAATTACCATCCTGTAACCTGTAATAATTCTTTGCGGGGTCAATTCATCTTTATCATTAGGAACGATGGTAATACCTCCCTTCTTAGGGACACAATAGACAGGACTTACCCACTGACTGTCAGCAATGGGATAAATTATACCTGCCTCAAGGAGCTTTAGTATTTCCTTTCTTACCACTTCTTTCATTTTAGGATTCAGCCGTCATTGGTGATCATGAACTGGTTTGGCATCTTTCTCCAAATTTATTTTGTGTTGACATAGAGTGGGACTAATTCCCTTAAGATCATCAAGAGTATATCCAATAGCAGCACGGTGCTTCTTCAGAGTTTTCAATAATCTCTCTTCTTTATGCTTTGAAAGGTTAGCACTAATAATAACAGGATATGTCTTCTTTTCATCAAGATAAGCATATTTAAGAGTATCAGGCAACGGTTTAAGCTCAAACACGGGATCACCCTTGGGTGGAGGAGGATCCCCTAGGATTTCAACAGGCAAATTGTGTTTCAGGATGGGTTCCTGTTTAAAGAATACTTCATCTATTTCCCTTCTTTCATTCATAAACATATCATTTTCATGGTCTAGCAAATATTGTTCTAAAGGATCACTAGTAGGTACGGCAATAGAAGCAATACCAATAATTTCATCTTTACAAGGCAATTCCTCTTCACGGTGTTGTCTACGAAATTTATAAAAGTTGAACTCATGAGCCACATCACCTAGACCAATAGTAACAACATCGTTTTCGCAGTCTATCCTAGCATTAACATTGTTCAAAAAGGGTCTACCAAATATAATGGGACAAAAGCTATCTTGTGGGGAACCAAGAACAAGAAAATCAGCAGGATATTTAGTTTTCCCACACAAGACTTCAACATCTCTAACAATTCCCATTGGTGAAATAGTATCTCTATTGGCAAGTTTAATTGTGACATCAATATCTTCTAACTCAGCAGGTGCAATATCATGCTTAATTTCTTTGTATAAGTCAATAGGTATTGCACTAGCACTAGCACCCATATCACATAAGCCATGATAACAATGATCTCATATTTTAACAGAAATAACAGGCATTCCTACCACAGGTCTATGTTTATCTTTAGTACAAGGTTTGGCAATTCTAGCAGTTTCATCACGGAAATGAATAACATGCCCATCAATATTATCAGACAAGAGATCTTTAACAATAGCAATATTAGGTTCAACTTTAATTTGCTCAGGGGGTGTATAAGTTCTAATATTGCTTTTACGAACCACAGTTGAAGCTTTAGCATGATCCTTTATCCTAACAGGGAAATGTGGTTTCTCAACATAAGAAGAAGGAACAATAGGATCATTATAAGTGATAGTCTTTTCTTCAACTTTAATAGGTGCAGCTACTTTTACTTCTATGGGAGGATGATATTTAAACCACTTCTCCTTAGGGAGATCAATATGAGCAGCAAAAGATTCACAAAAGGAAGCTACTATCTCAGAGTCAAGTCCATATTTAGTGCTAAATTTACAGAAAACATCGGTATCCGTAAAAGATGTAACACAATCAAACTTAGGTGTCATACCTGACTCCTTACCTTCGTCGAGATCCCAATCTTCAGAGTTGCGTTTAATTCTTTCCAATAAATCCCATTTGAATTCAATAGTCTTCATCATAAAAGAGCCAGCACAAGAAGTATCGAGCATGGTGCGATTGTTATCAGAAAGCCGAGCATAAAAACTTTGAATAATTATTTCTCTTGGGAGCTCATGATTGGGGCATGAATTTAACATTGATTTAAGCCTTCCCCAAGCTTGAGCGATGCTTTCTCCTTTGCGAGACCAAAAATTATATATATAATTGCGATCACGATGAACAAGATGCATAGTAAATCTTTTGATGAAATTCCAATTTTAATCGTTTGTAGTTCGATGACCCAGTATCATCACATAGACTATACCATGTCAATGCATCTCCCATCAAAGATAAAGGGAAGGCCTTCTTCTTAATAACATCATCGTGTACACCTGCAAGCTTAAATAATCCACAAACTTCATCCACATATATTAGGTGCTCATCAGGATGCTTTGTTCCGTCTCCTGCAAAAGCATTAGCTAGTAGGTTTTCTATCATACCCAAAGGAATTTCAAAGTAGACATTTTCATTTTCAGTAGGTTCAGTACGTTGAGGAGCAACTCTTTGCTCTACTGGTCGGGGTGAAGATACCCCGAACAAGCCCCTCAGAGGATTACTTTCCATAGTAACAAGTGACAGTAAATTTCAGCACACTATATAAATTTTTCCTTACCAAATTCCACCTACCAAAGGCGCTTCACTACCCGGCAACGGTGCCAGAAAAGAGTCTTGATGACCCACAAGTATAAGGGATCTATCGTAGTCCTTTTGATAAGTAAGAGTGTCGAACCCAACGAGGAGCAGAAGGAAATGATAAGAGGTTTTCAGCATGGTATTCTCTGCAAGCACTGAAAGTATAGGTAACAGATACTTTTGTGACAAGATAATTTGTAACGAGCAACAAGTAAAAAAGTACATAAAGTGCAGCAAGGTGGCCCAATCTTTTTTGTAGCAAAGTACAAGCCTGGAAAAACTCTTATATAGAGAAAAGCGCTCCCGAGGACACATGGGAATTATCGTCAAGCTAGTTTTCATCACGTTCATATGATTCGCGTTCGGTACTTTGATAATTTGATATGTGGGTGGACCGGTGCTTGGGTGCTGTCCTTACTTGAACAAGCATGCCACTAATGATTAACCCCTATTGCAAGCATCCGCAAATACAAAAGAAGTATTAAGGTAAACCTAACCATAGCATGAAACATGTTGATCCAAATCAGCCCCTTACGAAGCAACGCATAAACTAGGGTTTAAGCTTCTGTCACTCTAGCAACCCATCATCTACTTATTACTTCCCAATGCCTTCCTCTAGGCCTAAATAATGGTGAAGTGTCATGTAGTCGACGTTCACATAACACCACTAGAGGAGAGACAACATACATCTCATCAAACTATCGAACGAATACCAAATTCACATGACTACTAATAGCAAGACTTCTCCTATGTCCTCAGGAACAAACGTAACTACTCACAAAGCATATTCATGTTCATAATCAGAGGAGTATTAATATGCATAAAGGATATGAACATATGATCTTCCACCAAATAAATCAACTAGCATCAACTACAAGGAGTAATCAATACTACTAGCAACCTACAGGTACCAATCCCAGACTTGAAGACAAGAATTGGATACAAGAGATGAACTAGGGTTTGAGAGGAGATGGTGCTGGTGAAGATGTTGATGGAGATTGCCCTCTCCCGATGAGAGGAGCATTGGTGATGACGATGGTGATGATTTCCCCCTCCCGGAGGGATGTGTCCCCGACAGAACAGCTCTGCCGGAGCCCTTGATTGGTTCTGCCAAGGTTCCGCCTCGTGGCGGCTGAGTCTCGTCCCGAAAGCTTGCTTATGATTTTTCTTTGGACGAAAGACTTCATATAGCAGAAGATGGGCATCGGAGGGCCAACAGGGGGCCCACGAGGCAGGGGGCGCGCCCAGGGGGGTAGGGCCCCCTGACGTGGATTCTTCTTCCAGTATTTTTTTATTATTTCCAAAAATAAGTTTTGTGGAGTTTCAGGACTTTTGGAGTTGTGCAGAATAGGTCTCTAATATTTGCTCCTTTTCCAAAATTTCTGAATTCTAGCTGCCGCATTCTCCCTCCTTATGTGAACCTTGTAAAATAAGAGAGAATAGGCATAAGTATTGTGACATAATGTGTAATAACAACCCATAATGCAATAAATATCAATATAAAAGAATGATGCAAAATGGACGTATCAGTCATGTTGTTAGACGGGCCACAGAGACCGCACAACCCAGTTTATAGCCTGCTCCTCCGAATTACTACTCAAAAAAAAAAGTTGTGCAATTCTGTCGTTAATTGCCTAGACGTTGAAAATGATGTGGGTCCCAGATATCAGCAGTGTGGATTAGAGTAAAAAAAAGAGGGGTTCATCTGAGTAGTAAAAGAGGCGCTTGCTTGTGTTCGGGAGTGGACCTGGTGGGTCCGTACTGTCATACTCACAACTAAAGTGCTCTCCCGATTCACTATGTTGACAGGGACCATTTTGAAAAAAACTATGTTGACAGGGCCGGACGGCGGCGCCGCGGCGAGCGCACCAAAGCGGAGGATAAAGTGCTGTTGCCAATGTGCTGGGCTGGGTTGGACATTCTTATTGAAAAATAAAAATGGACCGGAACTATTTACGACGTTGACTATGATTTGCATGGGTCCGCTGGTTGCAGGAAGAAAATGCTGGGAGAAAGAAGAATGGTCGCTATCTTTGCCTAAGAATAATATCGACTGAATGTAACGACACTATCATAGGAAATAATATCCTCCTGTTAAATCGTGTGTAAGTGCATCTAGTCCCCCTAAGTGTTTTTTGTGTATTGAAGACTTATAGGTTAAGGGACTAATGTG
Organism: Aegilops bicornis; assembly: GCA_021605145.1. Classification (NCBI taxonomy): domain Eukaryota; kingdom Viridiplantae; phylum Streptophyta; class Magnoliopsida; order Poales; family Poaceae; genus Aegilops; species Aegilops bicornis. Next base: position 333,487,875 of record CM038675.1, read on the forward strand.
TTTATGAATGTACACAAGTCTATAAGTCTATGAGGAGTTTGATATTTAAAGAGAAAGTCGACCCCTAAAAATGAAGTTCTTCGTCTGAAGACTTTGGATTTCTGAAGACTTTCTGAAGACTTTGAAAGTGAAGAAATTTGTGTAACCCTGAAGACTTGGTATTCATACCAGGAACATGAAGCATGAAGACATTTGTTTTCGTAGTTTCATTTTCTCTTTCTTGAGTCATAGGAAACACCGTACTATTAAAGGGGGTCGAGGAAATACTAAGGAAAAATTTCCATGTGATGCTCAACTCAAAATCCTACAGCTACCAATCCCTTAGAGTGAAGCCATTGGAAATCTCATACAGTTGATCATATTCTTCAAAGATGTGAGACGAAGTTCCTCTGGTCTCTGAGGAATTTGTTCTGACTGAGGAGTTAGGAATTAGCCAGTGTGGATTGCCTACACAGTGAGGAACATGAGAGCCCTGAGGAATTTGAGCCTCAAATATCCGACCGTTGTTGTGCTATGCGCCAGCTGTCCCAAAATATCTACCCACCTAACGGTCATATCATTGAAGGGCATTTATGTCTTATCATGTCGGGCTGCTCCCTAGGCTATAAATAGCCGCCCCCTACAACCACTAGCTGGTTAGCTGCTCCGAGAGAAACTGACACTTGTCATTTGAGAGCATCCCATCCTCCAAGGACTTTGAGTGAAAATCATCAAGTGAGGAAAACCCAAACCCAAACACCTACAAACCCAAAGTGATTGAGCATCACTGAAGAGATTGATCTTGCGTAGATCCGACGCTTGTTAGCTTTGAACACTGTGCTTCTTCCAGACGGTTAGGCGTCATGGTCTAGAGCATCCAAGAGGAATTGTCGATCGCCGATTGACCGAGTTTGTGAAGGTTTGGAAGTCACCTGAAGACTCACCACGAGTGATTGGGCGAGGTCTGTGTGACCTTAGCTCAAGGAGAATACGGTGAGGACTGTGTGTCCTCAGGTTTAAATACCTAGCCGCTCCAACCAGATGTACAACTAAGACAACAGTTGGAACTGGTCTAGCAAATCATTGTCTTCACCAAGCTTACTGGTTCTATTTCCTCAACTCTTTCATTTCCTCATTACAGTAGTTGTGTGCTTGTTCATATTTGTTTGAAAACTTTGACTGAAGACTTTCTCAATTTCCTCAGTTCAATTTCTTCAGTCTGTTTGTCTTCATCCTGTTTTATCCTGTATTTACAATTTCTGTACTATGTGCTTGTCTTCATTTCATCATGATGACCATGCCTATGTTCTGCTATGTTCACATCTGAGTACTTATTTTGCTGCAAGTAGTTCTTCGCTAAGGAATTTCCTCACCTGCGAATTCCTCAGTGAAGAATTCGTAAAAATCGCCTATTCACCCCCCTCTAGTCGATATAACGCACTTTCAATTGGTATTAGAGCAAGGTACTCCCATGTTCTATGTGATTTTGGTTTAACCACTTGGAGTTTTAGTTATATCGACCGCAGGAATGAAGACCGTGTCATGCCGCATCTTTGACGGTCACGAGTACCCCAAGTGGAAGGTCATGATGAAGAAGCGTCTCATGGCGATGAACAGTGAGCTGTGGACCGTCACTGAGATTGGTCTTACCGATCTGTGCAAGATGACAGAAGTTTGATGACATTCGCAAGTTCACCCTTCTCAACCTCACGGCGAAGGATGTCATCTGCTCCTGTCTGTCTCAAAATTAGTTCAGGAACATCATGCATCTCGATCATGTGAAGCTTATTTGGGACCATCTCTCTGGGGTCTATGAAGGTCATCGAACCCGTCATGATCCTTGGTTTGAGGACTTCAAGGAATCTCTCAAAGCGATGACATTCGAACCAGAATCATCATCTTCTACACCATGCCTTATGGCAAAAGATGCAAAGGTAATTGAATGCTATCTATCTAAATCCAGTGATGATGAATCTGGTGATGAATTTGGACCCAACTATGTCAAACTTGCTTCCTTTGCCACTAAACAACAAAGAGCTTTGGAAAAAGTTCAATACATGCTAAATAAGAGCGATGATATGTTGGGTGAAGAAATGGATCAGTCGAAAGCTTTGGCTGAGAGTCTTCAGAGACTTTAGACTAGGTTTGACACCCTTCAAGGTCATCATAACACTCTCTTATCTGATCATGAGAAGTTTTCTTATGAATTTCTTCAAAGAAAGCAAGATCTTGAAAAGCTAAAAGTGAGTTATGAAGATCTTCAGAAGGAGCGCGGTTCATTACTTGCTCAACAAATCAGCCGCTTTCAGAAGAATTTGTTCCTCCATGTTTGAAGTGCATTGAACGTGCATCTGCTAATTCTTCACCTGAGTGTTCAAATGCTTATAATGCTACAAATTCTTCACCTGTCTCTGCTATCACTAATCCCTCATCTGAGGACATTGCTAGTATCACTGATGATGCAGGGCTGAAGGAATTGTATATGACAAGCACGTACAGAAGCCTCAAAGGGCATCAGACTCTCTGTGATGTGCTTAAAAAGCAAATCCTCAACAGGAACACTAGGAAATAGGGTATTGCCTTTGAGAGGAAACTCAATGCTGATGGTACATATTGGAAGCCTGAGCAGTACCCCAAAACCTCATGGGTTGCTGCAAAGGGACCTCCAGTTGATCCATCCAATTTATCTGGCTTTATATGTGAATCTTCTCATTCTTTTGATGAGTCATTTGACTCCAACTATAAACTGTTCAAAAATTAGAATGGTGAAGTATTTGCTAGATATGTTGGCACTAACTGCAGGAACAGTTCCCCTATCAAGAAAATATGGGTTCCCAAAAGGTGCCTTGAAAATCTTCAGGTGAATGTCATCATGACACCACCAGTGAAGATTAGGAACCCCAGATCAAACTCTTCATATGTACCCAATTCTTCATATGGATCCAAGTCCTCATACGGACCAAATTCCTCACGTGGATCAAATTCCTCAAAAGGATCAAAGTCCTCATATGAACATCATTGTGCTAACACCTCTGTTTCGCAGGGAAGAGCTAAGGGCTATGAAGATGAGCATTATTCTTCTAATCATTATGTTCATAAGTCCTCGAAGAATTTCTCTGCTTATTCATATGCATGTCCTAACTCTTCTTATGTGAAACAAAATGGATTGGCTTCTATGCCACCTTTCTCATATGGAGCTCGCAGAGTGATGAACTCTTTGCCACCTCTTCAGATGTGGGCGGTGAAGAAAAAGAACTAATCTCTTTTGCAGGGTCAGATCTCCAGACGTGCTTAAACGTCTGAAGAATTTGCTGGAGACCTGAAAATGCCTGAAAGGACGTAGGCTAATCATGAAGAAATGAACTTTCATTTCTCACATCCTCATACTGCTTTATCTGTTCTATTGCTTGATGAAATTGATCTACTGAATTGATGTCATATTCTTAACTGATGAAGTATATGAGTTCGTAAGTTGCACTAATTCATCTGCAGGATGATCAACCCTAAGCCACTGAGTGGGTCCTCGATAGTGGATGTACAAACAACATGACTGGTGACAAGAATCTTTTGATGGATGCTCCCTTATCTCCATCGCATCTGAAGCATATCATCTTCACTGACAAAGGCAAAAGAAAGGTATTGGGTCTAGGTAAGGTTGCTATCTCAAAGGATCGGCACATGGACAAAGTCATGCTCGTCGAGTCCTTAGGATACAACCTCATGTCTGTCTCAATGCTTTGTGATCTTGATATGGTTGTTTTGTTTGGCAAGTATCGTTGTGTTGTGATCATGGAAGCTGACAATTCCCAAGTCTTCGAAGGCTTTAGGAGAGGAGACTTGTATATTGTTGATTTCTCCATAGGACCACAACCAGCCGTATGCCTACTTGCAAAAGCTTCAGAAGGCTGGCTATGGCATCGACGACTTGGTCATGCAGGCATGAGGAATTTGCACACGCTTGCGAAGAAGAAGCATGTCATTGGCATTGAGAATGTCAAATTCCTCAAGGATCACTTATGCGGAGCTTGTGAAGCTGGAAAGATGACCAAGGCCAAGCATCCAGCGAAGACTATCATGACTACTACTCGACCATTTGAATTGCTTCACATGGATCTCTTTGGTTCTAATCATTACTCAGCAGTCACAAATGATGCATCTCTCTATGGCTTTGTTACTGTTGATGATTACTCTCGTTACACATGGGTGCATATTGTCACTTACAAACATGAAGTGCAGGAAGTCTTCAAACGATTTTCCTCGAGGGCTTGAACCAACTTTGGTGTGAAGATCAAGCACATCAGGAGTGACAATGGAACCGAGTTCAAGAATTCTGGTCTTGATGACTATCTTGATGAACTTGGTATTACTCATGAGTTATCTGCTCCTTATACTCCTCAGCAGAATGGCGTTGTGGAGCGCAAGAACAGGACTCTTGTTGAGATGGCTCGCACTATGCTTGATGAATACAAGACGCCTCGTCGTTTCTGGATTGAGGCAATTGATACTGCTTGCCACATCATCAACAGGGTATATCTTCACAAATTCTTCAAGAAGATCGCTTATGAACTCCTCAAGAACAAGAAACCCAATGTGAGTTATTTCAAAGTCTTCGGTGCTAAATGTTGGATTAGAGATCCTCATCACAATTCTAAATTTGCACCGAAAGCACATGAGGGTTTTATGCTTGGTTACGGAAAGGACTCGCACACCTATAGAGTCTTCAACAACGTTCTTCACAAAGTTGTTGAAACTGTAGATGTGTGGTTTGATGAAACTAATGGCTCGCAAAGAGAGCACCTACCTTCTGTGATAGATGAACCAGCACTTGAGGAAACTATCAAGTATAAGGCTACTGAGGATGTCATTCCTACCGAAGAATCGTCTGAAGAATTCATTCCAGAAGATGAAGAACGTCGAGCTGATGCACCTAAAGAAAATGGTGCTGAAGAAAATGTTGATCAAATTCCTTGACAACAACCAGCTCATCCTCGCGTTGCAAACGAAGTGCAAATTGAGAGAATCATCGATGACATTGAAGCAGCAGGTCCTCTCACACGCTCAAAAGCTTCACATTTGTCTAACTTTTGTGGGCACTTTGCGTTTGTCCCTATCACAGAGCCCACTAAGGTAGATGAAGCATTTCTGGAGCCTGAGTGGATTCAAGCTATGCAAGAAGAATTACATCAATTCGAGCTCAACAACGTCTGGGAACTAGTCAAACGACCAGATCCTCACAAACACAATATCATTGGCACAAAGTGGATCTACCGCAACAAGCAAGATGAAAATGGCCTTGTGGTGAGGAATAAGGCACGGCTTGTAGCTCAAGGCTACACACAGGTTGAAGGAATTGATTTAGATGAAACTTTTGCACCTGTTGCTAGACTTGAGGCTATTCGCATATTACTTGCTTATGCTAACCATCATGATATCACTTTATATCAAATGGATGTGAAAAGTGCATTCCTCAATGGTAAGCTTGAGGAAGAAGTATATGTTTCTCAACCCCCAGGTTTTGAAGATCCAAAGCATCCTGACAAAGTCTTCAGACTCAATAAGGCCCTCTACGGCCTCAAGCAGGCCCCTCGGGCGTGGTATGATAGTTTGAAGGAATTCCTCATGAATAAAGGCTTGAAACCCGGTTCACTTAACCCAACTCTTTTCACTAAGTCTTATGATGGTGAATTGTTTGTGTGCCAAATATATGTTGATGACATTATCTTTGGGTGTACTGACCAACGTTACAGTGAAGAATTTGCTTATATGATGAGTGAAGAATATCAAATGTCTATGATGGGAGAATTGAAATTCTTCTTAGGTCTTCAAATTCGTCAACAGCGCAATGGCGTATTCATATCTCAAGAGAAATACCTCAAGGATGTATTGAGGAAATTCGGCATGCAACATTGCAAAGGCGTCAAAATTCCAATGCCCACAAATGGCCATCTATGCACTGATGAAAATGGTATTGACTTCGATCAAAAGGTATACCGCTCCATGATTGGCTCCTTATTGTATTTATGTGCATCTAGGCTAGATATTATGCTTAGTGTTTGCATGTGTGCCCGATTTCAAGCTACACCGAAGGAATCACACCATAAGGCTATGAAGCATATTCTTCGATATTTAGCTCACACACCAACACTTGGATTATGGTACCCCAAGGGCTCGATTTTTGATCTCATTGGATATTTAGACTCTGACTATGCTGGTGAACGTGTGGACCACAAGTCAACATAAGGCACATGTCATTTCCTCGGACGATCTTTGGTCTGTTTGTCTCGAAGAAACAGAACTACGTATCACTGTCTACTGCTGAAGCTGAGTACATTGATGCTGGTTCTTACTATGCTCAATTGCTGTGGATGAAGCAAACTCTCAAGTACTACGGCGTCATCGTGAAGAATGTGCCTCTCTATTGTGACAATGAGAGTGCAATCAAGATTGCTCACAACCCAGTTCAGCACTCGAAGACAAAGCACATTCAGATTCGTCATCATTTTCTTCGTGATCATGTGTTGAAGGGCGACATTTCTATTGAGCATGTGAAGGCTGAAGAACAGCTAGCCGAAATCTTCACAAAGCCCAGAAGAGATTTAGCAAGTTGCGGTGTGAGCTAAATATCTTAGAATCTTCGAAATGTTCTTTGAAAAGGACACTCATCCTAACACATATGCAAAATTGATGACTTAGATGTGCAACACATGAAGAAACGTTTTTCTTCAATCAATGAAGACTAACACTCTATGTGTGAAGAAATTAACGAAGAATTTGATTCTCAGAGCCCTAGGACAATTGTATGCGGTGTCTGAAATCATCATTCCTATCCGATGGGTCACGCCACTACCAAAAGTTGAAAATCTTCAATTTGAGTTTTTCCTCAGTTTTTGAAATTCCTCAGTTGTTCATATTCTTCAACTTTGCAATGTATTCACTATGTCTGTCGTTTTTCTTCATTGGCTATATATATATATATATATATATATATATATATATATATATATATATATATATATATATATATATATATATGAGTTTATGTCCTCTACAACATTCACTTATTGCTATTTCTTCAAGTTGCTCTTTCTACTAAGTGAATGTGATCGCACCCTTCCCCCTCTATGCTATACTCAACCAAATCTATTCACAAATTCTTCATGTGCGTTCTATTTGAAACTCGTTCAAAATCTTCACCGTGTCCTTGTCAGCTGAAGAATCTGCGAACGGAACTTTTAACTTATCTTATCTAAATTTTCGGCTTTACCGCTCAAACCGTTCCACATTCCATGATAACACTTATCTATTCACCCATTATCTCACATGATCGCCACCTCTCAGTACGTGGGTGCAAATGTCATGCAAATGAGAAGGGTCAGGGGCACGTTTGTCCAATTTCTTCGGGCAAATAGTTTTTCACCGTGGCTATATATACCCCTCCACTTCCTCTCCTTACTTTTACTCCGCTCGACCTCACTCCAACTCATTGTTGAAGAAATCGTTAACTGGTAGCTGCTCGGTTGGCTAGCGAGTAGGGGATTAATAGGCTAATCGGCAAGCTAATCGGCCATTTAATCAATTAATCAGACGATTTATTTGTTTATCGGCTACTCGACGACCCTACGAGTAGGGATTAATCGGCAAGTTAACTGGTAATCAGATGAATTCTTGAACAGGGCTCCAGCTCGAGCTTCTCAAACCCTAGCGTTGCCGCTACTTCATCATCGCCTGTGAGGAAGAGCTTCACTACCTCAACCTCGTCTCCGTCGTACTCGCGCCGGCTGCGGATTTCTTCACTCCGCCGCCGCCGTAGCTGTCTTCCTCAACCAAGTTAGGGCGTGAAGATTTGAACTGACGAACTTCACATCTACACTTCCAAGTTCATCATGTTCTTCGTCCAGGGTAATTAAAAGTTACTTTTACTGCCCTCTTTGATTCAAATATTTTCTACAAAATCTTCAAAGGTGTTTTTCTTCAAATCATCACACACTAAAACACCTCACATGTCATCTGTTCTTGATCCATTTATCTAAGCAATATTTTTCTTTAAGATTCCTCAATTGTGTGGATTTCTAATCTGTACAACTCTGCAACCTAAGACAAAGAATGCTTAGTGAAATTCTTCAAGACTCATCTGGTCAAATTCCTCAAACTTGTTCTTTTTGAAAAACCTCTGAGAACGCATATGACCTCTCCAAATTCCTTGCAACTATACTCTGTTCACAGGTACACATGTCCGCTGCTGAATCACTAGGTTCTCATCAACTTAACTCATTTGCAGTGTTCCTCGAAGAAAAGTTGCACACCTCTTCAGAGAATTCTATTGTTCAAATTCCTCAGCTGAAGAAAATGGCTGATGGTAAGAAGCCACAGAAAGGAGGAAAAAGGCCTGAGGTCAATACTGATTTTGAGATCCCTGATGACATATACAAGGATTACTGCACTCCTGATGAGGCCAAGTTTGGCAAGGAGGACAAAAATCAGCGCAAGGTGCGCATCCAAAGGATAGAGAGGAGATGGGCAAGGGAGTGGAGGGAGTACAGGTATGTGACTCCCAAGTATATGAAGAAATTCGCTCTAAATCCTGCATGCCCAAGACCTCCGTTGGCACCTGGCCAAGAAGGAGATCCCACCAGCCTCAAGCGTGGTGAGGATTATCCTGATGAATGGGCCAAGCGCCAGGCCAAATTGTCCAGACAAGCAAGAGAAGCAGTGACGAAATTTAACGAAACCTCTGCTGCTGCTGCTGCTGCCACTGTTGAGGCCTCTGCTATCAAGCCAAAGAAGGCCATGTCGAAGAAGCCTACTCATAAGACAAGTGCTTCATCTTCAATGCCCTCACGGCCAAGTTCCTCAGCAATGCCCTCACGGCCAGAATCTTCAAAGCCCTCACGGCCAACTCCTCAAGCTGCTCCAGCTCCTCCAAAGTCCTCAGCTGCTCCATCCAAATCCTCAGCTGTTGTGCATCTCGCCACGTGCCAAAGGACAACAGGCATCTCTATTGCCTCAGGAGCTTCTGGTAGTTCCTCAGTTGCACCAAATTCTTCAACTGGCCCCTCTCTCCTGAAGACAAAGGCCACTGCTGGAGCAGGTCACCTTCCAAGTGCCGTCTGATGAAGACGAAGCTGATGATGAGGAACTTGTCAAAATCATCAGAGACAGGCACCTCAGGGCCGCTAGAGCCAAACGCACAAATGTGCCTCTACTTTTGGATCCAAAGTTGATCCTTGATTACATTGATCTCTGGCACAAGGACCCAACCACTCCTATGCCTGATTTCAAGATGACTCCTGGCCAAAGTCATATGCTGACTGCCTTCATCCAAGAAGAGGAATGGAAATTTTAAAAGGCCAGGCAGATCAAGAAAGCGCAGTACAAGAAGGAGCGCTTCCTGAAGAAACACGTTGTCTCTATGACAACTGAAGAACTTCTCAATATTCAATCTGAGATCAAGAAACTCAGTGATGAATTTGACGTATACAGAGTTGACTGGCTTGGAGCCAAAGTCGGGTTTGTGAACTTGACTGAAAAGTTCACTTCCAATGTTGCAGCCCAAACGCAACAAGAAAATCCTCAGGCTGAAGCATCTGCTCAGCCGACTAAAGAAAATGCCAGCACCGCTAATGATAATCAGGCTGCTGAAGATACTCAGAGCACCAGGGCTGATGACTGCATTCCAGCCGCTGAAGAAATTGCCAGGGCATCCACTAGTGGTGCGCCTGAAGAAAATGAAGAAGTCAGGGCAAGCGTGCATCGCCAGCTCAAGAAATTCAACCAAATTCCTCTGCTCCTCCTGCACCTACCCCAACTCCGATCCTTCCATCTGCGTCAGATGTGAAGAAGACCAAGGCTGCAGAGCGAGCAGCTGTGAAGAAAAGGAAAGCATCAACTTCATCAGATTCTTCAGCTCCGAAGAAGATGAAGCCATTGACCAGCTCTTTTGCAAATCCAATTGATGTTGTTCCTATCTCAACCATGCCATCAAAGGACCTTGTTCCTTTTGATGAAGAATATGTGATTCCAACTGAATCAGATGAAGAGATTCCTTCTGCTGCTTCGTCAGAGCAGTTGGATGAAGAAATTGAAGCGGATGCAATCCCTTCAACACCAATTGTCTCCTCGCCCATGCCTCAGTTCACTGCTGAAGAGGCCGGCGTTGAAGAATTGGAAGAAGAAGAAGATGTGGACATTGGGTGTACAACACCAGTGCTGAATGATGACTTTTGGGAAAGTCAGCACCCCAACTCTCCTCTGTTCACACCACTGCAACAAATTCCTCAGTCCCCTGTCAACACTGAAGTTCAAATGGGATCTGTAGAACCTCATGCCACTCCATATGTCCATGAAGAGATTCCAGCCACTAGTGCTGAAGAAAATGTAAATGAAGAATTGAAGACCCAGGCTGCCACTGAAGAAGAAACTAAAATTCCTCAGCCTGTGGAACCTGAGATTGCGATTCCTGAAGTGGTGATGCAATTGACTGACACTCCTCAGCTCAAGCCAAAGGATCCATTCTCGCAGAAGCAGAAATTCAAGGCTGATGACTTCTTCGGCGAGCACGTGTTCTTCACTGACTATAATCCCTATGACTCTGCTCGTCTTACAAGGAAGCACTTCTGGACTGCCAGCCAGGACAATTTCTATTCTTCACTGCTCTTCAACAAGGATAAAGTCTTCCACCACGAGCATATTCCTCACGTGGACATGGAATCACTGCCTTGCTTCACCCCTATCCTCAGTGTGCTTCATGACGTAGGCCTCCTCAACTTTTGCACAGACATTGTTGATTGGAATGAAGAACTTATTCTTCAGTTCTATGCAACCCTGCACATCACAGGCGATGCTGATGACATCAACACCTGGGTTCTGGACTGGATGACCAAAAACACTCGCACCGGCCTCTGAATTACTTCATGCCCTGCCAATTAGTCCTCCCCTTAAAGGAGCTCATTGCCTGTGCCAAGAGCCTGAGCTCACTGCTCACTATATGCAAGTGCTAATGAAGCCTCTGAAGCCCGGTCAAGCCCCAAGGACCAAATTCCTCGTGAAGGAATTACTATATGTGCCCAGAACAGTCTATCGCATTCTGACAAAGACTATGAGTCCAATCAAAGGCCATGACTCGTCTGATGAGTAAATTGTTGGCATAATGAAGAATCTGCCATTCAACGTCATACATGGCATTCCTGTCAACTATCATGATTTCTTCATGAGGACTCTGGCAAATGTCGCACTCTCTCCGTTTGAGTTGAAGCCTTATGCTCCTTGGATTATGAGATTCCTCAGAACAAGGTCTTCACTCAACTACAAGGCTGATTTTCAGAATCACCTCAGCTACTTGCCCCCAATCGAAGTCCTCAAGCGGACATATTCCTCAGCTGATGAAAAGGGCAAGGCACCAGCTGTCATTGATGAAGGCATTCGTCCATTGGATGGTCAGTTTCGCAAAGCTACATCTTATTCCGCCAATGATGACTCTGCACATCATGATTCTGCTGCTAATGCATCCAAGCCAAATCCTCAAGCCACAGCTCCAAGAGTGATGACTGACCGTGAGCTTCTTCTTAGTCTTCACCCGAAGGTGGATCGAAACCACAAATGGGTTAAGCGTCAGTTTGGTTTTATTCTTCACAACATGACTGCTACACATAATGCAGTGAAGAAAAACCATTACTACCTCCATGAAGTCTTCGGTCACACCCGGGCTATTCTGTCACATCTATATGGTGAAGAAGATCTGAAGCAACTGGGTCTCAAGGAGGACTTTGACTGGTCTATACCTCCACCGAAGAAATAGAAGAAGGTCAAGGTTCCTTCCTTGGTGGCCAGCTCATATTCTTCATCGCATGAAACCGACGAGCATGAAGACTAGGACGACACTGCGGCAGGCCCTACAACAACAAACGACCCCAACAATGCTGGCGCTCCTCCATCAACATGATATTCTTCAGGGGCGTTAGTCCTCATTTTTTATCCTTTTGGTAATTCGATGACAAAGGGGGAGAAATTTGAGTTAGTCTTCAAGTGGGTCTATCTTATATGGGCGTTTTTTTGCTAAGTTACAACTCTCGTTCTTCTAAAACTTTATTCGGTCGAGTTGTAAACTTAAACTCTATGGTGGCCTGATACTCTTGTTGTGCTTTTCCGCATGCTTATTCCTCATTAATGTTAATGCACGCATGCTGAATTACATCAGTCACCATATTTCATCATGCATTTCAAATTCTTCATATTATATGTCAAATGCGTGTATGAATTACAAGATATAGGGGGAGATCTCCATGATTCTACTCTTCAAGTGTGCATTGCTTCAAAAGCAAAATCCTCACTATGCACATCTTCAGGGGGAGTTCTTCTATATCTTGCAAATCAAATTCCTCAATATCTGTATTTACGCTTCATATATGTATCCCTGTTGAAAACCTAACTAATATTTTCATCAATCACCACAAAGGGGGATATTGTAAGTGCATCTAGTGCCCCTAAGTGATTTTGGTGTATTGAAGACTTATAGGTTAAGGGACTAATGTGTTTATGAGTGTACACAGGTCTATAAGTCTATGAGGAGTTTGATATTTACAGAGAAAGTCGACCCCTAAAAATGAAGTTCTTCGTCTGAAGACTTTGGATTTCTGAAGACTTTCTGGAGACTTTGAAAGTGAAGAAATTGGTGTAACCCTGAAGACTTGGTATTCATACGAGGAACATGAAGCGTGAAGACTTTTGTTTTCATAGTTTGATTTTCTCTTTCTTGAGTCATAGGAAACACCGTACTGTTAAAGGGGGTCGAGGAAATACTAAGGAAAAATTTCCATGTGATGCTCAACTCAAAATCCTACACCTACCAATCCCTTTGAGTGAAGCCATTGGAAATCTCATACAGTTCGATCATATTCTTGATGTGAGACGAAGTTCTTCCGGTCTCTCGAGGAATTTGTTCTGACCGAGGAGTTAGGAATTCGCCAAAGGCGGATTGCCTACACTGTGAGGAACGTGATAGCCCCGAGGAATTTGAGCCTCAAATATATTTAATCGCTGTCGTGCTATGCGCCAGCTGTCCCAAAATATCTACCCACCTAACGGTCATATCATTGAACGACATTTATGTCTTATCAAGTCGGGCTGCTCCCTAGGCTATAAATAGCCGCCCCCTACAACCACTAGCTGGTTGGCTGCTCCGAGAGAAACTGACACTTGTCATTTGAGAGCATCCCATCCTCCGAGGACTTTGAGCGAAAATCATCGAGTGAGGAAAACCCAAATCCAAACACCTACAAAACCAAAGTGATTGAGCATCACTGAAGAGATTGATCTTGCGTAGATCTGACGCTTGTTAGCTTTGAATATTGTGCTTCTTCCAGACGGTTAGGCGTCATAGTCTAGAGCATCCAAGAGGAATTGTCGATCATCGAGTGACCGAGTTTGTGAAGGTTCGGAAGTCACCTGAAGACTTACCACTAGTGATTTGGCGAGGTCTGTGTGACCTTAGCTCAAGGAGAATATGGTGAGGACTGTGTGTCCTCAGGTTTAAATACCTAGCCACTCCAACCAGATGTATAACTAAGACAACAGTTGGAACTGGTCTACCAAATCATTGTCTTCACCAAGCTTACTGGTTCTATTTCCTCAACTCTTTCATTTCCTCATTACAGTAGTTGTGTGCTTGTTCATATCTGTTTGAAGACTTTGACTGAAGACTTTCTCAATTTCCTCTGTTCAATTTCTTCAGTTTGTTTGTCTTCATCCTGTTTTATCCTGTGTTTACGCTTTCTGTACTCTATGCTTGTCTTAATTTCATCATGATGACCATGACTATGTTTTGTTATGTTCACATCTGAGTACTTATTCCGCTGCAAGTAGTTCTTTACTAAGGAATTTCCTCACCAGCAAATTCCTCAGTGAATAATTCATAAAAAACGCCTATTCACCCCCCCTCTAGTCGATATAACGCACTTTCATCCTGAATTTAAAGAACTGGTGGATGAGCATTTAGCTTTATTTATTTATTTACTTATTTATGTTTAGGGGACCATGAGCATGTACCTGGGCCGGATTCATGTGAGAGCCTCCCTTCCAGTTAATTATGGGCTCCTCTATTGGGCCTTCATCAGTGGGCTGCATGTTATCAACAAGTGGAAAATGTGTTCCGTACAAAAAATAGTATGCGCTACGTGCGATGCACGGGCACTAAAGGATCGAACCATGCAACGACTTCCAAAACATTGTGTTTGTCGTTCTAACAACACATTTATTCAACCAACAGATGAAGTATACTACTGATTGTAGATTGAAAACAGCAGCAACAACAACCAGGGCTGGGGGTGCAACAGAAGCAGTAAGCAGGCCACAAGAGTGAAGACACAACTCTCTCTTCCACACCAAACATCAGCCATCATTACAAAAGTTCTACCAAAACAGAACAAGTGTATGCATCAAACTAAATAAAGATCCTACTACACCAAGTGTACACATCTAACTAACTGGCTCAGTTAGACGTTACTATTTATTAAGCTGTGGAGATTGGCTGACGGCTTGAACCAGATGGGTGCCTGACGGGGGAAACTCCAGCCAGCAGGTCGAAGTCTGATACTTGCGAACCTCTCTCCTACTTTGGGCTGCAGAGCGTGGCGGCACATATCAAGGTATGGTGCATGCAGAGACGCATGGTACACTGTGTACACACAATTTTGCCTGATGAATGAAACGGTGCTGCCATCATGATCCTTGGCGTCGGTTATCTCCTGGTTAATCGGATAATTCAGTCCGACAAACAGAGAGCGTGTACCAAGGCTACTTACCAACCTCGAGTCAAAATTCCTGAAGGCCCGGAGAAGTTGGGATCTCGCTCAAAGACCTTGCGGTGGATCAGGATCAGATTCCGCGAAACAACACGTCCGGTACATGCGAACGATCATCAATCGTTCGCCATTGTCTGATCGAGCCAGGAACCACCTGCAACTGCCATGTCGCTTTTTTTTGAAAGGTTATGGGATTGGGAAGGGTAGGGACACCAGGCGGCCTACAACATCATATCAAGTTGGAGTCAAAAAAAAAGGGCTCTTGATGTAGTCAATCTTAAGAACATCATGTTATGAGCATGAATATTTTTTCAGTAAATGTTGACAGTAATATAAGCAAGCCATCATGATATCGTAGGAAAGTAAAATACTACTGTAACAGCCGTTTGTCGCGATGACTGGAGTAGGCCAGCAATACGTCCAGCCATAGAAGGAGTCGACAGCGTAAATGAAGCCCTTGTGTTCATTGGCATCAGAGAACCATGGAGGATGTATGATCCTGCGATGGACGTGCAGATTTATCCACTTACTGCGGTGACACATCGGATAGGCGAGACCGCGGTTGAAGAACGCAATTAGCCTAAAGTCTTTATAATTCGCAGATCTTGTGGGCACTTGGCAGATTACAACCTTGAGCAAATCAAACTTGGTATCATGTTGGCTACTTGTAAGATTCCGAGTATTACGGGCGGTGCCAAAGCAAAGGCGATGTTAATCGAAGGAAGGGGGATCAATCGCCGGGTGTAGACCTCACGAGCATCCAGCTGCCGCGACCGTCGACAAGCACCATCCAAGACGTGTTCATGCCGACCCAGTACATACCGTTAATGTAGTTGAGGGTGACGAGGATCGGATCGCAGTCAAGGGGGTTGACGCTCGCCACCCTACGATTGTTATGTTGCGTGACACGCCGTTTCTAAAGATTAGGCGGCATCAGCAAGCAAGGAGCTGGCTTAAAATGCTCCGGCCTGAGGGCTTTGAGTAAACGATACAGCCCCAACGAGCACGCAGCGAGCGGCATGGTACTGAGATTGTCCACACGCGAAACAATGAGCTTGATTACCTCTGTGGGGAGCGAATTCCAGCCACTCTTTCGACGGACGCTGCTCGGTTCTGCCATTGTTAGTGCTTGGGTTTCGGGCGAGGGGGGGGAGGCGCCTTAGCGGGGATGGAAGATTGGACGAGGGGGGAGGCTCCTTAGTGGGGATGGAAGAGCGGACAAAGATGAATTAGCGAATATGTGCTGTGGGAAGTGGACAGGTGATGATGACTACAGCACGCCACTTGACTTACGAGAAACATACCAGCAGCGTAGGGTCATATCAAAGTCAGACAACTTGCTTGAGTGATCACAGTACTGGTACTCCCTACAGTACCTACTACTATGCCCTAACTTTCTTGAGTAGAGTAGTAGTGTAGTAGCACTCTGCTCTACTACTAGCATCGGAGGAATAGTATATTCTAATCTAAAATAGTTACAAACTTCAATGCCTAAGCATGGAACGACTATGAACCGCCATCCGTGCTGTCGGATGTGGGGTTCCGGCAAAGCCCTTAAGGTTCGAACTCTGGGGTGCGCACGAAGTTCTTTCCCTCCTACCGATCTACGCCCTAGCTCACTAAGATTTCGTGGACGAACTCGATGAACTCGCAACACAGAAAGACACGGGATTTATACTGGTTCGGGCCACCATTGTGGTGTAATACCCTACTCCAGAGTGTGGTGGTGGATTGCCTCTTGGGCTGATGAAGAACAATACAAGGGGAAGAACAGCCTCCTGAGGTTGAGGTGTTCTTGTGCTCCGTGGAGTTGTGTATGAGAACTCGATCCCACCTTTCTACTGTGGCAGCTAGCTCTACTTATAGGCCCTGGTCCTCTCCCCAAACATTGAGCAGGAAGGGAGCCAACAATGGCGGGCAAATTTGAAAGGGGACAGCTAGTACAAGCTATCCTGACAAAAGCGGTCTTCGCCTGCAAAAGGCCCTGGCGGTGACGCCGTCTTGGGCTCCATGATGACCTCCATCTTGCCGTCCTTCTGGTCTTGGTCTAATTGCACCGATATGGCAACCTTTGCCTGATGCCTCGGTACTCCTCGCCTGTGCTTGCCTCCTTAGCACCAAAGAGGAAACCAAGGACGCCGCCAAGCGTCTTTGGCGCCACCGGTATCGATCGTCATGGCTCACGTCACGAGAGCCTCGTGAGGTTTGCTCCGCCTTGATATCTCCGCTCCTCGCGAGGCAGCCTGGTGAGGTTGCTCCCGAGGAGGTCTTGCACCGCCCGCCTCGCGAGGTTTAGCCCCTCGCGAGGGTCTTGAATGCTTTGTTGATGAACATGGGTCGTACATGCCTGCTAGCGTAGCCACGCCGTGGGCCACTGGCAGGCAAGTCTGGGGACCCCCATTCCCAGAACGTCGACAGGTGCTAACTCCAATCACCAGCAAACGTTCGCTGGGAGACATGGCTGTTGCAAACTCCCGCGATGCAGTTACAGTACGTGTGTAAGGGTGGCGGTTTTGTCAAATACTATGGCTTAGAAACAGGTCACCGTCGGATGGAAATCTAACGGTCACGTGGGATTCGCCAGGATTGAGCTTGTGCCGAACAATCGCCAGATATCATTACTAAACAAAAGGTCACTACTGGCCCTTGGCGGAGAACATCAAGTACGAGACGTGCTACCCGTTCACCATGCCGGAGTCGCTGGAGGATCACCGTTGCCTGCTAGTCTTGGAGGAGGACAGCAGCGTCTTCCTCTTGATCGCGGGCACCGGCGAGCACTACTAGGGAAAAGCCTAGCAGCATCGCGGGTTTTGGGCCTCTCAGTAGCGCGGGGACCGGCGCTACTAATAAGGCGCTTCATAGTTTAACGATAGCGATGGCGCCTATTGTCCCACACTACTGCTATACATGAATAGTTGTAATGCTCTTTAGAAAAGGGCGCTGATATTATTCTGCGGTGGAGTTACTGGGAAGCGCTACTGGTAAGGCGGCGCTACTGCTAAATTTTCCCCCCTCGCTATTACTAGTTTTATTAGTTTTTTTCCCTGCATATTTGTTTTTGTATTTGTTTTGTATTTGATAGGCTTTATACAATAATCTTTAGCATATCATACACATACAAATGTAATCATAGCATATACATACAATTAGTCTCATCAAATCATGTCATCATCATAATCATCATCCAACACAAAGTGGTCTCTCGTCATCATCTCGAAAATAGCGATACAAGTCTCATTACTTGCAACTACATCGTCATCCATCTAAACAATGATATACGCGAGAAGAGCTATCACTTTGAGTACATGAGTTCAGATCCCTCTCTCGCATTAGCGTGAACCTAAATTAACTACTGCCTATCACTCGAAACCGGAAACCGGTACACTGGGCTCGACACTCCGCCACTTGTCGTATATATACTCCTGGCGTAGCACTTATTCACCATCGATGATCTATGCACCTGCATTGTCACATGAGTCGATGATATGCAACATATATAGTTGAGCAAATGTAAAGAGACAGACTTGGCAAAAATAGAAACAACATATCATAAGCATAAATAACAAAGTTCATCGTACCCCAAAATGCCCTAACTAGAGTGATTTTCACTAGTCGAGGAGGAGGACGGTTTAATTACATCAAAAATAAAGTTTCACCGTGCATAACTCAAAGTTTTGTCATACAGAAAGTATGGACTAAACGGACACGTTGTCATATATCGACAATCACTCCAACATGTCGTTCCATCCATCCATGTCAGGGAGATAGTCCCCAGCCTAGTGAAAGGCTTGGTCGAGACGCTGAGCGGCTACCCGTGTTCGGACGCCTTCCCGCCGACATTTGTCCTTCTTCATAGAACATCCCTGTTTTTCCGACGACCTCCTTCATGATGATTTGGGCAAGTTCGCTGGATGTGATAGAACTTCGGCTCAAGTCGATGATCCTCGATATCTCCTACGTTCTTTGCCCGTTGCAGAATATGGGCATCGCCGGATCTAGGTGACATGCGAAGGTTCTGGTGATCCTGTCTGTACTCAAGCATGTGGTGTAGGACATAGAATCCATCATTAAGAGAATCGTTCGGTTGCTGGATGCACCAGAAGTCAGTCTTATGGCCGAAGGTGACCCTGCCGCCCCTTCTTGTTCCTGACCTCTCCACCCCTTGCTTGGTAGTAAAACATAGCACTGTCGAGAACATCCTTGATGTGGGTGTAATCCCTTTTGTGAATGTTCTTCGACGAGTCCAAGTAAAGAGCGTGGGAGAATCGGGGGTATAGGATGATGAGGACGGCGCGTCCGCCGCTGCGCAAAATAAGTACATCTCAAATTAATTAGCCTCCACCGTGCAAATGAATGATTGAAATCGAAGGAAGGATAGCAGCACGGATGACTTACACGGGATGATAAGGCGAGCATGAAATTGACGATGTATTCCCTCGCGTATACATGGTGCTCTGTGCAGACTCCCAAGAAGCCCTCGTGCATGTAGTACGGGTCAGCGGCACAGATATGAGCTATCTGCTCAATCCAGATGATGTAGTTCATGTGCAAGGCATAAAGGCGGACAAACGTAAAATCCAGCTTCTTCACGTGAAACATGTCGAATATGTAATCGAATCGGAGGAAGAACTTATCCGCGGGGAAGCTATCGACGTACGACATTTGCCGCGGAACGTTAGCCACGTAGAGTGGGTATCCTGGATCTTTCGAGGCGATGAGGCCTTTCTCTAACCGCAGCACATTGATACGTCTCCAACGTATCTATAATTTTTGATTGCTCCATGCTACTTTATCTATTGTTTTGGAATATAATGGACTTTATTTTCCACTTTTATATTACTTTTGGGACTAACCTATTAACCGGAGGCCCAGCCCAGAATTGCTGTTTTTTTTATTTTTCAGTGTTTCGAAGAAACAGAATATCAAACGGAGTCCAAATGGAATGAAACCTTCGGAAACGTGATTTTCCCACCGAACGTGATCCAGGAGACTTGGACCCTATGCCAAGGAACATCAGAGGCGGTCACGAGGGTGGGGGCACCCCCCCTAGGGCGCACCCCCTGCCTCGTGGGCCCACTGTTGCTCCACCGACGTACTCCTTCCTCCTATATATACCTACGTACCCCCAAACGATCAGAACAAGAGCCAAAAACCTAATTCCACCATCGCAACTTCCTGTATCCATGATATCCCATCTTGGGGCCTGTTCTGGAGCTCCGCCACGAAGGATGAGGGAGTCCTGGATTAGGGGGTGTCCAGATAGCCGAACTATCACCGTTGGCCGGACTCCTGGACTATGAAGATACAAGATTGAAGACTTCGTCCCGTGTCCGGATGGGACTTTCCTTGGCGTGGAAGGCAAGCTTGGCGATACGGATATGTAGATCTCCTACCATTGTAACCGACTCTGTGTAACCCTAACCCTATCTGGTGTCTATATAAATCGGAGGGTTTTAGTCCGTAGGACGAACAACAATCATACCATAGGCTAGCTTCTAGGGTTTAGCCTCCTTGATCTCGTGGTAGATCTACTCTTGCACTACCCATATCATCAATATTAATCAAGCAGGAGTAGGGTTTTACCTCCATCGAGAGGGCCCGAACTTGGGTAAAAACATCGTGTCCCTCGTCTCCTGTTACCATCCGCCTAGACGCACAGTTCGGGACCCCCTACCCGAGATCCGCCGGTTTTGACACCGACATTGATGCTTTCACTGAGAGTTCCTCTGTCTCGTCATCCTTAGGCCCGATGGCTCCTTCGATCATCAACAACGACGCGGTCCAGGGTGAGACTTTTCTCCCGGACAGATCTTCAGATTCGGGCGGCTTCGCATCAAGGGCCAATTCACTTGGCCATCTGGAGCAGATCGAAAGCTACGCCCGCCATCAGGTCAGATTTGGAAGTTTGAACTACACGGCCGACATCTGCGGAGACTTGATCTTCGACGGATTCGAGCCAGACCAAGTGCGCCAGACTGCCTCGATGGGCACGATCTAGCTCGCGCCGAATCAGGCTCGGAGGCCGCACCAGCGTCCGCTCCGACCCTTAGCTCGGAGCCGACTCCCCCGATCGAGGACGAGTGGTTGGCCACCGCCTCGGGGGCTACGATCTCTACGGCCATTGAGCCGAACTCCATCCCTGTCCTTTGCGAAGACCGTGACTCCAAGGCGCCGGACTCCTCTCCGGACTCCGAACCCTCCGCGCCCCTGCCAATCGAATCCGATTGGGCGCCGGTCATGGAGTTCACTACCGCGGACATCTTTCAGCACTCACCCCTTGGCGACATCCTGAATTCACTAAAGTCTCTCTCTTTATTAGGAGAGCCCTGGCCGGACTACGGTCAGGAAGGTTGGGATGCGGACGACGAAGAAATTCAACGCCCACCCACCACCCACTTTGTAGCCACCGTCGAAAGCTTACACGACGTGCTCGATTTCGACTCAAGACATCGACAGTATGGTCGACGATGTAGGAGACAACCATGAACCAGCACCTATAGGATACTGGACATCCACCTCATCCCACGATGTATACATGGTGGATACACCTAAAGGAAGTGACGACAAGGAACAACGGGACACTACGAAGGATAAATCCCTCGAAATGGCAACATAAACGCCGCACCAAGTCCCGCCTCCACAAAGACGGCAGCCACACAGACCCAGCCTGAGAGCAGGGCGAACCGGTGGAGGACGAACATGCTATCGAGCAACCGTCCGAACAGGACAGCTTGGATAAACAAACCGTCCTCGACGAAGATAACAGTCCGGACGATCTCACGCCGGAAAAATTGTTGGAGCAAAAGAACCTCCACAAAAGGCTAGTCGCCACTGCGCGCAGCCTGAAAAAGCAGAAGCGGAAGCTCAAAACCGCGGAAGATGCACTTAGAATCAGATGGAGCAAAGTACTCAATACCGCAGACAAATACGGCGATAGTCGCCGAACAAAGAGCCACCCAAAGAGAAAACTACTGCCCGAATTTGATGAGGAGGCCGTAGAGCCCCCACAACCAAAAAACAAGGAGGCCACCCGGTCGGATGGACGACCCCACGGCAAACAGAGAGCGGCAAATGGCGTCGCACACAAGCCGGTACGCGATCCGCGTAAGGATTCGCATCAAAAGGATGGCCCAGTTAGGTCCATCTATGGGTCGAGAAAGCAAGCTCTTCAAAGCAATGCAACACACCAAATATCCGAACATCACGGCACACCCAAATATAGGGGTGCCGCACACCCGTGTTTCACCGATGAGGTCTGGATCACGAATTCCCAGCAGGATTCATACCCGTAAATATAGAGGCATACGACGGAACAACAGACCCTGAGTCTGGATTGAGGATTACATCCTCCACATACACATGGCTAGAGGAGATGATCTCCACGCCATAAAATACTTACCCCTCAAGCTCAAAGGGCCAGCCCGGCATTGGCTCAAAAGCCTTCCTGGAAATACCATTGGAAGTTGGGAAGAGCTCCAGGATGCTTTTCGCAAATTTTCAAGGGACTTATGTCCGTCCTCCGGATGCGAGATGATTTAAGTCATATAACTCAACAACTTGGAGAGTCAGCCCGCAAATTCTGGAACATGTTCCTCACCAAAAAGAACCAAATAGTCGATCGTCCGGACGCAAAGCCTTAGCAGCTTTCAAACACAACGTCCGAGACGAATAATGGTTTCATGACACCTCGGCCAGGAGAAGCCGAGAACAATGGCTGCATTAACAAGCCTCATGACCCGCTTTTGCGCGGGAGAGGATTGTTGGCTAGCAAGATGGAGTACCAGCGACCCAAGTACATCCGAAGTCAGGGATGGAAATGGAAAACCACGACGTAGCAAGGATCAGCGCCGGACAAAGGGAAACAGCCTGAAGAGCACGACAGTAAATGCCAGATTCAGAAGCTCCCGACAAAATCATAAGTAAATGCCCCTCAAGGACAACAGCGACGAGCTATCCAACCTAAACAAAATCTTGGACAAAATATGCGAAATCCACTGTACTCCCGGGAAGCCTGCAAACCATACCCACAGATATTGTTGGGTCTTCAAGCAGTTCGTCAAACTCAATGCCGAACACAAGGGGCTCGACACACCAAGCGAGGACGATGACGAACCCCACAAGTAGAGCACCGGAAAACAAAAGAATTTCCCACAAAAAGTCAAAACAGTGAACTCACTTCAAGTGACAAAAGGGAAAAACAGAGCGGCGCCCATAGAAACACGCGCCGCACTCGATCATCAGGACTATTCCGGAAGTATCCGGAACGCAGGATGGACTGCCTTGATATTAGATCCTATAATCGACGGACTCCAATTTACACATGTCCTAATGGACGGAGGTAGCGATCTAAACCTGCTATATCAGGACACAATCTGCAAAATGGGGATAGACCCAACCAAAATTCGCCATAGCAACACCTCCTTCAAAGGGGTAATGCCAGGCCCATATGCCCATTGTACGGGCTCCCTATTGCTAGAAGTTGTGTTCGGCTCATCCGACAACTTCCGCCGCGAAAAGTTAACCTTCCACATCGCCCCATTCGAAAGTAGCTATCAAGCACTACTGGGGCATGAAGCTTTCGCCCGCTTTAAAGCAATACCGCATTATGCATCTCTTACACTTAAAATGCCCGGTCCACGCGGCATCATCTCATTAAAAGGGAGTATTAAGTGTTACTCGAGCACGGAAGAACGCGAGACTGCCTTGACAGCCCCACACCAATCCGGCTCCGCTAACCAAAGCACCTGAATAGGTCATTCGAACCCGGACACGGCTAGACGAGTCCGGCACCTACTAGCGGCATACCCCCGTACAAGGGGCTGCACGCATGTACAACAAGAGACAATAAGGCTCAATTTTATTCACTTTTCGAACCGTACTCTGTTTATTTAATATAAAGTACATTTTCGCACGATCCTTTTTTCTTTTCAACTAAGTTCCTCTCTTTTACAGATGAACAACGTGCTACACCCGTCCAGGATACGGCACAACGGAGACACAAAAGCGTGACGCAAGAGGGACCCGTTGCAAGGATTTTTTCAGATTAAGACCCTGCGTAAATCTTTCTTACTGTCTCTTGTTGATACACATCCCCCGGTTTCTTGCTATTACCGAGGAGGAGGCTGGCGTTTTGGCATCGGCCGCACCAGAATTTTTGCACGTACCTGGACACCAGGGGCTTAGGGCATTATTCTGCCTGCTTTTATAAAGACCGAATACCTTAGGGAGTGTTCGGGCGTCTCGAGTTAGGCCTTATATGCATCAGCTCTGAATCATGTCTTTGGTCAAATGTTGGGTTTGTTTCGGCTCCCATGTTTTGGTACCTTACGTTCGGTTATATCGGCTAAGGTAGTATTTGGGAGAACCACTGCGATTGTGCCCCGGTTGAGCTGGGTTGAGCACCTCAGTGGAGAAAGCTAAAACTGACTGTCATGATATAGCGTGAGACTGGTCAACCACTCAATGACCCACCGGAATGTTTAGAATTCCCCCGCATGGATGAAGGACCGTTTCCCGGTCAGGCACATACGTGCCCCGAATTCGGGAGAGCGCGGTGCCCCTAGGGGCTATATAGTAGCCCCACCATCGAACTCCTATGGCTAAGTGAAAGTGATAAAGCATTATAGTCCGGTTGCCTAGTTTGCTACGCTATCACCTCCTTCACAGGACCAAGACGTTGGATTAAGTGTGAAAATGCGCCTCTTTGCAAACACCCCGCACTATGTGCGTGGGGGCTGAATGTCAAGACTGCCATCTTTCAAGTTATATACACATATACATCAACGGCCGCACAGGAGGCATTTTAATACTTGAACGCACAAGTATAAAAAGCTCTTATATTGGAACGTTGTTTTCACAAATCATACATGTCATTTAAACATAATATCCTTCAAGCACTGCGTCTCTATTAAACAAGCGCCCTGCAGGACTTCCTCAAAATAGTGCTTGGCAGGTACTCGGCTTCTGTCCGAATCTTGGGATGCAACGTCGGTGGCCTTCATCTCCGCCCAGTATGTCTTGACATGGGCAAGAGCCATCCAAGCTCCCTCTATGCATGCTGACCGCTTCATTGCATCGATATGCGGCACCGCACCAAGGAACTGTTGCATCAAGCCAAAATAACTCTTCGCTTGGGGCTTACGCCACAAATGAGTCACGACAGCCTTCATGGCAAGTCCGGACAACCTATTCAGCTCAGCCCGTTCGGCCAAACGATCGGCTAACGAAAGTGGACGCTCCGGACTATGGAACTGCGACCAAAAAAGCTCTTCCATTCCGTGATCCTTTTGACCTCGGAAGTGTTCGGCCGCGTCTGCGGCACTCGCCGCCAAGTCCAGATAAGCATCCTTCGCACCCCACAGCCGGTCCAATTGAGCGTACTTAGGATCCGTGAATTTCCTCCGCAACAGAAAGGGCTTTCCAGCCGCAATATCTCCGGCCTGACGTAGCTCCTCCTTCATAGCTCTCATCGCAGCGTGAGTATCCTTGGCCTCGGTGGTGGCCTTTTTCAGGTCCTCTTGTTTCGCTCGATCTTCTTTTTCAAGAAGCTCGCAACGGTCAGTAGAATTCTTCAATTTCACGGCCATCTCGGCCATTTCTTTCTTGCTTTGGCGATTGAGCAGCCTGTTCGGCTTTTAGCTCTGCGGCGCCTTTAAAGCAGCCGCATCACTTTTTCTCGCTTGCTCCTTGGCTCGGGTGAGCTCATGAAGGCTCTCCATAGCAGCGGCACCATCTGCATTAAGCATACACGTTGTAAGACATGGGCGTTAAGCTCCCTTACCGGTATCCATGAGCAGTTGCATACCTTGTGACTCGTCAAGCCGCTTATTAACAAGCGTGATGTCCGCATCCGCCACGTCAAGTTGCCACTTCAACTTGGCAAATTCATCAGCCCGGCTAGCCACCGGACGCTTCGCCACCTACATAGGAAGAGCGCATATTATACCTGGGGTTATGATCCTCGGCGCACCGTCATTTTTGACACCGCACCAAGTCTCAGGGGCTACTATCTATACAGGGCGCATTTATATGCAAAACTGTCAGAAGGTACATCATTTTGCGTACCTCAAAACCCGCCAGTAAACTTATGACGGCTTCATGCAACCCGCTCTCAGCGGATGAAATCCTTTCAATCACCGTACTCATTAACATACGGTGATCTTCATAGACAGACGCTCACCCGAGCAGATCCTTCAGCTCCTCCGACCGTACACCCGTTGGTGCCGGACTCGTCCGGTGGCCTTTTTCAAAGGCCGGACACGGAGGGCTTTGAGGGGACATACGGCTGCCTTCTGGCCCCGCCGGATTCAGAGAAGCCCTCCGCGGCGACACCTCAGGGTCGCCCGCCTCGCATGACGGTACGGCAGGCGGAGGCATTTCCCTCTCCATCATCTTCGGATCAAGATCCCCTGAAGACGAGCTCTGCTGTGAAGGGCTGAGATCCGAACTACAAGGTAAAACTTTCGGTTACCTTCAGAAATAAAACAGGGATGTCTTTTATTTTATAAACTCCCCCCTTTTTTACTTATGACTCGCTAGGGGGCTGATCTCCTTGGGGAAATAGTGCGGCCAGGGCATCTCCCGCCGCAGGACCCTCTGGTGAAGATTTCTCCCCCCGCTTCGAGGCTTTGGTCTCCGGATCTCCAGAAGCGGTCCTCTTCTCCCCTCGGAGGGAGGGATTCTCGATCCCCCCTTTCTTGATAGCCTCCTTCATGGAGGAAGTAGCTTCCTCGTTCCCCCCTTCGCCTTCTTGGAAGGCACAACCTCTAGCATCTTGGTTAATACGGGATCCGGCGTGGTCTCAGGGAGGGGGCCGGACACCTGATCAGTTTTGCTTTTGCTGTCCACTCCTGTTTAAAGGATAGCTCTTTTAAGCGCAAGTTTATGATAAATATGTGGATAGCATGTCCGGGTACATGACTACTTACTTGAGTATCCGGGCGATTGCAGCTCAGACCTGCGTCCTCGGTCAAGTCCGGACACATTGCTTGTGATCCGAAGAACAGTTTGTACATCTCCAAGGGCGTTGCCCCATAAAATGTTGAAGAGCTCGTGGTCCCTCCGGATTGAACTCCCACAGGTGGAGGGGCGACGTTTGCAGGGCAGGATGCGACGAAGCAGCATGACCTGTGCTACTACGACCAGATTGATCTCTCTCTCTAGGAGGTCTCGAATACGGCCCTACAACAAGGGCACGTCCTTGGACGGCCCCACCAAGCCCTCAGATGACCCATGACGCCACCAGCGGTGGAGGACCCGAGCGAAGGCAGGTGGCGCCACCCATTTGGTGCCCACAGGAGGCGGTGATATAAAACCACTCTGTTGCCATAAATTGAGCTCCTCTTGAAAAGAGCCCTCGGGCCATGGAGCGTCTGCATTCTTGCTTATAACAGCCCCTCTGCACTCGCTTGATGCCCTTGATCATCTTCGGCTCCACTTTGAAGGTCTTGAGCCACAATCCGAAGTTAGGGGTAATGCGGAGGAAGGCTTCACATACGACAATGAACGACGAGATGTGGAGGATGGACTCCGGATCCAAGTCATGGAATTCCAGCCCATAATAAAACATGTGCCCCCTCACAAAGGGGTCCGTCGGGAAGCCTAAACCCCGAAGGAAGTGAGACACAAATACCAGGCTCTCACCGGGCTCGGGAGTGGGAACAACCTGCCCTTGAGCAGGCAGCCAATGCGAAATTTCGCCGGTTAGATACCTGGCGTCTCTCAGCTTTAGCACATCTTCTTCCGTGACGGAGGAAGACATCCACCGACCGTGCAGGTCAGAGCCGGACAACGTTGAAGGTCTGAAGCGCCTAACTCTGGAGCTTTGGGTGTTGGAACTCGAGGCGAGGGGCGGATTCGATTGAGATTGAAAGAAAGGAGCGGGCCTTGGTCTCGTTATAAAGAAGTTGAATACCAAGAGCCCACCCCGTGACCGTTTGGGACTCGACTTCGATGGAGGAGGCGTGTAACGGCACGACCGGGTTACCCACGCCGTATTGATGAGAATCCCAGAATAAGGCGCGATCTCCGCTTTGATAAGACGTGCCAAGGAAACCGCCTCGCTAAACGCTACCGAGGAGGAACAAGAAAAACGATTCATATGAAGGCCTAGTCGTGGTGTGATGTCACGCCATGAATACGTCACAGATCTGTGCAAAAGTTATTCTCTCTACGGTGGTATGTGGAACTTGTTTTGCAGAGCCGGACACTATCCTTGTGTTGAAAATCTTCTATGAAGTATTCGGAAAAGGAACCCGCCTTGCAATGCCGAAGACAATATGCGCGCCGGACTCGTCATCATTGAAGCCTGGTTCAAGGGCTACTGAGGGAGTCCTGGATTAGGGGGTGTCCGGATAGCCGAACTATCACCGTTGGCGGACTCTGGACTATGAAGATACAAGATTGAAGACTTCGTCCCGTGTCCGGATGGGACTTTCCTTGGCGTGGAAGGCAAGCTTGGCGATACGGACATGTAGATCTCCTACCATTGTAACCGACTATGTAACCCTAACCCTATCCGGTGTCTATATAAACCGGAGGGTTTTAGTCCATAGGACTAACAACAATCATACCATAGGCTAGCTTCTAGGGTTTAGCCTCCTTGATCTCGTGGTAGATCTACTCTTGTACTACCCATATCATCAATATTAATCAAGCAGGAGTAGGGTTTTACCTCCATCGAGAGGGCCCGAACATGGGTAAAAACATCGTGTCCCTTGTCTCCTGTTACCATCCGCCTAGACGCACAGTTCGGGACCCCCTACCCGAGATCCGCCGGTTTTGACACCGACAGAGGGCTTCTACATCAACACCATAGCCTCTCCGATGAAGTGTGAGTAGTTTACTTCAGACCTTCGGGTCCATAGCTAGTAGCTAGATGGCTTCTTCTCTCTTTTTGGATCTCAATACAATGTTCTCCCCTCTCGTGGAGATCTATTCGATGTAATCTTCTTTTTGCGGTGTGTTTGTTGAGATCGATGAATTGTGGGTTTATGATCCAGATTATCTATGAATAATATTTGCACCTTCTCTGAATTCTTTTATGTATGATTGAGTTATCTTTGCAATTCTCTTTGAATTATCCGTTTGGTTTGGCAAACTAGATTGGTAGCTCTTGCAATGGGAGAAGTGCATGGCTTTGGGTTCAATCTTGCGGTGTCCTTACCCAGTGACAGAAAGGGTTGCAAGGCACGTATTGTATTGTTGCCATGGGGTATTTATCATATTGCATGAATTTATTCCTCTACATCATGTCATCTTCCTTAAGGCGTTACTCTGTTTTTAACTTAATACTCTAGATGCATGCTGGATAATAGTAGTAGATGCAGAATAGTTTCGGTCTACTTCTCTCGGACGTGATGCCTATATACATGATCATACCTAGATATACTCATAACTATGCTCAATTCTGTCAATTGCTCAACAGTAATTTGTTCACCCACCGTAGAATATTTATGCTCTTGAGAGAAGCCACTAGTGAAACCTATGGCCCCGGGTCTATTCTCATCATATCAATCTCCATCACTTTTATACTTGCTTTGTTTTTACTTTTCTTTTTACTTTTCACTTTGCATCTTTATACCAAAAATACCAAAAATATTATCTCTATCAGATCTCACTCTCGTAAGTGACCGTGAAGGGATTGACAACCCCTAATCGCGTTGGTTACGAGTAGCTATCGTTTTGTGCAAGTACGAGGGACTTGTGCGTGGCCCCCTACTAGATTGATACCTTGGTTCTCAAAAACTAAGGGAAATACTTACGCTACTGTGCTGCATCATCCTCTTCTCTTCGGGGAAAACCAACGCAAGCTCAAGACATAGCAAGAAGGATTTCTGGCGCCGTTGCCGGGGAGTCTACGCAAAAGTCAACATACCAAGTACCCATCACAATCCCTATCTCTCGCATTACATTATTTGCCATTTGCCTCTCGTTTTCCTCTCCCCCACTTCACCCTTGCCATTTTATTCGCCCTCTCTTTCCCAATCTCCTCCTCTTTTTCCCGTCGCCTTTTCCTCATCTGTTTGTTTGCTCGTGTGTTGGATTGCTTGTATGTCGCGATGGCTCAAGATGCTACTAAATTGTGTGACTTCACCAATACCAATAATAATGATTTCCTTAGCACTCCGATTGCTCCTCTTGTCAATACTGAATCTTGTGAAATCAAGATGCGCCTTGTTGAATCTTGTTATGAAAGATCAATTCGCGGCCTTCCTAGTGAAGATGCCGCTACTCATCTGAATAGCCGTTGATTTATGTGATATGCAAAAGAAAAAAAGATGTCGATAATGATGTCGTTAAATTGAAGCTATTTCCTTTTTCGCTTAGAGATCATGCTAAAGCGTGGTTTTCAACTTTGCCTAAAAATAGTATTGATTCTTGGAACAAGTGCAAAGATGCTTTTATCTCTAAGTATTTTCCTCCCGCTAAGATTATCTCTCTTAGAAACGATATTATGAATTTTAAGCAACTTGATCATGAACATATTGCACAAGCTTGGGATAGAATGAAATTAATGATACGTTATTGTCCTACTCATGGTTTGAACTTGTGGATGATTATACAAAAAAATTATGCCGGATTGAATTTTGCTTCTAGAAATCTTTTAGATTCGGCTGCGGGAGGCACTTTTATGGAAATCACTCTAGGAGATGCTACTAAACTTCTAGATAATATTATGGTTAATCATTCTCAATGGCATCTTGAAAGATCTACTAATAAAAAGTGCATGCTATAGAAGAAATCAATGTTTTGAGTGGAAAGATGGATGAACTTATGAAATTATTTGCTACTAAGAGTGTTTCTTGATCCTAATGATATGCCTTTGTCTACTTTTATTGAGAATAATAATGAGTCTATGGATGTGAATTTTGTTGGTAGGAATAATTTTGGTAACAACGCATTATAGAGGGAATTTTAATCCTAGGCCTTATCCTAGTAATCCTTCTAATAATTATGGAAATACCTACAACAACTCTTATGGAAATTTTAATAAGATGCCCTCTAAATTTGAGAATAGTGTTAAAGAGTTAATGAATTCACAAAAGAATTTTAATGCTTTGCTTGAAGAGAAATTGCTTAAAGTTGATGATTTGGCTAGGAACGTTGATATAATTTGTCTTGAGGTTGATTCTTTAAAGCTTAGATCTATTCCTCCTAAGCATGATATCAATGAGTCTCTCAAAGCTATGAGAATTTCCATTGATGAGTGCAAAGAAAGAACCGCTAGGATGCGTGTGTCGGCGTTCTGGGAACGGGGGTCCCCAGACTTGCCTGCCTGCGGCCTGCGGTGTGGCTCGGAGGAGGCCCAGCACGGCCCATCTTCATCAACGCAAGCTCAAGACCCTCGCGAGGGGCCAAGCCTCATGGGCGGACGACAAGGAGCTTCCTCGTGCACGGCCTCGTCAGTGGCTCGTGAGGAGGCGGAGAGTTCAAGGCAGGTACCTCGCGAGGTGCCCATGACGCAAGCCATGGCGACCAAGGGCGCCCGATCGAGGCGCCAGCCCGTCTGGCGTCCTCCTTTCCTCTTTGGTGCAAAGGAGCAAGCACAAAGTAGAGTATCAAGCAAAGGCATCCATTTCGGTGCAACAAGACCAAGACCAGCCCAACGGCTGGAAGGGGGTCATCGTGGAGCCCAAGCAGGCGTCATCACCAGAGCCTTTGGCAGGCGAGGACCAACTTTAGTCAGGATAAGTGTACCCGATGTTCCCCTTCAAAATGGCCAGTTGTTGGCGCCCTTACCGCTCAAATATTTGGGAAGAGGCCCAGGGCCTTAGCCTATATAAGTAGAGCTAACCACCATAGTAGCGGCATCTAGAGAGAGAGAGACAAAAGGGGCATTTGGGATCCGAGATTCGGATCCTCATCAAGGAACCAGTAGCTAGAGCGACTGAACACCACCTAGCAGTTCATCGCACCCGCCAAGAACAGACCCTCGCGAGGCTGTTCTTCCTTGTATTGTTCCTCATCAGCCCAAGAGGCAATCCACCTCACCACACACTAGAGTAGGGTTTTACACCTCACTGGTGGCACGAACCAAGATAAATCTCGTGTCTCTTGTGTTGTTCCGTTTAGTAGTTTAGGCCCCAGCGATTCGGCGAGGAGCGAGACGGTGGAGGGTTGGATCTCCGCGCGCACCCCAGTGTTCGAACCTCAAGGGTCTGCCGGAACCCGAAATCCGACAGCGTGCTTCCAAAGATGCCTTTATTAAAGCGTGTTCTTCTAATTCCTATGATAATCAAGATGAAGATCTAAAAGTTATTGATGTGTCCCCTATCAAATCTTTGTTTTGCAATATGAATCTTGATGAAACTGAATATGATCTTCCTTTACCTAGAAGGCGTTCTAAGAATTTGGAGTTTTTAGATCTTGATGATGAAATTGATAAAAATGGGATTGAAAGAAATAAAAATCTAGATGTTGCTAAACCCACTATTTTGCATCTCAAGGAATTTAATTATGAAAATTGCTCTTTAATTGATTGTATTTCCTTGTTGCAATCCGTGCTAAATTTTCCTCATGCTTATAGTCAAAATAAGGCCTTTACCGAACACATTATTGATGCCTTGATGCAATCTTATGAAGAAAAACTTGAGTTGAAAGTTTCTATCCCTAGGAAACTCTATGATGAGTGGGAAGCTACTATCAAAATTAAAATTAAAGATCATGAGTTTAATGCTTTGTGTGATTTGGGTGCTAGTGTCTCTACTATTCCCAAAACTTTGTGTGATTTGCTAGATTTCCATGACTTTGATGATTGCTCTCTAAACTTGCATCTTATGGAGTTCCACTATTAAAAAGCCTATGGGAAGAATTAATGATGTTCTTATTGTTGCAAATA
This sequence comes from Aegilops bicornis, assembly GCA_021605145.1. Classification (NCBI taxonomy): domain Eukaryota; kingdom Viridiplantae; phylum Streptophyta; class Magnoliopsida; order Poales; family Poaceae; genus Aegilops; species Aegilops bicornis. Next base: position 333,520,488 of record CM038675.1, read on the forward strand.
GGAATTATGTGCCCGTAGATTTTATCGTTCTTGATATAGATTGTAATCCTTCATGTCCTATTATTCTTGGTAGACCTTTCCTTAGAACGATTGGTGCAATTATTGATATGAAGGAAGGGAATATTAGATTCCAATTTCCATTAAAGAAAGGCAAGGAACACTTCCCTAGAAATAAAATAAAATTACCATACGAATCTATTATGAGAGCCACTTATGGATTGCCTACTAAAGATGGCAATACCTAGATCTATCCTCGCTTTTATGCCTAGCTATGGGCGTTAAACGATAGCGCTTGTTGGGAGGCAACCCAATTTTATTTTTAGTTTTTTGTTTTTGCTTCTGTTTAATAATAAATAATCCATCTAGCCTCTGTATGTGGTTTTATCTTTTAATTAGTGTTTGTGCCAAATTAAACCTATTGGATCTTCTCGGATGATAGTTATTTGATCTTGCTGTAATTTCCAGAAACTTTGCGTTCAGTGCCCGAATTGTTAAAAATCACAAGAACGTGATAAAATATTGATTACAATTGATGCTGATTAATAAACAAATTTTCCAGGGCGTATAATTTTGATAGAATTTTTTGAGTTCCAGAAGTTTGCGTTAGTTACAGATTACTACAGACTGTTCTGTTTTTGACAGATTCTGTTTTGCGTGTGTTGTTTGCTTATTTTGATGAATCTATGGCTAGTAAAATAGTTTATGATCCATAGAGAAGTTGGAATACAGTAGGTTTAACACCAATATAAATAAAGAATGAGTTCATTACAGTACCTTAAAGTAGTCTTTTGTTTTCTTTCTCTAACGGAGCTCACGAGATTTCTATTGAGTTTTGTGTTGTGAAGTTTTCAAGTTTTGGGTGAATTCTTTTGATGGATTATGGAACAAGGAGTGGCAAGAGCCTAAGCTTGGGGATGCCCATGTCACCCCCAAGATAATCTAAGGACACCAAAAAGTCAAAGCTTGGGGATGCCGGAAGGCATCCCTCTTTAAATCCACTTCCATCGGTAATTTACTTGGAGCTATATTTTTATTCACCACATGATATGTGTTTTGCTTGGAGCGTCTTGTATTATTTGCGTCTTTGCTTGTTATTTTACCACAATCATACTTGCTGTACACACCTTTTGAGAGAGCCATACATGAATTGGAATTTGATAGAATACTCTATGTGCTTCACTTATATCTTTTGAGCTTGATAGTTTTGCTCTTAGTGCTTCACTTATATCTTTTTGAGCGTGATAATTTTTGCTCTATCGCTTCACTTAGATATTCTAGAGCACGGTGGTGGATTTGTTTTAAAGAAACTTGATATCTCATGCTTCACTTAGATTATTTTTGGAGTCGTTAATAGCATGGTAATTTGCTTAATGTTAATATACTTGGTATTCTAGATATGTGAAACTTTCTTTTGAGTGCGTTGAATACTAAGATAAGTTTGATGCTTGATAATTGTTTTGAGATATGAAGATGATGATATTAGAGTCATGCTAGTTGAGTAGTTGTGAATTTAAAGAATACTTGTGTTGAAGTTTGTGATTCCTGTAGCATGCACGTATGGTGAACCGTTATGTGATGAACTCGGAGCATGATTTATTTATTGATTGTCTTCCTTATGAGTGGCGGTTGGGGACGAGCGATGGTCTTTTCCTACCAATCTATCCCCCTAGGAGCATGCACGTAATACTTTGCTTTGATAACTTCTAGATTTTTGCAATAAGTATATGAATTATTTATGACTAATATTGAGTCCATGGATTATCGCACTTTTTCCCATCCTTCCACTATTCCTAGCCTCTCTAATACCACAAGACCTTTCGCGGTATCATACACCCACCATATACCTTCCTCAAAACAGCCACCATACCTACCTATCATGGCATTTCCATAGCCATTCCGAGATATATTGCCATGCAACTTTCCACCATTCCGTTTATTATGACACGCTCCATCATTGTCATATTGCTAGCATGATCATGTAGTTGACATCGTATTTGTGGCAAAGCCACCGTCCATAATTCTTTCATACATGTCACTCATGTTTCATTGCATATCCTGCACATCACCGGAGGCATTCATATAGTCATATTTTGTTCTAAGTATCGAGTTGTATTTGTTGAGTTGTAAGAAAAATAAAAAGTGTGATGATCATCATATTAGAGCATTGTCCCAAGTGAGGAAAGGATGATGGAGACCATGATTCCCCGACAAGTCGGGATGAGACTCCGGACGACAAATAAAAAAAATTAAAAAAAGAGGCCATAAAAAAAGAGAAAAGGCCCAAATAGAAAAATGAGATAAAAAGAGAGAAGGGACAATGTTACTATCCTTTTACCACACTTGTGCTTCAAAGTAGCACCATGATCTTCATGATAGAGAGTATCTCATTTCGTCACTTTCATATACTAGTGGGAATTTTTGATTATAGAACTTGGCTTGTATATTCCAATGATGGGCTTCCTCAAATGCCCTAGGTCTTCGTGAGCAAGCGAGTTGGATGCACACCCACTTAGTTTCTTTTGTTGAGCTTTCATATACTTATAGCTCTAGTGCATCCGTTGCATGGCAATCCCTACTCACTCACATTGATATCTATTGAAGGGCATCTCCATAGCCTGTTGATACGCCTAGTTGATGTGAGACTATCTTCCCTCTTTTTGTCTTCTCCACAACCACCATTCCATTCCACATATAGTGCTATATCCATGGCTCACGCTCATGTATTGCGTGAAGATTGATTTTTTTTAAAAATGTTAAAGTATGAAACAATTGCTTGGCTTGTCATTGGGGTTGTGCATGATTTAAATACTTTGTGTGGGGAAGATGGAGCATAGCCACACTATATGATTTTGTAGGGATAACTTTCTTTGGCCACGTTATTTTGAGAAGACATAATTGCTTAGTTAGTATGCTTGAAGTGTTATTATTTTTATGTCAATATGAACTTTTGTCTTGAATCTTTCGGATCTGAATATTCATACCATGATTAAGAAGATTTACATTGAAATTATGCCAAAGTATCACTCCGCATCAAAAATTCTCTTTTTATCATTTACCTACTCGAGGACGAGAAGGAATTAAGCTTGGGGATGCCTGATACGTCTCTAACGTATCTATAATTTTTGATTGCTCCATGCTACTTTATCTATTATTTTGGACTATAATGGGCTTTATTTTCCACTTTTATATTACTTTTGGGACTAACCTATTAACCGGAGGCCCAGCCCAGAATTGCTGTTTTTTTTGCCTTTTTTCAGTGTTTCGAAGAAACAGAATATCAAACAGAGTCCAAACGGAATGAAACCTTCGGAAACGTGATTTTCTCAGTGAACGTGATCCAGGAGACTTGGACCCTACGCCAAGGAACATCGGAGGCGGTCACGAGGGTGGGGGGCGCCCCCCGTAGTGCGCGCCCCCTGCCTCGTGGGCCCCCTATTGCTCCATCGACGTACTCCTTCCTCCTATATATGCCTACGTACCCCCAAACGATCAGAACAGGAGCCAAAAACCTAATTCCACCGCCGCAACTTCCTGTGTCCAAGAGATCCCATCTTGGGGCCTGTTCCGGAGCTCCGCCGGAGGGGGCATCCACCATGGAGGGCTTCTACATCAACACTATAGCCTCTCCGATGAAGTGTGAGTAGTTTACTTCAGACCTTCGGGTCCATAGCTCGTATCTAGATGGCTTCTTCTCTCTTTTTGGATCTCAATACAATGTTCTCCCCCTCTCTCGTGGAGATCTATTCGATGTAATCTTCTTTTTGCGGTGTGTTTGTTGAGACCGATGGATTGTGGGTTTATGATCCAGCTTATCTATGAATAATATTTGAATCTTCTCTGAATTCTTTTATGTATGATTGAGTTATCTTTGCAAGTCTCTTCGAATTATCCGTTTGGTTTGGCCAACTAGATTGGTAGTTCTTGCAATGGGAGAAGTGCATGGCTTTGGGTTCAATCTTGCGGTGTCCTTACCCAAAGGATGTAAAGGGTTGCAAGGCACGTATTGTATTGTTGCCATCGAGGATAATAAGATGGGGTATTTATCATATTGCATGAATTTATTCCTCTACATCATGTCATCTTGCTTAAGGTGTTACTCTGTTTTAACTTAATACTCTAGATGCTTCTTTGGATAGCGGTCGATGAGTGGAGTAATAATAGTAGATGCGTAATCGTTTGGTCTACTTGTCTCGGACGTGATGCCTATATACATGATCATACCTAGATATACTCATAACTATGCTCAATTCTGTCAATTGCTCAACAGTAATTTGTTCACCCACCGTAGAATATTTATGCTCTTGAGAGAAGCCACTAGTGGAACCTATGGCCCCCGGGTCTATTCTCATCATATTAATCTCCATCACTTTTATACTTGCTTTGTTTTTACTTTGCTCTTTACTTTTCACTTTGCATCTTTATACCAAAAATACCAAAAATATTATCTCTATCAGATCTCACTCTCGTAAGTGACCGTGAAGGGATTGACAACCCCTAATCGTGTTGGTTGCGAGTAGCTATCGTTTTGTGCAGGTACGAGGGACTTGTGCGTGGCCTCCTATTGGTTGATACCTTGGTTCTCAAAAACTGAGGGAAATACTTACGCTACTGTGCCGCATTATCCTCTCCTCTTCGGGGAAAACCAACGCAAGCTAAAGACATAGCACACATCGTCATGAAGTCTCCTTAGATCGCCGAATCTGACCCCTAGAGCTGTTGCAGGTAGGATTGGTTGACCGGGGATATGCCATTTATCCGCATTGGGGATATCTATACGATCCTGAAGCCAAGGCTGCTTGATGCGGAGCATCCTTCCATCATCCCCATGGACTCTACACCAACACATCAAGCCCCACGTGGACCAATGACAAGAGCAAGAGCACGTGCTTTGGAAACCGAGGTGAACTCCTTCCTACTAGATTTGCATATGGACACGAGTGGAACATGTTTACTACCTCACCATAATGCTATGCCTCCTTAGGTATGAAGAGGAACATCACCAAGACACTCAGGAGCATCACCAAGGAGAGGGAGGACCACCCCGAGGCCACGCAAACCAAGAACAAGGGCAACATCAGCTGCACAGGAAGCTCCAGGCGACCCCGTGCGCACGGGCCCCCGAGACCCCGTGCCCACGGGCTACTCAGGGAGTTGGCGCTGGAGCACCCCGTGCGCACGGGCCTGTACCGTGCGCACGGGGCCCCCGTGCGCACGGGCCCAACTTACCCCGTGCGCATGGGCCTCCCAGGATGGCCGGCTGAGATGGCTTCTTCGACTCCACTTCGTCTCCTTCGACCCCTAGGCTATATATTCCGTACCAAAGACCTTGTTTAGGGTTAGCAAAGTATTAGATGAGATATTTGTGAGCTTTGCTCCTTTCTACCTTCCCTTGTGGAATCAAGACCCCCTAGGTAAGAATCCTTGTGGATTTCAAGACCTCCTCAAGGAGTAGACTATCTCCAAGACCCCATCTCCTTTGGATTTGGGATGAACTTTGCCATTGTATCTTTCCTTTGATTGTGTTTGTGACTTGTGGATCTTGTGTTGTTACTCTAGTGGATGTGTAATCGGGAATTGTTGGAGTTATTTCCTCTTTGTGTTCTTGTTGTGTTCTTGTTGTTTCTCTCCTTTTCCCCCTCCAAGTGTGAAAAGATCCCTCCTAGGGTTCCACCCTACATCATCTTGGTATCATGAGCCACGTTGATTCACATCTTGGAGTCCCTACCTTCCACTCTCTAGCTTGATTTCGTTGTTTTTCGTCCTAATCCGAAAATCCCCACCAAAAATAGCCCCAAAATTGTTCTTGCAATTTGTTTGATCTTGTGAGATTTGGTTGTTTTGATCCACGATTTTGGTGTTTGGAAAGTGGATCTACCCCCCACCATCTTCCCCACCCACCAAATCCACGAATTTGACCTCAAGTTTGAAAATACCCCCGGATCCCGAGCTGTTCTTGCGCTCCCAGAACACCCCGTGCACACGGGCCCTCGAGATACCGTGCACACGGGACCCCGTGCACACGGGCCTCACTTACCCCGTGCGCACGGGCTATCCAGGGAGGTTCAGCCAGTTTCTGTTTTTCATCTTTTCAGTTCCCCACCACCCCTTGTGTTCTTCCGCACCACTCCACGTGTTTGTTTGAGTTTCGGACCGCGGTTTCTCTTGTGTCCTAAGGTGTTTCTGCTACTTAGGCGCATTTGGGACATCATCATCACCGCCAAGCAATCATCGACTCGGACAACACATCTCCACCACTACTGTAAGCAAGGACGGTAACCTCGACGACACCTTGTACCCCTTGCCATTAACTTGATAGGTTCGAGCCCTTTTGCGTAGCTTACCCATTGACACTAGCTTGTTGAGTATTGCCGGGCCACGCCTTAGTGCACCATTTAGTGTTCCATCCATCCCGTGCATTTGATACTTGTTACCTCGTTGTGTGGCTCGCATATCAAGCTTCGTGGCATAGTAAAAAAAAAACAAGAAAAACTTTTAAGCAAAAGAGAAGAGAAGCAAAGAGCTTATAAGAAATAGCATCGAGCCTCTTAGCATATGTGCATCATCTTGGTCATTGCATACATAAGCATACTTGGGATTGTGAGACGTCCGGTTTCTCTATTAGGTTGGTGCACTAGCGTATCTAGCCCATTAGTGCAATCGAGCTAGCGTCTCTCTAGTATTCGCACAACAAGAGCATTTTCCGTGGTTGCACATTTGAGCTCACCCCTTGGTTGTGCGGATCCCATTTATCTTCCGTGTGTGTGTTCCTAGTGATATCATTGGGTTTGATCTATTTATCTTACTTGACATTTGTGAATCTTCTCAACTTTATCGATATCTTGACTAACATTTGCTTGAAATTCTTTCCACCATCCTAACCGAGCTCCTCCATAGACCATTTACTTGTAGGTGTGAGAAACATTTCCCGGTACCAATTCCCCTATTGTAACATCACGTTGGATCGTACTTGTTGCATCCACAATCTTAGGAAAAGGTAACTTTGGTTTTGTTCTCTCATTTTCCTACTCACCACCACTTTCATATGATGGATAGGCCAAGTAACTCTACCAACCCACTCTTCATCGAGCAAGACGACGACATGTCATCCTTCGTCACCAAGAGACACCTCTTTGGTGCACAACGGGCGCTACATCAAGAGCAACAAGCAATGAACGACCGCATCGACAACCTCGCCACCAACTTGCGACTCTCCGAGCAACGTACACGGGACTATTTTGACAACAAGCTTGACGCGCACAAGCAAGAGAACGATGCAAGAATGGATGAGATCCGTGCTTTGTTGGTCAACCGGCCTCCTTCAACTTCTTCCTACTCAAGACGGAGCCACTCAAGTCGACACTCCGACGACACCTTCTCCGGCTCAAGTACACCGTCATCGAACACTCTTCGACGAGCCGCGCGTCAAGACCGTCATGCATCTCCAAACCTGCTACACGTCAAGCATTCACAAGAGCAAGTCGATGAGCAAGTTCCTCGTCCTCAATCAAACCAAGACGCTTTTGCTCAAGCTCAAGAACGACAACGACTATGGCGCCAAGAGGAAGAACGAGCGCGACTACACCAAGAAGAACAAGACACCAAGGCTCAACGTCTTCAACAACAACAATGAGAAGCGCAAGCTCTTGAGGCACAACGTGCCCTTCAAGAATCAAGTCGAGCCATCGCCAACCGCAATCGCGAACGGCGCAATCAAGAGGAAGCCCTTCGAGAAGAAATCCACGAGAGGAATTACCAACCACGCGTGCAAAGTCAAGTTCCTCAAGCTAATCCACAAGCTCGTCACGCTCCTCCTCAACCTCCAGTTCAACAAGAGCAAGTGGATCATGGACTTTCTCCATGCCAAGAGCGACATCTCGAGGAACGAGCATTTGAGGATCCTCCTCCACGACAAGAGCGACATCAAAACCGCTACTTCGATGAAGAACTCCGCTACGGCAAGCTAAAGTTCACCATGCCCAAGTTCAACGGAAGCAATGACCCCGAAGAGTATCTCTCATGGGCATTGAAGGTCGACAAAATCTTCCGGTTGCACAACTACGATGAAGGGAAGAAGATCGCTATGGCATCACTCGAGTTCCAAGACTACGTTCTCATTTGGTGGGAACAAGTGATTGAGCGACGATGTACAAGAGGCGAGCCACCAATCACAACTTGGACAGCTATGAATGATGTCATGAGAGCTTGATTCGTGCCTACTCACTACAATCGTGATCTCTTCAAGAAGTTGCAACTTCTCAAACAAGGCACGAAGACGGTGGAAGAATACTACCAAGAAATGGAGATTGCCATGATACGAGCCAATGTCAAGGAAGACGACGAGCAAACAATGGCATGCTTCTTGAACGGCCTCAACCATCCAATCAAGCGGATTGCCGACTTCCAACCATACTCAAACCTCCTCGAGCTAGTTCATCAAGCGACCAAGGCCAAGTGACAAGTCCAAGATGACTTCAAATACGCCAAGTACTCGTTCAAGACCTACGGCTCCTCTTATCAAGCTCCCGCGACTCCGGCAACTCCTACATCAACTAGAGCCTCACCAAGTACCGGTGACAAGTCAAGTTACAAGAAAACTTCGACAAGTTCAAGTCGTCCTCCTCCTAATTCAAGCAACTTCAAGCCGCGTGCTTTGTCCTCTACTCCGAACGATGAGACCGTCAAGACAAGCTCCTTCAAGTGTTTCACTTGCGCGGCCGAGGCCACAAGTCCTTTGAGTGCAAAAACAAGCGCACCATGATCTTCAACGACGACGGCACCTACGACTCCATGAGTGAAGGAGAAATGGAAGCCCTTGAGCAAGTGGCCATGCACCGACAAGTGAACAACGACGACGAAGATGATCAAGTCTTTTGTGATGAAGATTCAAGTCCCGCTCTTGTTGTCTCCAAGGTCTTGACTCTTCAACATCAACAAGATGAAGACCAACGATGCCACATCTTCCATACAAAGGCCGGCATCAATGGAAGGTCCGTCAAGGTCATCATCGATGGAGGTAGTTGCCACAACTTGGCAAGTGAAGAACTTTTCTCCAAGCTTCAATTGGTCAAGAGGAAGCACCCGCACCCCTACAAGGTTCAATGGCTAAGCGACTCCGGCACTACACGAATCGAGCATACGGTCCAAGTCTCCTTCAAAATTGGTGCATATGAGGACACTTTGGAGTGTGATGTGGTTCCAATGACCGTTTGCCACCTCCTTCTTGGTAGACCATGGCAATTCGACCGTGGTGTCATCCACAATGGGCGTACCAATCACTATAGCCTCAAGATGAAAGGGAAGGAGTATCTGCTACGACCTATGTCTCCTAGTCAAGTGATAGCCGACAAGCAAGCCACCCATCATGGAGAGAAGAGTGAGAAAGTGATCCACCAAATAGTGAGTGAGAGCCACAAGCCAAACTTGAGCGCCTCTTCGCCTAGAGAGAAAAACCTCATCCTATTTGCCACAAAAAGTGAGATGAGAGAAGTGTGTGAGAACCCATCAAGTGTGATGCACTTTGTCCTTGTGTGCAAGGATGGAGAACCAAAAACTAACACCTCTCACGAGCTACCTTTAGTGTTTCAATCTCTTTTGCAGGAATTCCAAGATGTCTTCCCTGATGAGCTACCTCCGGGTCTGCCTCCTCTACAAGGCATTGAGCACCGAATCGACCTCATCCCTGGAGCGCCACTTCCAAACAAAGCTCCACACCGTGTCAACCCCGAAGAAACTAAGGAGATTCAACGACAAGTACAACAACTCATCGACAACGGTCATGTACGTGAAAGCTTAAGCCCTTGTGCCGTTCTGGTTATTCTTGTGCCTAAATCCGATGGAAGTTTCCGCTTGTGTTCCGATTGTAGACCTATAAATGCTATCACGTTCGCTATAGGCATCCCATTCCTCGCCTAGATGATAGGCTAGATGAACTTAGTGGAGCCAACTTTTTCTCAAAAATTGATCTTAAAAGTGGCTATTATCAAATCCGCATTCAAGAGGGTGATGAATGGAAAACTGCTTTCAAAACCAAATTCGGCTTGTATGAGTGGTTAGTCATGCCTATGGGTCTATCGGAAGCTCCCGGTACTTTTGTGCATCTCATGCATTATGTGCTTCGGCCTTATATTGGAGTTTTTATTGTGGTTTACTTCAACGATATTCTTGTGTTTAGCAAAACCATGAAAGAGAATCTTGATCATGTTAGGGCTGTTTTGCAAACCCTTCGCAAGGAACATCTTTATGCAAACATGAAAAAATGCACATTTGGTGTTGACAAAGTGGTTTTCTTGGGTTTTGTTGTCTCTTCCAAGGGTGTCCATGTTGATGAAGCTAAAATTGAAGCAATCAAAACTTGGCCCCAACCCACCAATTTGCAACAAGTACATATCTTTCTTGGTCTTGCGGGTTTTTATCGTTGCTTTGTGAAAGATTTTAGCACTATTGCCGCTCCTTTGCATGCTTTGAGCAAGAAGAACACTCCTTTTGTTTGGGGATCTTTGCAATCCACCGCTTTTGATGAGCTCAAGTCTTTGCTTACTCATGCTCCAATTCTTGCTTTGCCCAATTTTGACAAAACTTTTGAGGTTCATTGTGATGCAAGTGGTACCGGAATTGGCGGAGTTTTGATGCAAGAAAAACGAGCAGTTGCTTACTTTAGTGAAAAACTCTCCGGTGCTCAACTTAACTATCCCATCTATGACAAAGAATTGTATGCATTAGTGCGTGTGCTACATACTTGGGAACATTATCTTAGACCTCATGAGTTTGTCATCCGTACCGATCATGAAACACTTAAGTACTTAAAAGGCCAAACTAAGTTGAACAAGCGTCATGCCAAATGGAGTGAATTCATTGAATCTTTCCCATATGTGATCAAGTACATTAAGGGTAAGCAAAATGTAGTTGTCGATGCACTTTCCTCAAGATATGCACGCTTGTCACCAAACTTGAGTTGAATGTTATTGGCTTTGAGCACATAAAAGACTTGTATGCTAATGATTCATCTTTTGCGACTCCTTATGCTAAATGTTTGATGCATACATCTTGGGAACACTATTACATCAAGGATGGTTATCTTATGAGAGCTAACAAACTATGCATTCCCGAGTCTTCTCTTCTTTGCTCCTTTTGCAAGAGGCTCATGGAGGAAGACTCATGGGACACTTTGGACGCGACAAGACGTTCGCCACGCTCTCCAAGAACTACTTTTGGCCCAAGATGTTCCAGCGACGTCCAACGCTTCACAACCCGATGCTCTACATGTCGCAAAGCTAAGTCTAAAGCTCAATCTCATGGTCTTTACATGCCTCTTCCTATTCCCTATCAACCTTGGGAAGACATTAGCATGGATTTTATACTTGGTTTTCCTAGAACTCAAAATGGAAAGGATTCCGTGTTTGTTGTTGTGGATATATTTTCTAAGATGGCACATTTCATTCCTTGCAACAAGATAGACGATGCTTCACATGTTGCAAATCTCTTTTGTAGGGAAATCTTGCGCCTCCATGGAGTACCAAAGACAATCGTCTCCGATCGTGACGTCAAGTTCTTGAGTTACTTTTGGAAAACCCTATGCGCCAAGCTCGGAATCAAGCTCTTGTTCTCATCCGCATACCATCCGCAAACTGACTCCAAACGGAGGTGACAAACCGGACACTATCCACTCCACTTCGCGGGTTTATTAAGAAGAACATCAAGGAGTGGGAGGAGTGTCTACCCATCGCCGAGTACGCCTACAATCGTGCAAGACATTCGACTACCAGCAAGTCCCCCTTCGAGGTCGTCTACGGCTTCAACCCGTTGTCCCCATTGGACATTCTGCCACTTCCTCTTCAAGAGCGCACCAACATGGATGTGAGTGCATGAGCCAACTACATCAAGAAGATGCATGAGGATACAAGGCACGCCATCGAGCGCCAAGTACAATGACTAGCGACCAAGCTCAACATCGACAAGCGACCCATGGTCTTCAACATTGGTGATCTTGTGTGGCTACACCTTCGCAAGGACCACTTCCCCAATGAACGCAAGTCCAAGCTTGTACCTCGAGCCGATGGACCTTTCAAGGTGCTAGCACGCTACAACGACAACGCCTACAAGATCGACATACCTCGAGACAAGTACAATGTGAGCAACATCTTCAACGTCAAAGATCTCACGCCATACCATGGAGATGAAGATTTTGATCCGAGGTCGGATCTCTCCCAAGGGAGGGGAGATGATGCGGAGCATCCTTCCATCCTCCCCATGGACTCTACACCAACACATCAATCCCCACGTGGACCAATGACAAGAGCAAGAGCACGTGCTTTGGAAACCGAGGTGAACTCCTTCCTACTAGATTTGCATATGGACACGAGTGGAACATGTTTACTACCTCACCATAATGTGCTATGCCTCCTTAGGTATGAAGAGGAACATCACCAAGACACTCAGGAGCATCACCAAGGAGAGGGAGGACCACCCCGAGGCCACGCAAACCAAGAACAAGGGCAACAGCAGCTGCACAGGAAGCTCCAGGCGACCCCCTGCGCACGGGCCCCCGAGACCCCGTGCCCACGGGCTACTCAGGGAGTTGGCGCTAGAGCACCCCGTGCGCACGGGCCTGTACCGTGCGCACGGGCCTCCCAGGATGGCCGGCTGAGATGGCTTCTTCAACTCCACTTCGTCTCCTTCGACCCCTAGGCTATATATTCCATACCAAAGACCTTGTTTAGGGTTAGCAAAGTATTAGATGAGATATTTGTGAGCTTTGCTCCTTTCTACCTTCCCTTGTGGAATCAAGACCCCCTAGGGAAGAATCCTTGTGGATTTCAAGACCTCCTCAAGGAGTAGACTATCTCCAAGACCCCATCTCCTTTGGATTTGGGATGAACTTTGCCATTGTATATTTCCTTTGATTCTGTTTGTGGCTTGTGGATCTTGTGTTGTTACTCTAGTGGATGTGTAATCGGGAATTGTTGGAGTGATTTCCTCTTTGTGTTCTTGTTGTGTTCTTGTTGTTTCTCTAATTTTCCCCCTCCAAGTGTGAAAAGATCCCTCCTAGGGTTCCACCCTACATCACTGCTGAGGCGGCTGGATCATAGAATCAGCTTTTTTGCCTTTCCTCGCTCTCTTCCTAGACTTCTTTACTACCGGAAGGTCGTTCATAATACGTTGAGACGACAATTCAGGCACCGACTCATGACGCTCAAACCCTGAGGAGGTGCCAGTATAGACATACTGTTCAGCGCCACCGTCGCACTCGATATGTCCTAGTTTGTAGCACAAGTCATGCCGAAATTCACGGAAAATTTCGGCATGACCTTTGCTAAAAAGTGGACAAATCGAGAACCTGAAATTCTTTGGAACAGAAATGAATCAACATTCCGGCAAAACATAGGCCACTCAGCATCATTCCCTGGAAACAGTGTTCAAATATCCCTCTTCAACACTGCAACACATGTCCAAATATACACGAGCGACCACATGTCCAAATTTCACAAGCTAATTCAAAAACAAAGTGTAGAAGAAAATTCATTTAACTACTAATAGAACAAAATTCAGTTAACTTTGGTGCTCTATAATGATGAAAGGGAAAAAAATTCAGTTAACTACTAATTTCATTCATTTAGGTTATTCATTTAACATCACCTAATTAACCTACTGTACCACTACTACTAGCAGCACTACTAACCTAATTAACCTAGCAAAACTCTAGTGCCCTGACTAAAAAACATCTAATTAACATCTACTAGTACCACTATTGCCCTAACCTAATTAACATCTACTACTATCACTATATACTATACAAGCGGCATCTACCCTAATTAAACCCTACTGCCCTAACTAACTTTTGTTGTAAACCAAATTTTTTGCTCTAAACTAATTTTTACTCTAACATCTACTACTTAACATCCTTTGCTCTAAACTAATTTTTTTGCTATAAACAAACTTTTGCTCTACTAATTTTTTCTCTAAAATGTAGAGAGAGTGGAGTGGGGGAGGGGTGGGGGACTTACAGAGAGGGAGAGACGGTGGCGGGAGGTGCTCGGTGCGGGTGGCTGGGGCGGAGTGGGGGGGCTGGGGCACGGGCAACGGCGGTCCTGGGCGGGCTCGGGCGGCGGTGAGGTGGAGGGTGCCGACAATGACGTCTAGGGCGGCCTCGGGCGGCGGCGGTGAGGCTGAGGGCGGCCTCGGGCGGCGGCGGTGAGGATGACGGCGGCCTCGGGGGGAGACGGTGAGGTTGCGGGCGTCCACGCCGGCAGGAGACGGCGGCGAAGTGGGGCGACGGCGAATTGGGGAGACGGCGGCGAGGCCGAGGGATTTGGGGAAGAAGTGTTGTGGCCGGGGGGGCGGGACAGGTTGTTTAAGTGAAAGCAATAGCGGTGGCAGCGTTTTCGGCAGCCCTATAGCTAAGTTAGCTACAAGCGTTTCTGAAACCCGCTACTGCTATTCCTTTCTCCTTTTTTCCCTTTTTTCTTTTATTTTTCTTTACATTTTATTTTTTCCTTTCTCCTTTTTCTATTTCTTTCATTTTCATTTACTTTTCTACTTGTTTTTCACTTTATTTTATTTCCGTTAGCAGTAGCGCCTTACGTAAGCTGCTTCTGACTAAGGAGAGCTTGATAGCTGGGCGATATATGCGCTACTGCTAGGTTGGGCTAGCCATGTGCACCCAGTTCAAACATAGCAGCATCACTTTTTGCTAGTACGCGCTACTGCTAAAGTCATAGCAGTAGCACGGTTTATTTACGCGCGCAGCTACTAAGTAGCAGTTGATGAAGTCATGTACCTAGGGTAGGGTCATGGACCTGTCTAAGACACCCTCCCCAAGGACATCTCTAGAAGAAACTACCTTTCAGTCGACCTGGAAGGGTTCCACTCGACCAACTGGAAGACACTCGACCATGAAGCCAACCACTCGACCGCCAGGAGATCTAAAGCCAGTCTGCATCCAAACGGTCGGACATGAAGTAGCTTTTATGGTCATCATAGCACTTTATGTGGGCGTTACCAGTAACCCCCTATCTTAATGTACCTTTAACCCTGCATAACTGAGGGCCGGAGGGGTCTGACAAACTCTATATAAGCCACCCCCCTCCTCAGTGCCAAGGGTTCGCACCCCTGTAACTCATACACACATAATACAGCCGACCGCCTCCGGGCTCCGAGACGTAGGGCTGTTACTTCCTCCGAGAAGGGCTTGAACTCGTAAACATCTTGCGTATACAACTACTCCATAGCTAGGATCTTGCCTCTCCATACATACCCCCCATTCTACTGTCAGACTTAGAACCACGACAGTTGGCGCCCACCTTGGGGCAGGTGTCGTAGCGACTTGTTGGAGAAGTTGCATTTTTTCCGATCTCATTCATCATGGTTTCAGCGGAGTTTTGGCCGAGGGCCGCGAGATCCGTCTCGGCGCGCTCACGTTCATCGCCGACGACTCCGCTTGGTTGCAGGAGGCTCCACTCGACGTTGACGCACTCCCCGTCCGCGGGGCGACGCACTATCGGGCGTGCGTCCGCGGCGTCATCCTGCGGTAGGCGTCGACCTAGTATCGGTTGGCTCTTGTGCTGTTCTCCCTCCCGGTCTCGCGCCGGCGCAAGCGCTCCGGTAGATCGAGGCTTCAGCGGTGGGTGAGGCCCGCAATGGCCCGCCAGTCGGCCACTCCCCAAGTCGCGGCAATCGAGCCCGACGAATCTCTCTACGACCTGTTCGATCTGTCGACTGGCTCCGCAGAGACTGCATCCGAGTGCGACAGCAGCGATCCAGCGGCGGAGGTTCTCGTGGTCGACGGACGACGCCCGACGGAGGCGTTGGCGGAGGCGAGCCGGCGCAGGCTCACAAAGAGTACCAACCCGAGCCCCTCACTTCGCTGCAGAGGGAGGAGCTCCGCCGCCGGAACATGGATGCGCTTCACACTCCTATCGTTGGAGAAACCCCCGAGGCCCGTGCCTTAGAAGGTGCGCGTTTGGCCAACTTGGCTGAGCGCATTCGACTGGAAAATCTCCAGCGAGTGCTCGATGAATGAGCGCAGCAACGGGTCCCGTCATCCAGTCGACGTCAACTCTTTCCACAACCGACTCAGGTATACCGAACTCCCATTTAGAATCTAGCAGCTGCAGCCCGTATAGCAGAGTCCATTCGGCCTTCCCAGTCGGAGGCTGGTAGGGGCTTACTCCAGATCAGAGATTTGCTCCGGGCAGCAGGAGATCAAAATTCAGCTGTATCGCAGTCGCGGAACAGGATTCACAGCAGATCCGTCGCTGCGAATACAGTCCAGTCTGCACATAGCCCAAGATCGCCCCTAAGGCGTGAGGGACATGGAGGCCGGCGTGATCAGTATGAGGACCGATTCGATCGTGATGATCGAAGTCGAGTGCCCACTCCTCCCCCAAGGGGTGGGTCATATGCGCCTCGGCAGCAAGATGACAGACGCCAGCACAGTGTTGGGCGAAAGATTCCAGTCGACCCCAGGGAACCAGGCTTTGATGCGAGATCCGTCATCGTTTAAGGTTTGGTCGACATGAACAGAGCTAACCGAGAAGGCCATGACAGAAATGCGCCCATCAGCAGCAGAGTACACGTCTTAGGACCAGAGTGTTTTAGCAGAGCCATCAGAGCCACGGTAATTCCTCCCAACTTCAGGTTGGCGACTGGAGTCAGTAAGTTCACCGGTGAGCCTAAGCCAGATACTTGGCTTGAGGACTACCGAGTGGCTGTTCAGATCGGCGGCGTCAATGATGACGTGGCCATGAAACACCTGCCACTTATGTTGGAGGGATCGGCCAGAGCTTGGCTGAATCAGTTAGCACCCAGCAGCATTTACACTTGGGAAGATCTTGCCCGAGTGTTTGTCAGGACATTTGAAGGAACTTGCAAGCGACCAGCAGGGTTGACAGAATTGCAGTCATGTGTGCAGAAGTCGAATAAACTCTGAGGGATTACATCCAGAGATAGATCACTTTGCACCACACAGTAGAGAATGTATCTGATCATCAGGCAGTCTGTGCCTTCAAGGAAGGAGTTAAGAACAGAGAGTTGAGTCTGAAATTCGGTCGGACAGGAGATATGACCCTGAGTCGAATGATGGAGATTGCCACCAAGTACGCCAATGGTGAAGAAGAGGATCGGCTCCGGAGTGGCAAATACAAGTCAGCCGCTAATGAAACCGGTGGAGGGAACTCCAGTCGGAAACAGAAGCGGAAAGCCGAGCCAGCTGCTCCTAGAGAAGCCTTGGACGTGACTCCAGGAAAGTTCAAGGGGAAACCCAAGGGACCTTGGAACCCCAAGAAAGTTAAAGACCAAGATGGAAATGATGTGTTGGACTTGCCATGTCACATTCACACGAAGAAAGATGAAGAGGGTAAACTCATTTACCCAAAGCATACCACTTTCGACAAAGGCCGCTCTTGATTGATGAGTTCCAAGGGAAGCAGCCCAAGGACAAGGAAAAGGAGTCGGACAAAGTTGAACACAAGGAAGATAGTGACGGCGGATACCCTCAGGTCAATTCCACTCTGATGATTTTTGCTGACGTTGAAAGCAAAAGTCGATTGAAAGTTATCAATCGAGAAGTGAATATGGTCGCTTCGGCAACACCCAGTTATCTGAAATGGTCGCAGACCGCCATCACGTTCGACCAGTCTGATCACCCAACACACATAGCCACCCCTGGGAGGCAAGCGTTGGTGGTCGACCTAGTCATCGAAGGCACTCGACTAACTAAGGTTTTGATGGATGGTGGCGGTGCTTTGAACATTTTGTATGCGAGAGCGTTGAAAGGGATGGGCATTCGATGTCGGACTCAGCACCGACAACATGAGCTTCCATGGAGTCATTCCTGGAAAGAAGGCTGAGTCACTCGGCCAAATTGCTCTCGATGTGGTTTTTGGTGACTACAAGAATTTTCGTAAGGAAAAGTTGACCTTTGAGGTCGTGGATTTCCAGAGCGCTTATCATGCTATCCTGGGGCCGCCGACATATGCGTGTTTCATGGCTCAACCATGTTATGTGTACCTCAAACTGAAGATGCCGGGTCCCAAAGGTGTGATCACTGTCACTGGCAATCGGAAAAAAAGCAGAAGAGTGTTTTCAGAAAGGCTCTAAAATCGCTGATGCTCAGATGGCAGTGGTAGAGTTGCAAGAGTACCAGAAAACTACAGACCCGAGTGATTTGTTGCGAGCCAAGAAGCCCGCCACGGAGTCGGCATTTCAGTCGTCCGGGGAGACGAAACTGATTCATATTCATCCGACTGATCCCAATACTGCTCCGACTCACATCTCAACAACACTCGAGTCCAAATAGGAAGAATCGCTCATCCAGTTCCTCCGTGAGAACTGGGACATCTTTGCATGGAAGCCTGCTGACATGCCGGGTGTTCCCAGGAGACTGGCTGAGCATCGTCTACGAGTCGACTCAAAAGTTAAACCTGTCAAAGAACATCTTCAACGGTCCGCCGTCTAGAAGAGAAAGGCCATTGGCGAGGAGGTGGCTCGGCTCTTAGCAGCAGAGTTTATCCGAGAGATTTACCACTCCGAGTGGCTCGCCAACGTTGTCATGGTCCCTAAGAAGGACAATTCACTGCGCATGTGCATCGACTTCAAACATATCAATCGGGCCTACCCGAAAGATCATTTTCCTCTCCCCCGCATCGACCAAATAGTCGATTCGACTGTGGGATGTGAGCGGTTGGCTTTCTTGGATGCATATTCCGGGTACCATCAGATCCGTCTATATGGACCCGACGAGATCAAAACAGCTTTCATCACTCCATTCGGGTGCTTCTGTTATGTCACCATGCCATTCGGCCTCAAGAATGCCGGAGCCATGTTCATGAGGATGATTCGTAAGTGTTTACTCAAATCGGTCGAATGTGGAAGCATACATGGATGACATTGTGGTCAAGTCACGGAAAGGTTCCGACCTGTTGACCGACCTTGCTGAAACATTTGCCAACTGAGGAGGTATGATATCAGCGTAATCCATCAAAGTGCACATTCGGAGTTCCTGGCGGAAAGTTACTCGGTTTTCTCGTTTCTGAACGAGGAATCGACGCTAACCCAGAAAAAGTTGGCACTATACTTCGAATGAAACGCCCTGTGCGTGTGCACGATGTCCAGAAGCTTACTGGATGCTTGGCCGCTTTAAGTCGATTCATCTCTCGCCTCGGTGAAAAGGCATTGCCTCTTTATCGACTGATGAAGAAGTCAGACAAGTTCGAGTGGACTCCTGAAGCTGATGCAGCGTTTGCAGAGCTCAAAGCTCTGCTCTCCACCCAGCCGGTGCTTGCTGCCCCAATCAGCAAGGAGCCGTTGCTGCTTTACATTGCAGCCACAGGACAAGTCACAAGACAAGATTTACTTACGGTCGGCGGGAAGAGGAAGGAAAGGCCTTCAAAGTTCAACGCCCAAAGTATATTATCTTTCTGAAGTATTAACCCCATCAAAGCAAAGATACCCTCATTATCAGAAGCTTGTGTATGGGATTTATATGACCGTGAAGAAGGTTGCTCACTACTTCTCTAATCATTCCATTACAGTCGTCAGCGACGCCCCATTATCAAAGATTTTGCACAACAGAGATGCAACTGGTCGAGTGGCTAAATGGGCGATTGAAATTCTTCCCCTTGATATCAAGTTTGAGGCAAAGAAAGCCATCAAGTCCCAAGCAATAGCAGATTTCATCGCCAAGTGGATTGAACAACAGTTACCGACTCAAGTTCACTCGAATCTTGGACTATGTTCTTTGATGGTTCCAAGATGCTTTGAATGGTTCGGTCTTTGGGGTAGTATTGGTTTCCCCACGAGGAGATAAGATCAGATATGTGCTCCAGATTCACTTTGATTCTTCCAACAATGAAGCAGAATCTGAAGCAATCGCTTTTATGGGTTGCGTATGGCCATTTCACTTTCGGCGTCTGTAAGCCTTATGGTTTATGGCGACTCAGACACTGGTGGTTAATCGGTGATGAAGGAGTGGACGTTAGAAGTCCAGCCATGACTCGGTTCTTGTAATGCTGATGAGGAAGCTAGAGAATAAGTTTGAGGGTTAGAGCTCCATCATATACCCCGACCGAAAAATCAAGCTGGCGATGATTTGGCGAAAATAGGGTCCAAGAGGGAAGCCATTCCCAGTGATGTGTTTTGGAGCACATCCACACCGTCGATTTAAGAGGATCCTTTCTTGAAGAAGCTCCACAGCCAAAAGTGCCACCGATCCGATTGAAGTTGAGGTCCCAAAGGTGGTCGACCTGATCATGGAAGTCGTGGTCATCACTCCCGATCGACAATACCGTACATCACGTATATCCTAAGGAAAGAGCTCCGGGAGAACGAAGAAGAGGCTCGACGGATCGTCCGCCGATCCAAGGCCTTTACCGTGATCAAGGGACGATTATTCAGAGAAAGCGTGACTGGAGTCAGCCAGAAGTGCATAACGCCAGAAGAAGGTCAGATAATTCTTGATGATATCCACTCGGGGACCTATGGTCACCATGCGTCCTCTCGGACCATCGTGGCTAAAGCATACCGAGCGGGATTTTACTGGCCAAAAGCAAATGAAATGGCAAAGGAAATAGTCGACAAGTGTGAAGGATGTCAGTTCTACTCCAATATGTCACATAAACCCGCCTCAGCATTGAAGACCATTCCACTCGGCTGGCCTTTTGCTGTTTGGGGGTTGGATTTGATTGGACCACTAAGGACTGGCAGGAGCGGTTTCACTCATTTGCTTGTGGCATTCGACAAGTTTACGATGTGGATCGAAGCTAAACCTATCAAGAACCTTGATGCGTGCACTGCTATCCCGATCCGCAAGGACGACAAGGTGCAGGTCGACTGCTGCCTTCTCCTTCGGAGCTGCGCCACAAGTACAACGTGCGCTCCATCCCAATCCGCAAGGACGACGAGGTGCAGGTCGACTGCTGCCTTCTCCTTCGGAGCTGCGCCACAAGTACAACATGCGCTCCATCCCGATCTGCAAGGACGACGAGGTATAGATCGACTGTTTCCTTCTCCTGCGCCTGCAAGAACAACAAAGTATAGGTCGACCGGATCCACCTCAGAGTTGCATCTCAAGCATTGAAGCATAATCCGAGTGAAGAGCAAAGTTCACTCGAAGGCAAACAAAAGCATATTTCGACGATAAGTAAAGTTCGGATAACATCCTAAGGATGCAGAACTACCTGTGCCTCATGCTGTTAAAGTTTATCGATTCTGAGGATCACTTCGGCATTCCGGGGCAAATTTAAGACGAATCATAGAAGTTTTTACTCCTCAAAGTGAGGACGGAAGGCGCAACGAACTGGTCCAGGTCAATCCCATCAGCGATTCGGGTGGCAGCACCAATGAAGGTCTCCATGAAAGATTGGAAGTCGTACTTCTTGGTATTGGCAACTTCGATGGACACCAACCTTTCTTCTCGCGCCTCCTTGCAATGAACGCGGACCAGGGACAGAGCGACATCAGCACCACATCTGGCAGAAGACTTCTTCCATTCCTGCACTCGACTTGGAACGTCATTCAGTCGAGTCATTAAAGACTCGAGGTCATTTTGAAGTGTTTCGCCTGGCCAGAGTGTTGAGTCGATCCGCGACACTGCAACCTTCAGTCGAGCGAGGTAGTCCACCACAGCAGCAACACGAGACTCAAGTCGGAGCATGTTCATGGCAGCTTCATCCTTCACGGGGGAGTTAATGGGGTCCAGACTTGTCTCCACTCGACAAGTCTCCTCCTCGAAGTTCTGACAGAATTCTGCAAACACGACTCGAGTTCAAGCTAATGGTTCTATGATGAGTCGATGATAAGAAGTCAGTCGGATAAGAGGAATTACCTTCAAGCATGAGGAATAGCTTCTTGGCGAGCCCTCCCAGATAAGCCTCTAGATCATTCCTCTTCCCGCTTGATTCGCCACCTTGTTGCTCAGAGCTATCTTGTCGTTCTTCAGTCAGCTAACCTCCTTGTTGGCCGCATCAAGAGCAGCTTTCAGGTTGGTGTTCTCTTCTTCAAGTTTTCCGACTGAAGACAGCTTCTCTTCCGTGAGCTTGGTCTTATTCAAAGCCGTTTGTTGCGCCTCGGCAAGGTCATGATCCTTCTTCTTCAGAGCCTCCTCCATTTTGTCTGAAAAATAATAGTGAGGTCAGAATTAGGAAGGGACAGAAAAACAAAAACAGTCGTCAAGATCTCACCAGCCATACCTTTTGCTTCGTCTCTCGCCTTCTGCAAGTTCTCCTGTGCAAGCTTCAAGTCAAGGTTGAGATGGATCTGTTTGTTCTCCAATTTAGTGTATCTAGCCACAAGCTCGCAAGATTTATGCAAAGAATTAGTCGACAGACGTCACATATGGGTTACTTCTGAGTGACCAAGAAAAATTATTGCGTTTCTAAGACTACAGCCGAATCAAAGTATTCGACAGTAGTCTCGGGGACTACACCCAGTGGGTGCACTTAGCGTTCCCCCACTGATCCTACCAACTCGGTTCGATCAGTCGACCGAAAGAGACAAAAAAAGAGAAAGGAGTTCTTCAGACTACGGTCGACTGCCAACAGTCCACCATAGTCTCGGGGACTACACCCAGTGGGTGCACTCAGCGTGCCCCCACCGATTTCAAGATTCCACTTGACATGGTCCGATCAGACCGAGTGAAGAAGTTATCAAAGAGATACAAAGTATAAAAACTACGTTCGACTGCCAGCAGTCCACCATAGTCTCGGGGACTACACCAGTGGGTGCACTCAGCGTGCCCCCACCAGTCCGAAAATTCACTCGACACACCCAGTGGGTGTACAGATACGAAGATCTTCGTAAAGAAGAGTTTTTCGTGTAGCATATCCTAACAAAACAAGTGGTGATCAACTAACACGGACGTTGCTCAAGAGCTGAACTGGCATCATAGGCCGCTATCGGCTTCCCGACCACCTTCATCCGCTCCATCATGAGCCCCGCTTGGCGTATAGCCTCCTTAGCGGCACCCACTTGGTCCTCCGGGACGTGGTGCGAGGCGAAAAGGGAAGGCGGATCAGCAGTCGACGTTGAAGGCCGGATACTCGTCAGCGGCACAGCGAAAGACACAGAAGTCCGAGTGGTGTTGCCACCCTCATGAACCAGCGCCTCAGGCATCGATGCAACCTGAGCAGTCCTGCCGGCAGGTGCCTTCTTAGTCCTCCTCCGCCTCAACGGCGCCTCATCATCATCATCAGGGAGATCAATGACATGAGGAGGGACTACAGGAAAAATTCAAAGTTAAAAACGGAAATCCAATTGACCAAAAGCAAAATTGCAGCGATCATACCAAGGTTAGAGGTAGCAGCATCTTCCATCTCCTGGTCTTCGTTCCTGACTGAGGTCTCGGAGGTGGCAGTGCTGCAGATTTCAGAAATCAGTTGATCGATCACCAACAAGTCGACCAAAAGTATGTTCGCGCTGAACAAAAAAGCTCAAGTTCTGCTGTACCCGGAAATAGTGGGGATAACCATCTTCATCTTGGGCAAAACCTTTGTCAGCTTCGACGGCGTCGCTCGGGGTTGCTTCGACGCTTTTTCAGTCGGCGCCGGAGAGGACGTCCGAGGACATTTTGTCGACTGCCCGGCAGGCGCGATAGCCTTGCCCCGCTCGACCGCGGGGTCATGGGTGAGCTTGGACCGCCTTTCCATGCGAGGAGGGTCGACTTCTTCCTCCTCTTCCTCCTCCTCCTCTTCGTCAGAACTGTCGTCATCTTCGTCTCCCCCACCGTCAGACTGCCATTCCTCCTGGCTTTCACCTCCGCTCCTTCCTCCTCCTCAACTGGTTCTTGCGCCCGTTGGGCATCGAGTACATCTCGGTGGTGACCTGGAAGAAGACAAACAAGATGAAAGTCGATCGACCGATTTAAGCAAACAAGATGGAGTAAGCAGAGTGGTCAAAGATATGGGATTGAACCTTGTCCTGCTCGTGACGATTCGAGTGGAGGGATCCTCTGGCTCCTCGGGGGTTATCTTTGTTCCCAGTTATGGCGGTCATCCATCTCTCCAGTGTGGCATCCTCGACCTCCTCCGGGTGGACCCGAGTGGTGTCTTCAGTGCCAGAATACATCCACATCAGATGTTCTCGATACTAAAGTGGCTGGATGCGCCGTCAAAGAAAAACCTCTAGAAGATCCATACCAGTCACCCCATCGCGGATGAGCTGGACTACACGCTCGACCAAAACCTTGACCTGAGCCTTCTCCTCCGGGATCACCTTCAGAGAGGACGGCTTGCTCACTCGATCCATGGAGAAAGGAGGGAGTCCAATGATCGCCCAAGGCGTCGGCTGGTCCCGGCAAGAGAACCAGGTCGACCGCCACCCTCGAACCGACTCGGGAAGAATCATGGCTGGAAAAGAGCTCTTACCTCTCATTTGGACCCCAAGACCCCACACATCTGAATCACTTGGGTTCTCTCGTCACTCGGATTGGCCTTTTTCACCGTCTGGGAGCGACAGTGAAGATGTGTTTGAAGAGGCCCCAATGCGGCCGACAACCCAGAAAATTCTCACACAAAGACACGAAAGCAGCGAGATACACGATAGAGTTGGGTGTGAAGTGGTGGAGTTGTGCCCCAAAAAAGTTCAGAAATCCTTGGAAGAAAGGGTGGGGCGGCAAAGAAAACCCGCGGTCGACGTGAGTTGCTAAGAGGACACACTCACCCTCCAGAGGCTGCGGCTGCCACTCCATCCCCGGAAGCCTCGCTGATCCATGAGGGATCAGTCCCTCATTGGCTAGGTCATCAAGGTCTTTTTGGCGGATGGTCGAGCGAATCCAGTCGCCCTGGATCTAGCCTGCGGCAAACCGGCCCGCGACGAGGATCCGCCCCGACTGGTCGCCCTCCCCTTCGCCTTCGCCGTCGCCTTCTTCACCCGTTCCAAAGCCGCCGTCTTTTCTTTCACCATGGTCGCCGGCAGAACGCGCGTGGAGCAGCGGTTCGGAGGAGGCGGCAGGCGCGGTGGATGAATCTGAGAAAGAAAGGAGGAAAGGGGAACGCACTGTTAAAAAAAACCCAGTCTTGGGCCTTATATGTGGTTGCTTCCGAGTGACTGACCGGTAGGCCCAGGCGATCCTGTCAAATCCCGCAACAGTCGCCCGCGCGATACGTGGCAAAAAAGGTGGCGTGGAGATCGAGGCATCCTTGCCTTATCCCGTCGACATCTGTGGCTCTCTCTCCGTCCCCGCTTTCGTTTCAAGATTCAAATCCCGCTAAATCTGCCGCGCATAGCAAATCGTCGGACAAAAGATTTCCTCCGTCTGTCATTATTCGAAAATCGCCAAGTACGTAAAACGACTCGACGGATACAAAGAATGGATCAAGGCATTTGAAAAAGAAGTTGATGCTGTCACTTAAGTCCATCCGATCCAAGACAAGACACTATTGCAGCACAAGAATGAGTCGGGAGTATGTTCAACTCCTTCCCCACTCAAACCTCGATCCATTCGGGGCTAATGATGAAGTCATGTACCTAGGGTAGGGTCATGGACTTGTCTAAGACACCCTCCCCAAGGACATCTCTAGAAGAAACTACCTTTCAGTCGACCTGGAAGGGTTCCACTCGACCAACTGGAAGACACTCGACCATGAAGCCAACCACTCGACCGCCAGGAGATCTAAAGCCAGTCTGCATCCAAACGGTCGGACATTAAGTAGCTTTTATGGTCATCATAGCACTTTATGTGGGCGTTACGGTAACTCCCCTATCTTAATGTACCTTTAACCTGCATAATCGAGGGCCGAGGGGTGCAGTGAACTCTATATAAGCCACCCCTCCTCGGTGCCAAGGGTTCGCACCCTGTAACTCATACGCACATAATACAGTCGGCCGCCTCCGGGCTCAGACGAGGGCTGTTACTTCCTCCGAGAAGGGCCTGAACTCGTAAACATCTTGCGTATACAACTACTCCATAGCTAGGATCTTGCCTCTCCATACCTACCCCCATTCTCCGCCGGACTTAGAACCACGACGGCAGATGGCGTATGATTTTGCATGGCCATCGGTAACATTCTGTGTATAAGGTTTTCCCTAGTAGTGGAGGCCCGCGCAGGCCGCCGCCCCGTCTCTGTAGTGTGCGTCAGGGGCGACGCCGCTGCCGCTGACACTGACACGAGGCCGATGTATGGGTGCGTGCTCACTGTTACTACCCCTTCGAGGTACGTGGGCAGTGACACCGGCTCCATCATGCTGACTAGGACTGTGCAGAGCTGGGACCTTCCCGCCGATGTGGACATGGAAGACGCAGGGTATGATTCACCCCCCAACGCGTTGCACGGGGACTCCAAGGAGTTTCATCTGGACATACGCATTATCAAGTTAAATGTTGATCAGTGGTCTTCGCTAGTGTAATCCGCTGTCTAAGCATGTGGAGACTTCCATGCATGATCTTGCTCTATTGGAGTATCGCGCATGAACAAAAGTGTATCTATTTATAGTTTAGTCTAGAATCTTCCTTGTATGAATTTTTACTACAGTACTGGTGAAAGACTTACTATGAACCATTTCTTACATCTCCTCTGCCCCTTCCAAGTCATCCTGATTTAATCCCTCCGTCTAGGTGTATAAGGGCATGGTTAATATTTCATACTATAGACAACTATTGACTATAAGAAAGTGCCATGTCATCTGTAGCCAACATGTATAACAATTGATACTCAAAAACTAATTCTTAAAGATCATTTCTTGCAAAGCACAATAAGTGTTATTTCTTCACAAGTTTTGGATGCAGGTTGAATAGTTGAACGCTTTTGTTTGCAAAAGATACCTTTTTATCTATTTCACCCGGATGTTTGTGAGCTCTAGAGATGACTGTCGGTGTCAAAACCGGCGGATCTCGGGTAGGTGGTCCCGAACTGTGCGTCTAAGGCGGATGGTAACAGGAGGCGGGGGACACGATGTTTACCCAGGTTTGGGCCCTCTCGAAGGAGGTAATACCCTACTTCCTGCTTGATTGATCTTGATGATATGAGTATGACAAGAGTTGATCTACCACGAGATCGTAGAGGCTAAACCCTAGAAGCTAGCCTATGGTATGATTGTTGTTGTCCTACGGACTAAACCCTCCGGTTTATATAGACACCGGGGGGCTAGGGTTACACATAGTCGGTTACAAGGGAGGAGATCTACATATCCGTATTGCCAAGCTTGCCTTCCACGCCAAGGAGAGTCCCATCCGGACACGGGACGGGGTCTTCAATCTTGTATCTTCATAGTCCAACAGTCCGGCCAAAGGATATAGTCCGGCTGTCCGAGGACCACCTAATCCAGGACTCCCTTAGTAGCCCCTGAACCAGGCTTCAATGACGATGAGTCCGGCGCGCAGATTGTCTTCGGCATTACAATGCGGGGTCTTCCTCCGAATACTCCATAGAGGATCTTGAACACAAGGATAGTGTCCGGCTCTGCAAAAAAAATTCCACATGCCATCGTAGAGAGAATAATATTTCCACAAATCTAATCTGCTGACAGCTTTTCTTAACGTGACGTTCAGCCGTGGTCTGGTCACGACGAATCATTTTTCCAAGCCTGGCACAACACGTGTTGCGAGGCGGTTTTGTTGGCACGTCTTGTCGAAGCAGAGATCGTGTCCCTCTTTTCACGGGATTCTCATCAATACAGGTGTGGGCAACCCAGCCTCGCCATCAATTACGACGCTTGGGGAACAAACGGTATTACCAGGCAAGTGGGGAGGCGCAGAATACCTGCTGCCTTTATAAGGGGATAAGGACTCCCATTTGCACCCACATTTTCTTCTTCCCGATCCATTCCCCTCCGCCCGAGCTCTAGCGCCCAAGCGTTCATCTTCTCTGCCCACAAAGGCATTCCGAAAATGTCCGGATCCAGAGCGGGAGGCAAATGGATGGCCTCTACCGTCCGGGAGAAGGATATCAAAAAGCTTCGGGAGACCGGGTATCTGGCCAAGAAAATCAGCCACCGCCTCCCGACGGCGGGACAGATCGTCCCCACTCCAGAACCCGATGAGAGGGTTGTATTCCTCCCTCACTTTGTCCACGGGCTAGGGTTTCCCCTCCACCCGTTCGTTCACGGCATCATGTATTACTATGGGATCGATCTTCACGATCTGTCCCCTAATTCCTTCCTCAACATCTCGACATTCATTGTCGTGTGCGAGGCTTTTCTCCGCATCTCGCCACACTTCGGCTTATGGCTAAAGATTTTTAATGTGAAGCCCAAGGTAGTGGGTGGCAAGCACGCCGAGTGCGGGGGCGCTATGGTGAGCAAGATGCCCAATGTCATATGGCCAACATGCATCTTTAACGATTCCGTCAAGGAGTGGCAACATCAGTGGTTTTATATCACTGAGCCGCGCGGCACGGAATGGGCCGCTACTCCCGAGTTTCGATCTGGTGCCCCCCTGCGGCTTACATCCTGGGTCAAGAAGGGCCTGAACTGGTCCTCGTCCGACGAACTGTCAGTGCTCCAGACGCGCACTAAAGATATGGGAGACAAGAACATTGAACTTGTCAATGTAGTCCAGGTGATGTTAGTTCACGGATCCCGCCTTGTCAACACTGGACTTGCAATCTATGGGAATTCGATCCGGCCAAGCACCAAATCCTGCAAGAGCTTTTCGGCTCCTCGCACAAGGACATCTGGAAGGTGCTTTTCAAGTCCAGCAAATCATGGCCGGACTCCGCCGAAGACCACGAGTACCAACTATCCCGCCCTGCAAGTTCGGTAAGTCATCGTACTTTTTATCCGCATAACCCAAGGGAAGCGCCTAATGTGTTTTCCACAACTCTCCTGGGGCTAGACGAAGAAGGCGGAGCGGATCCATTGTCCGGCCCTGCTGCCCGAAGAACCGGCCGTCCTACTTCTGACGAAGATGCTGGTCTCAGCGCCTCACAAGGTGCCGAAGAAGACGGCCGAGAAGGAGGCCAAAAAGACCCGGGGCTGCCTTCGTCGTCGCGGCACTTCGGACACAATATCCGAAGGCTCTGATGCCCGTTCCACCTCTGAAGAGGACGAGGAGGAGGAGGAAGATGAATCCCCTGAGGGGGGAAGAAAGAAGAGGGCGGCCTCCGCACACTTGGAGGCCGAGTCGCCCAAAAGGGGAAAAGCTCCTCTTCCGGAGGAGTCCACTGCCGCAGCCGACAGCGGCCCGACGTGGGTTCCCAGGGCCCAGCCCCTGGTGAACTCGTAAGTATATACAGTCCGAATACGTTTATGTGTCCAGACTCATCATGGCATAATATTTTAACCTGAGCCATATTTTTGTAGTCCGGCGAGGTCCCGTACCGAACTATCCTCATCAGAGGATTCATTGAGCTCGGATGCTATGGAGAGCGGGACGCCCCCAAAGGCCCCTTCCTTCGAACAGGTGAATACCATCGAGGCTTCGTCCCAGAGAGACCGTGAAGGCGGCGCCTGGAGGTCAAACTTCATGGGCCAGACACATGGGGGAGAAAATTCCTATGGGCGGCAATGAGGCCATCTTGAAATCGGCTCCCAAATGGATGCAGTTCCGAGACCAATATGGCTCTAATCAGGTGCAGCCTCTCTCAATCGGAAGGGCATATACCGCAACCTCTGTCCAACCAGAGGTATCGGATGCTTTGTTGGTGGCGCTGAAGAGCGCCTCCATCATCGATGAACACTGTGCCCTTATGGGTGCGGTGATCGAGAAGATTCAGTCTGCTGAGAGTGGACTGAATGGAGCCTATATCAGCCTTATAAAAGGTTTTGAGGTATGTTGTATGAGGTTTCGAAGAGTGTCATGGTATGGATAGTAGCCCCTGTTACACTGTTCGGTGAAAGAAAAAGCCGGACAGAGGATTGATACGTCTCCGACGTATCTATAATTTTTGATTGCTCCATGCTATATTATCTACTGTTTTGGGCAACGTTGGGCTTTATTTTCCACTTTTATATTACTTTTGGGACTAACCTATTAACCGGAGGCCCAGCCCAGATTTGTTGTTTTATGCCTATTTCAGTATTTCGAAGAAAAGGAATATCAAACAGAGTCAAAACGGAACGAAATCAACTGGAGAAGTTATTTTTGGAAGGAAAGCTACCAGATGGACTTGGACCCCACGTCAAGGAAGGAACGAGGAAGCCATGAGGGTGGGGGGCACGCCCACCCCCCTAGGGCGCGCCCCCTGCCTCGTGGGGCCCTCGTGGCTCCCCTGACGTGCTTCTTCTGCCTATATATACTCACGTACCCTAAAACTTCCAGAACAGAGATTAGATCGGGAGTTCCACCGCCGCAAACCTCCAGAGCCACCAAAAACCAATCGGGACCCTGTTTCGGCACCCTGCCGGAGGGGGAACCCTCACCGGTGGCCATCTTCATCATCCCGACGCTCTCCATGACGAGGAGGGAGTAGTTCACCCTCGGGGCTGAGGGTATGCACCAAAGAGCTATGTGTTTGATCTCTCTCTCTCTCTTGTGTTCTTGATTTGGCACGATCTTGATGTATCACGAGCTTTGCTATTATAGTTGAATCTTATGTTTCTTCTCCCCCTCTATTCTCTTGTAATGAATTGAGTTTTCCCCTTGAAGTAATCTTATCGGATTGAGTCTTTAAATATTTGAGAACACTTGATGTATGTCTTGCCGTGCGTATCTGTGGTGACAATGGGATATCACGTGATTCACTTGATGTATGTTTTGGTGATCAACTTGCGGGTTCCGCCCATGAACCTATGCATAGGGGTTGGCACACGTTTTCGTCATGATTCTCCGGTAGAAACTTGGGGCACTCTTTGAGGTTCTCTGTGTTGGTTTGGATAGATGAATTGAGATTGTGTGATGCATATCATATAATCATGCCCACGGATACTTGAGGTGACATTGGAGTATCTAGGTGACATTAGGGTTTTGGTTGATTTGTATCTTAAGGTGTTATTCTAGTACGAACTCTAGGGCTGTTTGTGGCACTTATAGGAAAAGCCCAACGGATTGATTGGAAAGAATAACTTTGAGGGGTTTCGTACCCTACCATAATCTCTTTGTTTGTTCTCCACTATTAGTGACTTTGGAGTGACTCTTTGTTGCATGTTGAGGGATAGTTATATGATCCAATTATGTTATTATTGTTGAGAGAACTTGCACTAGTGAAAGTATGAACCCTAGGCCTTGTTTCCTAGCATTGCAATGCCGTTTACGCTCACTTTTACCACTTGTTACCTTACTGTTTTTATATTTTCAGATTAAAAAAACCTATATCTACCATCCATATTGCACTTGTATCACCATCTCTTCGCCGAACTAGTGCACCTATACAACTTACCATTGTATTAGGTGTGTTGGGGACACAAGAGACTCTTTGTTATTTGGTTGCAGGGTTGTTTGAGAGAGACCATCTTCATCTCGCCTCCCACGGATTGATAAACCTTAGGTCATCCACTTGAGGGAAATTTGCTACTGTCCTACAAACCTCTGCACTTGGAGGCCCAACAACGTCTACAAGAAGAAGGTTGCGTAGTATACATCAAGCTCTTTTCTGGCGCCGTTGCCGGGGAGGTTAGTGCTTGAAGGTATATCTTTAGATCTTGAAATCGAATCTTTTTGTTTCTTGTTTTAGCACTAGTTTAGTTTATAAAATAAAATTACAAAAAAATGGAATTGAGTTTGTCTCATACGCTTCATCTTTTTAATATCTTTCGTGAGTATGATGGAAAAGAAAATTGTGCCAAAGTGCTAGAAGAAGAATTACATAGAATGTTTGGCATAAAATATGTGAATGATGAGCATGATTACAATGTTGTTAGTATGAATTCTTTGAATACCCATGATGCTAATGATATGCAAAGCCACAAGCTTGGGGAAGCTATATTTGATGAAGATGATATTTTTTGTCCCCCAAGCTTTGATGAGCAAATTTACTATGATGAAAGCATGCCTACTACTTATGATGATTATTGTGATGACACGTATGCTTTAAAGAATAATGATAACCATGAAACTTGTCATCTTGATCTTAATTTTCAATCACATGATAGTTATTTTATTGAGTTTGCTCCCACTACTATTCATGAGAAGAAATTTGCTAATGTGGAGAGTAGTAAATTTTCTATGCTTGTAGATCATGAAAAGAATGCTTTAGGTGTTGGTTATATTGTTGAATTCATTCATGATGCTACTGAAAATTATTATGAGGGAGGAACATATGCTTGTAGGAATTGCAATAATATCAAGTTTCCTCTCTATGTGCTTAAAATCTTGAAGTTATGCTTGTTTTACCTTCCTATGCAAGTTGATTATTGTTCCCATAAGTTGTTTGCTCACAAAATCCCTATGCATAGGAAGTGGTTTAGACTTAAATGTGCTATTCATATTCTTCATGATGCTCTCTTTATGTTTCAATTCTTATGTTTTATGCGAGCATCATTGAAATCATCATGCCTAGCTAGGGGCGTTAAACGATAGCGCTTGTTGGGAGGCAACCCAATTTTATTTTAGTTTCTTGATTTTTGGTTCTGTTTAGGAATAAATACTCCATATAGCTTCTGTTTATATGTGGTTTTGTGTTTTAATTAGTGTTTGTGCCAAGTAGAACCTTTGGGAAGACTTGGGTGAAGTCTTTATGATCATGCTGTAAAAAACAGAAACTTTAGCGCTCACGAGATTAGCTAGAACCTTTTACTGGAAAGTGATATTTAGTTGATTATTTTTGCAGATGGTTACTAGACAAATCCCTCAGGTCCACCAATTTATTTTAGAATTTTTGGAGTTCCAGAAGTTTGCGTTAGTTATAGATTACTACAGACAGTTCTGTTTTTGACAGATTCTGTTTTCATTGTGTTGCTTGCTTATTTTGATGAATCTATGGCTAGTAAAATAGTTTACAAATCATAGAGAAGTTGGAATACAGTAGGTTTAACACCAATATAAATAAAGAATGAGTTAATTACAGTACCATGAAGTGGTGTTTTGTTTTCTTTCGCTAACGGGGCTCACGAGTTTTCTGTTAAGTTTTGTGTTGTGAAGTTTTCAAGTTTTGGGTAAAGATTCGATGGACTATGGAATAAGGAGTGGCAAGAGCCTAAGCTTGGGTGTGCCCAAGGCACCCCAAGGTAATATTCAAGGATAACCAAGAGCCTAAGCTTGGAGATGCCTCGGAAGGCATCCCCTCTTTTGTCTTCGTTCATCGGTAACTTTACTTGGAGCTATATTTTTATTCACCACATGATATGTGTTTTGCTTGGAGCGTCGTATTATTTTCTTTAGATTTGTTTGCTGTTTGAATAAAATACCAAGATCTGAAATTCTTAAATGTTAGAGAGTCTTCACATAGTTGCATAATTATTCGGCTACTCATTGATCTTTACTTATATTTTTCGGAGTAGTTTGTCATTTGCTCTAGTGCTTCACTTATATCTTTTAGAGCACAATGGTGGTTTTATTTTGAAGAAATAGATTAACTCTCATGCTTCACTTAGATTATTTTGAGAGTATTAAATAGCATGATAATTTGCTTAAATAATCCTAATATGCTAGGTATTCAAGACTAGTAATAACTTTCTTATGAGTGTGTTGAATACTAAGAGAAGTTTGATGCTTGATGATTGTTTTGAGATATGGAGGTAATAATATGAAAGTCGTGCTAGTTGAGTAGTTGTGAATTTGAGAAATGCTTGTGTTGAAGTTTGCAAGTCCCATAGCATGCACGTATGGTAAATGTTATGTAAAAAATTTGAAGCATGAGGTGTTGTTTGATTGTCCTCCTTATGAGTGGCGGTCGGGGACGAGCGATGGTCTTTTCCTACCAATCTATCCCCCTAGGAGCATGCGCTTAGTGCTTTGGTTTTTGATGGCTTGTAGATTTTTTCAATAAGTATGTGAGTTCTTTATGACTAATATTGAGTCCATGGATTATACGCACTCTCACCTTTCCATCATTGCTAGCCTCTTTGGTACCGTGCATTGCCCTTTCTCACATTGAGAGTTGGTGCAAACTTCGCAGTGCATCCAACCCCCGTGATATGATACACTCTTTCACACATAAACCTCCTTATATCTTCCTCAAATCAGCCACCATACCTACCTATTATGGCATTTCCATAGCCATTCCGAGATATATTGCCATGCAACTTTCCACCATACTGTTCTTCATGACACATTTATCATTGTCATATTGCTTAGCATGATCATGTACTGGACATAGTATTTGTGGCAAAGCCACCGTTCATAATTCTTTCATACATGTCACTCTTGATTCATTGCATATCCGGTACACCGAGGAGGCATTCATATAGAGTTATACTATGTTATAGTATCGAGTTGTAATCATTGAGTTGTAAATAAATAGAAGTGTGACGATCATCATTTAATAGAGCATTGTCCCCCCCCCCCCAAACAAAGAGAAAGGCCAAAGCAAAAAAAAGAAGGCCCAAAAAAATATAAAAAAATAAAATAAATAAAAAAGGGCAATGCTACTATCCTTTTTTCCACACTTGTGCTTCAAAGTAGCACCATGTTCTTCATATAGTGAGTCTCATATATTGTGCTTCAAAGTAGCACCATGTTTTTCATATAGAGAGTTTCATATGTTGTCACTTTCATATACTAGCGGGAATTTTTCATTATAGAACTTGGCTTGTATATTCCAACGATGGGCTTCCTCAAATGCCCTAGGTCTTCGTGAGCAAGCAAGTTGGATGCACACCCACTTAGTTTCTTTTGTTGAGCTTTCATACATTTATAGCTCTAGTGCATCCGTTGCATGGCGATCCCTACTCCTTGCATTAACATCAATCGATGGGCATATCCATAGCTCATTGATTAGCCTCGTTGATGTGAGATTTTCTCAATTTTGACTACTCCACATAACCCCCATCATCATATTCTATTCCACCCATAGTGCTATGTCCATGGCTCGCGCTCATATATTGCGTGAAAGTTTATAAGTTTGAGATTACTAAAGTATGAAAAAATTGCTTGGCTTGTCATCGGGGTTGTGCATGATGAGAGCATTCTTGTGTGACGAAAATGGAGCATGACAAAACTATATGATTTTGTAGGGATGAACTTTCTTTGGCCATGTTATTTTGAGAAGACATAATTGCTTAGTTAGTATGCTTGAAGTATTATTATTTTATGTCAATATGAACTTTTGTCTTGAATCTTTTGGATCTGAATAATCTTATCACAATTAAGAAGAGTTACATTGAAATTATGCCAAGTAGCATTCCACATCAAAAATTATCTTTTTATCATTTACCTACTCGAGGACGAACAGGAATTAAGCTTGGGGATGGTTGATACGTCTCCAACGTATCTATAATTTTTGATTGCTCCATGCTATATAATCTACTGTTTTGGGCAACATTGGGCTTTATTTTCCACTTTTATATTACTTTTGGGACTAACCTATTAACCGGAGGCCCAGCCCAGATTTGCTGTTTTTGCCTATTTCAGATTTCAAGAAAAGGAATATCAAACGGAGTCAAAATGGAACGAAATCAACTGGAGAAGTTATTTTTGGAAGGAAAGCTACCAGATGGACTTGGACCCCACGTCAAGGAAGGAACGAGGAAGCCATGAGGGTGGGGGGCGCCCACCCCCCTAGGGCGTGCCCCCCTGCCTCGTGGGGCCCTCGTGGCTCCCCTGACGTGCTTCTTCCGCCTATATATACTCACGTACCCTAAAACTTCCAGAACAGAGATTAGATCGGGAGTTCCGCCCGCAAACCTCCAGAGCCACCAAAACCAATCGGGACCTGTTCCAAAGACTCACGGAGGGGGAACCCTCACCGGTGGCCATCTTCATCATCCGGCGCTCTCCATGACGAGGAGGGAGTAGTTCACCCTCGGGCTGAGGGTATGTACCAGTAGCTATGTGTTTGATCTCTCTCTCTCTCTCTCTCTCTCTCTCGTGTTCTTGATTTGGCACAATCTTGATGTATCGCAAGCTTTGCTATTATAGTTGGATCTTATGTTTCTTCTCCCCCTCTACTCTCTTGTAATGAATTGAGTTTTCCCCTTGAAGTAATCTTATCGGATTGAGTCTTTAAAGATTTGAGAACACTTGATGTATGTCTTGCCGTGCGTATCTATGGTTACAATGGGATATCACGTGATTCACTTGATGTATGTTTTGGTGATCAACTTGCGGGTTACGCCCATGAACCTATGCATAGGGGTTGGCTGCGTTTTCGTCGTGATTCTCCGGTAGAAACTTGGGGCACTCTTTGAGGTTCTATGTGTTGGTTTGAATAGATGAATTGAGATTGTGTGATGCATATCGTATAATCATGACCATGGATACTTGAGGTGACATTGGAGTATCTAGGTGACATTAGGGTTTTGGTTGATTTGTATCTTAAGGTGTTATTCTAGTACGAACTCTAGGGCTGTTTGTGGCACTTATAGGAATAGCCCAACGGATTGATTGGAAAGAATAACTTTGAGGTGGATTCGTACCCTACCATAATCTCTTCGTTTGTTCTCCACTATTAGTGACTTTGGAGTGACTCTTTGTTGCATGTTGAGGGATAGTTATATGATCCAATTATGTTATTATTGTTGACAGAACTTGCACTAGTGAAAGTATGAACCCTAGGCCTTGTTTCATAGCATTGCAATACCGTTTACGCTCACTTTTACCACTTGTTACCTTGCTGTTTTTATATTTTCAGATTAAAAAAACCTATATCTACCATCCATATTGCACTTGTATCACCATCTCTTCGCCGAACTAGTGCACCTATACAATTTACCATTGTATTGGGTGTGTTGGGGACACAAGAGACTCTTTGTTATTTGGTTGCAAGGTTGTTTGAGAGAGACCATCTTCATCCTATGCCTCCCACGGATTGATAAACCTTAGGTCATCCACTTGAGGGAAATTTGCTACTGTCCTACAAACCTCTGCACTTGGAGGCCCAACAACGTCTACAAGAAGAAGGTTGCGTAGTAGACATCAAGGATCATGAAGACTCATTGAATGACATCTATTTCTCTTCTGATATAAGCAGGCGTCTGTAGCGGCTGCTGCCTCTCATACTGCGGAGATCTCCGGACTGAATCGAAGTCTGGAGCGGGCCAAAGAAGAACTTGGCCAGTTGGAAATGCAGTTGGGAGATAAACAAGGTATGCACAAGTCTTCTTCGCGTTTATTGCGAGTGAATTTTCACTATGATGAAATAGGCTTCATGATTTGCGCTAGGGATGATGACCAAAGTCGAGGCTCTTAAGAAGGCTATGTCCGAGGCCGAGAAAAGGCAGCCACAGAGCAGGCTCTTCGTGAGAAGCACGAGGCCAGGCTTATTAAAGCTGAGCGGGAGCTGCAAGAGGCCGTGAGGAAATGCGGGACCTTGGAGCAGAGTTTAACAGAGAAAGAATCCAAACTCACCAAGGCGCATCAGGCCACGAGTGATGCCCGGGGGGAAACCCAAAGCGCCCTGCAGGGGATCCAAGAGGCGAGGAAGATCGTGGCAGGTAAGGCTTTTTCCATGTAAAGCAAGTATTTGAGGAGAAAATTATGTTTCTAATTTTGAATTCGGATTTCTCAGGGGTATTTGCCGAGCTGCCCCGCAGCATATCCGATGCCGCCCAATTCTACCGAGCCGAAGAAAGGAACACTGTGGATAAGCTCTTCTGGTCGCAGTATTTGGCACCGAATTATCCGGTTCCTTTTTCGATCAACTGAAACAGCTGATCGAACTGCATAAGGCGGCAGAACTAGCCATGAAGGATCTGATTATCCGGCTATGGCCCGCCGAGCCGATTCCAAGCAGCTACTTGAGCCCGCGAAGCGCTGTGAGTGCTCGCCTCGACTTGATGTCATCAAGCGATGCAATACGTATAGAGGGTGTGCAAATGGCCTTCGCCCGCGCAAAGGTGCCTGGGAGAAGATGGATCTTTGAAAAGCTGATGACCGAAGGACCGCCAGAGGGGAAGGAGCACCGCAAGCCCGAATTATATTATGAGAGTGTCCTGAAAGGATCCTACCTTGCAGCGAAGCTATTCACCAAGGACATTATATTTCCATGAATGTAAATCATGTTGTCCTTTGTAATGTTTGAACAAGGTCATTTATATTATTTATTGCCTGTTATACGAAGTTTACCCTCCTGCGCGGCCGTTTTATATATATTAATCCTGAGAGTTGGCGATTAAATTCGCACGCTTTACGTAAGTAGTAGGGGGTGTTCGGATAAACCTGATCACTCTTTATCCCAGCTTTTGGGTCCTTCAAGGAGGTGTTCAAAGACAACGAACCAGGCAATCGGACTATAAGGCTTTATCACTCGCACTTAGCCATAGGAGCTTTAGGAAGGTAGGCGCAGCCCCTGGTGTTCGGAAGACAGCACGGGGGGCTCTATAAGCACCTGATCGGAAGAAAAACCGATCCATCGCACGATGCATTGTTTATGGCATTATGCGGGAGAAATCCTTAAAGATTTTGTAACCTCTCGAACAGCTGACCAGCTCTCGTTGTATCATGACAGTCAGTTTCAGCTTTCTCTAGTGAGGTGCTCGTCCGGAAGAACCGAGACACAATCGCAGTAGTTCTCCCAGTGCTACCTTAGCCGATATAGCGGAACGTAAGGTACCAAAACATGGGAGCCGGGCAAATCCAACTATTGAACCAAGACATGATTCGGAGCTGATGCATATAATGCTATAGGTTCGGGGTGCCGAACTTCCGTGAAGGTGTTCGGACTTTATTGCCGTGTTATGGGTAAAACGGAGCCCCTGGCATATTTTAAGGCATATCACTGTGTACGGATGCCACTTGACAAAAGAATTTCAATAAGAAATAACAGTAGGTAAGCGTCATATAAATCCACATGTTGTATTTGAATAGTACATCTATGCGTATGAGTGCAGGTAATGTGATAAAAAAAGAAATATGACTGCGGAACCTGCTGAGATCAGGGGGAGGAGGCTGTGTGCGTATCTGGAGTATAGCCGGGTGGTAATCGCGGGGAATATCTAAGGATTCCCTTGCGCGTTCCAGGTGCTCCCGTGTCGCCAATCCTGGTGTGCGCAAAGGTGAACCTGCGAAGGAAATGTAAGAAATGTTTGCGTGCTGGAGAGCGGTTGAGCCGCTGAGTGCAGCCTGTCCTGGCCTTTGCCGGAGTGTTTAATTGAGCTCTGGACGAGCCGGGCTATCCTGCCGCGAAGTAGTTCGGAGTCCTTTGACGGTGTCCGGGAGCCTGGCCATAGTCTCGAGGTTCGCCGCAAGGTCACCTTTCGTTGCTTTTCTTTGTTAAAGGCAGCGGTGTACTCGTTGGTGCCGAGGGAAAGTTCGGCCTTGTCATTAACCGTGATGATGCCGCGTGGACCGGGCATCTTGAGCTTACGGTAGGTGATACGTCTCTGTCGTATCTATAATTTTTTATTGTTCCATGCCAATATTATTCAACTTTCATATACTTTTGGCAACTTTTTATATTATATTTGGGACTAACATATTGATCCAGTGCCCAGTGCTAGTTCCTGTTTGTTGCATGTTTAGAATATCCATATCAAACGGAATCCAAACGGGATAAAACCGGACAGAGCTTATTTTTGGAATATTTGGAAAATTCCGGAAAAAAAATCCACGCTAGACAGTGCCCGAGGTGGCCACGAGGTAGGGGGCGCCCCTGCCCCCCCAGGGCCCGCCCCTGACCCTCGTGGGCCACCCGTAAGGTGGTTGATGCCCTTCTTTGGCCGCAAGAAAGCTAATTTTTGGTAAAAAAAACACGGCGAAGGTTTCAGTCCAATCGGAGTTACGGATCTCGGTATATATATACGAAACGGTGAAAAGGCACCAGAAGAGAACGCAGAAACAGAGAGTGACAGAGAGACAGATCCAACCTCGGAGGGGCTCTTGCCCCTCCCACGCCATGGAGGCCAAGGACCAGAGGGGAAATCCTTCTCCCATCTAGGGAGGAGTTCAAGGAAGAAGAAGACGAAGGGGCCCCCTCTCCCCTTCTCTTCCGGTGGCGCCGGAACGCCGCCGTGGCCATCATCATCACCACAATCTTCACCAACAACTTCACCGCCATCATCACCAACTCTCCCCCCCCCCTATGCAGCGGTGCAAACTCTCTCTTACCCGCTGCAATCTCTACTTAAACATGGTGCTCAACGCTATATATTATTTCCCAATGATGTATGGCTATCCTATGATGTTTGAGTAGATCCGTTTTGTCCTATGGGTTAATTGATGACCGTGATTGGTTTGAGTTGCATGTTTTATTATTGGTGTTGTCCTATGGTGCTCTCCGTGTCGCGCAAGCGTGAGGGGTTACCGCTGTAGGGTTTGCAATATGTTCATGATTTGCTTATGGTGGGTGGCGTGAGTGACAGAAGCACAGACCCGAGTAAGTAGGTTGTTTGCGTATGGGATAAAGAGGACTCGATGCTTTAATGCTATGGTTGGGTTTTACCTTAATGATCTTTAGTAGTTGCGGATGCTTGCTAGAGTTCCAATCATAAGTGCATATGTTCCAAGTAGAGAAAGTATGTTAGCTTATGCCTCTCCCTCAAATAAAATTGCAATAGTGATTACCGGTCTAGTTATCGATTGCCTAGGGACAAATAACTTTCTGGTAACAAAAAGCTCTCTACTAAAACTAATTTAGTTGTGTCTTCATCTAAACAGCCCCTAGCTTTTATTTACTCGCTCTTTACTTTCTAGCAAACCTATCCAAAACACCTACAAAGTACTTCAAGTTTCATACTTTTTCCGGTAAAGCGAATGTCAAGCGTGCGTAGAGTTGTATCGGTGGTCGATAGAACTTGAGGGAATATTTGTTCTACCTTTAGCTCCTCGTTGGGTTCGACACTCTTACTTATCAAAAACGGTTGCGATCCCCTATACTTGTGGGTTATCAAGACCTTTTTCTGGCACCGTTGCCGGGGAGCAATAGCGTGGGGTGAATATTCTCGTGTGTGCTAGTTTTCTTTATCACCAAGTAATTTTTATTTGTTGTTCTTAGTTGTTCTCTATCTTTAGTTACGGATATGGAACACGAAATACCAAAAATATTAGGTGTACTTGCTGCTCATGGAGATGGGGAACCTCCTAAAACCCTCGATGCTCAATATGTGAAAAATATTATGTACCACTTTGATAATCCTGAGAAAACCTCATTCAATTTGGTAATGGGAGTAACGTTTGATCAACGTGAATACTTTAGGGATTATCGCTTGACACAAAAAGGGAAACTATTATGGGATCAAATTTATATATTGAAGTGGTATGCCCGGCAAGTATGCTTGAATTATGATTATAATTGTTGCTCTAGGATGAATGCTCCACACCTTCCCTTTTCATGCAAATTTAATGATAATGAAACCTTGGCTTCTTATGCTAGAGGTATATATGATTACTATGATGTGGAACAAATAGAAGAATTTGTTGCTTTTAAGGGTGCTTGTGAAATTGAATCTTTGTTTGAAAAGTATGAAGCTTTTGATGATGATGTTTATAGGCCAGAAAATCTTGCTATATTGAAATATTGCTATGATAATTATGAATATAATTCCTATATTAATGCACTTATCAAGAAAGTCTCTGTTGTCCAAGAAGAGACTAATATTTTGCAGGAATCTATGGAAGAAGAAATTGATAAAACTGTGAGCTCATTGGATGAAAAAGATGAGGAGGAGAGCGAAGAACAAAAGGAGGAAGAGCGGGTTAGCTACCCGTGCTCACCTTCTAATGAGAGTAACTCTTCAACTTATACATTGTTTAATTCCGCTTCGTGCTTACGGAAGGATGATTGATATGATGACTGTATGATCCCATTGATTCTCTTGAAATATCCCTTTTTGATGATGCTTGCTATGCTTGTGGCCAAGATGCCAATATGAATTATGCTTATGTAGATGAACTTGCTATAGTTCCTTATGTTAAACATGAAATTGTTGCTATTGCACCCACACATGATAGTCCTATTATCTTTTTGAATTCTCCAAACTACACTATATCGGAGAAGTTCGCACTTATTAAGGATTACATTGATGGGTTGCCTTTTACCGTTGCACATGATGATTTTGATAGATATAATATGCATGTGCTTGCTGCTCCTACTTTCAATTATTATGAGAGAGGAACTACATCTCCGCCTCTTTATGTTTCCAATATGATAGAATTGCAAGAAACTGCTTATACTATGCATTGGCCTTTACTAGGTGTGCATGAATTGTTCTTTTATGACATGCCGATGCATAGGACGAGAGTTAGACTTCATCATTACATGATATATGTTACTTTGTGCTCACTACTAAATTACAAATCATTGTTAATTAAAATTGGCTTTGATATACCTTGGTATCCGGGTGGATCCATTACTTGAGCACAATATGCCTAGCTTAATGGCTTTAAAGAAAGCGCTACCAGGGAGACAACCCGGAAGTTTTAGAGAGTCATTTATTTATGTTGCGTGCTTTCATATAGTTTAAAAACAACAAAAATAAAGAGGGGAACCCAAAACTTTTTCAAAAAGGTAAGTGAAAGTGAGAAAGACAAGCATTGTTGAAGTGGGAGAGCTCCTTGAACTTTGTTCATGGTCACAGCAACTTTGTGAATCTTGATTACAGAAACTTTTCAACAAAAATAATTATCCCCTTGTACAATTCCATTGTATTATAAAAATAATGTGCCAAGGTTTGCCTTTAGGATGTTTACAATGCTTGTTGGTTTGTACGGTGCATGACAGAAACTTTGGCTGTAGTGCGTGAATTTTAATTTTTTACTGGAACGTCAAATGGTTCTGATTCTTTTTGCAGTGTGTTTCTGTACAAATTTTTTATGTTTGATAATTTTTGCAGATTTTTTAAAGTATTAGAAGTATGGTGAATGTTCAGATTGTTACAGACTGTTCAATTTTTGATAGATTCTGTTTTTGATGCATAGTTTGCTTGTTTTGATGAAACTATTAATTTATATCAGTGGATTAAGCCATGAAAAAGTTATATTACAGTAGACACAATGCAAAAATAAAATATGAATTGGTTTGCAACAGTACTTAGAGTGGTGATTTGCTTTATTATACTAACGGATCTTACCGAGTTTTCTGTTGAAGTTTTGTGTGGATGAAGTGTTCGACGATCGAGAAGGTTTCGATGTGAGAAGAAGGAAGAGAGGCAAGAGCTCAAGCTTGGGGATGCCCGAGGCACCCCAAGTAAATATTCAAGGAGACTCAAGCGTCTAAGCTCTTTCTTCAATAAGTATCGGTATGTTTTCGGATTCGTTTCATTCATGTGATATGTGCAAATCTTGGAGCGTCTTTTGCATTTAGTTTTCATTTTTCTTTTATACACCATGCTGGTATGAGATGGTCCTTGGTTGATTTATAGAATTCTCTTTGTGCTTCACTTATATCTTTTGAGTATGGCTTTATAGAATGCTTCATGTGCTTCACTTATATCATTTGAAGTTTGGATTGCCTATTTCTTTTCACTTAGACAACCGCCATTTGTAGAATGCTCTTTTGCTTCACTTATAATTGTTAGAGCGTGGGCATATCTTTTGTAGAAAGAATTAAACTCTCTTGCTTCACTTATATCTATTTAGAGAGATGACATGAACTGGTCATTCACATGGTTAGTCATAAAATCCTACATAAAACTTGTAGATCACTGAATATGATATGTTTGATTCCTTGCAATAGTTTTGCGATATAAAGATGGTGATATTAGAGTCATCCTAGTCGGTAGTTGTGGATTAGTATAAATACTTGTGTTGATGTTTGTGATTCCCGTAGCATGCATGTATGGTGAACCGTTATGTGATGAAGTCGGAGCATGATTTATTTATTGATTGTCTTCCTTATGAGTGGCGGTCGGGGATGAGCGATGGTCTTTTCCTACCAATCTATCCCCCTAGGAGCATGCACGTAGTACTTTGTTTCGATAACTAATAGATTTTTGCAATAAGTATGTGAGTTCTTTATGAGTAATGTTGAGTCCATGGATTATACGCACTCTCACCCTTCCACCATTGCTAGCCTCTCTAGTACCGCGCAACTTTCGCCGGTACCATAAACCCACCATACATCTTCCTCAAAACATCCACCATACCTACCTATCCTGGCATTTCCATAGCCATTCCGAGATATATTGCCATGCAACTTCCATCATCATCATATGCATGACTCGAGCATTCATTGTCATATTGCTTTGCATGATCGTAAGATAGCTAGCATGATGTTTTCATGGCTTGTCCGTTTTTTGATGTCATTGCTACACTAGATCATTGCACATCCCGGTACACCATCGGAGGC
The DNA here is from genome assembly GCA_021605145.1 of Aegilops bicornis. Taxonomy (NCBI): domain Eukaryota; kingdom Viridiplantae; phylum Streptophyta; class Magnoliopsida; order Poales; family Poaceae; genus Aegilops; species Aegilops bicornis. The sequence continues at coordinate 333,564,668 of CM038675.1, forward strand.
ATTCATATAGGGTCATATCTTTGTTCTAGTATCGAGTTGTAATATTGAGTTGTAAGTAAATAAAAGTGTGATGATCATCATTAATAGAGCATTGCCCCAGTGAGGAAAGGATGATGGAGACTATGATTCACCCATAAGTCGGGATGAGACTCCGGACTTTACAAAAAATAAAAGAGGCCAAAGAAGCCCATATAAAAAAAGAGGCCAAAGAAGCCCACCAAAAAAAATAAAAAAAATAAAATATAAAAAAATGAGAGAAAAAGAGAGAAGGGGCAATGTTACTATCCTTTTACCACACTTGTGCTTCAGAGTAGCACCATGTTCTTCGTAGAGAGAGTATCCTATGCTTTCACTTTCATATACTAGTGGGAATTTTCATTATAGAACTTGGCTTGTATATTCCGATGATGGGCTTCCTCAAACGCCCGAGGTCTTCATGAGCAAGCAAGTTGGATGCACACCCACTTAGTTTTCAATCTGAGCTTTCATACACTTATAGCTCTTAGTGCATCCGTTGCATGGCAATCCCTACTCACTCACATTGATATCTATTGATGGGCATCTCCATAGCCCGTTGATACGCCTAGTTGATGTGAGACTATCTTCTCCTTTTGGTCTTCTCCACACAACCTCCACCATCATATTCTATTCCACCTATAGTGCTATGTCCATGGCTCACGCTCATGTATTGCGTGAAAGTTGAAAAGGTTTGAGAACATAAAAAGTATGAAACAATTGCTTGGCTTGTCATCGGGGTTGTGCATGATTTAAATATTTTGTGTGGTGAAGATGGAGCATAGCCAGACTATATGATTTTGTAGGGATAACTTTATTTGGCCATGTTATTTTGAAAAGACATGATTGCTTTATTAGTAGGCTTGAAGTATTATTGTTTTTATGTCAAATGATAGACTATTGCTTTGAATAACTCGTGTCTTAATATTCATGCCATGATTAGACATATGATCAATATTATGCTAGGTAGCATTCCACATCAAAAATTATCTTTTTTATCATTTACCTACTCGAGGACGAGCAGGAATTAAGCTTGGGGATGCTGATACGTCTCCGTCGTATCTATAATTTCCGATTGATCCATGCAAATATTATTCAACTTTCATATACTTTTGGTAACTTTTTATATTATTTTTGGGACTAACATATTGATCCAATGCCCAGTGCCAGTTCCTGTTTGTTGCATGTTTTATGTTTTGCAGAATATCCATATCAAAAGGAATCCAAATGGGGTAAAAACGGACAGAGCTTATTTTTGGAATATTTGGAAAATTCCGGAAGAAAAATCCACGCGACACAGTGCCCGAGGTGGCCACGAGGTAGGGGGCGCCCCTGCCCCCCAGGGCGCGTCCCTGACCCTCGTGGGCCACCCGTAAGGCGGTTAGTGCCCTTCTTTGGCCGCAAGAAAGCTAATTTTTGGTAAAAAATCACGGCGAAGGTTTCAGTCCAATCGGAGTTACGGATCTCCATATATATACAAAATGGCGAAAAGGCACCGGAAGAGCAGAGAGAGACAGAGAGACAGATCCAATCTCGGAGGGGCTCTCGCCCCTCCCAGGCCATGGAGGCCAAGGACCAGAGGGGAGTCCCTTCTCCCATCTAGGGAGGAGGTCAAGGAAGAAGAAGACGAAGGGGCCCCCTCTCCCCTTCTCTTCCGGTGGCGCCGGAACACCGTCATGGCCATCATCATCACCGCAATCTTCACCAACAACTTCACCGCCATCATCACCAACTCTTCCCCCCTCTATGCAGCGGTGTAACCTCTCTCTTACCCGCTGTAATCTCAACTTAAACATGGTGCTCAATGATACGTCTCCAACGTATCTATAATTTATGATTGCTCCATGCTACTTTATCTACTGTTTTGGACTATACTGGGCTTTATTTTCCACTTCTATATTATTTTTGGGACTAACCTATTAACCGGAGGCCCAAAGTAATTGCTTTTTTGCCTATTTCAGTGTTTCGAAGAAACGAAATATCAAACGTAGTCCAAATGGAATGAAACCTTCGGAAACGTGATTTTCTCACCGAACGTGATCCAGGAGACTTGGACCCTACTCCAAGAAGTAACAGAGGCGGTCACGAGGGTGGGGGGCCCCCCTAGGGCGCGCCCCTGCCTCCTGGGCCCCCTATTGCTCCACGACGTACTCCTTCCTCCTATATATACCTACGTACCCCCAAACGATCAGAACAGGAGCCAAAAACCTAATTCCACCGCTGCAACTTCCTGTATCCACGAGATCCCATCTTGGGGCCTGTTAGAACTCACGGAGGGGGCATCCACCACGGAGGGCTTCTACATCAACACCATAGCCCCTCCGATGAAGTGTGAGTAGTTTACTTCAGACCTTGGTCCATAGCTAGTAGCTAGATGGCTTCTTCTCTCTTTTGGATCTCAATACAATGTTCTCCCCTCTCTCGTGGAGATCTATTTGATGTAATCTTCTTTTTGCGGTGTGTGTTTGTTGAGACCGATGAATTGTGGGTTTATGATCCAGCTTATCTATGAATAATATTTGAATCTTCTCTGAATTCTTTTATGTATGATTGGTTATCTTTGCAAGTCTCTTGAATTATCCGTTTGGTTTGGCCAACTAGATTGGTAGTTCTTGTAATGGGAGAAGTGTTTAGCTTTGGGTTCAATCTTGCGGTGTCCTTACCCAAAGGATGTAAAGGGTTGCAAGGCACGTATTGTATTGTTGCCATCGAGGATAACAAGATGGGGTATTTATCATATTGCATGAATTTATTCCTCTACATCATGTCATCTTGCTTAAGGCGTTACTCTGCTTTTTAACTTAATACTCTAGATGCATCTTTGGATAGCGGTCGATAAGTGGAGTAATAGTAGTAGATGCAGAATCGTTTCGATCTACTTGTCACAGACGTGATGCCTATATACATGATCATACCTAGATATACTCATAACTATGCTCAATTCTGTCAATTGCTCAACAGTAATTTGTTCACCCACCGTAGAATACTTATGCTCTTGAGAGAAGCCACTAGTGAAATCTATGGCCCCGGGTCTATTTTCATTATATCAATCTCCATCACTTTAATACTTGCTTTGTTTTTACTTTGCCTTTTACTTTTCACTTTGCATCTTTATACCAAAAATACCAAAAATATTATCTATCCACTCTATTAGATCTCACTCTCGTAAGTGACCGTGAAGGGATTGACAACCCCTAATCACGTTGGTTGCGAGTAGCTATCATTTTGTGCAGGTACGAGGGACTTGTGTGTGGCCTCCTACTGGATTGATAGCTTAGGTCTCAAAAACTAAGGGACATACTTACGCTACTCTGCTGCATCATCCTCTCCTCTTCAGGGAAAACCAACACAAGCTCAAGACGTGGAAAGAAGGATTTCTGGCGTCGTTGCCGGGGAGTCTACGCAAAAGTCAACATAGCAAGTACCCATCACAATCCCTATCTCTCGCATTACATTATTTGCCATTTGCCTCTCATTTTCCTCTCCCCACTTCACCCTTGCCGCTTTATTCGCCTCTCTCTTTCCCAATCTCCTCCTCTTTTCCCGTTGCCTTTTTCTCAAATGCCGCTTGTTTGCTCGTGTGTTGGATTTCTTGTCTGTCGCGATGGCTCAAGATGCTACCAAATTGTGTGACTTCACCAATACCAATAATAATGATTTCCTTAGCACTCCGATTGCTCCTCTTGCCAATACTAAATCTTGTGAAATCAATACTGCTTTGTTGAATCTTGTTATGAAAGATCAATTCACCGGCCTTCCTAGTGAAGATGCCGCTACTCATCTGAATAAATTCGTTGATTTATGTGATATGGAAAAGAAAAAGATGTCGATAATGATGTCGTCAAATTGAAGCTATTTCCTTTTTCGCTTATAGATCGTGCTAAAGCGTGGTTTTCATCTTTTCCTAAAAATAGTATTGATTCTTGGAACAAGTGCAAAGATGCTTTTATCTCTAAGTATTTTCCTCCCGCTAAGATTATCTCTCTTAGGAACGATATTATGAATTTTAAGCAACTTGATCACGAACATGTTGCACAAGTGATACGTCCATTTTGCATCATGCTTTTATATTGATATTTATCGCATTATGGGCTGTTATTTCACGTTATGTCACAATACTTATGGCTATTCTCTCTTATTTTACAAGGTTTACATGAAGAGGGAGAATGCAAATTTGAATGCAGAAATTTGGAAAAGGAGCAAATATTGGAGACCTATTCTGTGCAACTCCAAAAGTCCTGAAAATCCACGGAATGTCTTAAAACAAATAAAGAAAAATCATCGCCAAAGATGAAGGCTAGGGGGCCCACACCCTGCTCACAGGGTGGGGGCGCGCCCCCCCTGGGGCGCGCCCCCCTACCTTGTGGGCCCCCTGGTGGATCTCCGACGCCCATCTTCTCCTATATGAAGTCTTTCGATGAGAAAAAAATCAGAGACAACTTTTCGGGACGAGACTCCGCCACCACGAGGCGGAACCTTGGCGGAACCAATCTAGGGCTCCGGCGGAGCTGTTCTGCCGGGGACACTTCCCTCCGGGAGGGGGAAATCATCATCATCATCATCACCAACGCTACTCTCATCGGGAGAGGGCAATCTCCATCAACATCTTCACCAGCACCATCACATCTCCAAACCCTAGTTCATCTCTTGTATCCAATTCTTGTCCCCAAGTCCGGGATTGGTGCTAGTAGGTTGCTAGTAGTGTTCATTACTCCTTGTAGTTGATGCTAGTTGGTTTACTTGGTGGAAGATCATATGTTCAGATCCTTTATGCATATTATTACCCTCTGATTATGAACATGAATATGCTTTGTGAGTAGTTACGTTTGTTCCTGAGGACACGGGAGAAGTCTTGCTATTAGTAGTCATGTGAATTTTGTATTCGTTTGATATTTTGATAAGATGTATGTTGTCTAGCCTCTAGTGGTGTTATGTGAACGTCGACTACATAACACTTCACCATTATTTGGGCCTAGAGGAAGGCATTGGGAAGTAATAAGTAGATGATGGGTTGCTAGAGTGACAGAAGCTTAAACCCTAGTTTATGCGTTGCTTCGTAAGGGGCTGTTTTGGATCCATATGTTTCATGATATGGTTAGGTTTAGCTTAATACTTTTGTTGTAGTTGAGGATGCTTGCAATAGAGGTTAATCATAAGTGGGATGCTTGTTCAAGTAAGAACAGCACCCAAGCACCGGTCCACCCACATATCAAATTATCAAAGTACCGAACGCGAATCATATGAACGTGATGAAAACTAGCTTGATCATATTCCCATGTGTCCTCGGGAGCGCTTTTCTTATTATAAGAGTTTGTCCAGGATTGTCCTTTGCTACAAAAAGGATTGGGCCACCTTGCTGCACTTTATTTACTCTTGTTACTTGTTGCTCGTTACAATTTACCTTATCACAAAAGTATCTCATACCACTTATTTCAAAGATTTGCAGAGAATACCTTGCTGAAAACTGCTTATCATTTCCTTCTGCTCCTCGTTGGGTTCGACACTCTTACTTATCGAAAGGACTACGATAGATCCCCTATACTTGTGGGTCATCAACAAGCTTGGGAGAGAATGAAATTAATGATACATAATTGTCCTACTCATGGTTTGAACTTATGGATGATTATACAAAACTTTTATGCCGGATTGAATTTTGCTTCTAGAAATCTTTTAGATTTGGCATGGAGGCACTTTTATGGAAATCACTCTAGGAGATGCTACTAAACTTCTAGATAATATTATGGTCAATTATTCTCAATGGCATCTTGAAAGATCTACTAATAAAAAAGTGCATCTGATAGAAGAAATCAATGTTTTGAGTGGAAAGATGGATGAACTTATGAAATTATTTTCTACTAAGAGTGTTTCTTCTGATCCTAATGATATGCCTTTGTCTACCTTGATTGAGAATAATAATGAATCTATGGATGTGAATTTTGTTGGTAGGAATAATTTTGGTAACAACGCATTATAGAGGGAATTTTAATCCTAGGCCTTATCGTAGTAATCCTTCTAATAATTATGGAAATTCCTACAACAACTCTTATGGAAATTTTAATAAGATGCCCTCTGAATTTGAGAATAGTGTTAAAGAGTTTATGAATTCACAAAAGAATTTTAATGCTTTGCTTGAAGAGAAATTGCTTAAAGTTGATGATTTGGCTAGGAACGTTGATAGAATTTCTCTTGAGGTTGATTCTTTAAAGCTTAGATCTATTCCTCCTAAGCATGATATCAATGAGTCTCTCAAAGCTATGAGAATTTCCATTGATGAGTGCAAAGAAAGAACCGCTAGGATGCGTGCTTCCAAAGATGCCTTTATTAAAGCGTGTTCTTCTAATTCCTATGAAAATCAAGATGAAGATCTAAAAGTTATTGATGTGTCCCCTATTAAATCTTTGTTTTGCAATATGAATCTTGATGAAACTGAATATGATCTTCCTTTACCTAGAAGGCGTTCTAAGAATTCGGAGTTTTAGATCTTGATGATGAAATTGATAAAAGTGGGATTGAAAGAAATAAAAATCTAGATGTTGCTAAACCCACTATATTGGATCTCAAGGAATTTAATTATGAAAATTGCTATTTAATTGATTGTATTTCCTTGTTGCAATCCGTGCTAAATTCTCCTCATTCTTATAGTCAAAATAAGGCCTTTACCGAACACATTGTTGATGCCTTGATGCAATCTTATGAAGAAAAACTTGAGTTGAAAGTTTCTATCCCTAGGAAGCTCTATGATGAGTGGGAACCTACTATCAAAATTAAAATTAAAGATTATGAGTTTCATGCTTTGTGTGATTTGGGTGCTAGTGTCTCCACTATTCCCAAAACTTTGTGTGATTTGGGTGCTAGTGTCTCCACTATTCCCAAAACTTTGTGTGATTTGCTAGAATTCCGTGACTTTGATGATTGCTCTCTAAACTTGCATCTTGCGGATTCCACTATTAAAAAGCCTATGGGAAGAATTAATTATGTTCTTATTGTTGCAAATAGGAATTATGTGCCCGTAGATTTTATCGTTCTTGATATAGATTGCAATCCTTCATGTCCTATTATTCTTGGTAGACCTTTCCTTAGAACGATTGGTGCAATTATTGATATGAAGGAAGGAAATATTAGATTCCAATTTCCCTTAAAGAAGGGCATGGAACAATTTCCTAGAGATAAAATAAAATTACCATATGAATCTATTATGAGAGCCACTTATGGATTGCCTACCAAAGATGGCAATACCTAGATATATCCTTGCTTTTATGCCTAGCTAGGGGCGTTAAACGAGCGCTTGTTGCGAGGCAACCCAATTTTATTTTTAGTTTTTTTGTTTTTCCTTATGTTTAGGAATAAATAATCCATCTAGCCTCTGTTTATATGTGGTTTTATGTTTTAATTAGTTTTTGTGCCAAGTTAAACCTATTGGATCTTCTTGGATGATAGTTATTTGATCTTGCTGTAATTTCCAGAAACTTTGCGCTCAGTGCCCGAATTATTAAAAATCACCAGAACATGATAAAATACTGATTCCAATTTATGCTGATCAACAAACAAATTTTATAGGTCGTCTAATTTCGGTAGATGTTTTTGAGTTCCAGAAGTTTGCGTTAGTTACAGATTACTACAGACTGTTCTGTTTTTGACAGATTCAATTTTGCGTGTGTTGTTTGCTTATTTTGATGAATCTATGGCTAGTAAAATAGTTTATGATCCATAGAGAAGTGGGAATACATTAGGTTTAACACCAATATAAATAAATAATGAGTTCATTACAGTACCTTAAAGTAGTCTTTTGTTTTCTTTCTCTAACGGAGCTCACGAGATTTCTATTGAGTTTTGTGTTGTGAAGTTTTCATGTTTTGGGTGAATTCTTTTGATGGATTATGGAACAAGAAGTGGCAAGAGCCTAAGCTTGGGGATGCCCATGGCACCCCAGAGATAATCCAAGGACACAAAAAGTCAAAGCTTGGGGATGCCCCGGAAGGCATCCCCTCTTTCGTCCACTTCCATCGGTAATTTACTTGGAGCTATATTTTTATTCACCACATGATAAGTGTTTTGCTTGGAGCGTCTTGTATTATTTGCGTCTTTGCTTGTTAGTTTACCACAATCATCCTTGCTGTACACCCCTTTTGAGAGAGCCATACATAAATTGGAATTTGATAGAATACTCTATGTGATTCACTTATATCTTTTGAGCTTGATAGTTTTGCTCATAGTGCTTCACTTATATCTTTTGAGCATGATAATTTTTGCTCTAGTGCTTCACTTAGATCTTTTAGAATATGGTGGTCGATTTGTTTTAAAGAAACCATTGATCTCTCATGCTTCACTTAGATTATTTTGAGAGTCGTTAATAGCATGGTAATTTGCTTAATGTTAATATACTTGGTATTCAAGATATGTGAAACTTTCTTTTGAGTGTGTTGAATACTAAGATAAGTTTGATGCTTGATAATTGTTTTGAGATATGAAGATAGTGATATTAGAGTCATGCTAGTTGATTAGTTGTGAATTTAAAGAATACTTGTGTTGAAGTTTGTGATTCCGTAGCATGCACGTATGGTGAACCGTTATGTGATGAACTCGGAGCATGATTTATTTATTGATTGTCTTCCTTATGAGTGGCGGTCGGGGACGGCGATGGTCTTTTCCTACCAATCTATCCCCTAGGAGCATGCGCGTAATACTTTGCTTTGATAACTTCTAGATTTTTGCAATAAGTATATGAGTTCTTTATGACTAATGTTGAGTCGATGGATTATACGCACTTTCTCCCATCCTTCCACCATTGCTAGCCTCTCTAATACCACGCACTTTTCGCCGGTATCATACACCCACCATATATCTTCCTCAAAACAGCCATCATACCTACCTAACATGGCATTTCCATAGCCATTCCGAGATATATTGCCATGCAACTTTCCACCGTTCCGTTTATTATGACACGCTCCATCATTGTCATATTGCTAGCATGATCATGTAGTTGACATCGTATTTGTGGCAAAGCCACCATTCATAATTATTTCATACATGTCACTCATGTTTCATTGCATATACCGTACATCACGGAGGCATTCATATAGAGTCATATTTTGTTCTAAGTATCGAGTTGTAATTGTTGAGTTGTAAGAAAAATAAAAGTGTGATGATCATCATTATTAGAGCATTGTCCCAAGTGAGGAAAGGATGATGGAGACTATGATTCCTCCACAAGTCGGGACGAGACTGCAGACGAAAAAAGAGGCCATAAAAATGGGAGAAAAGGCCCAAATAAAAAAAATGAGAGAAAATGAGAGAAGGGACAATGTTACTATCCTTTTACCACACTTGTGCTTCAAAGTAGCACCAAGATCTTCATGATAGAGAGTCTCTCATTTTGTCACTTTCATATACTAGTGGGAATTTTTGATTATAGAACTTGGCTTGTATATTCCAATGATGGGCTTCCTCAAATGCCCTAGGTCTTCGTGAGCAAGCGAGTTGGATGCACACCCACTTAGTTTCTTTTGTTGAGCTTTCATATACTTATAGCTCTAGTGCATCCGTTGCATGGCAACCCCTACTCACTCACATTGATATCTATTGATGGGCATCTCCATAGCCCGTTGATACACCTAGTTGATGTAAGACTATCTTCTTCCTTTTTGTCTTCTCCACAACCACCATCCTATTCCACATATAGTGCTATATCCATGGCTCACTCTCATGTATTGCGTGAAGATTGAAAAAGTTTTGAAAATGTTAAAGTATGAAACAATTGCTTGGCTTGTCATCGGGGTTGTGCATGATTTAAATATTTTGTGTGGGGAAGATGGAGCACAGCCAGACTATATGATTTTGTAGGGATAACTTTCTTTGGCCATGTTATTTTGAGAAGACATAATTGCTTAGTTAGTATGCTTGAAGTATTATCATTTTTATGTCAATATGAACTTTTGTATTGAATCTTTCAGATCTGAATATTCATACCATGATTAAGAAGATTTACATTGAAATTATGCCAAAGTATCACTCCGCATCAAAAATCTTTTTTATCATTTACCTACTCGAGGACAAGTAGGAATTAAGCTTAGATTCTCGATACGTCTCCAACGTATCTATAATTTTTATTGCTCCATGCTACTTTATCTACTCTTTTGGACTATATTGGGCTTTATTTTCAACTTTTATATTATTTTTAGACTAACCAATTAACCGGAGGCCCAAATTGCACTGAGTTTTTTTTGCCTATTTCAGTGTTTCGAAGAAACGGAATATCAAACGGAGTCCAAAAGGAATGAAACCTTCGGAAACGTGATTTTCTCACCGAACGTGATCCAGGAGACTTGGACCCTACTCCAAGAAGTAACAGAGGTGGTCACGAGGGTGTGGGGCGCCCGCTTAGGGCGCGCCTGCCTCGTGGGCCCCTGTTTCTACCGACGCATTCTTCCTCCTATATATACCTCACGCACTCCCCAAACGATCGTAACAGGAGCCAAAAACCTAATTCCACCGCCGCAACTTCCTGTATCCACGAGATCCCATCTTGGGGCCTGTTAGAGCTCACGGGAGGGGCATCCACCACGGAGGGCTTCTACATCAACACCATAGCCCCTCCGATGAAGTGTGAGTAGTTTACTTGGACCTTGGGTCCATAGCTAGTAGCTAGATGGCTTCTTCTCTCTTTTTGGATCTCAATACAATGTTCTCCCCTCTCTTGTGGAGATCTATTCAATGTAATCTTCTTTTTGCGGTGTGTTTGTTGAGATCGATGAATTGTGGGTTTATGATCTAGCTTATCTATGAATAATATTTGAATCTTCTCTGAATTCTTTTATGTATGATTGGTTATCTTTGCAAGTCTCTTCGAATTATCCGTTTGGTTTGGCCAACTAGATTGGTAGTTCTTGCAATGGGAGAAGTGTTTAGCTTTGGGTTCAATCTTGCGGTGTCCTTACCAGTGACAGAAAGGGTTGCAAGGCACGTATTGTATTGTTGCCATCGAGGATAACAAGATGGGGTATTTATCATATTGCATGAATTTATTCCTCTACATCATGTCATCTTGCTTAAGGCGTTACTTTGTTTTTAACTTAATACTCTAGATGCATGCTGGATAGCGGTCGATGAGTGGAGTAATAGTAGTAGATGCAGAATCATTTCGATCTACTTGTCACGGACGTGATGCCTATATACATGATCATACCTAGATATACTCATAACTATGCTCAATTCTGTCAATTGCTCAACCATAATTTGTTCACCCATCGTAGAATACTTATGCTCTTGAGAGAAGCCACTAGTGAAACCTATGGCCCCCGGGTCTATTCTCATTATATCAATCTCCATCACTTTAATACTTGCTTTGTTTTTACTTTGCCTTTTACTTTTCACTTTGCATCTATATACCAAAAATACCAAAAATATTATCTATCATCTCTATTAGATCTCACTCTCATAAGTGACTGTGAAGGGATTGACAACCCCTAATCGCGTTGGTTGCGAGTAGCTATCGTTTTGTGCAGGTACGAGGGACTTGTGCGTGGCCTCCTACTAGATTGATACCTTGGTTCTCAAAAACTGAGGGAAATACTTACGCTACTCTGCTGCATCATCCTCTCCTCTTCGGGGAAAACCAACGCAAGCTCAAGACGTAGCACTCAACGCTATATATTATTTCCCAATGATGTATGGCTATCCTATGATGTTTGAGTAGATCAGTTTTGTCCTATGGGTTAATTGATGATCGTGATTGGTTTGAGTTGCATGTTTTATTATTGGTGTTGTCCTATGGTGCTCTCCGTGTCGCGCAAGCGTGAGGGATTCCCGCTGTAGGGTTTGCAATATGTTCATGATTTGCTTATGGTGGGTGGCGTGAGTGACGTACCTGCACCGAGTAAGTAGGTTGTTTGCGTATGGGATAAAGAGGACTTGATGCTTTAATGCTATGGTTGGGTTTTACCTTAATGATCTTGATGAGTTGCGGATGCTTGCTAGAGTTCCAATCATAAGTGCATATGATCCAAGTAGAGAAAGTATGTTAGCTTATGGCTCTCCCTCAAATAAAATTGCAATAGTGATTACCGGTCTAGTTATCGATTGCCTAGGGACAAATAACTTTCTCGTAACAAAAGGCTCTCTACTAAAACTAATTTAGTTGTGTCTTCATCTAAACAGCCCCTAGATTTTATTTACTCGCTCTTTACTTTCTAGCAAACCTATCCAAAAACACCTACAAGGTACTTCTAGTTTCATACTTGTTTCCGGTGAAGCGACGTCAAGCGTGCGTAGAGTTGTATCGGTGGTCGATAGAACTTGAGGGAATATTTGTTCTACCTTTAGCTCCTTGTTGGGTTAGACGCTCTTACTTATCGAAAACTGTTGTGATCCCCTATACTTGTGAGTTACCAGTAGGCGTAATGTGGCACCGCGTTGAATCGAAATAACGCAGTTCGTCCGAAAGCAAAGGCCTCGATAATCACTGCGGAAAGGGACGATTTTGAAGATTAACTCTTCGGTACGGTAATTTTCTGGTGATCCGAAGACTACCTCAAGGGCAATGGAGCCTGTACAGATGGCTTCCACACCTAGTATAATGCCTCTGAAAGTGGCTTTAGTGGGTTTGATCACCAAATGATCGATGCCCATCTTGCACACGGTGTCCTGGTAGAGCAGGTTTAGATTGTTGCCTTCGTCCTTAAGGACTCGTGTGAGGTGGAACCCGTCAATTATTGGGTCGAGGACTAGTGCGGCTGGATTGCCCTGATTGGCGTTAACCGGACGATCCGTGCGGTTGAAGTTGACCGGCCCTAGTTTATATTGTGGGACGACTAGTTTCGTTAAGTTGGCATCCCTAAGGGTGCGCATCCGGTCCGGGTTGGGAATTTGGGTGGTGTTTACCACGTTCACCATTTGGATTTGCGGGGGAAATTTCTTTTGCCCTTCTGTGTTCGGTGATCTGGGCTCTCCGTCGCCATCATCGCTTTGAGACCCGCCTTCTCTATTTTTGGTGCCTGCCCTGCCGTCTTGTTTGAAGACCCAGCATTCTCTGTTGTTATGGGTGGCTGCCGTCCCTGGGGTGCCATGAATTTGGCATTGGCGATCGAGTATGCGGTCCAGACTGGATGGACCCGAATTGTTATTTTTGAGTGTCCCTTTCCGCTGACCGGACTTTGAGCCACTAAACCCAGCATTAACTGTCGTATCTTCGGTGTTTTACCCATATTTGCGGCGCTTGTGTTTGTTGCGTCATGGTTTGCCGTTGCTATCCCTGGCCTCTGAAGTGCCAGGTTTGCTTTCTGTGTTGTTACTACGAGCCAACCAGCTGTCTTTGCCCGCGCAAAAGTGGGTCATAAGTGTCGTGAGGGCTGCCATGGATTTTGGCTTATCTTGACCGAGGTGCCGGGCGAGCCACTCATCACGGATGTTATGCTTGAATGCCGCTAAGGCCTCTGCATCCGCACAGTCGACAATTTGGTTCTTCTTAGTTAGGAACTGGGTCCAGAATTTCTGGCGATTCCACAGGCTGCTGAGTTATATGAATTAAATCGTCAGCATCCGGCGGTCGCACATAAGTGCCCTGGAAATTGTCTAGGAATGCGTCTGCCAGGCTCTCCCAACTTCCGATGGAGTTTGCCGGCAAGCTATTCAGCCAATGTCGAGGCGGCCCTTTGAATTTTAGCGGGAGATACTTGATGGCGTGTAGATCATCCCCACAGGCCATGTGAATGTGGAGGAAGAAGTCTTCTATCCATACCGCGGGGTCTGTAGTACCATCATATGATTCAATGTTTACAGGTTTAAACCCTTCTGGGAATTCGTGATCCATTACTTCGTCAGTGAAGCATAGGGGGTGTGCGGCACCTCTGTGTCGGGCTATGTCGTGACGCAGTTCGTACGAGTCTTGTCTGCTGTGTTCGGCCCGGCCAGATTTGTTAGTATATCCGGCGCGACGGTCGTCGTCACACTTTGGGGCACAACCCCGTGATCCATAGATCGATCTTGTATGTCCTGCTTTATTTTCCAATACGTCTCGCAGGTCTCGCGTGTTGCCCCGGGCCTTGGTATTTTTGTTTGAATGGCGGCGGGATGCGGGCTAGACTTCGGGCTGATATGCCACTCTGTGTCGGCCACGAGGTGGCCGATCAGCCTCATCATACGCTGGTGATGTAGGTTTTAATGCTTCCTCCTCGAGTTGGGGTAGCAACCTGCGCTTTGGGTAACTCTTGGTTGGGCGCTCGAGTTCGTATTCCTCGCCCTTGAGACTTGATCCATCTATCCGCTTAGCAGATCTTGATCAGCTCGAAGTCGTTGTTGCTTTTTCTTGAGTGCTATTTGTCGTGGCTATAAGCCGGCTTGAAGCGCTCCCGCTCAACGGGATCCTCGAGCACGATAAATTCTTCGTCGCCGAGGCTCACCTCGTCTTGAGAGAGGCATGTAATTGTCATCCTCGATTCTCCGTCTGCCGCCTGTTAGGAGGGCTAGCTTGTTCATCCTCCCGCCGAGGTCCTGGCTGGAGGGATTGTCGTCGCCTTCTTGACCTTTGTCCGTAGTGTTATTGTCTCTTGTGCCGGTATTGCTGCTTTTGCTATGGCGGGACTTAGAGTGGCGCCGCTGACGTCGGTGCGTGGATTGCTTCTTGGAGGGATTATCCTCCGCTGTCTTACCGCCATCGCCTTCTTTGGGGGTGTCCACCATGTATATATCATATAATGAGGTGGCAGTCCATCGCCCTATGGGCGATGGTTCCTGTTCGTCTCCTGCATCTCGTCCATACCGTCGATGTCTTTGGAGTCGAAATCGAGCATGTCAGTTAAATCATCGGCAGTGGCTACTAAGTGGGCGGTGGGTGGGGAGCGAATTTCTTCGTCGTCCGCCTCCCATTCTAGCCGGACATAGTTCGTCCAAGGGTCTCCTGACAAGGAGAGAGACCTCAATGAGTTTAGCACGTCGCCCAATGCTGAGTGCTGAAAGATATCCGTGGAGGAAAACTCCATAATCGGTGCCCAATCGTATTCGATAGGCACGAATGCAGGCGGCTCGGAGCCTGTGGCCGGGGACGAATCCAAGTGTCCGGAAACACGGGTCTCATAGGAAGTGAAGTCAGCATTCGGCTCTATCGCCGCTAAGTGCGCAGCCTTTGTGGCGGGGTCCATCCACCCATCCTCGGACGGCGCAATCTGCTCCGGATCGAGGGCCGGAGTAGCTGCAGGTGGGATCTCCCGAACACTGTCCGTCGGCAGAGCTAAGTCATGCCTGTCGTGACTGTGCGGCGCACCTGACATGGGCTCGAATCCGTCGAAGATCAAGTCTCCGCGGATGTCGGCAGTATAGTTCAAGCTTCCAAACCTGACCTGATGGCCAGGGGCGTAGCTTTCGATCTGCTCCAGATGGCCAAGCGAGTTGGCCCGCAGTGCGAAGCCGCCGAATACAAAGATTTGTTCGGGGAGGAAAACCTCACCCTGGATCGCATCGTTGCTGATGATCGAAGGAGCCATCAAGCCTTATGGTGACGGCACAGTGGAACTCTCAATGAAATCACCAATGTCGGTGTCAAAACCGGCTGATCTCGGGTAGGGGGTCCCGAACTGTGCGTCTAAGGCGGATGGTAATAGGAGGCGGGGGACACGATGTTTACCTAGGTTCGGGCCCTCTCGATGGAGGTAATACCCTACTTCCTGTTGTATTACAAGAGTTGATCTTGATGATATGAGTATTACAAGAGTTGATCTACCACGAGATCATAGAGGCTAAACCCTAGAAGCTAGCCTATGGTATGATTGTTGTTGTCCTATGGACTAAACCCTCCGGTTTATATAGACACCGGAGGGGGCTAGGGTTACACAGATTCGGTTAAAAGGGAGGATATCTACATATCCGTATTGCCAAGCTTGCCTTCCACGCCAAGGAGAGTCCCATCCGGACACGGGACGAGGTCTTCAATCTTGTATCTTCATAGTCCAACAGTCCGGCCAAAGGATATAGTCCGGCTGTCCGAGGACCCCCTAATCCAGGACTCCCTCTATGACCCCCACATCCTTTGTCAAAATAAATAACTCCCCGATCAATGCATTTCACTCTTCCGTGCAACGCACGGGCACCTTACTACGCCCTTTATTTTTATATACAAGGCCACAAACTCAGATTACATGTACCAATGTAAAATTTAATACCTGCTTGGCAAGTCAACTTTTCTTTTCATTTACTGGGATCATTAATATGCCGCCTGCATGCAAGAAAACTGAGTGGAGGAAGTAGCTGACTATGATTATGACTGCATGCATGCAAGTATTAAACAAGTTGCTAGTACGAGGAAATATCATTTATTTTGCCTCAATTATTGTTGGTGGCCTTGTATAGATGCAAAGTGTATATTCCATAGTGGCCTTGTATAAGTAAATGGAGGGAGTACTATAGATTAGTACGACCAAAAATTTAACTAACATTATATATAGTAAGATAAATGCTGATGCATGTCACCTAAAATTATATCATTGAAAACTATGTTCAAATACGAATCCAATAATATAGTTTTTGTTGACATGCACTAACATTTTGTCAGTTAAATCTTTAGTCAAATTCAATGGGGGACTAATAAACCACGACCGATGTAGTACAAGTATAGAGGGCGGCACTGCATGGGAGTCTCACTCTCACCCCGCTCGTGGCGCGGCAGTAAAGCCGTCATATCACAAAACCCAACCACTGCCAGTAATAAGTAGCGTGGTAAAACAAACGGACAGGCAACCATCACATCCCTCCTTTTTTTGCATTTCATCTCTCTGCATTTACTTTCTATGGTTCATCTCGCACACTCGATCCCTAGCTACTGCTCCTAGTATCCCTATCTACTACTCCTAGGGCCAGTTCTTTTGGCGGCTTAAAAAATAAGCCGTCTCTTCCCCAGCTTTTCCCATAAGACTAGTCACAGTGGAGAGTAACATTAAGGCGCCTCACTCATTTATTTGGGCTTCTAAACTACTACTCCCTCCTTTCCGGTTTATAGGGCTTATCTCAAAATCTTAGTTTTTCCATTTTATAAGGATCAATTTGGTTGTTCCCCATCACAATTTCAGATTCGAAGGTGCATTAAATAATTGCATGCAAATATTAAGAGAAAATTGACCAATGCATGCACTTTATGCATGCATTGCAATTAATACATTGGTAAACATGAATTTTTGAGGAAAACAAGAGCATTAATTGGGTGCTTTTTCAAATTACGAAAAGTATTCCACCACTTACCATCTACCTTGGTTGGTGATATTTTTGAATTGAGCCCTATTAACCGGAAAGGAGGGAGTACTAGTACCTCCATCCTGGTTTATTCGTCACCATTGTAATTTGTGGTAAATTTTGACCAAAGATTTAACTGATAAAATGTTTGTGCATGTGACATGCACAAACATTTCATTAGTTAAATTTATGATCAAAATTTGACAGATTACAATGGGGACCAATAAACCAGGACGAAGCTAGTAGTAATGGGATTACTACTAATCTAGAAGCCTAAACAAACTGGCCCCTGGTACTCCTACTAGTAGTACTAGTACTCAAGTTGGAATTCCAATTGCACGGCACAACTTGTTAGGCAAAAAATTTGATACAGGGTGTAGGAAGCGGTTTGGGAATTTGCATGCGTTCCCGACCAGTGAGATACTCCGTACAAAGTACGACAGAGAAATAACCACAGAGAAGGAAGCAAAAGTAAACAATCAAACGAGCATTTTTGCATTTGTTTTGCATTGAATTGTTTCACAAGCTTGACTAGTGCTGTTTTTCTACTTCTACAAAAACCGCATCGTAATGTTAAAACGTGCGTTTGCACGTACATAAGTAATAGTAGCACTCCCTCCTTCTAGGTGTATAAAATCTTCCCTCCTTCTTGGTCATGGTGCACAACCAAAGATGACTTATTCACCTGGACAGAGGGAGTAGCACAGTCTGCAAGGATATATAGAGAGAGACGTGTAGTGCGATAGTACATAGTAAAGTTTGTGCTATATGCACCTACTTACAAAATGCGTATGGATACACAAGGTTTCCAAACTTTCCCTCTTACATACTTAATTAAGGATGCTAATAATTCCCGAACGTTCAGGATTTATCATTTGCGTCCAAAACTAATGAGATCACCTTACGAAACTAAATTATACTCCTACTACAAGCCACGGCGCTCGCAGGAGCGCTTGCGTCGTGCCACGAGTGCCCTGGTGCACGGCCGTTTCCCAGCGCGCCGACACAACGCCTCTTCCTCAGCCTTGCAACTCGCGAGGTGCTGATTGGCGGCTTGCCGGCGGGCGAGCGTGATCTCACCGGTGTGGTGATCCGGCGCCAACAGGTACTCCTCCTCGCTGGAAGCATGCACCCGGTCCATGTACCGCCAAGCGTAGATGAGGCGCTTGGGCCCGACTGCACTCAGGGCTTTGGCACGGGCGTCCTCCGCCACCCTCACGGCCCTTGCACGAGCCTTCTTCCAAAGAGCCAATTGCCTGACTCTCTCGGACGCGACATAGACCTGCCAGGCAGCTTGCCGCGCGGCGCGCTTCTCTTCCTCGGCCTTCTTCTCCACCTGTATTTTTTCACACGGGGTGGAGTTGTGGGACCGCCGGAGGGAGAAGGAGAGTCTGGCAGGCATATTGTTTCCACACATGGAGAGGAAAAGATTTGGAGACGAACGGGCTTCCCGCAGGTATGGGGAACGGTGCATAATAAGTCATCTTGCATGTCGGGCTAGGTATAGTCTCAAGTCATTAAAAACATACACGCCCCACACATGTTCATATTTCAAGGTGCACTAAATTATTGCATGCGATGATTAAGGCTGGCCATAATGGTGGTATCTTAGCTGGTATCATGCACACGAGAATAGCAAACATGTTGATGTGGCAAAGAATTAAAGAAGAGAGGGGGGCTAGAGTAACTAGTGTTCATGCATGCATTGGTAAACACATTTTTTGTGAAGAATGATAGCATTAGTTGAGTACTTTTGCAGACTACAAAAACTATTCCACCGCCTCTATCTTGCTAAGAGTAGGTGAAATTTTTTAATCGAGCCCTTTAAACTAGAAGGGAGGTAGTAGTACTCTAATAGCAGCTAACCTTGCTGTGATGACAAGATAGGACATGGCACGCACCTGGACGGAGGAACTAGTCTGGATTGTGCATTTAAGTTTTGTCTGAAGTCAATGTACCTCTACTTTCACCAAACTTATAGAAAAATGTATCAACATTCACAATGTCAAATCAATATTTTTATACTCATTATAAAATGCAGTTCTTATACTCATTATAATCAGTATTGTAGATATTGATATTTTTAGTATAAATTTGCTCAAACACTTTGCAAACGGTTGACGGAAGTAAAAAGGACTAGAGGGAGGATCATGCATGCGGAGTAGGCAAAAAAATTGCTCATTTATAGCCGGTCGAAGTCTCAAAGGGTGCGACCACGCGAGGGAGGCGAAGGTCGCGGGAGGCGCGACGGTTGACGGAATTAAGTGAAGTTACCCACGCACCGGCATGGCGTGCGAACAGGCAGAAGCTATACCGTCAGATCTACGATATGGGTCTAGTAGACATGACATCTAGTGGGTCCCGCATAGTTCTCGAGAACTCTTTGGGGGCTTGCAGCCGTTTATCCACCGGGCAAGCCAGCAACCCCATGCCTTTCGCACGCCCTACTCGTCCCCATCTTCTACTAGTACAGTACCTTACAACAGTTCGCTCCCAGTCGTCCCGTCCTTTCACATTACACTAGTTCAACTTCTCCTAACCCTCCTCCAAAATCCATGGCCTCCCAAATCTCCATGGTCGCCGCTGAGTACCAGGTTAGAGGCATCAGCGGCGATGAGTTCGTCGTCATCTACACACGTGGATCCGTGACGGTGAAAGCATGCCTTGCTCGCTTCTTACGCATGTTCAACGGTTCAACCGATGAGTGGGTCGCTGGGCTAGATGTTGAGTACACCATAGTCCTGCAAAGAGAGAAGATTCTAAAGGAGGCAGAGAAGAAGAAGCCCGCCGTGATCCAGGTTTGTGTACATAACGTGTGCTTGGTCTACCACATATGCCATGCTGACGTTGAGTGCCAGGATTTTAAGAACATCCTCAAGGACGAAAGAGTGAAATTCGTTACTATAGCCTTTAGGAATGACAGGGATGTCCTGGGTCGGATTGGCCTCGTTGTAGGCCAGCCCTTCGATCTCCAGAAGGCAAGCCTGGTGCCCTCCTCTCAGCCTTCAATGCTGACCCTGGCATCAGCCATGATTGATCCTTCGTACGCTAAACTGAAGATATCTCACCACGAGTTTCATCATGTATGGGAGTCGAATACATTAGATGAAGATCACATCCTGTACGTAGCAATGGATGCCTACCTTTGTTTAAATATCTACAAGGGTTGGATGAAGAAGTAGAGCCCAGTGTCCGGTTCAAGCAAAGAAGCGTCGCCGAAGAGGAAGAGGGACGAGGACGAAGTCGACGACGTGGACTCGGACTCCGAGTAGGTGGCAGTGCTGTCGCTCATGCTGGTTCTACTGCAGTGTCAAGCTGACTAGTTGCTTAGTTTATTTTCAAGGGTGTGTTGTGCTGAGGCCCCGACAGAACTATGTTTATGTTCTTTCTCGTTATTTGAGCTCTTTAGTACGTACAATAGTACTAGTACTATGTCTTACTAATGTTCTTCTTGCAGTTGGTACTACTGCTCGTATCTTCATGTTCCTACTGTACTTGATACGTTCGTACTGGTAGTATAATTTGGGTCAGTCGATTTGTGAAAGAAGTTCGACGGAGCGAAGGAAGAATATGACAGAGAAGCTACCCTGATATCTATATTAGGGTGGCAGGGTGCCCATGATCTATCTTATGAGTCTTGGGTGTGGAATGCAGTTCGCGGAAAAAATGGATCGTGCCGGGTTAAGCAGATGGCGGGGTGGGGAGCATGGCGGTGGCCGATTCGAGGAGGGCACGGCGGCGGCAGGCGGTTAGGCGTGTGGCGAGCTGAGAAGATGAACCGTGCATCAATTTCGGAGGTTGAAGAAGCCCTTCTAGCCATCCATGGTGCATCAAATGGCTCACAAGAATCGACTGACCCAAATTGATCCTTCAGATTGTAGGATCAACGTGGCATTAAAGGTCTTAAGGTAGATTCCGCGGCCGCACCCGGTTTGCGGGCTCAACGAGCACGCGACCACCTTCCGCCGTGACAGCCACCATGCGCGCCTCCACCGCACGGGCGGAGACAAAATGACACGCTAGCTCCTCCTCGCCGGCGTGCTGGAGCACGCGCTCGTCCTCCTCTTCATACGCTGCGTGCATAGACGCGGCTCCACCAGCTGCTCACGTGCTTGGCAGCGCGGCAGCATCACGAGGAGGGACTGCAGACGACATGACGGTCGAGCCTTCAGCTTCATGGCACAAGGATGGCGGCGACACGGCGGTGATTGGCGAGAAATTGTTGGCAGGAGCAGGCGGGCGCCGGCATGCGCAACGGCGGCGGCATATTGATGAGTGCGCGTATGGGAGCTTAGTTTAGTTTTATATAGGGCTGGTCAAACTTAAAAGAAAACCATACTAGTACACGTAAACATTAGACTTAGGCAGCACTTTTATTAGTTACCACAGCCACGATACGGAATCCTGTGCAAGAGCGTGAACCGCGGCCGCGCGGTCGATCGAATAGTGCGTCATGGTGTCGCGCTCGAAGGACATCCACCGAACCTTTTTGTGTGTGTGAAAACAATCCCCGAATATTACTCAACTTTTCCTGGAAAAGTTCTTGATGCTACAATATTTCCATATATTTGAATTTAGCTCCAATTCGTGTTTATTCGGATTTGGACGTTTTAGGTGCGCCCTAGTTTTTTTTAATACTGATTTTGTGTGTGTGACTGAGAGAGAACGTGTGTGTGTGTCCATATGTGTGTTGTGGCGGAAGGGCAATGTGGAGACGGTGTGCGTGTGATAGAGACATAGAGAGGTGTGAATGTGCAAATGATCATGCAATGAGTGAGACATAGACAGATGCCGATACGTTGTGTATACATGAGAGAACGGTCTTCTATTTTACTTGTGTGTGTGAGAGAGAGAGAGAGAGAGAGAGAGGAGCATCCGTAACACAACAACCATCTCTCTTGATTCGTACGTCCCTCACACGATCGCATGTAACACAGGCATCAACGCGCACATTTTTACACCCTCACCCGATCCCTGCCCACCTCAAGGCCCGCACATCGCTCTCTATCTCGCACGCACAATCTCTTCGTGAATACCCTGTTTAGCATGTAGCTTTCCATCACATACACACACATTTCTCTCATTAGGTTTGTTTTCTCTCAATATCTGACACACACACACACACAGCACAGCACACACACACCCCCTCCCCGAGCACACAATTCATTCCCATCCAAGGTTATATGGAGACCACTCTTGCTTGTGCTTCTCTGCACCCCAGCATGCACAACACCTCAATCTTCAAAGAGGGCATCAAGGAGATCGAAGACGGCGACCACACTGCGCTAGAGAATGCGGGGCCATTTGGGAACAGGATGATGTGACGACGGCTGACTAACTCCTCCCCCACCCTCTCTCTCACACACAAAATTACCAATCCCTCTATCCCCCGCACAAAATTATCAATCCCTCAACCCACGAGATCCTTCCCCTCTCGTACATGTTTTTCCAGCTCTCTCATCAAACCTGTTGTCTCTTCTCCTTCCACGTATACAGAATCCGGATGCACACGCATCTCACGTATATTACATGTCTCCATCTTTCTAACAGACCTAACTTCTTCTTCTCTCTTTCTCTCTCTTTCTCTCTCTCTATCTCTCTCTCTCTCTCTGTTTCGTTAGGTTTGTCTCCTACTCTCTCGTCCACATACATACAATCTTTCCCGCCCTATCTGCTCCATCTTCGCAAGCTCTCTCTGCATGTTTCATTCACACATTGGGATATGTTCAAAATGTTGCTTTTATAATGGCTGATGTAGAGTTATTGTTGGTTTTGTTGCATCCTACAAAGTAATAACTATGAAATGCATTTTGATTGTCATTTGACTGGGATTATGTGAGTTTGAGCATGTTGTGAAGTACTATAGACCTCGTATACATCTTGGAATTCGACAATGATTGTAACTATTGAATTTTATAGACCATTACATTCGAAGTCAGTAGCCTAACATATTTATTTCACAATTTCAACAAATGATTAATTCACTACAAACTAAGAAAACAAATGTGTACTCCCTCCGTTTTTTTAAGTCCACGTATTAGCATTGGTCAAAGTAAAGTTTTGTAAACTCTCAGAAAGTTTATAACAAAAAATATTAACATATACAATAACAAATAAATACCATTAGATTCATTATTGAATGTACTTTCACATCATACATATTTTTTATGGTAAATGTTTATATTTTTCTATAAACTTGGTCAAACTTTAGGAAGTTTGACTTCGATCAAACCTAATATGCAGAGTTTACTAGTACTATTCGCTAGTTGCTTAGCCGAATCACCCAACACGCCACATGGGTTGTTCAGTGTTACAAAATTTTGAGGTCGGCGGGAAAATCTCCCGCGACCCTGATTCGAGCAGTGGGAAGTTACCATCATAGCCTTCGGAACAGGCCTACAGATGAAGGTTGGTAGGGGGCTGTTTTCGTAACTTCAGGTTCACCCTACCCAGCCAAACCCATCCCGGCACCCAAAGTAGTACACCTAAATACTCCCCATTTTCTATCCCCAACGCAAAATAGACTTCTCCACGGCACCGTAGCCTTCGTGCTCCTCCCCTTCTACATCGGCGCACTCGTCCGCCACATCGCATCTACCTCATCGATGACCTTGTACGCCGCACTGGAGCCGGTGCAGCGTCGTCGTCGTACACGGAGCCTCTTGGCCGGCACCGTCTTCCACGGTCTCGGATCTGCTTCCCGGAAGCCGACGCCAAGCGCAGAAGCACCCCCATCGTGGACAATGAACTGACTCCCGTTGCCGACCATGACTCACAGAGGCCGCCGCGACCATCGTTCTCCTCCTCGATTGGTAATGTGTGTATTGAATCACTTAGCATTACATGTGCAGTTCTAGTTTTGTTCATACCTACCCTTCAAATTTCTTGGGTGCTATTGTTCTGTAAAAGTAATTGGTTATAGCCTCCATTGTCCAACAGAATATCAGCTTGTAATTGTGCGTCGCTCATGTATTGCGCTGTGCTTGGGTAGGTTTTTCATCTGCAACCAGTAGTGTGGCAAATGATGGAATGTTTTTTAGAACTAGCAAGATGCCCATGCGTTGCACGTATCAAGATGCATTTGTATGAGTAGTTTATCTTGTGGGAGAAAATGATGAACGAGGGAAGGCCTTATTTGCAAATCTGGAGAGAGGTGTGGGTATCTTTTTGCAAAATTGCCATTGTTTCCTTCCTATCTGTCAGATATAAATTGGATGACCTATATTGCAGGATGGCAGGCACATCATCATCACCAACTCTATTTTTTTATAAGAAAAAAAAGTAGAGAGTAGAGAAGTAGAGATAAATATTAAATATGATATAAATATAACAGTAGAGAAGAGAGTAGAGATAGCACAGACGTCGGGAAAGGATTGCACGCGCGTGGGAAAAAGCGGTCGGGCACGCGCTAGTTTTGGCGCGCGGCGTCCGGCGCGCTTTATAAAATCCAACGCCCTCCCACCACTCTGTGCCTTGCCACCGCTCTCTCCCCGCTCTGTGCCTCGCCACCACTCTTTCTCGCCTCACCGCCGCGTTGCTGGGAAACTTGGGGATACCACGGCGTTCGCGCGCACCCCTCCGGCGGCTTCTCCGGCGAGATACGGTTCCGCGGGATGCGCCTCGGCCTCGGCAATTTTGACACCGCCAACGAGGCTGCCCGCGCATACGACGCGGTGGCGTGGCACCTCCTGTGGCCTCATAGAACATTGAACTTCCCCAACGTGCCGACACGGGAGCAGGCACAGGAGCTTGCGCCTCTGCCGCGGCTTATCACCGACGAGGATCGTCGCGACAACCGGAGGCGGGAGCACCGTCTCGGCATCGCAGAGATGGATGAGGAAGCCATGGCGTTGTGGTGCCAACGCTTCCCGCAGGACATCATCAACGAGCACGAGTTCTACGCGCAAAGGAGGGTGGAGAGGGATAAGAGGAGGGCGGAGCGAGCCGCCTATCGCGAGGACAAGCGAGCGTAAAAGCAGACGCTCAATTCAACATGAGGCTAGGAGCAGCGTCATACAGGGAATCCGATGACGATCGGTATCTTCACGCCTCTGATCGGGGCGTTGGAGGAGGACATCACCGAGGAGTCAGACGACGAGGAGTAGTTGAATAATCTATTTTTTTATCTATTTATGCTGAGAACTATCCTCTACTCTCTAGTCTCTACTCTCTATCTCTACTTCTCGATCTCAGCATCAGAACGCTTTTTAAAGCGCCGCGCATTGCGATTCTGTTGGAGATGGTCTAACATGGCAGACGAGTGCTTTAATGTTGCCCACAAGATGCACGGTATTACTAGTAGTATATTTTTCTTTCCATGGTGAGATTTTAAAACCACGAGTGCGAACATGCAGAGGAGCAATGAAGAACAAACATGGGATATTGGGGACATCTTCAAGGAGCGTGGCAAGTTAAAGAGGAGCTGCACCAAACCTGTAAAACGAGCTTTGGTAAGTAACACCCTTTCAATTACTTTCGTTTAGCCTCGTGTTCTTCGATGTGTATATGTTGTAGTTTTTGTTTCTCTTAAGCCTCGTGTTCTTTAATGTGTAATGAGAAGAGTCTTAATCGTCCTAATGCTTTCATTTTTAGCTTGATGTAGGAAGTGGGTGTTCTCACCTTGTAGTCTGTTTTAATATTTTTTTACTTTTGAATTCACTTCCCAGGTTACATTTATCCGCTTCTACTAAATGGATGCAGGTTGCTCTGAGTATTGATCTAAAAAGAAGTAACTTAATGTCAGGATGCAGTTCCTGCGAGGAGGGAAGTATGGTCAACCTCGAGATCATGTTTCCAAAATGAGGCTGGATTACACACAAGGTGCCAGTTCCCTAATGATGTTGGATTAGACACAAGGTGCAAATTCCCAGATGATGTTGGATTACACACAAGCCAGGTGGAGTCGTCAGCTGTTCGTGTCCTCGTGGCTCTAGTAAAGGCTGAAATAAAGCGTGCAGCAGCCCTTGAGAATGTAGCTGAGTTCCTAAAGAAGCGAAAAGAGCAATCAGATGCTCTCTCCACGCATGCCAAAGAAGAGATGGAAGAAGCCAGAAATAAGCTAGCAGAGGCAGAGCAGGCTAGGCGTCTCCTGCTATCTTAAACTGTTGTCAATTCAAATTTTCCTTCATAATAGATAGGTTCAAATGTTTATCCAGTCAGCATGCCTGTTGTGATGTTCGTGCATCTACTGATGTGGCACAAAATATTTTTTTTGGGTCATGTAATAACAGCAATTACTTTCCAAACAATAATAGACGAAGCATTGGACATGGTATAGTTCACGCGCAAGCCCGACATTCCAAGTTCAACTTCCACATCAAACTCATGTTCACATATATCTACACATTCATACATAATGTCCACAACGATGATTCACTTCAAAGCCAAAAAAATTGAGGAGAGTTATAAATAAAGAAAAACCTCTAGTTCCTGCTACCAGTGCGAGCACAACAAGTCAAGACCGTGTGTAATTAATTATATTTTGGTCATTTTTGTGTTCTAAAATGCCGGCCGGCTTGCGGAAGGACGTGTTGCCGGCACACGCGCGGATTCAATGAAGGCAGGTGGGGCAGTCTGAAGCAGGTTGCATGCGGCGAGGAGGCATGTTCAGCCGGGCCTGCAACGAGTGGGGCACTCTTGGCTGACGCGCCGGTTCAATGCCTCCGCTATGAGAGGTCGCGTCCGTGTCAGAGCAATCACTCCCTCCAGTCCTTTTTTGTTTGGGTATAACAAAATATCATTTTCCATTCACATTTTACAAGTAAAATCCGTGGACAAACTTTGACCCAAAATACGATGGGGACTAGTAAACCAGAACGGAGGTAGTAGTTTTTTTAAATCAAAGAAGGGTTTCCCCCTTCCAATTTTCATTACTAAAAACCAACATCTAAATCTAAACCATAGTATTTGCTTTAGATCTACCAGGTTCAACATCTCGCAACATAAACCCATACAACCATACGCCAAGGAGGTACGTAGTACTATGAATTCCATTTTTGCTCCATACCAATCGTTCTAAAAACTACTTAGTACTTATAACGCGCCATTGAAAATCGGAACTCTTAACCCCGCTAAAAATGATATTTTAAACGTGGCTACTCGATCTGTGGCAACTGGCGAGCCACCGCCTCCAGGTCGTTCACCTGTGGTCCCGACCATCAACTCCTACGGATCAAATTATCACGCAAGCTGACTATTCCTACAAAGGTGCGCTCCACCACGCACGGTACCATGAATGCAGCAATCGTGCACCTAGGGTTTTAGGGTTTATTTGATAACGCGTTGCCTTACGTAACACTCATGTGTGCGAGACAATGAGAGACCGATTGCGTGCGTGCACCTCTTCTCTTTGTATATGTACTACACCGCTTGTCCGGTGTCCAAAAATTATAATAACTACTAGCAATGTGCCAATGCGTTGCCACACGATCGAGTAGATTAATACATATTCACCGATTTGATAGAAAAAAGTCTAGTTTTGAAATATGTATATCACTAAAAATATGTTATGTTTCACTCAAAATATATTCCTTTGGCGGTTTTGATGAGATAAGGGAGGAATGTTGTTGGTTTCAAGATTCGAGAAGTGGTATATGTCTAATTTCTACTCTTACTAGCAAGATGCCCGTGCATTGCACGGAACATCAAGATCTTGTGGGAGAAAAGGATGAACGAGGGAAGGCCTTATCTACAAATGTGGAGAGGAGTGCGGGTAAATTGCCATAGTTTCCTTCCTATCTGTCAAATATAAATCAGACGACCTATATTGCAGGATGGTAGGCCCACCATCATCACCAGCTATGTTTTTTATCCCTACTCTTATAAAAAGCATAGTCGGTGATGATCATGTGCCTCCCATCCTGCAATATAGGCCGTCCGATCTATATCTGACGGATAGGAAGGAAACTATGGAAATTTTGCAAAAAGATACCACACCCCTCTCCACACTTGCAAATAAGGCCTTCCCTCGTTCATCCTTTTATCCCACAAGATAAACTACTCATACAAATGCATCTTGATGTTCCGTGCAATGCATGGGCATCTTGCTAGTTGTTGCAAAATGCCCATGTGTGAGAGAGAGAGAGGGAGAGAGGAGGAGGACGGAGTGCATGTGTGACAAAGAAATAAAGAGTGTGTGTGCGAGAGGTATCAGCTTAAAATGAGGCGATAGTGTGTGTGTGCACGATCGAGAGGGCGTGTCTCAAGAAGGGAAGAAAAATCTACATAGATACAAGAAGCGGGAGAGAGACATGTATGCGATAGTGGAAGCATGAGTGTGCGGGTGTATAAACCTATCTAGAGGCTAGTCGATAAATGTTTGTGAGAGAAATATGAGTCGGGGGTGCGAAAGCGAGAGTTTTTGTGTGTGCGAGAGAGACGGTAGTCGGGAAGGGAAGTGGAAGTAGGAGTTGTGTGTGTGTGTGTGACAGAGAGAGAGAGGGGGGGAGTTTGTCTGATTGGTAAACAAATGAATAATGTCAGTCTGGGATGGAGACGAAAAGGAGACCGCAACAAATGTTGTGTCTACAGGAGAGAGAGAGTACTTTTAGTGGTGAGGGAGTTCCGGACTAGGGGGTGTCCGGATAGCCGAACTATCATCATCGGCCGGACTCCAAGACTATGAAGATACAAGATTGAAGACTTCGTCCCGTGTCCGGATGGGACTTTCCTTGGCGTGGAAGGCAAGCTTGGCGATACGGATATGTAGATCTCCTACCATTGTAACCGACTACGTGTAACCCTAACCCTATTCGGTGTCTATATAAACCGAAGGGTTTTAGTCCGTGAGGACGAACAACAATCATACCATAGGCTAGCTTCTAGGGTTTAGCCTCTCGATCTCGTGGTAGATCCACTCTTGTAACACACATCATCAATATTAATCAAGCAGGATGTAGGGTTTTACCTCCATCAAGAGGGCCCGAACTCGGGTAAAAACATTGTGTCCCTTGTCTCCTGTTACCATCCGCCTAGACGCACAGTTCGGGACCCCCTACCCGAGATCCGCCGGTTTTGACACCGACATTGGTGCTTTCACTGAGAGTTCCTCTGTGTCATCACCGATAGGCCCGATGGCTCCTTCGATCATCAACAACGACGTGGTCCGTGGTGAGACTTTTCTCCCGGACAGATCTTCGTGTTCGGCGGCTCTGCTGCGGGCCAATTAAGCAGCCATCCGGAGCAGATCGAAAGCTACGCCTTGGCCGTCGGTCAGATTTGGAAGTTTAAACTATACGGCCGATATCCGCGGAGACTTGATCTTCGACGGATTCGAGCCGCAATAGCGTGCGCAGACTTTGTCTCGATGGGCATGATCTAGCTCTGCAGCCGAACAATGCCTTGGAGGCCGCACCAGAATCCGCTCCGACTCTTAATCCGGAGCCGGATTCCCCGATCGAGGACGAGTGGTTGGACACCGCCTCGGGGGCTTTAATCTCTACGGCGATCGATCCGAACTCCATCCCCGTCGCTTATGAAGACCTCGACTCCAGGGTGCCGGACTCCTCTCCGGACTCCGAACCCTCCGTGCCCTTGCCAATCGAATCCGACTGGGCGCCCGTTATGGAGTTCACTGCCGCGGACATCTTTTGACACTCGCCCTTTGGCGACATCCTAAATTCACTAAAGTCTCTCTCTTTATCCGAAGAGCCCTGGCCGGACTGCGGTCAGGACGGTTGGGATGCGGACGACGAAGAAATTCAAAGCCCACCCACCACCCACTTGGTAGCCGTTGTCGATGATCTAACTGACATGCTAGACTACGACTCCGAAGACATCGATGGTATGGACGACGATGCCATAGACGAACAAGACCCAGTGCCTACAGGGCACTGGAAGGCCACCTCGTCATACGACATATATATGGTGGACATCCCAAAAGATGGGAACGGCGATGGAACAACGGAGGATGACCCCTCCAAGAAGCAGCCCAAACGCCGGCGTCAGCGGCGCCGCTCTAAATCCCGCCACAGCAAGAATGAAGATTCCGGCACCGGAGATAACAATGCACCGGATAGTGCCGAAGACAATCCACTCCAGCAAGATCCAGCGCAGGAGGATGGAGACACCAGCCCTCACGAGAGAGCGGCAGAAGAAGAGGTAGAGGATTATATGCCTCCCTCCAAAGACGAAGCAAGCCTCGACGACAATGAATTCGTCGTGCCTGAGGATCCCGTCGAACAAGAGCGTTTTAGACGCAGGCTTATGGCCACGGCGAACAGCCTCAAGAAAAAGCAGCAACAACTTAGAGCTGATCAGGATCTCGCTGGCCGACAGATGGACTGAAGTCCTCGCGTCAAGAGCATGAGCTCAAACGCCTCCAAAATCTACCCTAAACGCAAGCTGCTCCCCGATTAGAGGAGGAGGCTTACGAACCCGCATCACCAGGAGACAATACGGCTGACCGATCACCACCCGTGGTCGCGACAGAGAGGCCTCTAGGCCCTTCACCGTAACTGCCCGGCATCGCTCAAAAAGCACACGGCCAGGGGGAACGCTACGGACCGCGAGATATATTGGAGGACAAGGCAAGACAATCAAGATCGATCTATGGATCGCGTGGGCGCCCACGATGCGTGGCGACAACCGTCGGCCCGGACGTGATAAGTCCGGCCAGCCGAACAAAACAGACAAAGCTCTTTTGAGCTCCATCGTGATATCGCCCGATGACAGGGCGCCAAGACACCCACTATGCTTCACAGACGAAGTAATGGATCATCAAATCCCGAAGGGTTTAAACCCGTCAATATTGAATCCTATGATGGCACAATGACCGCGCGGTTTGGATCGAAGACTATCTCCTTCACATCCACATGGCCCGCGGTGACGATCTTCACGCCATCAAATACCTCCCCCTCAAGCTTAAAGGACCAGCCCGGCATTGGCTCAACAGCTTGCCAGCAGAGTCAATTGGGAGCTGGGAGGACCTGGAAGCCGCATTCCTCGATAACTTCCATGGCACTTATGTGCGACCACCAGACGCTGATGACCTAAGCCACATAATTCAGACCCAGACGAATCGGCCGGACAATTACGGACACGGTTCTTAACCAAGAAAAACCAAATCGTCGATTGTCCGGGATGCGGAGGCCCTCACGGCCTTCAAGCATAACATCCATGACGAGTGGCTTGCCCGGCACCTAGGACAGGAAAAGCGAAATCCATGGCAGCCCTCACATCACTCATGACCCGTCACATGGGTGAGGACAGCTGTCTAGCACGCAGCAACAACCTCAGTAAAAATTCTGGCAGTCCGGACTTCAAGGACCGAAATGGCAGGTCGCGTCGTAACAAAAACAAACGCCGCATTAACGGCGACAACATTGAGGATACGGCAATCAATGCCAGATTCAGAGGCTCTAAACCCGGTCAGTGGAAAAAGCCATTCAAAAGAACTACTCCGGGTCCGTCCAATTTGGACCGAATACTCGACCGCTTGTGCCAGATACATGGCACCCCGAAAAGCCATTAACCACACCAACATGGACTGTTGGGTATTCAAGGTGCAGCAAGTTAATTGCCGAAAACAATGACAAGGGGCTGCATAGCGATGACGAGGACGAGACCCAACCGCCGAACAATAGAGGATGAAGGGTTTCCCCCACAGTGCGGACGGTGAACATGATATACGCAACGCACATACCCAAAAGGGAGCGGAAGCATGCACTCGTGGATGTCTACGCGATGGAGCCGATTGCCCTCAAGTTCAATCCATGGTCCTCCTAGCCGATAACTTTTGACCGAAGGACCACCCCACCAAAGATCCGCCACGGTGGATTCGCCAGACCGGTCTTAGACCCAATCGTCGATGGATTTCACCTAACCGAGTCCTCGATGGACGGCGGTAGCAGCCTGAACCTGCCGTACTGTGATACAAAGGCGCAAAATGGGCATAGACCCTCAAGGATTAAACCTACCAAAACGACCTTTAAAGGCGTCATACCAGTGTAGAAGCCAATTGTACAGTGCTCAATTACACCGGAAGTGGTCTTCGGATCCTCGGATAACTTCCGGCGAGGAGTTAATCTTCGATATAGTCCCGTTCCGCAGCGGCTATCATGCCTTGCTCGGACGTACCGCGTTTGCAAAGTTCAACGCGGTGCCGCACTACGCATACCTCAAGCTCAAGATGCCAGGCCCTCGAGGAGTCATCACGGTCAACGAAAACACTGAACGTTCTGTTTGCACGGAGGAACATACAGCGGCTCTCGCAGTAGAAGTGCAATGCAGCCTCTTAAGGCAATTCTCGAGTCCGGCCGTTAAGCGGCCGGACACAGCTAAGCGCGCCCGGAGTAACTTACAACAAGACCACAGCACGCCCGGAGCACGCATAGCAAGGCGGCCCCAACCCAGCTCCCGTGAAACGTCAAAGCAGGTCCTTCGCGTACACCATTACACTCTGAAGA